>JAYRCH010000203.1:0-2400000 GCA_037179445.1 Phengaris alcon alcon
ACGGATTAATATTGTATCCGTCTAAATAGCTTCTGAAAATACCACATTATTTGTGATCATTTTTTAAACTTAGAATGGGTATAGTAACCTATCCATAAAAGATAGACATATCTATGCCATCGCGAACATTTTTGTAGACCTATAAAAGATAAACAATCCCACCATACATTGTTTTCTTATTTATCTCCAACGGGTTAGGTTAGGCAGCGTTTCTGATAAAAGCTCCAAGGCAAGCAAAAGGATCCAAGGCTTGATTTTTTCCGACACCTTCAACAATTATCGTCATAAATCAAACAATTTTCACAAAACCTTAGCAAATTATCGACCTAAACCTTCCTAAGGAACAACTCTGTCGGTAAATGTAAACTGAATGAAAATCCTTTCTGTAGTTTTTTGAGTTTATCGCGAACATACAGACAGACTCTGATTTAAATTTATAATAAATTTTAGAGAAAAGTCGAAAGTGTGCGTATTGCGTTTCGAAAATTTAAATTTTTAAAAGTCCGCTGCTGGCGCCACGCTAGTTAACACGACCTTGGGCTGGAACCATATTGTCCGGAATCCATTAGGCCGGGGAAAATTCAGAGCATTGAAAAAAAACTCTGCACGAATACAATAGAGCTGATAATCAAAGTGTCGAGTGTCGAGCTGTATATGACATTGACATTTGACTAAACACTTGTGTGTTCGATTTTCAGCTCTATTGTATTTAACGCAGAGTTCTATTGTTAGCGTCCTGAATTTTCTCCGGCCTTCCGGATTCCGGATCATATAGTTCCAGCCTTATCTCTTTCACCATTAGTCCAAATTATGTGCAGTTAAAGCAAAAGATCTTATGTTTTAGGCACTAGAGACGATAAATTATCTTACTTTGATAAAAAATCATAATTGTTGATAAGACCAATCAAAAAATCACCTTACGATTTTAATATTTTTTTAATATAAAAATCATATTTTTGTGACTTAAGTATGCTGTCGCTGACTTTTTGCAGGCACTATCAAACTCTAAAACTTTTCTCTAGAACTCAATAGTAAATCTCTTATCGATAAGGCAGCGTTTCTGAAATACTATTTCGCTCGCCCGTTTTTTTTTCGATTTATTATGCAAGCCCGAAATTTATTATGCAACCACGAAAAGACATATCATTTTGCGGACCTATGACACTCACAAATAATGTGGCTTTCTATTGGAAAAATAATTTCAAAAATCAGTTGAAGTTGACTCACAAAGAAACAAACTTTACCTATTTATAATATTAGTATTGTCCAGATGTTAGCCACGATTTCGTACGCGAAAAAGAAATCCCGGGAGAGCCGTTCTTTTGCTGCGAATAAAAGTAGCCTGTGTTAATGACTTATTAATGAATATATATGACTAAACAGTCTCTGGATTAACACATAGGCTACATTTAACCGCTACCATATCAAATTTCATAAAAATCCGTTCAGTTGTTATTACCTAAGACTAACGAACATCAATACATAAACTTTCGCGTTTATATTAGTATAAGTCGGGATACGAGTATCTTCGTCGTCGAGTTTTAATGGTTTCGAAAACCTTTTGAATAGGAAAACGTTAGTTGGTATTAGGCGTATAGACTTTGACCTTAAAAATATTTGGGATTGTGGTCACCCATCCTAGTTGAATCCACGACATGCGTTACTTTACACGAGTTAACGCTACGACCATAATAGAACTTCTTCACTTATTCCTCCTGGTATTAATATACATCAATGATTGGGTAATACCTACGTAAAGTATCAGCCAGTTCAACTGATCAGTTATTCTATAGTATTTTATATGTTATATTCTTTAGACTGACATTACTTTAATATATGAACCGATTGAAATGAAACAAACATCAAATTTTATGTGGAGCATACCAAAACGTATTAGTGAAAACCACTAATACGTTTTCGTATGCGTGTAATAACAAATATCGCCGCAGCATATAAATAAGGAACCGTACATTTTTCCGTAGTAAAAAGTAGCCTGTCTTAATCTAGAGTCTAAACTACCACCATACCAAATTTCATCAAATTCCGTTCAGTAGTTTCTGAGATTAGCACGTACAGACATACGCACAAATGGACAAACATTCTAAAAATCATTGTTTTGGGTTCTACATCGTTCATAAAGCCTCCCCTGTAATAGTATTTCTTATACATCTTTCATGTACAGACAGTTACGATTTTATTATATGTATGTATAGATATAGACATCTAACCTAACCAAATTTAAAATGATGCTAAAGGATATTCATATCTAGTATTAAAATTTAAAGCTACTCGTATCATACATTTTCTCCAAAATGTATGCCTCCTATATGTAGTATTGAAAACACCGATGAAGTTAGTGTTGAAATTAATGATTTCGCCTCGCGTGCTAAATCATACATATACCTGGTTTTCAGTGTCCCTAAAGTAATAAATTTTCTTCTAAACTTGTGTGTGTGGAAAGTGGAATGTGCACCTAAGTGTTTCAGATACGATCCATACGAGTCGTTACGACGAATATGTAAGGCAGTAAATGGCATATTATTTGTTAAAATAATTGTGTAGTTGCATATTCGCCGTAAGAAAACGTATTTGCTGTAAGTAGCAAGAACGGCGTAAATAGACTGAACACACACAACTAGATTCAGAAATAAATCTGCGTCGAATGGTCTAGACTCTAGATCTCATATCGCTACGACAACAAATTTTGAACATAGGGTATAATTTCGAAAAGTTCACTTGTTCAATTTGATGTAAGTTACAAAAAAAGGGTGTTTTAACACTCTTTTACTTACAGAAAATGTGCGGTTTATTATTAAACATACATAATTCTTATGATTTATGATGTGGGATGAAATGATTTTTTTTGTAACAGTAATAAACAAAATAATGAACTTAGAGCTTTTTATTTGGACAAATACAAACAATTCTTAATTTATACCAATTAAGGGGTATTAGGTTTTTTTGAGTTAGTCGTACATCTCTCATCTTAAATAGTACGTAATTTATTAAATATTTCAAATGACAGCATTTAAATGTCTGGAAATATACAAAACTTACTTAACTTACTTAGCTATCTCCATAGAAGTCACTAGACTATACTTACGATGTTTTTCAGGTCTTTAAAATGAAAAGTCGATTGCGGTAAGTAGTGAAAAGCCTACTGGTAATAACTTTAACAAAAATATTTTCATTGCTGTTCATGAGTATTATTTCAACAAAACTGTGTTCCAAAAATCATATTTTTGTCACTGATAATTAAAAAGATATGAGATTTTTTCTAACTTTTTAAAAGTTTTTTGGCTCTGGTGAAAAGGTAAACAGCAAATACGTTTTATTGCATCGATATATCTAGTCGCCGCTAATCCGGCGTACATAGATATATAATTGGTCTCGGCGCTCGACTAGATACCGCTGGCGCACTTGAAATAGTACGCCGAGGTCGGCGAGCCCGTCACAATGAAATCTTCGTGTCAGATTTATGTACCGAATTCACGCACACTAGAAATAACCTTACACAAATTATATTAAAAACCCACTCTACAATAATGAACACCACGCTATCTAACAACAACAGCACATTCACGGAGCTGTTGTTGTTAGATAGCGCGGTATCTAGTCGAGCGCCGAGACCAATCATATTTTATATAATCTGATGTTTCACATTTCTATTCTACCTTATTTTTAGGAGAATTTGATTATACAATTAACCGTGGTGACCGTGAAATTCGTGCATGTTCGTGACAGTTGATGCTCGCGCTTAACTTCATAGTCATTCTGCGGCGAACTTCACTACTTAAGGTCAATTCACATCGAAACGAAACGATACGCGACATATCGCTGCATTTTTAAGATATATATTCAAAATTGAACTTTATTCATAATACAAGGAGATACATGTTTAATTATAAGAGTTTGAATGTCAGGTTGCACCGCGCTGCAATGCGCATGTGCAGTGTATAACTGATGTCATATGAAACTTATATCGTTATGTGTAGATAATAAAGTTCATTTTTGAATAGGTATCGTCGCGGTGTGAAATGACCCTTATGTCATTCGCTCTCTTCTATCAACAACTTTCACTGCAAACGCCATGTTTTTTTCTATTACTTTAAAATATTATCATAACATAACATTCGAAAAGAAGTCTCCGACTTCATTATTTCAAAGGCCCATGCAAGCTTTTTCGACCTAAACAGCGACTCCACATTAAAGTCTTTCTAATTTTGTTAAAAATTTAGCGCCGGTTCTTACAATTTCAATATTAGTCGTATGGAAATCTAAAATTTCCATTACAAACATTTCCAATCATGGTACGCTCAAAAGGGGGAATTGAAAACGAATTGAAATTTTATAAAGCCTTTAATCTGTCCGTGAAATATCAGGCTTCACTAGACCATTGTATTAACTCTTAACAAATTGATACTAACGACCCTTCGTTTTCGGTAAATTTATCTCTGACAGGCTCTTAAGGCCCAGTCACATTGAACGATTTGCATGAAAAACAAAATTATGCTTTCGAACTGCTAACATTTTTAATATTGATTTAAAAAAGATCTATATACTAGGATGAGATATTATGTTTTATGGAAAAATCTTACACTTTTATGCTATCAACACTAACCTACTCTACTTACGATTACTGTAATCATGTTACTTATTATCATGTAGATTTTAAATCTCTAATTTTCTAACGCAAATCTTTGATAATATTAAACTTAGAAAAATACTTACTATTACTGTAATAATGTTACTTTTTATCATTTAGACTTTGAATCTGTAATTTTCTAACGCAAAACTCTGATATTAACTTAGAAAATCTGTGTGGTAGTGACATCTAATCAGCAATTAAATTGCAAAAGTACTTATGTGTGGCTAAAGCCTTTTTGTTAGCAAACTCCTGGTCCCAAAGTCTGAACAGAGCCTCCTCCAAGCCTCCCCAGTCCACTGGGAGCTCATATTTCCACGATAATTCTTTCTTTGTTTATTTTTAATTAATATCAAGCTTTTATTTCAACAGAGATAATGGCAGATGATTTTTTTTTTCGTGCAATAGTTTGGTCATCGACTTAGTTTGCTTAAACTGCAAATCATAATATGGGAACTATATATTTATCTATGCAAATAAATAAAATTAAAGTGTCTGTACATAAGTAATTTTAAATTCAAGCTTTTCACTTAATGCATATGAAAGTGTTTACGCTACTTACAATTTTATTTTTGTCTATCAGTCTGTCTGTCTGTTTGTTCCGGCTAATCTCTGAAACAGCTGGACTGATTTTCACGGATCTTTCACTGGCATATAGATGATGTTATAATGTGTTACTTAGGCTACTTTTATCTTAAGGTTCCGTGTAAAAAATAGGGATCCGTTTCCGTTAGTTCTACGCAAACGAAGATCCTAAATCCTAAACTTTGTTCATATGCAATTTAAGCTATACTTAAATAGGCAGATTTATGTAACGACTGTAAAACATGTATTTTTTTGTGTTAATAAAAAAAACAATAAGACACTATACTATGCTAATGCTTCCAATTTAAATTCCACTTTTTTACCGTACAATAAATAAACACAATGACACATTCATTTGGTCGTATTTTATCTTTTTGTTTAGATAAATTTCGACCTGTACAGAGTATTTAATCCAGGATTTCATTTGTGTACCGAAATCCATTCTTGTCCGATCAGCAGGCTATTACAAACTATTTGCTACGAGTAGTATTGTATTCATATACGTATCTAAAACCTGCAAGTTTAATGATTATGTTTCAATAATAATGAGTAACACAGTTTGAAATACTTTTTATAGCCTTTCAGGCAATATGCTTTTAACAAAGCTATATAAATTTTCAGCCAGTTCTATAAGATCTGCCTAATAATTTTAATAAAATTTAATAATAAAATTATAAAATAATAATAAAATTTTACACATAATAATATGTTTCACAAACATTAAAAATAACACGTCAAAAACAAAAACTTTTACCACCAGACAAATAAATTTCCGCTTTGAGGCTTACGAAATACTTTATAGTGTGTTACTAGTGAAAATACCTACATGAATATAAAAGGAAAATCTTTACCGCTTCAAATAGCTGTACTTGTGTGAAGACGCAATACTGAGGATCGAATTGTTCACAAAATCGCGTTATTTCTATAGGCTGATGTCGTAATCACAATAGGTAGAAGAATGTTAGGTACCTACTTGTTGACTACGATATCATGCCTACACAATTACCATAAAGTCTTGCTTTTTAGGGTAATAATCCTTACTTATATTATAAACTAGCATTTTCCCGCGGTTCCTCCCGCGTGAATGAAGTATGCCACGGGAATACTGTACTTTTTCGGTATAAAAAGTAGCATATGTTTTAATCCAGAGCCTAAACTACTACCATACCAAATTTAATAGAAATCCGTTCAGTAGTTTCTGAGTGATAGAGTAACAAACATCCATACATCTATTCATCCTCACAAACTTTAACATTTATAACATTAAGTGGGAAATAAAAATATGCGGTTCCCGTGGGATACTGTATTTACGCGCGCGAAGTCGCGGGTAAAAGGGTACTGTGCATTTGACTTTGTTACTATTTAAAACAAAATCAGTGAGTTGATTAAATGAAGTTCCTAATCTAAAAATTTTCAAAAATAACGAGTAGGATTGGTACTTCTTATACCGGAAAAATGTTCAGTCCTGGTAGATAACACTAAAAATGTATCTTTCATGGTTTTAATAATTTAAAATTTCATTGGAAAATAATCCCATCTATTCTCACATCTTTTCAGTGCCATGTCTAACAACAGCTTGTATCTATGGCACGATAGTCGTCGTATGTCTGACTTTGATTACATATTCTCCAAACCTCAAGTGGCCAGTTTTAGGGTTCTCTATATTATAAAATTAAATTTCTAACAAACCTTTCTAGAAGATACTTAATACTTGGTGAATTTTTATTAAGTTTCGAGAGTAACCGGGTACAATAGGTACCTACATGAGATACTTCGTTTATTTTTTCCTTTTTTCTAACTTGTTGATAATTTATTTTGCAACTATTTAATATTACGCATTAATACCGTCGTTTTTTCAGATTACGTTTAGATTAAACTAGCTAATGACCGCGGCTCTGCCCGCGTAAATATAGTATCCCCCGGGAATACTGTACTCTTTCCGGATAAAAAGTAGCCTATGTGCTAATCCAGAGCTAAAACTTCTACCATACTAAATTTAATCTAAATCCGTTCCGAAGTTTATTCGTGAAAGAACATTCATCCATCCATTGATCCGTTCATCGCCACAAACTTTGTCATTTATAATAGTTGTAGGATTGGATCTGAACAGATTATTATAGTAAACAGCGTATTCTCTACTGTGGAATTACTGTAGTGAAACAGAATCAGGGGGCCTAGCAGTGGGCCTAGCAGGAACATTTGACAGCGGCGTAAACGTAACGATAAAGAATGAGAATTTTAAATTATTAAATATGATAAAGAATGAGAATTTTAAAAGATGAAAATTTCATTCGATAACAATACGTTTACGCCGCTGTCAAATGTTCCTGCTAGGCTCAGTTAGTGAGTAGGCGGTGCGCTCGTCACATCCCTGCCATCTTAAATTGATTTTTAGAAAGTAAAAATAAAATACTGCGCAAATGATGATAATAGAAACAAGAAGCCCTAGGAGTTATCTATTGCGTGAATACTTATCGCCGGCCAGCGTCCTCACGATAACAAACACTTCAGTATGAATAAGCTTATCGGCTGATAACGTTTATTTATAGTTTCACGTGATGGGGTTGATTTGGCCGCTATAAGGTACTTTCATGTCAGACAATAAGTATCTGATGTTTGCTAAATGCGTATTGCTTAGGATCATACCATATTGACGACCTCTGTGGCTCAGTGGTTAGCGCGTTGGGCTATGGATGTATATTGTATAATAAAAATTTTAAATATAAGTATAGTAAAAAAAAATTAAATATAATATTTCCGTTGTCTAGTTCTCGTAACACAATTTCTTCGAGAACTTACCACGGGATCAATTGACGTGGTGTGAAAGTGTCCTTAGACATTATTATATTCTGTTGAAAATTTGGTTACAAAACAATGCTTCTTCACGCTAATTATACAATAGGTTAAAAATAATTTAGCTGTTAAACTTAGGCTTGGAGTCCAGCAAAATAATCCTTTTTTTACCGCTTACCGCCGTGTTTAACCGAAAATTAGTTAGCTAAGAACCTGACAGACGGGGAACCCTCGATTTGATATTTCTAATAATATCAAATATGCTCTCTGTCAAAGGTTCCTCCCCTGGATAATCTTCAAACTCTTGTCTATTGAAAATTCTTAAGAATTTTCCGGTCGAACTTATAATAATTAATAAATCATGCGTCATATTGACGCCACAAAAATGAAATGAGTCCTGCAGCTTTACGTTATTTTGAGGAGTCCTAACCATACTTGTAAACAAGATTTTTTGTTGTTCCAATGCGGGAATCGAACCCACGACCTCCGAGTCGAGAGCCAAGCTCTAAACCACTAGACCACGGAGGTCTAGTGGTTTATAGTTTAATTGTCAGTATTAAAGTGACAACGACACGTCCAAATTATTAAGCACAAGGACGAAGATAAGGACAAGCTTAGACCGAATGGATGTTTTGATAGCAGACGGATGGGCTGCTGTCAAGCGATTATCGTCACCATGGATACCCGCAACACTAGAGAACCGTTCGAACTCATTACTATGGCATATGGTTCTATAGTGGTACACTGAATTTGTCGGCGACTGTACAGTAAGCCCGGGGTATCGCTATGATCGAGCTTTCACATCATAACGTTTTACGCGGTTAGTATTTCTGATGCAACTAAAAACGTTGAAAATGATCCATTTTTACTATTATCTGAAATTGTGTTAGATGAATAATTTAAAGTGTTATGTGAATGCATAGATAAATAAAATTTGAAAAAAAAAACCTCTTGTATTTCAATAATGATTATTTATTTTAGGAAATGTATTTATTTTAGCGACAGACATATCAGCACTTCACAGCTAATTTACCACAACAAATTTTGTGACGCTAATACAACACACGAAGACATTAAACTGCAATCAAAGTGCTATAACTCAACAATTGTGTTTTTCTGTTTTAGTATTTTTACCGCGGTAATATTTTACAGTGGTTTGTGAGCAATTGTGGTTGTGTGTTTGTTTGTAATGAACAATGTTTTACGTTCCCTCCGATGTCTCGCGTCACTCTAAATAATGTAAATAGGTCAGTTAAATTCAGATTTAGAGAGACGGTAACTCCTGATCAGCTCCTGATTTTTATTCGCAAACAATTGTCGTTTAAGCTGGATATTTACGTTTTATTTTTTAGTTTGAAATAATTTAAATCCTTGCAGAATGACGGATTTCGATGAAACTTTATACATATATATTTAGATTATTCTATACTAAAGTAGGTAACTTCACAAGTCAAGAAGCAAAGAATTAATATTCTTTGCTTCTTGACTTGTGAAGTTGTTTTGTGAAGTTGTTTTAAAAAACAAATTGCCGTAATCGGCAATTTGTTTTTTAAAACCTTTTAATCCTTATAATTTTTGCAGGTACCTAACTGTGAAATCTTTTGCCTAAAACATTATGGATATTTTTTATTAATTGCTAATAATAACATATTATTTACAAACGGAGCAACATTTAAATGTGATCTCGCACGAATTAATCATTGTCTAATCTCTATCAAAATGGTTTTCACATGACTCCAAAATGCCGCAGGAACGTTGCGGAAACCACAGATAAGTTTACTAGGTACTTTAAATTGGACGACACATAATATGGAACCTAAGATATTTTAATATAAAGAAGATAATTGCAAAATAAAAAAATAACTGCAAAATACGATAGAAAGGTAACTTTTATTGCACATAATATAATATTTAATAAAATAATGTCTATCTTTTTGACATACTTGCCTCAAACAACAGCATCCCAATTATTTATATTTTTGTGAAAATATTACTTACATTACTTTGCCTTTAAAATGTACAAACTGTTATTCGAACTACACGTGTACAGAGAGAGCTTCTCTTTGTGCGACAAAATATTTGAAGTTCAATTCAACTTTAACAAGAAGATTTCGATGGCCGTCTTAAGAACACGGTAAACTTCCTCAATTTTATAACTGAAAATGCGAATAAAAATAAACTGGTCCTTAAATCCGTTTGCTTTGCAAAAGTAAATTACTATCTACAAACAAGATAAAACGCGCGGGGACCACACGTCTTTCCGCAATAAAAAATACTAAATCGCCTATGTAATTGCCCAAGGTGTAATCTATCTCCGTACAACATTACATCAAAATCAGTTCAGTGGCTTAGGCGTGATTGCGTAATGGATAGACAGTTACTTTAACACAATATCTAATTGAAGTAAGTATTAGATTAGATATTATGTTACAGCCTCCGTGGTCTAGTGGTTTAGAGCTTGGCTCTCGACTCGGAGGTCGTGGGTTCGATTCCCGCATTGGAACAACAAAAAATCTTGTTTACAAGTTTGGTTAGGACAATGCAGGCTGATCACCTGATTGTCTGACAAGAAAGATGATCCATGCGTCGGATGGGCATGTAAAAAGTCGGACCTGCGCCTGATATCTCACCAGTCGTGTCGGTTATTCGTCCCACTGGGTTACGAGAGTAAAGGAAGAGAGAGTGCTCTTGTGTACTGCGCACACACTTGGGCACTATAAAATAACTCCTGCGTAGCTGGCCTCTTTTCAATTAAACCGGCCACCGTCACTGAAATCAGTGTGGGGAGCTATTATGTTAAAGTAATTTATATTATTGACAAAGTTCCTGCTCGACCAGTTTCTAAAACTTTTCCCTTTGCATGACGGCTCAAATATTTAAACACAAAGGAAGTGACTGCAACGACTGCAGACGAGGTTGAACTTCGTATTTATACGTTAGTATGCGTGCGTGCGCAGATTATCGTCTTATGCCTATTCGAGCGGCAACTTGTTCGATAGTACATAAAGTGCTAAATTAGTTGGTTAAGGGGTTGTGAACTCGATCGAACTGAACATTGGAGTTCTTTGAAACCTATTTTCTCAGTCATGGTCGTATTGAAAAACTCCAAAAAAAAAATGTTAATCTGCATTATATTTAGCTTTCGTCTTTTTATAAATTGAAATTTTTATTTAAGTATTGATTTAAAAATATGCTAAGTCCACCCTTTTTAAAATTAAAACCTTTTTTCTCTTCTTCTGTAAGTCACACGAGTGTGAAAATTATTTCAGTATTTTAAGTAAGACAAGACCCAGGGGAAGGTTGTTTTGGTTTTTGAAAATTTTATCTCAAATATTTATAGCGATTTTTGATCCGATTTCAATACTCTCCGGTCGGCGCGATACGCCCTTGTCGCCTACAAAATTAGTATGGGACTTGACGCGCAAGGTCACTGGCGTTATACAGAGCCTTAAAGCTAAGGTTATGTGTTTAGAAAAGAAAAATCGTAGTTTCCTTCAGATTTATTGTAACTGACAAGCTTAAAAACTTAAAATCAAACTACGTCATAAATACGGGTTTGGACTTTACTTTTAAAGTTATGCGGATTTTGCGAACTGAAACAAGGGGGAATTTTGTTCGGTAGTTAGATTTTTAACCCAGTGCAATCTGAAGAAAAATAAAAATTCGAAATTTATGGAAATATAATGTAGCACAGATTAAATAAAAAGAATTTCCCAGTAATAAATAATAATATTTGATGCCAGTTTAAAAAATATCATCAAAAGAAAGAAGTTTTTACCCGCTTTATGAAAAGTCGCGACCACAAACCAAATATTATATTGTTCTATTTTAATCCATATTTCTATTCAGTAATTATTTTACTTATGGTGTATAGATAAATGGGGATATTCAGTCAATTATAATTTATCTTTTATGTTTTTGATACATTGGAAATGACTTACCCCCTTACTAATAAAAATATTTACACAACGGATAACTTTTACAACGTTGCTGTCTTTGTCTGATACGTTGGAAATCACTGGGCAGACAAAGACAACGTTATATAGTTCGACAGCGCCTATGTACATGTACTATGTACACGATTTAAAGTTTATTTTTCGTATAAAAAATTGTTTGTCCTTAATGGATCCTTATGAAAATTTGCATTTATGATAAAAAATGAGTACATTATATCAAAAATCCAAAATGTTGAATAGTTTTCGCGAAAATTGAGTTACGATTGTATACCACGTAAATGAGCTTGTCTCTTGAATATTAATCGTAACTGGCACTTCCAATTATTTTCTAGGAACTGCATGAACAAAAATGCTTCGGATTTGCCAATTCCGATAATCTACGTTGGTATTTATCAGGAATATTTTATTGTAAGTCTCACATTCGATTATGTACTTCGTAGATTGCTTATTAATTTTAATGTCATAACAACAACAAAATTTACATTAAATATCTTTACTATCTTGGTTACACACAGTACTTTGCTTAGCGCACTTATTTGTTATTCTTTGTTTATGAACCTCTGTGTTACAGTAACAGAAAAAACTTAAATTATACGGGAAATACGTTTTTTGTGTATAATTTGAAACTGGGATAGCAAACAAATTTAAAAATCTTCGATTGTGGCACGTGTTGCGATAAAAGTAACCTATATCCTTCTGTAAGTTCTGACTTACCCAAAATTTTGTCAAATTAGTTCAATATTTTGTGTATGATCCCGTTACAGACTGACTTGCTTTTTTATTGATAATATAAATAGTAAGGATTCTATTTGTTGAGCGAAAATATTAAATTTCAATAAAAATAATGTCATTTTTTGGTTTAGTTAGGTATAAATAACAAATATCTTAATCATAGCTTTTTGAACTGATCAAATAGTTTAAATGTAAGATTGATGTTTTCTTTTATCATCGGTATTTTCATAATCGTTGTCAGATGAGAGAGCTAATAATGTCTTAACAAGATTTAGGCACCCATTACTGTTTTCATAGCATAAATTGACAATACATAAGAGGCACCAATGAAAAGGAAAAAGTCAAATTATTCCTAGTGTGACAAACTTTATAACCTTTTACTGCACAAAACACAAGATCTGTAAATCTCTGTAAAGGCCAATATAATGTTTGCTATAGTTAAGACTTCAAGTGCGAAAGAGGAAATCAAGAAATCGTTAATTGAGACCAAATCAGGATTGTTTTACTTCTATTTCTTTTAGTTCATTATTAAAACCTTAATCGTCTTAACGTTAGATTACTTACACTTAAAAAATAAAAGGAAATATCCAGAACAATAAAACTTGACAGCTAAGTAGTAACTTAACTAGAATTTCTAAGCTGATATTCTGAAATAACCTCAAACAAGGCAAAATTATGATAAAACCTATTTGAATAAGTGAAAAATATCAATATTTATAATATATGGTTTCTAAGTTAGGAAAGCCTTGTGTAGGAGTCATCTCAAACAGCTATGATAATTAGTCTTCTTCCATTATTTTCCTAAGTCTTCAAGAAATAACTTTTGAATTTTTTTACTACTTTTGAACTGAGGTTAAAGAGCGTATCCGACTATTGAGCTTTCATTAACACCATTAAAAACAAGGAATTAATACAAATCACACCTCATACTTCATGGGAAAAGCTTTTATGTGAAGCCATACATCATACTGCCTATCGTGTATCGTCCAATCAGTGCTACCGATTGCATAGCATTAAGTCGATCGGATAATGGGTAGTATGGTGTATTCTTACAGTACCCTAGTAGGTACTGTAAGAATATTAATGATTCTTGTCTGCTGTAATCTTCGATATAACTACTTTTAAAATTACATGCATAATGACTGACATAAGTTTCCAACTTCCTCATTCATAAAATACTTTAACTGTCAGCTGACCTAATCATTATCTGTCAAGTGATCTTTTAACATTATCTGACAAAGATTGATTAACTAATTCGTAGTTTAAATATTTTCAAAACAAACGGGGCTTGGTTTTTTATATAACATGTGATCGAGCTTGATGCCTGAAACATTAAAACTTGCTGATGAAATTTTAAAACTGTGAAAACCTCTTGTGATAAACTTATATCCAAGAAGGGTTCATCACCCACCAAATCCTTCAAAGTATTCCAATAAGCAGGTAAATTAAATAAATAAGTAATTTAATGTTATTTACATACAGAAAATCAATTTAAATATATCTTATAATTAAACATAAAAATTAAGTTTTATGTTTAGTCAAATACCACGTAAAGTATCGTAATTGTCAGATTAGATACAAATACGTTAAAGAAAAGCCATGTCAACTGTCGAAACTGCCACTTACCTTCGTTATTTTTGGTACATGAAAATCCATCTGAAGAAATCGGTTCTGCCCGATTCAATACTTTATTCAGTGACATTTTAAATTCAAGAAAAACAATATGACTCATATATTACGATAAAATACGACTAAAAAAAAACGCACTTGCAATGGTTTAAAAAAAATTTAACAACGTGATACCAAAGATACCTTATATACAGACTCCAAAACAGTAATAAAAAAAAGCCATTTTGCAGTAACAATAATGTACGTAGGCGCTGTCGAGTTATCCGTTGTGTAAGCCTTTTTATTGGGAAGGGGTTAAAATGTTAACTGGTTTAGTGTTAATAATTTACTTTTAAATGCAAATAAAACAAAATGTTTAAAGTTTAGCTTGCCAAATGTTAGGCAAGTACAAACCAATTTACTACTCGATGATGAGAAAATTAACTTGGTAGAAATTTGAGAAATTTTAGATGAGGAAACGGCACGCCTGGTTTATATCAGCTACTTTCATAGTAGAATGTCTTATGTCATACTTTTCTTCGGAAATGCTGCCGACATAAATTTAATATTTGTGCTGCAGAAGCGAGCTATTCGTGCTATTTATAAAATGTCCCCTTTTGAATCTCTGAAAGAAAAGTTTAAAGAAATAGGTGCGTGTTCTGAACGTCGCATCATAGTATATTTTGGATAATTTATTATACGTTAGAAAAAACTTAAGCAATTTCAAGAAGAAGAGTGATAATCATTGTACTTACGCCGGTTCTTCTCGGCGGGTTATGGTTGAACCGGTGGTAGCTTTTCTGCGCCTTAGATAAATAATAAACATTTCGGCAAAAACGTAGGAAACAAGACAACAAATGAGTCGGGACAAAACACAAGGTACAGATAAAGTAATTGTTAATTTATTGAGGTAAACAGCACTATGTTAGCAAAACAACACAATGAGTCTTTCTGGATAAATAGATTTAAAATAGGTTATACAGTTGTCTGGTTTCAGCAAATGTATAACTTGATAGGAAAAGTTAAATAAAGGTCAGTTCGCACAGTGCGCAAGATAGTACAATACATAGATAATCCCACGCCTCAAAAAACATCGCTGAGGTTTTGACCTCAGAGAAATTCTACGAGCAACTTTATACCTTCTAGATCCTACAGCCAGACTAACCCGTGATCACACTGAAGATATTCCCAAACATCGACTTATACGAGATTATTATGGCTTGGATGCTGGATTAAACAGCCTAAGAAGAGCAAGGTGCAGAGAGAGGATTGGATCACCTCTGAGCTGCTATGATCTGGTAGAACAACTTCCAATAGGTTTTTCAATTCTGCCTTATTCGAGAGAAAAACACTAGAGGCATGGAGCAGGGGCGTGCCGGTCTTGTTCTTCTAAAAAGGAGACAAAACTTTGCTGAACAATTACCATTTTTGCGCTACTGAGCCATAATATCTATAAGCTGTTCTCGAACGCAAGCTTGGCAACTTCCAACCTCCCGAACTAGCCGGTTTCCGAATAGGCTTAGTTCCATAGACCACATACATATGCTGCGGCAGGTTATAGAGAAAACAGAGGAATTTAATTAGCCACTCACTTGGCGTTCGTTGACAGTTGCCTCGCCTGTGTCACAGCCTTTTCAGAGATGCCGCATCGACTACCATTACATCGAAGTATTGATACAGCAAAGCCACATTTCAGTCCAAGTACAGAAGTATACACATAAAATATACGGAATCCTAAAAAGTGCAATTAGACCCTATTAGTAATTACTGTTAAGGATAAATATTGATTAGTTATGGAAGAAAGTGCAATTGAATTAATAAATAAATTATTAAAAATTGTTTTATTGTAAAAAGACGTGAGTCAGCCCGTACTGATATTAAAATAAGTAAACACAACATATGTCACAAAAATTGGATAAATTACAATTTTTTATAAAAAACTAATGATTTTACGTTAGTGAAATCTAATATGAAGTATATACAAAATAGTACTGTAATAGTATACGTAAAAATGATTCAGTTTTTTCACACTCCTATTTTTGACATACGTGGTGTTAGATCTTCTTATCTTCTCTTAACACTTAGACATTAATTGCTATCCGCAGTATATTCAGTATTTTGATATAGTTACGTTTGTACGACGCTGTCAAATGTTCCTGCTAAGATCCCTGCAATTAAGGTGGCGTAACTTTTTCTTGTATGAAGATTTTTTCTGTTAAAATATGTACGTCATATTCCATCCTCAGTTTTGAAATCTTTGATTCCGCGGCAAAACGAATTGTCCGTGTTGGCCCTTAATCTGACAAATCGAACGTGAACGTGATACATTGTGTAGAAGAGTTTTGCCGGGGAGTTCAATGGGTGACGTTGTGGAATTTTTTAAAACTGCATAAATTTGTGTTATCTCGGTTCTTAATGTGTCATATTGGTAGAATATTAACCATTAAATATTCGTTAACGTGCACAAGTGTAGGCAAGTGGTACAAGTTCTAAAAACGTGCTATTTTGTGTGTCCTCCAAAACTCCCTAGGAACATTCAGTAAAGCTTCTCCCATTTTACTGAATCGACTGACATGACTCATGGACTGTACTGACTATATACTGACTATATTTGGACTTTGACTAGACTTTAGACTTGACGATATAGGAATACGGTGTTGAAAATTGAAACGAAAGTTCTATTTCCCGCCTTTTTAACTTGACACTGGCAAATGGTTATAAGCCGATGCCATATATAAATAATAAAAAAAAAACATTGTGTAGAAACTTATATTGAACAACAATAAAGTCTCAGCGGACAGAAGTTCCGTAATCTTTGAAAAGGTCCTGAAAGTATGTTAGGTGTAAGTTAAGTTTTTTTTCTTGTATAAAACTTTGTGATATATTTAAGGTAAACCTATATAATATTTATTTTATTATTTTTAATTATTTTAAGATTTCATAGGATGTTGGCTATGCAGGGTGAAGTAGGTAATAAAAACCGGCCAATTGCAAGTCGGACTCGCGCACGAAGGGTTCCGTACAAAATGGCACAAAAAAAACACGTTTGCTGTATTAAATACTTATTTTATTCTGATTTTAGTAATTGTTGTTAAAGCGGCAACTAAAACAGATCATCTTTGAATATTTCAACTGACTAGGTATCACGGTTAAGGTTGAAGCCTGGTGAAAGACGGACAGACAGACAGACGGACAGACAGACATACGGACAGCGAAGTCTCAGTAATAGGGGCCCGTTTTTAACCTTTGGGTACGGAACCCTAATCAAACTAGCCTGCTTCGCTACAGTCAACTACTGAAGCGTGGCAGGCTAGTTTGATAAGATGTATATGTCTGTCTTCTCACGTTTGAAACAACGCTGCCAACTTTACGATCTCACCGCAAGTGTTACTCATTTCTGCCTCTATTCACAAATGACTGTGGGTAAGCGAGAGGAAATACGTTCAAAATCAAAAGAGTTTTAATTTTTATTTCCATGTCTTATACTTTAAACGAGATGATCTTGTATAATATTATATATAATCGTAATCTCGGAAACGGCTGCAAGTATTAACATGAAATGTTTTATGGTGGAAAAATCTATACCTCTTTCGTTATGCAACAATATAATATCAATAATTTCAACCTAATTACGTCAGTCCGATTGGCAGTTAGGTATGTATAATTTTTGCTTTGTTCGAAAATTCGGAATGTGGCGAGTTCGAATCCCGGTCATATCAATATCTTTGTTTTGTTTTTTTTTTTTAATTTATCAGAACTCCGAGCAAACCTAGGTTAGGTTAGATAGTACTAGGTAATTAAATAACACTCACGGAATTGTCCCTACGTGATGCCTACCACCGGTTATCCACACATCTATAGATACTAAGTAATATTATTATAAAGAGCATAGATTGGTTAGTTTGTATGTTTGTTTGCATTAAATAAGCTCTGAAACTAGAACCGGACCGCGTGGAAGGACATTTTGTTATAGCGGCAAAATGTACGGTTCCCGCGCTTTATATGAATTTATGAGCGAATGAAATTGCGGGCAACATCTAGTCAAAAATTTTTTTGAATCATGGTTTTACGAACTTTTAAATTAAGATCGATCGAGAAGATATTTTATCAGTCGAGTAAAGTTAGAATGAAGAAATTTAAAGTATCCCAAGTTTTTTAATATCGGCATTCAGCGTTGATATATTATATTTTTTGAAGATTTTTCTTGCTTTACTCTGAAAAATGAAGAGTACTTTTTCGTAAAAAAGGAGGTTATAATTTGTTTACTACTAACAGTGAAAATAACTATAAAAAGTTATACTTTTCAATTATCTAAGCTACTTTATCCCATCTGGATTGAAGTTTAGATTGTAGCCCCTGTGTAAATTAGAATTTAGTCTAAATGGAGTAGATCTATAGAACACGTATTTCATTATCAGTTGACAAAGCGAGACAATAGAATTTCTTCAACAGCCACTTTGTCTCGTAAAATACTTTGGGAACAATAAAAGCACTTTAAAGTTCGCTGTAACAGTTTGGAAAGTTGCGAGAATTTAAGCCGCTTGCGAAGTATTTGTAAATAGCTAGTTAAAGCCCTTTAACAGCTTATGTACATATTATGTATATGACAGCTAAATTATTTAGATTGTAGACTATCCCCCTTACTAATAAAAATATTTACACAACGGATAACTTAAACAACGTTGCTTTCTTTGTCTGTTAAGTGACTTTTCTAACGCATCAGACAAATACAGCAACCCTAGGTCAGGTCGCCTAGTCACAGCGGTCAAAATTCGACCATGATTCATAGAATTTTTAAGTTTGAACATTATAAGGGTTTTTGCTTCATACAAAATAAAAATACAATAAATATTGCATGTTGAATGTGTAGGATAGATTGACAAACGACACACGTAAATGTAATTAACGTGCGCATGGTGGTGACAGTTATTAATCTGAGGTGGTGTGTGTTGTGTTATTTTTATTAATTTATATATTATAATAATATATAAATCAAAATCCAGAGAATAAGTATCGCAATCCAGCGAGGAAACTCTTTGAGCCTTCTAGGTACTCTGCCTGGTGGGGACGACCTGAGAGATTTCTTTGTTTTGTAGCATTTTAAGTTTTGGAGTAGTTATTATTTTTTTAGTACTTACCTACTTTTATGGTACAATTGATTTTGTTATCATAACTAGTTTTTAATTCTTCTTTTTTAATATTGTAATACTTATTAATTTCTTATTTTAAACTAAAATTATAATATATAATAGAAAGTCATATTAGTTTATAACTATTTATAACTCAAAAGCGGCTGAACCGATTTGGCTGAAAATTGGTGGGGAGGTAGCTTAGAACCAGTAAACGGACATACGATAAGATATGATTAAGTGCCCGCCGAGTCTGTCTGTCTGTATGTTCGCGATAATCTCAAAAACTACTGAAATAATTTTCATGCCGTTTACATTTACCGACAGAGTGGTTCCTTAGGAAGGTTTAGGACGATAATAATTTGTTAAGGTTTTGTGGAAATTGTTTGATTTATGACGATAATTGTTGAAGGTGTCGGAAAAAATCAAGCCGTCTTCGGAACTTTTATCGAAAACGCTGCCTAACCTAACCCGTTGGAGATAAAAAATGAAACAATACATTGTTTTGTTATTTATAAGTTTTATTGATATCGGTTATGTTCGGCAATTCTCTATCTTAGCGATGTTGTGTTGTGTTTGTAGAGTATGTTACATGTACGGACTTGTATACACATGACGATTTATTATTATGAAAAAAAAAATCCTTAATAGTATACCTTTTTTAATTATACCACATGGGAATCCTTAAGAGCTTTCACGAGTTCGTAACATTTGTTCAGGAGTTTTAAAACATGAAAATATTTCGCTAGAATGTTGTGTCTTGGGATTAACTAACTTCGCTTTAGTTTCCCCGGAGTTTTTATCATAATTTGATTACAATATTTTAGAATTTTTATACGATAGCAGTTTAAATGTAATTTACATTATAAAGGTACATTACATTTTGTATTTTTCTTTCAATAGTAGGTACTTTTTAGGAATCAAATTATAAATTATTGAAAAACTTAGTTAACTTGAAGATATTATTTTATACATAGTTTATTTAAGTAATTATTTTTAGACAAAAAATTAACTCAATCTTCCTAATTTTGAAGTCGGTACCAACCAACTTGAACTTGAGTTCTATAAAATATTGTTTTATGACGATGTTGTTCGGTCTGGTACCGAATTATGAAGATTGAGTAGAGAAATAGTTAAAATTTTAGACGAATTTAAAATGGGAATTATTTATAAAATAAGTTTTATTTCATACTTTTTTGTGCATTTATACTTTGGAAGTCGGTTTTAATTTTTTGTTTAAAATAATAATTTTTCTCTTTTTAGTTACATTTACTATCTATATTGTTATGAACTAATTGATATCGGTGCACAAAACGCTGATGAGTAGTGAGTACCTTTGACATCATCATAATAATATGTTGGCATTTCTTGTGATGATAGTGGTGATGATGATTACTGTAAGTGGTATGATGGCATAGGCTTTCAGTTCTTTAAACAACGCCGGAATCCCCAAACATACAGCAACTCTATAAGGACTCAGGAGTTCTGTTCAGTACTTTTGGATCCAGGGGGACCTTGGTGCAAAATCTTACTGTTTGGTAGTAATTTTGTTTCGATTGGATTAATTTTTTATTTGTCATTTGCCGTTTAGCGATTTAAGGGCTAAACGTCTTGAAACAATTAAAATGTCAACATTTTTGTTGCAGGTCTCAAAACCATAGTGATGTGCGTGCAGTGTGTGAAGTGATGTGATGGGATAAGATGGGATGGTGGGTGCTAGTGGTGTTACTCGTGGCGGGCGCCGGCGCGCAGAACTGCAGGAGGGAGGAGCAGAAGGGACGCAACTGCGACAACTTCTGCGATGGCGGCCATTGTAGGATCCGGGCGGCGCTGCTGCTGCCAAAGAATACAACCTATGACGCGAATTTGCCATCGGTAGGCATAATTTGGTTTCATTATTTTTGACGACCTCTGTGGTTTAGTGGTCAGTGCGTCGGCCGGAGGTCGCGGGTTCGAATCCCGCCAAAAGACAAAAAGTTTTTCTGTGTTTACAAGTTCTTCTGATAATTTGATCGGGCCCGATTGATTGATTGATATTATAAGATTTTCATGCAGGAAGGAAGAGCAAAAAGAGGGATGTTATAAGTTTGACGTGTCTGTCTGTCCGTGGCATCGTAGCTCCTAAACGAAACGTCAGTTTAAGTTGCGGTTTTTTTCATTTGAAAGCTGACGTGATCGAGAGTGTTGTTAGCTATAATTCATCATCATCAGCTCGCTCACTGCTTGAGATTTCAAGGGTTACTTATCCATAATTTATTTAATAACTCCAACACCTAACATAATCACACTAATATCATTATACATCTTGCAAGAAAAAAACTCTCTGAATGGATTTTAATGGAGTTTTTAGTCTGGGTTAACACTACATAGACTTATTTTATATATTATATATATATATATATATATATATATATATATATATATATATATATATATATATATATATATATATATATATATATATATATATATATATATATATATATATAATAAAGGAAAATGTGCGAACGAATACATAATTATGATACATTGAAGAAACTCTCTTTGGGATGCGATTTTGCCTCTTAACAATTATGCAAAAGACTTGTCTCGACTTAATATTGTAAATATGTTCCATTTCAAATATTTTAGCTTAGATAATTCAGCGTGTCACTTTTATAGAGATAGCCTCAGAGGAAGCAATTTGATAGACTAATTTGTAAGGAAAATTTAAGAAAATGAAGGTGATATTATAGTAGATAAAAGTTTATATGGAGAACGTGTAACGCGAGGTAAAGTTCCTATAATACCATTAGGACGGTACTTGCATTTGTAATGTTATGTGGATACGGATACGTGAAGTAGCACAAATAATTATGCAATTTAATAAATATTATATCTAGCAACTTCCCGTGAGGGGCCTTGCACGATCATGCTGACATTGTTGCTTGTGTGGTGGAGGTGTTTGCACGATCTTACTTCTGAGTGTACGCATAAGCAGTGTGGGAGGAAGGAAGGTACTTTACGCATGCTTATGCACGCATAAGCATGCGTAAAGTGCGGAAGGTATCCTTCCTCTCATGTGTGAGTGCACGCACTCACACATTTGCTTGGGGGTTGTGGGTATTTTTTCGCGTGAAATTGCTAGATATAATATTGATTAAATTGTATGCTATGGATTTTCGCAACGTAACGCCTGACTCTATTAACAAATAATTATTGTAACGGTAATAAAACGTTCTGCAAAATCAATTAGGTACGGAAACTTTGGGCACACGCTTTCCTGCTTAAGGCAATAAAAAAGTATAGGCGGAAAAATTATTTTTTCTTGTAAAACGCGAAAAATATTTTTACACAAAATAAAATAACATTACAACTCTTTACGATACTGAGGTCATTTACCTCACAGATGATTAAAAAATAATTTTATTAATATCAATTCAAGTAACTGAAATCCACTGTGTGAAGTCAGTGACCTTTTCAGCACCGGAGTCTCACTCATACTAGATATTTTTTTTAGTTTCTTTTTTCTGTCAATACTGCTATACATAGTCATTCATTCAATTCATTTCATTCAGTCAATCATTTCCCCAAAGTTGCTGTAATTGATTTTTCAAAACGTTACATAGATAGATTGCTAGGTAACTCGACCCTCTTTAAATCTTTTTGGAGGTAACTTTTAACGTATCAGTCGCATACCTATCGTAACGAATCGAGTGCTGCAGCTATTAACATCCCCTGTAGAATTTCACATTTATTCCTATTTATTTTTCAGGTGGAGGCCGTCTTCGATCTGGTCCTTAAGGATCCAGCCTTCAAACAAGTCTTTCCCTCCTGGATCGAGTTCCAGTGGATCTCGTACGACGTAACGGACTGTGACGCCGCGTACGCCGTCATCTCGGCCATCGACGCGTACAACGACTGCGCACACGTCTTCTTCGGACCGAGCTGTGATTATGCCCTTGGTAAGTGCATGGTCTTGATAAAACCCGATGGCTTATGAGGGAGTTCCAGTGGATCTCGTACGACGTAACGGACTGTGACGCCGCGTACGCCGTCATCTCGGCCATCGACGCGTACAACGACTGCGCACACGTCTTCTTCGGACCGAGCTGTGATTATGCCCTTGGTAAGTGCATGGTCTTGATAAAACCGGATGGCTTATGAGGGAGTTCCAGTGGATCTCGTACGACGTAACGGACTGTGACGCCGCGTACGCCGTCATCTCGGCCATCGACGCGTACAACGACTGCGCACACTGTCTTCTTCGGACCGAGCTGTGATTATGCCCTTGGTAAGTGCATGGTCTTGATAAAACCCGATGGCTTATGAGGGAGTTCCAGTGGATCTCGTACGACGTAACGGACTGTGACGCCGCGTACGCCGTCATCTCGGCCATCGACGCGTACAACGTGGCGCGCACGTCTTCTTCCGACCGAGCTTTGATTATGCCCTTGGTAAGTGCATGGTCTTGATAAAACCCGATGGCTTATGAGGGAGTTCCAGTGGATCTCGTACGATGTGACGGACTGCGATGCCGTGTACGCCGTCGTCTCGGCCATCGAGCTATGATTATGCTTATTATGAAAACTGTGGAAAATAAAATAAGTGAGGGAGACATTAAGGGTGCAGCGCAGCTCCTGTTTTTCAATGACACGGTCGCCCCCGGCTGCCCAGAAACCCTCATCGCCCTGCAAAACAAACATCCATCACAATCAAATCCTTTCGCAGTTTCCAATGACGCATTACCACCACTACAAACGTCGACAGACAAAGTACGCGGAGCCATCATGTCCTTTCTTCCGGGTTCAGCTGGCGGCCTCGACGGTCTCACCCCTCAGCATCTGAAGGACCTCACCAGCGGTTGCTGCGGGGAGGCCGGCGAGAAGCTCCTGCATGAACTTACGAATCTGTGCAACCTGATACTACGTGGAGGGGTCGCATCAGATATCGTAGACATTATGTATGGAGCTAACCTCTGCGCCTCGAGGAAGAGAGATGGTGGCATTCGTCCGATTGCTGTCGGCTCCACATACCGGCGCCTTACAGCCAAACTAGCTTGCAAATCGGTAACTTCCCTCGCGTCATACTTCCAGCCAAAACAGCTCAGTTTTGCCTGCAAAGGAGGTTGTGAGGCCGCCGTTCACTCTTTCAGGACAGCTATCCACAATCAAGGCGATGATGTGTTTCTGAAGGTCGATATCAAAAACGCTTTCAACTCAGTTGACCGAGGCGCCTTGTTGGCCCAAATTAAATCTAAAGCACCTGCCATTTTACCATTTATGCTCCAGTGTTACAACGACCCCACCAAACTCATTTACAAAGACCACCTCATCTCATCCGAAGTGGGCTGCCAACAGGGCGACCCTCTAGGTCCAGCAATCTTCAGCCTTGCTATACACCCGGTCATCGAGCTTCTAAATTCAAAATTTAATGTTTGGTATTTGGATGATGGGACCCTTGGAAGCGATGCACCTACTGTACTATCAGACTTCCGCACTCTGATCCGCGAGTTCCAAAAAATAGGTCTGCAGCTGAACCTAGGTGAGTGCGAACTTTTTGTGCCAGACAGTTGTGGGGATAGAAACGCGATTATATCCAGCTTTAAAGAAATAGCTCCACAACTGTCTGTCATTGACAAGGATTCGCTCTTCCTTTTGGGCTCACCTATTTTAGACGAATCTCTCCCGGACTTCTTAGATAACAAATTACAAAATTTTAATGAAACTTTAGACCGCCTCCTCCAAATTAACTGTCACATGGCCTTTACCCTAATCCGTTTTTGCATTTTCGTACCTAAATTGACATATGTCTTACGGTGTTGTCAACTGTGGAAGTTCCCTCAATCTTGGTTTCAAAACTAAGGATTGGCTATGACGTAAGTACATGATGTCGAAAACTTCAAGTGAAAGTTACGCCATCTTGATTTCAGATTATTTTGACGAATAAATGCAAACTGATTTAACTAAGGAAAGCTAATTTTAATATCAAAATGTCAAGATGAGAAATGTCAAACCTCCACTGCCCCGAACAACCCCAAAAGTACGGCAGTTTAAATGTGGACAATTGTCTCAACATGACTCGTCTAAATTTAATAATAGGTTAGGTCAGGCCTTTACTGAATTTTTTAATATAATGATATAATAATTATGTTGCAATATTTCAGTAAGCTTTTCGCTTGACGTAATTTATCTTGTACGCTGCTTAACTAACGAATTTAAATGGAAATTATCTAGCTATCAATATTATATTACATTATCTTCTTTCGCTACTCAACATTCGTCCTAAGCAAACATTTTGTTAGTAAAAGTTCGCCTTTTACGGTAACAGTCCATCTTGAGAAAAATTGTGTAAGAATGTAGGTCTTGGAATTATAATAACACTCATAATAGTTACATTAACGACTAATTTAGGTATGAATTTGAATAGACTAGAGCATATATTTTAATACAGGTACTTACTAACTTTAATGCGCAATATACAAAGTATTGTTTGTTGTAAATTTTAAATTACGTACTATAAAAGTACTAATAGCTGATTTATTATAGACTTTTGTCGATATTATTTGAATTTGTTCGACTGTAAACATTGAGGTAGACCTCTATTTTAGACAAGGGACACGAATTAATTAGGCCTTTTTGTGATTGCCACAAGCTTTTCATGTAAGCCATTACCTACATGAAATTCGCGATGTTGTTTCGTTTTTCAAGGTTTTTACCAACTTTTTTGTAAAACTTCTACATTTTTCTGAATAATTAACACAGGGTCACTCCACGGGGATTGTAAGGTTTTAAAATTAACGTGCTTTTTTTTTGCTTAATGATAATTATACTTTGGAAGTCAGTCAAATTAACGTGCTTATTTGTTGCTTAATGATAATTATATTTAGTTAGTCAGTCAAATTAACGTGCTTATTTGGTGCTTAATGATAATTATATTTTGTAAGTCAGTCAAATTAATGTGCTTATTGACTTATTGACTTTTATTAAGAAAAATGTATCTCTCCTTAATTTGCTTATTTTTCTTATCTGTGTTGATCAGTAGTTAAACAGATATTTAACAGTAATAGGGTCGCGGAGCCACTACAGTATGAATTTATATGGAGCACTAAACAATACCCGTGACTCGCGTCGCGCGACCGTGCCCGTGGCCAGATAACTTGACAGTAATAACACACAGGACTTCTTGCACTATTTCCACTTTAATAAGTATTTTACATTAATTTTAATATATTACACGACCGGTTTCGACAAAGTCATCATCAGGTGTAGGTAGATTCTACCTGTTATTACTGTGAAACATGAATTTCCACCAAGAACCTACAGTACAATCAATAACATATCAGATAACTTGACTCACTGGTCTGGTTTGCTGGTTTGCTGGTCGCGGTCTCGCGTCGCGGTCGCATGAATCGGAAGGCTACCTTTAGCTTCTGACGTTGCCGCGTTGTTGCATAATAATGAATACACTTTATAATAAATTATTAGAAGAAAAATATGCTTACACATCTTATTATCTACAGAAACATACTATAAAACTATTGAACTTTACCTAATTCTATAAAATCGTATTTCTGATGTGGAAAGTAAACAAACATACTCTCAGGCTGGCACTGTATTTTCCGGAATCCAGTAGGCCGGGGAAAATTTAGAGCATTGAAAATAGAACTCTGAGCTAATACAATGAAGCTGAAAATAGGACACACAATTAGTCAAGTAGTCGAGTCAAATGTATAATGTCATATATTATAACAGCTCAACTGAATACTTCGATTTTCAACTCTATTGTATTAGCGCAGAGTTCTATAGGTAATTATTATCAGTGCTCTGAATTTTAGCGGACCATTCGAATTCAAGATCATAATAATATAGCTAAGCCTAAGATTTGTAATATAACCGACGTGCACAGCTTCTTATAATAATCTATCCGATTTCGCTCAAAATAATTTTCCTAAAGTTTTTAGCATGATCTACCAGCATGGAAACTTACAAGTTTTTATTTTCTATCTATATATTATATAAAAGGCAAAGCTGATTGACTGATGTATCAACGCACAGACCACCCTTAAGGATATAAATTTGAAATTTTGCACACGTATTTCTCATATGAAATAGGCATCTACTAAGGAATGATTTTTTAAAATTCAACTCCCAAGGGGGTGAAATAGGTGATTATAGTTTGTATGAAACTTTTTATTCCTTGAACATATTTGCATGATATTTCGTATGAATTGAGTACGGAAAGATAATGAATTACGTATTTCAGTGTTTTTTAAAATTCAGTCCCTATTTGGGTAAAATAGGGGATGAAAGCTTAAAACTTAATTTCATGCGGGCGAAGCCGTGTGCAATTAATGCTAGTCTTCTATAGTTTAAAAATACCGGGGGGACCAACTTATAAACCACTTTGGAGGCCGATCACTCGAAAATGGTTGACTTTGTAAAAGCTCATGTACGAAACTATACTTTTATTTTAAAGCACCTATTCAACGATACCCCACACGATGGGGTAGAATGAAAAAATATTTTTCATCCCCACTTCACATATATGGTGAGGCACCCATAAAATATAAATTTATTATTATTTTAAGATGCCAAAACCGAGATCTATACACAATCTATAACTCTACCAAATTTCATCCATTTATAATTATAATTACAGAAGATAGAAGCGCGGACAGACAGACAGATAGACAGACAAACGGACATAATGAAACTATAAGGGTTCCTTGAGTATTACGGTACCCTAAAAAGAGTTTTGTATTGACAGATCACCCGCCTTCAACGTCAAACGTAACCAATCTAAAATTACTTAGGGGACGTGAATCGTTAAGGACGTCTAAAGTTGAGTTGAGGACGGATTAGAATCCCTAACGCTCTGTCAAAATGTCTACTGGATGGAACGACTAAATTTTAACACCTACAGATAGAGCTTAGAACTTATCCACCCGACCCAATCTTACTTAGGAGTGTTATGAAATTTAGATACGCAGACTTATGATACAACTTTAATTAAAAATATTTTTACTTAGAACATTGTACCTAATGTTTTCTTTCAATATTTTTAGGTAGTAATATTATAGATGAATGAAATAAAAACACAATGTAAAACATAAAATGTAAAAGTAGGTAAATCATAGACTCGTAGGGCGCTCTACCAGACCGAGAAGACGTGCTTGTCAAATACTGCAATAAATATTAAATACTCAGCTGAGGTCAGCTTACCCGAGCCAGTCATATTGAAAGAAAATCATTGGACCATAAATAAGAAGGACACTGGGATCACATATCATCAGTAAGTATCGATTATTTCGAAATTTCACCATAAAATTGCATAAACTCAAGACGCCATTCAGTGTTGCCGCGTAAGCAAGAATCAAGTTCCAATATTTTTATTGGAACTTGATTTTATTATAATGCAATAAAATACAATGACAGTAAATTAGGTATATCCTATTTCATTTATCTAACCTAGTTATTATGATTCTACCCATGGAACTAAATAACTATTCGCAAGGAGCATACTCGTAGCTCGAGAAAAATGATTTGGTGATGGATTGGGCTTCATCACCAAATGCAGAAATCATCCGGTCAACACACTGTTTTTATTTTATTTATTTTTATTTAATAATTTATGTACACATAGTAAACCTTTGACATTGACAACTTGAAAACAGAAAACAGTTTTGTACAAAGGCGCTACTTATTCCAAATTGGAATTTCTTCCAGCAGAATTTTTTGTGTTAAACCACTTCGAAAGTCATAATAAATCATCGCTCTAGAATTTTCTCGAGTCAATTCCATTTTCTCAACGACTAAACAAGTTTGACAAGGCCTTGTGACAAGACCGAGAATCTTTTTTTAAATAAATAAACGGTATTCGATTTTTAAAACCAAGGAGTTTTAAATTAAAAAGATTTTAATATGACAGGAACAGTGGAAATATTCCATTCCCGATACTTTTAGTGCAGCCCTCGTATTATTATCGTACTAGCTGCCTCTACACACTTTATTCTGTCTTGAGTAAAAAATAAATATAAAATGAGGCCTATTCATTCATATATTTCGGAGGGACTCAGGTTTGACTGCGTTTATTTATCTTACCTTCAGCAACACCAGACTTGCCTTTAGACATTTAACTTGTTTATTTTCATTAAAACTCCAGTTATTTTAGTACCATTAATTTATAGGATGACTGAAACTATCATAATCCATTTTGCAACATTTAGAATCACTTTTACACTTAAAACACGAAACTTTACTAAACTTTGAAACTTTAAGCAATAATAATAATAAATAAATATATAGATTCTGACGACCTATTTTTAATAACGAGATGTTGCTTGGACCGACGTCCCTGTAATAATGATTTTCCTCCCGAGCACGCTGTACTCGCAGGGTGGGGCGAATCCCCATTATTCCCACCTTGCGGATTCATGGGTTGTCAAGACTGGTTCGATGAGTAACATTGCACGTGTGCATGACAAACAACAGCAGGTGAATTAACACTTGCACTGACATATACATACCTAACATTTTTCTGAAGAAGAAGCACCTAAGAATAATATAATATTGATATGTACATTGTACGGATATAACGCATTTAATTTGAGGGTTATCCGAACGTATTGTTTGTGGTCCGAGCAAGACAGCTGTCATTTATGAAACTACCCGAACACAATATGTAATGGATGATGGATCATTGTGTATTTGAGATTTCTTCTTGACTGACTGCAACCTGAATTTTCTACCAAGAAATACCATTTACTTCACATATCATCCATTGGTATATATAAGTATAGGTATATGGTATGTATTGGTATATATGCATATAAGTGTAACAGAGACATAGGTACAGAGTATTTAAATACTGAGTGCCTTTTGTTTTAGTATGTGAAGTCGTTGTATGTGTAAAAGCGTGACTCCTGCTCATTTCGAAATATTACACAGAAAACATGAAACTAAAACATTTGTTTTCATACACAAGCTGTCTCCATCTATAGAAGATGTTTTTGATTAAAACAAAAAAAAATGTGTAGAAAAGATCACGAGTTCCGAGTACGATGTGGAAGACGTCCTACTCGCAGTTTAAGCGATTGAATAATATGCAGTAACTATCGGGGAGAAAACACAGATTTCGAGTTACGCCATATTTACTGACCCGTAATTTTAGTATTTATCAGGAGTTACGAATAGAAGCCCGATTTGGGATTGATAATTTATTCCGTATTTCTATGCATAATGGTTATGTGAGTGGTGTGACAGTTATTAAAAAATGAAACATGCCTTCCCCTCTCTACCCACGCGGGGGATGTTTTCCATCCGTCTCGGAAAACAAAATCATTGTGTATTCCTACACAAATGTGTATAGCCACGCTCCAATGTTTCGATGTTTTAGTGTAATGTTTCGAAAAAACACGACCAGGAGACGCGCCTTAGCAGAGAGACAATATTGGACTTTATTATGTTTCGTGATTGCTATCCGTTTCACATTCACATTTGATAACATATGCATACGCAGGTTATTTTTTTACTTGTGACGAGATACGTCTACTCGATGGTTTGTTATTGACGTGATAACGTCTTTTAAATCGATGAACGCCGGCTGTCACGTTCCGCCTGATTGTGACCTTCCGCCTGAATGTCACGTTCGGCCTGATCGTCACGTTCCGCCCGATTGTCACGTTTCGCCTGATTGTCACGTTCCTCCTGATTGTCACGTTCCTCCTCAGCCGAGTGCGCGAGTGCAATCGAGAGCGCGGAACAAGCGATAGAGAGGCACGATCGGCCTAAGCGTTCGGCTTGTGACGACGTTATCACATAAAATTGTCGTTCGTAAACCGACTTCACAGACAACCATTTTTTTTGTCGTAGGTATATTATACTCTGAACATGTACGAACAATTAATAGAAACGAAGTCGTAACGTTATCGAATGAGAGTTGTATGAAAATCATGACAGTGCCTATACAAATTTCATTCGATAGCGTTACGAACACGTCGTTGTCAACTGCTCGTGCTTACCTCACAGATGGAAACCGATTGCCGTCACCTATGAACGATCGCAAACCAGAGTTGTTAGTGCGCTGCCGGCCTTTCTATAGACCTTAAATTAATTGGATCGAAGATCAACACAATGGAATTAAACCGGGAAACGAGCGCGTACACCGCCTAATGGTGAGTGGTTATCGTCGCCTATGTATATCTGCAACACCACTTCTAAGCTTAAGAAGTTTTTTAGAGAACATAACTTAAACTTTTGTGGCAGCTATAACTATCAGGACCTTTAATTGTCACTAAAGGTATTTTTATTACTATTACGTCCTAATATAATATTAAGTTGATATAATATTACCTAGATACATTACACTCACTTAAGTTGGCTACGTTTAATATCGTTTTTATTGAAGCCATAACTTTAGTAAGACCCTTATATTTTTGGTAATATTGTGACTGGATTTATTATTTATTTTTACAATGTAACACCTAGTATTTTAAAATGGTGGAATGGGGCGAAAGAGGCATACTTTACTTTTCTGTTTTTTAAAAATTTTTGCTCCATCTGACAAAATTTTATATTAAATTAATATAAGCGCGAAAATTATGTTAGTTTCTCTTTCACCCAAAAACTACTGTACGGATTTTGACGAAATTTGATACGGTAGTTTAGACTCCGGATTAACAAATAGGCTACTTTTTATCGCAGCAAAATGTACGGTTACAGCGGGATTTCTTTTTGCGTACGAAGTCGCGGGCAACATAATAGGCCCATAACTTTAATTATCTTCCTAAAAATAATAAATTACTCCCCACACTGGTTTCGGTGACGGTGGCCGGTTACATTGACGCAGGAAACATTTTTTTTGTTGATCCAATGCGGTAATCGAACCCACGACCTCCGAGTCGAGAGCCAAGCTCTAACCACTAGACCACGGAGGCTGTCCTCCTAATAATAGGCTATCATCTTAATAAGTGTTGTAAAAAATGTATCAACAGATTCTACGATAGGTTCAAATTCTCAATTTCAAATTGAAATTCTTTATTAAACACACTTATTAGAATTAGTTACTTACTAGGTTAGGTTAGGTTTCTATGACGAACTAAGATAAGGAGTCATCTATGCTTCCGCTGCGGTCAGCCGGGGCATAAAGCCTCCAGCTGTTTTGCCAAGGCGAGTTGTGCGGTCTGCAGGGACGCCGGGCGACCGGCGGACCATGTAATCTTATCTTTGTAACCCCCCTGTAACTCGCGCACGAGTGTCCTCTCCCCCGCGAGACGCGGGACGACGAGGGCAAGCGTACCGAACTTCTCCCTATCCTCAAATACATTTCCCTCAACATGGAAGCAGGCCAATATTATTTAATTGCCTAAGATTTCAAATCCTATATCTTTATCCTCTTTTCATCCAATTTCTATATTAACCTTCCTTTCTAAAGTTTTGGAGCACATTGTTCATACGCAACTTTCTTCCTTTCTGTACAGTAACAACTTAATTAGCACGATGCAATCGGGTTTTCGTCCAGGTCACAGCACATGTTCGGCACTATTAAAGGTTACTGACGACATACGTTTAGCCATGGAAAACAAAACATTGACTATCCTCATCCTACTTGATTTCAGTAATACTTTTAATACTATTGACTTTGACATCCTTATTGCTATCCTGTAATCTCTTAATGTATCTTCTGCGGTATTAGCCTGGTTTGATTCCTACTTTCGTGGCCGCTCGCAACCTGAACTCGTGAACTAATGTCACTTTTTCAAACTGGTGTAATCTCGTTGCCGGCGTGCCGCAAGGGGGAGTGCTGTCCCCCCTCCTTTTCATTAATGAGATAACTAAAGTAATTACGTCCAAGTATCACCTATATGCAGACGATTTGAAAATCTATCAACATTTTACCCTGGCTGACGCGATGTCGGCAGTAACTTAAAGTTACTAAATCAAAATTTAGACAATATTAGTGAATGGGCAATCTTTTGGCATCCTCGTAAATTCTGAGAAGTCTAAGGCATTAGTCATAGGTAGCAGACGAATACCTAACCTAACAGCGCTGCCCCCAGTCACATTAAACGGTGTACAAATAACTTACTCAGAGTCTACTAGCTAAATCTGGGTGTTATTGTAGATTCAGCGCTTTCTTGGAATGTCAACATTAGCGACATCAGTCGTAAGGTACACTGCACTATTCACTCACTTAAAGCCCTGCAAAACTTTTTACCCATCTCCACCAAAAAAACACTTATGCAGGGCATTATAATGCCTATAATTGACTACGGCGATGTCTGCTGTTTAGATGCTACTGAAGAGAATTTAAATAAACTGGAACGCTTACAGAATCTTTGCATTCGATTTATATTTGGGATACAGAAGTATGATCATTTTTTAGATTAGCGTAATAAATTACAATGGCCTATTCGCCTATATAATAATAAATTCCTATTCGCCAGCGACGAAACTACATAATTCTTAACTTACTTTTTAAAGTACTTTTTCATTGTAATTCCCCTTCCTATCTATAAGAGTACACGCAAATTTTTGCTTTTCATTAGTCAACCTATTCCTTTATAATACAGGTCTTCTGGAAGACATTCCATTTTGGAATAAGATGTATCTTTGTACAAAATGTTTTATTTTTAAGTTATTTTTGTTAACCTATTTATTGTGTGTACATAAATTGTAAAATAAAATAAAATAAATGTTTGTTATTTAAGTTTGGTGCGATTATTTCTACTTGACAGGAAAACATGCTCGTTGTAAGCATCACGATGCTTATTTTAAATCGAAAACCGAATCTATAGGGGTGAACATTATTACAGAAGGAAACCCACAGGGAACAGCTAGTAAATCATAATATCACGTATATTGAGATAATGAATCGCCCCGCTGTGTATAACGGAAAACATTATCTCATATTCTTGCGGTTGCAAATTTTAGTGTTTTATCGTCCTATGAAAATTGTAATAAGACTCATAAAGATACATCCTACCACCTACTATTATAAACGTGATAGTTTGTGAGGTTTGTTACTCTTTCACGCATAAACTACTGAACAGATTTCGATGAAATTTGGTATGATGGTATGGGTCTGGATTAAAACCTAGGCTTTTATCCTGAAAAAGTTCAGTATTCTCGTGGGATACTATATTTACGCGGGCGGAGTTGCGGGAAAAAGCTAGTAAATTTATAACCTTTATATTAAGTTGGTAAATATTGCAACCCTCGCATAATAGGATGGCGTCGTAGACCATTATTGAGAAGAGACACCAGCTGCAGTGGGGACGTTAGTGGTCGGTGATGAACTGATGATGATTATCATAGTCATAAAATATTGCAAAGGTCACTGCTCCAAGTCTAAATACAGCTGAATAACTTCAATTTTAATAACAAGATTAAGCAAATGGATTTCAACATAATACATTTTAAAATATATTAAACAAACAAATTAATTAACTAAGCTATTATAATGTTCGTTACAAATAAATTTTCAAAGTAATAAAATAAACTTTTCAATGGGAACTTAAACATTTATAAACTTATATTTTATTACAGTTCAATTTAAGTTCTAGGTTTTTAGACATTCGAACATTATCTTATACAAGGTGTTGCCCGAGACTTCGTGCGGGCTAAAGGAAATCTCGCGGGATTTAAAAATGCGGCGCCGCGCGTAGCAGCGCGGATCGTCGCGTTGTGTACGTATCTACTAAAAAAAATTTTTTTAAATGTCCCGATTTCTATGAAATTTAATATCCAAGTAACTACGTATTTTATAGTTTGTTTTTAATTCGTCCCCTAAAAAGGGTGAAATGGGGCTCCAAAGTCTGTTGTTAAACTAGCTGTTTCCCGTGGCTCCGCCCGTGTTAATACAGTATCCCAAAGGAACACTATACTTTTTCGGGATAAAAAGTAGCCTATGTTTTAACCCATTCACCGGCGCTGTAGGAAATTGGGTACGCCTAAGTGTAGAGTGAATTCGTCCATAGTTAGAGAGCTTCTGTACAAATTACTGGATAAAAGAATAATGTTTTACGTAAATGATAACAATAGAACAGAAACATATTATGTGTAATTATTGTTGCTACATATAAACAAAGTTGGTGGCTTTGGAGCTTGTACATGTAAGGTTACTGTGTCGATCTTTTTCAGTGTTTTATGTTTAAGAAATGTGGATTTTACAAATTCAATTTAAAAATACACCCAAAACTGAAAAACAATGATCAATTGACAGCTTTCAAACTTATATCTGCAAATATATTGTTTGAGATATATAAATAAAAAAATGTTTTTGTACAAAATTACAATAAATTGCTTGCATGCCCATAAGGCGCCATTGTACACAAATGAGTACAAAAAAAAATTCTTCCACTTACAGGGGGGTCCCTGTAAGTGGAAGAATTTTTTTTTTTTCGTTTTTTTTTATTATTGTGTATATGATAGATATCTTTATTAAGAAAACGTACATTTTATTCATTTAACTTTGCTGCCGTTAATTAAACGGTTAATGAGTTAATCCAGAACCTAAACTACTACCATACCAAATTTCATCGGAATCCGATTAGTAGCTTTAGTAGTTTTTCCTCTTAAGGGGTTGTGCGCTCGATAGAACTGAAAATTGGTGTTCGTTGAAACCTTTTTTCTCAGTTTCAGTCATCGTCGTATTGAAAAATCCCAAAAAAATATAATATGTCAATCTTCATTATACTTAGCCGAGGACTGTCTTTTTATAAATTGAAATTTTTATGTTAATATTGATTTAAAAATAAGTCCACCTTTTTTTTAAGTTAAAAACTTTTTCTCTTCTATAAGTCACATGAGTGTGAAAATAATTCCAGTAGTTTAGGAAAGACAAGACTCAGTGGAAGGCCGTTTTAGTTCTTGCAAAATTGTAATATTGTAATAGTAATATTTATAGCGATTTTTTATCCGATTTCAATACTCTCCGGTCGGCGCGATACGCCCTTGTCGCCAACAAAATTAGTATGGGACTTGACGCTCAAGGTCACTGGCGTTCGACAGAGGCTTCAATAATATCGAAGTACCGTATTTTATAGTTTCTTAAATTCTTGCCCTAAAGGGGTGAAATTGTTTGTATAGTTAAACTAGTTGTTGCCCGCGGCTCCGCCTCCGTAAATACAGTATCCCAAAGGATCACTGTACTTTTTCGGGATAAAAAGAAGTCTATGTTTTAATCAGGAGCCTAAATTACTACCACACCAAATTTAATTGAAATCCGTTCAGTAGTTTTTGCGCGAAAGAGTTACAAATATCCATCCATCCATCTATCCACACAAACTTTCACATTTATAATATTAGGTCTTTACATATGAAATTGGCGTTTTGTAAAGGAGGAACATAAAGTCGATTTATTTTAAACATAATATATTTATTTAATCAAAGTTTATACCATTGCTATCTATACACTTTTGCCATCTCACAGGTAGTTCATTGATTCATTTACTAAAAAAACCATTCGGACAGGAATCAATAAAATCTTTGAAGTCGCTTTGGACTGCTCCATCGGAGTTTTTCCCCTGCAAGAAGTTATCCAAATTTCGAAAAAAATGGTTATCTGTTGGAGCAAGGTCCGGGGAGTACGGTGGATGTCTTAGACATTCGAATTTAAGCTCCTCTAATTTGGTAGCCGTCTGTTGTGCAGTGTGTGGTCTAGCGTTGTCCTGAAGCAGCAGTGGCCTAGAGCAAAGGACCAACCTCGGTTGTTTAGCAGCTTGCTTTTCCATCATGATTTGCAGTTGCTGGCAATAGACATCTGCCGTAATCGTCTGGCCGGATTTAAGAAAGCTATAGTGAACGACACGGGCACTAGTCCACCAAACGCTCACAAGTAACTTTTTTTGAGTCAATTTTCGCTTGGGTTAGGCTTTGGCTGGTTCGCTAGGGTTCGGCCATTGCGATGAGCGTTTCCGATTATCGTACAGGATCCACTTTTCATCAAGGGCAATGATTCGATTTAAAATCCCTTAATTATTGTGCCGGTTGAGTAATGTAACGCTGCTGTCGACGCGCGTTTGTCAGTTTGCTGCACTCAATTCATGAGGTAGGGTACCTTTCAAGCTTTTCACCTTCCCAATTTGTTTCAAGTGGATAAAAATAGATTTATCATTAACACCGCAGCCTGCAGCTAACTCGGACGTGGCTTGCGATGGATCGCTTCCACAATAGCCTTAAATTCTTCATTATCAACTTTGGTCTCCGGCCGTCCACTGGGCTTGTTCTGCAGGTCGAAATTTCCAGTACGAAAACGTTGGAACCAAAAACGCACTGTGTTTTGTTTTGCGACACCGCCGCCATACACATCTTTAATCCTTCGAGCCGTTTCTGCAGCACTAGTGCCACGGTGGAAGTACCCGAATATAATACGATATTTCAAGTTTTCCAGTTTGTAAACAGAGGCCACTCTGTTTACAAACTGGAAAACTTGACGCAAAGAAAAAACCAAAAGAGGAAAAAATAAATGAAACGGTTTTAGAGACAGAAATGAGTAAATAGCGGTATAAATTTGAAATTTGGAATTCCTAACCAAAGAAGATATATTTGAGATTAAAGTGGCCAGTACAACATAACGGCAATTTCATATGTAAGGACATAATATTAGTAGGATATCAAGAAACTGGTCGGATGGCGTTTAATTATGGCACGCAGATAGTTATTATGCCGTAAAATCCGTAAAAAAAGAGTTATTCGAAAATAAAATATACATACTCCACGGGGGGTGTAATGGGGATCGTCGTAATGAACGTAGTCGCGCGCTAATGCTAGTGTTCACATATTATGGTTGGTGCTGCCCAAGTTTCAACGTGATTTCTTTTAACTACAAATTAAAACGGTCTTTTATTAGTAATTGGATTTAAAAAAATGTATCAATTGAATATATTTAAATATTCATAACCGAAGACTGAAGTTTAAATTTTAATATCTATCAATTTTAAATCCTTAAAATGTTCACCGACAAAATCTAGGTCACCAGCTCGTAAAATCTGAAAAATTTCGTAGCTAAGTTCATGCACTTAAAGTGAATGATCGTTTAAGTTTATATAAGAAAGGGGAACGTGAGGGTCAAGACTACAATATTCACCCCCTTACTAATAACAATATTTTTACAGTGTTTATGCTATACCTACAATGTTTTGTTTTCGTCTGTTGAGCTACATCTCCGACGTATCAGACAAGGACAAAACATTGTATAGCATTACACTGGGGGGGTCTGTATGAGTATTTTAAGTAAGGGGGTTAGTGTTTAGTATTTTATAAATTACTGTATTAAAATATTTTATTAAAAAAAAACAGAGAGAAGAACCGTTTATTACGCTTTGGTTTTAATAAGCAATGCAAGTGACATTACTTATTAAAACGCAATATTGCGATTACGGTCGCAATCTGTGATTTTATTTTAAATTATTGACGATAAGTCATGGGTACACTAATATTATCGTCTAAAATTGCAAGACTTACGCATCTCGTTAGTCTGGCCCCCATATTAATAAACGTAAAATATAAATTGGAATCATAACTAACAGCGTGGTAAGTTGGGTAGAGAGAGGCATATTCTATTATTATTTTTACGTTGACGAAAACAGAGGCGTGTTATAAGTTTGACGTGTCTGTCTGTCTGTGGTCTAGTTTTTTTTCTTTGAATGCTTTTTTTCTTTGACATGATTGAGAGTGTTGTTAGCAATAATTCATCATCAACAGCTCGCTTAATGCTCGACAATTCGGGGGTTACTTGAAGTTTTTAATTTTGTTTATTAAGTACGTCATGTCGAGGAACGTAGGTACATACTTTTTTTATGGCACTGACAACATTTACCTTACGCCATCTTGCACCAACTAAATTTATATATTTAGTATTATATAAATTTTATTATATCTACTTTATTACATAATCGGTAAGTACTAACAATATATTTAATGTTATCCCCGTCAGAATATACATTAATAGCACACAATACAACAGTCGCATCATAATGAATGCTGCAGGCTATTGTAAGAAATATAAGCTTTATTCGCTCAAAATAATACTTATTCTGTGCCACTATGTGTTTCTACGCTTAAATTTCTAATTCGTCATTAATACTTAAATATATCCAATTTATAATTTTAGATTTTTCCGTCAGGTGATCCGTCTGCTCGTTTGGCCCCTATTTTTATATATTATTGTAAACAAAGAGACACTCCACTAGAATGCTACCAATTTGAATGTCAGTAAAGTTTTTTTTTTGTAATTTATATATGGCATCGGCTTTTATCCATTTGCCAGTGTCAAGTTATAAAGGCGGGAAATAGAACTTTTGTTTTAATTTTCAACACCGTATTCCTAAATCGTCAAGCCTAAAGTCTAGTCAAAGTCCAAATAAATAGTCAGGGCAGTCCATGAGTCATGTCAATCGATTCAGTAAAGTGGTAGAAGCTTTACTGAAAGTTCCTAGGGAGTTTTGGAGGGAAACTCAAAATAGCACATTTTTAGAAGTTGTACCACTTGCCCACACTTGTACACGTTAACGAATATCTAATGGTTAATATTCTACTAATATTACACATTAAGAACCGAAATAACACAAATTTATGAAAGTAATGCAAAATCCACAACGTCACCCATTGAATTCCCCGGCAAAACTCAATCAGTAAAGTTTTATACAAGGACACATTGATTCTTCTTCTTCTTTTATTATTGGCAAACCATCGCTTTTTGCAACATTGTTACTGAATTTTAATTAGTAGGTAAAACACAGTAAAACATGTACTTGAACTTCAAGCCTTGAAGGGTTTGAAACGTACGAAATAATATCATGAAATGTGATTTTCATCAGTGTAAGTATAATTTTGTATAATAATACCATGAGAATCAGTTAAGAACAGCATAGGGTGGAGGTTACATAATATTATAATTAAGATGGTCGTTTGGAGAACGAAACATTAGTTTCCGTTTTAATAATTTATAAAGTCACAAATTTTGTAGATAACTGTCATGGCCATTTTTAAATTTCCACGTTTTTAGCTTTTGCCCGCGGCTTCGCCCGCGTGGAAAAGTGTTCTTGGAGAAAAAACTTCTTCAGCAAATAACTCTACTCACTGCAATATACATCTGTATACAATATTAACTGCGCGACATGGAAGACCTCTTGACATATATTTTTTGCGCTTGAATATACATTTTACGACATCTTTTTAATAATATAAGATATTAATTTAAGCTGTATGTTTTAAAGGGCTACTATAATGTGTATAAATTCCTAAAGTAAGCAACGTATTTAATTTCATAACAATCATACTGTATGATATATCCGTCTAAACAACTTCTGAAAATACCATACATATTATTAAGTACAAACTGGGCACGGGCAGCTACTAGCTAGGCACACTCCACCCCCCCCCCCCCCCTCCGGCCGGTCCAATCGGTATGTCTCTGCATTTTAAATCTGTAATATCTTCGGAAATATTCATTTAAATTCCATACTGTACAGGGCCAAATTGCTCTATATTAAATGCACAATGTATTTAAGGTACTTAATAGAATAAGGATTAATGCTGTGTTGCTTAAAATTACTTCGTAAATAAGCCGTTCTTGTAAAAATTAAATGATAAAAATGGTTATTGTGGGTTACCCCTATAAGATTGACATATACAATCACGGACTTTTTGTAGACCTTTTTAAGGTGCACAATACTGTAGTACATTATTTTGATCTATCTCCTAGGGTTCAGCCAGCATTTGCAATGTAAGTGCAAAAAATGTGTTTATTTACATCACATTAGAAATCTCTAAAATTATTAGTATTTATTTACTATATTATGCATGTTATATATATATATATATATATATATATATATATTTCTTTTTTTCTTTTTTCGAACGGGTCTATGCTAAGGGTCGGGTTAAGACCGCTGTAGCTAAGTCGGACTATAACTAGCCTGGTGGCTAGTTTGTTTGGTGGTAGACGATGGGAGGGTTTGACCCTCCCTAACATCACCCGGGTGATGTTCAAACCGGATATTGGGGACAGCTACGGATTAGAAGCTATTATTTTGACAGGGGAGACGCGGGTCTCTCCTGCTGAGGGGTCCGACCCCTTCCTCACTCGCTGATGAGTGAGGTTGCTCGCGCGCGGTAGCAGAGACTAGCGGCGTGCGAGTTATCGCGATAGAGGAGCTCTCGATTTGGTCGATATCGGTACTGAGAGGGCCGTCCCTCTCCCCTTCCGCGTACGGTCGGGATGACTCGCGCGCGTAAGTCCTAATGTCGATGAGGTTCGCGGTATTGGTAGAGCTCTCTATATCAATATCGCGGTCGCGGACACTATTTAGGAGTGTACCTAGACTACTGGGATGCGAACTCGAACTCGGGTTCGGGTCCGGTCCCGTGTTAGGGTCGGTCTGTACGTTTGTACGTGTTGTCGTGTCGGATGTGGGACCTCGGGGTAGGCGCCGGCGTCGACCCCGGTGCAATGCTAGCGTCGCGGGTGCGTGTGATTTGTGTTTACGTAACTGTACACAGTACGTTACGTATTTTGTGATCGGGTCAACGGGATCGGCTAAGATATGCTTAGGCCGTTTGTGCGGGTGTCGGAAAGTCAGTGCGTCGTGGTTGTAGTCCAGTGCCTTTTTTATAAGGGGGTTTGGGTGGTTTTTGCCTTTATCAAAGAATCTCTCTACGAGTTCCTTGATATAGGCTTTAATGGTGACTAGTTCGCAGTCCCTATGCAAGTCGATGTTACGCATGTACCAGGGGGCGCCTGTTGCCATGCGTAGAAACCGGTTCTGGACTCTTTGCAAGCGGTCCATTTGAGACTCGCTTATCTGTGCGAAGGAGACGCACGCATAAGTGAGTATCGTTCTGATGCAAACCTTATACAATGTAAGCTTATGTCTTAAGGACATTTTGCTTCGCGAATTAAGTAGCGGATATAATTTGTAGAGTACAAATTTCGCTTTACGCAGTGTGTTACTGATGTGACTCGAAAACGTCATCGACTTGCCTAGTACTACGCCTAAATATTTGACCTGAGAGACCTCAGGGATAATGTTGCCGTGCAGGCTAATAGGGCTCATTACTTTACGGGGGCACTTACGCCCCGCTGATTTATTACCATTGAATTGAATGGCGTGACTTTTATCGGGATTGACTTCTATTCTCCACTTGGAGAACCAATTACCGAGAGCGGTAACTGACTCCTGGAGGACTTTAGACGCGGTACGGGCTCGTGTGTTTGAATAATAAAGGGCTGTGTCGTCCGCGAACATAGCTAATTGCACCTTAGCGTGTTTGGGGATGTCACTAGTGTACAGGTTATATAGGGAGGGCGAGAGGACCGAGCCCTGCGGTACTCCCGCCTCCATATATCTTGGCGACGACAGTGCGCCTTCTACGCGGAAATGAAATTTACGATTTTTTAAAAAGTTACTAATTAGTAAGACGAGATAATCGGGTATTTTCATTTGATAGAGTTTGTATAACAGTCCGTTATGCCAAATTTTATCAAAAGCTTTTGCAATGTCAAAGAATACGGCGCATGTCGTCTTCCTGTCGTTTTTGCTAGATAATATGTACTCCGTTAAGCGGTGTACTTGAGCGGGACAGCTGTGCATTTCGCGGAAGGCGAACTGCTCGTCTGGAAGGAGTTTTTTGTCGGTTATGACGTCATTAAGGCGCCTTTTAATAACTCTTTCGTAGACTTTACCTAGGGAGCTAATGAGACTTATTGGACGGTAGCTACCAGGCACCTTCCGGGGTTTCCCCGGTTTGTGGATACCTATGACAATAGCTACTTTCCAAATGTCTGGAAATGAACATCCTACTAAGAGGGCGTTAAAGATGTTCACTAGGAGTTGAATTAGCTCGGACGGTAACATTTTAAGTGTTTTGTTTGAAATACCGTCGAGGCCTGGGGCCTTTTTGGCATTCATACACTTAATAATGTCACTGACCTCCTCCGAGTCCACCATCCTCACCCTGTCTACGTCAGGTGGCCTCGAGAGTCGGCTGTTGACCTCGCTATTAACTAAGCTAAGGTGCACGGGATCAATCGGGAGAGTACTCGGCCGGCACTGTTGTTCGAAATTATCAGCTAGGCACTCAGCCTTGTCAATGTCTTCGAATGCAGGAGGACGGTTAGGTCTATCTAACGGAGGCATGTCGCTCTCCGTGTTGTTTTTGAGGGCCTTCGCGAGTGGCCAGTACGCCACGTGAGACGGTTCTAAATCACTGAGAAGTCGATCCCAACTCTCGGCTTTGTGCTGTTTGATTTTAAACTTAACTTCCCTCTCGTAGTGACGGAGGGCTTTCCTCCACTCTTCCGACGGGTAGCGATCATATGTGCGCTTAGCCGCATTTCGGAGTCTGATGGACTCCCTTATGTCCTCAGGGAGGGGCCAACGGCCCTTGGGGGTCGTTGGCACCTCCCTAGATGAGTTCTCTATGGTCGCTACCAGGTGATCGGTCAAGTGGGAGGCGGCCTCTATGGCTGTCTCTTTACTATCTATAATATCGGGGATTTTGTCTAAGTGGCTAGAATGAAGGACTTTAATGTTCTCCGCTAGTGATTTATAATCTATTATCTTCCTAGTACTAGAATTATTGGGGTTAAGACTACCAAGTGTAATCATAACCGGTCTGTGGTCTGAGTTAAGCTCGTGGAGAGTCTCAATATTGATATTGAGAGAAACATTTTTAACTAAGGCTATGTCTATCGTACTAGGATCGCGTATGACACCGTTGATGTTTTCATTGGTGTCATAGCGAGTGGGGTCGGTGGGGGCTAATAGTGCAAAATTTAAAGTGTCGGTTAAATTACAAAGGATGGTGCCGTTTCTATTGTTATGAACATTGCCCCACTCGGTGTGTTTGCAATTAAAGTCGCCGGCAATGATGACAGCGTTACCTAAATTGAATAGCGCCTGTAGGTCGCTTGAATGGAGTTCTTTGTTGCACGCTAAGTACGCGCTTACTATAACAATGGGTCCGTGACCGGACATACTAATATGGCAAACAGATGTTTCTAAAGTTAACAATGACGGTGGCTCTAGTGGAATACAATGTAGTGATTTTTTATAGTAGATAAGAGTACCTCCGAGTCGGGATCGAGTTCTATCGTTTCTGACTATTTTGTAGTTAGCTATTTTAGGGCTCCTCATGCTAGGTTTTAAGAAAGTCTCCTGCACTAGAAGAATATCGACATTTTGGCTGCTTACAAAATCGCGAATTTCGCTAATGTTATTCCTAATGCCGTTCGTATTGAACGACACTACGCGTAACGAGTGCGGCTTTGTCCTTCCCGAGGGCTCCATTAATTACCGTTTGTGGAGAGGGCCTTGATCTGACGGATCAAGACCTGATGGTCTGACAAAGCTTGGATGCGGTCTGTGGCCGAACCTTTTAGCTTTGTCGCTAAAATAGAAAGCTCCATCGGGTCAATAGGCCCGATGTTGCTTAAAAACTGCTGGACGAAAGAGAGGTCTGCAGTGAAGCTGGGAGTCGGAGGGGGCGTGGCCTTAGGCGCTACGGGCGCGGAGGGCATGGCCTTACTGGGGAGAGCGGGGAAAACCGCTAGCTCCGAACTACGTTTCTGCGCGGGCTTGAACCATGCAGATTGGGAGGGTAGGGGGGCAGCGACGAATCTCTGTTTGGGGGGGGCACTTTTAGTCTGCGGTGCACTACGCTTTTTTACTTTGGGTGCTTTTTTGCACCCTCTATAATTGGCGGGGTGTCCTTTAGACTTACAGAGAACACAGCTGGGGGGTTCGGACTCCTCAGCTGGGCTCTTACGGAGACAGTCAGAGGTGCCGTGGTCACCGAGGCACTTAACGCAACGCGGCCTAGCTTGGCAATTCCGTGCCGAGTGCCCGTAAAGTTGGCATCGGTGGCACTGGCCAGGGATGCCCCTTTTACGGGGGGGCTCGACGCGGATGCCCGTAATATGACAGATGGCTCGGATATTGAAGATATCCTTGCCCTCTGGTGTAAGAGGGAGGGTTACTAGTACCATATTGTACTCGTGTTTTTTAATAGGGTGGTACATGCGATGTACCTTATATATATATATACCTTTCTCTTGAATCACTCTATCTACTAAAAAAACTCCCATCAAATTCCGTTGCGCAGTTTTAAAGATCTAAGCATTAGACAGAAAAAGCTACTTTGTTTTATACTATGTAGTGAAGAGCCTGTTTCACAATCTTCTCATAAGTGTCAGATAGCTTATTTGCATGTTTTGTTTCTGTCGCTCGATATAAAGTAGCGTTAAATTCTTACGAATAATATTTTCGTCGCCTATTTGAAGATTGTGAAACAGGCCCTTGGTCATATTTATATACTAGCTGTTGCCCGCGGCTCCGCCCGCGTAAATACAGTATCCCTCGGGAACACTGTACTTTTTCGGGATAAAAAGTAGCATATATTTTAATCTAGAGCCTAAACTACTACCATATTGAATTTATAATATTAGTAGGATTTAACACTAAGTTTCTAGTCATATAAAAACGTCTGCAATCATAAATAATTTTGCTATTTATTAAAAAACATGCTCATTGCTCGTGAATTAATGACCACTTTACTTTACCCACGGTTTTCAGCACAGTGTTGGTGAAATATATTGAATTGAATCATTAAACGGAACGATTTAATAACAATTAAGTATGAAATTGAAGCTGTCTGGAAGAAAATATCTGAAAGCTAACGTTGTGTTTTGTACAAATTAAATGAAATTTATTATTTCAAATCTTAATTGAGTTGTGTTTTCAGAATTGTTAGTATGTTTCCCGCTACTTCGCCTCCATATCTTGCTTCAATTTAAAATGTATTCTAATTGGGTGCTTGATTGTAATTTTTTATCACAGTACCTGGGTAACCGAGCTTTGTTTGGAGTTCGGATCAATGTAAATAAATAAAACGAATCGCAAAAATATTTATGTGACCGGGATTCGAACCCACCACTTTCTGAATTCTCGAACGAAGTAAAAATTATACATACGCATACAAACCTGCTAATCGGACTGACATAATAGAGTCGAAATTATTGATATAACTAGCTGTTGCTCGCGGCTCCGCCCGCGTAAGTATAGTATCCCTCGGGAACACTACTTTTTCGGGATAAAAAGTAGCCTATGTTTTAATCCAGAGTCTAAACTACTACCATACCGAATTTCATCGAAATCCGTTTAGTAGTTTTTGCGTGAAAGCGTAACAAACATCCACGCTTTCACATTTATAATATTAGTAAGGATATTACACGACAAAAAAAAATATTTTAGTCGCATGGACGTATTTATAAGCTATATATAATATAATATGTATATAGCTTAAAATGCGCAGTTTTCCAGGGATAAGACCAAGCTAGATCGATTTTTCTCCCCCACAACTGCCTACATACTAAATTTAATGGTAATACTTGTTGCCGTTTTCGAGAAACCGACTATATATGTAATAAGATTGTTTAACAATATGGAAATAAAAGATAATGTGTTGCTTTACAACTAAAGAAACAACATTTAATGCTAATATTTCACAAATTAAATAATATTTTCAAACAAATTATTCATATGAAATTAAATATAAGTCTCATTCCCTTGACAGTTGACATTCATTGTCAAGTCTAAAAAGTATATCGAAGAGAAGCAATGAGGTTACATATATAATTGTCTCGTTCAAAGTATAAGATTATTGAATAGAGCTCTGAAAAAATATTATTAATAATAATAATAATAATAAACATTTATTTCACACAATGAGATATTACATCACAAATAAAACAAAGACTTACAAAAGTCATAAAAACAGGACAGAAAAACAACTCAAAACATAAAAATTACGTACCATCAGTAGGAGTAGGTACGCAAGAGATACTATTATGGATAGGAAGGTAGGTAGTGTAATGCCTAACTGTCAAAAAGGAGACCGCTCAGGCGTATCACTGCGGCGGAACACCACAGTGCCTGGTATTATGCGGTTCCATATTGTTGTCCGTTTGAAGGACAGATTTAATACACTCAGCAACAGCAAATAAACAGTTACATATATACATAAACGATTAACGAGATAATGATAATAATCATATATATTATGGGTTACAAAATACAATAGATAACAGTGTGAGTCATTGCTATGGACGATGCAGCGATCACGCCACCCGCGCTTATTGTATTCGCTTTGACTTGAGGACCTTCTTCGGTTTTTTCGTCGATTATAATAAAAAAGTTTACTAAAGGAATAGCTGTATACTTAAAACCAATAGTTTTAAAGAAAGTGCGAATTGATGAAGCGTTGTGATCTATTGTGAGTCTTGAGAAAACGCCCCATACAAAAGTCGATTGCAACGAAAAAGTTGCTAGGAAATGTACCTATGGTTACATTCACAAAATTTCTAATATCTCCGAAGTTGGTGTGTTTGTATCATAATTACCGTAGTAAAATATCCTTTTGTATCTTATGTAGGTAAACTATGTAGTTTTTTGCATTAATTATGAATAAAAATATTTCAACTTTTTTGTAACTTTGAAATGAACGAAATTTCAAATCTACACTTAAAATGTATTTCTAACTAGATTTTTGTCGTTGTTGTCAATTATCCAATTTGATTTAATTTCTATTGTACACTCTGTATTTCGCATTATTTTGTATCCGTGTCAAAAAGTTATTGCTTACCTTTTTAAATGTTAGCATTTAGTTCAGTGAGGACATCAACAAAACCAATAAATATTACCCATAGACCTTTGACTTTTTAGACCATTGAAATAACTAAAAAGGAGGAAAATACCTTTCTCAGTTTTCCACGCGCACATAGACAATTCACATAGCACTTCACAATGTAGCGCACCGCACGCAATATTATAAACAAATTCTATTATCACTTTCTGTTATCCTACTTTCCTACAACTGTTATAAATGTAAAAGTTTGTGAGGATGGATGGATGATTGTTACTCTTTCACGCAATAACTACTGAACAGACTTCAGTGAAATTTGGTATGGTAGTAGCTTAGGCTCTGGATTAAAACATAGGCCTATTTTTTAATTTACGCGGGCGGAGCCGCGGGATAAAGCTAGTACTATTATAAATGTTAAAGTTTGTGAGGATGAATGGATGGATGTTTGTTACTCTTTCAAAAACTACTGAACAGATTTTGATGAAATTTGGTATGGTAGTAGGTTGGGCTCTGCAATAAAACAGGCAACTTTTATATCCCGACAAAGTAGTGTTTCCGTGGGATACTTTATATACGAGAGCGGAGCCGCGGACAACAGCTAGTTAAAATTAATTTTTTTTTTTTTTTGTTATGTTGACTAGCTGTCACACACCTAGGATGTAAGCAATTGCACGCCATTGTCATGGCTAAATATTCGAATCATATTATATTTTAAGTACCTAATTTTGTAAGACCTTATTCGTACAATATTCTTGCAATGAACGATTGATTAATTGAATAATATAAAGGGCTCCATCTATAATTCTGGACTGTTAAGAAATATTTTATGTAACTATTGGAACTGAAGATTAATTAGTGTTTAAAACTATCGTTTATCAAGTTGACTGACACTTGTAGCTGTAACGGTTAATATAATATAACCCAACTGTCAAAATAATGTCGAGTATGATGTTAAACTCAGTAAAACTTCTCTAATATCCCAATCTCACACTTGACCTATTTTAGTTTATTGTAATGGACTGTGAAATACGTGGATTTGTCATGTTATATCGGGGCCACACTTATAGAAAACGTGATTGGACGTTGATAGTCGATGTACTTACGCCGTAGCCACGTGTATCGTAGTTACTAAAATATGTATACGTAAGTACAGAGAAACAGCTTTTATAGAACGATCCAAATCGATACAAATTATTTGACATCCCCTTCAACGGCCCACAATTTTTCCACACAGACGTGGACACATCGTCTACTAGTAGTAATGCAATCAAATCGGAAGCTTACTATATAGATGTTTATTTGTTCCTCATTCTTTAACCTGTAGTAGCTACGACTTATTGACCATCTATTCTAGTTAGAATGAAGTTTTGGAACGAAGTTCCTTATGGCGCGTTGCGAATTGTATTGGGGCTAGACGGATTAAAATAGGCACGACACTTTTTGCCACTCGAAATCACAATGTGATAACGACTATTAAGAATGATACAAAAAACGACCTTATCACCTTGACAATAAAGTAGAATTTTGCAATTGCACATTGTGACTGTTATGACTGTTACATATTGTGACTAGCTAGCCGGGCCTTAGGTATGCGAGCGGTGGGACGTAAGGGGCAAGCAACCCGCCCCCTCACCCCTGTCCCTACCTAAGGTGCGGCCAACTAGTTCCGCGCGCACTATATATACTTAGTTCAACTATTTGTTTTGTATAATATAATATATTATATGAATACAGATAAACAAAATTGAAGTGTCTGTTTGTAATTTCAAATTAACAGCTTTTATTTTCACTTAATGCATTTAAAAGTATGAACGGTACTACTTACAATAAAATATAAATTGTTAACATTTTTCTGTCCGTCTGTCATTCTGTGTGTTTGTTCGGGCTAATCTCTGTATATATATATATATATATATATTATAACTTCGTTCCATCCGGGTGTCCCTTGACACCTTTTAAGTTAATAATATTATTATAAAGAGGTCTTTTGTGAGTTTGTGAGGCTGTAGGGGATCTCCGGATTTACTGATCCGATTTAAAAAATATATTTTACCAATAGAAACAGAAAGCCACATTATTTGTGAGTGTCTTAAGGTAGGAATTTTAAAGACGTCGTGTAAAACCTAATTTTATGCAAGCGAACCCGCGGGCCAATTTTGAAATAGACTAACCGAATCGCACTTTTTTCCAGTAGAGTGCCCATTCAAATCTTTTCAGCTGTTTTTCCCGAAGGGATAAGCTGCTGACCAGATGGCGGTCTTCATTTTGTCAGACATCCTCATAAACTTCTGGACTTGTAATACACTCGCTAGTAAAAAAAAACCTAACCATCTTACGTGTCAGGACAATATGTCTGAGGAGGGTTCCGTAACTATAAACGCGTAATAGGTTCTTGCAAATAACTGTAAAAGTTGCTGTCCGATTTCGTTAAAAATATTTTTTCTAAAGAGTATTTAGCATGATCTATTAGCATAGAAAATAGCAAGTTTCTAAGTCTCATAGTTTAGAAATGCCAGGGGGCCAACTTATAAACCACTTTGGAAGCTGATTACTCGAAAATGATTAACTTTGTAATAAAGTCATTTATGAAACCTTACCCTTATTTTAAAAGACATATTCAACGACACCCCACACTATGGGGAGAATGAAAAAAATATTTTTCATCCCCACTTCCCATGTATGAAGAGCCACCCCTAAAATGTAAATTTATTATTATTTTTTGATCCCCAAACTGACATCTATATATAAGTTTTAACTGTACTAAATTTCATCAATTTATATTCATAATTACAGAAGCTAGAAGCGCAGACAGACAGCCGGACGGATAAAGCGAAACTAAGGGTTCCTTGAGTATTGCGGAACCCTGAAAAACCGAGCACCTATGCAAATTACCAATTAAAGTGGTTCTCTTACTTTATATTACAATTTTAGGTTATTTTATCTTTTGAACTTTGTATTTATAGTTTGTATTTGTATTAATAGTTTGGAATAGTTTGGACTTATTTGTAATATTATCGTGACTATTTTGGTAATTTAATGAAAAAAATGCTGAAGTTCAAAAAGCTTCATACCTATTTACCTGCACTCTGAGTAAAAATTTAAAATGTAATTTTTTTATTTTTTTCATTTATACGAAAGTGTCAATGAATTCATATTACTACGTATCTTCGCCGTCTGTGACGCCCTTCAGTTTTTAATAAATCTTATACTTCAAACGAGACAATCTTATATATATAATGGGTTTCTCGAAAACGGCTGCAAATATTACCATGAATTTTAGTATGCAGGGAGTTTTGAGGCAGAAAAATTGATCTAGCTATGTCTCATTCCTGTGAAACTGCTCATTTTTAAGCTATACATGTTTTTTCTTTCGTCGTGAAACAATAGGTATATCAATAATTTCGACTCTATTAAGTCAGTCCGGTTGTCAATTTGGTTTGAGTATTGTGTATGAATAATTTTTATTTTGTTTGAAAATTCGGAATGTGGTGTGTTCTAATCCCGGTCAAATAAATATTTTTGTGATTCTATTTATTTTTTATATTCATCATAACTACGGGCAACATCGGTAGCGCATTATAAAACGCGCTTGATATCCATAAAGCACTAAGTATGTTATGTGTACATACAATCCCTATCTAGACTACCCTAGGTGTCAGATTATTCCATTAGCCTTAATACTAGTGCTTGAGACAAGACACGATGCTTATGTTACCTACTTATGTTACTTACTTAATTACTTATACTTATGTTACCTAGTGTTATATTTATAAACAATGCACTAATTAACTACCGACGCAAAAGCAGGTTAAAAGTTTGACGTGTCTGTGTTTCTGTTTCTGACATCGTGATTCAAAGACGAATAGACAGATTTCGATGTGGATTTTTAGTTGAAAGCTGATGTTGAACTTATATTATACTAGATGGAGTCCGCGACTTCGTGTGCGCAAAAGGAAATTCCGCGGTAACCGTGTATTTTAAAATATAGCGTTGCACATTTTTAACGCCATTTCTATTCACCTAATGTAGGTGTATTTTCTTGTTTCAATTTCTCAGAACTATCCACACGCGAGCAACGCGTGTTTCCCGAAATCTCATAATGTCGCTTCTTCTTTTGTTGTCTTGTGCCTGGTTTGTGTAAACTACAAATATAATAAACCTCGGAAGGAATTCTAGAAAACGTATATAATGAACTAGCTGTTACCCGCGGCTCCGCCCCCGTTAATAGAGTATCCCACGGGGACACTGTACGTTTTCGGGATAAGCCTATGTTTTAATCCAGAGCTCAAGCTACTACCATACCAAATTTCATCAAAATCCGTTCAGTAGTTTTTGCGTGAAAGAGTAACAAACATCCATCCATCCTCACAAACTTTCACATTTATAATATTAGTAGGACTTGTAACAAAGTTGTAACTATGAAACGCACGGCAGTGTGTGTTAATAACTGAGGTAGTCATGTGTGTTGTTGTTATTTTTACCAATTTTATGTATTTCTAAGCATTATTTAAAAAAAATATTAGCTTTCTGAATACCTTCCTCCACATAAACTTTTACTGTGCTAAATATCATACTCCTCCATTCGCACAAATGTGGTAAATCTGAACTGAAAACTTTTGATTCACGTTTTATCTATACTTCTATACTAATATTAGGTACTTATAATATATGAAATTGGCGTTTTGTCGTACTGGCCACTTTAATCTCAAATATAATATCTTCTTTGGTTAGGAATTCCAAATTTCAAATTTATACCGCTATATACTCATGCATTTGTGTTTCGAAAACCGTAATTCATTTGTTTTTTCCTCTTTTGGTTTTTTTTTGCGTCACTCTGTTTACAAAATGGAAAACTTGAAATATCGTATTATATTCGAGTACGAGTTCCACCGTGGCACCAGTGCTGCAGAAACGGCTCGAAGGATTAATGATGTATATGGCAGCGGTGTCGTAAAAGAAAACACAGTGCGTTTTTGGTTCTAACGTTTTAGTTCTAGAAATTTCGACCTGCAGAACAAGCCCCGTGGACGGCCGGAGACCAAAGTTGATAATGAAGAATTGAAGGCTATTGTGGAAGCGGGTGTATCACAAACTACGTCCGAGTTAGCTGCAAGCTTCGGTGTTAGTGATGAAACTATTTTAATCCACTTAAAAAAAGGGAAGGTGAAAAAGCTTGAAAGGTTGGTACCTCGTAAATTGAGTGCAGCAAACTTACAAACGCGCGTCGACTGCTGTGTTACATTACTCAACCGGCACAATAATGAAGGAATTTTAAATCAAAGCATTACCTGTGATGAAAAGTAGATCCTGTACGATAATTGGAAACGCTCATTGCAATGGCTGAACCCTGGTGAACCAGCCACAACCTGCCCCAAGCGAAAATTGACTTAAAAAAAAGGTACTTGTGAGCGTTTGGTGGACTAGTGCCGGTGTCGTTCACTACAGCTTTCTTATATCTGGCATGAAAATTACGGCAGATTTCTATTGCCAGCAACTGCAAATCGTGATGGAAAAGCTAGCTAAACAACCGAGGTTGGTCATTCGCTCTAGGCTACTGCTGTTTCAGGACAACGCTAGACCACACACTGCACAACAGACGGCTGCCAAGTTAGAGGAGCTTCAATTGGAATGTCTAAGACATCCACCGTACTCCCCGGACCTTGTTCCAACAGATTACTATTTTTTTCGAAATTTGGATAACTTCTTGCAAGGGACCAAAATTCAACTCCGATGGGGCAGTCCAAAGCGCATTCAAAGATTTTATTGATTCCTGTCCGAATGGTTTTTCGTACAGGAATCAATGAACTACCTATGTGATGGCAAAAGTGCATAGATAGCAATGGTATACTTTGATTAAATAAATATATTATGTTTAAAAATAATCGACTTTATGTTTTCTTCTTTACAAAACGCCAATTTTATATATAATTTATATTGGAATGTGTATACCTAATATAATAAAGAGGAAAGGTCTGTTTGTTAGTTCGCATTAAATAGGCTCTGAAACTACTGGCCCGATTTTGATGAAATTTGATACAGATATAGAGTAGACTACGGGGAAGGAAATAGGCGACTTTTTATTGCGGCAAAATGTACAGTTACCTTAAGATTTTCTTTTGCGCGCTCGAAGTCGCGGGAAACAGTCAGTGCTTCATACGAGTACGATCCATTGAAGTTTCTAAAGGTTCTCGTACATCAGGGTGTGACGAGGTAAGTGATTATATTGACACCGACAACACAAGACGTGACGTCATATCCAATTAGTGAACTATGACATCACAACCCAAGGCAGGTGTACCTATCTATCTGAGAATAAACCAATTTTTTTTGGACGAGCATACAACATCAGTCTGGTAATTTTACGAAAGGAGAGCTGCCTTCAGCAATTAACTCATAGATCTTTTGTCTTCAACAGCAAATTCATTGTCAAATTATTTTAAGAACGCTTACCCTGGTTTTGCTGAAAGTATTAGTATACTGAGGTCTGAGATGGATGCGTGGACGCTATCTATGGGTTTCATCCTGTCAGTTATAGTATTTCAAAGTTTATTAGTAACGGTGTTAAATAAAATTTTTTAGTTTGTACAAATTGACGCTTGCATAAATTCTTCCGAAGCCGGTCATTAGGCCAAACTCGTCTGACAGGACCTTTAGGCCAGGACCACATAATGATCACTCTCATAGAGACTCCGAGGTAAAATAAGTCTGAATGGATTATTAGTTTAATAATTTGACTGTAAAATATTCAAATACCCTTACCAAGAGCATGTCAGCACAACATGTCTAACGGTCCGTTTCAATAATCTATCTGTCTATAACTATTTGTTAAAAACATCGTCATTCAATCATTCGACGGTTTTTTGCGACACAAGTTTGACGTTTCTAACAAATATTTTTTGGTAGATACTATTAACTATCAACGCGCAATAGGTTTTCTTTGAATTACTTCTAAAGTTTTTGTCCGATTTCGCTCAAAATAATTTTCCTAATGGGTTTTTAGTTGTGATCCATCAGCATAAAAACTTACAAGTTTCTATCTCCTATAGTTTAGAAATGCCAGGGGGGGGGGGACTAAGGGTCAGCTCAGACTGCGACGCGGTGCTGCGCGGGGATGCAGTTTTAAAATATCCATTCGAAATTAAACTTTATTCACTACACGAAAAGATACATATGTCATTGTGACAATTCAGAATACATTGCATCACGTAGCGCTGCACCTCTCGGCGTAGAGCGGTGCATCGCGACGTAGCGGTACATCCGCCCCGTCACCCGCGTGATAAGCGGCGCGACATATCTCGACGCCGCGAGACGCAGCCTGAGGTCGCCGCCTGCCGTCAAAGAAACGTCATAACGAAACCAAAGAGGAGGTTTTTCACTGTCGCCACATAGATACACGGTCGGCTGCGCGCGCGGCACCTCGCGGCGTACTGCTGCCAAATGCGCTTGGGCTATGCACTGCGCAGCGAACAGTCACTGGTTTCTTCAAGTAGTGTTGCGTCGCGTCGCGTCGCGCCGTGTCGCGTTGCGGTCTGAGCTGACCCTTGCTTATAAACCACTTTAGAGGTCGATTACTCGAAAATGATTGACTTTGTAAAAGAGTCATATACATTGCCTTTATTTTAAAAGAAATATGCAACGATGCCCCATAATAATAGCTCCCCACACTGATTTCAGTGACGGTGGCCGGTTTAATTGAAACCAGGCCAGCTACGCAGGAGTTATTTTATAGTGCCCAAGTGTGTGCGCAGTACACAAGAGCACTCTCTCTTCCTTTACTCTCGTAACCCAGTGGGACGAATAACCGACACGACTGGTGAGATATCAGGCGCAGGTCCGACTTTTTACATGCCCATCCGACGCATGGATCATCTTTCTTGTCAGACAATCAGGTGATCAGCCTGCATTGTCCTAACCAAACTTGGAAACAAGATTTTTTGTTATTCCAATGCGGGAATCGAACCCACGACCTCCGAGTCCAGAGCCAAGCTCTAAACCACTAGACCACGGAGGCTGTAACGATGCCCCATACGATGAGGTGGAATGAAAAAATATTTCATCCATTTATATTCATAATTATCGAAGCTAGAAGGGCGGACAGACAGAAGGACGGACAGAGCGAAACTATAAGGGTTCCTTAAGGAACCCTAAAAATTGCAAGAAGAATGAATGAAACTATGAACTATGAATTTCATTGCACCCAACATATTAGTAAATTTTGCTATAATTTTGTTCAGTCAGTATGCCCCTGTGCAGGTCGTTCAATATCTACCTACAGTTTTTTTAATAATATAATTATTAGATAGCCTATATTACCCGGGCTATTATTACGAATCTATTGACACCTTACTCATTAATAAAATGGGACCATACATTCATACATAGACTGCCAAAATCATGACCCTCCCTTTTGGCTTCGCCGTAGTCGGGTTGTAAACAAACGTTGGCCTACTACTATTATAAATATGAAAGCTTGTGAGGATGGATGGATGGATTTATGGATGGATATTTGTTACTCTTTCACGCAAAAACTACTAAACGGATTTTGATGAAATTTGCTACGGTGGGAGTTTAAGCTCTGGGTTAACACATAGGCTACTTTTTATTCCGAATAATATATAATTCTGATCAAATACATAGGTGTAAATGTTCTGCCACATCCGTTGATCACTAATGAAGGCCCTAATGGAATTTCGTGATGATATGATTTACAATATGATTGTAGTAATTATACTAGAGCTGTAGCAAACGATGTATTCGGTACTGAGTAACGGGTGCGCCATCTAGTACCGAGTAACGAAACGTTACACACGAATACATTTCGTTACTCGTATTTTTTTGTAGTATCCCATCTACATTGTTTCAGTTCACAAAAATAGCGTTGATGCGTGTATTGAAACATTTCCTGATCGTATGTTTTACGCATGCGTGAGCTTTAACTCCCCACACCAGTTTTTTGGTGACGGTGGTTTCATTGAAACCACTTCAGTTACGCAGGAGTATTTTTATAGTGCCCAAGTGTGTGCACAGTACACAAGAGTACACAAGAGCACTCTCTCTTCCATAACCCAGATTGACAGATAACCGACAGGACTGCCGAGAGATCAGGCGCAGGTCCGACTTTTTACATGCCCATCCGCCGCATGGATCATCTTTCTTGTCAGACAATCAGGTGATCAGCCTGCAATGTCCTAACCAACATACTCTACGCGTACGCATTACGTCTTGCTTCGTTGCTCTAACATAACATAGCATGTCATGAGGTATCAGAAGTAACGAGTAACGTAACGATTATAACGACTACTAATTGTTATAGTTTATGAATACATACGGGTACGCTTTTTTTCGTTACTTTTACACCTCTAAATTACCAAAAGCCTGTAGCTGTCAGTTGTCAAATTAGTTCACTGTTGTAATGGGGCACTACAAATCACAAACGGAACCGATTTTTGACTGAGTAGTGCGTGTTTTATCACATGAGGCTAGATGGCCTATTTGGGGCCATTATAGACGAGTTAGAAATTCCCTTTGAACATGTGGTGTGAGGATTTGATTGTGATTTTCGATTTATTTATTTTCTTTTTAGCTGTGCTTATGTCCCTTGTGTGTTCAATAAAGATATATTTATTTATTTATTTATTAGAAATGGACGAATACCATCTACGTAGGTCCACTTGCGCAGATCTGGGTTTACCCTGGGTTAAATATCATGTTATCTCTCTCGTTCTTCGTATTTATGAAAGAGAAGGCAGATCTAAGGGATAACCCAGATCTGCACAAGAGGACATTAGAAGATTATCATTGCCCACGGTTAGCCCATGAATCATCAACAATATAAGCATCACTAAAATTAGGCCAATGAATTATAACGATTACTGGCATATTTGCCCGCGGCTTCGCCCGCGTGAAATTTGGTTTTAAACGATGTATTTATGGTTGAATATTAGAAAAAGGTAAAATATGTAACGCATTATTTTTTCCGTAGGTACTCATTTCATATAAAATATCATGCAAATATGTCCAAGGAATAAAAATTTCTTACAACCTTTAACCCCTATTTTACTCCCTTGGTTCAACGGAAACGATGAGCGTTTTGATTGAACAATATTCGTTTCAGGCCAGGTTCTTCTACCCAAACCTTTATCTCATTAACATCTAATGGAATCTTCTCTTCTTCTAGCATCAGTAGCCCGCATCACCAAGTTTCTGGGCAATACGGGCATACCTCTCATCACGACGGGCGGCTTCACGTACGACTTCGTCAACACAAAGAAGACCTGCAAAGACGAGTTCTACATGATGGTCCGAGCTGGCCCTTTAGGGTTTAAGGACCTGGCGTACTTCATCATCAATGTTTTCAAGCAGTAAGTGTTTTTGTATCGTATGAAGCATTTTTTTTTATAGAATTAGACATTGTTTGGTTGTTTCTCTTTTACGTAAAGACCAGAAAGCGCAGGAACTACGCACGTAGTAATTCGCCGCGATTTATGTGCATCATTACTAATATTAGAAATGTGAAAGTGAATTTGTTTGTTTGTTTCTCTTTTACAAAAAACTATTTAACGAATGAAATTTGGCACAGATATAAAATAGACTATATAAAATAGACATAGGTTACTTTGTCGTGCGGTTGTACGGATTACGGTTCCTGCGGGATCTCTTTTTGCGCGTACGAAGTCGCGAGCCATATCGAGCGTAGTCTCTACGCGTGAGTTACGTGAGACTACGCTCGAGTTGAGGTGAGTGAGTGAGTGAGTGAGTGAGTGAGTTGAGGTGTACCGGCGTTTCTCGGCGATTTCACCCTTTCTGCAGGCTTAGCATGCGCACCCTAGAAACACCGAAGAATCGACGAAATTACAGATTGAAAAAACATTAATACCATTCGGAGCAAAATAGTTCTTATTGTATGGCAGCTAGGTCGATGCATCGTCGACGAAAAACAATTCTTTTCTTCCCGAGCATGAGCTCACAAAATAGCCTCTTTTGACAGCTAAAGTAGAAACGTTTTCTTATTTCAATGTCAAATAGTCTTACAATAATGTCAGCTGCTCAATGCAGTCATGTACTCGAAAATTTGATCATTTTTGACTTCTATATTTGACGACCTTGTTACCATGGATTAAGAACTATTTTGCAACAAACTTATTTGAATAGAATATTTCTTCTTTAAAATTATTTCTTCGGATCGCCATGCTAACTAAGCCGGCTGGAAAAAATCTTCATCAATACTCAAATGCTTCTCGGATCACAGGCTGATTCGGCAGAATGACAATGACTGCATTTAACTTAAAAGCCTCTTTATTTAAGAAGCGTTTGAGTATTAGTCCGTCAAACCGGCAAACAAGTAGACGGATCGCCTGATTAAAACCACTCACTGAATCTCAACATCAGAGAGATCTTTGGACTCATACCCCGCCTTGAGTTTCCGGTACCCTTACTGAAACATAATACAATTATATTTTCACGCCGGTTTGCCTGAGGCCATGATATCTGTAAGATTGAGACAAACATGAGCCAACCCAGTAGTGCCCTGTCAAATAGAGCTTTGTGATTAGATTAAAATGGCGCAATCTGCAAGCTATATGTCTAAATTCTGCTAATTTTAATAGCGTTTACGAGATTTAAAACTACCCCGGGGCAGGGCATACCAAAGGCGTTCGGAAATTCCAATCTCTAAATATAGACATCCAAAAATATCAGAGGATTATGTTAACTAAGATGAAAATATTGGATCTTTCTCCCACTTGGGACGATTGTTCTGGTCATATTATTATAGAGCGGCTCAAATCAGCACATTTATATGGCCGTACTGATTATACATGCATGTTGCCAGAGGGCAGTCTGGGTTAAAAGTGCTTAAACCACATTTTTTTATAATTAGCACGGATTGTTATTTTTTAACTGCACATTATTTTTTAAAATTCTTTAGTGAAAACGAATAATATGGTATTAGGAATTGTCTCAATAAAATCAACACTTTTGGAGTATTGAACATATTTTATAGTTTTGATAAATCGCAAATAGGGTACTTTCGATAAATATATTAATTAATGGATAATTTCAGTATGAAAATAGTTTTTTATTCTTCTTATAACAGTATCAACAATATCCTGTACATATATTTGAAATTACCTGCTAATACCATGCTAATATATAACTAATATCATTGCTAATACCTGTATTTTATCTGTTTATTCTTTGGAGATTGGACACTTTGGAGACCGAATACTCGAAAACAATTTATTTTATAAAAAACGTATTATAAGAAACCATGCCTTTATTTGAAAGACCTAGTCAACGATACTCCACACAATGGAATGGGGTAGTATGAAGGGGTGATGAGATATTTAAAGAATGGCTCTCCATACATGTGAATTGGGGAAGAAAAATATTTTCAAACTTTTTAGCTTTTTACCCACACAACATGATTCAGAAGGTTTTATCAAAGTAATTAATTTCCGAGATTTTAAATTTCAGGCGCTTGACGCATCTCACTTGCTACTAGGTAGGTACTCGTAAGTAACACTGCTACTGATAGATGTCACAGACAAGATTTGAAAAAACTTTACAGAAATTGGTTATTTTTATTAGTTATAAAATAAATTCATTAAAAAACCCGACTGCGTTAAAACTGAAAAGTCCCGAAAAAGAAACAAGAAAGTCCAGTAATCGAGACTTTTATAATCGAATATAATTTAAAAACTTTAACTATGTAATGTTTTCGTTATGAATGTATCGATCACGAAACTATTTCAACGGTTGGTATAGTTATTTAATAATATTCGATAACAAAAGTCTTGATTACTGGACTTTCTTATTTTTTCTTTTCAGTTTTTAAGCAGTCGGGTTTTTTTATTTTTAAATTAATTTATTTTATTTACATACTTTTAAGTTCTTGTTTGTTTTTCTTTTACCTTAATACCATCTGCAGTCAGCAGTACCATCACTATCAGTTCTGTCTCGTCAAGTGGAGCGTCAAGTTCTGTCTCGTCTCTCAAGATGGCGTCCAACATCGGCCATTTTGATTTTTCCAAATTTTTATAAATGCTTTCTATGACATTCGCGTGTCGTCTACACAAATAATGTACTGTACTTACTGTATTTATTTTTGGACTCCTCACTCTGTCCAAAAATTAATTTTATGGTTCGTAATAACTTCATTAATTAATTAATAGTGCTAAAAATAAAAAATGAACTAAAATACGGGGGAGGTGTAGTCTGTGAATCACCTCCTATATATTGTAATGTAAGTTAATTAAAAGGATGAGTTAATAATCGATATTCGCGAGCATTGTACCTACTCCTCAAGCCTGCGCATTGCATTGGTTACATTATTTTTTATTAATATTTTATTTTCAGCACTATTAAGTTAACTTCAAGTTTTTTTCGTCTCATCTTCCTGTACTTTATATTTAGTTTTTAGTTTCTGCGTTTTAATTTTAATGCTGATTTTCAAATTAGTTCTGATAAGGTACTGTGCCGTTTTGACTGTACGGTATCGAAAGCAAAGTATCATCCCTTTTAATTATAGTTTAGGTATTAAGAAATATATTATAATGTTTAGATACTGCCACTTTATATATATTAACAAAAAAACTAAAAGTATTATAAAATTCATTTCACTTTGTAGTGTTAACACAATTCAATTTAACGCCATCTAGCTTCGAGTGGCGGCAACTGCTGCTCATCACGGAGCCCGACTCGCAGATGGAGGTCGCCGGCAAGTCCTCCTGCCTCCTTATGATGAAAACCTTCGCGAACTACCTCAAGGACGAGGACATCATCTACACACCCTGGGATACCACGTCAGATGGCGGCATGAACTACACAGAGAACTTGAAGAGAAACGTCGGCTATAAGTACACAAGTAAGTCTATGTAATAAAATTGAATTAATTCATCACGTATTTATTGAATATACAGTAATAATTATTATTATAACAATTATGATTATTTGGTTTTGCGTTTCGTGAACTGTATTCAAACCCCTTTACGTGAAGGTATGCGGTGAAAAGTTCAGAAAGCTACCGCCAGATGTCGCTTTTCCTTCAATACAAAACCTTTCCAGTATTATTATTTTAGATATCTAGATAATTATCTTATGTACAATACGTAATGGAAGCTTGGCCCGTATTCAATTATACATTCGAATGCTTTTTTTTAACTTTCTTAAAATGTGTTACTAAAAATATAATAAATAAAAAGCGATTTTTTTTTATTTTTAAGGAAAAAATTAAACCGTTTTCTAAAGTAAAAATGCACAAAATAGTATGAAATAAATCTTATTTTCTAAATAATTCCCCTTTTACATTCGGCTAGAATTTTAACTATTTCTCTAGTCAATCTTCATAATTTTGAAGTGGGTACCAGCCAACTTAAATGTGAGTTCTATAAAATATTGTTTTATCAGGATATTGCTTAAAGGCTGGTACCGACTTCAAAATTATGAAGATTGAGTAGAGAAATAGTTAAAATTCTATCCGAATTTTATAGATTTGTATTTGCTACCTCATATTGCTCTACTAGTCGATCTGCCATCTTGACATAATGGCGATGTCTAGCAATATTTTGGTAATGTGTCTTTACAGACTCACTCCCGGTTTTTTAGGGGGACAAATTTGACCCCTTAACGTTTGACAGTGATCTGATGCAATGCTTGTTCTGGATCACCTTTTTCGACGGTGAACTATAAAGTAGCTCTATAAATGGTAATACCAAATTTTTAACCGACTTTCAAAAAAGGAGGCGGTTAACCATTCGCCTGTATATATATATATATATAGTAATAATTTTTTTTGTCAACTGCCTCATACATAATTAATCATACATAACAGCCTCCGTGGTCTAGTGGTTAGAGCTTGGCTCTCGACTCGGAGGTCGTGGGTTCAATTCCGGCATCGGAACAACAATAAATGTTGTTTCCAAGTTATATAATTTTTGTATGCTTACGATAATTCCAAAGTCTGTTTTCAAAATTCTTTTTTTGATGTAAAGGGTATAAACCCTTTGGGAAGGGATGGAAGGCAAAACTTGAGATTATTCCCAAATTGGTCACGTTTCACCAAAGTGGTGACCTGATGATGGGATCTATGAGGAATCGAAGGAAATCCTCGAAATTTATATGGATACATATGGTGATTTTGACTTTTTCTGAACTTTTTTTCTTATATATATATATATATATATAATAATTTTTTTTGTCAACTGCCTCATACATAATTAATCATACATAACAGCCTCCGTGGTCTAGTGGTTAGAGCTTGGCTCTCGACTCGGAGGTCGTGGGTTCAATTCCGGCATTGGAACAACAATAAATGTTGTTTCCAAGTTATATAATTTTTGTATGCTTACGATAATTCCACCGTCTGTTTTCAAAATTCTTTTTTTGATGTAAAGGGTATAAACCCTTTGGGAAAGGATGGAAGGGAAAACTTGAGATTATTCCCAAATTGGTCACGTTTCACCAAAGTGGTGACCTGATGATGGGATCTATGAGGAATCGAAGGAAATCCTCGAAATTTATATGGATACATATGGTGATTTTGACTTTTTCTGAAGTATTCCAAGCATATGCTACCAAAAACTAAGCTTTTTTACCAAGGTATGCCCTTGCTTGCTGGATCCAAAAGTACTGAACAGAACTCCTGAGTCCTTATAGAAATGCATGCATATGCCATCATACCACTTACAGTAATCATCATCATCACCACCACCATCTTCACAAGAAACACCAACATATTATTATGATGACATAGGTACTTACTACTCATCAGAGTTTTGTGCACTGATATAGATATTAAATTTAACTTATTTAGGAAAAAAGCCGTATGGTGTCGTGGGACACCGGATAGGAACGAAGTTCCTTATTATAAAAATATTAATTTTAAGTTCTATTCGAGTTATAAAGAAAATAATAAAGACTATACATAAAAATCTTACGTTACGGACGTTTTTTCCCGGCTAGGGTACCCTCCGCATCGCCCCATATAGAACTTCGTTCCAAAATATTATTTTTAAACAAAAAATTAAAGCCGACTTCTAAAGTAAAAATGCACAAAAAAGTATGAAATAAAACTTATTATCTAAATAATTCCCCTTTTCAATTCGGCTAAAATTTTAACTATTTCTCTACTCAATCTTCCTAATTTTGAAGTCGATACCAGCAAATTTGAACGTGAGTTCTATAAAATACTACCATTAATTGCCCGCAGCTTCGCCGCGTCAATTTAGGTTTTAAACTTTCATCCCCTATTTTATCCAACCTGAAGTAACTCATTATTTTTTCCGTACTCAAATCATACGAAATATCATGCAAATGTTTGTCCAAGGAAGGAAGGAATAAAAAGTTTCAAACAAACCTTTATCACCTATTTTACCCCCTTGGGGGTTAAATTTTGAAAAATCCTTCCTTAGTAGATGCCTACGTCATATGAAAAATATGTGTACTTCACATGTATGGAGAGCCACCACTAAAATATAAAATTATTTTTATTTTTTGACATATACGTATATATTAGGTCCTTACATATGAAATTGGCGTTTTGTCGTACTGGCCATTTTGATCTCAAATATATCTTCTTTGGTTAGGTATTCCAATTTCAAATTTATACCGCTATTTACTCATGCGTTTGTGTTTCGAAAACCGTAATTCATTTGTTTTTTCCTCTTTTGGTTTTTTTCTTTGCGTCACTCTGTTTACAAAATGGAAATCTTGAAATATTGCATTATTTTCGAGTACGAGTTCCACCGTGGCACCAGTGCTGCAGTTTAAATCCACTTGAAGCTAATTGGGAAGGTGAAAAAGCTTTAAAGGTGGGTACCTCATGAAATGAGTGCAGCAATCCGACAAACACGCGTCGACTGCTGCGTTACATTACTGATTTGGCACAAGAATGAAGGGATTTAAATCGAATCATTACCTGTGATGAAAAATGGATCCTGTACGATAATCGGAAATGCTCATCGCAATGGCTGAACCCTGGCGAACCAGCCAAGGCCTGCCCCAAGCGAAAATTGACTCAAAAAAAGTTACTTGTGAGGTGGACTAGTGCCGGTGTCGTTCTCTACAGGTTTCTTAAATCTGGCCAGATAATTACGGCAGATGTCTATTGTCAGCGACTGCAAATCATGATGGAAAAGCTAGCTGCTAACAACTGAGGTTGGTCATTCGCTCTAGGCCACTGCTGCTTCAGGACAACGCTAGACCACACACTACCAAATTAGAGGAGCTTTAATTGGAATGTCAAAGATATGCACCGTACTCCCCGGACCTTGCTCCAACAGATAACAATTTTTTTCGAAATTTGGATAACTTAATGCAAGGGAAAAAACTCCGATGGGGCAGTCCAAAGCGCCTTCAAAGATTTTATTGATTGCTGTCCGAATGGTTTTTTTAGTAAAGGAATCAATGAACTACCTATGAGATGGCAAAAGTACATAGATAGCAATGGTATATATACTTAGATCAAATAAATATATTATGTTTAAAAAACATCGACTTTATGTTCCTCCTTTACAAAACGCCAATTTCATATGTAATGACCTAATATTATAGACGAGACATGTCGATGCAAAAACTATCCCCACTTAAATGGTCCAACTTTTGGAAAGTTGTCAAAATAGCCCCAAAACCCTTTGGGGCTATTTTGACATTTGAGGTATGGTGAAACCAAGATGGTATAACATTTTCTTATATGAAGATTTATTCTGTCAAATATGCGTAATAGCCCAGCCTTAGTTTTGAAATCTTAGTTTTATGATGTCACAATCGAGATCTATACACATTCTATAACTATACAAAAAGTTATCCATTTATATTCATAACTATAGAAGCTAGGAGAGCGGATAGACAGACATACAGACGGATGGACAGAGAAAAAACTATAAGGGTTCCTTAAGTATTATTACTATTATTAACCCTAAAAATACGACCGTAGCTCGCGGTAAACCAGAACGAACTAATGCTATTTTCCGTGTACTCGAATCTGTTCAGGCCGAACTGACGTCAGTTCGGTCGGATGCGATTTTTTCGGTGTATGTGCTCGAATCCGTTATTGATCCGTTTGATATCTATAAAATTTTGAACTTTATAATGAATAAAGTGTAATGTTTAAATAAATGAATAAAGTGTAATGTACACAAGAAGATACACTTTTCAATGTAAGAGTTCGAATTTTATGACGCACCGCGTTGCACGGCGCACGTGCAGTGTGTGACTGATGTCATATGAAACTTGTACCTTTTTGTGTAGTGAATAAAGTTCAATAAAAATGTATCGACGCGTAGCGTCGCGTATCGTCGTGGTGTAAACCACGTGTGACCGTAAGCGCATCCAATTAAATATGTCTCTGACTGCTTTATCGGGTCTACGAGTGTTTATTTCATGCGATGTTTGTTATTATGGTGCTCCTTCACAGTGAGCGTTCGCCTGAAAAGCGTTCCTGCTTTATTTAGCAAGTATTCGCTTCAATTTTCAACCCCTGATGAAAACAGTGTGCTGAGTGTGAGTTTTGTCACTACCCGCCGTGAAGAAGTTATCTACAATTTATGTGGCATCGAATTAGTTACCATTGTTTGCCACCAGGGCGTTATAAATTATAGTTACAGGGCGTTATAAATTATAGTTACAGGGCGTTATAAATTATAGTGACAAAAACTAGTACACAGCACTCGGAGGGGTGTTATAAGTTTGACGTGTCTGCCTTCTGCCTGTGTGTATGTATGTCCGTGGCATAGTAGCTCCCAAACGGATGAACCGATTGTGATCTAGTATTTTTTTTAAAAGCAGCTAGAGAGTGAGTGTTTTTTTGAGAGTGTTTATAGCTATAATTCATCATCATCAGCTCGCTCACTACTACTACTCGCTCGCTACTTGACAATTCGAGGGCTACTTAATTTTTTAAAATTTTGTTTTATGTTTGATTATAATGATACGCATTCTAATGTAATATACATTTGAATGCGTATATATCATTATAATTTTACGCATTATTTGTTTCGCCTTGTAAATCTGGCTTTCTTTCGTTATTTTTAATAATAGTGTGGGAATATGGTGGCAAGCCCCATATGGAGATCTCCAACATGCATCCCCGTTGCCATACTAAACAAGATCTTGTCCAGTCACGAAAGTCTTTTCTTATGGAAGGCCACTGCATACACTGCATCTAAGGGTATGTTGCAACATAAGCCTCACTATTTGGTTTGAATAGATAATTTTTTGTGCCTATTGATTTAGTACCTGACACTTAAAAAAAAACCTTAAAATCGTTTACCTTTTCATATTACCAAATATTACCTGCTCAGGTAATAATTTAACAAAGGAACAGTAACTACATTTACAAAGTTAGAATAATTTGTAAAAGCATCTTGCCTCCTTTTGTTACAATACTTTAGATATTTTGAGATGTTTCGCTCACTCAACTCAACAGAGCTCAGAGTGAGCTCTGTTGAGTCCCAGTTTGACCCATAATTTAAGTCTACATTGTAATCATAACATTAAGTATCTGGGAGACCGATTTTTGCTCGGTGTTGCAGTAGAACCATAAAATAATTAAAAATAAATAGAAAAAAATATAAAAGAAAAATAAATAATAATAATGACAGAAATATTTATCTTACCGGGATTCGAACCCACCACAATCTGAATTTCCAAACAATGCAAAAATTATACGTAGGTACGCATACCAAGCTGCCAATCAGACTGACGTAAAAAATCGAAATTATTGATATATTGTTGCACGACGAAATAAAAAAACATATATTGCGTAAAAAAAAGCGCAGTTTTTAAAGGAAGAAGAAAGAAGAAGCCTAGCTAGAACTATTTTTCTTCAAACTCCCTGCATACTAAATTTCATGGTAATACTTGTAGCCATTGTCGAGATACCGATTATATATATACAAGATCGTCTCGTTTAAACTATAAGATACGTGACGTAAAAATTTCAAGTACGGTTTTACGAGAATGAGGGTTTTTGATACTTTTCTGCCGCTAGGGGGCAGATCCAACTCGCACAAAGCGTCATCTGGTGGCGTAAGTGGTATCAAAAACGGTCAATAAGTCTATGTCCAGAAAGCGCGTAATCATACGCACGTAAGGCCGACGCGCGTGTCGTAGTACTAGCCCCCAATACTTTGCCTCCAGAAGCTACGCGCGTATTTTTTTACTAACGCGCGTAGGTTTACGTAAAACGTAGGTTTACGCGCGTAATTCGCATTTCTGGACAAGGTCTTAGAATTTTCGTTTCTTTTTCTGTCACCAGGCGGCGCTCAGTAGCCCGACGGCCCTTGTCGTGTCAAAAAGCTGTCAGATGTCACGAATTTAAAAACCCTCATTGTGCACACGGATCAGTGTGGCACATTTAAAGTTTAAGTAGAGGAAGGCCTGCCAAAAGCTAATATTTTTAAAAATAACGCTTAGAAATACATAAAATTTCTAAAAATAACAACACACACTAGCTCACTCACACTAGCTATGTTCGTATATTATATATTACAGTAGGTTTGACACAATTGTCAATGAGTGTCAATCTTTGTTTCACAATCCATAAACAACATTTACATATTTTTATTGTGTAATAGAGGGAAAAGAAACCAAAAAAAGTTGAAACTTTAAAATTAAAATATTAATTATGGTCGAATTTCTACCACAGTACGACCTCTCGACCGGCGACCTCTAGTATTTTATAAATGGCTCTATGGTCTATGGTATCGCCTCAGGCGGTCCTTTTGTAGTGTGAACATAACTTAATAAAATAGAGTAGTAGAGAGTAAAAACGCCCTCTCGGGCGTCTCATCACCGTTGTACGGTTATATCCTTTACCCGGCCACGTTGTACGGTTGATTCGGCAGTTGAGTACCAAAAAACAATTAAATTACCTGCAAAAAATATAATATGTTGGTCTCTTTTTAATGTATTTAATATTGAAGCTAATGAAAAGGATGACAAATCTAAGATAGGTACACACATTTATAATCCTAACAAATATCAAAAGCTATAGCCAATTGAAAACAACATAAGCGGTGTCAAATTGCTTTCATTGTTTAGTACACTTCACGAATGGATTACAGTGTGTTGTCAAGTGCAATTTTGTTAAGAATGTTTTTGGTAAGTAGCTAATTTTATCTAAAATAAAGGTAATATAAATTTTCGTCATAGTTTTGGTATTATGAACTTGTATTTTATAATTTAGTTGCGTCCATATACCAACTCAAATAATAACCGTTACAAAAACAGTTTTGTATTTTAATAAACTGTTATGTAAGAGTGGTATTTTTATTTTATATTACCGTTTTATTTTGTATTTTAAGATTTATAATGATCGGGGCACTTAATATACATGCTTTTTTTAAAAAGGAACTATATTAGGTAAGGTTTAATAGGAGACCACAAAAAATACATTTTATGTGGATAATCAGGTCCAAAAAGGCTTTTGAACTTGCGTCTCTTATAATGATTATTTTTGAAATAACGCATTCGCTTTAAACTATTTTTTTTTTTTGCAATTTTCTTAAGCAGAGGATATTGTGTCTAATTTATAATAACAAAATAACTTGTTTTTAATATAATTAGTCTGTTTATAATGTGTCTAGCGTCTTAAATTGTTTTTTAAATGCTTTTTTTCGACAACAAAGGTGTGATTTAGAAACTTATGTATAAATTAATTCCACTTGTTCATTTTTTTAGATTATATTAAATACGTATTAAAGTAAATTTTACGTAGATTCCGAATATACTAATATAAACTAGTGCACTCATACGAATTTTCGTCGAAATCTGCATTTTAGCGCTGACCGGCAACTTAGGTCATACATAAGCACTAGGGGGCGCCCGAGAGGGTAGGCAGTAACTTATTTTGAGATACCGAAGGCTATATAAACACATAATGCAGTAAAGAACTAAAGCGGTGGCCTATGGGAGAAAACTGAAAACGCTAGAAAGTCTACAATCTACATAATATTTGCCTACTTACATAATATTAGATTGTAATATATTCTTCTTGAATTTCTGTAGCTATAATAACTAAGTATAATAATATGTAAGAGTAGATAATTTTGTTAAAAATAATACCAGTGGCGTGGTAATTAAAAAATAGGGGTCCGTTTCCGTTACTTCTACGCAAACGAAGTTGAGGGCGTCAGTCAGTTCTAAAATAAATCTGAAAGTGACACCACTGTTATTAATATATCTACATTTAAAAACTTTTAACGACATTACTCCTCAAATGTCAAAAATTTGCATCGCTATAAAATAAAATGTCAGCGCAAATAAATCTATTAGGTCTTCTATTTTTAAAGTAAATACCGGTTTTGTAGGTAAAAAAGGTAGTAAAGGTGTTAGAAACAAGTAGCATATGACTTAGAAATCTATCGAAAATAATAAAATCTAGCCACAACTGACTATTTTGTATTGACGTGCAGAATATCTTCTGATCGTGTACGAGACTTTAATTAAATTTTATATAACACCAGTCTGTACACATACTATTTTTTTTCATTGACGCTAACTTTGATTATAAAGGAAGATAATATTTTATGTGCCGCACATAGTCTGCTTTTGTAATTAAGATATTTTTCAGACGGCCAATAGGTGGACTTCAGTGGAATTTTATTTAGTTCACTGTCAGCCGTGGTCTCGAAAGGCCGTTTCTGAGTGTTGCAAACTCTCTCGTTGCAAACTTAAGCGAAAGTGTTGCGTTTTTTTTTTGTGTGTGTTGTGTGTGTTGTGTGTGCAGAAATATTAAATTAATGACAAGAAAGCGATAATATACATGGATTAAATGGGTTTGATATTTAAATTATGAACGTAAACTTATTTTGAATATTTCTGGCAAATGTAAAGTGAATTGAATTTTTTTGCATCATTTTTGTTATTTAACCTTAGTTAAATACTTCGGTACAAGTGATTATTAAAAAAAAATGTATGATCTTCCTTATTTTTTGCTTAGTAATATAAAACTTAACATAGGTACTTCTATTCGCTTCAGATACTTAGGAATTTTAATAAAATAACAATAATATTATTTTTAATTCTGCTGGGAGTTGTGACCTGTGCAATGTACCTACGTGTATACCTCAATTAGTATGTGAAAGATAAAGTATGTAATTTATAAAAAAAATACTTTACTCCGAAGGCTATCAAAAATATATATTTATTACTAGCTGTCCCGACACACGTTCTATCTTAACTATGAACTTGGAATAAATAAATAATCTCATCTACAGCTACGGTAACGGTGGCCGTTTTCAGAAACCAGGCCAGTTACGCAGGAGTAATTTGTATAGTGCCCAAGTGTGTGCACAGTACACAAGAGCACTCTCTCCTCCTTTACTCTCATAACCCAGTGGGACGGATAAACGACACGACTGGCGAGAGGTCAGGCAGGTCGGACTTTTTACATGCCCATCCCAAGCATGGATCATCTTGTTAGACAATCAGGTGATTAGCCTGCATTGTCGGAACCAAACATGGAAACAACATTTTTTGTTCTTCCAATGCGGGAATCGAACCCACGACCTCCGAGTCGAGAGCCAAGCTAGAACTACCAGATCACGGACGCTGTTATCTACTGTCAGACTATTGTAAATAAATAAATTCGAAATAATAATAACCTACACCTGCGACCTACACCTGCGACCTACTGGGGCCGGTCGATTTTTCTGAAATAAACCAAACAGGTAAACTGAACGTACCTATTTGACAGTCAAGTGACAAATTGAATACAGTGAACAGATAGTATGGGAAAATTCAATCGTAGTTTTTAGGATTTTTCTCGCAATTTTTCAATATTTTTTACCTTTCAAACCTTCCCTGAACTATCACAATTATTTCAAAACCAAAATTAAACAGATTGGACTAGCCGTTCTCGAGTTTTAGCGAGTCATTGCAACTGCAATCTATTTTTAGTGTTCCGTAATACGTAAGAAACCCTTATAGTTTCGCTCTGTCCGTCCGTCTGTCTGTCTGTCCGCGGTTCTAGCTTTTGTAATTATGAATATAAATGGATGAAATTTGGTATAATTATAGATTGTGTATAGATATCGGTTTTGGCATCATATAATAATTTTATATTTTAGGGGTGGCTCTCCATATTATATATGTTATCCTCCAAATATTTTTTCATTCTACCACATTGTGTGGGGTATCGTTGAATAGGTCTTTTGAAATAAAGGCAAGGTTTCATACATGACTTTATTACAATGTCAACCATTTTCGTGTAATCGGCCTCCAAAATGTTTTATAAGTTGGTGGCATTGGCCCTGGCATTTCTAAACTGTAGGAGATAGAAACTTATATGTTTCCATGCTGATCATGCTAAAAACTCTGTAGGAATATTAATATTCTTTTTTAATTGAAGAATTTTGAAATTTTTATGGTAGTAGTTTAGCCTCTGCATTAAAACATAGGCTACTTTTTATCCCGAAAAAGTACAGTGTTCCCGTGGGATACTGTATTTACGCGTACGGAGCCGCGGGCAATATCTAGTATTATTATATTAAGGAAAAAATAGTGAGTGAGCTATTTCTTAGGATCCAGTACACAAAGGGTAAAAACGGGATCATATACTGAGACTTTTCTATCTGTCTGTCTGTCCGTCCGTCTATCCGTCACCAGGCTGACTTTAAGCGCGATAGCTAGACAGGTGAAAAACAGAATAAAATAAATATTAAGGAGCCCGACTCGCACTTGGCCGGTTTTACTTTTGATTTAATCACAAATTAACACTCGAGTAGGTGCACAATACAATAAGTGGAAATAAGTAAGTAACAAGTCATTTTCATAAAATTTTAAGTTTTTCACAATTTGCCGAGACAACATTTTTATAATATGGGACTCAGTGGCAGCCTGCGCCACTGTGTCCCATATTATAAAAATGTATGGTTCTCCTTCATAGGGAAGCCCTAGCCTGTATAATAGGCAAAGATTTGGATGAGGGTTTTCAAAAAGTAAGTGGTAAATGAAGCCGATAGGAATGGAGTTATGGAACCCCACGCTACTAATGGGACCCGTTAGGTAAAAAAAAAAGATCTACAACATAACTTCTATGTAAAAGACACACTGCACCTCGAGGGGTGGGAGATTTTCAAGTATTATTATGTATTTTAAAAGTATCTGAATTTGTTCTATTGCTCTTCTGACTCAGTTTTTACCATTTTTATTCAATGTACAGACATACGACCTCTACAGATTTATTATAATATGATGTGAGAATTTTCTATAGTTATATTATTATTTTGACCAATAAATAATTAATAGACAATAGAAAGAGAAAGGTGGGCGGTCGTTCTAGGCTCAAAGGGTAGGTTAAAACAATTTTTAACAACAAAATTTTGCGGTGTGCTGGCCTTTAAATAAATTTATTTTATTTTAAATACAGGTATTCTTTAATCTCAGAATAATTTGTATTAAAATAATCTTTTCGATTGGAAATAAAAATGCATTTACCTACGTCCTACACTGTGATATTGAAATGACTTCTGTGAACTAATTATTATTAATGATAACTGCAGTTTTTTTGTGATTTTAGCACAATTAAAAATATAATTAGCCAAATAAAATTGGTGGGTACATATATAATTTCAGTTTATCGCGAATAATATTATGTGCTCCGCCTGAGTACAATTTTTTATATAACTACCTAGCTAATTTATGTTACTCAAAAATAAGGTATTTTAGTCATTCATACTTAATTTGTAGGAAATCTATGCAATATGTTCACGTTGAAATTGACAAAAAATTCACAAATTGTGATTTCTTAGGCAAAATAAAAAAAAATACCGGTTGTCTGTAAAGTCGGTTTACTGACGATAGTTGAACGTGACAACGTCAACAACAACAACAACAATAATAATAATGATAATGAGGTAAAGGCAATGCGAGGTAACGCTGGTACTTGGGTACTTGGTAACGGTACTTGGTAACGATAACGGGTAACAGGTAACGCATGAGTCATGTTTTTTCGTGCGTGCAGCCGGCTCCATCGATTTATAAGTCGTTATCACGTCAAAAAGTAAAAACAAAAAACAACGCGTCATAAGTCTCAGCAGCTTCTAGATTCACCAATAGTAAATAATATATATTACTAACGCGACGTAAGGAATTGTCATTCCACCGATTTACACGAATGACAGCCCGCGGCTGCGTGTGCGTAGCTGGGCGAATGCGGAGGCGGGCGTGGCGTGAGTTTTTTCCAGCCAGGACTTTCGTTCACGGGGCTGGCCGCTGGTCATTTCGTGCTTTGACATTGCAGACATGACAGTATTAATTCATAATATTTATGATAGATTTGTCTGACGCGACGCTTAAAATTATTTTGGAGTAAACCTATGGCTGACATTCGCCGGTGCTCGAGCTGTCATTTGTAGAGAGTCGCCCCTGTGTGCAATAGCAAGTCCAACGTAATGTTGGCTATAGCTCTTAGGGCTTTAATCTTAAATATTATACAAAACGACTCTATTATGCCCGGTTTCTGAGGTGAATTTGTCGGTTGTTTATTTAGATACAACAAAAAAATGATAATATATAAACTAAGTATAACTTAACTGACCAATGAGGTTTTATATCGATTTCCCATTTCACTAATTCAGATGGTTTTACATTAACTCAGACAAGAGTAACTGGTTTCCAGGATATTGAAATATCAGACTTTTAATTGACATTGCTACTGATAGATGTCGCTGTCGTAGAAAGGAGTTAAAAAAACTTGTTGTTAAAAAAAAAAGGGTTACTTTCATTAGTTATATAGTTTTAAGCTCAATTTCCCTCTCAAAGCAACAAATATTTTTCATATAAAACTAATTACATTGCTGAAATATAGCAAAACTAAATAACTTTATCCTCGAATTCGAATAAGATCCATTTAGTGACAACTAGACGGATCTGCGCCACTTAAACTCAGTTTATCTAGAGTTTATGTATAATGTTCGGGCATTGAAGTTCCTTATGTGTAAATTATGTTAGTTTCAAAGTAGTTATCAATTATTTCTCAAGGGTTAGGTTAGCCTTTACGGGTAATCCGCTTACGGTGATAAAATTTAGTGTCCAAACTGAAAGTCTCTCGTATCTAAACCGAAACTGAAAAATTTCGGTACAAAACAATGGGCCATAATGTTCCAAACGTTATCCCAAGACCCAAACATCTCAAAAAATATCAAAGGGGTTTTTTTTTTCTTTTGAAACAATGTATCGGCCACCAGTAAAAATATTTTTTTAAACAAACATTCAGGAAGTTAGGTATAACCACAGACTAAAGAGGAACAGATAAACAGCTACATAGTTAGCTATCGATTTGATTGCATTACTACAAGCATACGGTGTGTCAACGACTTTGTGGAAAAATCGTGGGCCGTTGAAGGGGACGTCAAAATTAGGATGGTTTTTGGCGCTCTGCTTTTTGACTTAAGTTTACAAAAATTATTTCGTTTTACAGTTATATCAACTTTATGTACCAAAAACCTTGATACGAATACAATTCAATGAACAATTGATTATAGTTAAGATTCTTTTTACACACATCACGTGAAAGTTACACATTTTAACGAATGATATCGGCATTTAAAAAAAATATAGGTATATCGTGAATGATTAAGATAGTTAAATATAAGTGGTGATCAAATGGTGCCTACTTTTTCATTTAAGCCGACTCCACATGCTTTTATATATTATTCTGCTTACCTTTATAGGTAAACCTGTACAGTGTACAGTATTAACAGGTTTTCTTGGTTCCAATTATTTAGGAGATTTCACAGTTAACTCTCACGCATACTACGCTTTACTTGCGTATGTACATACCGGGTAGGCTTACTGCGCATTATTATCTAAATAATAGGCGATACGGCGCTGTACGACAGCTGACTACTGACAGCTACGAGTATAATTAAAAATTGAACTTTATTCATTACACAAGAATATACACGTGGTTTTGTTTAGACTGTCAAAATCATTACCCTTCCTTTCGGCTTCACCGTTGTCGGGTATTAAAGTGGTTCGCAAATTACATGTAACGTGTATAACCGGAATATATTTGACTTTGGTTTGTACAAAGATTCAAAACTCAAGATAGGCTATGGCGTACATTTGACAGAACAAATCTTCATACAAGAAAAAGTTACGCCATCTTGGTTTTCACCATACTTTAAATGTCAGCCATCTTGTTTTCACCACACTTCAAAATATGTCAAAATGACCCCGAAAATCTCAAAAGTGAGGCCATTTAACTGGATAAACTTTTTGCCTAAACATGCCTCGTCTGTAATATATATTATATACGTCTATGCATACGACTTACTTGTGTTTTTTATTAGAATCATGTTACCTACTTGTTCATTATTCGAAGACAACCTTGGAAATGCGAGTTATTTGCTTACGAACATATTTCTTAATCGTATAGTTAGGCAAAATTAGGCTAGTGTCGTGTTTGATTGTTTGTGCTTTTACCCGATTACGACGAAGCCAAAAGGAAGGGCTATTTTATAATATTTGCAGTCTGTGTATGACGTATGTTTTTGCCACCGTAGCGCCTAAAGTATTGATCCGATTGTAATGATTGAGGTGTCAATATATTCCTAATGTCCAGGATAATATAGTGCTAATTTAAATGACAATTCAATATTTTATTCTATAATACACTTGTGAAACAATATTTTTAATTTGCGTAGTCGGATTATGGTTTGTAACTTCTGATTAGTAAGTATATTAAAAATGTAATTTAACGGAGCGCCCTAATCCTTAGGTGATGTTACACTGAAAACAAGACCCCGTAAGGCTGGGACTATATGCTCCGGAATCCCGAAGGCCGTAGAAAAATTTGAGCATTTGAAATAGAAATCTGCGCTAGTACAATAGAGTTGAAATTGGAAGTTTCGAGTGTCGAGTTGTCATATATGACATTGACTCGACACTCATGTGTTTGATTTTCTACTCTAGTTATTTTCTAGTTCCTTTTTCAATGCTCAGAATTTTCTACGGCCTTCCGGATTCCGGAGCATATAGTCCCAGCCTAACTCTCAAATTCCGCTATATCACGTGGAGAGGAAAATTTGAAAAATTGTATGAAAACGGCCCTGTGCCTTGCGCCGGTTATAGTATGCGACATGTTAGGTTATCTCAATATCTGTCATTATATTTCAGTATATTACAAAAAATTCTCCGCCGCTCGCGCCTCGCACAGAGCGATGCCATGCTTTCCATTAATTGCGCCTTAACGTAGAGACAGTAAGGGTGCCTTTTTTAAAGAAATATTTGTTTTGTATGAACATTGAATCATAACAAAATTCTGGATGATTTCAGTTTAACTCAGTTATTGTAACGTTTAGCTTCAATATGAATTTTTATGAGCGTAAATCGGCGATGCAATTTCCAAAAATAGACATTACAACTGCTGAAGTTGGTGCTAACTGCTTATAGAATTGTTAATAACGCAGTATAAAATTATGCAAATACTAAGGTTTTTTCTTTTTATTACTTCTATTACTTAGCACACACGAAAAATCTTGATGTGATATCAAGCTTTTTCGTGAGTGTGAGCCGAGTTGTTTTTCTGTGATATTTTTAGTTACAAATATATTATTTTTCATTGAAATTTGCCAAAGTCTAGCCGAAACCTCACACATCCATGGAAGGTAATGTTGAATTTCAAGCACAATTAAAAAAAGATACAGTATTCTTATTTCTTGCAACTATTGCTTCTTAATATTATATATAATATAATGAATAGTAATTACTCCAAACATACAATTGAAGCAAAATCCTTGGGTTTATTTTTAAAACTAACGTTCTCATGTGCAGCACCGAAACCGTCTGAAACACATACTAAAACTTATGCAAATTTAATCGACAATTTAATAATATTATAATATTCTATACATGATGTTGCCCGCAACATCGTGCGTGCATATCCCGCGGAAACCTTACAATTTGCCGCGATAAAAAGTAGTTTGGTTTTCTCCTCGTGGTCTACTCTATATTTATGCCAAATTTCATTTAAATAGGTGAAACAGTTTCAGAGCCTATTTAATACAAACAAACAACAATTTACTCTTTATAATATTAGTGAAGACTACGTTTGATCTAAAATATTTTACAGATATATGTACTTTATCTAAGTTCTGATTGTGGTAAAATGCTAGCTTTACACGCTAGGCGAGCAGTGTGGCAACCAAATCCGGTGCATCCTCGAGCTTCGCATCTCCGTGTATGCCTGTGAATTTTGTTATTAATTTACATCTGCCGGTTTCGCAAACTATGTATTTATCTAGAATTATATCATAATCCCAATTCTCTTAACTATTTGATATCATAATCCTGTTTCGGCCCGCGCGGTGTCGCATTCACACACGCGTCTATTGGGCCTGAGCGAGTGAGACACCGCGCGAACCAAAGCAGGATTATGATGACTTGGGCTCCAAATTTACAGACACATCACACAGGTATATCGTGATTATAAGTTGTAGGTAAATAAATGTTAAGATCTTATATATGGGAAGCCCCAACATGTAGATGTGAGATCAGTTGCAGAACTTATATTTTAATATCTATCTTAAGAAAGTTTGTACCTCGGACAAAAAAATTGTCGTGTCCGTAAATAAGTTCCTCATCTATAAGTCCACGTCGTAAGTTACGAAGTTTCAAGCCGCGCTTTCATAGTTATTGTGTGTTAATTAAACGTGAAGCCGGCGTGAATCGTGTTATATGCACTCGTCGCCCCTGGTGGACTTTGACTCAATATTACTGTGACCATTTGAACTGAAAACTCGAAACAATTTTTTTTTCCAATTTGGAATGGTTCGCCAGACATAATATAAATTCTTCGTCCGTCCGTTTCCGTTTTAAAAGTGTAATTTTGTTTTTCTTTATTAGTCCTCTTGTCTATTACTAATTAGAAATTCTACGGCAGTGTTAGCCATTTTCTTTTGAGATCCGTTTTCCCTGGGACGCTCCTGTAATAAATTTTGTAAATGGGGCCCGCCCTCATTTAACCGAATGTTTTCTGTTCATAGCAAAATGCTAAGTTAGGCAATCAAACGAAGGCCTAGGCAGGACCTTTGGTGGAAAATTTATAGAATTAATTAACGTAAATTATCTCATAACATAGATTTGTTAAGTTTTAAAGCAAAAAGTACCACGTAAATGTACTATCAGGGAATCTAATTCACAAGCAATTATTCACCGTTATCATAATTTGTTCGGATTTATAATATAATATAATATAATATCACTGACAATTGTATTGTGACCGCATGTCGTCATTAGAATAAAAATAAATTATCAGAACACCTTACCTGCTTATGATTTAGATTCCCTAATAGTATATGAAGTTACCTTTTCAAGAAAAAACTATTTATATTAAAGTAAAATAGTTTGTGGCCTAAATTAGCACTTTTTGTATATAAAACTTTGTCTTTATAAAAAATATATTATTTTTTAAAAATCTTTCTAAAAATAGGTACTAGGTTGTACGGTATTTTTGCGTGAACAAACTCGCGGAAAGCATCTAGAAATTCATATATAAGAAAAGAGAAAACTCAGAAAATATTGAATCATAATTCGTAGCTAAAAGTACTCACTTCATAGTAGAGGGTACACTTGTGAACTTATTCCTTTTAGGGTTTGAAAGTCAATAGAAAAAACCTTTCAATTCATACCGCGACGATAACAGACCTAGCGCCGTCAAAGTTAATTTTTTATTTTTATCATTTATTCACAAGATGTGGTAGTGATGGTGGTTACAATAATTATAAATAGTTCTTACACATCCTACCATAACAATGGTGTACGAATGTCAAGTTTTACGTTTTAAAGAACGGTTAGTACAAGTACAAATAAATAAAATTACATTTAAACATTAATTTTTCATCACATAATTGAAACTAAAACATTAAATTATTATTAATTAAGTCAACATAATATAAGCAAGTTGTTTGCGATTTGATGTTACTTATGACGGCAAATATAAGCACGGAACCCTTTATTCGTTGTTACAAACGCAAAAACACATGACTGATTTTAGATCTATTGTGACATTAGAAACTGAAGAAGGGTCTACTTCCGCGACGATAAATCTTACGATATCTCATTCAAGTGTTGAGTCAATGTGTGCGAGATATATCTTCAGATCTTTTGTGCTCTTGTTACTTTCGGAAAGGTTTTTATTGTGTGTAGACTTGATAGAGGACATATTTTCTGTTCGTGTCACGAATTCGTGATTTTTTATCCACTCGGGTGCGGAATGATCCTAAGAATCCTATCCTTTTTCAATTACGGATAACTATAGGATTTTTATGATATTTTTCAGTCAAATAAGGTAATAATAAAATTCTTGGCGCTGAGTCACTATTTTAGAATTAGACACTAGATATTTTTGTTTATGTATTAGGTAGTTAAATTCATTATTTTAATTCTTATGTTGTTTAACTAACAATACCCACATGTGAAGTTTTATAAAGGTCCTTAGAATAAAGTAGAATAAAAAAAGGTAATAATAAAAGCCATTTAAACGTTTTTGCAGCTTTAAAGTGTAGGTATTTCAAAAAAAAAATTGTATATTAAAATTGAAGACTTTGAAGCGAAGCAAGGAAATTGTAGCCTGAAGTAAGTACTTACTTAATACTATTAAGACGTCGGCGTCAGCTTTAAATTAAAATCCTAATAAGCATCCTTTTCAAAGATTAAAATACTTCAGTTCCCAAAATATACTTGTATTCGGAGTATCAGCAAAAAACATAATATATAACTATCGCAAGGAACCGTCATTTGATAAACTTTACACGATTGACACAGAGAGCGCGGCGTGAGTTTTTTCTATCCAGGACTTTCGTTCACGGGGCCTAGCCACTAGTCATTTCGTGCTTATGGACAATATGGACGTCGACATAATGGACAATATAATTTTATAATAAATATTTATGATGGATATGATCTGACGCGACGTTTAATTTAGTAGATTGTTAGCCTAGGGTTGAAAAGAATCAATTCCCGAGGTAGTTAGACAATGTAGTTTGGAAAAAAATTCATAATTTAACAGCATTTTTGAAAAGACAGTCGCAGGGGTTCAAGAGTAAGAAATCTAAAGTTTTCACATCTCATGAGGTGGAATTTTTTTTAAATGATGCTCCTGACGAGATATATTTGGCAGTGAAGGTAAGTTTACCTAAGTATTTATGGATTTATTCTAAATATGAACGTATTTATTACACAAATACTAAAATAATTACATGTTTTTCACAGATCGTATTGATACTCGGTATAAGCAGTGAACTCACAAATTTGACAATTAACTTAATAAATTAACATTGAAAGTCAAGGCGATTTATTATTAGTAAAACTGACTAAAACAAAGACACATATTGAGCGCTCGTTTATAGTAAAAGAAGAGTTTACACAAATAGTAAAGAAATATCAAAAAATGAGACTTGGTGATGTTAAAACGGACCGCTTTTTTCTCAACTATCAGAAGGGAAAATGCTATAAACAAGTGATCGGTAAAAATAAAATCTCAGGTATGCCGAAGCAGATAGCAACATATTTGAACTTACCAAACTGTGAGCAGTATACCGGACACTGTTTAAGACGAACTTCAGCGACACCTTTAGCCGATTCTGGGGCTAACATGCCTACGTTAAAAAGACATGGAGGCTGGAAATCCAGTACAGTCGCCGCAGGCTACATAGAGGATACAGTCCAAAATAAAACTAAAATTTCAACCTAATTAACCGAAACTATAAAAATACGCCCCAATTCGCCTCTGCCGACAACTTCCAGGGAGTGTCCGCGATGGAATCCATCGTCTGATAAAATACCAGAGTCTCCTACTTTTATAGAGATCCAGAACAGCCAAATTTCTCAAAATATATCAAACAACATAAATATTCCAAAACAAAATGTAACTTTTCACGAATTGTCCTAATTTGACTATTAATTTTAAATAGGCACTACTAATATATTATTATCAATAAATAGTTTAGATAAACAACTAGTTTTATTTTCCTCATATTCTAAATGAAAAGTAGAGTGTTTGCCACGGGTAAAAGAATCAATTCCTACTCGGACTATAGCCGCCTCGTCTAACTACCTCGGGAATTGATTCTTTTCAACCCTAGTCTAGCAATCTACTATTCTGTGTCAACCTTAGGCTGTCATTTGTAGAGAGTGTCGCCCCTGGTATCAGTCAAATATTTAAAACGAATAGGATGAATTAAATAATTCTATATTATGATGATGGTTTTAAGATAAAACAGAGCATATAATTTTCATGACATATTTTTTTGCACAAAATATATTTACGGTCTTATAACCGATGCTCAACAAAGCACTTACGGCCGAATTCTGAAACTCTACATTTAGAGCCAACAGCACAGCACGGCACTGGCTGTGACTGTCTTGGTTTAATCACAAGGATAGCGTGTGACTTGAGCGTCACTTACTTTAAGTAGTGTTTTAGTAATTGGCCGATAATCGCCTAAGCGGGACTTATATGGGACGATTTTCGCCGTGCGGTGAGTCGCTTGAGTCTTGACTAATCGCCTTGTCATTTTTGTTGGCCAAATTGCCTTGCGACCTAGCCGAATTGCAATTTAGGCTCAATTTACACTGAAACGAAACGATACGCGACATGGCGCTGCATTTTTAGGATAGCCATTCCAAATTGAACTTTATTCATTACACAAGGAGATGTAACACGTCTCATTGTAAGATTTCGAATGTCAGGATGTACCGCGCTACACAGCGCATGTACAGTGTATGACTGAAGAAATGCTATGAAACGTGTATCTTTTTCTGTAGTGAAAAATGTTCAATTTTCATTAGATATCTTAAAAATGCAGCGCCGCTTAGCATTGCCTATCGCCGCGGTGTGAACTGTCGACTTTTGTACGGTCGACTTTTGAAGTGCACGTGCGGCAGAAATTGTGCGGCGTAAATCGACCCATGTAAATACCGCATTAGACATACATAAGTAGTTGATAACGGCGCGATTTTTGAAATATTGCATAATTTATTTATAAAAGCACAAATAATATTTAAATAGATATTGAAATATATTTCTAGAGTTTTAAAATTTTATGATAATATTAGGAATATTTTAAGCACATAAATTAAAAAAAGCATATATAACATAACGCAAGACGTAGGTATACCTAAATTGGTAATAGTGGATGAACTAACAATATAAAATATATATTTAGCAAGCCAATAGAATTTGAGATGGTCTTAATGTATAGGTGTGGTCTCCTAGAGAAAGTTAAGATATTGCACTATTGTGTTGTTTTTTTATTTTTCATTTTATTTCGGTTTTTGCGAAACCCGTGTCCCCGCACGTGGTCCCGGTTGTGGTGTCACAACGGTGTCACATAAAATCGTTATGAATATATTAGGTCTTTACCTATGAAATTGCCGTTTTGTATGAAAAAATTTAAACGAATTTTTTTCATGTATTTTTTATTTGTATTAATCGAAGTAATCACCCACCCATGCAATCAATGCATCTTTGCCTACGCAGTGGTAGTTTATTGATGCCCTTCTTAAAGAAATCAGCTGGACGGGAGGCAACAAATTCTTCAAAGGCATTTTGTACTGCCTCTCGGGTATTGAATTTTTTCCCGCCAAGAAGTTATTCAAATTCTGGAAAAAGTAGTAGTCAGTAGGCGCAAGGTCTGGTGAGTAGGGCGGATGATGGAGAGCTTCCAACCCCAGCTCTTGCAACTTAGAGACCGTCTGCTGTGCAGTATGAGGTCGTGCGTTGTCGTGCAGGAGCAGCGCGCAGACGAGCGATTGATCAAGGCTGGTTGGAGATGTGCCAGCTTCTCCATCATTGTGTTCAGTTCTTCACAGTACACATCTGCAGTAATGCTTACCCCGTTTGGTAAGAAGCTGTGATGAATCACACCGGCGCTAGACCACCAAACAGTGACCATCACTTTTCTAGGGGTAAGTTTTCGTTTAGGGCATTGTTTAGGTGCTGAACCAGGATCCAACCAACTTGCTGAGTACTTACGGTCATCTAACAGAATCCATTTTTCATCGCAGGTAACAATGCGGTTCAAAATTCCTTTATTTGTGTGTCTGTTGAAGAGTGCAAGACACGTCTCGACGCGTGCTTCACGCTGGCGATCATTGAGTTCGTGGGGCACCCATTTGCCAAGCTTTTTTACCTTGCTAATTTGACGCAAATGGACCAATATTGTTTTAACGCTAACGTCGAAAGCTGCTGCTAGTTCAGCCGTAGATTGTGTATCATCAGCTTCCACAATCGCCTTTAATTCGTCATTGTTGACCAAAGTCTTCGGACGACCGCGAGGTTCATTTTTCAGGTCGAAATTTCCAGAACGGAAGCGAGCAAACCAATAACAGGTGGTGCGTTGGTTTGTAGTGTTAGCTCCGTAAACGTCGTTGATGTTGCGTGCCGCTTGTGCCGCGTTGCTGCCACAACGGTACTCATATTCCATAATTACTGGAATTTTTAACGTATCCATGATGACGAACAAGATTGAAATGCGATGAAAATGTAACACTAATCAATAAACAAATGACTACTTTTGGGAAAAGAATTCTATGTTTTTAAAATAAAATTAATTTGAAATTAGAATTCTTAGCCGAACAAAAATTATTTTGATTTGAAATGGCCAGTACTGCAGAACGGCAATTTCATAGGTAAAGACCTATTATATACATGCAAACGTTATATTATTATTAACTTTTAGCTTTTGTCACTTGTTACCTTGTTTCGTACTTTTTTTTCGCACATGACATGGGTCATCCATCATTTTAAAATCGGTTAAATCACAAAATACAGACAGAAAGGCCGTGTTTATATGACCACACGTATCACAATGTGGCCACCACAAATTCAGCTTAATTGTCTAGGGCACAACTCGTTCTCAAACACTTATATTTTCGACTTAATTACCAGGGCAACAAGGTTCAAAAGTACGTACAACGTACACTCGGTGTACCATATTTCGACTCAATTACTAGGGTAATAACATACAAAATACGAATAAAGTATAAACGAATGTGCTCGACTGTACCTCACTTTTCATGCGTCTACGCATGTGTTACTGTCTGTGTTATAATATGGTAAAATAGCAAAACAAATATCAACAAACACAAAAGAAAAATCGCGATTTCATTACAGAGAGCTTTATCGCTATGGTGGCCACTCTTGCGTAGATATTTCCTTTTATTGCCTCAGGCCCCAGCTTGGGACCCTTAATTTGCCAAAAACGAGCTATTTATGGAATAATTATATTTTATTGAGGTTTGTTCCATGCGATAACGTTACGTTTCATAGAATTGATATATATATAATATATGGTTGGGTAAATGCACTCAATCTAACCAATATTGGTTTAAATTATGGAAATGGAATATTATTGGAAGCTGCGGATTTTATTCTTAGCAATATTTTTATTTTTGCTCGTTGTCTAGCATGAAAGTGCAGCTTACATACAGGAAGAAGATTTCCTATATCTTAGGGTCAATTCACACTGAAACGAAACGACACGCGACATGGAGCTGAATTTTAAGATAGCTGTTCCAAATTGAACTTTATTCATTACACAAGAAGATACACTGTCCATTGTAAGAGTTCAAATGTCAAGTTACACCGCGCTGCTCAGCGCACGTGCAGTGTATATATAACTGATGTCATAATATGAAACGTGTAGACGCGCCACGTATCGTCACGGTGTAAACTAGCCCTTATTAAATTGAATTTGCCCATTTTCTCTGACGGTTTCTTTTGCTAAATTAGTAAACAAAACCTTCATCATTAGTTTACTTACATCATATACAAAAACATTTATTTTGGTAAGTATGAACTTAAACGCACCAATATCGGAGATATTTACAAATATGTTTTTGCGGCCGTATACTTCATACACTTTAACATAGGCGTGACGTCACAGCTAGGTACGACTTTAGTATGGAGCGTTTTCACGAGACTTATCTTTGAAAATATTGACTTTTGATATACTGTTTCATCTGAGATGTTACTCATATTTAAGAGTACTATTAATTTATATTTTTACTTTACTATGCAATAATATTTCTTTTGTCATCTAGCCTATTAGCGAGTCAGATAAAAGAGCGCTTCTAAACATAAATTGCATCCGCAAATTATTGCATAAAGGTCAATTCACACCGAAACGAAACGATATAACGTGGCGCTGCATTATTAAGATAGCTATCCAAAATTGGACTTTATTCAATACACGTCTGAGAGTTTTCATGCTAAGAGTTCAAATGTGATATCGGACCGCGCTGCAAAGCGTATGATGTCATATTATGAAAAGTGTATATTTTTATGTAGTGAATAAAGTTCAATTTTCAATAGCTATCTTAAAATTTTTGTGCCGCCTAGCGTTGCGTTATACGTATCGTCGCGGTGTGAACTGACCCTTATTAATAGATAGTCTTCCTTACAATGAATTGGACCCATAGTACACCATTCTTGTTTATCTATCTATTTATCTCAGAAATGCGAGAGTCTCTATTGCAATTCCATGCAAAACTGTCTATTATGTGTGTTTATAACATAACTAATAAATACTACACTTAATTTAATAGTATTATAGGCTATTGCAACGTATCTGTGCAGATAAGGTTACATTAGTATTACACAAATATACACAATTCTACTGTATATACTTAATACTGTAAATGTAATATTTATGTTAATATTATGTATTACCATATTTATAGTATATTGTTCAGACTGCTGCTAGATGTTTCCCGCAACTTGTCCGCGCAGAAATACATTATCTGTGAGAATTTAAACTGTCTAAATATCACGGTTCATGAGATACAGCCTGGTGACAGACGGACGGACAGCGGAGTCTTAGTACCTAATAGCCCAAGTAGCACAAGACTTCTGTATAAAATGATACAAAGGGTAATATCGGTAACTTTAGCGTTTATACCAGTACATTGTAACAGCAATAGCTGAAAATTACTCTTTCGCCTGTATATTAACGCTATTACGCGTCACAGATACCACACTGTAAACTGCAAGCCCAGCATAGAGCTATTAGCAATAAATAGAACTGTAAGCTGCAATAAAGCATTTTCGTGGACTTTAACTCAGCTATATTCTGAATTGAAGGTCACAAGTGTACCCCCAGACTTGCATTTTAAGAAAGTACATGTGCGCTACTATAATGCAATCAGTTCTCCTGTGACTTTAATTGATGCGTCTTGCTGCATAAAGTAGAAATTTAGCAGTGCTAATTTGCTTGTTACACGCAATCGTATAACAGCGCTAAAATAGTCCACATGACCACCATGGGTGTACTCTTATGATGCTATATTACAGCATTTACAGCATACACGTGTTACTCATTATTCCTATTACAGCTGAAATCATGTACTTTAAAGACTTATTTAACTCAGCTATATTCTGAATTGAAGGTCACAAGTGTACCCCCAGACTTGCATTTTAAGAAAGAACATGTGCGCTACTATAATGCAATCAGTTCTCCTGTGACTTTAATTAATGCGTCTTGCTGCATAAAGTAGAACTTTAGCAGTGCTAATTTGCTTGTTACACGCAATCGTATAACAGCGCTAAAATAGTCCACATGACCACCATGGGTGTACTCTTATGATGCTATATTACAGCATTTACAGCATACACATGTTACTCATTATTCCTATTACAGCTGAAATCATGTACTTTAAAGACTTATTTATTCAGCGCCGTGTGGGCATTAAATATCCAGTTAATTCGTCCGCCATATATTAGCATAATATTATATAGTAAGGATATTGTGATATATTTGGAATTGTATTGTCCATAATGTGGAGAGATAAATGAAAAACTGGCGGAACACGCCGAAAAATTTATGTAGAATCCACATTAGTGCGGTTAACTGATTAGTTACAATATTTGCGTACATGTTACCCGCTATAAAGCTGTATTGAATCTGTGGCTGACATGTTTTACACAATAACTTCAGGTATCAGGTCATTAACGATTAATCTATCACGAGTGGATACTTATAAAGCCCATTGCGGTAGTTGTAATCACATTGCTTGTCCGCCATATTCAGGTTATAATTCTATGTAAAAAAAATAATGAATTAAAAAATTATCTTTGTTTTTTATCGAAAGTTTGAATTCATTTAAATAGAAAATGTACTGATTTTATACGCAAACAGCATAAGGACAAATTATAAATCCAAATAATAAAAAACCTTTTGTTATCCATTTATGATCAACATATTTTACACTATAATTTTCAATTAAACAAAGATATTTTGAGAGCTCGTAAAATATTTTCTTATATATTCATATAGTATTTCACAATGAATTCTCTTTCCCATAATAATTTGCAGTAAAAGTGAGATTTTACCCGAAAACAATATTTGCCATTTATATATTATTCACCATTACTTTACGTCATAAGTCGCACAAAATAGTGAACAGAATACAACAAATCAAAATAAACTAAGGGACCAAGGGTAAAAATTGTTCACAATTTTGGCACTTGTGAACATTGAGCTCCATAGAAATTTTAAAATAACCCGAACTTGTACTTTGTGCTGCATAAAAGGTAACAGATTTTCTAATAATCAGCCACTATTCAGCTCTTGGGACAACTGTTAGGTAATGTTGTATTTTGCTGATATATACAGCAAACCCTTAGGTAATTTTGCATTTTGCTGATATAATGCTGATATATACAGCAAATGTCACAGTTATTCAGCTAACAGCTGTTAATTTGTGCCCAAATCAAAGTTTCATGAGCTGTTACAGCGCCTCTACAGCTCTTATTAAGCTAGCTAGTTCCCCTTTAAATTTCATTGTGGACAGTAATACAGCTGATATACATCACTTTTGTGCTACTTGGGAGGGTAACGTTTTACCTTTTGGGTACGGAACCGTAAAAATAAAGAGAACGCAAGAAAGAAATATCAAATACCTACAAATGATAATGTTAATGTTCTTAAATTGTCTGAGATAATAAATCAGAGTATATTATGTAGAAGTCATGATTGTTTGACTGTAGGAGATTTTTTATATGAATAGATTAAAATCTTCATAGAAGACGCGCCATTTTCACGCCATCTTGATTTTATCATACGACAAATGTCAAAATGGCCCCAAACAACCCTAAAAGTGCCTTTTATGTGTAAACAGTTTTTGACTCCACATGCCATGTCTATAATTTAGACGTCTATGGAGTAAGCAACAAAATACAATTAATCACAAGTCAAAGATTAATACGTTAATATGTATCTACAGTAAGGGCTCGTGTTAGAAGGGCTAATGAGCCATATGATACATTAACATAATTCTTCATGTCTTGTAAAAATACAAATAAGATTATCCTAAATATTCATTTATGTCCTTTTCCTGATGATGTGGATATATTATGCATGGATTTTGAAACAATTTTGAAATTTACATTTTAAAATAAATTATTATGTAGTTTAAAAGAGTTCGGAGTAATATGCATTCTAAAAGGAAAACCGATTCAAATGTAAACGTCTTATTTTATAAATGACTATATTTTTTAAATAACCGAGACGGGACGTGGTGCGGCAGTAAGATAGTAATTATAAGATAGTAAATTGAACTTAATTTACTATACAAATATACAAAAAGATACACATTTCATTGCAAGATCGGCGCCGCGACACCCCTACCCATAAGAGCGAAAGAGAAAAAAATCCAGGTATTTTAGCTTTTTTGGTCATCTGTTGGTCACCTTTAAATACGACGATGGAATTACGACTTTATTTCACTAATAATAAGTGTTAGCACGTTGGATAAGGAACGATATATATTTCTTCTCTTTCTAATAGCCGGGTGTCTACGCTACAGTTATTAATCTGAGCTAAGATGCCTAAAAATGTAAATAAGATTGTCAAGCTCAGTTGGAGGTCAAAGTTTGGAGGTTAAAAATTTAAGATAGCCATTCGTTCTACCATAATAACAATCATAATAATCGTTATTGATAATAACAGGTTGGTAAGTACATAATACACATAATACAATATTATTTAGTATAAGAAATCAAATACTATCTTAATTGTATACAAATATGATGTTACTTAAGTACCTAAACTGAGTCACCGAAGCAGTTATTATAGGATCTTATGCTCTTTGTTGTAGGTAGGTAAAATAGTATTTTGGGTGTCAGTACGTCGTGTGTGTGTCTGTTTGTGTGTGTGTGTGTATTCAAGTTACCCTAGCCCTCCGAGGTATCTTGGGATGGTTACTGCTTCTTGTGAAGAGCAGCCCCTCTAGGGGGTGTGTGTATGAGTGAAGCCGTAGCCCTCCATCCCTCCAAGATACACGATATTGTATCTTGGGATGTAGACTGATTCCTGTAGAAAGCAGTTCCACCAGGGGGTGTTTATATGTGTATGTATGAGTAATTGAGTATGTGTGTACGAGTACTAAATTAGTTTTGTTATTTGGCTTTATTCAATTTTTATTCACTTAGTCATATTAATCATATCGACACGCAAATGCCAGAAGATTTTCAGTCGACGTATGATCTAGGGTTAGTAACCAATCATGGATCATTGTTTTACAGTGATGTTTATTCTTATGTAATAAATCTAGGTTTTTGTTTCCAAAAAGGGGACCAACAAATGAAATTAAATCGATGTGAAATTTTTGTTTTTGGAATAGGGAAACCAAGGTATCAACCATGATACCTTTACTTACTTTATCTGACTGTTTGTAAATAATATAAAAATGTAAATCCTCATTATTTTATTACTAGCTTTTGTCGGCGGCTCCGCGCAAGTATACCACGGTACCACTCTCCTGTTTGGGGATAAAAAGTAGCATATCATACCAAAATTCATCAAAATCCATTCAGCAGTTTTTGCATGAGAGAGTAACAAACGTCCATCCACCCATGCATCCATCCAAGCTCACAGACTTTCACATTTATAATAGTAGTAGTAATATGTAAATAAACAAAAAAACTACATTTTACTGGTAAAATATATCTTTAACCCTTATCGTTAATATCAGAATTATTGCGTTAAGTTACTTTTTTTCTCTAAGTTATTTATCCAGGATTTTTTTTGCAGCATTATATGAATACGTAATAACATAAAAAGTACACATAATATATAACCAAAATAAATAAATACACATTTCTTGGGCTTTTCTAGAGATATTAAAAATTATTTGAAAAATTGACAAAATTCCATATTATTTATGTAAAAACTTACGAACAAAAAATCTTTGGAGTCGTCTTTCGTCAAATTTTTTAAATGTTTTTGTAAGACATAAAAATTAACTTAATTGACTATTTTACATAAAAATATTAATCCTCTTTCGTCAATTTTTTAAAATGTTTTTGTTAGGCATAAAAATTAACTTAATTGAGTATTTTACATACAAATTTTAGTACGTTAGATTATAGATTTTAAATAAAAAGTATATATTTTATTTATTTATAGTTATATCTATCATACAGTTTTTATATTTTGGTATGTTTTTATACGAAAATAAAAACTGGGTTGTATTTAGTAAATAAAACCGACTTTTAGGCGACTCCACAGTTGTATGTTCATTAGTAATTTAAATTTTCGCCGCCATTTTGTTTTGAAAATGCCTGGCGTCCCGACACCGTACAACGGTTAATAGCAAACATCGTATTATTATTTTTTATTTTCTGATTTATTTACAAGACTAACTAGTTATTTTATTAAAGTAAAACAATCGTTTATAATATTTTATATTATTAGATATTAAATATTACCAGAAATATTCATAGCTTATTAAAATACAAAACTGTTTTTGTAACGGTTATTATTTGGGTTGGTATATGGACGCAACTAAATTATAAAATACAAGTTCGTAATAGCAAAACTATGATGAAAATTGATATCAACTTTATTTTTGATAAAATTAGCTACTTACCAAAAGATTCTTAACAAAATTGCACTTCACAACACACTGTAATCCAGTCGCGAAGTGTACTAAACAATGAAAGCAATTTGACACCGCTTATGTTGTTTTCAATTGGCTATAGCTTTTGATATTTGTTAGGATTATATATGTGTGTATCTCAGATTTGTCATCCTTTTCATTAGCTTCAATATTAAATACATTAAAAAGAGACCATATATTTTTTGCACGTAATTTAATTGTCTTTTGGTACTTACGAAACGACCGTACAACGGTGATGGGATGCCCGAGAGGACTCTCTACTACTCTATTTTATTAAGCTATGTTCACACTACAAAAGGACCGACCGACCGTCTGAGTTACATTAAGGCCCATTACGATGTATGCAACAATTTATAAAATATATACATTACATACACACTGTATGTTATTAAATTCATACAGCTTGAATGATTTTTATAATTATGTATCCTACATATTTTTATTATTTGTTTATTTCCGGCGGCAACTCAGTGTTTAGTGGTTACGTGCTGCTGTCTAGTATTGCGGGTGTGCAAAAGTGGCAAATCATTACTGTCAGGTGATTTTCTCGTCTGCTTCTATCAATAACCTTTTTCGCAAAATTTTAACACTCATACAAACCTCGTGAAAAACGCATCGTTTTCGCTAGTTTGTCAATCCCCGGCTTCCTCCACGCCTCGGTGGTCGCCAGATCAGTGTCCTGTATTTCGTCGGTTCCACAATGGGTGATATTAAATTTTATTTATGGACCACTAAAATATTTTGTTTCAAAACTTGTTATTGAGGAAAACGTCTATTTATAGAATAGATTTTGAACGTTAGAAGTTGGGCAAAAAAACGCTAAGTATGTTGCGTCATACAACGAATAATAATAATATTATGATTATTATGTAGTTGCCCAATATTTAAATAATTGTACTATTTTCTATAAGGAAATATTTCGTCGTAGATACATACGTAGGACTTAGGAAATTTAAAAAAATACTAGGTATTAGGCTTAATATTATTTTGCTTCCTCTTCTGATTCTTTTAATCTAACCATTATAATAATTTTCAAAGCATGTATTGTGCAGTCAAAATATCCTTTAGACAATTAGGATCAGTTCACATCGCGACGCCACGCTTTAGTGAATAAAGCTCAATTTTGAATAGCTATCTTAAAATAGAGCGCCGCGTCGCGTATCGTTTCGTCTCGGTATGAATCGAACCCTAAACAACTTTCGATACCGATTATTTTAACTTTGATATAATAAAATCTTAAATATAGGTAGGTATACGTAGTATAAAAGTATTAAATATATTTCCTTTGACTGGGGGTCTAAAAAGTCCACTTTGGGTGTTTCATATTATAATTCATATATTTTTTGAACTCATATTATGTGCGCCATTTTACGCGTTTCTATTGAAAACTGTAAAAATTGATGTTTTCTAATATGATGAAATCAGATGAATCATGTAGCCATTTTAGTTTCACGATTTTTGTATGGAAAAAAATATATGAAACAAATTATGAAACACCTAAAGTGGCCTTTTTAGACCCCCCGATACCCGTAACACAAGTCCTGCGAGAACTTATCACGGGACCAGATTGACGTGGTGTGAAAGCGTCCATAGATATTAATATTATTACATTTCTACTCAAAAATATAATAAGAGAAGCTGAAAAGCCAACCTCAGTGTACACATCTGAAGTTATTGGCCTGTAAAAATCTCATGATATAATTTAGCTGACTCCACTCTTGTGACGTTGATTGACAGATGTGATTTATTAAAAGGGAATTTATGGGTGGGAAAAATCATCACATCATTTTCTCGTTACAAAAGCCCTTAAAAGGGTTCCTTATTTTGAGGGCATGCCTATGTTTAATCAAAGATCTGCGATTTCGTATCATTTTCATAATATAATAATTATAATCCTACTTCCTACTTAAAAAATGTGAATGTTTGTGAGGATGGATGCATCCATCCATCCAATGAGTGAGGGTGTGAGGGTTTTCACGCAAAAACTTTTGAAAACACAAAAAAATGAAATTTGGTATAGTAGTAGTTTAGGCTCTGGATTAACACATAATATATTGACGACCTCTGTGGCTCAGTGGTAAGCACGTCGGCGCTTCAGCTGGAGGTCGCGAGTTCAAATCCCGCCGAAGGGACAAAAAGTTTTTCTGTGATCTTTGGTCTTGAATATGTTTTAAATATATGTATAGTATGATAAAAATCTTAAAAAAAACTATACATATGTATATTTTAACAGTATTAAATATATTTCTGTTGTCTGGTACCTGTGATACAAGTGCTTTGGATACTTAGTGCAATACATAACATAATAACTTGATAGGTAAAAATAGAGTATTGCAGTGTTTCCCAACTGCCGGGTCGCGAACCCGGTCGCAAACCCGGTACCGGGCCATCAAAATAAAATACCGAGTCGCAACAAACCCTTGTTTTGAAAACAATTCCTACATTCGTAAGCGGTAAGGCGATACCACAATATGTAGTATTAGTAAAACATTTTTACTATTAATAAATTTGTAATATTTGCTTTGCTATTATGTTTAAAAGTATTAAGTGGGCCACAAACAGGACAGTGTGAAAATTACCGGGCCATGGCGGAACGATGTTTGGGAAACACCCAGTATTGCACGTCATTTGAGTTATGACGGATCAAATAATTTTATTTTTTATTTTATTTTATGCTATTTGGGTGGCTTACAGCTATTACAGTATACTATGAGATATAATACAAAAAGCCAATTACAAGCCTCCACAGATAGTTCAGTTATATAAACTAATTACAAAAGAAAATTAGTAAAAATAAAGTTCGTAAAATTTCTTATAAACTAAATTAAAAAACAAAATAAAATTTGAAATATAATGACAACTAGCTACTGAAATACATCAACTAACAAACAATAAAGATACTACAAACTAAGTAAAAAAGTTAGTATAGTGTTAGTAAGAGAGCCATTACATCAGCTGATTATACTTTGATACTGTTTGAGGATAGTGGTATTGATAGATGCTAGGCCGCTAGTGAACAGGTCAATACCTGGTTCGGACTTGACGAGCATATTAAACGATTTCGACGATCTAAGAAAGAAGGAATTTTGTCGATACATTGTGCGTGCATAAGGAATGTGAAGAATATTTATAATACGAGGATGACGTGATGGAACACTTAATTTCAGATTAGTTAAAAGATCAGAACAGTCTAACTTTGACTGAGCTAATTTCATCAGGAAGCGAACATCGGCGATATTTCGTCTATTTATAAGTGGTAGAAAGGAAAGCGATTGCATCGTTCATTCTCATCTTGAAATTCAATCTTGAATTTAAAGCTAAGGTACCTTGTAATTTTTTTCTGAATTTTCTCAATTCTATTTATGTAAGCTGCAAAGAATGGATTCCAAACTTGACTACCATACTCTAGATGACTACGGACATAAGCACAATATAGTATTTTTAGTGTTTTCATTTTATTAAAGAGGTTGGTGTTACGGATAATGAAACCCATGACTTTAACTGATTTGGTGATGATATAATCTATGTGAGATTCAAATGTGAGCTTGCTATCTAATAGAATCCCCAGGTCTCTAATGATGGATATGCGAGACAAAAATTTATTGGCGACAGAGTAATCGTAAATGAGAGGGTGATGCTTACCACAAAGGAAATAACATTGCACTTGTCTATGTTGAGGTCAAGCTTGTTATGTAGACAATAGTTTGCTAAGCGAGTTAAATTCTCCTGGAGTAAAGTTGCATAGGACAGGTTCTTAATAGGGCGAAAACTTTCGTATCATCAGCAAACAACAAGAATTTAGAAAACTTCAAGCAGTTACCAATGTCATAAATAAACAAAATGAAGAGGAGGGGTCCTAAAAGAGAACCTTGTGGGACCCCCGAGGGGATGGGTATCCATGAAGACATGAAGCCGTTACATACGACTGATTGAGATCTATTTTGTACGTACGAGGGGAACCACCTTAAGAGGTCTCCCCTTATGTTTGTTAAGGAGTATATTGTGATCGAGCCGGTCGAAAGCTTTACTATAGTCATTATACACTGCGTCGACTTGATAACCATCATCCATGTGTTCAGTAACGAAACCAGTGAACATAATGAGGTTGGATGTGGTAGACCTGCCTTTTAAAAAACCGTATTGTTGCAGGGCAAAGCTCTGTCGAAGGCAACAGTACAGCTGGTTTTATACTATTCGTTCAAAAACCTTAACCAACAGACAAAGTTTGGAAATTGGTCTGTAGTTTTCGACTTTATCTTTGGCCCCTTTTGTGTGTATGGGAGATATAAAAGCAGATTTCCATAGAGATGGCACGAAGCCCTTAGACATACATCTTTTAAAGAGCAATGAGACTGGTATAGCGAGTTCATCTGCACATTTAAGAATAAATATCGCAGGTAGACCATCCGGGCCTGCAGATTTGGCCTGCAGAGAGATTAAGTCTAGGGATTTTAAATGCTTGCTCACTGTCAATATGTCAACCTCGATATTACTAATGTGACAATTGATAGTCTCGCTTAATGTGACGTCCCTACTCAGTGATGAAGAGTATTATAGGAATGTAGTACTAAAAAACTGACAAAAAAATTCACATATGTCATGTCCCCCGTCGGAACTACGATCGCCATTAAGACATACTTGATGGAAAATTATAATTGTCGCGTTTGCTTTTAACATATGACCAGAAAATCTTAGAATTATTGGATATTAAGGATTAAATTTTCGCCAAATACGTCTCATGACAAGAACGCTGAATGTCTTTGGCTCTGTCTCGAAGTAATTGGTATGTAAGAAGATCGGACATATTCTAGTACGTTTTATACTTTGTAAAATACTTAAACTTTTCATTGATGATGTTGATGAGAGCAGAGTTATACCAGGGTGGATATTTGCTAGGTTTAAATCTACGCCGGGGAACATGCAAGTGAATAAGTTAAAATATTTTTTTGTTGAAGTTAATCAGTGCGTCATCAATAGTGCCCAATTGAATTATATCAATCCAGTCAGTGTGCAATAGGTCACGGCGGATGGAATCGTAATTGCCCTTGTTGTATTGGTAAACGGTACGCTTATTTGACTTCAGTGGTTGGGGTTGGACCGTGTTCAACAATACTGATAAGGCCGGGTGATATGAATCCTCACTAACCAATGGATCAAGACTAGCTGAGACTGATACCGTGGTATTAGACAAGACCAAGTCGAGAATTTTACCATGTTTGTTAAGAATAAGATTATATTGTTGTAGTCCGCAGAGGTTTATAGTATCAACGAAATTAATAGAAAAAGTATTTTGTACTGAATGAGGTATTATTCCATTCGGTGTGAAGGTGCACGAGATGGAACTCATATTAAAACCTCCTAAGACCAGAAATTTATCACGTGGCCGGCTGTTTATTATTTCAGTCAGTTTGTCTAAGTAAACATTCAATTGAGTAGAAAAGCTATTGCCCATGTTCTGCTCACAGAGATACAAGGTGCATAAATTGAGAAAAAAGGCGCTCTCATTGGAATTGTCACGTAGTTGAATCGAGATCCAAATATCTTCCGCACTGGTCTGCCAGTTCGTATTTTCGACCGCCACAAGTTCACGGCGGATCGCCACCAGCACACCGCCACCGCGCGCCTGTGCTGTGGCCAAATAGTTACGGTCTCGCCTCCATACTAGGTAGCTATCATCGAAAAGTTCACTATTAGATATTCCATCTAAGAGCCATGTCTCCGTTAAAGAAATTATGTCATAATTGTTGACAGCTAAATTTCTAAAAAATGTAGCCGACTCGTCCGCAGTCCCCGTACATTTTGGTAGTAAATGTGTAAATCATACATTACTTATAAGAATGGCTACAGATAGGTATATCAATGAAATATTGATATTAGGCCAAAAGTAAGTTACGGATTCTGAAAGATTGAGGCGATCACAAGATATTTCTGTGTAAACATTAGTGCTCCAATCACGGCATAAGTCTTGTTGTATACAATTATAGCTGATTAAACTATTTTCACATTCCAGAATGAAAATACATACCGGTGTTATATGAGTAATATCATTTTTAATTTTTAAAACAGTGTTCAAATAGGACCAAGGGATGCATAGCTCTGTTAATAACAAAGAATAATATATTTTCCATGCATGAATATCAGGGGTTCTGTAAATAGTGAACAGTAGTAAAATAGCAAAAACATTAGTAATATTATAATTCATTCTCAAAACCCAGAAACAGCACCATTTTACTAGTTGCATAAAGTATAACACTATTATTGTCCATACATACAAAAGCATTAGTATCCATGAAAAATTGTGTCGGGTTATATAGATAGTATACAGCGGTAAAATAGGATTTTTTTTTAGTTGTGTAATAGAATTCATCAAAACATTGTCCGTGATAAAACAAAAATAGCAAAATTCTATCGGCATAATAAAACACAACAATATTATAATCCATGCAACATCATTGAGTGATAAGTAAGTGGTTTACATTAGTAAAATAATGAAAAAAATAATAATGTAGTATTTATTTGTAAAAATATTGTTCATACATAACCAAGTACAGTGTAGTTCTGTTGTTAGTATAAGATATAACATTGTTATCCATGCAGCGTTGTTATGGGTTACGTAGGTAAAGTAGTGCAGAGCAATATGCACCCAATCAGTTACAAAAGTATAGAAATTGTGATTTATCAAATAAGACTTTACATGTTTAGAAGCTAAAAATATTTCAATTGTTAAGTTGAATATGACGCATATTTGTTTTGGGAAATTGTTGATGTTTAAATTGATAATACATTTCAGAAAGTAATATTTAAGTCCAACATTATTAAATATGAGACAGTATTTTCTTGAGGCACATACTTTATAGTTCAAGAAATATGAGCAATAAGCGTTTCTAAATAGTGCAAGAACAAACGAATGTAAAAGCAGCCCAGCATGTACCAAACCACATAATGTGCCCACAATACCGTAACAGCTGTTTTCATAATATTTATTCAAAATGAGGTAGGCGCATTTAGGTATAAAAGACGTAGGCAAACAAGTAACACGCGTTTGATCAGCTGATGGGCTGTGCACTGTATCAATAAAGCAATGGTATTTTATACATTTTAGCACCATGCATAATATTTTGCATAGACTTTTTAGGTTGCGAGAACAAGTAAATATTAATTTTATGTTTATAAAAGCAGAACAATGGTGGCAACAATTATGAAAGTTATGAAGAAGAAATAATATAAAACTTTAATCTAAAACTTACTATGTTTAGTTTGCCTTTATTTTTATAGCTTACTCTTGTTAAAAAAGCAAGAATAGCAAATATTTTTTTCGAGATTGCCAACTCACCTCTGTTTCTTTGTTTACGAAGCAACATTATACATGAAATGAAATAACACATACCATTAATTTGTTTATAAAATTTTCAAACCAACCGTCTCTACGTATATTTATTAAATGTTTTCCTTGTTTTTACAATCCTCGTATTTTAACAGAGTTTTACCACCCTTACTAATAAAAATATTTCCAGCAGACCTAGATCGGTTTTAGTAAAATTCGTTTCTCCTACAATTCGCAATAGCTTCTTAGCGGCAGCTAAAATATTCAATAAGAAGGCCTCGAAGGAAATAGACAAGTTAAACACTAGCCATCTGGGTATTGGTGGAGATAAAAAATCTATTTCTGTGGTAGAACATCTTTCACCTGCAACTAAAGCACTACATGCAGCAGCCAGATCCAAAGCTAAGGATCTAGAGTATAAGTATGTTTGGGTCAAGGATGGAAATGTGTTTATGCGGAGAGCTGCTGATTCCGAGTATATCTACGTTAGGAATTTTGAGTTGCTTGCAACACTAAAGTAACTGTGCCGTGTATTATTATTATTTTTCTTTTTTGTGTGCGCACGTTTTTAACAGAAGGACTACTTTTCGATCCTCACATTTCCAGCTACTACCAGAATGTAAGGGGCATGCGTGGTCATGTCACTGATATTTACCATAATATTTGTGCTAGTAACTTTGAAGTTATCATTCTTACTGAAACGTGGTTAAATAGTAGTTTGCACGATAGTGAATTTTTTGATGATAGGTACAATGTGTACAGACGAGATAGAGAAACCTGTGCAATAGCTCATACTAAAAGAGATGGTGGAGGTGTACTCATTGCAGTTTCGAAAAATTTTTTGTCTCACCGCGAACCTGATTTCGATTCGAGTTCCTGTGAAGACGTCTGGGTTAGCATCGAAATTAATAATAATAAGAAACCCCAAAAACTTATCATATGTTCAGTATAATTACCCCCGCAACACCTTTGCGCAACATTGGATATGTTTCTGAATAACTCTAGTAAAGTCATAGAGAGTCTGCAGGGTGATGACATAATTACGATGATCGGAGATTTCAATCTTAGTGGAATTGATTGGCGTCCATCTCAATCCACAGAATATCTACTAACGCTTGCAAACTACGGTTCTTCTTCAACTAAAAGTAGTTTAGTTGATTTTCTACACTTGCATGATGTTCGTCAATTTAATGGCATCGTCAATGCATCCAATAAAATCCTAGACCTTGTGTTGTGTGATCAGAATATAGTTTCGGTTGATTCGTGTACTTCTTGCCTACCTTTGCGCGCGATGGTTTTTAGATTTTATGACATTCTTAATGATATTATAAGAGCTAATATACCTTCGACTTGTCGCTGCAAGAGGAAGGTACCAATTTGGTTTTCTCCAGACCTTAGAAGATTGCTGAAACTGAAGCAGAAATGTCACATCAAATATTAAAAGTACAAAAATCCTCTCGACAAAATTGAATTCCAATACTTGTGCAAGGACTGCGATAGCCTAATTACTAGTAATTATAGGGCATATATTAAAAACATTGAAGCGCAAATCACTAAAATCCAAAATATTTCTGGACCCACCTGAAAAACTTGCGTAAATCTAGTTCTAGCTACCCATCTCACATGCACTTGGATTCTTAAACTGCAAACTCACCAGATCAAACATGCGAACTGTTTGCAAAGCACTTTTCCTCTGTATATCGCGTAAGTGTTGGGGTCTCTTCTAGCAGAACTGAGAATTACTTCCAAACATGTGCATCTAATATGCCTTTAATCAAATTAAGCTCACATGACGTATTCGTAATGCTAAAAAAACTAGACTGCACTAAGGGCCCAGGACCGGACAACATACCTCCTCCTACCTATTCATAAAGAAATGTGCTAAATTTTTAGCTTGGCCACTTTTACTAATTTTTAACACCTCATTGGAGGCTGGCAAATATCCTGCATTGTGGAAACATACCAGAGTTGTCCCAATTTTCAAAAAAGGTCGAAAAGACTCTGTGTCCAATTATAGGCCCATCTCCATATTGTCGACCGTATCAAAAGTCTTTGAATCATTAGTTTATTTACATTTGCACGATCACCTTGGGAACAGCATCAGTCAACTCCAGCACGGTTTTATGTCAAAAAGATAAACTCAAATAAATCTTCTCTCCTATACAACGACTTGATTGATGCTGTTGATAAGGGATCTGAAATAGATGCTATTTACACTGATTTTTGAAGGCTTTTGATAGGGTTGATCACGACATACTTATGAACAACCTACGTGGACTCGGTGTATCTGGATCATAAAATGGTGTCGATCATATCTACATCTTCGTTAGTCATCCGTTGTGATCGACGGTTTAGAGTCTAGTGCCTTTAGATGTACCTCTGGTGTGCCTCAAGGTTCAATTTTGGGTCCATTATTCTTTAACATATTCATTAACGATTTAAGTGACGCCAACGTTTACTCAAAAGTCTATATGTTTGCCGACGACTTAAAACTTACTCGCATAGTAAATAGTCAGTATGACCAACTCCTGATGTAACATGATTTAAACAGCCTAGTAATACGGTGCCAAAACAACAAGATGGATCTCAATAGATCAAAGTGTTTTCACGCGATGTTTTCTCGTAGGCGTAATAAACTTGAGACCACCTATACTCTTTGTGGTGACGTTGTCAGCTCTGTATCAGAAATTTGCGACTTAGGCGTGCTAATGGATGGCGAACTTTGTTTTATAGCTCATATCGACAACATGATAGGTTCTGCCGGCAAATCATTGGGATTTATTCTTCGAAACGGAAAAGTCTTTAAGAGACCTCAGACTCTCATATTCCTATTCAATTCTTTAGTTAGAAGTAAACTTGAGTACTGTAGTTCAGTGTGGTCTCCTGCCTACAAGATTCATACTGAAAAAAATGAAAATCTACAAAAACGTTTCTTAAAAAGTATGTGCTTTAAAAATATCCTTGAACCTAACAAATCTTATCTGGACAAGTTACGGATCCTGCACATATCATCGAGCAATAGACTCGGCAGATTTACTGTTAAAGATATCTTTCAGAATACCCCACCGTATGCCGCGTTATCCAGTGCCCTTGTTTTTAAAATACATATGCCGCACGAATCTTCGTAAACATTCTCCCTTTTCCAGAACTATAAACTCGTATTTCAGGTCAGATTGATGTATTGTTTGATAGCCTTACAATAATAAAAAAGGTTGTTTTAGGAAAATTTTATCACGTTCCAGATAACTTTATTTAAATTATTATGATTTTATTACCAATTTAAATTCAAATTTAATTTTATCTATTAATATATATTTTTTATTAATTTAATAATTAGCTTTTAATGTAATTTTTAATAAATAAGTATCTTTATCTTGTATATGTACTTTAGCTATAAGCAATGCAATTTTATGAAATGCCTATTATTATTATATAATTATAATAATAGTATAGCAGTATATATTATATATATATATATTTATACATATTTTTTTATTTTTTTATTAATACAATTTCTTTCTTTATTGTTTTTCGATTTAGGGGTTTTGATTATTTGTTTTATACTTGTATTATAATTAGTAATAAAGTAATTTAATTTTTAGTGTAAAATAGTCCAATGCATATTGAGGCCAAATATAAATAAATAAATATTTAAACAACGATTTATTTTCGATGTTGCCATCATTTTCTGATACGTAGGAAAGTTTTCTTGCCGAAATCCGAAACTAATCTAAAATAAAACTTTCTGTCTATTACTTGCGGATTCACACGGGTCAATTTTCGCCGCACGATTTCCGCTACACGGCGAAAATCCACCGTGCTACTAACATTTCGGCTAGGTTGAAAGGCAATTTTGCCAAAAAAAAATGTCATATAATGCGTATACCACTAAACGGATTTTGATAAAATTTGGTACCGAGATTAATTAGACCTAAAGATATCTAGAGATACCTAGATAAAAGTTGTCTATGTGCCTACATAGACTATTTAAATCGCGGCAAAATGGACGGTTCTCTCGTGATATAAATCTGAGTTTATGCAAACTAAGTCGGAGAAATAGTTAGTAAACTATATTTTTCGAATGGAAATGGCCTTTCGTATATTACGTACCTAAGCTACGTAATAGGTTACCTCATATACGTAGTCACGAGTTGTATAGTGCTAAGCTGCTAACAGACGATTGAATCGTAGTCCGGACATTTATATTCATTCAGTCCGCCACGGTCCGCGGATATGGTTCACTACGTACCAAATACGAACGTGTGGCCAGTTGGGATGGACCACAATCTCAGAGCTGTAGTGGTTTCCCCTAAATTTGGAGGAAATTACATCTTCGGCTAACATCGAGTGACATCGTACCGTGTGACCGTCATAGTCCCAAGTGGCACAAAAGTGCTGTATATCAGCTGTATTATCTGTATTAGCTAGCTTAATAAGAGCTGTAGAGGCGCTGTAAACAGCTCATATAACTTTGATTTGGGCACAAATTTAACAGCTGTTAGTTGAATAACTGTGAGATTTGCTGTATATCAGCATTACATCAGCAATATTAAAAGAAACAGTTGTCCCAAGAGCTGAATATTGGCTGATTATTAGAAAAACCTTTTTATACAGCACAAAGTACACGTTCGGGTTGTTTAAAAATTTGGTAAAATTTCTATGGAGCTCAATGTTCACAAGTGCCATAATTGTGAACAATTTTTACTCTTGGTCCCTTAGTTTATTTTGATTTGTTGTATTGTGTTCACCATTTTGTGCAACTTATGACGTAAAGTAATGGTGAATAATATATTAATGGCAAATATTGTTTTCGGGTTAAATCTCGCTCTTATTGCAAATTCTTATGGGAAAGAGAAATTTAATAATAATAATTTCATTGTGAAATACTAAATGAATATAATATAAGAAAATTTTCACGCGCTCTCAAAATATCACTGTTTACTTGAAAATTATAGTGTAAAATATGTTGATCATAAATGGATAACAAAAGGTTATATATATATATATATATATATATATATATATATATATATATATATATATATATATATATATATATATATATATATATATATATATATATATATATATATATATATATATATATATATATATATAACACACTAAAATTGAAAAAAATCGAGTGTCTGTAGCGAGACCGGATTTGGTACGCGGAAATCCGAGTGTCTGTTAGCACTTTTAATGTTATGACGTAAAAATATTTAAAGCGATAGACATTATGCGGCTTTATTTTAAAGTCGAATTTGCCAAGAGTTTTAAATTATAATTTACGATTTTTTAAAGCGAAGTTTCTATACGGACGTTCGGGCTATCGCTGCGCGACCACTCCATCCGTGCTAAGCGTCAGATTTTTACCGTTAACTGAGAGCGTTACACGGTATAATATGTAGTATCGGGAGAAATACTACGATTATATATTTAAAACACTTTTGGTGTTGTATTTGACGTCATATTGTAGGCAGTATCATCTGAAATACTGACAATAAATACAATTTTAGGATAAACAAGCTAGATTAAAAATTATTAATTACAAAATAAGAAAGGATTTGAAGAAAAAAAATCTCTAAAGCAATATTATACTACACATATTTTTCTAAGCAAGTAATAAATTAAATTATTCCATAATGTAAATAATATGACGAGGAATAAAATGAGACCCTTAATTATATGTGTGTAGATCATAAATAAAATTTATTTAGTTCAACGTAAGGTAGTAACCAAAACAAAAAAAAATATTCAATTGCTTGTAGCTCGGAGGAGCGGGGGTTGCGAACCCCAATAAACCTTTAATATCTTAACCTCGAGACGAAACACGCTGTATAATGAGCGAGGTTATATTATACGAACGATTGTAAATGAGTACTATTTAATTCTAAAAATAACGCGCTTGTCAACTCTTATTTATAGAAACTTGTTTTAACAAATTGTGAATATAAAATGTGACCTTTTCAATTGTTAGACTAGTTAGGCTCGTGGTCACCGACATTTAATCAACAGTTTAAATAAATAATCGGCCGTTTTTGTAAAAAATCCTGTTCACCACGATTTAGCGATTCGACGTCGATTATAGCGATTTGACAGAACTTTTGTAGCCTTAAATTTAATAGTTTTATTAAAGAGTAAATACATATTATTTATTTGAGACAAAATGATGCCTTTTAATGTTATAATGGAAGGAGATTACAATCTCAACATGCTTGAGTATTTGGACGAGTTAGAAGCGATGACGAGAAGAGCTCGGATTTTTCAAAGTCGCCGTGATTTCTGTGAAGTATACGATGAAGTTTCATTCAAGACCCGGTTTTGCTTATCCAAACCGAGTGCAATTCATATTCTTGGATTAATTGAAGATAAATTAGAATTTGATTTAAATTCTTCAGCGAGTCGTATCCAACCTGCTACTTTCTGAGAATTTGTAGAGGCGTCAGTCCGTTTATTCTCAATTATATTCTTGTATTTTGTTGCTAAAATTAGTTGTTCGCTTTTTCTTCTCATCCATATTTATTACAAGAAAACAACAAAATTTGGTTCACTTTAATTGTCTACACGATACTATATTGACATGAGGTCTACGTAAATATACGTCCTAGTTAAAATTAATTGCAAAAGAAACAATAAACAACAACCTTCACATTTTGTAGCGTAAAATTTTACGTAACCAAATCAAAATGTCTTACATGCCTTACATTTTTATTTAGTTGTATTACATTTCTTACTCATTTATTCATAAGCGGTCAGTTTTGTCTCGATTTACTAATCAGATAAAGAGAAGCGATGGTGAAAAAGAAAAAATGACTCCTTGTTTAAATTCATGTTTAAAATTTAAACGACCGGTTACAAAATCAATGGTGAAGTTACTTTTGGTGCAATCGAGCCTTAGTGTGGTAATTTAAATAATATATTCTCTAAGCTATACTATTTTCTGACTCGTGGTTTTGGATATAAGCTTATATTTTATATATTATCAACACTCAATACTAATATTATCCAGAGGAAAGATTTATTTGTATTGGCTCCAAAACTACTCGACCGATGTTGATGAAATTTGACACATATATAGAGTAGACCACGAAGAAGGAAGGAAGAAGGACACATACTTTTAATCACGGTAAGAGTACGGATCCCGTGGGATTATTTTTTGCGCGGACGAAGTCTATTATAAGGTTCAAGTCATTCACAAAATATAATAGTTGTATGCGAGAAAAAACTAGGAAAGATTTAAAACATCATAATCTAATTATTTTGACATTTTAAACATCTTAGGGCTGATTTTTCAATCGTCAGATAACTTTTAACTGAGGAATAAATATGTGACTTTGACAGAGTTTTCATACAAAACCTGGCGATTGAAAAATTAGCCCTTAATCTAATTATTAATATTGGCGAGGCCACATTAATAAATAATTTAATTACTAATTTTTATCTTTGACGTTACTTAAAATATCGTCCGATTATTATCATACCTTTCGAGGTCTTTCCGGCGACTTAAAACAAATTTAAATACTAATACTAATTTTAAAGAATATAGGAAAAATCCATGACCAGGGAGAATCAAAATTTGTTGATGTTTGGCAGTTTCTGATCTCAGCCATATTAAAAAGTAATTTGCGAATAGACATCAGGTGTCTTCTTCAAAACACAAGATACTCATTAATGATTATCTGTTATCTATAAAAACACTAAGATTAAGGTTCACAAATGTTCTTAATTAAAAATCGCGAAAAATTTTTATCCAAAACAGGCCATTTGTAGGCAACAAACATCTTATAATTATAACTTTTGCTTAGTAGGTCTGAAGCTGGTCTCAAATGGCCACATTTAGTGAATCGTATTGTGTAATGGCCGGCCAGTCGCCATACATTTACTGCCTGGTAATTAAAATACGAGGCTACAAAAATTATTTATTGTAAGTTGTACTTTATGGACATAGGGACAAAAAAAGCAAAAATAAACATCAAACTCGGGGGATAAAATTAAATTGATTAAATCTAACCTCACCTATTATTGAATATATTGCTCTAGTAGCGGTTTGCGGAAAAGCGACATCTATTATTTGCGATGTCAATTAATAACTAATTTGTTTGGAAACGCAATGTGCTAACAGATAAACAGATAAACTTTTTTTCTTTATTGAAAATTAAGTAATAATTACATAACCTAATATTATTATGTGTACGAGTACCATTTTACGTATTCCTTTTGAAAACTGTCAAAATAGAATTATTTGAAGTTACTGTAAGTTCAACTTCTTCAAATTAAGACCTTAAGGCCATTTAAGACCTGTAGGTTTTTAGGCGACTCTCTCCCACTACGTAAATTAATCACAGAATTACTATTCGGACTACTTCCCGATAGTAAGTGAGACTGTTCACGACACTACGCTTACAAAATACGAATTTATTAGGATAATCATCCGGTAAACATTAATTTTTCGCGACTGTATATTGTATATTCGTAAGTTCTTTACTGGGATATTGTTATTCAACTGTATACTGAGAAATTACGCTCCATTAAGAAGTTTTCATTTAAATGTTATGAGACAGCAAGACACGTTGTCAAAGAATATATATTACTAACGTAAAGAACCGTCACTACACGATTGACAGCTCGCAGTTATATGTGCGTGGATGTATACCTGAGGTGTGCACGGCGAGCGGGGCGTGTGTTTTTTCCAGCCCGGACTTTCGTTCACGGGGCTTGCCGCTGGAGGTTTCATGCTTTGACATAATTGACAATATAATTTCATATTATTTATGATAGATTTGTCTGACGTTTAAATTAATTTCGTTGTCAACCTTAGGCTTACATCAACATGGCTGACATTTGCTAGTGCTCGAGCTGTCATTTGTAGAGAGTGTCGCCCCTGTGACGTTGGTTTAATGCTCTAAGTATAACACATAAAAAACTTCATTAGCTATTGTCACAATTATCTGCAAGTAGTTCACGAAATTATTATAATAATATCCTGGTTGACATAATAATATAATCGAATTGCCATGCGATGTCGCGGAACAATATTCTTGATAATATCATTACATAATATTATGCATCTCGTTTCTCGTTTCAGCCTGGTGACGTCCACACATAGGCCTCCCCTATAGATTATGTATGATCCTGATGTTATTTGCAGTCCAATATCATCTGAAAGCCATGGAACTCTTATTTGGTTTTGTAATAAAGCCTGCCGCGCCGTCGCGCTAAAAATAGTATACCATGATTTATACATGGTTAACGCTTTTTCAAACTGTCGGGGATTACGTTAGACATTTTTTTATTTAAAGACTAGATGTTGCTCGCGACTTAGTGTGTGCTAAAGGAAATCTCGCGGGAACTCTACATTTTGCCGCAATAAAAGGTAGCCTATATCCTTACCCGTGGTCTACTCTATATCTGCGCACAAATTTCATAAAAATCGGTCCAGTAGTTTCGCAGCCTATTCGGTGCAAACAAACAAACAAACCCTTCCTCTTTATTACATTAGTATAGATTAATTAAGAAATTCAATTAGATACTATTGTTATAGGATATTTTGTAATCTAAGGATACTGATGTCATCTTAATCAATTACATGGAATAATAATATTACATTATTTGTATTAGGAATACGAAAGTAGAACTTTAGAACTTCAAGAAACGTTACCCTTAGAGGGCGTCACAGACGACGTATACTGTAACATTTTATCTTAAGTTATTATTTGGATATATTTCATATTTAGAGCCCTATTACAAATCTGCACTCTGCGAGATTAGGTATTTGAAGCGTTTCCGACATTTCGCATTTTTAGTAATTTTGCAGTTGTATTTATCGTTTTTATTGAAATAGGTTAATAAATTCATGCTTTAAAATTATAAAATCTTTATTCCTCATGAAGTAACAAATGTTCTGGTATAAATTTTGCTTGATAATACTATCGTAGATAAGAGTAATTCACAGTTAACTTAAAGCGATTTTTGCTTAGAATAAGATTTTTTCTATATTAAATCAAAGATATTTAAAAATTCTAAGGCCACTACGAACTATACGACTATATAGGAGATAACATTCTCATGTTATTGTTTCATTTGCATAGAACTGTAGTTCATTCCAGGGGCTCAAAAAGTGCCTTCGCGCATTTTATGAAAACCTTTCTCTGCAATTTTGGGTTTAATTAAAAAGTTAAACAAAATTTACAAAAAGCGAGGCCGCTACGAACTAGGCCAATAGCTATTCTGCACTATTCAATATGTCAAAATTGTTAATGTATCTTTGCTTATGAGATCAAGAACGCCATAATTGGCCATTTTACGAAAAAATCACAGTCGAGATGTAATATGTAATATGCATCTTAAGGTACGTAACAGCTGCACCTCTTGTTTTGCGTCAATGGACGGAAGTAATCGCTTACATTTAAACGATTCTTCTACTCGTCTGCCGGTCTCATTCCATATAGAAAAAATTAAATTATGTCTTATGTAACTTCTACTCATAATTATTGTTTTTTATTACCGTCGCCCATGGACACCCACAACACCAGAGGAGTCGTAAGTGCGTTGCCGGCCTTTTAATAAGGAGTGCTATCTTTTCTTGAAGGTTTGATGGTCGAAGGGGTCTGGATATATTTTATTGTGGGCGATAGAAAACTCTAGGTAAATTGCACGGCGATAATAGTTTATATTTACTCCATCAAAATATTATTAACTCAATGAGGGTTTTAAAAATCGTGACATCTGACAGGACAAGGATCGTGCTACCAGGCGCCGCCTGGTGACAGAAAAAGAATTGAAATTTCTTATTGACCGTTTTTGATACCACTTACGCCACCAGATGACGCTTTGTGTGAGTTGGCAGAAAAAATATCAAAAACCCTCATTGAACGATTTTTTTGCGAATGTAGAGTAGGCGCAAAATTGGAGTAACTTGTAATTTAGCGACTTACTGGTTGCTTCAATTTTCATCAATATAAAACTTTCACTTTAAAAAAGTTTAAAAACTCGTCCTCGTAACAGTAATCGAATTTCTTGTAGAAATTGTATCAGAAAACCGGTCCGACAAAATTTTTGCTTAACCGCTACTGTGAGGAACGAAATATATTTAAAGTTCTACAATTAATATGACTTGAAAGCGTGAGGTTTTTACATTCCATAATTGTCACAGACAATATAGAAAATAAATTATTAAGCCAACAGGTTTAAATGGCCACATTCAGTGCCGGAAGCACATAAAGCAACTGCTTAGGGCATCCCGTCTAGGCACCCTAGGAGACGCCTGAGAAAAAAATATATGCTCACGAAATTTAGAAATTCGCGCGCTTTTGACCGAAGCGACACGACGACTGACAGGAGATGTTTTTTTGCGTAATCAGTGTTGCCAACTTAGTACTTAATTAATTCATTAAAGTTCACCTTACGCGGGGATGGCGAATCTATGACACGCGTGCCATCAATGTCATAATATCATAGATGACAAACTTAACATATTATTTTAACTGTCATCTATTTGCAACAACAGAAATCACACTATTTTACTTTATTTTAAATTACAAAATTATATTTTTTTTCCAAAATGTTCCTTTTTCGTAGTGAATAAAGAGTTTCGAGTTGACAGTAAGTAAAAAATAAATGAACGCCTGAAAGTCCTACTATATTTTTACAGGTTTTTTAAGTGCACAGACATTCAGATAGGATTTTCTTAATTTTTAATTGCTATGATAAGAAATAGTTTTCTCGCTTGCTTCGACCGCCTCTGTTACCTACCTCTAAACCGAAATGTTTCCTTTTCATGTGCAGTCTTTTAGAGTTTAAAATTTGAACAGATTTAATCTGCAAAAAGGAAAAAATTTGCTCGCTCTCTTAGAAAGTATTATAATTATCATTTAGTACCTACTGATATTCTGTTTTAGCCGGTTGATTTAATTGTATTTTCCTAAGTTCATCGCCTATTTTTGGGCCTTTTTAACCTGTAAAATGTTTGACGTAAAGACACAATATTGTAAACATTAGTACTGGCGTTCAGTTTTAGGATCTTGATTTTAGTGTATTTTTCCGAGTGTAGTGTAAGATTCAACAGGTTTGGACAGGTGAAATAGAAAAAAAAAATTCTCGCTCCGCTTGCTCGCATTTAACATAAAGAAAGAAAATATTATATAAATTAGTATCGACTTTTTTTAGCTATTTATTTTAATGCATTTTTCTGATGTATACAGTCTTTCACATAAGTTTTAAAGTATAATTAGCTTTTAACTTGTAAAATAAACATACATTTTTGATAGTAAAATCCGCCACTGCTTAATATAGGCGGTAAATTGAAATGACCCGGGGCGCCAAATCTTCAATTACGCCTCTGAATCACAAAGAAAAATTATTTGATGGCACGTCTATAACCTCATTAAACATTTCTTTAGAAAAATGTCACGTTAATACGTAAAGGTTCACCATGACTGACCTAAGGTCTAAGGAAGTGGGCCCCTCACCCACAAGGAAAGATTTCTTAGGGTACCAAGTTACCTTAATCCGGCACTGGCCACATTAAGTGAATCGTATTAAAAAACATCATCTATTCAATTTCAATACCACTTATACCTTTCAGATTTCTATAGTTTGTTATCTTTCACCATAAGCTCAACGGCAGAAACAGAAAATTTGATATGCAAAGTAGGTACTAGGGAGTTTTGCCGGGGAATTCAATGGGTGACGTTGTGGTATTTCTATTCTTCATAAATTTGTGTTATTTCGGTTCTTGATGTGTAATATTGGTAGAATATTAACCATTAAATATTTGTTAACGTGCACAAGTGTGGGCAAGTGGTGCAACTTCTAAAAACGTGATATTTTGTGTTCCCTCCAAAACTCCCTAGGAACTTTCAGTAAAGCTTCTACCACTTTATTGAATCAACTGACATGACTCATGGACTGCACTAACTATTTATTTGTACTTTGACTAGACTTTAGACTTGACGATTTAGGAATACGTTGTTGAAAATTGAAACGAGAATTCTATTTCCCTCCTTCTTAACTTGAAACTGGCAAATGGTTATAAGCCGACGCCATATATATATATATATATAAAGTAGGTACTATAAGGAAATTCGTCAGGTTGACCATTGTCATAATTTGTTCGTAATATATTTAAGTACCTGCGTAACTGTACTTTGCTCGGAGTATATTTAAAAAAAAAAATAGAATCCCAAAAATATTTATCTGACCGGGATTCGAACCCACCACACTGAAAATTTCCAAACAACGCAAAAATTATACATAGGTACGCATACCAAGCTGGAAATCAAACTGACGTAGGAGAGTCGAAATTATTAATATACATATATGTTTTTTTAGAATTATAATACAACAATATTGTTGCACGACGAAAAAAAACATATATTCCTTAAATTTGCGCAGCTTCCAAGGGATAAGACCTAGCTAGATCGATTTTTCTCCCCCAAAACTCCCTACATACTAAATTTCATGGTAATTCTTGTAGCCGTTGCCGAGATTCGAGACAATCGGTATATATATACAAGATTTTCTCGTTTAAAGTATAAGATATTGCGATACCAAACTGACATGTTATTGAAAATTGTATTGTGACTGCAAGTCGTCATTACAATACAAATGAATTATGAGAACACTCTACCTGCTTGTGAATTAGATTCCCGATAGTATATTGATTTATTTAAGACGGTTATCTAAAACTCTGTCGTGCTACGCACAAAAATAATTTTACGCGATAGTTTAAAGGGCGTCACATATGGCGCAGACACTATAATATTTTATCTTATGATGCCTGGATATATTTCATATTACAGTAATAATACGTGATAGTATGAAAATAAACAGTGTATCTTAACCGCCTATGATAGTTCGTACAAACTGTATAGCAGGCGATAGTTTGTCTTAATATTAAATATTATAGCATCTTCTGCCGTCTGTGATGCCTCGAAGAGTGTGTTACTGTCTTTGAACAAAGCGATTTAAGGGCACAGGGGCGACACTCTCTACAAATGACAGCTCGAGCACCGGCGAATGTCAGCCATGTTGACGTAAGCCTAAGTTTGGTTGACACCAAAATAATTTTAAGCGTCGCGTCAGACAAATCTAAATAACAGTCACAATATGTAATTGCTAAATTCTACATTATTGTCAAGGTGATAAGGTCGTTTTTTGTATCATTCTTAATAGTCGTTATTACATTGTGATTTCGAGTGGCAAAAAGTGTCGTGCCTATTTTTTCCGCCTAGCCCCCCATTCGCAACGCGCCATAAGGAACTTCGTTCCAAAATTCTCGTGTCACAGTGTTTGTAAGAGAACTCCTCCGAAATGGCTGGAATGAGAATAGATTGTGAGCTATTTTTTAATACCCATAAGTGATACCACCTTTTTTACCCTTTTGTAATTTTTTTTTAAATGTATTTGGCATGAAAGATACATAATTACGAACCTCAATTTTCTTCTCACGCCAACCCTCATTGTTTAAGAGTGATATCAGTACTGAAATAACCTTCAACTCTCAGGAGTCGACAACCCTTACAAAATTTTTTTAACACACCGTCTGTAGGTTGTAGGGATAGGTGTAGGTGTAGGTAGTATGTGTAGGTACGGATACTAGATGTAGTTATTATTTGTTCCTGTTTATAGTTAAGACAGAGCAACGCCTGTCCCGATCAGCTAGTAATTAAATAAAATAAAAAATATAAAGTATTATTTTTATTCAAGTATATTTGAAAACCTTTTAGGTATAATTATGTAAATTCTAAAAGGTACAATATTATGAATACAATAATATACGTCATCCATATTAAAGTTCTACACCGCAGATAGCATATTAACATACCACACAATAAACTACAAACTCACTATTTATTTATACAAATAAAAAAAAATACAAAATGTATGTTGTCATATTATAAGTTTACAAAAGTTTAAAATACTAGCCTCCCAAACTAGGAGCAGCTGGTGCTATAAGGTATTTTTATTGTAATATATTTTGAAGGTTTTAAACTATATTTGAGAATAGCTACAAAAACTTTTTTTAAACTGGTAACGCCGCCGTTTTTGAGATAGCATAATTGATATAATACCTATTTTAATGTACTATAATTAAAAAAATGACTTAATGTTATTCTAATCTGTAGTTGTAGGAATAAATGTATCCACAAAATTTACACTTTTATAAAATTAAAACTTAAAACAGTGACTAAACGACCCGCGACGAACCTTGGCCTCCGTCACGAGCATAGAATTTAAAAAAATAAATGTTTCATTAGTAGCGTGTGCTATTCTGGCTTTAATAAGAATTTTAGAAAATCAGAGACATAATAGGTAGATGTACACCAATCCTACCTAGAGTATATTATCGCTTTCTCGTATATATAACGAAATCAACAATGTGTCTATAGATAAAGGAAGCGGGACTAATGAGGCAGTAAAATGAGATAGATTCACGTCAAAAGATGTTAAAAGAGATCGTGAATGCGATTCTCCAATACAGTGTCAAAACATTCCTATTTAAAGAGAAGAGGTATGCAAATAAAGCTAACATTCGAAAGAGACGACAAAATAACAACACAAACGATGACGTACAGCCAGATCATCCTATGGACTCTGTTAAAACACACAAGATTAAAACAGTCGCAAAACTATTAGAAACAAAATTACCTCTTATAATCTTACTCCTAATATTTCAATTGAAAATAGTGCATGTGATAGAGTGTGTTAGTGTAAATAGTATTAGAAACGACTTTAGAGGCTTAGATTATAATGCGAGCGTATCGAAGATCAAAACCAGAGATTTGAAAGATAAGTACCTAGAGAATAACATACAAATGATTTCTAGTGAGTCTGAAGAAAAGGCTCAGGAGCTCAACAAATACAATTTATCCGAAAACTACTATAAGGAGAGGTTTATGAAAGGAATATTCTATGATGATGAGCATGCGGTGGGATATCCTCATGATTTGGCGAGTCATTCCTATCACTTGAAGATGACAAATTTACAACTGAGACGAGAATCCCATAAGTTTGCTGAGAAAATTTTGAAGCTGGGTGTTTTGCTGCCTGCTGACCATGATTCAGTGTTTTCGCTGGCCAAAGTCTTGCCGATCATAGAAATGGCTGTCAGTTTTATATCGAAGCCAGATGGACCTCTGCCTGGATGGAAGATCCTAGTGGATTATCGTGATACAGGCTGTTCTTCAGTTTTAGGACCTTTAGCTGCTTTCGAGTTCTACATCAACGGCTCGGCTGGTAAGTTCATTTTTTTTCATAAGATTTTAGAACAAAATTATAATTTAGTCTACCAAACACACTTACAAATATTATTCAAATTGATGCAGAGATAATGAAATAAAATTTTGAAATTTTATTTTTATGCATGCGAATTACTAAAAGTAAGGAGTTAATTACTAATTTAATTATTATCAATATTTAAGTCGAAAACAGCTGCAAATGCATTTCAACATAATTAAAAGTACGTGTGTGTGTAGTTCAGTAAAATTATTTTTGTAACCAAAAATGACGATATTTTTTTTTAAGATGCCTTTATTGGACCTGGGTGTGACTACGTCATAGCGCCTGTGGCAAGATATTCCGGGCCCTGGCACATACCAGTCATTACTGCCGGGGCCCAGGCCGAAGCGTTTACCTACAAGACCCCCAATTATCGGACCCTGACGAGGATGATGGGCAGCTACGTGCAGGCTGGAGATGCCATCAGAAACGTTTTCGAGGTAAAATAGATTCAATGGTATCCGTGTAGATGTTTCCTTTTCGGTGGTTTCTTGTGCTCGTCCCGTGTATTTTATGTTTCTTAGTGTTCAAAATATATTTTTTATTAGTTGTTTTCAATTGATGTTGTGTTTTTTAATTATTTTTTGTATCAGTAACAGTTTTTAGCTTTATAAAGCTGCCCCACATCTTTTGCAAAATGTAGATAACTTTAAAATAGTTCCGTTCTAATCCTAACCTTAATTTCTGGAGGAGTTTATTGACAAATTCACAGGATTTAGAACGCCAACTCTAACCGATTTTAAAAACGAATTCAAATAGGTAACTCTTTAAGCGCTAAATATAAATATTGTGTTTATAAATAAACACGGTCGATTAGGTAATCCACAATAGGTACTATTCAAATTGTTCCCTATTTCCCTCGACCCTAAGGGAAAATAAAAGAACAAGGGCGTTACAATTGCATGGAAGTCGAATGTTCTGAAAGTCTCATTATTTTATTTTCTAACTGAATAGTAAAATTAATTAAAGCTTTTGTCACATAGTTGTCTCTTGATGTAACTCAGTACATACGAGTATAACCATTCAAAACTCCTTTATGATATTATAGAGATATAGCGCAGTTCGGTGACAACAAATTTGATTTAAAGTTTTTTTAATATTCATTTTGGACCATGTCCTTTTAAATTTTACTATGGTACTTTTGCCTCTTAGATACGTAAAAATAAGTAAATGTTGTCTATGGAATGTGAAGGAAATATCGACAATTGTGTTAAATCAACTCTTACTGTTATGTAGTGTGAGTTTTTAATCTGAGGTAGTGTGTGTAACTTTATTTTTATTAATTTTATGTATATCTAAGCATTATTTAAAGAATATTAGCATTTTGCACACCTTCCTCAATATAAACTTTAATTGTGCCATATTTCAAACACCTTTGTTTGCATAGTTTTCGTAAGAAGTTTTCTCTTCACGTATATATAATATAACATATGATACACGATGTATTCTCAAATAACAGATTAAAGAAGTTAAGGAAAAAATTGCGAAAATGTTCCATCGTAAATCATTAAAAAGGTCAGAACCTTACTTCTATTACATCCTTCCATCCATCCATATCCATTTTCCATCCATTTGTTCCACTTTCGTCCTCCGTGGGGTTGAATGTTGAATTTATCAACTTCCTCTGCGAACATATTTTAGTCTAGAAATACCTACTAGACATTTAGCGCAGTTATTAGTGCGTAGCTTGGAATAAAACTTTATAAGCTGGTCGCATCTTCTGCCCTGTGGTTAGCTCGACTGGAGACCACACGGCCACACCACCCGGGGTGTATTCTGACTTCTGTACACCCAGGTGCGTTTTCCGATCTTGTTTAAAAAAAAACTTAAAAATGTGAATGTGTGTGTATGAGTGTGAATGTGATCGACGGGATTCTTGTGAGTTGAATAACAATATATTTTATTCGGTAAAATATAAATTATGCAATCTAAATACATAACATCCCGAAAAACAAACTAGTTCGAAGGGTAAGAAAATAGTTTTTATGGTTTATGATTATAGGATGTAGCTTCACATAAATCCAAAAATTCTTACTACGTGCCGAGTATACGTGCCGACGGGTTTTCGATACCGATCCAATTGCAAATTGAAATTTTATGAGGAAATGTAGATTAAATTTATTAAAGTTAAACTTTTTGATGTGTAACATCTTTCCTCTCGGTTTCTTGCAATTTGGTAATTTCGTGAAATGGGACGGAAGTGTGTAACAGGAAGTCGCGGAAGCGCGCGTTGGTAGTGTTGGCTGTCAGATTCGAATAAATATTGCGGTATTTAGCTTTTTTAAATTTTGATGTTGATTTCTGTCACTGCTTAATGGAAAAGTTTCCGTATTTTTTATCATAATAGAAAATCGTAACCAAGCATTGTTTTTTTAAAATATTTTCTAGTTATCTAGCTATTAATTATCATATAATTTCATAATGGCTTTTTACTAAGGTGTGATGTCAAATGTGACACATCATACTGTAAGGCTCGCTCGTTTTTTTTTTATGTAGGTAGCTAATCAGTACCAGAAAATCCCTTGTTATGCGTACGTTAAGTATAATCATTATTCATTGCAATAAAATAGAGATGATGACTACATCTAAAATATTTAGTTTAATTAATATACTCAGAAATATTTTTAGCATTACTACGTCTTGGTAAATGTAATTTACTTACATCATAATATACAAAAACATTGAGTATGGTAAGTATGAACTTAAACGCACAAATATCATAGATATTTACGAATATGTCCCTGCGGCCGTATACTTCATACACTTTAATCTAGGCGTGACGTCACACGACGTACGACTTTAGCAACAAATCGCTGTACCTTTGAAAATATTGAATTTTGGTATACGGTTTCTTCTGAGAAGTTACTCATATTTGAGAGTACTATTCATTTATGCAATAAAAAAAAATTGTCATCTAGCCTACTGTAGCAGTAAATGTTTTTCGAATAATGTATTACTTCCATCAAATAGATTGCATGTAAGTGAATACGAATATAAACAAATTCCACGTGCTAGAAATTTCAGAACTAATAAATCTATGGGGCCAAATCAGTTTTCCTGTTTGTGCATAACATGACGGCACCTACACACTGAATGGTCTATCGTACGATAAACCTGTACAGGTTATACCGTCAGTACCGAATATGGACGTTCGGGTGTACGTTATGTTAGTTTGAATTATAATTATTATATTTTTCTTTTAATTGATTTTAGATTTGCTCTGGTTTTATCTGAAAGGCTATAAAACAATTTTATCACATAAAGAAACTTAGGCCTTTTTATCCGTTATTGGATGATTTATACAGTATTTTCAGAGCGAAGTAACCACTCTTGAAATAGTGCCTGGGACAGTTGGTTTTTAAATTCCGCATGGTTGCCCAAGCACACACGGCATTCTCACAACACAGTCAGCCTAGTCCAGAGGAATGACTGGTCAATACGTATATTGTAATCAATAATGGGGCCAACCATGTGCGGGTAGCTCACGATGTTTTCCTTCACCGTTAGAGCGTCCGTATAATAACTTGAGATCTGAAAAAGTCACATTGGTACACGCCACAACCTGTGCTCGGCTCGAGTGCGATTAAAACGGTCTACCCACTAGGCCACGGAGTTTTATCACATACGCTCTTGTATACCTACGCAGTTACCTGCAAAACTGTGCAGAACACAATTACCTGTACCCGGTAGACCCTACCGCATATAACTCATCAGCAGGTTTGTGGTAGTCACAACAGGACATCGGGGGCTTTTAGTTGGTACAACCGCGGTGCAACAGCACTGTGGGGAGTCCAACATAACTCTGCGGCCCTCCCCCGGGATTGTGGGGTATGCATTAAGAATTTCCCCATAAAATAGGTCCTTCTTTTGGTAGATCGTTGCGTGAATGGGAGCGCCCCTTTTGCCTTAATATTTCTGTAGGCGATAGTTGTTTTTTTACGTATTTTGATGATTTATCAATCGTTAAATCTTCAAAATACGGAAAAAACAACTATCGCCTATAGAAATATTAAGGCAAAACATTGGTTTACTTTATTGCTTCCGTCAAATATAATATTACGGAGGTGGTAAATTCGCCCAAAATATTTATTAATTTTGGAATTTTATAGCATTTCCAAGGGCAAAACAATAAGTGTTAATTATGAAATGAATAAATAAGTGTCCTATTCAAATGCTGTGGTTTTGTAACTGTGGGCTTAGCACGAACAACTGACAACTATGCATTCGTAACTTTGTCGAATGAAAACAATATTAAAAAATTGAAGTATCTCCCGAATTGTCAAGCAGTGAGCGAGCTGACTTTCTCTCAAACAAAAAAAAACTAGATCACAATAGGTTCATCCGTTAGGGATCTACGATGCCACGGACAGACACATAGACAGACAGACACGTCTAACTTGTAACACCCCTGCTTATTAAAAAAACTGTTTTTTATCCACCCCATCATGATTTTCATACAATTATCAGTCGAAAACATTACGAATACGTTCTTATCAATTGTGCTTTATCTGTTGTCGAGACATTTTGTTATTGTGTATTTTCGGTTGGTCTGTGTTTATGTATTTTGATATATGTTTTATACAATAAAATATATTTTTTAAATGCATGTTGTTTTTTATTTATTCTTTTTTTTGTTTACTTTCATTTATAGTCTCTAATATTATGTGTCATGATTCTAAAGGTTTCAAATGTTTATTATATGTTATAATATTATATTATTAGGTATTATAAAGTGATATAAGAAACTATTCATATTTTAAATATATTATTAATAAAATTGAAATTCATAAATTATCACTTAGGGCCTGTTAAGTGTCACAACCTGCTGATAAGTGTCGGACAGCTTATCCAGAAGTTATGTCGCTGCTTGCTTTATATCGGGTGACAGAGACAAAACATTCCAATAAGCTATCTGATACTTATCCGTAGATTTTGAATCAGGCCCTTAGTATAAAAATGGTTCTTATTCCATGAACAATGTTATATGAAAAAAAAAAATAAAAAAAAAATTTTGTTCCAGGAATTCAACTGGCGTAAAGTTGGAATGTTGTACCACAATAATCCAGTCTCAACTGGCCATGGAAACAGCCCTTGCTTCTTGACCCTATCCGCCATCTTCACGATCCTTCAGAAGCAAAGCACGAGCAAGATACCAAACGTCCCGTTCGACGAAAATAACATTACAGCTATTGAAATAAAACAGCATCTGAAAAAACTGTCGTTGGAGACGAGAAGTGAGTATGGAAAGATGAAACGTGTTTCATTTTTGTAATCCCTGTCTAGAAATGTTCAAAATATCTGTTTGTTACGAGTATGTATACAATTCGAAAAATTATAGTTAAATTCCATAGATTTCCAAAACGAAAGATATGCTATGGAGCGACGTACATTTGATATAAAAAATATTCATTGAAAAAATCTTGATTTCATCGTAACTAAAATGTCAAAATGGCCCCAAACAACCCCAAAAGTGGGGTTCTTTCAAGTAACTTATGTGAACTGCCCCAATGACCAAAAAGTGCTGTAAATTGATTTAGGTCACAATATTATTATTTTTACCTAAATAGGAAAGATCAGACATGTGCTAAATCAATCAATCAATCAATCAATCAAGTGTTTCATTTGCCAGAATATGGTAATGATGTCACAGTTATTATAATAGGTACAAACACATTCTGCCACATACAGCATGCAAATATTAAAAAAAATCTTAAACGTAACTTACACAAATTATATTCTACATTTTTTATTGAAATTTTAATAATATAGAACTTAAACAGTATATTGTTTTGTATTATAATTAATTACATTTTATCGAATTCTTTATCATTCATAAAATCATTTACAGAGTAGTGAAGTTAGGGAAGTGCTTTAATGTTTCCTAATCTACATAGTAATTTCTAAGGCTGGGGTTATGTTATGCTAAGGAATACGGAACGCCGTTGAAAATTCAGAGCAGTAAAATTAGAACTCTGGACTAATACAAAAGTGTTAAAAATCGAAAACATGAGTGTCAAGTCAAATGATAATGTCATATATGACAGCTCAACACTTCGATTTTCAACTCTATTTATTGTATTAGCGCAGAGTTCGAGCCGTCGGACCGCCGGATTCCGGATCGTATAGTCCCAGCCATATCGATAAATAGTTTCATATTGGTGTTTACAATTGTTTTATACAAACTATGCAAGAAAAAAATATTTTATGCGACATATTACTAGAATATCCCCCTCACCAATAAAAAGATTTACACAACGGATAATTTATACAACGTTGCTGTCTTTGTCTGATGCGTTGGAAAATTCACTTGACGGACAAAGACAGCAACGTTGTTTAAGTTATCCGTTGTGTAAATCTTTTTATTAGTAAGGGGGTAAATCTATAACTATACTCGGCGCGGCGAACCTTGATCCCTATGACACTGACAGTTAATCTCACGACATAACATTGTAGTGGCGTTAAATTAGGACATGTCACACGAAATGTCACACGATGTAAGTTTTGCAGGACGTAAACGTAAATTCAGATTGAGATAATTTCTTGTAAATGTTAAGAATTGTTAAAAATTCCAACGTAATATCATTGTAAGGGCATAAAGCTACGTAAAATTTATAAATGGCATTTTCAGACGCCTCCAATATGATCCTAATTTGATGGTGACGCCACTACAATGTTATGTCGTGAGATTAACTGTTAGTGTTGTAGGGATCATGGTTCGCCGCGCCGAGTATAGGTTGTGTTTGTAGTCGGTTGGTATAGAGTTCTATAAGTTTAGTGTACTCAACAAGTTGAAATTGGTGATTTTCGCTGTCAGTACCCGACTTTGCCAGAAGGAGGGTTTTGTTTTTCGAGTGTATGTATGTATATTTCTTTGGTGCGCTCAAAAGCCTCAACGGCTTGTCGTATTTGAGCTTGAGAGGTATCATTAGATTCGTCGTCGTGAGAGTGACACTTGGTAAACCAAAATTATTTGACGCAGTCGGGTTTTTTTTTTCAAGTAACGGTATATATTTTTTTAGCTTAATACATAGACTAGTGCCTGGGTAACCGAGCTTTGCTTGGAGCTCAAGTAAAAAAACAGTCACAATAATATTTTACTGGGGTTCGAACCCACCACATTCCGAATTTCCAAACAACGCAAAAATTAACCAAACTGCCAATCGGACACTTTTACAGACTGATCGGACAGACATCGGACAGAGCCGAAATTATTGATATATTGTTGCACGACGAAAGAAAAAACATATATAACTTGAAAATGCGCAGTTTCCAGGGATAAAACCTAACTAGACCGATTTTTATTCCCCCTTGCATACTCCACTGCATACTAAATTTCACCTAAATACTTGCAGCCGTTGTATATATATAATTAAAGATTGTCTCGTTCAAAGTAATAAGATGAAATCAGATACTTAGCCAATCTTATTTTAAGACTAGCTGGTGCCTGCAACTTCCTTTGCATAGAACTACCGGTAATGGAACCCTATTTTTATTAACCTATACCCTAAGATAAAATAGCCTATGTTAGACCTTATAATATCAGCTATCTGCCAGTGAAAGTCCCGTAAAACTCGGTCCAGCCGTTTCAGAGATTAGCCGGAACAAGCAGACAGACAGACAGGCGGACAGACAAAATTTTTTAAAATAGATTTTTAATTGTAAGTACATAACTTCAAACAGACATTTGAAATTTATTTATCTGTATAGAACACAATTTGCATTCGTTCAAACACATTCCTTAAAGTATTCGATTACTCTAATAAAAGGTAGAACTTCTGGCAGACCAAATTTGGAAATTTAATCAAATTTTATCGTTCCCTTCAAAAACTTCGGAAAATATTAATAAATATTTATTAAGTTATAAAGTAATGTTTATAAAGTTTTTTTTTTTAAATGTATCTATTCGATTTTTTTAATCTTCGGTTTGAAGATGTTCGGTATTTTTGTTTTGAAATAAACTTTGTGAAAGAAATATTAACTATAATATGCTATAATATTACCATGCGACCAATTCTTGAAGTTAAAATAGGTATATATAAGTAGGTACATATTCAAAAACATTTTCTGTGTTTCTCTTATTGTTATTCTACGCTTGAGTCATTTTTAAACCAGAGAGAAAAAATGCTAAATATCTGAGAATATATATTAAGATCTGACCAAATAAAAAAAAGAAGACAGATCTTTGTCAAACAAAAACTGAGACCGGTTTTTCATATACCTATGTCAAAGAATATAATATATTACTAAAGTAAAGAACCGTCATTCGATAGACTTACACGAATCACAGCTCGCAGCTATGTGTGCGTAGATAGACGTATGCGTGGCTAGACGATGCGGGGTGTGCGCGCGGCGCGCGGGACGTGAGTTTTTTCCAGCCAAGACTTTCGATCACGGGGCTGGCCGCTGGTCGTTTCGTGCTTTGACATAATTGACAATATAATTTCATAATATTTATGATTGATTTGTCTGATTGTTTCAAATTATTTCGGTGTCAACCTTGGGCTTACGTCAACATAGCTGATATTCACCGGTGCTCGAGCTGTCATTTGTAGAGAGTGTCGCCCCTGTGCCTATGTAGAGCGCGTGTAGCTACGCACTACATACATAAAAAGCACACACTACGACAACTCACCTTATAAGATAAGGCGTTGTTTCTTTACATGTGTGTGCGTGACGCTGTGTAAATATACGGCGAGGCGTAGCTTACACCGGCCTCACTTTGTAGTTAACAGAACTCTGTCTTCACTTTTTTATTTGGTCTGAGCTCTTATGAATAATCGTTTATTCATTTATTTTTAAGAATATTGTATTTGTAAAAATGAAGGTACCTACCTCCGTACATCTATACAAATAAATAAAATTCACGTGTCCGTTTGTAATTTAAAATAAACAGCTTTGCACTAAATGTATAATATGATATCTGTACGTACACAAAAAAATAAAATTTGAAATTTTATGTCAGTCTGTTTGTTCTGGATTTGCTTAAGCATTTTTAACGGCTTACTTAAATAACGACTTTAATATTAACTTGACCAATTTTGACCTGTGATGTTTGACTGTTCACTGGTAGATTGCTGATGTTTTAAGGAGTAACTTAGGCTACTTCTATCTCAGAGTTTCGTTTAAAAATATAGCTTTCCGTTTCCATTAGATGGTTCTGCGCAAACGAACTTGCGGGAATCATCTAGTTATTAAATAAAGTAATCTCACTTAACTTTTACTTCTAATCAATTGCATATTTAAACACATTGTAAGGAATTGTCCACATCTCCACGTCAAGACGTCGTCAACGTCAAACGGAGTGGTGTTGTGACAGGCCGCGTCGCCGCGTCTTGCGCGTTGTGCAGAATACGGCAACTTTGTAACAATAGAAGGAGTTGAGTTAAGTTTTAAGTATAAGTTAAGTTAAGTTTAAGTTTTTTTAAGTTTTTTGACTTCTTGCGCGGTCCATATTTAGAACGAGACTGCTATTATCTTTGACGACCTCCGTGGCTCATCGAGTTGAGCGTGTTGCTGTTGCTGTTGCAAGCCGGAGGTCGTGGGATCTGATCCCGCCGATGGAACAAAAAGTTTTTCTATTTTCCGGGGTCATAGATGTGTATCAGATGTTATATAAAAAAAATCTTAAATATACGTTTAGTATAAAAGTATTAAATACACTTCCCGTTGTCTGGTACCCGTAACACAAGTTCTTCGAGTACTTAGCACGGGGCCAGATTAACGTGGTGTGAAACGTCCGTAGCTATTATTATTATTACAAGGCACGGCAACGAGTAACAATTTGGCGTAATAGACGTATATATAAGGTTTGGTAAAATCAATTACGGATATTTTAGGCACATGATCTACTGCATAAGTAAAGACGCTTAGGCAGAAAAATGATTATATAATTTTATTAAAATTTCGAAAAAATCATTAATAAAATAAAATTAGATTCTTCACGGCGCTACGGTGCGTCATTAATTAATTGACTTCACATTTGTTGAATTGATATTATTTAAGTAAAGACTTTGATTTCGCTTTAAAGTCAGCTGTTTTTGTGACGTTAATGACCCTTGAGCCTTAGAGAGCGCAATGTAATTTTATTTAGTATTATATATTTTATACGTTTTTTGACGTGATAACGTCTTATAATTCGATAGAGCCGGCTGAACGCACGAAAAAACATGACTCATGCGGCGTTACCTGGCTCTGAGGCGTTCCATTTAAGGCTTCAAGTGCAAGCGAGAGCGCGGAATCTGTCTCTCTCCAACTTGAGTGAGCGATCCATCAGTATTTTCTTATGACGTTGTCATGTTCAACTATCGTCACTAAACCGACTTGACAGACAACCGATATTTTTTTATTATTTTTCTGCCTAAATGGCTTCAGGTGCCTAAAATAACCATAATCGACTTAACCAAATCTTATATTATAGACGAGGCTTTTGCCTCGTTAGTTTTTACTGTCCGACTTAAATGACCCCACTTTTGGGGTTGTTTGGGACCATATTGATATTTGAGATATGGTGATTGGCGGTGATTGATTGATGGTGATCAAGATTGGCGTAACTTTCTCTCTTGTATGAAAATTTGTTCTATCAAATGTACGTCATAGCAATCCTTAGTTTTGAAATCATTGTTCGGCATCGTGACGTGCGTTTTTATGATGATATGAATTTGCACGTGTCTATTCGCACCGGGCCGCGACACCGCACCGTTTCACGTTGCTGACGACGTCGCGACGTGGTGATGTGGACAGGCCTTAAGCAATTTCTCAGACGTGGGGAACCAATCGTGTAGAAATGTAATCTTCTAACGGAAATAAACACAAACACGTCACTTTGTCAACCCATATTTTGAATCTCAAACGTACTGAAAATATTGTCAATTAGACTGCCAGGTATATACTTTATTTTGAATAGTTATGAATCTGTTTAAAAATCGACAATTAAAATTAGATACTGTTAATAAATAAAAGTAAAAAACCTTTTTTAAAAACAAGCTTTTATTTAAAGATAAAAATAAATTTTTACCTTAAAACTTGTACTAATTACTAAATTAATTAGTATATATATATATATATATATATATATATATATATATATATTCCCAATTTTGTTTGTTTTTAATATTTCAATATTCATTTAATATTTTTGGCATACGCTTTATATTTATATATAAATGCTACAATTACATTTAAAGATAATGCTTTATTACATAAAATAATTTGATTCAATGATTTTACAGCTGTTGCACAGAGAACTTCTATGACATCGTATTTTGAAGAAAATATCTTTGAAATAAGTATATTTTTAAATAATCTCATGTATTGATATATTTTATTGCGAGAAAATAAACTTGAATGTAAACTGAATAAAGACATACTATGTGTCAGTATACGAGTATGTGAGTCGGAACACGGTTGGTTTATTCCATACTGTCATTTAAGGTTTATGTTTAAGGTGCTCTCTGTTTTAGAGCATTCGCCTTTAATGCAAAAGATTATATTCGATTTTATGCCTTATTCTACAATAGGTATGTACCCTTGACATGTCGTGCATTCACCTTATATCTATGCAATCATATATGTAACGTTACAAGAACTACGTTGTAAATATTGCGAATGAAAGAGGCCTACGTTTAGAAGGTGTAGGGCCGAATACTGAAAAGATAGTTAAATTAAATGGCGCTTAATTCACATGCTGTCCTTGTCATTTCGGCTAGCAGAGACAGCGACAGCCTGTGAATCTCAATTTTGATTAGCGTTTCAGTATTCGGCCGTTATACTGATATTGATGGCTGATCTTTTACTTCATATGCCTTGTCCATTAATTTATACTTCGGCTCTCCTTACTCACACCATTAGTGCCACGAGCCGCGACACTATAAATCTTATTGTAAAAGTTTTCGAACATCCTTAATATTAGGTCTTTACATTTGAAATTGGCGTTTTGTCGTACTGGCCACTTTGATCTCAAATATATCTTCTTTGGTTAGGAATTCCAATTTCAAATTTATACCGCTATTTACTCATGTATTTTTATTTCGAAAACCGTAATTCATTTGTTTTTTCCTCTTTTGATTTTTTCTTTGCGTCACTCTGTTTACAAAATAGAAAACTTGAATTATCGTATTATTTTCGACTACGCTATCCACCGTGGCACCAGTGCTATGTATATGGCGGCGGTCTCCCAAAAGAAAACACAATGCGTTTTTGGTTCCAACGTTTTCGTTCTCGATATTTCTACCTGAGGAACAAGCCCCGTGGAAAACCGGAGACCAATGTTGATAATGAAGAATTGAAAGCTATTGTGGAAGCGGATCCATCGCAAACCACGTGCGAGTTAGCTGCAGGCTGCGGTATTAGTGATAAAACTGTTACAAACCACTTGAAGCAAATTGGGAAAGTGAAAAAGCTTGAAAGGTGGGTACCTCATGAATTGAGTGCAGCAAACCGACAAACGCGTATCGACTGCTGCGTTACATTACTCAACCGGCACAATAATGAAGGGATTTTAAATCGAATCATTACCTGTGATGAAAAATGGATCCTGTACGATAATCGGAAATGCTCATCGCAATGGCTGAACTCTGGCTAATCAGCCAACGCCTGTCCCAAGCGAAAATTGAATAAAAAAAAAGTTACTTGTGTGCGTTTGGTGAACTAGTGCCGGTGACATTCACTACAGCTTTCTTAAATCTGGCCTGACGATTACGGCAGATGTCTGTTACCAGAAAATGCAAATCATGATGGAAAAGCTAGCTGCTAAACAACCGAGGTTGGTCATTCACTCTAGGCCACTGCTGCTTCAGGACAACGCTAGACGACACACTCTGCATAACAGACGCCTACCAAATTAGAGGAGTTTCAATTGGAATGTCTAAGACATCCATCGTATTCCCCGGACCTTGCTCCAACAGATTACCACTTTTTCGAAATTTGGATAACTTGCAAGGGAAAAAATTCAACTCCGATGGGGCAGTCCAAAGCGCCTTCAAAGATTTTATTGATTCCTGTCCGAATGGTTTTTTTTTTGTAAATGAATCAATGAACTACCTATGATATGGCAAAAGCTATGGTATATACTTTGATTAAAAAATATATTATGTTTAAAAAATCGACTTTATGTTCCTCGTTTAGAAAACGCCAATTTCATATGTAATGACCTAATATGTTTGTATGCATCTCAACGATTTCGAACAAAGATGATAGCTGTTTTTACTATCACTTACATGAATACCTACATTTAAAGTATATTTTATCACTTTTTTAACGTCCTAAGTCACCCTATCGTCATCCTAATATACCCTGCTACTATTGTAAATGTGAAAGTTTATGAGAATGGATGGACGGTTGGATGTTTGTTACTCTTTCTCGCAAAAACTTCCGAATGGATTTTTATGATTGATATGGTACTTAAGCTCTGGATTAGTACATAAGCTACTTTAATCCCGAAATAATGTTTCCTTGGGATACTATATTTACGCGGGCGGAGCATCGGGCAAAATCTAGTAAAATAAAATACTAGGGTAATCATAACTGAACTAGTTTGTAGCTGTATTTATTACGAAAATCATGTATTGTAACTCACACAGACAGATACATACAGATTTTATTATATTAACTATTAATAGAGTAACAGCCAGTGACTAGCTAAGTATTTAGCTACATACATAATAATAGCTTAGGGAAAAAGAAATCCATTATTTTTTCGGTAGATGGCTCTGTAGTGATCGATATCTCGTAGAATATCGATATAACCATTTCATATTTATACTCGTTGTCAAGGCTTTCACACTAAAGAAAATACCTAGTTTACTGTATTTTTATTGGTCCATTTAGTTGTGAGTTACAGGATGTTAAAAATGGAAGCCAACAATGAGAAAATTAGGTACATTTTACAGTTTTTCTTTGATAAAGGCGAAAATTCTAAGCGGTTGAAAATGTTAATAGTGTTTGTGGTGCCGATACTGTAACAGCTATCGTGCAATTTTGATTTCGCCATTTTGCTTAGACATTTTTATAGATTGTTAAAAATACATCTTTAACAAAGACACATTGTTAAAGATGCATCTCGCACAGGCAGGCCCGTCGTCGAAAATGTCGATAAAATCACAGAAATAAACGAAGCTGACCGGCAAGTAGTCGTAGCATCGGCCAGGAGCTGAATGAAGACCGACCATAAAACAGTTTTAAATCATTTACGCAAAGTCGGATACAAAAAGAAGCTCGATGTTTGGGTGCCGCACTATCAATTTCTCGAAAAAATAATGGGTTTCTTTTTCCAGCACCTAATACAGACTGTTTTTCAGTCAGTGTCCAAACTTTCAAGAGTGATTATATACTGTTGAATATAAGCAACTTTTTCAATGTTATTAACTTTCCTACTTGAAAAAAATATCAGCTGTTTCCTACAAAAGGGCTACGGCATAGATAGCATTTTGTAGGATACAGCAGATTTTTTTTTTCAAGTAGGTAAGTTGATCCCATACTAAAAGTTGCTTATATTCAGGGGTATATTCACTTCTGAAAGTTTGGACACTGACTGATAAAACACCAAGTATATTTTAAATATATACAGTGTTAGCCTGACATAGCTGTTTAATCCAGTCCAGTGGTTTGTTTTAGTCGTGGTCGTGTGCGCCAACCCGACCACAGTGAGGGAGATCATGCTGGCCGCGGACGAGCTCAACATGGTGTCATCGGGGGAGTACGTGTTCTTCAATATCGAGCTGTTTTCCAAGTAAGTTAAGACGCATTTTGCTTGGAACAGGGGGTACAGGTAAATTGCGTGTGTGTTTAGGAAAACCAAGGCATCTATGCTCATTATTATTATTATTAATGCGTTGCCATCCTTCAACACTTAACGGACCCAAAATCTTATTAATTCGATACAAATACAAATTTGCATAATCATTGCATAAAGATGGTTATCCTACTAATATTATAAATGTGAAAGTTTGTAAGGATGGATAGATGTTTGTTACTCTTTCACGCAAAAACTACTGAACAGATTTTGATGAAATTTGGTATGGTAGTAGTATAGGCTCTGGATTAAAACATAGGCTAATTTTTATCCTGATCCTGATCCACACCTGATGATGACTTTGTCGAAACCGGTCGTGTAATATATTAAAATTAATGTAAAATACTTATTAAAGTGGAAATAGTGCAAGAAGTCCTGTGTGTTATTACTGTAATTTTTATCCCGCAAAAGTACAGTATTCCCGCGGGATACCCGATAGTCTATTTACGCGGGCGGAGCCGCGGGAAATAGCTAGTATATTAATATTTTAAGTAAATCAACTTTCAGTAAATAAGTTTTTTACACTGAAAATATAAATAAATTTTATTAAAACTCTTTAAAGTTAAAAGTTTATATTTATCCAGCGCAAAGCCTTTGAATATGCATTGGTAGTTTTAAATACTCGTTCAAGCAGACATATATTCGAATCATTTTGCCAGCTTCCTATGTCACCTGGAAATATTGTAATGATGGCCAATGCATCATTTTATATTTTGGCTCGTAATAAATGAGTATAAGTATATTTGAACTGATAAAAGTGCAATAATACTATTTCTGATAGAGAGCTAGATAGTTTTGCTAATCTATTCTATTTCAATCTATACGAAAATTAATATTCACATTTTTAAAAAGTACCTGGGTAACAACGAAGTTTTGCTCTGATAAATTAAAAACAAATAAAAAGAACAAAGATTTAGCTGACCGGGATTAGAACCCACCACAATGCAGGGGAGTTTTGGAGGAGAAAAATCGATCTAGCTAGGCTTTATCCCTGGAAACAGCGCATTTTTAAATTATATACGTGATATTATATTATAACTTTGACTCTATTTTGTCAGTCCGATTGGCAAATTGATGATTTTTTGCGTTCGGAAATTCGGAATGTTGTGGGTTCGAACCCCCGTAAAATATTTTTGTGATTCTTTTTTTTTAATCTACTAGAGCTCCCCAGATACTAATTATATTATACAAGATTAAAGTACAAGATACTAGCTTTACCCGCGGCTTTGCACGCGTATATAGTTTCTGCTCCTGAGAGTTTAACAATATTATTATTACCTATGTCCAATCACAATTGACGTATAAAGCTTCAATGAGAAAGAAAGGTTCTTCGTGTACAAGAGCAGTTAGACCTAAGAGTGAGGGAGAGAGAGGATATTGTTAATTAATGTCTAGCTATCCTCAAAATCCCCACTCAATTACAATTAATTATGTGTAAATAGAAGGCTTAATTTCAAAATTATTTGAAAGTCAAAGGTCCTAAATTATAGTTATCGTTGTACACGAGTTCTGACTTGGATATATACAAAATTTTCAAAGAAATGTATTTAACACAATAACACTTTGTTTTGTACAAACATACTTTACCTAGATATTGCTCAAAATATATTACTATATAGCTAAATATATATTAAACAAAAAATATATTTTACCTAGATATTGCTACGCGCAAAGGGAACTCTGTATATTATATGGTGGGTACTAGGGTACCCACCATATAATATACAGAGTTCCCTTTCCCATTTTTCCGGGATTTTTCCCTTTTCCTACATTTTGCGTGAGATTTAAATTTTGACTCTAGTTATATTTGATACTAGTTTTCTCCATCAAACAATTCTTGAGTAGAATTGTTTTCATGAGACAAATAGCTTAAGGCTATTACCACTCGGGGCGCTCGTTTACTCTTCCTAAACAAATATTTACAAGATGATATATTAAGAAGAGTCTTTGTAGAAAATTCGGGAACATTTAAATATTTTCTTTATTATTTCTTGAAGGTTATGTTACGCTCGTCTCAGTAAAGATGCAATGAATGGCCTAAAATTATTACTAAGGTAGGCTACCCAAGATTCATTTTATAGAGCCTAAGTGTGTTCGCTGTGCGCAAGTGCACTCACTTTTAATTTAATCTCATAACCCAGTGGGATGACCGACACGACTGGCGAGGGCTCAGGCGTAGGACCCACTTTTTACATGTCCATCCAAAATCAAATTTCTTTCTGATCAGCCTGTATTGTGCTAACCATAATTGAAAAAAACATTTTTTACTGTTCCAACGCGGGAATCGAGCCAACGACCTCCGGGGTCGAGAACCTAGCCACTGGACCACGGAGGCGTTAAAGAAACTGACTCACTCAGCGAAGCGTTGTGTTGCGTTGTACTTCACTGAGTGAGGCTACAAGGGGCTGGTGATTTAAAAGACCAGTAACTATTTGTACCAAACCCTTTTAACCTAACTTCTGATGTTGCGGATATACAAATTCAGCGTTTATGTTAGTTAGGTACTATCAGGAGTCTGCCGGCTCGTTTTCCAATCTTTTCCCATAAAAACATTTTTACATGATAAATACATTTCACCATTATAATATATAAACGTAGACACATTATTTAATACCATTTTCATATGAGAAAATCGTGTAAATCTTATTTTATGGCTCAAATCTATTATTTTCGTGCCTTTTTCTATTCATGCAAACCTTGTTCTTTTTTTTGGACATTGTTGGTTATTGAAAATCACTAGACTGGTTCTATCTATTATGCTTCAAAGTACTTGTAGAAATTCTTTTGTTAGGTAAGTAATTTGAGGAAAAATAACACGCATTATAGTTAATAGAATCAGGCGTTACTTTGCGAAAATCAATAGAATACAATTAAATTAATATTATTACACACGCATTGTCAGTTCTGACTTATCCAATCGACAGCGTCATACTGATTGGACGATAGGAAGCATTGTGTATGGCTACCCTAAATGAAACATAACAGAACTACACTTAATAATAGGTCTTTACCTATGAAATTGCCGTTCTGCAGTACTGGCCATTTCAAATCAAAAAAAATTTTGTTTGGCTAAGAATTCTAATTTCAAATTAACTTTATTTTAAAAATATGGAATTCTTTTTCCAAAAGTAGTCATTTGTTTACTGATTAGTGTTACATTTTCATCGCATTTCAATCTTTTTCGTCATCATGGATACGTTAAAAATTCGAGTAATTATGGAATACGAGTACCGTCGTGGCAGCAACGCGGCACAAGCGGCACGCAACATCAACGACGTTTACGGAGCTAACACTACCAACCAACGCACCACCTGTTATTGGTTTGCTCGCTTCCGTTCTGGAAATTTCGACCTGAAAAATGAACCTCGCGGTCGCCGAAGACTTTGGTCGACAATGACGAATTAAAGGCGATTGTGGAAGCTGATGATACACAATCTACGGCTGAATTAGCAGCAGCTTTCGACGTTAGCGTCAAAACAATATTGGTCCATTTGCGTCAAATTGGCAAGATAAAAAAGCTTGACAAATAGGTGCCCCACGAACTCAATGATCGCCAGCGCGAAGTACGCGTCGAGACGTGCCTTGCACTGCTCAACAGACACACAAATGAAGGAATTTTGAACGGAATTGTTACCTGCGATGAAAAACGGATTCTGTTTGATAACCGCAAGCGCTCAGCAAGTTGGTTGGATCCTGGTTCAGCACCTCAACAATGCCCTAAACGAAAACTTACCCCTAGAAAAGTGATGGTCACTGTTTGGTGGTCTAGATCCGGTGTGATCACAGCTCCTTACCAAACGGGATGAGCATTACTGCAGATGTGTACTGTGAAGAATTGAACATAATGATGGAGAAGCTGGCACATTTCCAACCAGCATTGGTCAATTGCTCGTCTCCGCTGCTCCTGCACGACAACGCGTGACCTCATACTGCACAGCAGACGGTCTCCAAGTTGCAAGAACTGGGGTTGGAAGCTCTCCGTCATCCGCCCTACTCACCAGACCTTGCGCCTGCAGACTACTACTTTTTCCAGAATTTGGATAACTTCTTGGCGGGAAAAAAGTTCAATACACGAGAGGCAGTACAATATGCCTTTGAAGAATTTGTTGCTTCCCGTCCAGTTGATTTCTTTAAAAAGGGCATCAATAAACTGCCACTGCGTTGGCAAAGATGCATTGATTGCATGGGTGATTACTTTGATTAATACAAATAAAAAATACATGAAAAAAATTCGTTTAAATTTTTCCATACAAAACGGCAATTTCATAGGTAAAGACCTAATATAATGCGTGTTTACAATTTAATTAATATTATATCTAGCAATATCGAAAAATTTTTGCGGGATATTTTATACTTTATATATATATTACTTTATTCAACTTATCATATCTGTTATAGATGGGGTAAAACGGGGGTTAAAGATGGTATATATCGGGAATTAAAAAAAAAACAAAAAAATTAAACGCCTAGAAAAAACGCCTTAAAAACTGTGTATTGACTCTTCTCTTGACAATTGGCTATTGGATACCAATTGGGACTATCTTCCCACATTTTTATCATCATCGTAAGCCTTATATTACTTATTATATTTCTAAGCCTTTCTTTTGTTACAGTCTTGCTTCAGCATCATCCAAAGAACCATGGAAGGTAGAAGGAGACACAGAAGAGAGGAACGAAAGAGCGAGAAAGGCGTATAGTGCTGTCCTTACTGTCACCAGCCCGGCGCCAGAGAAGAAGGAATATCTAGAGTTTTCCGATCAGGTATGATATTAGAAAAAGAAAGGAAGAGTAATATGAAAGTTTTCTCGTACGTCACATAGTTTCTAAGCGATATCGGGCCTATTGACCCGATGCAGCTTTCTTTTTTAGCCACAAAGCTAAAAGGATCGGTCACAGACCGCATCCAAGCTTTGTCAGCCCATCAAATCTTGATCAGTAGGCGCTCTCCCCCGACTGTAACTAATGGAGCCTTCGGGAAGGACAAAGCCGCACTCATTACGCGTAGTGTCGTTCAACATGAACGGCATTATAAATAACATTAACGAAATTCGCGATTTTTTAAGCAGCCCAAATGTCGACATTCTTCTAGTACAGGAGACGTTAAACCTAGTATGATGAGCCCAAAAATAGCAAACTACAAAGTAGTTAGAAATGACAGAACTCGATCCCGACTCGTAGGTACTCCTATCTACTATAAAAAATCCCTACACTGTATTCCCTTAGAGTAACCACCTTTATTAACTTTAGAGACATCTATTTGCCACATTAGCATATCAGGTCACGGACAAATTGTAATAGTAAGCGCATACTTAGCGTGCAATAAAGAAATACATTCTAGCGATCTACAAACGCTTTATAACTTAGGCAACGCCGTCATCATTGCCGGCGACCTAAATTGCAAACACACTGATTGGGGCAACGTACGTAACAATAGAAACGGCAACATTCTCTGTAGTTTAATCGATACTTTTAACTTTGCACTATTAGCTCCCACTGACCCCAATCGCTATGACACAAACCAAAACATCAACGGTGTCATACATGATCCTAGTACTATAGTCATAGCTTTAGTCAAAAATGTTTCTCTCTATATCTATATTGAGACTCTCCACGATCTTAACTCGGACCACAAACCGGTTACGATTACACTTGGTAGTCTTAACCCAAACAATTTCTAGTACTAGAATGATTGTAGATTATAAATTATTAGGTGAGAACATCAAAGTCCTCCAATCGAGTCACCTTGATAAAATTCCCGACACTATAGATAGAGTCATAGAGGCCACCTGCCACTTGACCGACCACCTGGTAGCGACCATAGAAAACTCATCTAAGGAGGTGCCAATGACCCACAAGGGCTGTTGGCCCCTCCCAGAGGACATAAAGGAGTCCATTAGCGAGTTTGAGCCGTCACACGTGGCATTACTGGCCACTCGCGAAGGCCTTCGAAAATAACACAGAGAGCGACATGCCTCCGTTAGACAAACCAAATCGTCCTCCTGCACTCGAAGACATAGACAAGGCCGAATGCCTAGCTGATAATTTCGAACAACAGTGCCGGCTGAGTACTCCCCCAATTGATCCCGAGCACCTTAGCTTAGTGAATTACGAGGTCAACAGCCGACTCTCGAGGCCACCTGATGACGATAGAGTGAGGATGGTGGACTCGGAGGAGGTCAAAAACATTATAATAATATAATAATAATATCTATGCACGCTTCACACCACGTCAATCTGGTCCCGTGGTAAGTTCTCGAAGAACTTGTGTTACGGGTACCAGACAACGGAAATATATTTAATATTTCTTATACTATACATATATTTAAGATTTTTATTATATTATACACATATTTAATACACATCCATGACCCAGGAACACATAAAACTTTTTGTTCCTTCGGCGGGATTCGAACCCGCGACCCCCGGCTTGAGCACCAACACGCTCAACCACTGAGCCATAGAGGTCGTCAAATTATAAAGTGTATGAATGCTAAAAAGGCCCCAGGCCAAGATGGTATTTCAAACATAATACTTAAAATGCTACCGTCCGAGCTAATTCAACTTCTAGTGAACATCTTTAACCCCCTCTTAGTAAGATGACCATTCCCAGACATTTGGAAATTAGCTATTGTCATAGGTATACACAAACAGGGGAATCCCCGGAAGGCACCTGGTAGCTACCGACCAATTAGTCTCATTAGCTCCCTTGGCAAAGTCTATGAAAGAGTAATAAAAATGCGCCTCAATGACGTCATAACCGATAAAAACTCCTTCCAGACGAGCAGTTTGCCTTCCGCAAAATGCACAGCTGTCCCGCTCAAGTACACCGCTTAACGGAGTACATAATTGCTAGTAAAAACGACAGGAAGACGACATGCGCCGTATTCTTTGACCTATTAAAAGCTTTTGACAAAATTTGGCATAACGGATTGTTATACAAACTATATCAAATGGGCATACCTGATAATCTTGTTTTATTAATCAGTAACTTCCTTAAAAGTCGCAAATTTCATTTCCACATAGAAGGCGCACTGTCGTCGCTAAGATATAAGGAGGCTGGAGTACCGCAGGGTCAGTCCTCTCGTCCTCCCTATATATTTTTTTTTTTCCACAGGCCGAGGTGGTCCGTGCCCTTGTTATGTTAAGTTTTTTAAATACATTATTTTTCGTATTACGTCAATTTCTTTACAATAACTTTGAATTTAATTTGCCCTGAAGGGGTTTACTTTTTCTTGGCCACCGGATGGTAGCTGATGTCGTCTCGTCTGTTTTGTGGTCATCTTTTTGATTTGGATGCCATCAGTCTTGATTTTCCGGGGTGGTGTCATCTGCTTCTGGGACCATCATGGGTTTAAGGCCGAGACCGTTGGTCTCTGTTTTTGGTTGCCTTTAGATTTTGCGGTCCATGATGGTCTAAGTGGCACTCTTTTGGTTACCGCCGGTTTAGTTGTTGGTGTTGTAAGTCCGGGTTTTATTTCCGCCTTTTTGCTTGTGGTCATCTTCTTGAATTGGATGCCATCAGGCTTGAACTTCTGGGGTGGTGTCATCTTCTTCTTTGGGCCATCATGGGTTTTAAGGCCGAGACATTTGGTCTCTGTTATGGTTGCCTTGGATGTTGAAACCCATGATGGTCTAGGTGGCACTCTTCCTGGTTACCGCCGGTTTAGTTGTTGTGGTGATGTTGTTCTTGGTCCGTGGTGTTGTCCATTATACATACAAGATAGTCTCGTTTAAAGTATAAGGTATAATTATAAGATAACAAACTGACATATATTACAAATAAACTAAGAGAACAGTGAACACTCTACCTGCTTACGAATTATATTCCCTCATTTTTTTCCCCTATTTCTTGGTTCTCTTAAAATCATAACAATATCGTTGGAAAAATTTAGCTATTCCATCATTATAAGAGTGGATTTCCACCGCAAGCTATTACGCTTAACATCATAATATCAAGCAATTCGTTTCCTCGTTTGTCGATAATTTCAATACAAAAATAATATTAATAAGTGTAAAAATAGTTTGCCTTTATTTATTTGTACCTAATCCGTATTTAAATCGTTCGACTGGTAGCGATTAATCTTTTCCATGTCATTGATTACAAATGAAAAACCAAATACGTTTATGACAACGTGTTTTGTTTGGAAAATAAAAATAATAGTGAATGTAGACAATAATCCCTGATCTAGAACAAGGTCAAAATGAATTCTGACAATCTTGCTGGGTCATTTTGCCAGGTCTGTGTGTCTTATGCCGGTATAAAAATAGTTTCTATTTTTACCCGACTACTAAGAAGGGTATATAAAATAAGTCGACGGCTTAGACGTAAAAGTATAAAAAAAAACCCTTGTACTGAGTAAAAATATACAAATTGAGAATAATTCAACGTGTTCATCCAAAGGTAGGACTTTAGTTTTTTATAATAACTAATTTTTGTAAGCCTAATAATTAATACGAGTTTTGAGTAAATTCATTTCCACTGTACCTTCAAATAAGGGGATAGTTGCCTCCTATAGCGGATAGTCGCCTAACATTACAAATGCATCGAGGGATAGTTGCCAAGCGTAGGTCATGTATCCCATTCGTTTGTTCTTTACCCCGTAATTAGAAAATTAAACAATCGAATATTTATTTTAGATAGAACTATATTTTTATAGTTATGAACATTACAAAAGTTTAAAAAATAAACAATTAAATAAATTTGTCCTTACTTGTTTCAAAATGTGTAGGTTATGGATGCATGGGTGCGGATAGTTGCTCCTAGAGCAGCTCTAGGGGCGACTATCCTCTGAAAAGACAAGGGCGACTATTCTTTTTGATACGCATACTAGCCTTTACTGTTAACAAAATAAAAACAAGGTTTTCTACAGTACAAAGTAAGAAATATAGTAACTTAGCCTCTAACGCATACTCAAGATACCGAAAAAACCCCCACCATCCCGAAAAAACACTCACCATATTGCCAGAATAATTATAACGCCCGTCCAAGTCTCACCGTGAAATATTTTTGCTCACATAGACAAAACGGGTGCGCCTACAATAATTATCTTCCTTCGACATCCAATCATAATCAAATTCTACCGCAAAAAATACCTGACAGCGAATTCAGAACCGAGGAAAGTATCCTACTAAGGCACTATCCGGCTTTTACCCTAACAATATAACGTATGTATAATAAATATCTTAAAATATAAGAAAAATATAAAATTAATCAACAATCAATAAGTATATGGACATCCCCACACTGCCGTTTGCCCACGGCGGCTTTGAGGTCGCGCGACTGCCGCGCGGATTTGGAACGACAATCGATTACTGATTATTTTTGTTTGAATACGGGGGGTATAATATTTCTTCGTATTTATTTCGGGCCCGTTTTAATAAATTTTAAATTAAATACCCAGTTATAACATTAGTTTAACAATTGACTGTATGATTTAATGTTTAAGACAGATACATTAAAACCATGTGGCCATTAAGTCCTCGTCAACAATTGTTGAATGTGATTGTTAAATAAAGGTTTATTATTATTGTTATTAATATTAGTTTTTTGTCGAAAGACATTGCGGTCGTGGTCCTACTGTAATTTATACCATTAACTGTCAAAGGTTTATGTGTGGTGTGGTGGAGTAAACTGCTAAGTCGAGAACTGTACCTACTTACAAGTTGAGTCGAAACTTTTGCGTAAAGCATTATAAGCTTTTAAGTATATTACCAGCCAGCAACTATGTATTTTTTAAAATAAAATGTGCTCCTAAAAGCTTCACGAATTATGTTACCGTTGAGATGACTTTTGGTAGGAAAGTTTTTAAATATTTATAAATATGAAATACTAGATGTTGGCCGCGACTTCGTATGCGCATAAAGAAATCCCGCGGGAACGGTCCATTTTGCTGTGATAAAAAGTCATCGCTATGCCAAATCTTGCAATGACAAGTGTATATTTTTTTATTGTGAATAAGATTCAATTTTGAATCGCTATCTTAAAAAATGCGCTCCGCGTCACGTATCGACGTGAAAATCATTTTCACAACCACGCGTCCAACTTAATATTATAAATGTGCAAGATGGTGAGGATGGATGGATGTTTGCTACTTTTTCACCTAAAAACTACTGAACGGATTTCGATGAAATTTGGTATGGTAGTATTTTAGCTCTGGATTAAAACATAGGCTACTTTTTATCCCGAAAAAGTCCAGTATTCCCGTGGGATACTATATACCGCGTCAAAATGCTAGTTTTTAATAAATGTTAACGCAGCCTTTCCCAGCCATTCAGGTGACCTATTATGCGGCGCAAGAAAACAGAAACCTGACATGGGTCCATGTCATGACACATAATTAAACATGATTTCACCGTTTCAGGTGAAGGAGTTAGCGGCAACAAAATACAACTACACCTTCGGGAAGGGTGAGGTGGTATCTACTTTTGTGGGGGCTTTCTACGACGCGGTGTTACTATACGCCCTGGCTTTGAACGACACCATGACGCAGGCGGAGTACCCCAATGGTCAACTCGATGGAGCCGCTGTTATACGTAACATGTGGAACAGGACATTTCAAGGTAATTTTCATTCACTATCCGTATCATAGGGCTACCCAAGGAGGGTACAGTACAGTAACTCTGTTACTGACCCTAAACGATTATTATTAATCCTACTTAAATGAGAGCGCTTGTGAGAATGGATGGATGTTTGTTACTCTTTCAAGCGAAAAGCATTAAACTGATTTTGATGAAATTTGGTACGGTAGTAGTTTAAGCTCTGGATTGACATGTTGGCTACTTTTTACCCCGAAAAAGTACAGTGTTGCCGTGGGATACTGCATTTACGCGGGCGGAGCCGCGGGCAAGCTAGTACTATATAAACGTAAAATCTGCCGGGTTGCGTTAGTATCTGGTGTTATTACATGTAACTAAATATAACCTTTTTAATTACTTGAGACTTAGTGTAGATCTTAAAAATTGGACAAAACTGATCTTCAAATTTTCTAGCAAAACTAGAACTTGATTTTTGTGGTAAAATATTATAACATGAATAATAGTTATAACAATATTATTATAGTGTTTTAGCTTATATTAAATATCAAAAATGTGTTTCTTTATACAAAATATCATTAAATTTGTCGACGCGTAAAATCAGTCGACCAATCGGTTTGGGTCTATATTAAAATAAATAATAATATAATATCTTATAGCGAAAAGGGCCTGATATATATAATAAGATTAGGTGACCTTTAGATACGCTATTTCGTGAAATAACTAGCGAACGTGCAATAAATTTATATGTCCCTTATCTCGAAATAAAGGCTTTTTCCTTAAATATAGGGTCAGATTTATAAAATATCCTGTATAATATATTAGATCAATACTATCTTGATCTTTAAAAGTTCCTCCGCCTCTAACAAGTTTCATTGCAAAAGTCAAGAATATTCCGGATTTTAAAGGATTCGTTCCCAAAGGGTAAAAACCGGACCCTTGTCTGTCTATTTGTCACCAGGATGTATATCGTGAACCGTGATAGCTAGACAGTTGTAATTTTCTTTATGTTGCCGCTGTAACAAATATACTATAATAAATATTTAAACTGGGCACCCATACAACAAAAGTGTTTTTTTTACCGCTCGAAATCAGAACCTCAATTCTCGTATTTAAAGTTACGTCTCGTAAACTGATTTTGCGACGTTTGGGCCAATCAGGAGGCGTTTGACGTTGCTTTAACGTTTACGAGAATACCGGTTAGACAATTTTAGCGTGTCGGGACTTGATTGTAATTATATTATTGCAGGTTTAATTTAGCAGAATTGACGCTTAATGGCAATACAATGGTGTTCGATGCCATAAGCAGTTAACTTTTTCACGGGGAGTAGTGACAAAAATTCGCACTCAGAACACTATGTCAGTCGGTGCCTGCTAACATCATAGCATTTGCTTTAACGTTTTATCCTCGTGCGTGGAATTTTCTGGTGTAACAAACATCGTGTTCCAGGTATTACGGGAGAGGTCATCATCAATGACAACGGCGACCGCGTCGCGTCGTACTCGCTGCTGGATATGAACCCGCACACCAGCAAGTTCGAGGTGAGAAAATGTTTTATATCTTTTATAAGTATTGTTTTTTTTTAAGGTAAAGTACGTCTAGGTAATCGAGCTATGCTCGGAGTTCTGATAAATTGAATAATTTAAAAAGAATCACAAAAATATTTATGTAACCGGGATACGAAACCACCACATCCCGAATTTTCGAACAAAGCAAAAATTATGTAATACATACGCATACCAAACTGCCAATCGGACAGACTAGAGTCAAAATTATTGATATATTTTTGTACGATGAAATTATAAACACATTATGTAGCTTAAAATTCGCAGTTTTCAAGGGACTCCACTACAGAACTCCCTACATACCTACAAAATTTTATAGTAATACTTGCAGCCGTTTTTAAGAAACCGATTATATAATATTATGTACTAGATTGTCTCCTTTAAAGTTTAAGATGCTCACGTCATGCTCACGCCTATTTCTCATAATCTAAGCTATGGATAACTCATTCACACGACGCCTGTAGATTGTAGGTGTTAGGTAGTGGGTATAGATGTTGGCGTAGGTGTAGACGTAGCTGTTGGTAGTTATTTATTTTTTCCAAGATATATAATTAAAGATAAAGTATAATTATACTAACCTAAAATACTCATAAGTTTAATAAAAAAAATATATATATATATTAAACTTTTTTTTTTCGAAATGGTCTACGCTAACGGTCGGGTTAAGACAGATGTAGCTTCATAGGACTGATCGGGTTTTATTAATTAATGAAATTTTAGTATTGACTAAATGCACGGGGTACATAATACCACACATATCGAATGAAAACAATTTTATACAAGGGGGTATAAAATAGACTCTAAGTAATATAATATAAAACATAGAATCGCTGATTGCGTACCGAGATAAATCGAGACATCTACTCAGTGTCTGGCACAAATTAAAAGAAGAAAATCACAACTGGAGTACAAATATGCGTAATTATTATGAATTATCTTTCATAAATTATCTCTCTTGCGTATTTGTAGTAGGCAAGCATTTCACACTGAAACAGCGATGGTACTAGATATTTCCTAGACGTGAGAACCGTAAATATTATTAGTTGTCTACCCTATAATATTATCTGTGTAAAATTGTTGCAGTAGTTCGGAGCCTATTCAATGCAAACAAACATACAAACAACAAAATCTCTCCTCTTTATATTATTAGTAACCTTTTATAGTATTCATATACAATGAAGAAAACTATCAAACCACTGCCAATAACTTTTTAAATAAAATAAAGAAATCCTTTCTAAAACTAATGCCCGGTTTATGAGGTGTTTGTGTTGGTAGTTTATTTATTCATTAGCAATATTCGTTCGATAACTTGTTTCTGAAAAAAATAAGTGACAGATATATACTAAACTTAGCTTATCTGACCAATGTGGTCCGTTTATGGATCCCATAATTCGTAATTGATATAGCTTCTGATAGATGTTGCTCATACAAAAAGGAATTTAAATACTTCGCAGAAAATGATTATTTTTCTTAGATAAAATGTTTAGCTCCACAATTGCACATCACTCCCAAAGTAACAAAATATGTTTTTTATTAAAACTAGTGTTTGTCATAAACCATTGCCGAAATATGGCAGAACAAAATAACTATATCATCATTTAGTTTTTATCTAGTGACCACCAGTTAAATCTTTTGTGGTTCGTTACCTCGGCGCCACGTTAACTTAATAGTTTATGTATAGCTTATGTGAAGTTTATGTAAAATACTTAAAAAACTGGCATCAGAATGGTGTATTTTAAATAAAGTCTAGATTTATTCATTATTTCAATAGGCGTTACATCATAATTAGTTGCTGAATTATGGTACTCGTAAGTGTCATTTTCAAGACTCAGAATGTTGCAGAGATGTTGTCTGTTTTGGATCGGTTACTATATTTACAACACAGCTAATTCCGATTTACTCATGTCCCATAATATCTATACATATAATAAATTTGTACGGTCGCTGTCTGTACATGGAAGATAAATAAGAAAAACTATTACAGGGGGGCTTTATGAACGATATAGAATGCAAAACAATAAATAGTAAATTTGATAAAATACGTTGCAAGGCTTTATGTGAAATATCCTATGTCAGCTGTATAGTATTATATATATATTGGATACCTTCTAATACAGTAATTTAGTACAGTGAAATATTCTGCGGCTTATGTAGTGATACCAGTTGTCAAGTTTTTTTTGCCCATACATCCTTATTCGTGAGGATGGATGGATGTTTGTTAGTCTTTCACGCAGAAAATACTAAACGGATTTCGATGAAATTTGGTGTGGTAGTAGTTTAGGCTCTGAATTAAAACATAGTCTACTTTGTATACCGAAAAAGTACAGTATTCCTGTGGGATACTATATTTACGCGGGCGAAGCCGTGGGAATAAGCTAGTACATAATATACATAATATAATAAATACATTGTACCTAGATCGTAGACAATACTTTTTTCATATTAGATTATAATCCATTTTCACTTAAAGCTCGGTTCAAACGGGCTACCGCGACAGGTCGCCCCGTAACACAATTGCCATGCATTCTAAGTTGCTGCTATGCTATTATGTATGAAAATTGTGTAGCGAAGGGACTAGTCGCAGTCGCGTGTCGGGTATCTGGACCGGGCCTAAACCGAGTGAAAGACGTTGAGCGTTTATGACCGCTGTTCAAAAAAGTGTCGATCACAAACCAAAATTAAAATAATTTCCTGTAATTATTTTAATTCAGATCCATGAATAGAAATGTGGCGATAATCAAAATATTGTAAATGTTATTTTATACGAATATTCGTTGAAATGCATAGACGTATATAATATAGACGTGCCATATCAAGGCGAAAACTGTCCCCACTTAAATGGCCCCACTTTTGGGGATTTTGGGGCCATTTTGAATTTCCACGTATGGTGAAATTAAGATGGGTGATATTTGAGGTGTGGTGAAATCAAGAAAGCGTCACTTTTTCTTGTATGAATATTTGTTCTGTCAAATGTACATTGTACGTCATAACCCATCCTTAGTTTTGAAATCTTTGTTGAAATGACTTAAAACGTATGAGAATTTACCCCACCTCCCGCAGATATGTTTTATCGTTGTAGTTTAGGTGTAATTTCGCTTGCATCTAGCCTAATTTTGTCTTTGGTCGCCGTATCCTTCCTTTAAATTTTCAAATCTCTGCATCATTTTGTTTTCTAACATTTGTACGACAATTTGAAACCAGGGATGTCACTAATCCGAAAATATCTTCTCGGATCACGATCTTATTAGGTGGCATTTCGGATGCGAATAATTATGTACCCTAATAATGTTTTACCGTATATTAGCTTATCTAGAGATTAGTCGGGATGTTCGAGGCTATACTTATCCGCACTTAGCATTCATTAATTGGGAAATATACATTAATGTGTACTATCTACATGTTATCTAATACTTTGAACGAGACAATCTTGTAGATATATAAAGGAATCTCCAAAACGGCTATTTTTAATATATCTATTCAACATTGAACTTTATTTACTATATATGTCATACGCTGCACATGCGCTATGCAAATGAATAGAGTTCAATTTTCAATAGCTATCTTAAAAATGCCACAGCCACATGCCGCGTATCGTTTCGTTTCGGTGTGAATTGACCAGGCCGAAGCCAGGCCTGTAATACAGATCATCAGGAATGTAGATACATATTTCTTATACAGTTAGACACCATTAACAACATTCAAATGCAAATGATGAAGCGAAATTTAGTAAAACTAGTGGAAACATGGTTAAAAAGGTTTCTTAGAATAACATGATATGGCTACATTCTTGTGGTCTATGATCTAAACTTTCGTCTGTTCCTTTCGTTCAAATTGTTGGGCACAGGCAATCGAGTCTAAGGGAGAGGCATTGGCTGTAAGTTTAGACATAGCGAAAGCCTTTGATCGGGCTTGGCACAAAGCGCTTCTTTCGAAGCTTCCTTCCTATGGGCTCCCCGAGAAATTATGCAAGTGGGTCACAAGTTTCCTAGCAGACAGAAGCACAAGGGTCGTAGTCGACGGTGAATGCTCTGATTTTCTGTCCATTGATGCTGGTGTCCCACAAGGCTGTACTATTGCCTACCCTCTTCATACTGCATATCGAGGATATGTTACAAACCAATGGAATTCATTGCTATGCAGATGACAGTACGGGTGATGTCTTTATATACCGGCCGCCTGAATATTTCTCGGCAAAATGTCATTGAGAGTCGCAACGAACTTGTTTCTGAAATTGAGATTTCGATTTACTTAAAGTAGTCAAATTCAACCCCTCTAAGACACAAGTTTGCGCATTCACCGCTAAAAAGTTACCGATGGTTGTATGTCCTCGTTTTGAAATTACCCCCATAACTGTCTCCTCCACCATTGGAATACTTGGTGTTAACATATCGAGCGAGGTCTAGTTCTGATATCATCTGGAGGGTAAGGCCAAGTTAGCCTCCAAGAAGCTTGGTGTTCTAAACAGGTTGAAGCAGAATTTCAGTCCAGTCCAACGCCTACAACTCAATAAGGCGCAGGTTCGGCCTCACATGAAATACTGTTCTCATCTCTGGGCAGAGGCGCCAAAGTACCAGCTTCTCCCTCAGAATCGTATTCAAAGAAGGGCCGCTCGAATTGTCGATTGCCGTAGTGTTTCAAACAGGCTTGACTCCTTAGAGCTACGTAGAGATGTAACATCGCTCTGCCTCTATCGGTTATATTACGGGGAGTGCTCCACGAATTGTTCGGACTTATACCTACTGCAAGTTTTCGCCACCGTTCCAGACGACAAAACATTTATCATCCTCATCACCTTGATGAGTGGCAGTCCTCCACCGTGCGCTTTACCCAAAGCTTTCTGCCGCGCACAGTAAAGCTCTGGAATGAACTGTCGCCAGTGGTATTATTCATATCAGCCAGCGTATTCCCTCATAAAAGACCGGCAACGCACTTGCAACCTCTGATGTTGCGGGTATCCATGGGCGACGGTAATCGCTTTCCATCAGGTGAGCCGTTTGCGCGTTTGATTTTGTTTAAAAAAAAAAGAAAAACTGCATAACCTTGATGACGCACACAAAATTCAAAACTAAAACATCATTCTGACTATGATTATATTAGGTCTTTACCTATGAAATTGCCGTTGTGTATGAAAAAATTTAAACGAATTTTTTTCATGTATTTTTTATTTGTATTAATCGAAGTAGTCACCCATGCAATCAATTCATCTTTGCCAACGCAGTGGTATTTTATTGATGCCCTTCTTAAATAAATTAGCTGGGAGGCAACAAATTATTCAAAGGCCTCTCGGGTATTGAATTTTTTTCCCGCCATGAAGTTATTCAAATTCTGGAAAAAGTAGTAGTCTGTAGGCGCAAGGTCTGGTGAGTAGGGCGGATGACGGAGAGCTTCCAACCACAGTTCTTGCAACTTGAAGACCGTCTGCTGTGCAGTATGAGGTCGCGCGTTGTCGTGCAGGAGCAGCGGAGACGAGCAATTGACCAATGCTGGTTAGAGATGTGCCAGCTTCTCCATCATTGTGTTCAGTTCTTCACAGTACATATCTGCAGTAATGCTCACCCCGTTTGGTAATAAGCTGTGATGAATCACACCGGCGCTAGACCACCAAACAGTGACCATCACTTTTCTAGGGGTAAGTTTTCGTTTAGGGCATTGTTTAGGTGCTGAACCAGGATCCAACCAACTTGCTGAGTGCTTGTGGTTATCAAACAGAATCCATTTTTCATCTCAGGTAACAATGCGGTTCAAACTTCCTTCATTTGTGTATCTGTTGAGCAGTGCAAGGCACGTGTCGACGCGTACTTCGCGCTGGCGATCATTGAGTTCGTGGGGCACCCATTTGTCAATCTTTTTTACCTTGCCAATTTGACGCAAATGGACCAATATTGTTTTGACGCTTACGTCGAAAGCTGCTGCTAATTCAGGCGTAGATTCTGTATCATCAGCTTCCACGATCGCCTTCAATTCGTCATTGTCGACCAAAGTCTTCGGACGACCGCGTGCTTCATTTTTCAGGTCTAAATTTCGAGAACAGAAGCGAGCGAACCACCAATAACAGGTGGTGCGTTGGTTTGTAGTATTAGCTCCGCATCCGCTCCGCTTGGCCGCATCTCGATGCGGCCAAGCTGAACTGTCATTTACGTACAAATTGTTGTGTTTTTTATGGTTATCGATAAATTTTCATTACATTTCTCAAGATATGCCTCTGTGCCGTACCAGGTTGTAATAAAAATGGTGTTCACTTATACTCAACATACTCAACATATTTAAGCTCAACATTTTTAGAAATTTAGACCCTAATGTGTATAAATACTTCATGACAACGAGAAAAAACACTAGAAGCATTGAATATAACATAGTTTTGTGTATTCCACCGACTTAACCTACCTTCTTACGAGATCAGCTTTCTTTCCAGTTACTTTTGCCCCACGTTTCTTGAGTTCTTCTTTGAGTTCTCTGACCTTCCATGCTGAGTACATTTTGTAAAACAAGATGTTGGACGCTTATAAAATTGTTATAAAACCAAAAAAACAGCACAATCTGTTCCTGATAAATCACAACAAAATTTGACATGGCCGGATCGCTACTAGCGCCATCTGCCATTCGTTTTGCGTGTGGATCCCCATTGTTTAATTGCTTGTAATTGTTTTTATTTTAAACACGTTTTTCTCTCACGAATATGGACGTATCGTCCGAAAAAGCCGCACAAAATGTTGCTCTAGTGCAGCAAGGCCAACCAACGAACAATTGCTGCAGATTTAAATGTAAACCAGTCTACGGTTTCCCGAGTTTACAGAAGGTTTATGGAGACAGGTTCATTCAAAAAAAGACGTGAAACCGGCAGAACTCGGGTGAAAACGTCTCGTGACGACAGGTTTATTGTGACAACTTCCTTGCGAAATCGGTTTTTAACGTCTATAATCATTAAAAATGAACTCCACTAGGTACGTGACGTAGTAGTTAGTGCACGAACCATAAGAAGAAGACTAAAAAAGCGAATATCACACCTTTCAGTCCCGAAAATTGGACCAAAATTGTCTGCAGCTCACAGGCAAGCTCGACTAAGATTTGCTCGTGAACACTTATATTGGACTGAAGAGCAATGGGCTTCCGTATTATTCACTGATGAGTGTAGGACTTATTTGTACGGTGCTGATGGTCGCAGACTAGTCTACCGTAGAGCGATATGCTCAAAATTGCATTGAGGAGAGGGTTCCATTTGGAGGCGGGTCTTGTATGGTTTGGGGCGGCATATCGATGGATGCTCGAACTGAACTTGTGTTTATTGACGCAGACACACACGGCTGTGGTAACCGTGGTTTAACATCACATCGCTATATAACGGAGATATTGGATCCTCATGTGGTACCTTTTAGCGGATTTATAGAAGAAAACTTAATTCTGATGCAGGATAATGCTCGTCCGCTCGCAGCGCGACAAGTTGAGCAATACTTTACTCAGGTTGAGATTCGTTCCATGGATTGGCCAGCACGTAGCCCGGACCTCAATCCAATAGAACACGTGTGGGACAACCTAAAAAAAGCTGTATTTACAAGAAATCCGGTCCCAACAACGGTTGCGGAGCTCAGAATTGCATTGTCACAAGAATGGGACAATACTCCGCAAGATCTTTTAAAAACACTGATCAGTTCGATGCGAAACCGACTTAAATCAGTTATTGGGGCAAGAGGAGGTAATACACCTTATTAAAAACAAAAAAAAAAAACTTTTTATTTTCTTAGTATTGTAAAATTTTCATAATAAAGCCGTTTTTGTTCTATTCACTGTTTCATTCCAAAAAGCTGCAAAAAGAGTAATTTGATTCTTTTAGTGAGAAAAGTTGACCTATACACACACGAATTGATTTTTTTTTATCAGATTAAGAACCAGTGTTAGCATTATCATTGAAATAAATCAAAATAGTTTGCACTTTCACTAATTAACTATTTGTTAGACACGTCAAACTCGTATCGCAAAAAACCGTCAAATGATTGAATGGCGACGTTTTTAACAAATAGTTATAGATAGATAGTTATAGATATTGAGACGGGCCGTAAACGAGCAATTCTTGTATATGTCGCAGCCAACTAGCTTAAATAGGAAATGAGTTAACGGCGTAGACCGTGAACTTATTGCGGCATTCAATTAAATGACTTAACAATACTGAGACAATTTATTGAGCGCAACGTATAACCAGATGGCTGAATGTAATGTATGTAGTCAATTCGTTAAATTGGATATTTATAAGTGTACGATATTTGGTTGGAGTGACCGTTGGAGTGCTCACAAATTATCTACGACTACTTTTAACTATATTAGTAAAAGGAAGTCCTACATTATTTGTTATATAACAGGAAAAAAATAATAATTACGAAGCCGAGTCTTGGTCAGTCATTTCAAATAGGCTCACTTTCAATACATACGTCAAGTAATTAAACGTTGAGTGATTAAAGTTTAATTAAGTATCGGACAACCCATTAAATTACTTGCCTATTGCTACTGATTTAATTAATGAACGGCCTCGGAAACGGAATGCATCGAATTGGCTGGCTAATTTAACTAGATGGCTGCGTCAATAAATTTAAATAATCAGAATCTCGGAAACGGCTTCAAGAAATTTAGTATGCAGAGAGTTTTGGGGGTTTCTCCCCCATTGATCTAGGAAATCGAGCGATTTTTTAATTAAATGTTTTTCTTTCATGGTGCAACAATATGTCAATAATATCAACACTATAAATGTCAGTTCGAATGGCAGTTTGATACGTTTATGTATAATTTATACTGGCATGTCTATGATGATGATGATGACTGAAACCTCACCATCCCAATTCTTCATAGGTGGTGGCGACATACGTGGCCGCCAACGCCTCGCTCCAGTTCGTGGAGCACAGGCCTATCCACTGGGCGGGGGGGAGGACCTCACCTCCCCCCGACACCCCCATGTGCGGCTTCGACGGGACCCTCTGCCCTGACAACTGTGAGTATCATGTTTCTAGAGCCACAATAGGTCATCTTGTACAAATGAATGCTGTGGAGACAATGGTTTTAGTATTTTGGGTTTACAAATGATGCTGTTATGTGCCGTTTATACTCTGTTCAGATCGAATTTAATCTTTTTGTGAACAAATTGACAATAGTTCACTACAATGTTACCAATTTAAATTGTCGCTTATTTAACACGCAAAAAAAAATGGTTGTCTGTTCACGGCCGGTTTCACTAACCTATCTAAAACACCGGAAATTATTGAATGACGACGTTTTAACAAATAGTTATTGGTAAATAGGTTTTTGAAACCGGCCATAAGCCGGTTTACGGATGATAATTTTACGTGTTAACGTCATCACAAGCCGAACGCTCAGGCCGATCGTGCCTCTCTATCGCTTGTTCCGCGCTCTCGCTTGAACGTGACCATCAGGCGGAACGTGAAAATCAGGCGGAACGTGACAATTTTTCGTGCGTGCAGCCGGCGTTCATCGATTAATGAAACGTTTATTACTCGACTTGTTCTTTTTGTTTACATTTACTTTATATTGAAACATAAATACTTAGTTAATATCTAAACCAAATGGGGGACAGTCTTCGCAACATTTTTACTCTCATACAATAACATATTATCTTTGTTTACCTATCGAACTGAACAAGTTTAGGTATGTATGCGAGAAAAAGTCGAGAGATTTTTGTGTATAACTAGTGGGCGTTAGGCCCAACCAAAGTAATTATTATCTACATAAATGTTAATAACTACGTAAATATCATCTTTATTTACGTCGCGCAGTCGGGTCTCTACCCGTAATTTATAATCAGGTATTATATAGGCCTCGCAGATGTGCCAAATGTGTGCGTAGTACAAGAGCACACCACCATACAGGTTGACCAACCACCAAGTGGACCTGCGAACAAAGTTTGTTCGCATGTCTACTTCCTGATGATGCTCCGGGTTTGAGTCGAAATGCGACTTTTGCAACCTGCATTGTGGTGTGGGGCCTTGCACCATCTTGCTGACATTGTTGCTTGTGTGGTGGTGGTGTTTGCACGATCTTGTTTCTAAGTGTACGCATAAGCAGTGTAGCAGCAGCAGGAGGGAGGTGCTTTACGCATGCTTATGCATGCACTCACACATCGGCTTGCATGTTGTGGGTATTTTTTCGCGGGATATTGCTAGATATAATATTACCTAATCAAATTGTTGGGTCCATAGATATTTAAAATTTATTTATTTAATTCGGGGTTTCATCAAAACAAGCCGCGAGAGATGTTTGATTAGTTTTCGTGATTCCTCATAGTTTCAAGCCTACGGGCATACAGAGTTTTGCTTCAAAGTATATTTGTATTCTTATTCGTTTCAGTACGTAACGGAAAATATTGGAAGAGTTTGTATTACTTCGCCCTCGGAAAAAAATATAGACAAAAATAAATTACAAAGCAAATGGCTTGGAAATGTACTGTCGTGGGGAAAATCTTGTTCACTCATAATATATCACGTACAGACACAACGACTGTGTTCCCAGCTGCCAGCAAATTAGATTTTTAAAAGAGGTTTTTTTATTGGTATTTTAATTAAATTACAGCCTATTTGACGGTGCTCGAGTTAATAAAAATAAATATTTGCCCTAATAAATAAGTTTATGTCATATTATTATTCGAAGTTATCTGAAAAACGAAAATTGTGATGGATCTTTGATTTTTGAACAGGCAAGAAAGATGAAAACACATGCTCACATACCAGCTTATTGAATAATTGTTTGTGAATGCACATTTTATAGTCCAAATTAGATTTTTGCTGCAACAAAAAATGGCTCAAAGGACCTTTTACCACCACTTTGGAACCTGTTTACTAAGAATATTTATATTAAATTTTACGTACAAATATTTGCTCTCTAAAAGGGTTCTAATAGAAATGCTATCGGCTATTTTACCTTCCCATAAAACGTTTTATTGAAAAGGGCACTTCTGTAAGATAATTAAGGCTTATGTAGGATTAGTTGGGCGGTACATTAAGGGGATTACAGAAAGAGTAAGCTGTATTTGGCTGATTCCAGTGACATCGTTATCTGAACCTCGTAATAAATGTATGAACACTGATCTGCTTACTAAATACGAACAAGCCATAACATGTTTATTGGAAAGGGTATTTATTTATTGTACATTATTTTCTTCACCACTTAAATGTAAATAATGTGGTTTTTGTGGAAAAAAAAATCAAAAAATTCCGACCGAATTCGCCGTGCGTTTGCGTGCGTAACTAAATAAGACAAGTGGAATAGCTAGCTTCTAATTAGCTTTATTTTTTAGACGTCTAAATTTAGTGAAGTGGAATATGTGCATAAAAATTGTTTGACGCCAAGATTCAAATATTCGCCCATTAAGAACTCAAAACACTTAAAACCATTCAAAATTCAGCATTAATATATACTGATATATATTTTCTGTGAGTTTAGTTTACAAATGGAAAATGAATAAAGAATAAACATTCTAAGTACTACATTTATTACTTCACAATGTCTGGCGACGAGGATGGCTACGGATCTACAGAAATCGAAGAGGTTTCGCGCCTCTCTACGCGCTTAACTTACAAGGTTAAGAAATTACTTGAATATGAACAAAATTCCATCATAATATGGAGAAATTCAGACAAGACGTGAAAAGTGAAAACTTACAAACATTTCGAGAGTTGCAACAAAACATAGAATTCGAAATATCAGACGAAGAATTAGAGAACGAAACGGATACAAGATACGACATAGAAGAAAAATTTACATTAATCAAAATACAACTCTTAAATATGCCGAACATAATTTTACATAAGCACAAATTTTAAAATTCCATCTGCATACAGTTGATAAAGTTAATTATACACAGAAAGAGGACAAAAGTACATACTGCGATACAAGCGAGCAATACATACATACACTTCACAGAAAAGATGACAACAGAAAAATAGATTCAACGTACAGAACGGAGGAAACATCCAAAAATTAACGGAATATACAGTCCACAAAAAATATTAAAGAAGCACTTGCACATTTCACTGGGAATAATTCAATTAGTGGCATTATATACGGACCATCTACATCTACACCCTTACAACAGAACACAGTAATAATATTGTATTGTATTCCACCAGGAGAAATAATGAGCACACATGCAAATAAACGCCATGCGATTGACAACGTGCACAATACATTTACAGAAGATAGAAATACATGTAACACTCGGAAAAGAATTGCTATAGAAAGTTATTCATATTATATTTAATATGAATAGACGTACTACACGAGATGTACACCAGAAATTTACACCAAAAATAGATTTTACAGATACTAGAGACAGAGAGTTAAAATGTAAATATGTACTATTGATATACATTAAGGAAAACGAAAATAATTTGAAAAAATATAAACACAAGTGGAAAGAAAAACAAAAACTAATAGAAACACGAGTCGTAGCATTTATTTACCAAATTGCATATTTTGGAAGGTTAAGAGAGATAGTTACATCATACATGTAGTAAAAGGAGAGTTGTTGCAACATGTATATAGAGAAAAGGCGGAGGAAGGCGGTCTCATGAACTAGGACTATTGCACGTCGCCTGCTATATTAGGTACGAAGTGCAATGAGAGCTGGTGCAGTCTACCATCGGCACTTGGAGCAACTCCTACCTGCTCCAGGCGAATAGCGGAGGACTGATATATATTATCTGTGAGACTATGACACGGTTGTCATGGTAGCAATATTGTTAGTTTACAAATGGAAAATGTATAAAGATTACACATTCTAAATACTACATTTACTACTTCACAATATATACCATTTATTCTCATACATACATACAAGAATATACTAATTTTCTATGTCTGGTATCTTCTTGAGTAGAGAATTAAGTTCAATTTTCAATCGCTATCTTAAAAATGCAGCGTCGCGTCGCATCATTTCAGTGTAAATTGACGCTAAGTTATCATTTAGATCACTAACGCATGGTTTGTTTCAGCTTTACCCGTCTACGCTATTTTGAGTATCGTGCTGAGCTCTGTGGTGGTGATTCTGGCTATCCTGTCCGTGTTTATATACAGGTATGTTACATCCATTTTACCTTATACCTTAATCATCATCATACGTCCCCACTTGGGCTTGATCTCTTCCCAACGCGAGGAGAAATATTGCCCATCAAAAGTTTATAATCTTAATGATAGCCATCAGAAACGAAGGCTAGTTCTCTATCAAAGGGAAGCCCTAGCCTGTAGATGCGAGATCTATTGCAGAACTTATTATATTACCTATATTAAAAAATATAGTACCTCGGAAAAAAAATGTCGTGTCGTGTAAATAAATACAAGTAGGTATATGATCTATGAGTCAATGTTGTAGGTAACGAAGTTACAAACCGTACTTTCATAGCTGTTATTGTATCTTCATTAAACGTGAAGCCGGTGTGAATCATGCTATATAATATGCACACGTCGCTATTGACAGCCATAAGACACACCATCTTATTGATTTAACGCTACCGATTGGATTGGAATGAAAGCTCATACTGTTCAATGTTCATGTCAATATGGAACTGATCCTACCACGGTAGGGTCAAGTCGATTGGACGATAGGCTAGAATATCTAAAGGAATAATATAGATAGGGATGGCTAATACGCAGATAGAATAATAGATAATACGCAGAAGAACAGAGAATGTATCCTCATTTTGATATGATTATTTTTTGGCAGCAATTTCCATAAATTATATTTGCCCATTTTAATTTCCCCGAAGAAAATTCTTTTTATGATCCACTAAAAGTGGCGCTCATAATTCATTATAATAATTTTGATCCAGTACCTACCAGATCGTGATATTAAATCTTCGATTATTTGCCATGCCTAGAAGTGTTGTTTTTTTAAATTAATAGATACTACACACGTTCAATACTAGAATGTTTGAATATAATAATAAGATTTTAAATTGCATGAAGCTATTAAAAATGATACTTTTTCTCCATGATCCATGCTCGATGTTAATCTGACGTATTCGTCGTGATAGAACCATGCTTCGGCACGAATGGGCCCTGCTCGACCGGATAAATACTACGGGGTTACAGTAAATCAGCGTGAAACAACTTGCGTTATTTTTCACCGTGTGAGTGAGGGTACAGGAGGCCCAGAGGCGATTTTCAAGACCAGGAGCGCAAGTCGCAACACCAGAGGAGTGACAAGTATAACTCCTCTGGTGTAATTAGTGTCCATGGGCGGCGGGATTCCATCAGGCGCTCCGACTGCTTGTTTCCTGGTCATTTTTATAAAAAAAGAAACTTTGTTTATTCTGACGTTGAACATCCAGCCAAATGTAAAAACATGACCGGTTTGTGTACCCACAACTCGCTTAAAATAATATTTGTGCAAAACGACACAAGTGCAGATGCGAAAAATAAGTACTAGTTTTAGACTTACTACTACTCGTACTAGACTTTTTGGATATTTGACGTAAAATAAACTGTATAAATATAACTTTTATATTATAAAATACTGCGATAGGTAACTTTACGGTTACATTTTTGCGTTGAATTAGCTGTGGCAATTTTCTTATTTCTGCATTTTCGCAGTAGAGATAGAACGCAATAATGTAGATTTATTATTCATCAAATAAAATTAATAACATTTAACAAATAACAATCCTCAATAACAAATAATGAAAAATGAAAATATAATACCATCAAACAAGAGAAAGGCAAAGTGGACTTAATTTGAAAATTGTATTGAGCCAGAAAATTGGGTCTTTATGGAAACAAGAATTCGTAATTAACTTACAGATAAATGCTCTAGTGAGCCTGAAAATCTATTACAGGCTCCAAACAATTTAAATACCTTAGGCTTTCTAGACTTAGAGTTTTTAGTAGCAACAAAATACGTAGGCTTTCAAATAAGTATTATATTAATAAGTATTAAGGAGATCGGCAAGTCGCCATACATTTACTGCCTGGTAATTAAAATACGATACTACAAAAAGTATTTATTGTAAGTTGCATTTTATGAATAAAGGGAAAAAAGCAATATTATATATCAAACTCGGATGATAAAAGATAATTATTAAATAACTTAACCTATTGTTCAATATATTGCTCTAGTGGCGGTTTGGTGAAAAGCGACATCTATTATTTGGGATGTCAATTACGTAATGAAATTACGTAATTGACATCGCATTGACTTTGACTATTTCACACCCCAAGTAACATTCTTTTTATAAAACTAGTACGAAACTGCTGAGCTATAGAAAAGAAAATAACTTTATACTCCAATTAAAAATAATATTTCTACTGGGCCACTAGATGGAGCTTGTACGCCTCAAATTGCCAATTTACAGCATGATAACCATCGACAATATAGATTTGATGACAACGATTACCAAAGTTAAGTACGTATTTTGAACATCAATTATCTGATATTCGGAGATTCGTTACTTTTAATATCCAAGTCCTAAAAATATAAAAAATCAGAACATCAGGCAGGATTCGCCAGTGTTCTTTAACGTAACAAAAAATGTACACCTCCTCCCTTTAACATGTGACGTAATTTATTAATTACGTCACATGTTAAACATTAATACGCATTACCATATGCGACAATATTTTATTTTCGTTCTTTTTAGGGTTCCGTAATACACACGGAACCCTCATAGTTTCGCTCTGTAAGTTTGTCTGTCTGTCCGCGCTTCTAGCTTCTATAATTATGAATGTAAATGGATAAAATATGGTATAGTTATAAATTGTGTATAGTTCTCGGTTTTGATCCTACCCCAATGTGTGAGGTATTGTTGAATAGGTCTTTTAAAATAAAGGCATGGTATCATACATGACTTTTTTACAAAGTCGACCTTTTTTGAGTAATCGGCCTCCGAAGTGGTTTGTCAGTTGGTCCCCCCTAGAATTTCTAAACTATTGGAGATGGAAACTTGTAAGTTTTCATGCTGATAGATCATGCTAAAAACTCTTCAGGAAAATTATTTTGAACGAAATGGGACAGTAACTTTTGTAGTAATTTGAAGAAAACCTATTACGCGTTGATAGTTACGGAACCCTCCTTAGACATGCCCTAACATGCTCTTGGTTAGGTTAGGTTATTTTTCAAACATAACAATTAACAGGCCTCAGTGTTATCTAGGATAACCACCCAAATACGAGCACCTACATTGTATTTCGATATTGAATTTCCATTCAGTAAAGCTAATATTTACCAAACCAAGGCGCGGTTCTCCGTGGGGACGTAAGCAATATTAGGCTTAGAGCTATTCTCCATGTTGTACCCCTTGAGATTACAATCGTTATGTAATGATTTTATACGAAGCCGTTATACGCATTTATCCAAAGATTTCAAAAACTAAATATAGGTTACGTTGTACATTTGACAGAACCTCAAAGGTCTATATGTCCCCAAACGACTCCAAAAGTGGGACATTTAAGTAGGGACAGTTTTCACCTCAACGGCATGTTGATCATCGTTTATAATAATAGGTCTTTACCTATGAAATTACCGTCTTGCAGTACTGGCCATTTCAAATGAAAATAATTTTTGTTTGGCTATGAATTCTAATTTCAAATTAATTTTATTTTAAAAACATGGAATTATTTTTCCAAAAGTAGTCATTTATTTATTGATTAGTGTTACATTTTCATCACATTTCAATATTTTTCGTCATCATGGATATGTTAAAAATTCGGGTAATTATGGAATATGCGTACCGTCGTGGCAGCAACGCGGCACAAGCGGCACGCAACATCAACGACGTTTACGGAGCTAATACTACAAACCAAACGCACCACCTGCTATTGGTTTGCTCGCTTCCGTTCTGGAAATTTTGACCTGAAAAATGAACCTCGCGGTCGTCCGAGGACTTTGGTCAACAATGACGAATTAAAGGCGATTGTGGAAGCTGATGATACACAATCTACGGCTGAATTAGCGACAGCTTTCGACGTTAGCGTCAAAACAATATTGGTCCATTTGCGTCAAATTGGCAAGGTAAAAAAGCTTGACAAATGGGTGCCCCACGAACTCAATGATCGTCAGCGTCAAGTACGCGTCGAGACGTGCCTTGCACTGCTGAACAGATACACAAATAAAGGAATTTTGAACCGCATTGTTACCTGCGATGATAAATGATTTTTTTGATAACCGCAAGCACTCAGCAAGTTGGTTGGATCCTGGTTCAGCACCTAAACAATGCCCTAAACGAAAACTTACCCCTAGAAAAGTGATGGTCACTGTTTGGTGGTCTAGCGCCGGTGTGATTCATCACAACTTCTTACCAAACGGGATTTGGTAATAAGCTGTGATGAATCACACCGGCGGAATTACTGCAGATGTGTACTGTGAAGAACTGAACACAATGATGGAGAAGCTGGCACATCTCCAACCAGCATTGGTCAATCGCTCGTCTCTGCTGCTCATGCACGACAACGCGCGACCTCATATTGCACAGCAGGCGGTCTCCAAGTTGCAAGAACTGGCGTTGGAAGCTCTCCGTCATCCGCCCTACTCACCAGACCTTGCGCCTACAGACTACTACTTTTTCCAGAATTTGGATAACTTCATGGCGGGAAAAAAATTTAATACCTTTGAAGAATTTGTTGCCTCCCGTCCAGCTGATTTCTTTAAGAAGGGCATCAATAAACTACCACTGCGTTGGCAAAGATGCATTGATTGCATGGGTGATTACTTCGATTAATACAAATAAAAAATACATGAAAAAAATTCGTTTAAATTTTTTCATACAAAACGGCAATTTCATAGGTAAAGACCTAATATATATTACGTTTATGCATCTATCGCTAAACACAGTAATTTATCGGTTCTGTTATGAATCAGAAAAATTGTTGATAGTGATTCGATGAGAAAACTACAAACGTAAAATTGCCCTTAGCTAGTACGACCTTGGTTGGCCCCAGACGTATTGACCAGTGATTCCTCTGGACTAGGCTGACTGTGTTGTGAGAATGTCGTATGTGCTTCGGCAACCATACGACATTTACAAAACTAACTGTTCCAGGCACTACAGTATTTCAAGAGTGGTTAATTCTCTCGGAGAATACTGTATAAATCATCCAATAACGGATGAAAAGGCCTAAGTTTTTTTTAGATTTAACAAAAATACTCAACCCAAGGCCTAAAATACATTACGTAATTCTACCCTTTGTGATATTAAAAAGGAAACAAGGAAATGCCAATACTATTATTTTAAAGAGGAAAGATTTGTTTGTTTGTATATTTGTCTTTTTGTATTGAATAGGCTCCGAAACTACTGGGCCGATTTTGGTGAAATTTGACACAGATGTAGATTAGACACAGGCTACTTTTAATCGCGGCAAAATGCACGGTTTCTGCAGGATTCTCTTTTGCACGTACAAAGGGATGTTTTCCTTGTTCTTACCTGTTTCTGTCAATTTTTGTAAGCTACTAGATGTAGGTCAATTTTTGTAAGCTACTAGATTTTTCTAGTAGCTTACAGAAACAGGTAAGAACATAAAGCAAAAACATTTTAACGATGCCTTTGTTTAAATTGTCAATGTAAGGCGTAAGCTAACGATAAGTCTACAATATAACATTCGACAGCATTCTTTATTGTGAACTTGTTAAATAAATCTTTAATACAAAGTTACCTTGTTAAAATGTACAAAGATATTGGATGTCAATTTCACCAATGCCATGTTAGTGTTAATAGTTTGTCTCAATATCATGCCTTCTCTTTCATTAATACAAAGAACGAGAGAGATAACATGATACAATCAATTTTAATAGGCGTTGGTGTAATTGACACTAAATTGAGTAAAAGTACGTTAGTAATAAATAATATTACTAACGTACTTTTACTTTTACTTGACGACCTCTGTGGCTCAGTGGTTCATTGCGTTGGTGCTCAAGCCGGGGTACGCGGGTTCGAATGCCGCCGAAGCCCGCCTGGAACACAGAAAAACAAAAAGTTTTTCTGTGTTCCAGGGTCATGGATGAGTATTAAATATGTGTATATTATAATAAAAATCTTAAATATAAGTATAGTATAAAATTATTAAATATACTTCCCATTTTTTGGTACCTGTAACACATGTTCTTATACTTACCACGGGGCCAGACTGACGAGGTGTGAAGCGTCCATATATTATTATTATATATCTTTGGTAAAGGTGTTGGATTGCTGTAAAAACTATTCACAAACAACAACGTGAAATACACTTATGCTCAAAGGCGTGTTAAATATGGATTGTTCAATTTTCAATTAATTAGAACTTCTATATAAATAGCTATTAAATTAAAATTTCTATACAAAATAAATTTTAATTTAATAGCTAAATAGTCACATAACGGCCGCGCTATCGCCAAGTATTTAGCGGCCTTACTTTCTTTTCTCGAAGTCAACAACTTTCTTCGCTTTTTCCTGCCCCCATAGTTTCGTTTCTTTAGCTTAGTTACTTATACATAGTTAGTAATTTCATTAGGGTCACAACCTAAATATTTAAGATATCTAAATCTAAAATTTTAATGCTAGTTGTATGATTTTATTTTGGCGTGTTGAAAAATATCACGAAGGCTATTTATTATAACAGTATATACATGAAATTATTTTTAGAAACTTTGAAGAAAGGTTTCTTTTTTTTTTAAAGGTTTTACCTATTCGTGTAAAAATCTTATTCTTATATCTGTCACCTTATAATTGTAAATACCGTTAGATTGTAAAATAACTAGCGAGATTATAAAATGTCGTCAGATTCTGAAATAAACATTCTGGTTACAATTTTACGCATTATTTTTCGTTATGTTATAATATAAAGAAGCGAAACTCGTAAAATTGTAAAACGGAACGCAACTCGCGCGCTGATTGATTAAACCGTGAACGGCATGTCCCGCGCCGCCATATATGTTTGTTTTAATTTTCCGGTGACATGTTTATTATTAATACCACTCTCTCTACAGACACTACAAACTAGAGGCTGAGATAGCCATGATGACGTGGCGCGTCAGCTGGAGCGACGTGCTGTTACCTGGTGGCAGACTGCGCGGGAGCATGCACTCACTCGCTCGAAGGTATAGCGCCGGGGTGAGTGGCTTTTGCATACGTAGAGAATTTTCTAGAAGGAAACTCAAAGAGAATGGATACAATAGACAGAAATGGAGAAAGTCCGTAGGAAAGCTTCACATCCATTAGATCAGCATCTACCTTTTCTAATTTCTGAATACACCTTGAAATAGTTGTGCATGCTAATAATATATATATAATATTCTATATTATTATATAATATATAAAAGGCAAAGCTGATTGACTGATGTATCAACGCACAGGCCAAACCCTTAAGGCTAGAAAATTGAAATTTTGCACACGTATTTCTCATAATATGACATAGGCATCCACTAAGGAAGGATTTTTCAAAATTAAAAGGGGGTAAAATAGGCGATAAAAGTTTGTATGAAACTTTTTATTTCTTGGGCATATTTGCATGATATTTCGTATGAATTGAGTACGGAAAAAATAATTAGTTACATATTTCAGCGTTCTCTAAAATTCAGCCCCTAGGTGGGTAAAATGGGGGATAAAAGTTTAAAACCTAAATTCACGCGGGCGTAGCCGCGGGCAATTAATGCATGCATGCATGCAATGCATGAATACGCATTCTCGACCGAAGGCACGCAATAGGGTAGTTATATTTAGTTTAATTTATGTACTCTGAAATATTGAAGTATTATTACTTGATTAATGTAAAAAAAACCTTACATATTATTTCATCATTATATTTAGTTTTGTGCACTAAGTACATTTCAAAGTTACAAAAAGTTCATTTTTTTACATAATTAGTTGACTTACATGAAATAAGAAAGCATTTGATACGGTAATTATAAACTTGAACGCTATATGTTTGTAGATATTAGCAAAATATTTTTCGACCTATATATTTTTTACAACGAACGCGTGACGTCCGACTTTTTGTATGGAGCGTTTTCATGAGAACTGCGAAATTATTTTTTACAAATCGCTGTTACCTTTGAAAATATTGACTTTTAATATACCGTTTCTTCTGAGAAGTTACTCATACAAGAGTACTATTCATTAATGCAATAAATAACAGTTTTTTTTATGTTATCGCGCTTGTATTGTGTTTCACCAGATCGTTTCATCAAATTATGCTTTAATTTTAATACGCTTATCAGTTTAGTCTTAACTCCTACCATTTACGTTCATTTTGTAATTTGTATGTCTCATTTATGCTTTTGTGTAACCAAACCACTGAAGAATTCCTTTCTATTTTTTCAAGGAAAAAAAGAAAGCATATCCTTTAGTGGTTGCAAAGTCGGTACATTTATATCATTTGTTTTTTTATTTTTCAGAATGAGTACGTAGTACATTACCGTTCTACTCCTTCTCCAACTCCTTCTACTTCAAACTAAATTTTATCTTTGCTTTACTTCGCTTCACCCGCTTCATCCAACATTAACTTTCATAATATATCAAGGTGGGTACTAAATTTTGTCGTTCACCAAACACATCTTTAACACTTTTTGTACGAAAATGTTTAAGGCAACAAACACACTGCATTGCGTGAATTTTATATAACAATCTACTGAAATAACGCGTGTAGTAGCTTACTACTACATACGTTTAATTCGCCTTTATCATTAGTTAATTGATTTGCACTTACAATTTTTTGGGGTTCCGTACCAAAAAAACGGGACCTTATTACCGAGACTTCGCTGTCAGTCCATCCGTCTATCTGTCACCATGCTTGATGAACGTGTTAGCTAGATAGTAGAAATTTTCAAAGTATTTCTGTTGCCGGTATAACAAAAAACCGAATAATATTAATGATCAAGTGTGACTTGCATACAATAAATTTAATGTTTTGTCGCCCTCTGTGCGTGAGTCCGACTCACACTTGGACGGTCTTTTACATATTTTTCGCACTTTCCAACTTAGATTCAATTTATATTTCATTTCTCTCAGACTCAAACACAAATGCTTTATATTTTATTTAGCTGTATCAACTTTACTAATAATAAGGTTCTTCTGCTACACACATCATTTGCTTTCGTACATTAAGGTGAGTCTATACTTTATTCATGTAATCACCATAAGCTTAGTCACCATTAACTTAGTTTCTCGCATTCCATCTCATTTGTATATTAAATAATTTATGTGTCGCATACATTTTTTTTTTAGTTTTTCACATAATATTTCATCTTCATTTGGTATTATATTTTGGATTTCAACATTGCGCGTGCGTGCCATGTTTTGATTTTCTCCGGAACGAGTAATTACGATACATAAGAAAGGACAATTACTGCTACTAACAATTATAATATGATTATTATACTAAGAATTAATAAGTAATGAAAAAAATTAAATGTTCTGACAGACTGATAAACGTCAACGTGTAAAAATACTGGATCTATCAAACGCATATCTGAGGTAGTGTGTGTTGTTGTTATATTTTTTTTTGTTATTATATTTTAAATAATATTAGCTTTCTGCACACCTCCACATAAACTTTAATTTACCGGCCAAATTTCATACTCCTCCGTTTGCACAATTCTCGTTAAACTGTACTCAAAGTTTTCGCATCATTTATTAATTGTATCACGTCTCCGATATAACGGATACTTCCGGCACATGATTCACTGCTTGTGTCAAGACGATTAGACAAAAAAATATGTGTCATACTCAAATATACACATATTAAATTATGGCGGACCAATAAGCGCCACGATCCTGAATCGCGCTATCGAAGTTTTCTAAGATCGGCACTATATATACGACATCTGAATTGCATACAAGTTCTTCACACTTCGGCACAAACTCTTCCCACAAAATCAATGTACTCAAAGTAAAAAATCATCTCATGTATGGCTGACTCTCCGCTAAACGCAAACTCGCCCATATAAAGAAATAATATTTTTTTCTAGTAGGCCAATTATTTCCGCCTGAACGTCTTCACTAAAGCAGTAAACCATGTGCCCGAAATATCCGTAATTGAATTTTCTGGACCTTATATAATAAGATCCTTAAGGTGAAATGTAGCTTTCTAGCAATACTTTTAAACTATAAAGCAATATCTTTCGTATTGCGCAATGTGCAGTCTATATCGAAAATTTAAGCAACGGTTTAAAAACAATAATATTCAGATCAATTTTACGGTTAAACTATGGGTTGTTACAAAAATTATTAAATTTGTAAAATGTAGCAATTAGACATGATAATAGGCACTTAGAACTAAAAAGCTTTATGTAGATGCAAGTTAGATTCCCTAATATTGGAAATCAAGTCTTCCATTCAGAAATTTCTGTTGAGATCTTCTTGTGTAAATAAAGGAATAAAATATATTTTTCTTCCTAAAGTAAATCTTCTAAAATTCACAAATGAAAAGAATAACAGCATTTCCTTTTCAGACCGGCTACTCAGACGAGGGCACCTCCTTGGCTGGCGACCGCCAAGTCTACGCTCCGTGTGGCTTCTACAAAGGTTGCCGAGTCGCTATCAAGAAGGTCGATAAACAGCGCATAGACCTCACCAGACCACTCCTTCTAGAACTTAAGAAGATGAAGGACTTAGAACATGATCATCTCGCAAGATTCTACGGAGCATGCGTTGATCCGCCGCATTGCTGTCTGCTGACGGAATACTGTCCAAAAGGATCGCTACAAGATATTTTGGAAAATGACACTATAAAATTGGATTGGATGTTCAAAGTCAGCCTCATGCATGACATCGTTAAGGTAAGAAAGATGGGACAGGTATGGCCAACTCAAAAAGTTACTTCAATCCAATCCAGTCCAATTTCAAAACTTTAAGGTTTCATAATCGTCAGTGACTTTTAGGGTTTTAATACTATACAATTTACTGTTATTAATGTGAAAGTTTGTGAGGATGAATGGATGGATGTATGGATGTTTGTTACTCTTTCACGCAAAAAAGTACATTTACGCTGGCGGAGCTGCGGGCAAAAGCTAGTACAATACACACAGGTATACTAGATGACTTTTATACCGTCTAATTTAAAAAGGCAGGTCATGTATTCACAATAGAATCTATATAAAAAAACATTAGTGTCAAAGCAAAAGTATTCGAAAGTTGGAAAATATTTAAAAATCATGAAAATTTCCCAAAATATAGGAAACAGGCAGAAAAATATAAAATTAAGGAATCGGGAAAGATCAATATGTTTACTGTTCTAAAAAAGAAAGAAAGCAAAAGAAGTGAGAGCCGTGTAATCTGCTAACAGTATTTGTTTTCGACTCTGAACTTCGGCCGAAAATACGGGAACTTCCACATGTAGACGTCGAACAGCTAAAATTCAGGGAAATTTCTCGCAAGTTCCCGAACATTTGCATCAAATATTGCATAAGCGTTCGTAGTTACATGTGTTATGTAACTTTTCTACGTAATTTTTAGGATAACAACTGTTTTGAGGTTGTCGGTAGGATGTTTGTAAGCAATCTAAAAACGAGAACAAATATAATATAATTTTTGTAAACAAACTTTCAAAATGCTGTTAGGTGAAACATAAATCACTATAATAATAATATTATAAAAGTAGCAAACTGTAAATCAATACGTAAATGCTAAATATAATATTTTATCTAAATACGTATAATATAAAATATTATTTCACTGTAATAAGTCAACATTTTATAACAAATTAATGAAATATTTGAGAGAAGAATTATTGCACATTTTAGCAAATCATATAAAAAAATGCTTCTAGGTATTTTTTTAACTATTTTTAACTTTAAATGTAAAAATTTAATATTTGTGATTCAAAACATGGCCTTAATAATTTGGAACTTTGTTTTAACACTTGAATAGACTAATTTCTAAAAATATTGAGACTATTGGAACGTTTAGAACGCTATCGAATCTGGCCATCTCCAAGGTTTTGATGTCATCCATATGGAAATTATTTACTTTATCCTAAGATAATATAAACAATTCAATCTGAGACTCTTTGTATGACTCCTATGAACTCTGACATTATAATTTAATTACATTTGACAGTATAATATTATAATTTATAAATAGGTGTCAATTGCTATTGTAAATTTTTCATTATCTCTTTTTAATTGAAATAATACAATCAAAATACCTACAAGTAAAAATTTAGTATTCAAAATTCCACTTTTGTTTTTGTTATAAGTGCTTTCATTTATAAACCAGTATACGCTATTCGATAGAAAATCTTCCATATTAAGAATACAGTTCAATTTAAAAACAAAAGTGCTGATATTCGGTTCTGAGTAAAATGGATTTTTAGTTTAATCCATATTCCATAGTAAGCGATTAGAATCAGCCTTCTTTCAATATTGAAATTATACGAAATTTGAATTCGAGGGAAGAAATTAATCGCAGCTTAGTTTCAATTAAATTTTAATCTCACTAATTAAACGCTCTTAGAATACAAAAACATTTTGAATCTATAAGAATGAAAATATTTTGAAATATATATTTTATCCGTGCAATTTTCGGATTAAAATAAAAATGCAGATAAAAACGGGTCAATTAAAAAATATAGGTATAACATTTTACAACTATTCCTTGATATTCTTTCCATTTTGGATTTCTTATGACAGTTAAAAAATAAATGAAACAAACATTTTGAATCTATCAATAAAAAATTGGAAAGCTAATTTTCCACGTATTATATATAAAAAAAGAATTAAGTTTGCGTGGAAGAAATATATTACGCAGATAAAAACAAGCCAATTTATTACTCACAAAACTATATTTTTCTTCAATATTCTTTATCCATTTTGAAGAATGGAATCCGCGGAAAATAATCGATAGTAATTAAAATTAAATTACGGTGTGGTTATGACAAAGTTGTTTGAAAGAAACCCATTAACAAGACGAATCCTTTTGATGAGTGGCCTATCGACCTTCACAATTTCTTTGTAGACACTTTTTGTTATAAATCATCTTAAAATTAACCTTCTTATAATACTTTGTAAGACACTTGGCCTTGATCGCTAGATTTGAATCCTTATTTTAGAATACATTGAAACCTGGTTATGTGGGACCGGGATAAGTGGGGAACTCAAACTCTATTATTGTGAATTTCAATGACGTCCCGGCATTTTTTCATCGAATTACCTCTGTAGATAGGTCTATTCGAACCAGGTTAAATGAAATTTGATTTCTAGGTTTTTTTTTTAATCTAATATTTAATAAGGGTTTTTGTCTATATGACATGACAACCCCATCGTATCCACCGTAAAGAAATTCACTCATAAGCTTCAATCGCCAATTTGTACACAGCCAAAGCTACACTTGATATAGGTTTGCACAAACAGCACTGTATCCATCCAACATGTAATGGGTTTATACTAAATCTGTCAATGAGTGAGTTTCTTTTCCTTCTATTCTTTACACATTCCATCAAAACATGCCAAACGTCGTCTATTTTATTACAAATTTCGTAATTAGGTGAATCTTCTTTTCTCATTAAAAATGCAAATTTTTTTGACAGAATGTGGCCTGAACGAATTCTTAATGCTAGCCTTAACACTTTTATATTTATTTGACCATCCACAAACCAAGGAATATGAAGAGGCTCACACTGAATAGTTTTATACCATATGCCTTTAGTTTTAGATCTCTCATCAAAATAGTCCTTCCAACAAATTAATGTTCTTTTTTTAAATATTGGTAACAGTTCCGAATAAAAAGGTTTAATTTTAATTTCACTACCAGCTGAACAGTACTGCCTGTTTTGCCAATCTGTCTGCCTCTTCATTACCCGACACAGCGATGTGAGACGGGATCCATTGTAGTTTTAATTCTATTTCTCTATTGACACACTCTTGAATATTTCTAAGAATGTCATAGGTAACTGATACCCCTCGGACTCCCGTCGCACACCGGACTATGTGTTGTAACGCACTCTTACTGTCTGACAAAATAACTAGTTTTCTTATATTATTTAATATAGCATACTTAAGAGACTCATTTATACCAAGTAGTTCCAATGACATAATTGAAACCTCGCCTATAACTTTGAACATAAAACCTTGAGCATTTGCTGGATCATAAAAGCCTACTCCTCTCGCAGAACCCTTTTTAGAACCATTCGTAAATATTCTGTGCCATAGTCTGTATTTGTCTACTATTTTTTCTTGAATTACAATTTTTTAATTATTTACCTCATAGTCCTCTTTAGATTTTTGTATGTACACTTTTTAAATTTGAAACTACAAAATTATTAATATCTATTTGAGATAACCATACATCCAAACAAAATTGATCCAACAAATGACTCGAGTGAATTTCTAGACAGTTTGTTTCTCGATATGTCTTAGCCAAAAGTGGAATTTTTTTCCTACACCAATATCGACCTTGACATTTTTGACTAAGTTCATTTAATTAAACTGCTGTCACATTATCTGCCCTAGAATATGATTTCAACATGTATTTGTACGCTAAATATTGTCTTCTTATAAATAGTGGCGGAATGCTCAACTGACTTTCCATATAATGAATTGGTGAGCTTCTAATAAAGCCACCTATAATTCTTAAAACCTGGTTTTGGACTTTATCCAATCTTGAGACATTACTTTTAGCGGAACTATCAAATAAAATACTGCCATAATCAAGTCTAGATCTAATTAACGAAATATATAAACGCCTCATATTTATAGGATGGACACCCCATTAAGGCCTCACAAGAACCTTTAAAATATTTAAATATTTAATACATCTTTCTTCCGTCTCTTTAATATGCGTCCCCCAAAGTAGACTTCTATCCAGCCAAATCCCCAAATATTTGTAGCATTCTACCGGTGACAACTGATTATCATAAATATTTAAAACTGGTAAGTTCGATCTTCTTCCTCTACTAAAAACACAAAATTTAGTCTTAGATATAGATAATTTTAAACCGATTTCATCTAAAAGTTTACTAATTTTATTAAGAGCAAGTTGAATTTTTTTTCGCACTCTCATTTAATTCTTGGTTTTTTATAAAAATAACAAAATCATCGGCATATTGAGAAACACAAACTCCTTCCTCCAAAACCAAGCTACAAATCTGACGAGTAACGATATTTAACAGAATAGGGGAGAGCGGGTCTCCTTGTGCCAAGCCTCTAGACGACCAACGGCTAAATGATCGGACTGCGTCATCTTCTATAACCTTTAAATGCTCTCTTTTAAAAAAGACCATAAATATTTACAAATTTTTTGCCCAACATTAATTTCATCTAAACTTAAAATCACTCTTTCTACTAATACATTATTATAAGCATTCTCAATATCTAAAAAACACGCAAGTGTTGGAAGATTATCAGACATTCCAATTTGAATAAAAGAAACTAAACGCACTAGATTATCAATGCACGATTGAGATTTCCTAAACCCTACTGTAGCTGATGATACGATATTGTGTTTCTAGACGCTTAAAAATCATATTATGAAAAATTTTGAAAATGCAGGATATTAGAGAAATAGGTCTCAGTTGTGGTTCAGCACCAGGTTGATTGGCATTAGGTATCGGTAAAACAACTACCTCTCGCCATTGCCAAGGAATCTCCCCAGTAATAAAAACTAAATTGTAAACATGTAGCAAAAACCGTAAAATTGTTTCTGGAAGCGCAGATATCATAGAATATGTGATACTATCATCTCCTGGTGCCGTATCTCTATTTTTAAAACTATTCTTGAGTTCTTGTAAAGTTAAACTTGATTCTAATAAATTGTTGTTGGAGCAAACTGTTGGCGACTCATTAACAACCCAACCCGGAGTAAGTGACTCTATTAAGTATTTTCGCTTATCTATACCTATGTACGATACATTTCTACGAATACCTTTAATCCATTGCATTCGTCGCCACATTTCAGTGGGTGACGTTTCCGAATCTATAGAATCATAAAATTTTTTACGGCTTTCTTACTTTTTTATACGAATCATTTTTCCTGCTTCTTTCATCTTAGATTCTAATTTAATTAAATTATCAGTGGTAGGGTTTCGACGAAACATGCTAAGAGCTAGTCTGCGTTGGGCCACAATCAAAGAGAGGGATTGACACCAATAGTTTTTTGGCTTAAAATTAGGGTTAGTAGATATTTTAACTATAGGAACACTAACATCTATTTCTTTTTTTAAATTATTTAAAAAGAAGTCATACATTAATTGCACATTATCATTGAATGTATCTGATTCAATTCCATCAAAAGATGACACTAAACTTTCTCTAAATTTTGACCAACAAATTTTTTTTAAATTTCTTTTTTGTACATAGTTATTTTGAGAGTCAATTTTTGTGTAGAATTTAAGTATAAGGTGGTCGCTGCCTAAGTTCTCATTAAAAACATTCCAAAGAAAATTTTTAGCTATGTCCGCAGACACAAATGTTATGTCTGGCGATGACCTTTGTAAATTTTGATTTACTAATTTAATACGAGTATGTGTTCCATCATTTAAGTAAACATAATTATTGTCTAAAATAGCATCGGATAAATGCGTTCCTCTCGTTTCCGTTTCATACGACCAATCAGTGTGGTGTGCATTAAAATCCCCCGCTATAATAGATTTATTAGGCAAATGGCTAAACAGAAAGTTCCAGTCCTGTTGCGTTGTTCTAGCAGACGATGGGCAGTAAATAGATAAAATGTTTTGAATATACTTACAATTATATACCTTAACATGAAGCGTTTCTATATTTAAATTTGGGCAAATAAAAGTATTTAAAGAGCACCGAATCGATTTATGAATGATAATTGCTGCGCCACCATACGAGTCAGATCTGTCTTTTCTATACACATTGTAGTCGCTTATACTAATTGTGACTTTAGGGTCAAACCAGGTTTCACTAATTATAGCAACATGAATTTTCTCTTGGATTAAAAGTTCACTAAAACTATTCAACTTTGGGCGCAGACTTTGAGCATTCCACTGCACAATATTAACATCAATATATTCAGTTCTATTTCTATCCATTATTAATTACAGCTGCCAAAATATTCTCAAATAATTGAAACGGAGTGAAAAAATGAACTATAAATGTTTTACATTCCTTAATAATAATGTTAATAACTGCAACAATTTTTTCTTCAAATGTTTTTTTTAACACAATAGCTTCATAAATCTTTTGTAATAACTTTTTCACATCTATTTTTTTCCTTCATTCTCCTCATTTCGTTCCGAGTTCTTTTCCAACTCTATGTTGTCTAACTCCATTTCATTAACTCTGTCGACATTCCTACGTAGCTTTCTTTGTTTCTGTACTCTCTTTATTTTACGTCCTGCTGGATTTTTTACCTCATTTTCTGACACCGAGCTTAAAATCAAATCTTGTGCTTCACATGTTTTATCTTGTATTACAACATCGCTATATGAATTTGATGGAAAAAAAAATCTATTACTACATCATTGTTCTTTGCTATGTAATTAATAGAAGGTTGATAGTTACTGTTTTTCTCACGTAGCTCAGTCATCATCTCTGTAGCTTTTTTATATGTAACGATTTTTTTACTCGTCAAAATACGGATTTCTTTGTCTTTTAAAAACATTGGGCAGCTTCTATCGAGTACCAAATGTGGTCCTTTACAATTTAAGCATTTAATATTCTCTAATGTACAGTTTGAATGATTTGAGCTACCACACTTGGGGCAAAACATTTTTTTAATGGGACAAAACTTTAGATGATGTCCAAAATTTCCAACAACCGGAACATTGAGTCACTGGGAATACGAATGGTTCTACCTTAAACCTACAACCATATGCATATGCGTAGGAGGTAAGGTAGAATTTGAAAATATAAACGAATCGATTCGCTATCTATCCATTTTCCTTCAGAGGACAACCTTTTCAATCTCTTTATATATATTATTTTAAAATCGCATTCAAAAATCTCTAACATCTCCTCTTCTTTTAAATCTAAATCAACTCCTTTAATCAGACCATACGAAACAGTGTTTTCGAAAGTTTTCTGAAATCGGTAATCTAAGTCTTTAAATTTTAAACAGTAAAGCAATTTTTCGGCATCCTTTTCAGTCTCAAATTGTATAAAAATCTTATAAGGAGATTTGTATTTTATTCTTTTTATATGCTCAATATTTTCGCTGCGTAACAACCGTGCCATCGCCATTTGTTTAGGTACAAATCTCCTTATAAGATTTTTTGATTTCTAGGATGTTTTCTATGTTTACATATATAATGAATCAACTTTTTGAATCCAATAAATTACTTACCTTTTGGAGCATTCTGTATAATAAATAGCATATCGCGAAACCGGTTCGTAAGTAAGTGGTGAACGATGCGTCGCAAAGTACATCGAGCCTACTCATTCAGTTGATACTTAGCTGCAGTACACACACGTATGCGCTCTACTTACTTACCTAGTTTATATTCAATTATTATCCATTCAATATTATAATGTGAGATACTTATATAGTTAAATATAAACATGGCATCGGGACGAATCTTCTTCGGGTTTAACTGTCCTAACTATACAAATATTATTATGTATTTTATATTCAATAAATACAAAAATAAAATAATGGGGATCTGTAGCTTCATTCCCTGTATAAGTGAGACATTCACTTATACAGGGAACTATACAGTACAGTGTGGCACAGGTTTAGACACGTTTATTTACAAAGAGTTAACTCAATAAATGGAATAACGTTACATTTCGACCTCATTTTTTTCGGTATGGCAGAATGCAATTTACAAATTGTTTCAATGGGGTTATGACCGTGAAGACTGAAGAACTTTAAAGTTTTATTTTCCCAACAGGGCATGCACTACTTACATAGCAGTGACATACGGTCCCACGGTGCCCTCAAATCAAGCAACTGTGTCGTGGACTCAAGATTTGTACTCAAAATCACGGACTTTGGCCTCAACGTCTTGAGGATTTCGGAAAAGGACTCACAGGCACATAGCTACTGGACTCGTGAGTATTTATTGCAGATTTTTATGTCTTGTTCTAAAATAATGTATCTATATTGTTTTTACAAAAACGGTTAAATTTTAAATTGATTTCTACTGACGTCATAAAAAAGTTTGAAGCGAATCGTTAAAATGCGCGCATAAATTTACTTTAAATACGTCCGTGTATCATCCGTGTATAATTGTTTTATATTACTACAGTATTTTATTCAAAAGCATAAAACGTTTACTATTCAATGTAACACAAAAATGGATCCAAGAATTCGCCAAGAAAAAACATTTTACGGTATTTTTTAATGTTTTTACCCTTTGTCACTGTTCTTTATTAATAAAATATTGATTTTGTCGCTCCAACTCCACTCACTCGTGTGCTCTCGCAAAAATAGGTTATTATACTTATTACTTATATTTTACGACCTCTGTGGCTCAGTGCTTAGTGCGTTGGCGCTCCAGCCAGAGATTGCGGGATCGAATCCGGGATGGGAAAAAAAAGTTTTCTGTGCTCCTGGGTCATGGATGTGTATTATATAATAAAAATCTTAAATATAAGTATAGTCTAAAAGTATTCAATATATTATTCCCGTTGTCTGGTACCCGTCACACTAGTACTTCGAGAACTTACCACGGGACCAGATTGACATGGTGTAAAAGCGTCTATAGATATTATTATTATTATTATTAAATTATTATAATACTTGCAGATGCGAATGGATAGTGATACCTAATAGTGATAAATAATAACGTAATTGAATGTGATGATATTATTATATTATTAAGACATTTTAATATTATCGAACTACTAAAATGTCATAATAATATTATTATCTTTTGACACAATTTTTAGTTAGTAAAATCGATATTTTATAAATGAAATACAAATCGGCAGCCTATTCATGGCTCTACCTGCCTCAATATAGGGCTTGGCTCGAATCGGGGGTTCGATTCCCGCATTGGAACAACAAAAAATGTTGTTTCGAAGTTTGGTTAGGACAATGCAAGCTGATCACGTGGATTATCGTGGACATAAGGGTGAATTTGCTATATACATTTCTGAATTTCGCTACGCAGCACTTCGACTCTGTGCCAGTATGGATTGATCCTTACATAACATACGATATTCCTACATTAACAGCCTCCGTGGTCCAGTGGTTAGAGTTTGGCTCTTGACTCGGGACGTGGGTTCGATTACCAAATTAGAACATCAAAAAATGTTGTTTCCAAGTTTGGTTAGGACAATGCAGGCTGATCACCTGATTGTCTGACAAGAAAGATGATCGATCCATGTGTCCGATGGGCATGTAAAAAGTCGGACCAGTGTCTGATCTCTCGCCAGTCGTTATCCGGCTATCCGTCCTAGTAGGACGGATAGCCGGATTTCGAGAGTAAAGGAGGAGAGAGTGCTCTTGTGTACTGCACACACACTTGAGCACTATAAAATTACTCCTGCGTAACTGGCCTGGTTTCAATGAAACGGGCCACTGTCACGAAACCGGTGTTGGGAGTTATTATTAATTAATTCCTACAGGTCAACTCTGGACAGCCCCGGAACTCCTGCGCATGGCGGAACCCCCACCGGAAGGGACGCAGAAGGGGGATGTGTACTCCTTCGCCATCATTATGCACGAGATCGTGAACCGACAGGGCGTATTCTGGCTCGGCGCGGGAATTGATATGTCGCCTATTGGTATGCTCACTTGCTTCAATATATTTCCTATGGCTTTTTTACCTTAACCTAACAATGGGCAGGAATTCTACTTAGCCCTCGTTCCCACGAGCGGGGTTTTTCGTCAGCGTTAGTAACATAGCACTGAAAATAGAACTCTGCGCTAATTCGACGCTGCCAACTCGACGCCGAAGCATCTGCTCCTTACCAGAGACAGTGAAACCCTCGATAACCACGAACACAGGATCTATACGGATGGCAGCAAGATTGAGGGCCGGGTCGGAGCCGCGCTTTCCGTTTGGAAAGGCAAGGCCGAGACTAAGGCTGTCAAGCTTGCATTGCCTTCGTATTGCACAGTCTGCCGGGTCGAACTCTTGGCGCTCAATAGAGCCGTAGAAATAGCCTGCAAGGGTGGAGTGATGAAGGTTGGTGTCCTCACTGACTAGATTGGCCCTCACTCTTGATTCCTACCCTCCCCTGGCACTGCAAACAAGGAGGACCTTTCGAAAAGCTGCTTTGCAGAGGCGGGAGGTCTCGCTGTTTTGGATTGAGGCAGGGCTTAGGGGTAGTGAAAGAGTGGATCAATTACCTAAGGAGGCTGCTCTGGAGTTGAAGAGGAAACCTGACTACGACCGTTGTCCTGTTTCATTCGCCAACAACAAACAACAACAACAAATTAACAAAATAGACATCACACACTACATGACTGGACATGGCGGGTTCGCCTGCTACTTGAATAGATTCAAGTTCAAGGAGGACCCGTCCTGCCTGTGTCAGCCCGGAGTTGCAGAGACAGTTACTCACCTGTTACTCGAGTGACCGATTTTTGCTAGCAATAAATATGATATTGATCAGAAATTGAGCACCGCGATGACGGGTGAGAATCTGCCTAGCATTCTGGGGGGAAAAGGCAGGGAGGTGTTCCTCCAGTACTGTATAAAAATAGTAAAAACTATAAATACCCCCTTGAGGCCGTTTCAATAACCTATCTATCTATAACTATTTGTTAAAAACTTCGCCATTCAATCATTTGACGGTTTTTTGCGATACAAGTTTGACGTTTCTAACAAATAGTTATTGGTAGATAGGTTATTGAAACGGGCCATTAGTGATTAGATCTTTGATATTAGTTTGTAGGATATCTTAAATTGTCGAATAGCTATTGCTTCATTGGAATTGTATTATTTATATAGCGGTTTAAATTGTACTCTGTTTTATTAATTGTATTGTGGTTTTAATGTATTGTAATTTTAAACTGTATTGTATTTTATTGTATAACCCCAAATTGTAAAAATTGTTATAAGAAACTATATGCAATATAATGTCAAAAAACAAGCCCTGTCCACAAGTATTAATTAAAAAAAAAAAAACGAAGATTTTCAGCACTTTTGTATTATCGCAGAGTTATATTTATAGTGTTGTTTTTACTAATGCTTTATCGATAGAAAAAACCGCTGGTGGGAACGTAGGCTTATAGTTATCGCTGTTCTCTAACGGCCCGTTACAATAACCTATCTATCTATAACTATTTGTTAAGAACGTCGCCATTCAATCATTTGACGGTATTTTGCGATACGAGTTTGACGTTTCTAACAAACAGTTTTTGGTAGATAGGTTATTGAAACGGGCTATTAAAGATTAGAATGTTGGAAGCAAATATTAACTGCTGAAATGACGTTGCTTAAAAAAATATGTTAATAATCCCACGATTTTTAATAATTAGTAATAGTTTATTATGAAAAACTTAAAGTTAAAACATTGTGTAATGTGTTATTCAATGCTCAAAAATAATATTTTTTTCTAAACAGCAAACAATGAATGGAAGACTATAAAAGGTTACTATTTTCTGAAACTTTCTTTCTTCATCACAATCGTGTCATATTACAATTTTGTATAGAAACACTTCTGTTAACTTCGTGACAGTTTTGCCTGCATATAGTACAAATAAGTAAATAAATATAATGTTCTTCTGGGTTTAATGAAGAGTAAACACGACCATTTAATAAATTGTTTGAACACTTCAACAATCTTCCAGTGCCATCTAACGCACACAATATTTCTGTGTCATATTAAAACATTATATAAACCGTGGCAATCTATAAAATCTTATTTTAAATGGAGCATGTTCACTAATTTTGAATGAAAACCTTCTGTATTCTTCGTAGAAAATAAAATAAAAAACTCGTGAAAGAATTATTTCAATACGTTAATTAGTTTCCAAGGTATTTAACTTTAAAGTAGCTCAGACGGTAAGTTATACTGAGCTGTATACATTATAGCTTTACTATAAAAACGTTTCAAGTGATTTTACACACCTACTTAAGTTAGGTTAGGTTAGTAACATTCTCCATTTTACTATGAGAAGTCATAAAACTTTCAAAACCTATATCACACAATGTCACATTTGACCCCATCTAACTTGTGACTTAATTTATGGATAGTCCCTAAGGGCTTTTACAGAGGAGCGTCAGTGTGGCTAGTGTCGCGCAAGGTCGCTCGTCTGTAAAAGCCCTAAATATGATTACATCTGTTAACCCTGCAAAACTTGCGTGTAGAAATAATCACGGCGGTGATCAGCGCGGGTCTGCGGCCCAACACGGTGCAGAGCCGGTCGTGCGAGGCGGACGACGCGACCGATCTTATGCGCCGCTGCTGGGCCGACGAGCCGAGCGAGCGACCGGACTTCGTGTATCTCAAGGGCGCGATACGACGACTTAACAAGTAAGGATTTCGATAATTTTCCTATGAAAAATGTGACATAAATTAGTATGATCATCCTTAGACGATCTCTGTGGCTCAGTGGTTAGCGCGTTGGCGTTCAAGCTGGAGGTCGCGAGATCGAATCCGCCGAGGGAACAAAAAGTTTTCTGTGTTCCTGAATGTGTATTATATATTATGTACAGTATAAAAGTATTAAAAACATACTTCCAGTTGTCTGGTACCTGTAACACAAGTTTTTTTTTTCAATTAATATCTAAGACAAAAATACAATATATATATATATATACATATATATTTTTTGATTTTAGTCATCATCAGAAGACTTACACCGGTTTATAATATGTTGATGACTTAAGAATGTTATAAACTAGCCCACTGAGAAAAAAGTAAAAGTTACTTAGCACAGGGCCAGATTGACGTTGTGTGAAGCGTACATAAATAATATAATATTATTATCCTTGCAGTCGTAGTTCTGAAATTAGGATAAAAAAATAGTCAGTTTATTTTCGAAGTCGTGGCGAATATGTACCTGCGACAGATTTATTTTTATTTATTTGTTATATTATTAAGGTTATTTGTTAAGGTTACATTATTTCCGGAATATTATTAACATTTAAAGTGCTTACTTCGGTTTTTTTCTCTGAATTGCTGTCCAATTTTACCTACATGCAATAATTTTGGATACAGAAAAATGTATGTATGCAAAAGAACATAAATATAGAAATCGATTAATTTTAATAGCACATTTATACACCGTTGTCTTATCTCACGCACGCTTATAATCCCTAATTCGGTAATGACAAAACTTTCTCATCTTATTGCTTGTGTTTGAGGAGAGGATCTTGTAATTTACTGCGACAACAAAACTCCGAGTTTCAACTAGTTTCATAATGTAAACATGTGAAAAGCGTCATTTTTGGTGTGTGGTAGGTGTGTTTTTTTTATACAAAATGGAAGTACTTGCACACAATTCTAAATTCTGCATCTACGCGTAGTCTGGCTGTATCTGACAATTTAAGGATCTCGTAAACAACTTGATTTTATATTTATTTTTCACAAAATCTACAAAACTCAAGTATAAAATATTAGGATCCTGCATCAAATACTCCAAAAATGTGTTTCAATATAGCGTTCGCCCAAAACTCACATGAATGAAATAGTAGCTAGTTACCCTTTCATGTAATTAATTAATACGAAATAAGCTTTTTTTATATTAAAATACAGCCTTTAGGCTTATCTCGTCCAACCAAACGCGTCTGGCGAAATTGATTACGTCGGGAAAAAAAAAGAAAAATACTAAAACATAAAACATAAATTAATTTTAAATATTAACTTCACATGTATGATGAAAATAAACATGTTTAAAAAATGTTGCTACAGCTTATTCTATTGACTTTTATTTTTAATTTTTAAGTTTTATTCGAATGAATTCATTTGAAACATCAGTTTTGTGTACATTGCGTAAATTCGATAATACTTGTAGAAAAATGTTTCCATGAGTTTATTTTATTTTATTTGTAGTAATAAAATAAGATTATCCTTACCCAGGTTCATATGGCGCTAAACGCAATATAGACAAAGTATTGTTGTTCTGTAGACTGTATTATCCTACTATATATATATATATATATATATATATATACGAATATAAAATTCGTTCGTGATTTACAGAAAAATAACATCCTTCTATCCTACTAATATTATAAATGTGAAAGTTTGTAAATATGGGCTACTTTTTATCCTGAAAAAGTACAGTATTCCCGCGAGATACTGATTGTATATTTACGCGGGCGGAGCCACGGGCAACAGCTAGTAATATATATTTCTTACGCGGCATATTACTCCGTGGATCTCGCACTAAGTACAGTACTGAATATTACATAAAGCAAAATTTCCGTACTAAAATTATACGATGGTTATTCCAGCATCAAAATATTTCTGAAGCGAATTCAAAACAGCAACCGTAACCGCAACATAGTGGGTGTTTTCATTCCAAAAGCAATAATATAATTAATACTAACTGAACAACAAATACACCCTCTATTACGAATTCTAATCTCGTGTTTACTACAAAACTTTCCTACTGTAGTGTACATTATTTGTAGGACCCAAGAGAGCGGTAATATATTAGACAATTTGCTGTCTCGTATGGAGCAGTACGCGAACAACTTGGAGTCTCTCGTGAGTGAGAGGACGCAGGACTATTTGGAGGAGAAGAAAAAGTGCGAAGAGTTGCTGTACCAGCTGTTGCCAAAGTAAGTTATATAGGCTGTTGCGTAGTGTAGAATAAACAAGTATTTTCTTCACAAAACTAGGACAATAACATTTGTGGTGTTGCTAGAATAAACAAGTATTTTGTTCACAAAACCAGGACAATAACGTTTGTAACTAAATATAGCTAGACTAAGATAACACTAAAAATATAAATTGTGAGAGATTACAGAAGAAAAATCCCTAAAAGTTTTTACCGAAAAAAATAAAAAAAGCACTAAACGAGTTACTGAATTAACTTTCTTTGGTCATGCTTTATGGTACTTTGGTACATAAACACCAACTTACAGAATAAAGAGAAAATATTGTCCAGCAGGACTGTACCTACTTTCAATGACAGTTATGTTATTATAATTTATTTCTGAGATGCGTAAAACGCTTAGTGAAATTTTTTTTTATTTCGCGTAAAACGCTTAGCTTAGTTTTTTTTATTTCATTTCTGTCATTCCTTTAGGTCAGTCGCCTCTCAGCTCATCCACGGTCAGTCCGTGGTGGCGGAGACGTTCGAGCAGGTGACCATCTACTTCAGCGACATCGTGGGCTTCACGGCGCTGTCCGCGTCCTCCACGCCCATGCAGGTTGTTGACCTGCTCAACGACCTGTACACCTGCTTTGACAGCATCGTCGAAAACTACGACGTCTACAAGGTAAGATATACCCGCTATCTCTACTCGTCGCGAGCTTCTAAAGGGTATTCCTAGAAGTGAACAGCAGTACATTTAGAGCGGGATACCAAAATTATACTTTCGATTAAATCGAGAATTGCAACTTATCTTTAAGGTAAATAATCGTATATATAAATGTATAGCTAAAAATTGACATAATCTACGTTATTAGTAAATAATTTTTAAAGATGGGGTGTTGCAAATTTAATTGATTAGCATAGTCTAGTGTAAAAAAAGTTATAAAAGTTCAATTTCCAGGACTAAAGTATTAAAAATTTTAATCCTCTTTGATATATACTGGTAATGGTGATACTAGGAACAGTTGTAAAACTTTCACGAACACTAATTCCGAGTATGAAACTATTAAATTCTGTATAAACGTAGTTTAATCTCATTAATTAATAAGTGAAGCGCAATGAAAGTCAAATTAGTATCGCTATTACGAAAATATATTATACGAGCTGTTAAATAAAAGTATGTAATAACACATTACGTTTTAAATATTATCAGAGGTCGCCCTGTGTTCACCTGAGGTCGAAATTCATCCGTAATAATTTGTATAATTTTTAAGTTTGAACTTTATTAAAACGGGTCCCTTGCGTCCCTTGAAATATAAAAAAATCTAATAAATGTTGTAACAGACTGTCAACGTGTAACGAAATTGTATCCACCAAACGCACGGCAGTGGGTGTTAATAATCTGAGGTAGAGTGTGTTGTTGTGACTTTCCAATTTTATGTATTTCTAAGCATTATTTAAAAATATCAACTTACTGCACACCTTCCTCCACATAAACTTTATTTGCCGGCCAAAATTCACACACCTCCGGTTGTGCAATTCTCTTTGAACTGTACTGAAAGTTTTGCTTTACAATACGTAAAAAAAAATAAAAATGAAAAAATGTTTATTCAGTATCTTTTACAAATATAACATTACAAATTGCTAGGGTCTTTTAAGTATAAACCTGTGTTAAGAGACCCCGCTCTTTCGGTAAACAAACTAAATATCCATTAATTTTTGAAAGCCGCAAAATGAAATGAAAGTTTAAATTCACACATGAATACATTTGCATTTACATACATAATATCTTACAGGTAAATAGTTCTACATAAGACATAATAATATATGAAATTCGAACAGTACCTATCCTTTGAGTAACAATCAAAATCAATTTTGAGTACAAAATGAATTGTCGCTTTTCGTATAATTTTCATAGAAAAACGAAGATTTCCGAGCATTATTAGTTGGATGGTCGCGCTGTGCTTGAAATAAATTTCTATGTTTATTCATAATCTTATATATATATATAAAAAAAAATGGATTACAATTCTGATGTTTCGCTAAAACTCGAGAATGGCTAAATCGATTTGGCTAATTTTGGTTAATTATTTGAAATAATTTCCACAGTTATTTCAAGAAACAACTGTGGAAGTTCAGAGAAGGTTTAAAGGGTGAGAAATATTAGAAATTTATATATTATTATCAAAAAAACAAACGTATTAATATTAATTATAATTATGACGATTTTATTTTGTCACACTAATGTAATAAAAGTATTTTTGTCACACTACAATTTTGCAATCGTATTACTTAAAGTGTAGTGCTAGGACTGTACTTTGCTACGAAAACGTAGCAGAGTCGAACTGGTGCTACGGCGTAGCAACAGAATGCCGTAGCTTCATATGACGCTAGGTACGAGACGTGACATAATGCTACGATTGTTACAATAATAGAACTGTATACTTGGTTAAATTTGATCATTATTATTTGAAAATTATTTTGGTGGAATCTCTATTTTATAAAATTTTTATTAATAAAGTAAGAACTGACTGACCCTTCCGTAATATGACAGTAATGGACTGAAATCCCAGCCCCGCCAGACCCAACTTATATTCTTACTATTAATACAATCTTTTGTACCTTTGACGCCCTGTACCTGAGAATTGTCTCAGCGCACAATCTGGCGGGTACACAAACGTTCATTGTGCCCAACTAACACTACAACATGACATACATCTTATCAGTAAGAGTATAAGGGGAGTCTGGCGGGGCCGGGATCATAGTCAATAAGTATTATTTCCCCAAAATCGTTTAGCATTTTTATATTTCTCCAGTACTTTAATAGCATCAAGACATTACGCAGTACTGTACTTTCGTAGTAATTGAGATTTGAAATCAACTGACAATAGTAAAATTATCAAACTAACGATAACATTTCTGTCACAAATATTAAAGTTTACTATTAGCATCGGGTCTATGAATACCACTATGAACCTAACCATCTACTAGAATGTGTAATACCTAATATTTCATTATCGAAACCTTACCATTACATTAATAAATTACTTGTGTCGACATTATTTTCAATTTATAAGCAATTTGGATTGTAACCATAATTGTGATTCCTTTTTCTATTTCATTAAAATCAGGATGAGGAATACATTACAGGGATCGTCGTTATGCGCCACCATGAAAATTTAGCATCCACTAAATTTTATACTCGTCTTCGCTTTCTAAATCGTTATTGATCTTGCTGGAGATAATGGAACTTTCGATTATTTTAATCTTCACTCTAATACTTGGAGCAAAAACTTTCAGTACAGTTTTACGAGAATTGTGCAACAGGCGGACTATGAAATTTGGCCGGCTGATTTAAGTTTATGTGGAGAAAGATGTGTACAGAGGTAATATATTTTTTTAAATGCTTAGAAAAACATAAAATAAATAAATAAAATAAATAAAAATTACAATACCACACACTACCTCAGATTTTTACACACACACTACTGTATATGTAATAGATACAATTTTGCAAATTTGTTACACGTTGAAGTTTGTCAATCTGCCGCAACATCTACATTTTTTTTCCTATCTAAGAGGCAAACAAAACTCTTTTAAAGTTCTAACATAAATATTATATAAATTATTATGGGCGAATTTCGACAAGACAACCTCAAGTATAATATTTATAATTAAACTTTCAAATTAAGTAATTTGAAAACCTAAACCATTAAAACCCTGAAAAGGCTTCAATAAGTACAGGTACACTTTCCGGTCTGCCTTTATTTACTGATCACGGAATAGACGATCGCTCGATTTTCGGGTCTATACTATCCGTACAGAGCGCACTCCTCGTTAATTGAGAACTTGTGGCTCAACAAGTATCTACTGCAGGTATCACGTAGGATAATAGGTGGACGTAATCACGTTCCATTAAGCGATCCGTAACAATGTTTAACATTAAACAAAATGCTGAAATATGCAGTATATTGCAGGTGGAGACAATCGGAGACGCGTACATGGTGGTGTCCGGTTTGCCGGAACGCAACAGCACGAGACACGCGTGCGAGGTGGCGCGGATGGCGTTAGCGTTGCTGGACGCCGTCCGTCGGTTCCGGATCAGGCACCGGCCGTGTGATCAGCTGAAACTGCGGATCGGATTGCATTCCGGTAAGTTGAAAACTGTATAAGCTTTATACGAGATGTCATGGTGTCCGGTTTGATGAAACGCAACGTAACGGCACATGCTTGTGAGGTGGCGCGAATAGCGTTAGACACCGTCTGGCAGTTTCAGATCAGGCATCGACCGTGTGTCGAGTAGAAACTAAGGATAGGACTGTATTCCGGTAAGTGATATAATAATATAGTCTAAACATAATATCCACAGTGATCTTAAAATAAAGATTAAGTCTAAGTAGACTTAATCTTTACGTACATAAGTATGTAGAATGTATTTGTTTTGTTTTGCATTAAGTATCAATACATGAAAATAAAATAAAAAGACGATTTAAGAAGAAAATATAAAACTTAATACTATCGTTACTGTTTAACAACTTGAACAATTTTGTATGTAAAGCAGTTTAGTATCTGATACTAAACTGCTTTACATACAAAATTGTTCAAGTTGCATACAAAAATGTTTTCATTCAAATCCTAAACTGTTACTATACCAAATTTTATCGAAATCCGTTCAGTAGTTTTTGCGTGAAAGAGTAACAAATATCCATCCATCCATCCATCCTCACAAACTTTCACATGTATAATATAAGTTGGATGATTATATTATGATATTAATATCAGAGTAATTATATTTATGATAATTTATATTAATGATCCCTACCTATTTTTATTCGATGTTTTTATCAATTTTTTTTAATGACTAGTAAATTAAAACAATTTTAAATATTTATTGTTAGTAGGAAACCACACAAATAAAATTATCTATCAACATTTTAACATTTTACCGTGGCCAATAATAAGAATTACCAAGTAAATGGTAGTGAAAGTTACATGTGAACAATGACCATAGAGTGGTTCGTACACGTTCGTTCTGTTATGTCCCGTCCCTGTTAGGGTTGTTGCTGACGTAACGTCGAATCAGCACATCCCGTGTTTAGTTTGGTCTAGACTCTAGCTGTGAGTCTCAGTTGGTCTTCAGTCCTCGGTCGTGACGGTTCTGCCCAAGGGTCCTTTCATATATTATTGTGTTTTCCTTTAATAAAAGTGGTTGTGGAAAGAAACCTTTTTTTTAAAAAGCCTAATCCGAAGGGACCCCTAACATATTTGGTGGCAGCGGTGGGATAGAATATCCCCAGTGTCGTTTAATCCTGGAAAGTTATCGTAAGAAAGTGAAAATCTAAAAATTCGTCAAAAAAAAAATCTTTAGTGAAAGTGCAGTGAGGAAACCAACTCATTTCCAATATCCATAAAGTCATTAAGAGCAAAAGTCAAAGTGAAAAGTGAAAATCCCAAGTGCATAGTGTTAAAATCCTAAAAGTTATAACCGTGTGAACGAGTCATACTATCCGGCCGGGCGCGGGCATGCATCGAGTCGCCGTGCAGCTTATCTTCGCCGCCCACGCGTTGATATCACTGTGAGTCTTTGGTCACTGTTTACATTTAGTAGCCTTCTAAGGTTACCTAGATTTAGGGTTCGGTACTCCACTAAGATAATCCATATTTGTAATTTAATTTGTTATCATTCTCATTAATACTATTTTTCAATATGTCGAAAAGTGAACTATTAAATCTTAACATTCCTATGTCCGAATCGGAAGCTGGTCCATCTGACACAGCTAAAAACCCTCCTGTTTCTCCCAAAGCAACGACCCGAAAGGGAACCGCTTCGGGTACGAGTGCCATGATGGTCGAACTGGATCTAAATACACTATTTAAATTTATCAAACCATTTGATGGTTCCCGGGAGTGTGTAAATTCATTTATTATAAATTGTAATAACGCGTATGACTTGGCCACTGAAGTACAAAAGCCAATCCTATTTCGTTATATCTTTAGCCAGTTGCAAGGTAAAGCCGAAATTGCTTGCGCTATCAAAGAATTCAAAAAGTGGGACCAATTAAAAGAATTCCTGCGAAACCAATTTTGTGAACGTAAGCATTATGCTCACATACTTATGGACTTGCAAGAAAGTAAACAGGGTCTTAATGAAAACGTAACACAATATTCTTTACGCGTAGAAACCTATCTTTCACAGCTTCTGACTGAGGTAACCCTGTCCAATTGCACACTAAAGGAAATCCCTGGTCGTTCAGCGGCCATGGAGGATTTAGCACTTCATCATTTTCTTATTGGCTTACATCCCCGTATCTCAAATATTGTGCGTTGCAGAAATCCGCGAAATTTAAATGACGCTATTAATATTGCGATCTCTGAGGAGCGCATACAACAAAGTCTTTACAAACGACCTCAGTTGGGAGAATCGAAGTTAAATAATAATCAAAGTAACTTGAGACCCAGACCGTTTTTCCCACGATCATATGGACAACCAAACACGTCACGTAATCAGCCTTCTTATCAGCCGAGATTCAATTCTCCAAATAGTAACCTTAATAACAACAATAATAATAATTATTCAGACAGAACCCAATCGGTGTTTTGTCAATATTGTAAAACTACGGGCCATGATATTAAAGATTGCGCAAAAAGGGAATACAATAACAGCCGATTTAATAATAAATTCCGGCAACAACCGAATCGAATGCATTTGGTTATGAATGAACATGATGATCAACACGTCGATGACTCATTCCAATCGGATAATAATAATTTAAACTAAATTCCGTCTCGCTCTCGTGTCGTGCGGGACTAATTAAATCTGAAATCGACACGAAAACTTTCTCTCGCGTTATACGACAGGGTAACCAGCCCCAAAATGGAAACGCTAAAAAATCGTCTCGCGTTATACGACAGGGTAACCAGCCCCAAAATGGAAACGCTAATAAATCGTCTCGCGTTATACGACAGGGTAACCAGCCCCAAAATGGAAACGCTAATAAATCGTCTCGCGTTATACGACAGGGTAATCAGCCCCAAAATGGAAACGCTAATAAATCTCTCAGCATCATACAACAGGGTAATCAGCCCCAAAACGGAGATGCTTTCTTCAGAGTCACGCAGCAGGGTAACCAGCCCCAAACCGAAGACTCCCTCGTAGTTGAACCTGAAAAAAAAGAAATTTACGAAATTAATATTGATACAACTAAGCGACGCTTACCTCACATATTAGTAGAATCTTCAGTTTCAGATATCCCTTTATCCTTGTTAGTCGACTCGGGCTCGTCGATCTGCTTAATAAAAGAAACCTGTATATTAAATAGTCAAAAATTAATTAAAGAACCTGTAAAACTTAAAGGCATAGATCCAGGCGACGAACCGACTTCTACAGAGGGTCACTTACAACTTAGGCTAAAATTAAATGACAAAAATCCGTTAGTATTTAAATTTCATGTAATAAAAGAGATTAGCTTACCTTACGATGGTATTATAGGCATAGATTTCTTAACAAAGTTCGGCTGCAAAATAGATTACACGAATGATATATTAAAAATAGGAAAATCCGAAATTAAATTACTTTTCACCGAACCGTTCTTTATTGTTCCACCTCGAAGTGAAGCTGTAATTCAATGCTCAATACAGAAAACTAATTTAAAAGAGGGTGTTATAGTTGATCAACATCTTTCGGAAGATTTACTTATATCTAATTGCATCGTTAAAATCAAAAATAATAATCGCGTTAATTTAACTATTGCCAACACCTCTGAAAATTATGCACATATTAAAGGAGATCTAAAACTCCATGTTGAACCTTTAAATTTTCCTCTACATCCGGTAAATACGTGTAGTTTATTTACCTCAGAAAGATCCGAAGCAGTAATAAAAGAACTTCGGACAGATCATTTAAATAAAGAAGAACTCAATGCTCTTGTTGATCTTTGTAGTCAATATCCGGATATCTTTCACATGCCTAGTGATCAGCTCACACATACGTCTGCAATCGAACATACCATCAGAACAAATAACGAAATTCCAATACATACCAAGTCATATAGGTTTCCCGAATGTCACAAGCAGGAAGTCGAAAAACAAATAAATCAAATGCTTGAACATAACATAATAGAGCCGTCATCCTCTCCTTGGAGCTCACCCATATGGGTAGTTCCCAAAAAAATTGACTCAAGCGGACAACGCAAATGGCGAATAGTGATAGATTATAGAAAGCTTAATGACATAAGTGTAGGCGAAACTTATCCGATACCTCAAATTTCTGAAATTCTAGACCAGTTAGGTAAAAGTAAATATTTTACAACACTAGATCTTGCTTCTGGATTCCACCAAATTCGTATTTCAGCTGACGATGCACCCAAAACTGCATTTTCAGTCCCTCAAGGTCACTTTCAATTTAATCGTATGCCATTTGGCCTCAGAAACGCACCTAGTACATTTCAAAAACTAATGAATACTTGCCTGTCAGGACTACAGGGAAGTCGATGTTTTGTTTATTTGGACGATATTGTAATCTATTCCTTTGATCTCGACACACACATAGATAACCTTAAAGCCGTATTTGATAGACTTCGAAAGTTTAATCTTAAATTACAACCGGAAAAATGTCAGTTCCTTCGTAAAGAGGTAGTTTATTTAGGGCACATAATAGGCGAAGACGACGTAAGGCCAAACCCAGAAAAAACAGAGGCTGTAGCTAAGTTTCCTATACCCAAGTCCCCTAAGGACATTAAATCCTTCCTAGGCCTTGTTTCCTATTATAGAAGATTTATTCCTAATTTCTCTAAAATAGCAAAATCACTTACCAGTTTGTTGAAAAAGGATGTTCCGTTCGTCTGGAAAGAGGAACAACAACTTGCTTTTGAATCTCTTAAAGAAAATCTTATAAGTGCTCCGGTATTAGCTTATCCTGATTTTAACAAACCTTTCCTGTTAACTTGTGATGCATCCAATTACGCCATTTCTGCAATTTTGTCCCAAGGTCCTATTGGTCAAGATCGTCCCATAGCTTATTCCTCTAGAACTTTAAATAAAGCCGAAACCAATTATTCAGTAACTGAAAAGGAATGTCTCGCGATAGTTTTCGGAACAAAAGTTTTCCGGCTTTACCTGTTTGGTCGCCGTTTTACAATAATTACAGACCATAAACCGCTGAATTGGCTGTTCAGCTGTAAAGATCCGGGCTCTAGGTTAATTCGCTGGAGACTAAAACTCGAAGAATTCGATTATGATATTCAATACAAAAAAGGTAAAATAAATACAAATGCCGACGCTCTTTCCCGGTACCCCGTGAACCCAATCCAAGCTGAAAACCCATCTCCTTCAGCACCAGAGTCCCAGGAGGAACAACCGTACTCACCAGATAGAGATCTTTTAGATTTGTTAGTGACACCGCCATCCTTTGATCCCGAGAGAGACCTCTTGGATCTCTTGCCCGATCCAACCCCTGTAGAAAATACTGAATCTCCACCAGAACTTTTGAATACTCCTCCTGATCCATTTGATCCACCCGGCCTCGAAGATGCCGTGGGTAATGAGCCTAACGATCAGCCTATCGTTGAACCAGATTTTGAAGTACCATCCGAGCCAACTCCTTCCACTAGCGCGAATCCAGATGCTCCTGTAGATGATTATCCTATCTTCTTAAAGTCCATGTCAGATAAAAGTAAAACATTTAATACTGTAATCGAAGAATATAACGAAAGTTTATTAAAATGTCCGGCTAAAGTAATCCTTGTACCAACATCTATTGACCTTGATGAATCCAACCTTTATCTTGAAGAAATGCTGAATGATTCTGAAACAAATCAAACAATATTAAATTCTGAAAGAGAGCTTTTTGGTTTCCATAAAATAGAACGTAATAATAAAATATGTTATTTGTTATTCTATAAAATTCATCATTTTGATGAAGCATCCTATCCAGAAATATTTGAAACCTTAAAGAGGATTCGTAATGAATTATTAATTTTCGGAAATAGCAACGAAATAGGTATATCAGATATGAAAAATCCTTTTGAAAAACATTCATTTATTAAAATATTTAATATTTTAACTTACCTTTTTCATAATACGCAGATTAAAATTAAAATATATCATAATAAAATTATTTTCCCTGTCCCGACTGAAATAAAGAAAATATTACACGATAATCATGATGTCCCGATTGCTGGCCATTTAGGTTCTGCTCGTATGTATAACAGGATAAAAGAAATTTACTATTGGAAAGGGATGCGTAGCGACATAGAAACATATGTTAAACAATGTAAATCCTGCCAAGAAAATAAAGCACTCCGACAAATAAATCGTGCTCCCATGCAAATAACTAGTACTTCAACAGAACCTTGTCAACGTGTAGCTCTTGATATTGTCGGGCCACTTCCAGAATCTGGTCCCGGTAAATTGAAATATATATTAACAGTTCAAGATGACCTAACGAAATTCTCTTCAGCATATCCTATTAGGAGCACAACCGCGGAGGAAACATGTGAATGTCTCCTTCATTACATCTCAATTTTTGGTATACCCAAAATGATCCTCACAGATCAAGGGACAAATTTTACATCTGGACTGTTTAAAGAGACATGCAAATTCTTAAAAATTAAAAATCTTTGGGCTTCGCCATACCATCCACAGACGCAAGGGGCTCTTGAACGAAGTCATTCCACCCTTAAGGAATATTTAAAATCATACATTAATGAGGAACAAACAAATTGGCCTCGATATATATACACTGCCATGCTAGCTCATAATACATCCGTCCACTCTACTACGCATTTTACACCATATGAACTAATGTTCGGTAATAAACCATTTATACCAAATTCTATCTATAGCGAATCCCCAGGGGCTACATACCCTGAATATGTCCGCATGTTGCAGAATCGTCTCAAGTACTCCCGGCAAAAAGCCGTAGAATTCATCAATAAATCTAAAGGAAATTCCAAAACATATTATGATACACGGACACGACCAGTCAGCTATCATGCAGGCGATTACGTTTACGTAAAGAATCATTTAAGACTGCGGAAAGCCTTGTCCCCAGTGTGGAAAGGCCCCTATAAAATAATTAAGATCAATGGTAATAATACATTGACAATATTAATTAATCGACGTCATGTCGTACGCCACTATGACCAGGTCAAACCTGCTCATGTGCCGAGTTCGTAAAATGCTTGCTTTTATACATACTTTACATTTAAATTTTACTTTATTATACTTACCTATACATTATTTACAAATTACTTTTACCTTACCTTTTTATTACTCTTCATACTAGTGCACACTAAGTATATAATATTAGTTGTTATAATTTATAATAGCAAGATACTGTTCTCTTCTTGCAGAACTCATCAACATGCTGAAAGTCAGCAAAATCATTACGTTCAACAATTTAAATCAAGCCCAGGAATCTATTTTGACTATCTTGGCAAGCTCAGCGTTATTAACGGGAAATTAAATATCTTGATGCCAATGGACATATCTCACTTAAGTACACATATTGAAAATATCGACTATGCTATAAAATTAGTTAAGGATCTTTGTGAGAAAACGACATTTAGTAATATCGATTGTCACCATCTCCTCGAGCCGCTAGCTGTTAGATATAATGATATGTATAAGGAATTTAGTTCTGTATCCCATTTAGTTACCAGGAAATCAAAGCGTGCTTGGGTGAGTGGAATAGGCTCAATAATAAAACATGTATTTGGCAATTTAGATGAGAATGATGGTCTTAAATACGACGAGGCTATAAAAGTATTGTTTAATAATCAAAATAAATTAGTTTCTCTTGTCAAAAATAATATTTTACTTACCACATCTACCGTGTCGATGTATAACGATACTATAAATAAAATTAAAATTAACGAATTAAATTTGAATGATGCTATCGACAACCTCTCTGTTAAAGTACGTAATATATCTATCATCACGGATGAGCTCTGGTCTCAGATCAGTATTAAACAGGTTATTAATAATTTAGAAACTTCAATTTTAACATTATCCTTCCAATTGGAAGACATAACTAATTCTATTTTATTCAGTAACCAAAATATCTTACACCCTTCTTTAATCACGACACAGCAGTTATTCAGAGAACTTGCCGATAATCATCAACATTTACCTAATAATATGAAGTATCCTGTGAGCCTCGACATAGCCTCAATGAGTTCTATGTTAAGTATTTCTAAAATTGATAGTTATTATGTAGATAATAAGATATTTTTTGTTCTCCAAATTCCGTTAGTGTTAATTAAGGAATTTATGTTATTTCATAATATTGGATTACCGACACCACATGACTTTAGCAACCCCAACTCTTTCAGTTTAATAATACCTAATTCAAAATACATAGCAATGACCAAAGACAAATCGCAGTATTGTATCTTGGAAGATGTAAATAGTTGCAAAAACATGTTAAACGAAAACTATATTTGTGAAATTTCAATAATTTATGTAACAGAAACTAAGTCCACATGTGAAACAGAGTTTATGAGTAAAGTAATTGATAAAGTCCCGGAAAATTGTGAAACTAAATTAATTTTTGGAGAGTTAGATATTTGGAAACCGCTTAAAAATAATAAATGGATTTTTGTACAGTCAGTACCCGGTAAGGTCTCTATAGATTGTAGAAATAGCGAAGCATCCGAAATTAAGATTTTAGGCACTGGCATTATGTCACTTCCTAGTAATTGTATCGGTTATCATAAAAGCAATACTCTCATAACTCAACATGATTTTGTCAACGCTACCATAGAAATTGGAATACCTGATTTTAATCTTATTAATGACAGCTGTTGTAATTTTAAGAAATTAAATTTAAGCGCGGAGAATGTGAGCCCTATCAAACTACAAAATTTTGATTTAGATAATATTAAATTTAATCAACAAATTTTTCTTAAAAATCCTGAGGACTCAGAAAATATTCTAGAAAATCCTCATATATTTGAATACGGGACACATTACTCCGTATTAGTCATACTTATAGTGATAGTAATATTTCTTTATTCCATATTTAGATTTTATAACTGTGTGAAACCCGGCAGCAGAACTTTAAAATTGAATCTAGCAAAAGTTGACTCTAATTCCAAAGTATCTAAAAATATTCAGTGTAACATAATAGAAATGAAAGAACCTGAACAGAATGTTGAAGATAATATAGAAATTGAAAACATTAATAATATTCGAAGTAGATTTTAGAATTTCAACTGTAACTTCGATGTTCCCCGAAGTTACATCTTAGGGGGGAGGTGTTATGTCCCGTCCCTGTTAGGGTTGTTGCTGACGTAACGTCGAATCAGCACATCCCGTGTTTAGTTTGGTCTAGACTCTAGCTGTGAGTCTCAGTTGGTCTTCAGTCCTCGGTCGTGACGGTTCTGCCCAAGGGTCCTTTCATATATTATTGTGTTTTCCTTTAATAAAAGTGGTTGTGGAAAGAAACCTTTTTTTTAAAAAGCCTAATCCGAAGGGACCCCTAACAGTTCGTACCATTAAGAATTGGTAAATTTTAGGTTTCACTGGAAATTCTTAGGATTTAACTTAGTTCAGACTTTTACAGTAACAAAATAAATAATGAATAATTTACGTGATATTCGAAACTGCCCGGTTCCATCGACTGATATCATTTTTCATATCATTATAAAACAATAGCTGGTTGTCTGCCAACGAGATGGTTAGATCTGGAGAACCGCCAATAATGGGGTTGAATTTAAAAATAAGACGACATACGAGGTCATATATCTTGACATAATTTATGAAAAACTTGTGTAAATATGTTTTTGGAGACATGAGACCAGCCTACTTGCAGACGGATTGCCTGACGGAAAGCGGTTGCTGCCACTAATGGCTACTAACTAACTAACTGGTGTTAGCACCAGACAAGCTACAGGTGCTTAGTCGGTCAATATAATATATTATTGTATTATTTATATAAGCCAAAAAAATATTTTCTTTTTGGCTTGTAAACTTTTTATTCCAAAATTTAAATTAGTAGGTCATTGAAAATCGTAACAAAATAATTCTTACACTTATACAATATTATAAAACTTTTAATATAAGAGGTTAGAGTAATAAACTAGGTAAATAAAGTTTCTTCATCTCTAAAAATGTTACCCTCTCTAAAATTTTAATTTTAATTAATCACGATTCGAAGTTTCCGGAATTTTAAAACTATTCAGACTAAAGGAATTAGAAATTCAAATCCTTGGGATCAAAGTTGCTCTTTTTTAGATCGCATGGCGCCGCGTCGCGTATCATTTCGTTTCGGTGTGAATTACCTTACCTTTAATGTCAACGACGACAATAAAATCATAAACCTAAATTGCCACCAGCTCCCCAGCTACTTCTCTCTTTAATTTAATGGCAGGGCCTTTGTCGGTGGACCTTCCGCCACTTTTCTCTATCCGCCACTAGTACCTTCAGCTCTCTATAGGACATGACATTTATATTCTCTACAAGTTGACTAATATAGCTTTTCCTTGGCCTTCCCCAGCCCCTTTTTCCTTACATATTTCCTTCTAATATTATCCTCATGAATGTGTCATGTCTTTTATGACCCCCAGTCATCTTTCCTCTTCTATTTTCTAGAGTTTTTAATATGTTTCTCTTTTCTTCTATCATCTGCAGCACTTCTACGTTAGTTTTCTTTTCCTTCCAACTTATCCGCTGCATCCTTCACCAGCACCACGCGCTTCTAATCATGCTCTATCCCTATCCCCAGCTACTACAACATAGATGGGCGCCTCTGGGGCGCCCCATCACCGTTGTATAAGTCTTGAATAAGTCAAAATAAATTACAGCAACGCGAAAGGCATGATAATTTCAGAATATGAAATAAAAATGTCGGCGATTTTATCAAATAAAACCCTATGTAACACGTCGAGGGAAATTTTATATCCAACTTGTTCTAAAAGAATATTATATATTAATTATTTTACCATATTTTTGTTTCTAATATTTTCAAGGGGAACCGCAAATTCAGAGATAAAAAGGATGGCCTATGTCCTAAACCAAACAAAAAATATCAGTGTTAGTGTTTATTGAACTTTTTTTAATTAAAAGAAAGCGTCACATAAGAAATTTAGGTATTTAGTGTTTCAATAATCCATTGGAACTATGATAGAATGTTAAACTAGAAATAAAAAAAGACAAATTTGAAGAATTGAAAGTGATCATTTTTAAACACAAATTATAACCTAACCAAGAGCAGGACGTGTCGAAGGAGTTTTCCGTAACCATCAACGAGCGAATAGTATTTCTTTGAATTACTTCAAAAGTTACTGGCCGATTTCGTTCAAAATAATTTTCCTAAAGAGTATTTAGCATGATCTATCAGTATAAAAAATTGTAAGTTTATAAGTATCATAGTTTAGAAATGTCAGGGCGGGGGACAAACTTGTAAACCTTGCATTTATTTAAAAAGGCTCAATATTATTGACTTTATTCAATGAATGATTGATTCAATGGATGAAAAAATATTTTTTATCGCAACTTCACATACATGGAAATACCCTTAAATCAAAGTCAAAAGTCAAAGTCAATTTTTTAATTCAAAAGAGGTATTTTTATACACTTTCTGAACGTCGGTCTACATGATGCCTACCACCGGTTCGGGAACTAGCCCGCCGAGAAGAACCGGCGTAAGAAACTCACGCGGTGGCTCCGCGTGAGTTTCTTATCAAAAAGATGGAAAATTGTTCTATTAAAAATATAAAAAAGGCATATACAACAATGTTATGACTATAACTACATAACAAGAGTACAATAATATATGTAATTTTGAAGTAGGCCTGCGGGGGGCCACCTCATTCCCAAGGTATGCTATCATTCATAAAATCATTAACTTTATAATAGGCTTAAGCACACAAACGTTCTTTAACTATTTTTATAAATTTATTGATTTAAAAAATTGGAACGCTTTCTGGGATCTTATTGTATAGGCGTATACATTGGCCTTTAAACGAATTCTTTACGTTACTAAGTCTAGTCACTGACACATCAAGCTTATGCTTATTTCGAGTATTTCTAATGTGGTTGTCACTTTTCTTTTTGAATAGGTTTATTTCTTTTAACATATAATACATTTGATAGAACATACTGAGAAGCTACAGTTAAGATTCCAGTTTCTTTAAACTTCTCTTTTAATGACGTGTTGGGGGGGGGGGGGGGACACAGCTCGCTTCTGCAGTACAAATATAGTATTTATATCGGCAGCATTTCCCCACAGTAGAATGCCATAGGACATTATACTGTGGAAGTAACTAAAATATACAAGCCTTGCTGTGAATTAGATGTGAATGTGAATTAGAAATCTTACTTACTGCAAATCTGAACTGAGTCTGTTGGCCAACCCAACAATATGAGGGCCCCACTGTAGTTTTGCGTCTAAAGTTATACCTGAAAAGACAGCTGTATCTACTAGTTCCATAGCTTTTCCATTCAATAATACATTGGTTTCAGTTTGCCTTACATTTGGCAACGTGAACTTTATACATTTAGTTTTTTTTCTATTTAACAAAACTATCCTGTTTTTTTCATTAAAGGTATGGTTGGTCATTTATATAGACCAGAAAAAGAAAGGGTCCTAAAATGGATCCTTCTGGGACCCCCATCTCAATTTTGGTACCTGTGGATCTATTTCCATTTATCTCAACCCTCTGAGTCCTATTTGATAAATAAGATTTTAAAAGGACGAGTGCTGGTCCCCTTACTCCATAGTGGCATAGTTTCCTGATCAACGTTGTGTGCTGCACGCAATCAAATGCCTTAGAGAGATCACAAAAGAGCTAGAGCATCCTGAGACCCCTCCCAAGCATCAAAAATATAACTAATCAGATCAACGTCTGCATCTGTTGTAGAGCGACCCTTCGTAAAACGAAATTCTTTATTATGTAAAATGTTATTTATATCAAAGTGTGCTAGTAGCTGAGTAAGTATTATTTTTGTATATATTTTACTTAGTGTTGGTAAAATAGTATATCTATTTTCGGAAGTTAGATGGATCCGACTTACTACCAGACTTAAAGAGGAATAAAACTATGTTTCATTAGGTCAGGAAATACGCCACTTTTTATACAATCATTAAAAATTGTTGCTAAGTAAGGTGCGATAATATCGATTATAGATTTAATAACTTTCATTGCTAGGCTCCATAAATCTGCAGTATTCTTAATATTTAATAAATTAAATTTTTTAATAAAGTCTTGCGGTCCTATTTCTTTAAATCTAAATTCGATTTCACACTCTTTTACTTTATCTTTAAGAAGTAATTCAGCATCAGCAGGAGAGGCATACAAATTTTTGGTGGTTGAAACTGGAATGTCAGCAAAGAATTCCTCAAAAGCAGTTGCAACTTCACTGTCGGAATTAATTATTTACTGTCTATATTCAATTTAAAATATGTGGTGCGGCTGATGACTCTTCCAGTTTCATTTGCAATGATTTGCCAAGTTGTTTTAATCTTATTTTTTGAATTCTTAATTTTATTTCTAATGTGAAGAGATTTTGCTTCAGAGCAAACTTGCTTAAATGTTTGTGAATATAACCTTACATAATTTTTAAATTCTTCACTTTGATTCGTTGTTCTTTCATTATAAAGTTCATACAATTGGAATCTCCTTTTTAAAATACCTGCCGTTGCCCATTCACTGAATTTACTTTTATTGTTTGTTCACACTGTCTTAGAGGTGAAAATAGTATCAAATTTATCTTTAATTAACTTAAACATTTTAGCAAACGACATACCCGGGCTACTATGATACTCTAAATGTCCAATATTAGCTATAATTTCAACTCTAAACTTGTCAATATGTTTGACATTTATTGGTAGTCATGTGTTTCTGTCCTTGTGTAATTGTTTAAAATTATTATCTATAGGGAAAATGGCCCGCTGTCCACAGTGATCAGAGCTTAGTATGCTAATGACTTCTTTATTTAATGGATCTATGTTGGTAAAAATGTAATCAATGCATGTAGCAGAGCTGTCACTGATCCTTATTGGTTCAAAGAATAAATGAGTTAAGTTATATGATTTTAACTATGCAGTAAATCTAACAGTGGTAGAATTACTTTCTAAAATATTTATATTAAAATCACCACACAATAATATATGTTTGTTAATTACACTTATCTTAGTTAGTAACGTTTCCATTATTTTTTCAAATAAATCATATAACCCTATACGCTAACAATAATAAAGTGTCCCACCTCTATACAGGCTATTTCAGTTGTTCGTTTTGTAGAGAGGCTTACTATGTATTAACGTTCTTTATATTTTAAATTCTTCTTAATTAGTATAATTGAGCCGCCTCTTATGGATTTTTCTCTGCAGAAGGAACTAGCCAGCTGGTGTATACCAAGATTTAACATAATTTCATTTTTCTTAAACCAATGTTCAGTTATACATAAAATTTCTAAATTATTGTTTAAAAACAACTCAATTTCCAATTCCTTACTAGACATATCTTGTATGTTTTGATGCACCAGCGTAAGTTTTTTTATTTTATTTAATAATATACAATTATTATTAAATGCAGTATACAATTGACTGTTAAGCTTATATCTAATTTTGTTTTCCGTTTTATGTAAGGAAAGTTATATAAATTATTATTATTTTATAACGCCAAAACAGATATATACAATATAATATATAATATAATAACACAATATAATCATTATATTAATACGTGAAGTAAAAATTTCAAGTACAGTTTTAGGAGAATTGGGCATACGGATCGGTGTGAAATTTGACACATTTAAAGTTTAAGTGGAGGAAGGCCTGCCGAAAGCAAATATTTTAAAAAATAACGCTTAGAAATAGATTAAATTTATAAAAATAACAATAACACACACTACCTCACTCACACTAGCATGTTCGTATATATTACAGTAGGTTTGACACAATTGTCAATGAGTGTCAATCTTTCTGTGAAGTGTATCTAAGAGGCAAAATAAACCAAAAAAAGTTGAAAATTTTAAATTAAATCATGAACATGAAATTATGGTCGAATTTCGGCCACAGGGCGACCTCTAGTATATATAATTATACCGAATATCATCTATTTATTATGTTCATAATTACAGAAGCTGGAAGGGCGGACAAACAGATGGACGGACAGAGAAAAACTATAAGGGTTCCTTGAGTATTACGGAAACCTAAGAACTACAATCGTGGACTATATTTTTGCTGACTGTAATATATTTCACCATGTAACGTGCTAGTATAGTTATAGGTACTGGCAGTAGCCACGTATAAAGTATCCTATATCCACACGGCAGCTAAAAGCAGTGTATCCTATATCAGGGGATTATATTATCCATTCCCCCGATAAAGTAGGATTTAGGTACTCGACATTGTGATGATAAGATTTGCGATGCAAATGTATGGATCAGTTTTATCCGGATTCGGTAATATGAGACAAAGGAAGCTTAAATAACGAAAAGAAAAAAGATGTTAATCGAAAAATATAATCAAATTCAAACAAACACTCCTAAAGATTTTAGAGATAAAACGAAATCCTTAAATATATTATGCTCGAAAGAAAAAGTAAATGACAATAAATAATAAATGTACATCATTTCAAAAGGAATCTCGCGTTCTCTATCTGAAAGAGAAATCTCTCCGTAGATATAAGCATTATGAATATTATAATAAATAACCATTATGAAAAATTATCATATTATTAGATATGTTATTGATTGTACTGTAGGTTCTTGGTGGAAATTCATGTTTCACAGTAATAACACACAGGACTTCTTGCACTATTTCCACTTTAATAGGTATTTTACATTAATTTTAATATATTACACGACCGGTTTCGACAAAGTCATCATCAGGTGTAGGTAGATTAAAATTTTTTAAAAAATTGTAAACATTGTGCAAAGGGTTGTCAGCATCATGAAATTTTTACAATTTTGTGCAACGTAATTTAAATTTTTATACCAACTTATTCCATTTTCCACTGTATATCACAAATTAACATTAGTAAAAAATTATAACAAATTAGATTGATAAATTAATAACTTATTGATTTGTAATTTCATAGAATTATGTAATTATATATAATGGATGTCAGAATATAAAATTAAAAGTACTACTATCATCAATGATTCAATTAAATTAAAAATGTCCTTAATACATAAGAATCTAAGATATTATAAATAATGGCAAATAAATTATATGAAATTAAAACATATCAAAATTAAAATTAATAAAATATGTCAAAATTCATCCAAAATTAATCCCAATGTCAAAAGGTCACAACAAAAGAACATAGTATAACCTATAAATAATAATTAAATTAAATGTCTTGCAATAATATGGAACTCGAAAGGCATGTCTGGTCATTTAGTAAGATCCCACATTTTTTGTGTCTGTTAATTTCAAGCGCTTCTAATGCGTCCATCTTCCTGCTTTTTGGTAATATATGTAAATATCTTATATTTTTATCAGGGTCAAAGTTGTGTCCATTACTATTTAGATGTTCGGCAAACGTAGATCTTTCAGTATTTTTCTTCCAAGCAGTTATATGTTCTTTTATTCTAGTTTTAAACTTTCGCCCTGTCTGACCTATATACACTCCTCCACATGTATCACAAGTGAGACTGTAAATACCGCTATTGTCCGTGATTTTAAACTTATCTTTATTATTGCACAGTAATTTTTTTAGTGATCCTGTAGTGTAGAACGCCACTCTAGTCTCCTTGTTTTGTATAATCCTCTGGAATCTGTAGGAAGATGGGCCGATGTATGGTATTTTTACCCACATCTTTCTTGTTTTTTCTCTGTCTTCCGTCTGATTGTACAGCATTTTTTCTGTCATTTTCTTTCTCGCTCTTCTTAAAATTGTGTCAATCAACTCGCTTTTGTAGCCATTGTTTACGGCGATATGTTTAATGGTGTTTAGTTCTGCCCTGAAATAGTTTGCGTTTAGGGGTACATTCAGTAGTCGGTGTACAAAAGCATGAAACGAAGCGTGCTTATGTTGGTGTGGATGACATGAGTTCGCATGGAGAATGTTTTCGCTGTATGTGGGTTTCCTAAATATATTAAATTTATGACGGCCAAGGTTTATATCAACAGTAACATCTAGAAAATTCAAAATTTTATTGCCTATTTCCATTGTCATTTGTATTTTATTATTAAATGTATTTATGTAATTGAAGAAGTTATGTAAACTGGTATGTTCTACTGGTATATCACTAAAAAAAAAAAAAAAAAAAATACTGTGCAATAATAAAGATAAGTTTAAAATCACGGACAATAGCGGTATTTACAGTCTCACTTGTGATACATGTGGAGGAGTGTATATAGGTCAGACAGGGCGAAAGTTTAAAACATATAACTGCTTGGAAGAAAAATACTGAAAGATCTACGTTTGCCGAACATCTAAATAGTAATGGACACAACTTTGACCCTGATAAAAATATAAGATATTTACATATATTACCAAAAAGCAGGAAGATGGACGCATTAGAAGCGCTTGAAATTAACAGACACAAAAAATGTGGGATCTTACTAAATGACCAGACATGCCTTTCGAGTTCCATATTATTGCAAGACATTTAATTTAATTATTATTTATAGGTTATACTATGTTCTTTTGTTGTGACCTTTTGACATTGGGATTAATTTTGGATGAATTTTGACATATTTTATTAATTTTAATTTTGATATGTTTTAATTTCATATAATTTATTTGCCATTATTTATAATATCTTAGATTCTTATGTATTAAGGACATTTTTAATTTAATTGAATCATTGATGATAGTAGTACTTTTAATTTTATATTCTGACATCCATTATATATAATTACATAATTCTATGAAATTACAAATCAATAAGTTATTAATTTATCAATCTAATTTGTTATAATTTTTTACTAATGTTAATTTGTGATATACAGTGGAAAATGGAATAAGTTGGTATAAAAATTTAAATTACGTTGCACAAAATTGTAAAAATTTCATGATGCTGACAACCCTTTGCACAATGTTTACAATTTTTTAAAAAATTTTAATCTACCTACACCTGATGATGACTTTGTCGAAACCGGTCGTGTAATATATTAAAATTAATGTAAAATACCTATTAAAGTGGAAATAGTGCAAGAAGTCCTGTGTGTTATTACTGTGAAACATGAATTTCCACCAAGAACCTACAGTACAATCAATAACATATCTAAAAGCGGCAAACACAGCTGAATTACTGGTACTGTATAAAGTTTTAAAATTGAAACTAAAGATAAAATCACAACATTTATGGTTTAATTCCCAATGTAAAAAACTTAAAATAATTCCAAATTACATTCAGATAAGATGCCAGATGTTTAAACCATATATTGATAAATTAATGACGCGAATAAAGTTTAAATGCATAGAAGCTGAAATCCATCACTTATATAAGCAAAGAGATAATCTCGGAGCCCATTTGAAAGTTGTACATATGGAACTAGCTCGTCAGTTACACCCGGTTGAACTGGACTGGCTCCAGAGAGAAATACATGAATACATAAATAATAAAATCTATGAAAAATTTGTTTTGCAAAGTAAGAAGCTTAATCACCTATTAAGTCAACAAAAACCCAAAAATATAAATATTAAGACTACATTCTATCCTAAAATTGTCAACAATACACCCATAAACTTTACCAAAAAAGAAGTAAATATATTAGAAAAAGGCCTCAAACACTGTGCCAGAATTAATATACCAAAGAAGGAAATAGACAATCTGGCAGCTGACCTTGAAATTGCTTCTAAAGATAATAAAATGGTAAAACAATCTTGTGCCATAACATTACATAAATTAAAACACAATCATACCTTCCTAACTATGTCTGATGAGTCGGTTGTATTAAAAAGTTTGAGAAAGAAGATAAGTACAAATAATTTAGTAATCACTAAAGCGGATAAAGGTAACACAGTAGTCATTGCTACAAAAACTGACTACCACAATAAAATAACAGATTTTTTAAATAGTAGTGATGTTGAAATGTTAAAAAAAGATCCTACTGAAGTTTTTAATACTGAAGTCAAAGACATAGTTCGATCTACTGACAGTGTACTTAAAAATACCCACATAGCATCTATTTTACATATGAACCCTTTGCCGCCGCGATTGTATGGTTTCTACAAGTTACATAAACATGAAGCGCCTATAAGACCAGTGGTCTCATATACATCAGCACCAGCCTATAAATTAGCCAAAAAAGCAAATACAATCTTTAAAAGTCTGACAAATTTAATCCAAAATATACGATTCGTAATAGTCTGGAATTAATAAATAAAATTAAAGATGTTCCCGTCCCAAAAAACGGAACTCTAGTATCTTTTGATGTAAAAAACTTATTTTCAAATATACCGGTTAAGGAATGTATGAATATAATTGACGAAATTTTATGCACCTCACATTTAGACGCACAAGAAATAATAGATTTAAAAGCCATTTTTAAGGTTTGCCTAGACCAAAATTATTTTATATATAATGGTAAGACATATAAACAAAATGATGGACTAGCAATGGGCAGTCCCTTGTCTCCACTTTGTGCAGATATTTTTATGAACGAGTTAGAAAAAAGAATACTGGAAACATCATATAAGGAAAATATCGTATACTGGTATAGATATGTTGATGACGTGATATGCCTATGGAAAGGTGAACATACCAGTTTACATAACTTCTTCAATTACATAAATACATTTAATAATAAAATACAAATGACAATGGAAATAGGCAATAAAATTTTGAATTTTCTAGATGTTACTGTTGATATAAACCTTGGCCGTCATAAATTTAATATATTTAGGAAACCCACATACAGCGAAAACATTCTCCATGCGAACTCATGTCATCCACACCAACATAAACACGCTTCGTTTCATGCTTTTGTACACCGACTACTGAATGTACCCCTAGACGCAAACTATTTCAGGGCAGAACTAAACACCATTAAACATATCGCCGTAAACAATGGCTACAAAAGCGAGTTGATTGACACAATTTTAAGAAGAGCGAGAAAGAAAATGACAGAAAAAATGCTGTACAATCAGACGGAAGACAGAGAAAAAACAAGAAAGATGTGGGTAAAAATACCATACATCGGCCCATCTTCCTACAGATTCCAGAGGATTATACAAAACAAGGAGACTAGAGTGGCGTTCTACACTACAGGATCACTAAAAAAATTACTGTGCAATAATAAAGATAAGTTTAAAATCACGGACAATAGCGGTATTTACAGTCTCACTTGTGATACATGTGGAGGAGTGTATATAGGTCAGACAGGGCGAAAGTTTAAAACTAGAATAAAAGAACATATAACTGCTTGGAAGAAAAATACTGAAAGATCTACGTTTGCCGAACATCTAAATAGTAATGGACACAACTTTGACCCTGATAAAAATATAAGATATTTACATATATTACCAAAAAGCAGGAAGATGGACGCATTAGAAGCGCTTGAAATTAACAGACACAAAAAATGTGGGATCTTACTAAATGACCAGACATGCCTTTCGAGTTCCATATTATTGCAAGACATTTAATTTAATTATTATTTATAGGTTATACTATGTTCTTTTGTTGTGACCTTTTGACATTGGGATTAATTTTGGATGAATTTTGACATATTTTATTAATTTTAATTTTGATATGTTTTAATTTCATATAATTTATTTGCCATTATTTATAATATCTTAGATTCTTATGTATTAAGGACATTTTTAATTTAATTGAATCATTGATGATAGTAGTACTTTTAATTTTATATTCTGACATCCATTATATATAATTACATAATTCTATGAAATTACAAATCAATAAGTTATTAATTTATCAATCTAATTTGTTATAATTTTTTACTAATGTTAATTTGTGATATACAGTGGAAAATGGAATAAGTTGGTATAAAAATTTAAATTACGTTGCACAAAATTGTAAAAATTTCATGATGCTGACAACCCTTTGCACAATGTTTACAATTTTTTAAAAAATTTTAATCTACCTACACCTGATGATGACTTTGTCGAAACCGGTCGTGTAATATATTAAAATTAATGTAAAATACCTATTAAAGTGGAAATAGTGCAAGAAGTCCTGTGTGTTATTACTGTGTATCATATTATTGAATATAATTGGCATTTACAAACAGATAAGCTGTAGAAACATGTCCATTTTAAGACCGAAATAACCTTACCAAGAGTTATCATGCTAACTATCGACGAGCTTATAAACCAAAAAAAAACATGTATCAAACTTTAACTTTATTTAATATATAATAATTATTTAATACTAAAGTAAAAAAAATCCCCACTTCACATGTATAGGGTAAGCCCCCTAAAATACAAAGTTATATTTAATTTATAACACCAAAAATAAAGTATTGTAACACTTACAATAGAGAGCGTTTGAATTAAAAACTAAACTTCCAAAGATACGAGTATAATATACAGTAAGAAGAGGGTAGTGAGGTCTAGTTCACAATATAGCCTTGCTGTACCTTGTGAAAATCGGCTTTACTATCCTGCAAACTGATGTAGGCAGCGGCAGGTTTCCTATGTTTATGGTATTAAGGCGGGTAGGTAGGAAGATCCTTTATTTTCCCAGGAAGTCAGACAGGTAGTAGGCAGATCAGGTGATTCACAATCCTGTTGCAGTAAATCAGAGTAGTATCTCTACCGTGGCGGAGAACCCAGGAATCAACAACCAGACATTTGGTATTTGTCCGATTTCATAGTTTGTCTGCGACATCACGGTTGCGATTGGATGGTACTTAGCAAGAAAGAAAAAGCGCGATTAATGCAAAACTAGCAATCAGTGATGAGGCAGTCATACAGAATAAGCAGGTATATATAAGAATAAACAATAAAATCATTACAAGTGAGCGTGAAAGATAAAATTAATAGGTACATTTAATATAGTATTGCTAAGTAAATTTAAATAGAAAGAAAGAAATATCTCTCATACGCAACGAAATAACCATAGCCTAATTTATTATAATTATATTCTATTTGCAATATACATAGGCAATTGATGGAATTATGAAATCGGTCAAAGGGGGCGGGTTGCTTACTGCTCGCAGTGTTGCCGCCGCGAAGTCCGGCTCCGTACTGAGTAATAACATCAAGCTATCTTCCGTCCCACCGCTCGCCCGCCCTAAGGCCCGGCTAGCTAGTCACAATATGTAACAGTCATAACAGTCACAATGTTTAATTGCAAAATTCTACATTATTGTCAAGTTGATAAGGTCGTTTTTTGTATCATTCTTAATAGTCGTTATTACATTGTGATTTCGAGTGGCAAAAAGTGTCGTGCCTATAATCCGTCTAGCCTCCATACAATTCGCAACGCGCCATAAGGAACTTCGTTCCAATAACTTGATAATTCGAAATATAGATTATCAAATCAGTATAATCCCAATAAAATCAAGAAGGCCAACAATCAGGTTTACTTGTAATACCATGAGAAATAATAGGTAACATGATTTATACAGTCTGATGAACAATGAAACGGTGACTAGGCATTTTAAGGTCTAACAAAGATATGGAAAAAATATCTCAACATTCGCCAACCAACCAACACCAACAGAAAAGTTGGTTAATATTAGGTATATTAACTAAATATTATTTTTTTATTTAATTAAGAATTTATCGCAATTCAATAAAATTAGGTCTCTTCACGACTACATCAGCTGTGCAATAGATCGTTATCGCGAAATAAGATGTCGGCCCCGTGCAGTCAACCAGTATGAAGTTTGTAGCTAACTTCATCATAATTACCGTACAAAAAATACAGCGCCTGACAAAATATTATAGGAACAATTAGGCTAAGGAATTAGTTATTGAGATTTTTAATGAAAAGATAAAAATGACATTTTGTTTTCAATATATATATTTAAGATAAAGTTTGTAAATTTTCTAGCTAATTCAAGTATAAAAACCTGTGTGTCAAGTAAAATAGACACAATAGATAGTCGTTACAGTATTTACGCAATCTAAAGATATACCAAATTTCATATATTTATATTCATGATTGCCGAAGTTACCAAAAGACGGATCGATAAACGGACAGACGGATGGACAGAACGAAAATATATTGGTTCCTTGAAGGTACTACGAAACCTTATAAAGATAGGTAAGGAAGGAAAGATATTAAGGGTTAATTTTAAAATGTATCTTTCACAGGTCCATGTGTAGCTGGTGTGGTTGGTCTGAAGATGCCAAGATATTGTCTATTCGGTGACACAGTGAACACTGCTTCGAGGATGGAGTCTAACGGGGAGGCAATGAAGATTCATGTCTCACCGACTACGAAGGCTCTTCTAGACACATTCGGGACCTTCCATCTAGAATGCCGAGGTCAAGTTGCAATGAAGGTAAGGCTTAAAAAATAAATAAACAGAAAGTGTTTAAATGGAAACAGTGAACTCTATAAATTGGTATGACGATAGTTCAATACAATATGTTCAAGATGAATATGTATACAGTAAATGAATAACTATTATTATATACGTGACATACCTAAATTGAGAGGAAAATACAATCATTTTTTTTTTCGATTAAATTAATTAATTATCTTTATTGTTACAGGGAAAAGGAACTCTAGTCACATATTGGTTATTGGGAGAGATCGTAGATCCAAACGCGCAAAAGGAAATTCGGAAGCCACCATTAGCGAAATTGCAATCCCAGTCCATACAGAGTGGATCACTGTCACATCTCACACAGTTCAAACAACGTTTAGATGGCTCAAGGCCCTCAAGCAGACGCGGTTCAGGAGTTTTCATTCAAAAGCCTGACATCAACAAACTAATCAAAGAAGCACAACCAAAATTACAAGTCATAAAACTACAGAGACAACATTCCGATCCCACTGAAATAGTCACCAATGGTCGTGATGAAAAACAGGATAAGCTAAGTATATCAAACTTAATACCTTTAAACGTAAACTCTTTGAACCACAAGGTATGTCAGAGTGGTCAGGCGAAAGTCAAACTGAAAGATTGTCAGACCAAATCGTTGGGAAATCACAAAACTAAAACAGGGAATAATAACTGGATAACCAAGATACCGACTGCTACGTCCTTCGACACTGGTATCAAGAAAAATGACGAACATTTAAAGGACTATAGCAGCGTTCCTTTGCTATCTAATAGTGAACTACCAAATGATTCAATAGTATAGATTATAAGTATAAATTCTGGTCATAGATCATTGAGAGTTGTCACGATTATTACTTATTTATATGTTAGTGAAACACAAAATGAATGGTCGTGAAAAGTATATTTTAATAAGCGAATAATTAAGCTCAAAATGTTTGAAAAGGAGTTGATACAATAATTATTGTATCTAAATCTATTACTTAAAATGAATTTAAACTTATTCTTGAAGTATTAGAAAAGCATAGTTTATAATATAAGATAAACTTAACTCATTCAAATCATCACATTCATAAAGTAAGAATAGTTATTTGAAGTAATAAGTATATTAATGTTTAAAAAATATAGTTGTATTGCACAAATTTGAATCCGCTGCTCACACCGCTCACGGCCGCCGATGGCCGCTACGGTCGCTAGCCGCCATCAGCGGTCGTGAGCGGCGGCGGTTGTCTTAAGCGAAACTGTGTGTTATAGTAATGAAGATAACATTTTAACTTAAGTATATGACAGTTATGCTGCTCGCAGCTCCGCTGACATTTCGGTGTGAATCGGCCCTTAGGGCGCAATTTAACTAGGCAACCTATTTGCAATGTGTCAATGGGAATATTATCTATCATTTATTTCTTATCACTAATAAATAAAAGATGAGGGTATATATTTCTTATACCGGATCTTGCACTATAAAGTATTCAATTACAGCATCCATGACAATATAAATTCAATAAATCAAAGTATTTCATAAAGCTATCGTCATGTAATGATATTCTCATTGGTCCATGGATATTCTTCACTTTATTGAAATATTTCAGTAGAATATTACGTTATTAAAACTTTCGTGTCCTTTTTTTAGTGATATAGGGTAAATAGCACGTTCATTATTATTTCGTCTTAAGCGAAACTGTGTTTTATAGTAATGAAGATAAAATTTAAACTTAAGTATATGACAGTTACGCTGCTCGCAGCTCCGCTGACATTTCGGTGTGAATCGGCCCTTAGGGCGCAATTTAACTAGGCAACCTATTTGCAATGTGTCAATGGGAATATTATCTATCATTTATTTCTTATCACTAATAAATAAAAGATGAGGGTATATATTTCTTATACCGGATCTTGCACTATAAAGTATTCATTTACAGCATCCATGACAATATAAATTCAATAAATCAAAGTATTTCATAAAGCTATCGTCATGTAATGATATTCTCATTGGTCCATGGATATTCTTCACTTTATTGAAATATTTCAGTAGAATATTACGTTATTAAAACTTTCGTGTCCTTTTTTTAGTGATATAGGGTAAATAGCACGTTCATTATTATTTATTATTAAACTGTTACCAATAAATGTCAACAATTATATGAAAGAGTTACCTAATAAGAAGAAAAATATTTAAAAAAAAATATTGAAAATGTACTCAAAAAAGTGACCTGTTGATTCTACTAAGATACTTAGTACCCTGATAAGTTAAATAATACATTTTTATATTTATGCGTACCACGAGTACTTAATTTCGTTACCAAAAAAGTAATTCAAGTTGTAATAAATTCAATATAATATGTTAATATCTATGGATGCTTTCACATCACGTCAATCTGGTTCTGGCAATTTCTCGAAGTACGGATACCAGACAACGGAAAAATTATAATATTTAATACTTTATACAATACTTAAATTTAAGATTTTTATTATATAATATACATAATATTTAATACACATCCATGACGCAAGAACACAGAAAACTTTTTTTTCGCATTCAAACCCGAGCCACAGAGGTCGTCAATATTAATAATTGCAAACTTTGTAAACTATGTGATTTGTGAATTATGCTCAATTACTCTCTCTCTATTTGTAGATGGTGTATGTCAACGCTTGTAAATATTTTTGTATTTTTGTTACAGGTATATAAGTTAAAGTTATTGTAAACTCTTTTGTAAACTTAAATGTTTATTTTTATCATTTTGTGATGCATTTATAGATTACGGATTTATAGCGTTTTAAGAGCAAAATTGCTTATTTTAGAGCTGGTCTCTTTAGTAATTAATAATTAATTACCAGTAAGTTGATGTCTAAATAACAAAAATCAATGGACATAGAAAAAGTACTTATTGTAATATGAAGTAGGTTTACTACCAATCAAACTACGATCAAAGTAACTACCAGGGTATAATGTCATGTAGATAATTAGTAAAAAGTGACCACGATCCTCATAATTGTAAAATATGAATACTAGAATACCTAAACTGCAAGTTGACCATCAAAATGCTTACAAAAGTCTTGTAAACTTCGATATTCCAAGTTAAGTAGACTGTGCTAAAATCACATACCACTTTTTAGGGTTCCGTAATAATCCGGAACCCATATAGTTTAGCTCTGTCCGTCCGTCTATTTGTCTGTCTGTCTGTCTGTCTGTCCGCTCTTCTAGCTTCTGTAGTTATGAATATAAATGGACGAAAATTGGGCATAGTTTTATATTGTCTATAGATCTCGATTTTACAATATAAAATAATAATAATATTATATTTTAGGGGTGGCTCTTCATACATGTGAAGAGGGGATGAAAAATATTTTTTCATTGTAACCCATCGTGTGGGGTATCGTTGAATAGGTCTTTTAAAATAAAAGCAAGGTTTACAAAGTTAATTTTGATTTAATTTTAAAGTAAAAATTTTTTTCGAGTAACCGGCCTCCAAAGTGGTTTATAAGTTGGCCCCCCCTGGCATTTGAAAACTATAGGAGATAGAAACTTGTAAGTTTCCATGCTGTTGGATCATGCTAAAAACTCTTTAGGAAAATTATTTTGAACGAAATCGAACAGTAGGTAACTTTTGAAGTAATTTGATGAAAAAAAAACCTTTTACGCGTTGATAGTTACGGAACCCTCCTGAGACACGTCATGTGTGTAGGTTAGGTTATTTAATGAGATTATGGTGCGATGGAAAAAACAACCAGAAGGGCACTGAAACTTTTTTATTTTAGATCAAACTCAAAACGTAGGAAAACATTCCTTCATCCGTAAGTTACACAAGGTGACTGATAAAAATTTTACCGCTCAGGATCAATTCACACCGCAACTATACGCGACCTTGAGCGGCGCTGCATATGAAAGATAGCAATTCAAAATTGAACTTTATTCACTACACAAAAAGATACACGTTTCATATGACATCAGTCATACACTGCACATGCGCTGTGCAGCGCGGTGTAACATGACATTCGAACTCTTACAATGAAACGTGCATCCTCTTGTGTAATAAATTAGGTTCAATTTTGAATAGTTATCTTAAAAACGCAGAGCCATGTCGCGTATCGTTTCGTTTCGGTGTGAGTTGACCCTTAGGCTTGATATAGCGCATATTTGTAGACCGGGGTAGCTCCGTTTGCTTTCACCACTGGTTGTTGTTCTCGTTGTTATAATGTAAATAATAATTATAGTTAGGTATTTATTGTAAATATTATAGTATTACTTTGTAAAATCATTGTGATCTTAAGTTCTTTTAATGTTAGAGGATGATTTGAGTTCTATCCTAATAGCAGTAAATAAAAGTGTGAAAAATGATTTATTGTTTTATTTTCTGCATAACTTTGTATATTAAGTCGTAAAGACAGACCCTGACTGCACTTTGAGCTATGCATAGAGCAAAGCCACATCTGCAAAATCCTTACTTTACAGGAGAGCAAAAAGAAGGTTGACTTGGTCAATTCTTGATCTAACATTTTCCTGATTGACCTAGCCGGATGAATATTTAAATAATCTTGTATATAGGTTTAAAGTAATGTTTAGTTACTAATAAAATATATTTTAGATTAATATACATTGTTATTTAGGTGTGTGTAGGTAGTATGTAACCATATACAGCGGAAAACCATACGTCATGTCTAGATGTAACTTTACTATTGGGAAAAGTTTCAGTCCTATTTATTTATCAGTTTCTTGATTTTTATTTTATTTAAAATATATAATATTTGTTTCGAGCCTGTACTTTCATGTTACTTATATTTTAAACTAATATTTTAATTAAAATTTGTCCAACATCTATCGTAATAAGAATATTCGCGCCCGTGAGTCGTTCCAGAGAATATAAACACGAGTGAATATGAAACCCTCTGCGCCGAGAGCGTTGATTCCGATGCACATAAAGCTTTGTTTTCGGAGGCAAATATATATGTACCTTTGTTCAATTCCTATTTTTGAAAGTACGTACAATTAAATGGACTTTTTTTAGTACTAAATATACAACAAAATCTATTTGGCTTACGGCCCGTTTCCATAACATATATATCTATAACTATTTGTTAAAATTGTCGCCATTCAATTTTATAATTTTATGAATTACTAGCTGTTGCTCGCGGCTCCGCCCGCGTAAGTATAGTATCCCTCGGGAACACTACTTTTTCGGGATAAAAAGTAGCCTATGTTCATAAAATTATAAAAAGCGACGTACTTTAAACTTTAGAAGTCGATCCATGCACAGAACAAAGTTACATGTGACAATTAATGGCCGGTTTCAATAACCTATCTACCAATAACTATTTGTTAAAACCGTCGTCATTCAATAATTTGCCGGTTTTTTGCGATAAAAATTTGAGGTTTTTAAGAAATAGTTACTGGTAGGTAGGTTATTGAACCCGGCCGTAAGTCATCTATACGAGACGGGCAAAAAAAAATCCTTACTAATATTATAAATGTGAAAGCGTGGATGTTTGTTACGCTTTCACGCAAAAACTACTAAACGGATTTCGATGAAATTAGGTATGGTAGTAGTTTAGACTCTGGATTAAAACATAGGCTACTTTTTATCCCGAAAAAGTAGTGTTCCCGAGGGATACTATACTTACGCGGGCGGAGCCGCGAGCAACAGCTAGTAATTCATAAAATTATAAAATTGAATGGCGACAATTTTAACAAATAGTTATAGATATATATGTTATGGAAACGGGCCGTAAGCCAAATAGATTTTGTTGTATATTTAGTACTAAAAAAAGTCCATTTAATTGTACGTACTTTCAAAAATAGGAATTGAACAAAGGTACATATAAATTTGCCTCCGAAAACAAAGCTTTATGTGCATCGGAATCAACGATCTCGGCGCAGAGGGTTTCATATTCACTCGTGTTTATGTTCTCTGGAACGACTCACGGGCGCGAATATTCTTATTATCGCAGTATCAAGTGTCAAATTTCACAACTCTACACGTTTTCAGCTCTATTGTACTAGCCCAGAGTTCTATTTACAGTGCTATTTATTCTGTCGCGACCACAAAAAAACACTCGTGGTTACGAGAGTTTAGAGTTGTAAAATATAAGAGGCCCTATCCTACTATAGATAGATACATAAATATCAAACATCATATTGTTGTCTCCATATAAAACTATACAATAATACGGATTGTGTCGAGATAGTTAATAATTTGTCATTACGAATTTTGGAAAGATTTTTTTGTATTGTCAAGATAAGATATTCCTAATTAAAACGTAGTATCTATTCCAAAATATTCATTAAGTAATTTACTAAAATTCAATAATTTCCTCTAGTCTGGAAAATAATACTGCATATTATTTTCCAGAATTAATTCATTACTTGAAATTAAAAGTTAATGTTTTATTGCCTTTTTAGATACCTATGTGATTATGACTTAAAAATAATAAGTGAAACGCTAAATTTGGTGGAGCTACACATGACTCATATATGGTCGGCGAGTCATGTGGAGACGTACATTCAAGAACTCCACGCATGAGGTGAACGTGTTTTGTTCTTAGGTAAGACATTCTTTATTAGAAAATATTGTACCAACCTAAGTAAAATAGCGATTCTGTATAAAATTTTTTTTAAGGCGATTCGGGTTACCCACAACGGCCCTGGATAATGGCGTCAATATTGAACGCGAATCCAGGATCCCGGCAAGAAATCTATACTCAGCGCTATGTTCAAGCCTGATCAAGCATTGAGCGCTGCTTCGGCTTACTTAAAGCTCGTTGGAGGTGTATGCTTCGAGATAGAGTTCCTCACTATCATCCTGAAATAGCTAGCAAAATAGTTAATGCATGTTGTGTGTTGCACAACATGCATTACATGCAAATTTACCACCACCTCCACCATGAGATATACCAGAGGACCCTCAGGATTATAGTGAAGATCTTGAGTTGGAACACACTACCCCTAATGACGAGTTAATCCGTGGCAGGGCCATGCTCAATTGCTTGATTAATAGCATGAACTGACATTTGTTCAGTTCACCCTATTATATGTTTATAATATGAGGTGGTGGGTTAAAATTTGCTAGGAAATAAATTAAAAAATAATTTTTATCATTATTATGATAAACCGTTTATTAATATAATCAGTATTTATTTAAATGTAGGTTCTCCAAATGAAGGGAAATATAAGGTTTGGTAAAATCAACTATGGATAGTTTGGGTATATGATCTACTGCTCATAAAAAGACATTTAGGCTACAAATTAGTTTTGTTATTCGTAGCATTTCGGCAAAAAAAATATTATAATGGGCCGGCTCGGCCGGAGAAATACCACGGGCTCACAGAAAATCGGCGTGAAACAGCGCTGGCGCTGTGTTTCGCCGAGTGAGTGAGTTTACCGGAGGCCCAATCCCCTACCCCCCTAGAAATGCCGCAGTTGAAAAGCAATTTGTTACTCCAGGAGGGTACCAACTGCGTTGGAGAATCCCTCTCTGGACGTCCATGCTCAGGAACCCCTGGAACTGAACGTGGACGTCCAGGCTGCCCCTCGTATTCTGGGGAGGGCAAAACTGCGCTCCAATCTGCTCGGGGCAAGAGCAAACGCACAAAGGCACCTCCCTCGATATTAAACATGGACTTTTGTAATATCAGGGGATTACACTCCAACCTTAATGCCGTCCATTACCACCTTGAGACGGCAAAGCCGGCTTTGCTCTTTTTAACCGAGACGCAGATATCATCTCCGAGTGACGCATCATACCTTTCCCACCCAGGGTATTCTCTCGAGCACTCCTTTCTGCCCAAAGCTGAAGTGTGTGTATATATCAGAATTGATATCAGCTCTCGCCGCCTCAGCAATCTTGAGGACAGGGACCTGTCAACGTTATGGCTCCGCATAGATTGCGACGACCACCCTCGCGTCTATGCGTGCCTATATAGGTCCCATAGTGGTGACCCCGAGACGGACCGACTCTTGGAACACCTGCAAGCTGCTTCAGATTTTGTGCAGCGGCAGATCCCATCCGCAGAGATCATAATACTTGGCGACTTTAATGCCCACCACGCCGACTGGCTCAATTCCAGTAAAACTGATCATGCGGGGAGACCTGTCTGCAACTTTGCCCTTGCGAACGACTTGACACAACTGGTTCTACGCCTACGCGAATCCCAGATGTGGATGGTCAGAATCCTTCCTTGTTGGACCTTCTGCTGACTTCAAATCCTGACGGCTACCAAATATCCGTAATCGCACCACTTGGTTCATCGGATCATTGCCTTGTTAGGAGTTCTGTGCCACTTACGATGGTGTTACGACAGCGTGCTGTTAAATACCGTCGTGTGTGGCACTACAAGTCGGCAGACTGGGATGGGATGCGGTCGTTTTTTGCATCCTATCCTTGGGGGAACGTGTGCTTCTCGCCGGATGATCCCGACAACACTGCCAACTCTGTTGCCGATGTGGTGATGCAAGGGATGGAACTTTTCATTCCGTCCTCAGTAGTGCCAACTGGCGGCAGATTTCGTCCCTGGTTTGGTTCATCCCCCAAAAAAGCTTCTCGCCGGAAGCAGGAGGCTTACCAATCCTGGGCCAATGCAGTGTCTGCTCGGGATTTAAATACCAGCACATATAAAAAGGAGTACAACCTTGCCTCTAGGTCCCTCAAGAAAGAGATCACTCGGGCAAAGAAACAGCACGTCAATAGAATTGGTAAGAGACTTGAGCGCCTCCCCTCGGGAACCCGTGCATTCTGGTCTCTGGCCAAAGCTATTGAAGGAAATTTCTGCAAGCCAACCCTACCATCCCTACGCGTAGGAAATGGATCGTTGGCCCAGGACGCAAAGGACAAAGCCGATCTTCTGGGCAAGCTCTTTGCGTCAAACTCGACCCTGGATGACGGGGGGCAGAAACCGCCGACCATACCGCGATGCACGAGCATCATGTCGGATATTCGGTTTCATCAGCGCTCAGTGCGAAAAGCCCTCCGTTCCCTTGATATCCAAAAGTCGAGTGGGCCTGACGGAATCCCTCCTATTGTGTTGAAAAAGTGTGCTCCAGAGTTGGCTCCGGTCTTGACGCGTCTTTTTCGGTTCTCCTACTCTTCTGGCATCGTCCCGGCTTCTTGGAAGACAGCCTTGGTGAACCCGATCCCCAAAAAAGGTGATCGCTCAAATCCTTCCAACTACAGACCAATCGCTATAACCTCTCTCTTCTCGAAGATAATGGAATCCATTATCAATAGCCAGCTTCTTCGATACTTGGACGGCCAGGGATTACTAAGCGACAAACAATACGGGTTCCGTAAGGGTCGCTCGGCTGGTGATCTCTTGGCGTACCTAACTCATCGTTGGGCTCAGGCAATTGAGTCGAAGGGCTTTTTTGTTGTTGGCTGTTAGTTTGGACATTGCGAAGGCCTTTGATCGGGTTTGGCATAAAGCGCTGCTATCAAAGCTTCCATAATACGGGCTGCCCGAGAAATTATGTAAGTGAGTCACTAGTTTCTTAGCAGATAAAAGCATAAAGGTCGTAGTTGACGGCGAATGCTCGGAAACTCAGTCTGTTGAAGCTGGTGTCCCTCAGGGCTGTGTGCTATCGCCTACCCTATTCATACTGCATATCAATGACATGTTACAGACCAACGGAATTCATTGCTATGCGGATGATAGTACAGGTGATGCTGTATATACCGGCTCCCCCAATATTTCTCGGCTAAATGTCATTGAGAGTCGATACGAACTTGTGTCTAAAATAGAGAATTCATTGGAGAAAGTCTCTGAATGGGGTAGACGTAACTTAGTCCAATTCAACCCCGCCAAGACACAAGTCTGCGCGTTCACCACTAAAAAGTCACCAATGGTCGTATATCCTCGTTTCGAGGGCACATCTTTAACCATCTCCCCTAGCATTGAGATACTTGGCGTCAGCATATCGAGCGAAGTCTAGTTCCGATATCATCTAGAGGGTAAGGCCAAGTTAGCCTCGAAGAAGCTTGGTGTTCTTAACAGAGCGAGACAGTACTTCAGTCCGGACCAACGCCTACAACTCTACAAGGCGCAGGTTCGGCCTCATATGGAATATTGTTCTCATCTCTGGGCAGGGGCGCCAAAATACCAACTGCTCCCTCTAGATCGTATCCAACGAAGGGCCGCTCGAATTGTTGACTGCCATAGTGTTTCAAACAGCTTGGACCCTTTGGAATTACGCCGAGATGTAGCTTCACTCTGCATCCTCTATCGGTTGTATCACGGGGAGTGCTCTGAGGAATTGTTCAGAATCATACCACCTGCAACTTTTCGCCATCGTCCCACGCGAAAAACATACCATCCTCATCACCTTGATGAGTGGCAGTCTTCCACCGTGCGCTTTTCGCGTAACTTTCTGCCGCGCACTGTAAAACTCTGGAACGAACTGTCACCAGCAGTATTTCCGGACCTATACGACCTGCAAACCTTCAAGAAGAGAGCGTATTCCCTCTTAAAAGGCCGGCAATGCACCTGCAGCTCTTCTGATGTTGCGAGTGTCCATGGGCGACGGTAGTTGCTTACCATCAGGTAACCCGTTTGCTCGCTTGCCCTCTTATTTAATTAAAAAAAAAAATTATAATATGGACCTTGTTTGTAGGACTATATTTTCTATAATTGAAAAAATTAAACTAATCAGTCTTCAAATTAAAACCCTCAAAATTAAAAACTAATAAAAATAAAGAAGCCTTCTCAACCAGTCAATCATTCCTCAATCCATGTTGATTGGTTGAGTATTACTCTTACTTTTTAAATATTCTAACCAGTCTGAAGCTATATATATAATAGAGGAAAGAGCTGCGGTTCTCTCGTGTTCGATCTCCAAGGCCCGCAATTCACGTTCATGATGCAGCTGGACCTGCTTATTTTCCAGCTGCATCATCTGCTGGGTTCTCTTTTCCTCTAGCTCGAACATCTGTTGTATCCGCTTCTCTTCTAGCTGCATTATTTGAAGAGCAAGTTTCTCCTCCAGCTGCATTATTTGCTGGGCTCGCTTTTCTTCGAGTTCCAAGCGCGCAATCTCAACCGCCGCATACTCATTTGCTTTGCCACCCTTTCAAATGGGGTCAGACCAGATCTTCGGCGGGAGCACACGCGCCTGGGAGAGCCTGCCGAATGCGGTGTCAACGGTGTCGTGGACAAACGACACCTGGCAGATGGAGCGGAAGCAGCGGCGGGTGACCCTTCCAGTGTCGTTCGTATGTGGTGATAATGGTGGCCGTGGAGGTAGTGCAGGTTCATCTGCAAAAAGAAATTAGTTATAATTGTAGGTACTTCATTAACTGTTTTTCAAAATTAAAATGATGAAGAAAACTTATTTTATATTTTAATATTTAATCATAAGTTTAAATATATTTTTTAAACAAAAAATGTAAACCAATTTCCAACATTCCATTCTCCTTTTAAATTTTACTAAAATTTTAACTATTTCTCTACTCAGTCTTCACAATTTGAAAAGTCAGTACCAGGCACCGGCCCAAACATTTTCCTGATAAAAACAATATTTTATATTATTTATATTACTTTAAGTGGTCGGCAGAAAAATATAATAGTGATGATGATGACCACAAATATATTTTTAGCAATAGCAAAATTTCATTGCAAAACTATTAGGAATACCTGTCATCATCATAATCAAAGACTATGAGAAGTACTTATTATTATCATAATGTGATGATGTAGGTCCATACCACATCCATCCATCACATTATGATAATAATAAGTGTGTGACGATGGTGGTGATGATAATGATGATTTCTGTAATTGACATAGTGACATATGCTTGCAGTTCATTAAACAACGTCTAGGGGTCTATAAGGGTATACCTTGGTGCAAAATCTTACTTTTTGGTAGCATATGCTTGATGACTACTTCAGAATAAGTCGAAATCACTATATGTGTCCATATAAATTTCGAGGAGTTTCCTCGATTCCTCATAGATCCTATCATCAGGTCACCACTTTGGTGGCAAAAGTACAAATTTGGGAGTATACCCTTTACCCCAAAAACTGTTGAAAATCGGTCCACAGACGGCGGAGTAATATATGAACATAAAAAAATATATATATACAGCCGAACATATAACCACTCCTTTTTTGGAAGTCACTTTAAAAACAAAATAAATGCAATGTATTTTACAGTTTTTCAGTAATTTGGTGTCTTATTTATTTTACATGAATACATAAATCAGCATTGTTATTTAAAACACATACCATTCATATTAATATTATCCATTAGCATCATAAAATTGTTATCATTATGGTCGACTGATGTTGACACCTCAGGCAGAGAGCTTGGAAATGCAGTTGGATTGATTGTCTGGAAAAAAAATTATTGGTAAAAACTATGTTTTATCAAACAAAAAAAAAAAGGTAAATATACCTCATACATTGGCATTTAACAATAACAAATTATAATTTATTTTAATCACTTACAAAGTTACAATAAATCCAAGCTCTTCGATAGAGTCTTGGCCTAGCACTGCTAATGGACCCATAAGGGCCAGCACCCTCTCATATCAATATCAGAGAGTTACTGATAGCTTGCTGGCCCACCTCCCATGCCATTTTCAGCTCTGCGTAACATTAGTGATTTCTTTTTAGTTTTAGATTTCCAGTCTGCCCATACCTGTAATATAGGCATGTTCTTTTTTAATGATCACTTCAAAATTGAAAAATCTTACCAAATATTTAAATTATTAAAATAAAAATATTTTAATAATGTATTATTGATTAAATATAAGGAGCATTTAAATTGAGTGTACCAAGTCTCTCAAAAGATCTTCTAAGAAAGATAAAGAAATTATCAATTATTAATATTATTTTGAATTTTAACATACCTACTAAGTACTAACACCTTACCGTACCATATAATGTCTCAAAAAATAATTTTAAATGTTTTTCAAGCATTTTTTCATGATTTAATGATAAAATATTTAATATATAATTATTTAATACTATCCTTCATAAAATAAAATGTTTATAAAAAATCATCGCACAAAAATAAGGGAATTTTTAAATAAGGCAATATTAAGGTAAGTATTCTTTTATTCATAAACGTGTAAGTTAGAATCAAATTTTACTTACAGTTCCATGAATTCCAGCATCGTGGTGAACTGCTCCGTACCAGTACGTGCCCTTATGTTCATTTTATCTACACTAATATTATAAAGAGGAAAACTTTGTTTGTATGTTTGTTTATTTGTTTGTAATGAATAGGCTCAAAAAGTACTGGACCGATTTCAAAAATTCTTTCACCATTCTAAAGCTACATTATCCACGAGTAACATAGGCTAAATTTTATTTAGCCGGTCGGTCCTATGATCCACTACAGTATCCTATAATATTTGTGACAGGAGAAGACGGTTATTATTTGACTATCCCTCAGCAGGGTTCTGCGCGTAATAAAACTGTTTCGTGTATGCAATTTTATGCATTTAGATTAATGCTTAGAACTAACTCTTTTAATCCGTTACATTATTACAGAGACTTATTTAGTCAATATTGTGTTGACATGATGGCGAAAATGATATCGGAAATATTAAATTATATTTCTCGGAATCAACAAAGACTGAGGGCTGATGACTACATTCATCTCAGAGATGCCTTAAATCATGACTCAAATGTTGACCCATCAAATATCGGTCAACATATTGCCATCGTCATTTACGGGTTCTCCGCGTTTCATGCACGAGAAAACGCAGGACGCGATGACGTACGTCCGAAATTATGGTAGACCTGACTTATTTGTCACTTTTACATGTAACCCCGAATGGCCTGAAATTAAAGCGGAGCTGCTACCAGGACAACGGTCTTTCGACCGTCATGACATAATTTTACGTGTATTTCATTTAAATATCCTATAATATTTTATATGTTTTAATTCATCAAATTATTTGTCAAAGAATAGATATTCGGTAAAGTAAAATGTTATATGGCAAGTGTGGAGTGGCAAAAGCGTGGTTTACCTCATTGTCATTTGCTGTTCTGGCTAGAAACTAAAATATAACCAGATGAGATCGACAGTGTCATAGTTGCGGAGGTACCCGATCAACAAATTGATCCGGTACTACACGGCATTATAACTAAAAATATGGTACATGGACCCTGCGGAGAACATAATTGCACCATGCATGAAGAACGGTGTCTGCACAAAAAAATACCCTCGCCGTTTCATGAACGATACCCAGACCGGAGAGGATGGGTATCCAGTTTATCGTAGGCGCGATACAAGAAATGGCGGTCGGAGCACTACGCTACAAATCAGGGGCAACATGGTGACGATAGATAATAGGTGGATTGTTCCATACTTCCCGCTACTATGTAAGACTTTTAACGCTCATATAAACGTGGAGTATTGCCACTCTGTCCAAGCCATTAAATATATATGTAAGTATATAAATAAAGGTTCAGATCAGGCAACTTTTAGCCTTAGAAACCCACACGATGAGGTCGAAAACTGTTTAAATGGCAGGTACATAAGCAGATGTGAAGCTGTCTGACGCTTATTTGAATTTCCCATTCACGACCGGCATCCAACTGTAGTGCATTTGGCCGTTCATCTAGAGAACGGTCAAAGGGTGTATTTTACACCAGGGACAGCTCATCAAGTTGTCCAAAACCCACGCAATACCAAATTACTGGCATTTTTGCTCTCTGTAATGAAGATGAATTCGCGAAAACTCTTCTGTATCATGAAGTCCCGCAATACTATACATGGGCAAACAATAAATTCACTAGAAAGAGGCGGTGAAGATGTAGTTGGACATCCGGGGATAAAAAAAGATGCCGCTTTAGGTAGAGTCTACGGGATACATCCATCCCAATCAGAGTGTTTTTATCTTAGGATTCTACTGCACCACGTACGCGGTCCGACCTCATTTGCATACCTTAAAACTGTAAAGGGTATTGTCAAAGAGACATATCAAGCAGCTTGCCGTGACCGAGGTTTACTTAAAAACGATGACCATTGGGGTAACACTTTAAGCGAAGCTTCGTTATCACATTGTCCAAAAAAACTAAGGGAGACTAAGAGTTGTTTGTAATCATACTTTTATTTTGTCAAACATCGGAACCGTTGAAGTTATGGGATACTTTCAAAGATCAGTTCTGTGAAGATATACGACAAAAATTTATGTGATTTTGGATTACCTTCTCCCGTTCGTACCCAGAATAATACTATTGACACAATGGTACAACAGTATAACAGAAATGATCTAACAGCGTTTGTTAATGACAATGTGCCAAAATTAGCACCAGATCTATTATCATCAATAGATGAGACTATTGTGGACAGCGTGAACAATAACATGGGGAGATTATTTTTTTTGGACGCACCAGGAGGCACCGGAAAGACTTTTCTCGCAAATTTGATACTTGCTAAAATACGGCAAACAGGGAAGATAGCGATTGCAGTTGCTTCGTCAGGAATTGCTGCAACTCTCTTGAACGAAGGAAAAACTGCGCACTCTACGCTTATACTCCCGCTATCCGTATCTTTAGATCAACGGTCTACGTGCTCTATTCGGAAAAATGGGCCTCTTGGTAAGTTGCTGCAAGACGCGTCGTTAGTAATATGGGATGAATGCACCATGAGTCATAGAGCTCATGTGGAGGCCGTGGACCGTACTTTAAAAGACCTCCGAAACTCTGCTAATGTCATGGGTGGTATCACTTTTGTATTTGCTGGAGATTTCCGACAAACGCTTCCAGTCGTCAACAGAGGTACGCGAGCAGATATTATGAAGGCATGTTTAAAATCGTCTCACTTTTGGATATCTGTACAAAATTTGAATTTGCGCACCAATATGAGAGCTCATCTACATGGAAATACGCATACCATTTTCCACAACAGCTGCTGAAACTTGGAGAAGGAATTTTTCCATCTTTAAATTTGGGCACCGATTATGCGGTTACTTTAGATGAGTCTCTAGGCCAAATAGTCCATAATTTAGATAGTCTGATAGATGCTATATATCCTGATATCGAAAACTTACATCAAAATGATTTTCGTTGGCTGTGTTGTAGAGCAATAGTTTCTCCCAGGAATGAAACAGTCAACGAAATAAACAATTTAATTATGCAGAAAGTACCGGGTGAAGTTAAGTGCTATAAATCCATAGACACCGTCACTAACATCGAGGACGCAGTGCACTACCCCCAGGAATTTTTAAATTCTCTGAACCCCGCTGGGCTACCACCTCATGAACTGTCATTAAAAGTTGGCACGCCGATAATGCTTCTCAGAAATTTAAGCCCCCCCAACATGTGTAATGGCACGAGACTTCTTATAAAGGAGCTAAAAGATAATTTAGTAGTAGCGAAGATTATCACCGGTCCTGCAGCTGGTGAATTAGCTCATATACCAAGAATACCCATGATCCCTACTGATTTGCCTATACCCTTCAAAAGGCTCCAATTTCCAGTAAAAATTTCTTTCGCACTAACGATAAACAAATCCCAGGGCCAAACATTCAAATTAGTAGGAATTGATTTACGAAAAGGATGTTTTACGCATGTGCAACTTTACGTTGCCCTATCACGGGTCGGGGCTCCCGACCATCAGTATATTTTGTTACCTGAAAATAATGTAACGTCAAATGTTGTTTATAGAGAAGCTCTACAATAATCGCTTTAGTTATCTATCCTAAAACAACGGGTTGCACTCCGGGACTGCCGGCAGAAGTGAAAACTTATATTAATTACATTTAAATATTTTCATCATTAACAACTTTAACATCCACAGAAAGACAATCTGTGCAGCCTGCGGATAATGACTGAGTCGTCGATGTTAGTGTCGGTGTCTGTGAATTATCCTGGGAATCATTTTGCTGACCGTGTCTTTCCTGGGTAGGCTTTTTGCAGCGGTAACCGACATCCGCACGGAGCCGCGGGCGACCGCTATCACTACATCACTACATATTATAAAACAAAGCCCTTGGCCGCGTCTGTCAGTCTGTCTGTCTGTTCGTGATAAACTCAAAAACTACTACATGGATTTTCATGCGGTTGTTACCAATCGATAGAACAATTCTTCCGGAAGGTTTACGTATATAATTTATTTAGTTTTTGTGTACATTTGACTAATATATATTGATATTTGTAAGAGGTGTCGGAAAAAATTAAGCCATTTGGGAGCTTTCAACGAAAACGCTGCCTAAACCCTATGAGATATAACAAAACAATGTATGGCGGAAATATTCTTCTCTTTTAGATCTACAAAAAAGGTCGCAATAGCATATGTCTATCTTTCAAGGTTAACTTGCTATATCCATTATATCTTTTAGAAAAATGATCATTTCTAATGCGGTAATTGTAAAGCTAATCAGACGGAATCAGTATTTATCCTTATCATTTTAAATGAGTTAATATTCTTAAACATTTCATGCAGATTATTTTACCCCTACACTATATACTTTAAGTGAATAACTTTGAAGTTATCGCAAAATAACAGCGCGTGTTTTCGCAGCGCAGCGAGTGAGTTAGGCCGAATGCGATTATGCGCGCTCGATCCTTAAGAATTATTGGGAAAATTTTTTGTTTGTGTCCGTTGTAACTATGATGGATAGATACTTGAATACCTATTTATTTAGTGTTTGTTGTATTGTTAGTCCTGAAGAGTATAAGTAGGTATTTCATACGATAAAAGTATACCCACCTACTTATTTCATTGAGTTTTAGTAGGTACCTATATTAATTTGTTTCTAATTGTTTTGACTAAATTTTGCCCGTTTTGTTAGAGGTTTAAAGACATTCTGTAGTATTAGTATCAATATTGTACCCGTGCGAAGCTGGGGCGGGTCGTATTAAAATAATGAAACTGAAAAAAAAAACTCTTAGTAGGTACCTACTTAAGTACTCAAGAGTCAAGTTTATAAAATCGCGCATTTTTTGAATAGAATTGGGCTTTAGACTGGGACTATATGCACCGGAATCCGGGAGACCGTAGAAAATCCTGAGCATTGAAGAACTTTGCGCTAAAACAATAGAGTTGAAAATCGAAGTATAAGTTGTCGAAGTGTCATATATGACATTGACATTTAACTCAACACTCATGTGCTCGATTTTCAACTCTATTGTGTTAGCGCAGAGTTCTATTTTCAGTGATCTGAATTTTCACCGGTGTTCCGGATTCCGGAGCATATAGTCCCAGCCTTATAACCGTAATAATCGCCTGTGTGTATGTTATAAATACCGACTTTATTATTATTCTTAATTTCTACAGTTAAAATTTGAATTAATTTGATACAAAACTTCCTAGGAACTTTCAGTAAAACTCCTACCACTTTACTGAATCGACTGACTTGACTCATTGACTGCACTGACTATTTATTTGGACTTTGACTAGACTTTAGGCTTGACGATTTAGAAATACGGTGTTGAAAACTTAGACAAGAATTCTATTTGCCTGCCTTTTTAACTTGACACTGACAATAGTTTTAAGCCGTAACGCCATCAATAAATTAAAAAGAAAATTATGACATTTGACAGTTGACACTTCACAACTGACGGCGAAATTAACGTTAGAATCAAAGCAATAAGTGATAAAAACGATTGAGCAATTCGTTGTTGCGATACGAACAACAGAGTGAATTTGGCTAAGACATAAATGTCGTGATTTCAAAAGAGAAGACGATTCGACAGATTTTTTCGAATTTTAATGAAGGCATCTTGACTAGGGCCTCAGTGACCTTGAGTTTAGTTTGTCGCCAGCAATTTTTGCCTTTTAAAAAAATTTATTAAGGCCCGTATTTATACAAAGCACCAATTAAAGTATTTAAAAATATATAATTAATGTCAAAAGCATATAGTATAATAGGCTAGTTTCATCTATCGAAATCAAATGATATAAATTTGTTATTTTATAGTTTCAATCATAAGAAATACGAATACAACACTATTTTGTTATATAAATATGCGATTTATTTATAATTTCGAAAATAAAACTGTAGTTTTATTATATGTATGTCACGTGACCTAAAACGCCAGCCGCCATATTTTTCTTGTAAGTGACGTCATAAGAACATAATAAAGTCAAATAAACAAAAGCGAAAATTAAATCTAAGGTTCATGCACTACACACGCACATATGACATTTATTTGTTTCTGTTCTTGTGACGTCACGATAATGGTGGCTGCCGTTTTGGCGCAAACATTTATCGTTTAAATTTTAATATTTTTTTCTTTGCATAAAGATATAACTAGTATTTTTATTACCTGGAAATATCCAGGTAATAAAAATACTAGTTGACTATCGAACCGATACGAACATTTTAAAATATATTTGAAAAAATGTAGAATAGCCTGTTAATTAAAAGTTTTTTAACCTATAATTTCGAACTTATTCCTAAAAAACCGGTCAAGTACGAGTCGGTCTCGTGCATGGCAAAAAACATGTTAGTTGTATGGGAGCCCCCTTGAATATTTATTTGTTGTTATAGCGGCAACAGAAATACAATATCGTCTGTGAAAATTTCAACAGTCCAGTTTTCACAGTTAAGGAGATACAGCCTGGTGACAGACGGACGGACGGCGAAGTCTCAGTAATAGGGTCCCGTTCTTACCCTTTGGCACGGAACCCTAAAAAATCAGAGCTACCTGAGGTCGTGACCATTTTTCTCCAGTTCACATAAACAGACAAACAGACCAAACATTCTGTTAGTATAGAATGCTCGGTTAATAAAAATAGATATTCAATATATATACAGTGTTCGATTCTCGATCCAAATATATATATAACATGTGAACTTAAATTTTGACCAGATTATCCTATATAAAATACTTAAATTCTAATCATCACCGCGCTCCGCGCGCTTGATGCCGACGCTTTGTACGGTAGTGTGATGGTGTCCATGCGAACTGCGAGTAGACCGGAAATATTAATTACTAGCTGTTGCCCGCGGCTCCGCCCGCGTAAATATACAATCGGGTATCCCGCGAGAATTCTGTACATTTCCGGGATAAAAAGTACCCTATGTTTTAATACAGAGCCTATACTACTAGCATACCAAATTTCATCAAAATCCGTTCAGTAGTTTTTGCGTGAAAGAGTAACAAACATCCATCCATCCTTACAAACTTTCACATTTATAATATTAGTAGGATAGTAGGATGTTATTTATCTGTAAATCACGAACAGTTTTAGTTATGCGTACTGCCATTACTTATGTGATATTGTGGCCGAATGTTGGGTTAAATATTTCATTTGGATAACCAATCACCTGTAGATAGTAATATAATTATTGAGTACGAAATGAAGGTCGTCTTCAAACTCCCTACGACAGTTAATTACCATGGTAACCGTATTCGTGCAACCAGAAACCCACATCGTAGAATAGATTTTGACCGCGCTGAGGTCACTTGTGTTGCGTTACGTAGCAGAGGTCTCAATATACCTATTATACTAGTCATCATTATCATCATCATCACAGACCACAAACATATCCACTGGGCTCAAGTCGGATCTCAATGCCAGGATAATGAGGCTGTGGGACTTTAGGCTTCTGCGGATTGGCTGACTTCGCATGTCATTTGAAATTATTAGTCTTCTCTGACTCGCAGATTTCGTTCACCATTTGCGTACGACTGTTCTTGGGAAAAATGTTATGTTAGTAAGGGCTAGGGGTACGTAACCTACACCCTCTCGAGTACAACCCGAACCATCCCTTATCAAATCGACATTCTCAGAAGTATGATTATATTCATGGTAACATTATAAGCAATAGCACCATATTTTGTTTGTATTTAAAGCATTTAACGATTTCCTTCTCGTAAAATTACATGAGCGTTAAGAACGCGTTTGACATAAATTGGCTGCTTTTCGGTCGATTTTTCAACCAATTGAAACCAAATCTTACAAAACTAACAATTTTCACAAATAAAGTACTTCTTTATCTGTAAAATGGCATATCAAAAGGGGTCGTGTTTACTTACAATCATATGTAGCTTATTTTGTTTATTTTAATAACCGACAAAAATAACGGTGGAGGTTTTTATTAGATTTGTGATTTTTCTGTATCATTTTCGTTAAAATTTAAGTAGTTTTTGATTTTTAACAATTATATTCATAATCGCAATATAATTATGACCGGAGGAGAAAGTTTATTACGAGTGCTAAATAAAAAATACGTCGGAGCCTTCGTGCTCGGTATACATAGACGAGAGTGAGAGTGAAAAACGTACACGGGATTGCCATATGAGTAATGACTTATGCCTACTTTTTACACTACTCCTTGACTTATGGAACAAAAAGATACATAACTACGATACCTATGTAAATATGAAAATACAGTGACGAAAGGATTACAACGAACTTAGGTAATCTTATACTTTGAACGAGACAATCTTTATTATAAATAATCGGTTTCTCGAAATCAGCTACGAGTATTACGATGATATGTATGCAGGGAGTTTTTAGAGAGAAACTTCTATCAAGCTAGGTCTTATCCCTGGAAAACTGCGCATTTTAAGATATATTTGTTTCTTCTTTCGTCACGAAACAATATATCAATAATTTTGACTGTTATGTCAGTCCGGTACTAATAATAATAATTTATTATTAATATTTGCGTACTCAACAAGCTGTACAAATATAAATATAAATACAAAGTATGATAGAACATAATTTGTTCTATCATACTTTGTATGTTTTTCGCAAGTATCTTTTGTGTGTGTTCGTTTGTAAATTCCTTATTCCCACCTATCTTCAAAACGGCTGAATGGATTTCGACACTTAAAGTATTCTTAGATTTGTTTCAAAAACCCAAGTGTCCTTAAAAAAAAAAAGACAAAATGGCGGATTTTGGCGCCAATTTGTAAATAGTTCATTTTTTTACCTTAAATGGTTGAAAAAATGCTTTCCCAGTTATTTGGGCAACTTTCTGAACTGGTAACCCCACTAGTACCTATGCCACATTACAGAATAATCTACGAATGAATGTTGAATGTGAATAGGAACGGGAATGGCGGATACTTTTAGATTCCTATTTAATATTTACTTTTTATGGAATAAAAGCGGCAAACAAGAAGATGAATATAATGATAAATATTGCGCATGATTGTTACGGACTTCTTCTCTCTCTCTCTCTTTCTCTCTCCAAAGACTTGTCCTAAGATCGTAGTTTATTTATACAAATAAATAAAATTTAAGTGTCTGTTTGTAATTTCAAAATATACAGCTTTGCACTTAATGTTTAAGACAGTATATACGGTACCTACAACAAAAAAACATTTTTTTTGTCAGTCTGTCCGTCTGTCCGTCTGTTTGTTAGTTCACGATAATCTCTATAATGGCTAGACCGGTTTTGATCGAGCTTTCACTAGAGAAACTTAGGCTACTTTTGATCTTAGGGTTCCGTTTTATAAAAAATTGGTTTCCGTTTCCATTAGTTCCACGCAAATGAAGTAACAGGCACCAGCTAGTGATAATAGAGCGATTACTGTCGCCTACGCGCGACTATAATACATATAATAATAGAATACGCGTGATGCCAAAGGAGGGTGTTGCCTGTATATTAAAAGGGTGATATTTTAAAATTATCTATCTCTTATAACGATAATATTAATCCTTCTTCCTTCCTTCCTCTCTTCTGAAGCAATTACACAACCATGAACAAAATATATATATTTTATAGATAAGGATCTTTTGTTTTTTTTTATTGTATACCTATATACAATAAAAAAACAATAGATCCTTCATTAACTAAACCAATATAATATAATATCTCGCCACACTGATGTCAGTGATGGTAGCCGGCCAGGTTAGCTACGAAGAATTTATTTTAAAGTGCCCAAGTGTATGCGCAGTACACAAGAGCACCGTCTCTTCCTTTACTCTCGAAACCATCTGCATCAGAAGGACGGTTAAACGACACGACTGCAGATATATCAGACGCAGGAGCGACTTTTTACATGCCCATCCGACGCATGGATCATATTTCTTGTCAGTCTGTTGATTAACAGATTGACAAGAAATATGATCCATGTGTGGTTATGACAATGCAGGCTGATTAGCCTGCATTGTCATAACCAAACTTGGAAACAAAATTTTTAGTTGTTGCAATGCGGGAATCGAACCCACGACCTTCGAGTTAAGGAGGCTGTTAAGCGATAATATTATAATAGTAAATAGAAAACCAATAACATTATCGAAGCTAAGTGTAGCCCAGTTGGTGACAAACGTATCAGCTTTACCAAAATCTTTATAATACAACTAATTATGACGAAATGTTCGACGCTTTAGCTTAATGAAGAGAAAGTCATGTTTATTGTGAGATCAAGGAAAGTGTTAGATGTGGCATTGAAGAAAAACTTTTGCATAATTTCTCTTGATCATGAGATCAAAGAGCGATGCTTCAACATTTACTTGGACTTGACATTCGATTTCTTGCAATGAAACGTGTATCTGATGTAGTGAATAAGGATAAATTTTGAATAGATATCTCAAATATGCAGCGCCGCCTCGCGTCAGGTCTCGTCGCGTGTGAAATGAACCCTTAGACTTACTGAGTCTTTATCAAATTTAGAAGATTTTTGAAAATCACTAAAATATTAGTTGTTTTAGATATTATTAGTATCGTAATGACGCTATTATTATCTAAATGACCAAATCCCTTTAGTAAAAATAAGGGTTTCAAAACTATTTTTTGTAAGGCAACAACATTTTATGTAGTATATATTAAGTATAAATTCCGCCAAACTTTTTGAGGCTTTTCAGTTCTCAGATAGCAATACTTTTCATTTTCACATTTTTCTTTAGTAGGTATTGTATTAAATTTAAATTCAAATTTACAATTGTTTACAAAATATTTCAATGAGATACGGTTATATACTTATATAAAACGCATCTATTTTTTTCTTTATACATACCAGACATTTTTCCTCGCAATTAAATAAAAACATAAAGTCGGTATTTAGCCTTTATGGCGGCAAAGTTTGTGAACCGTCTGGGGCGTACAATTTGAGGCGTCAGACTGAGGTCCTCCATCCTTGACTCTAACTTCTAAGGGATAATAAAAAAATATAAATTAGTTACTTACTAAGTTATTGTCAGTTGGGGCAACTAGATGGTTTATGGGTAAAGATTTATAATGGTGCTATTGACCTGTATAAAATAATGTATTGCCGCTAGCACTAACTTACTCAAATACGATATATAGTCGTTAAATATAACGATATCGCTTATAATGACCAATCAGGTATTACAACCGAGTGACAAGGTGCGACCTAATCCCTATGTAAATTACGTAAACATACCATCTATAAAAACATCGGATACACTGTTAAGGACAGCGGCCTCGTAACGTAATTATACCAGTGAATTGAAATGTGAACGATAAACAAGTGATTTAAAACAGTACATAAACTATAATAGTGAACATTCAGTTACTATATTATATGTATAGATTTCTATAGCATCAGTGTGCAAAAAGTCGTGTTAAATAGTGTTTTATGAACTTAAGGTTATTTTGCTTATATATTTTAAAGTGTAGTGAATTTCAACGTAGTTTATTTTGATTTATATAGATAAACATAATATCTTATAGGAAAAATAACAGTTTGGATTATATAATAAATGGATACGGAGTTATTAGGCAAAAAATGGTAAAAATACATAAGATTTCATACATGGTGTACCTTTGGTTATGAATATCTTTTATATGGAATAAGATTATTTGTATATAAGGATTTATGTAATTGGGAATATCAATAAAGAATTCCACACAACGCGTTTTACTTCACCTGGCTCATGGAAAATAGGAAAAATTATGGAAAATAGCGGTATAGAGAGGCAAAAGTGAGATAGCAAATCGGCCCGTACAAAGAGGCGTACGGGCGCGGCTCTCTATACGGCATTGCCATGAGCCAGGTAAGCAAGACGAAAAAAGTGAAAATCGTTCTCCTCAAAATACAAGTGTTTTATTATCGCCCCGGCTCTGCCCAAATCGGTGTAACCTTGCTATCTTCGAGTCTAATCTGAGCCGGCGGTTGAAATCCTGTGGAATTATACAGTCATGTACAGCGACATTTGGCTTAAGCCGGCGAAACTGTATGATATTCATTGGCAATAACGACCAACCGCTTACCAGTATAATAAAACACAATTTTCAAACTTATTACTAATCTATGAAGGAATATTATTTGACTTATTATTAGCTATGCATTTTCTCCTACCTACCCCTTTTCGCATTCTTTGCTATTTCACTTTACATTTTACACGACTAATTTAGTGAATAGTGCGATACTTGACTGTGTGAATGACAGGTTGAATTTATTTGGCAACAAGCTCATTTGCAAAGCCTATACCCTCGATGGGTATTATCCATATTACGTAAGTACTTAGTTGACATTATAATTACTATAATAATATTGTATAATATAATATGTGTATATTGCTTAAAACAACTATCGGACATAACGTCCGAGTTATAATATGGTGCTTTCGATGTTGCTATATTCGGTTTCCACTCTAGATTAATGTGGCCGTGATATTCCGAAATGGCAATATTAAATTACGATGTCACAATTTAGTTACTGTCCAAAAAACACGCTTATTCGTGTATTTCAAAATGCAATTTAAATACCGCACTATTTCCTTTTACCGGATAACGCACCAATAACCAAACCACCAGCGTGTCAGGACACATCTTATAAGACGGTTTCCGTACAATTCAACGCGCAATTTTTAATTTTTCAAATTACTTTAAAAGTTAATAAACGATTTCGCTGAAAATAATTTCCCAAAAGACTTATCGGCACGGAAAGACATAAGTTTTCTACCTCTCATTGTTTGAAAATGCCAGGAGGGGATCAACTTGTAAGCCACTTTAGAGGCCGATTATTATTCGAAAATGATTTACATTATAAAAAAATCATGCATAACCCTTTATTTCAAATGCCTATTCGACGATACCCCACACGAAGGGATAGAAAGAAAAAAAATAATATAATTATTATAATTTTGTGTTGCCAAAAATAAAGTCTTTATGCAATCTGTACAAAATGTTCCCTATTTATATTCATAATTACTAAAGTTAGCAAGACAGACAGACGGATAGACAGACAGACGGATAGAGCGAAACTTTAAGGGTTCCTTGTAGTTCCTACGGAACCCTGAAAGCGTTGGTGCGTCATTTATTTGAATATTTATTATCACAAAAAATATCTATAACACAAGTAGCCAAACTGTAGAGCAGTTTGTTCGTTTTTCTCATCATAATCATCATTATCATCATCGACCGATGACGTCCTAACTACAGCTGGCGCAGAGGTTTGAAGATTGGTAGTTTTCTTTATAAAAAAGGATAAGCACATTATGTATATTACGTTTTCTTAGCCACGCCATATGGGTTACATCACAATCTTCTCCATCACTGAAAATGAAACTTTCGGGTATTTTTGTTGACCTAAATAACCAGTTCAGAACAATCCTTTTAGTAATTCTGTAGAAAGTCGAAACTCTACAACATTCTTTATATTTCTTTGTGGTTATTATTTTTCTCATCACAGAAGTAATTTGATACAGCAAGAACACGTAAACAGATGTTCCTAAGTACATTTAATTATGTTATCCTTTGTTGAATACCGGCGACATTTTTTACTCATTTTAAGCTTGGATTGAGGTTTCCTGGAAAATTAATTCGACGATTATTTTGAGTTGAGTATTTGGTTAGCATTTACCACAAGGTACCCGTCTATTACGAACCTATTTATTCGGATCTATACTTGAAGATACAGGTGCGCGTGAATTGCAATCGATCAAAGTCGAAACATGTTTTTATTATTCGTCTTTGAATTTCGGGATTCTCGGAGAATAACTGCGGTCGAGAAACAATAGTAAACATTGGAAATAATGTTCTCTATCCTCTTGAATATATTAGGTATATTTTTAAGAACGAATATAGGTGTTTTTTCAATTCAAAAACAACCGAGAGGTTTGTATTTGTTTTACCGAATAAAACTTATCTAGCTGAACTATAAATCTGTTCTAACTTGACTAGTAATAACTCGCGAAGTTTTGAGTAGAAATAAACAGTCAGAATCTTCTTAGACTAGAAGTAGAGTTACTAACCGTAGGAAATTCAACACATTTTTCATTTTAAAACAATTTATGTCACATCGCAATGGCAGCAAGAAAATATTATGAAAAAAAAAATTAAGTCAATTTTCGTACAAAAAATCTATAATAATCCACGTTATTTTAGCTCTGACCTGTGACGAAGGTTTATTAAATGAAGCACTCTCAAAAAGGTGGCACAAAAAATAATAACAATTTATTTACCGTGGCTTATAAAAGCAAAACCTAACCAAGAGCATTTCAGGACAGTCATGTCTAAGGAGGGTTCAGTAACTATAATAATAATAATAATAATAATAATGGTTATTTATTTCTCTCACAATCACTTAGCACATACAGAAAAGTACAACACAAAGTACACACTATATCAATGCGCAAAAGCTTTGATTTAAATAACTTCAAAGTTATTGGCCGATTTCGCTCACAATAATTTTCCTAAAGAGTTTTTAGCATGATAACTATAACCACTTTGGAGGCCGATTACTCGAAAATGATTGACTTTGTAAAAAATCATGTATAAACCTTGCCTTTATTTTAAAATATCTATTCAACGATACCCCACACGATGGGGTAAAACAAAAAAATATTTTTCATCCCCACTTCACATGTATGGAGAGCCACCCCTAAAATCTAAAATTATTATTATTTTAAGATGCCGAAACCGAGATCTATATACAATATTTACCTACACCAAATTTCATCAATTTATATTCATAATTACAGAAGATAGAAGCGCGGACAGACAGACAGACTGATAGTCAGACGGACTGGCGGACAGAGCGAAACTATAAGAGTTCCTTGGTTATTACGGAACTCTAAAAAGTTATGTATGAAACCTTGCCTTAATTTAAAAAGGCATTTTCGATCCCACAATTTGGGATGGAATGAAAAAAATCATCCTCACTTCACATGTTCGGAGACCTACCCCTAAAATACAAAATTATAATTATTATATTATGATACCAATAATAAAGTCTATATGCAATTCTATTTATATTCATAATTACCGAAGTAATTAAGGGAGGACAGACGGACGGACGTACAAAGCGAAACTATAAGCGATCCTTATAGTTACTACGGAACACTAAAAAAAAGGAAAAAAAGGACATTTAAAAGAATTAAGGTTTGTTGGGGCATGAGTGTCCCATTTCGACCCAGAGGGAAAAAAGATACCTATTTCCCTCTGGGTCGAATGGAAAATACTTTTTGTATGGCAGTAGTCATCTTTACTTATAGATCATCTGATCCCATTAGACAATATTTTTATGAATTTAAGGCAATTTTTTAAATTAAAATAATAACTTGATATTTGGCCACTTAGTTTACCTTACCTATACCTTTAGGATACGTTCCCACGATTTTAGTGGTCGTGACAAAAAAACAGCACCGTAAATAGAACTGTGCACAATTGAGCTGAAAATCGTGTAGAGCTGTCAAATCTGACACACACTTCGATTTTCACCTCTATTGTATTAGCGCAGAGTTCTATTTACAGTTCAGTTTTTTTCTGTCGCGACCACAGAAAACTCTCGTGGGTACGAGGGCTTACTGTCATCTCAGTGCAAGGGCAGTGGGACTTGGTTTCAAATTCCGTGAAATGAATGAGTGGGGAAAAAAGATAAATTAATAGGCAAATTTGTGTTTTCCTTACGATTGTTTTATAAGAAACCAAATTCTTACTTATTAAGAATGATGCTGGGGATAAATATTATAATGTTAATAACTATACCTAAATAATTGTATAATAATACAAAATAATATATTACATAAAATATAAAATATAATATAAAACACCTAATACCTAAAAACTTACTTATTTGTCTTAAATATTATGCACACAGCCAATGCTAAATTGTTAGGTATTTGCCACAAATAAATAAAAAAAAAAAAATCGCATCCATTTTCCGACGTTATGCAAAATAAGAGCTTATTTATTCCCATATATTGTGTAATCACAAACAATGATCACTCAGAATGGTTCCTTGTTCATCAGTGACCATATAGGGCCTTCCTAGCTTTGGTGGGCATATTTTGTTGGATTTCGCTACTCTGAACTTCTTTTTCAAGGTTCTGTAGAGTTCCAGTCTCTTTTGATACCTTGTACACGCATGTATCGTAACTCCGAACTTTTCTGCTAGCATTTTCTAATGGTTCAACAGTATTTCAACGAATTTGCGATATGAACTACATGTAAAATATTGAGTCTAATCTATTTAATCCGCAATATTGATTAACTACTTGTATAAATATAAAGAATATAAAATGTTATGTGTAGTTTTGTTATGAGATTATATCTAAAAGTTACAAAAAAGTGTCAATAATTTTTGCTAATATATAATTATTAAAAAAATACCTACGTCATTAGTATACATAAATGAAATACAAAAACTTTTATTAATGTAAGTATGAACTTAAACGCTTAAATTTCGGAGATATTCGCAAATATGTTTCTGAGACCCATATATTTCATACAACTTTAGGGACGCATGACGTCATATACTACTAGTAGTACTAGGGCGACTATTGTATGGAGCATATTAACGAGACTTGAAAGTTTCGAGAAGTTCTGTTAACAAATCAATGTAACTTTGAAAATATTGATTTTGAATAAACTGTTTCTTCTTATAAGTTACTCATATTTTAGAGTATTACATACTCATTTATGCAATAAAAAAACAGTTATCCAGCCTAATTGTGCACGGCGTATTTGCTATCTTTTATTCCATTTCTGTCTGCTGGTGGAATAAATTTATTTTTAGAAACAAGGTGAAACAAAGGGTTTCACCTTTCTTTAGAAATTGTTAATGAAATAAATTTTCGTGAATGTGATAAATTGTTAAATAAAACAAACATGAATAAATAAGCTATAAAATGTAACATATTCGATTCTAACAAACGAATTTCTTTACACTTACTTAGACGTTTCGCATTTTAATAAGCACGGAGCACAAAATAGTAAAACGGCCTTGTGTGGCTGAGGAACTTGGCGGCAGTGACGTGAAGGCGTTGGTATGGCGGCGGAGTGAATACGAGCTTTCGTTTTGGTTTTAGTCGCACCGCTCCCAATTCCCATCCACTATCCACGCTTGGGGTGATCCCACGCTCCCCTGTAACGGCGTCCAAACGGCATTTTTCGAACTTGAGCGTTGAGTTTTAGGACGCCCGTTGATATTGTGGATGTCGATTAGCGGTAATCACTTTCCATCAGGGTTCTATGATCGTTTGACTCCCAAAAAGGCTCTGTCGGCCCATTTCCCAGTCTTATCTTGAGGAACAGAACTGATTACGTAATTCAAATTACATTATATTGTTTAACTAAGCAAGACAGTTTAAATAAGGCTGCTTTCATTGAAATTTGAGTATCTCGCTTTCTTAAGGTAAAGTTTCCCAGAGGAATGTTTAAAAGTGAGCTTGTATAATATTTTGTTAGCAAAACTTTTGTGATTTTCTCATAGATTTCAAAACTCAAGATGGGCTATGACGTACAATTGACAGAAAAAAAATCTTCATACACTAACAAGTTACGCCATCTTGGTTTTCACCATACTTCAAACGTCAAAATGGCCCCAAAATCTCAAAAGTGGGGCCATTTAACTGGAGAAACTTTTTGCTTCAACATGCCTCGTCTATAATATATACGTCTATGGATTTTCTAGTAAACTTCTTTTTTATTAACTTTGTCACAAAAACCAAGACAGCGTCGAGTTTTTTTTAACGATTACTTCTTACGTCCTTAGTATTGTGTCTAGTACATAATATTTTTTCACCACTCTGAACGATTTTTTATTTTAAAATATATTTATACTTGTGCTTCGTTCTTCTAGATGAGTACCTAAGGAGTAATAAATTGTTCGTAAAGTGGCACTTGTACCTAGTAGTGTATTTCAGTCACCATTAAATATCATGCTATCTCTTTCGTACTTCGTATAAATGAAAAAGAAGGCATGCAAATATGCAACTGATTTTATGCATTTTACTAAAGATTCCAGCATTTTTTATGAGAAAATAAACACGGGCGGAACCGCGGGTAGACCCATAACAAAATAAATGCTTTTGTTTGTTAAATAAAATTAGCCCCTTCTTTGCCTTCAATCCCAAAAAATATATGTATAATACATCGCACCCGTGCGAAGATGGAGTGGGTCGCTAATATAAAATAATTAAAAAAAAAATCCAATTACTGTCAAAACTCCACTCCTGAGGTGAATATCACCATACTAAAGAATAATCAGCATGACAAGAGCTATATAACTGAGGTTTGAAATCTGCCGGTGGGTGGGGACGATTTTTTGCATGGTCCAAAAAGGAGCCTAATAGTTAATAATTTCCTTTAATAATGTTAACTTTCTTAGTTAAGATAATAATTACGTAACGTACGTAAAACCTAAAGGAGCCAACCCTGAAGTGCCGCAAATATTCTAATATACTTTTTGTATTACTATTCATTACCCAACTTTTAAGCTTTTGTGTATCTTGCCAAATGTTAGATGCATATCATGTTTTGTTATGTTATCTTGATTGTTAGATCGTAGTTTACTTTTTATCTCGGAACAATGTTATATGTTTTCCATTTCTATAAAATAATCAACAGAAAAGAGTCTATTGCATAATGAACTTTTTAGAATTACCAAAACTAATGTTTGGCGGATAAAGCATTTTTTTCATGTACGTATTTACGCAATTCTTTGTCAAATGGCCTTCCCTGTCGTTAATCTAACGTAGTTTTTATGACTTTCCTTTTTTATTAGCAGTAATAATATTATATAATGATATCTAACCCCAACCGAAATTTTATGAAACAAAATAATCAACCCAACCAAGAGCGTTCGTTTTCGCCCAAAATAGGTAATTTTACTCGAGAGTTTTGAACATGGGATAACTATCATGGAAAGTTACAATTTTCTATCTCGTATAGTTTGTAAATGCTAGAGTATTATCATAATATTATAGTCATCGTTATTTGAACTGAACCTCAATTCTCGTATTTATAGTCGACTTTTATTTTACTTTGATTGTATTGTAAGTGTAGCGAATTGTTATCAAACTGATTATGTGACGTTTCGACCATTTAGATCGCGTTTTACGCTGGTTTAACGCTTCAAGACTCGAGAGTACCGGTTTGGCAGTTATAGCGTATCCGGACTTGATTGTAATTGTATTATTGCAGGTTCTATTTAACAGAATTGCACATTCCAGGAGCCAGCCCGGCTCATAGAGTTGAAGTTTATTCGGCTTGGAATTTCGTTTCGTGACTTTGGTTCTACTTCTGGTACTTTGTTTGCTGCCTTACCAACATTAGTGTAAAATTGAAAACCATTCAACAAATTTTTTGTGTAACTCTTGATCTCCTCAAATTTTAACATGTCACCTTGGAACAATTTTAAATAATGATCCTCTTCACCCCTTTCTACTTCTATGTCTCTGGTTATATAACAGTTGTCATAATATGACAACATTATAAAAAATCATGTAGTAAACCTCATCTTCACTTTAAAATACCTATTCGAGACACCTACTCCACACGATAGGGTTAACGATAAAGAAACATCGCCACTTCAAATATAGGGTTTCACCCCTAAATATATTTTTTAACTACAGAAGTTAGAACTTAGCAGGAGTGGAGAGACGGAAGGACAAAGCGAAACTAAAGGGGTTTCTTGCAGTGGCGTGGGTTTCCTATAACTCCATTCCTATAGGCTTCACTTGCCACTTACCTTTTGAAGAGCCTCACCCAAATCCCTACCTACTACAGGCCATAATACAGGCCAGGGCTTCCCTATGAAAGAGAACCAGCCTTCGCCGCTGGTTTCTAGTAGTACTACGGAACTTTCATTCCGCTATTAAACAAGCACTAATCGTGTTAACGATAATACTGTATGGTGATACGATTTAAAAATACCACAAGCCTCAGTAGACAACATGATAATAATTTGCTGTGTTAATAATTCAAATGTTGTATAATGCTTACAGATTCCTAATAATTTTATAACAGAAAAATACAAATTAATATTTGATAATATTTCCCGTAACGCGTACGCGTACGCGGCGGTGTCAAGTTCAAGCTAATTCATTTTCTTAAAGTAGAATTTTGTTTACGCTATGTTTAGCATAATTTAATTAATCAGGGTGAGGGTCTCATAAAGTTTGGTTTTAATTAATTTTGGGATAGACTAACACCTTATGTTGTTATATAAGATAATTATATAACAACATAAGGTGTAAAAAACGTAAGGGGTATAAAAAAAAGTAGGTATTAGTATCTCAAATGACGTATATTAGTTTGTTACATATGTATAAATATACATTGTGCAATGTTAGATCGCCAACAACCCGTTGTACCACTTGCAAGCCTTATTGTTTTGGTAATTAGGTCGATAAGTGACACAAATTAGATTTTCTCAAATAATACTTGGCTTAACTGGCTTGGCAATAACTGGCTTGCAAAAAAAATACCTACTACACTTTTAAAGTTAAGATCTCAAACATATTATGAGGTTTTATAGTAGATAAACCTTTTATAGCAAAATTTTCAGCTTGCTAATTTAATTAGTAGAAAGCCGAATAAATTTTCCTCAAAAACTTCAATACTAAAAATCTTAGACATTTTTAGTATTGATTTTTATTTTCTTTTAATTAATTAATGTTTATTATTTAAATTATTATTTTTTTATTTCTATAGTTTTTATTTTTATTTAATTTAATAATCTAATCCTTTAGCTAGTAGACCGTTTTCATAAAGTGTTTCATATTATAATTACAATTTACAACCTACAGTCTCAATACAGCTGTCTAAAACATGTCAAAGTTAAATATGAGACGAAGAAGAAGAATAAAACAGTACCTACAATTTCAATTAGACTGAAGAAAAGCTGTAAAGAAAACTGTGCATTTGAAAATAATAAGAACAATTTAATGTTGACGCCTTGTGATCTTAATGATTTACATAGAAAAAATATAAATTCAAAAACATTTAAATAGTGCCAGTCTTACGCAACCATCGTTAACGATACGGCGAAGTACTTTGGTCTGAGATCCCAGTCGGCTTCACTTCCCTTATATTCTTACTGATGCAATATTGTATATCATACTGTAGTATTATTAGTGTGTACAATGAACGTATGCATATCAGCAAGTTTGCGCGGTGGGACAAATCTCAGGTACAGGGATCAAAGGTACAAAAAAATTGTACTATTTTTACAGTCTGTGAATTGATTTTTACGTATGTTATAGTAAAATAATGACAATTAAATATTATAAAGTCTGCACTTTTAGTAGGTATTCAGTGTAAAATATTTACACCGAATAACTATTTATTTTTATATCATCCATGTAGAAATAAAATCATTAAACTTCTAATATTTATATATCTGCATATTAGAGATAAATTACTTTAAGAAGTTTTGTTATTATAAAACCAAAAATACGATTGATACTTTATCAGAATGTAAGTAATGTGAGTTAGTGCAATTTTCCGCAACTTTAGCATCTTGTAATAATTTAATTCTTTATTATTTTTTACCAAAAAATGAAAACCGACTTCCAAAGTAAAAATGCACAAGAATGTATGAAATAAAACTTATTTTCTAAATAATTCCCCTTTTAAATTTGGATAAAATTTTTACTATTTCTCTACTCAATCTTGATAATTTCAAAGTCGGTACCAGCCCGAACAACATTCTGATAAAACAATATTTAAAATAGAATTCACAATAGAATTCATGTTCTAGCTAATGCTCAAAAAAGTAATGCTCAAAAAATTTATTGCACGACGAAGTGCAAATAGAAATTTAAAATGTTACTAATTGGCTTAATACCAATAATCTAGCGTTTGACCTTGAAAAAACAAATATTATAAAATTCTATAAAGCTAATGCTAATGAAGACAAAATTTTAGAGAGTAGAATAAGCCCTATCAAATGCGTATCGTCTACCATATTCATAAATAAAGATAAAAACTTGAAATGGAAAAACCATATTGATAGTATCTGTAACAGACTGAATAGATTCATATTTGTTCTTAAAATAATAAAAAATATTGTATCTATGGAAGCTGCCTTAATATCCTATCGGTTACGTCTTCTCAACATTAAGATACGGTCTGATACTATGGGGAAATTCGGTGGAAGATACCATGGCCTTTATTATACAAAATAAATGTATTAGAGCTATGACGGGGGTAGATCATCTAACTCATTGCAAACCACTTTTACAAAAAATTCAAGTACTTTCCCTGGCTTTTATATATATATATATAACCTTAAATATTAGAACCTTGTCTATTTGTTAAGAAATATGATTTTTTTATCAAATAGAAATATGATATTCTATTTGATAAAAAAGGCGATAAAGACACTAGAAATAAACGAAATAAAAATAAAATCAACATACCCGAACAAAAGTTAGCAATCAATGACATTACTGTAAAAATATACGACAATCTTCCGGACAACATTAAAAATGAAAATAATACATATATTAAATTTAATAAAGCATTATTTAACTGGCTGTTACAAAAATGTTACTATTCTATACAAGAATATTTTAACGATATAGCGGTAACAAATGAATTTAAAATAACTTCGAACATGTATAATAACAATATACTAAATATTATAATAATATTAAGTTAGTTATGCAGGGTAGGTACTTAGAATCTCGCAGAGTGCATATGCGGTATGCCGTGATATCATAGCACATAGATACGATGGTTTTTGGTGGCACAGGTTGTAACAATCTAGATCCACGATCGCCATTCCACGACAAGCAGACTCCCGTATAATATACAATACTTATCCTTGACCTACAAGGGCGAAATGGTGCCACACTACGGTTTCAATTAGGTATTAGGTAAAAATATAATTCTTCTTCCTTCTTCCTATTTTAAAATAATTTAATGACGGACGGACATAATATTATAAAAGTAATTATTTGTTTTGACTAAAGATTAATTTATTTTGAAATGAAATCTCTTTTTATTTTAAGTTTTACTTGACAAATTTGATGTTGTGCTTCTTTCTTTTCTTATTGTACTTATACCTGGCTATATACTAGTAACCCCACCCCACCAAACAGGTTAATGAGCGGTGACTTAGTCAAGCTAATTTGGTCATTCAAAAATGCAAGTCTATTGTTGTTCTTTTCTTTAATTATTTCTATAAAAATTATGAAAATTTCCTCCCCCTTAGTAATCCCGCAACCATATATTTTCCTCATGATGGGAGAAAAATAAATTTGAAAATCCTGAATTTTCCAACATTTCTATCATTTTATACATCGCTCGTATTTCAAAATAGGCATTGCCACATTTCTTTCTATAATCGCTTCTATCTCGGAAACGGTACATCCTACTGAAAAAAAAATTAAAATTTCCTCCCCTATTGCAACCATATATTTTCTTCATGGTGGGAAAAAAGGAAATTTGAAAATCCTGAATTTTCCAACATTTCTATAACTTTATAAGTACATCGTTCGTATCTCAAAGTAGAGCATTAACATATTTTATCGCTTCCATCTGGAATTTTTTTTCGATTTTTTTTTTGAAAATCCTAACTTTCCAAAAATTTCTATAGCTTACATAGCTGGTACTACATAACATACTGTGTTAATAATCATCGATCCTAATCAGCATCCGCAACAACTTTTAAATTAGTACTAATGTTATTTTTACGAAGAAAGAAAATTTTCCATTTTGGAAATTGAAATTGGTTGACAATTTTATTTTAACTTAATTTTTATTTTATTTTAACTGGAAAAGGACACCCATATTAATTTTAATGAAAAAAATGTAGGCACGCCATTTTGGAATTTGAAAATGGATTTAATTATCATATTATTTTTTCTGCAACCCCTAAAACCTTGAAAACGACACCCATAGCAAAGGAAAACAAACTCCAACAGTATCCAAAAATGGGGATTTTCCGTAGCCTGCAAATTGAATTTTAAGCAGTCATTAATTTATCACCCCAGTCCGCTTTTATAGCTGCTTACATCGTATAATAGTCACCAACTAGGAAATTAAGTCGCCAACTTATAAATTTCGGCGCCAATTTGGATTAAATTTCACCACTTTTTATTCGCCGATTTTTGTATTTTCTGTTACCTTCGGTTTCGCCAATTTAGTAATTTAGTCACCAACATATTAATTCGCTGCCAAATTCAGTAATACATTACACAGTATGGTTATGTGCAGTCGCCAACTTATTTTTTGTTAGCAAGATTAATTTTATATCTATTTCTAATAGTAGCTTTAATATAATGGAGACTTTTATATTAATTTATATGGGCCCCTATCAATACAGATATTTCAACGATCACAATGAAATCGTCAAATTGAATAAATCTCGCCTTAAATTGTCAATAAAACAATCTCTTCTGTCACTTAATTATTTACAAACTGAAAATATCTTATCTAAATTAACGTAGGCAATTTTGAATAAAAACCATTCTAACACTTACACTAATAAATCTTACATCACTAATCTAGCAACACTGTATACTTTCACTTTAGTTTTAACAAAAAGTAAATACATGTTTACATAACACAACACTTCTTAATATATGTATAAAACATCTACTTCAAATTATTATATTATGAGCTGATGCGAGCAGCTTATAACTTGGACCACAAGCAAAATCTCGATAAACAACGGTCCCTGCAAATGTCTACAAACTAATTTGTACTTACCCTCACATTTTTTAATATTTTTTATATTTCATTAGTCATCTTACATCTTACGTGTAATTGTTGAATATTATGTTACGTAAATTTTTGTGAAATGTATTAATTTAGAAACATTGTGTCCACTGTATGGGGTGGAGGGTTGATAGTCTGAGACACAGGAACTCCTAGTTCAGTCATCAACCCACCTAAACTCTTACTGTATAACTGTTTTAATTAGTGTTCTTCTACTTTATGAAGGTGAGAAATAAATGATTATTATTATTATTATTATTATTATTATATATACGTGTATATCCACTACATACTTAAATATTATTTTTAACAGTCTTGCCTTGATGCCTTGGCACCTCGAATTTCAGCAGAATTGATCCGAACGTAATTTTTTTTTAAATTGGCTATCATAAATATATCAACATCAGGAATATTATCAGACTTTGCCTTTATAAATCCTTTATCACACATAGCTAATCGGAATTATCCAACAAATCTTTTTAGCAGTAAATTTCCAATATTATTGACAAGTCACGTGTAATAGCCGTAAACGCTGTACTGTTACTAAACCATAGACAATAAATAGTACTACTGAGATAATAAACACAGACTAATATTAAGTAGCTTGTTATTAAAGTAGCTTTAACATTACAACGTCACAACTATGGTGACCAATCGTGACGCGTTCATAGTCACGTGATTTATTTTAAATTTTATTATTTTTATATTGTTATTAATATTAATTAATAACAATAAAAAAATTAAAATGAGAAAATTATAAAAAACATTTTTTCAAGATTTTCGTCGTAAATATCAATATTAAAAATAATAAAGTTTTAAAAAACATTAAAAAAATCTTTTTTTGTTTTCTAATACCCAATTACGGATTAAATACCGTTTACATCTAAAAAATATCGTACGACCGCCTTCTGTTTTGGAAGTCGGTTACAAATTAACTCACGGCACAAACCAGTGGGTATGCATACGTTCATCATACACACTAATAGGTACCTACTACAGATATACATTTTATCAGTAAGAATATAAGAGTAGTCAGGCGGGCCTGGGATCTCAGTCTACTTCAACTAAAGCCCTATTAGTTCCAACTTGCAACTTGAAGGCATGCATAGCTCCGCTTCACTACTTTTTCATGGCTTAACTTATCTCTGCACAGCATTAAACAAGATTTTTCTTTTGGTTAATTTTATGAGGATCTTTCTTCATAATCATCAGTCTTCGTTCCCGGTTTCCTTAACGCTTTTTAAATTGTATCATGTATTTAGTATGTAAAATACAAAAATCTTCACTTCATCAGCTAACATGGGTTACATTCCTATTTAACCTTATTATATTTTATCTTTTAGAAAGACACGCAATACATTTGTTATGCTACAACTAAAATCGTTCTCACTTGTGCACATACGAAGTAACATCCCCCTTTATTTTCAACCACAAAAACAATTTCTTTGTGTGTAAAGCCAACACGAATCCTTTTTCAAGGAAAAACCATAAAAGCCTTTACATAAGTATATATTTACTGAGAAAATTCGTACATGCATTGTATCTTATCAATTTTTAGATAGAGCTCGGCAAGAAACGCAATTTTGCGTTTACACAACAATAATAAATACTATATTTTCATGTAGTATAAAGGCGAGTTAATTTTCTGATGTGTCATGCTTTACCATTGAGTCACAAACTAACGTTGCAGGTTCGATGCCGGGTTGTGGTGTGTTGCGCTAGACTTAGTTTAATTTACCCCTAATCTTTTGTGACAGTTTACAAAATTTGGAGCGATTTCGAAGTTTCTATGAAAGCTGTCTCTCTTTACGTAAGTATATAATATAGGTCTTTCTTTACCTATGAAAATGCCGTTTTGTATGAAAAAATTTAAACAAATTTTTTTCATGTATTTTTTATTTGTATTGATCGAAGTAATCACCCATGCAATCAAAGTATGTTTGCCAACGCAGTGGCAGTTTATTGATGCCCTTCTTAAAGAAATCAGCGGGACGGGAGGCAACAAATTCTTCAAAGGCATTTTGTACTGCCTCTAGGGTATAGAATTTTTTTCCCGCCAAGAAGTTATCCAAATTCTCCAAAAAGTTGTAGTCTGTAAGCGCAAGGTTTGGTGAGTAGAGCGGATGACGGAGAGCTTCCAACCCCAGTTCTTGCAACTTGGAGACCGTCTGCTGTGCAGTATGAGGTCGCGCGTTGTCGTGCAGGAGCAGCGGAGACGAGCGATTGACCAATGCTGGTTGGAGATGTGCCAACTTCTCCATCATTGTGTTCAGTTCTTCACAGTACATATCTGCAGTAATGCTCTCCCCGTTTGGTAAGAAGCTGTGAAGAATCACACCGGCGCTAGACCACCAAACGGTGTCCATCACTTTTCTAGGGGTAAGTTTTCGTTTAGGGCATTGTTTAGGCACTGAACCAGGATCCAACCAACTTGCTGAGCACTTGAGGTTATCAAACAGAATCCATTTTTCATCGCAGGTAACAATGCGGTTCAAAATTCCTTCATTTGTGTGTCTGTTGAGCAGTGCAAGGCACGTCTCGACGCGTACTTTGCGCTGGCGATCATTGAGTTCGTGGGGCACCCATTTGTCAAGCTTTTTTACCTTGCCAATTTGACGCAAATGGACCAATATTGTTTTGACGTTAACGTCGAAAGCTGCTGCTAATTCAGCCGTAGATTGTGTATCATCAGCTTCCACAATCGCCTTTAATTCGTCATTGCCGACCAAAGTCTTCGGACGACCGCGAGGTTCATTTTTCAGGTCGAAATTTCCAGAACGGAAGCGAGCAAACCAGTAACAGGTGGTGCGTTGGTTTGTAGTGTTAGCTCCGTAAACGTCGTTGATGTTGCGTGCCGCTTGTGCCGCGTTGCTGCCGCGACGGTACTTATATTCAATAATTACTCGATTTTTAACGTATCCATGATGACGAAAAAGATTGAAATTCGATGAAAATGTAACACTAATCAATAAACAAATGACTACTTTTGGAAAAAGAATTCCATGTTTTTAAAATAAAATTAATTTGAAATTAGAATTCTTAGCCAAACAAAAAATATTTTGATTTGAAATGGCCAGTACTGCAGAACGGAAACTTCATAGGTAAAGACCTATTATATTATTTAATCTGTGATCTAGGTATCTGATTTATGTGAGTAAGTAATAAGAGTCCTTATGGTGGTCGAAGACAATACAATTACAATAAAATAAATTGCAATGGTTTCAATATATTCTCACTATTATATTCTATATTTTATCTGGCAGTTTAGGTGAGAATATATTGAAAATATTGCAATAGATCCTACGGTTTTTGTATTTGGATCAATTGCAATCTTTTTAATATACGTCCGTTTTCAGTTTAATTAAAATTAAATTAATGATGAATGAAATAAAACAACTTCAATGAATTAACTATCCAGTTCTTATGATTTAAAACAGAAAAGAAAATTTTGTTAATTATCTACAAATTAGTTACAAATTAAAAAAATGATTGATAGCAATTAAAGTGCTAAATGACGATCGACAATGAAGTTAATTATCAATAAAAGTTTTTAACATAATAACAGTAATTTAAAGGAATAGTCATAATCAGTCCGAATTCACTGAATAGTAAAACTTTGAAGAGCAGACATGTTTACGGTGGCCTATAAACACTGTCTCGAAGATCCCAGATATCCTTTACTGGGCCCAAATATAAAGTCTTTATACGCATTCGGCCTGCTACATAGTGATCGCATTTTTGTGAGTGTTCCCTTCGCCCTTCTACACATCTGTTCCGACCTTTTTGTATGGAGCATGATAGTTGACTTATACATCATGAGAGAGGACTTCGTGAAAGTATTGTTTAATATTCCCCTAACTGTGCAGAGTTTAGTATGCATCTCGAAAACTACGTCCCTAGTTATTCATCAGAGGAAATGGATGGAACTTTTTGACAATATTTCTTCAGAGGAACTATCGCAAATATTACACAACGACAGTAAAACTATGCTGGTAATTAAGAAATATAGGACTTATTGTCGAACTGTAACTTACTTGTATTGGTCTGTAATAGTGTTGACTACAATTGTGACAATATCCTCACCGTTCGTTACCTATTCTACGTCGAACCCTTTCGTTACAAAAGGGTACCCAAAAATCATAAGTTCCTGGTTCCCTTTCGACGTAACCCAAAATCCTGGGTATTGTGTGTCAGTAGTCGTCCATATCGTGATGATTGTACAGGGCGGAGGTGTTATAGCTTCCTATGATACCACAGTATTCGCTATACTGTCTTTCCTCAAAGGTCAATTGGGTATATTGAAACAAAAATGTTCCGAAATATTTGGAGACAAAACAGCTATTCCGAGGACTGAAGTTTTGAAAAATATAAAGGAGTGTCATCGTTTACACAATTTTCTTACCGAGTAAGTATTGCACTGTGATTGCTTTAGTGTCTAATTTTATTATCGTGTAATATTAATAGACCATTATTTCAGTAAACTGTTATTGGATTTTTTTATTTGTTGAAGTATGCAAAATACTTATTGTAAGTCCATAAACCATAGTTTGTTGTGACCATCATAATACGAGTAGATACTGCAGGTAGTCCGTTTTAGAAGCACAATATGCTACACACAATATTGCAGCGTCGGTATTCGCTAACAGGCAGATTAATTACTAAAGAATATAAAATTTAATAAAATTACGTAATGGCTCAAAATTCATACAATTTAAAATAACTTAAAAAGCTCTTTAACGTTAGATACTCGTAGATGCGTACATCTTGCGTGCTGTGAATTGCCTTCGCAAAAAATGTATTTCGTTTTTTTTTTTAAATTTCTTCCTAATTAATTGTTTTTAATATCATAATAGCGAGTAAAATGGAATACAAAAGAGTACAATGGAAGATCTAAAAACACTACTAGAAGCAGCACAGTATAGGCATATTTTATTAAAATAACAATATCCACTAAAATAGAAAATTCATTACATGAACTTAAACCCATAATTCTACGGTAGCTATGATTATGTATCTTGGGAGTTATCAAAATATTTTCAAGATACAAATAACAAATTATTTTCAAAGGAAACAGCTAACAGTAGGTATTTACTGTCTACAAATCACGAATTAGTTTTATAACAAGCTTGTTTGAGTTCGTAAAGTTTGTTGTGCTAATTAGATCATTTCTAGTTATATATTTATACAATATTATGTTTTGATGATATCGGCAAAGAGATATTGATACAAATGCTTAAAAGCGAAACAAATGATTCAAAAATCACGGAAAGCCGTAATGCTGACCCCACATTAGGCGTGCGCGTTCCTCAGGCGACATTGGCCGACGACCGAACCAGTGGGCAAAGGGGTATGAACGTGACGCGAGCGCCGCGTGCGCGCCCCGAGCGCGCAGCACACACGCCACACGGCGGCAACACGCGACGCTCACGCGCCCGAGGAGCGACGACGTGGGGGACGACTTAACAGCTTTTATTGAAAAAAAATCGACGTCACATATATCTTGACAAAATTACGTAACTTTATGAAAATAAAAAGAAACTTGATTTTCACTGAAGGCGCAATAAACTCAATAAACAATATTATGGTTTACTTCATTAACCCCTGACGATAACAGAGGGGTGTTATAAGTTTGACGTATCTATCTGTATGTGTGTGTGTGTCTGTCCGTGGCATCGTAGCTTCGAAACGTACATATTTTCTTTTACTTCGAAAAATACTTATTTTGATCTAGTTTTTGACGTGATAACGTCTTATAAATCAACGAACGCCGGCTGCACGCACGAAACATTGTCACGTTCCGCATGATTGTCACGTTCCACCTGAGCCAAGCGTGCAAGCGTGAGCGCGGAACAAGCGATAGAGAGGCACGATTGGCCTAAGCGTTCGGCTTGTGATGACGATGTCACGTAAAATGATCGGCCGTAAATTATATAGACGCGTATAGCTATAATTCATCATCATCTGCTCGCTTACTGCATGACGATGAGTAGTTGAATTTTATTTTTTTTAATTGTTTTCAGGCAATACAAGACGTTTAATCAACTAGTATCTCCGGTAATGTTTATTTATGTTTTGATATGCTCGGTAATGATCTGCTGTTGCGTGGTTCAGTTGAATTTGGTAAGATAATATTATTAGGCCCACTTGCGCAGATCTGGGTTAAAGTTAACGCCGCGTTATATTATCACGCTTTCTTTTTCGTTAATACGTAGAACGAGAGAGATAACATGATGATAATATTTAACCCAGGGTTAAATTTAACACAGTAACTAGTGATAACAAGATTAAGGTCCACTTGCGGACCTTAATCTTGTTATCACTAGTTAATTTGTAATTGCAGAGCTTTCGACGTTATTGTATTGTATTTGTAGGGATTGCATGCTTGCACTCTTGGTTCCAAGTCATTTCAAGATTATATTTGCAATGTTAGTTAGTAAGTCTCGTCCTAACCTCCGATCGAAATGATATATTAAGCTAAACGTTGTATGTACGTAATATCAGTGAAAAGACAATATGATATTATCGGGACTTTACTTTCCATATATCTCTCCAACATAATTTACACCCCACAGTATTCAATGATTTCAAAACTTAGGATGGGCTATGACGTTCATTTCTTCATACAAGAAAAAGTTACGCCATCATGATTTTACCGTACCTCAAAAATGTCAGCTATCGTAACGTTATCGAGTGAGAATTGTATAAAATTATGACAGCGGTCAGCATCTTTACAATTTTCATTCGGTAACATTGCGAATACGTTGTTGCTAATAAATTATTATTCGTGCTAAGCAAACAGAAATACCTATCCAATGCAGGTAAATCTGCAAACGTTTAATAGGCTAGGTGGTATATTGTTATCTCCTCATGGAAGATACTAAGAATACATTACATCTTCCACGTAAACACAGAAATATGTTTGATACATTTCGAGTGTACGCATTAAGCTGTGTACTTTATTATGTACTAAAGAAATACGTAATGTGTATGAGAAGGTTAAACGACTATTCCCTGTAACGGTTTATTGGTGACTGTTTTGTAGAATGAGTTACAAAACTAAAAACTTACAAGGTAACAAACAAAAACAAAGGTTAACAAACTATAGTCGTAACATTAAATCACACTGTCAACGCATACTCTCAACTTGTACACTAATACAATGCGTAGCTTAAAAACTTAATCAATAACATTTTACATCATGTTTTCAAAACATACTTAAAAGTCAAACGTGCTACGATGCTCTTGACACCTAATAAATATTCTCAACAAAATTTATTGAGTAGGTGTCAAATTTCATTTCTGTGAGCCCACATCGGCTTTTAATAACAATAGATATTTTAGAATTCTATTATGTACCTAATGATAGTATTATTACTTAACACACTAACAAACAACATATTTATGTTTAAGAAAAATCTGTCACAGCTACCACTACATTTCATTTCGGTATTTTAACAACATAATAAAACATGCCACATAAAGATCCAGGTTGACGGTTAATTATATTTCCAAAGAATATGTCGCTTGATACAATGTCTCCTTTTACGAGTATGTCTCGACTCTCGTATGATAAAGACAGCTTGAAATACTCTCCAAAACTTTCTGTCTCAATTCATTTATTTGTTTTAATAAGAAACATACAACAAACATAACGGTAATTTATAGTTATGATTCATAAAAACTGCTTTCGCAATTTGTCTGTGGGGTCTAAATTAAGGTAGGTAGTATATTGGTAGAGAGTAGCATTAAGATAAAAAAAATTAAAAAAAAGATAAATAGTTATGACTATGAGCTATTAGATAATAGACATAAAAAAGTTTTGTAGGTATTAATTTTTTAAGTAATATCATTGTATTAGGTGGCGCTAGTGATGCCTTAGATATCAATAAATATCATCATGGTGGGCTCTGTAGGTCGATTCTGCCCATTAAATCTAACAATTATACAGTTTCGATTCAGTCTCGATAGTATTATGTTGAAACAGCAAAATGTTATTCTCATAAACGTCACAGCAACGTTTATCGCGTTTTGATTGGTCCAAACGATTGATCGGTCGGATGATTGGTCGCGATTTGATCCAAACTTAAAAAAAATCTGTTTATTAGTGTGTTAAGTAATAATATTATCATTAGGTACTTTATAGAATTCTAAAATATTTAATAAGAAAATATTTTCGTCAGGATGGTGTAACGGTATCTGAAAAATTTTGGAATCTGGAGTACGTGATCGCCGCCGGAGTCCAGTTGTTCATATTCTGTTGGCACAGCAATGAAATCACTTATGAGGTACAACTAAGATGTAGTAGCTTTTTCCCGCCCTCGTAAATTTAGTATCGGATATCCCACGGGATTTCTGTATTTTTTCTAAATAAAAAATAGCCTATGTTTTAATTCAGAGTCTAAACTACTACCATACCAAATTTAATCGAAATTTAATTCAGTAGTTTTTTTCGTGAAAGTGTATCAAACATCCATCAATTCATCCATCCATAAATCCCTCCATCAATCCTCACTAACTTTCACATTAATAATTTCAGCAGGATTTTACTTCGTTCAGCTCCAATTTTATCAGCTGCCCTATTATAAACTTCAACTGACAAGTGAGAATGGGCTTCCCAATGAATCCCATTCTCACTTGTCAGTTGAAGTTTATAATAGGACAGCTGAACCTAAACAAAATGATGAAATTCGACCAGAGTGCTAAGTATGAGTTTTTCTTTTTGCATTTACTAGGAATTTGTATGTGACTTGACCTAGTTGTCGTGCTTACAACTAGGTGGCCCTGTACAAATGACATACAAATTCCTAGTAAACGCCAAACTCGCTCACGATCGAATGCGAAAAGAAAAACTCACACAAAGCACTCTGATTAATCCTTCATTGTATTTCTGTGTTGCACGGTAAATAAATTATTTTAATTTGGTAGCATTATGTGTTCTATTGTTCTCTTTGTTTACGTTTTGGTATCCAAAGTCACGTATTTTCATCATAGTTACAGTCTGTTCCTTTCTCAAACTCCTGTATTAAATTATTAGTATTGATCAAATTCATTCGATTTTAACTATTATTACACGACTTATATTGTTTGTTTCTAATATTAAACCTATAACATTTATTTTCTATCATATAAAAAACACTCACTTTTCCTATGTTATACATGGAGCTATTTCAGTCAGTGTCCAAATTTTCAGGAGTGAATACACTCTTGAATATAAACAACTTTTACTATGGGATCAACTTTCCTACTTGAAAAAAAAAATCAGCTGTTTCCTACAAAAGGGCTACGGCATAGATAGTATTTTGTACAATGATATTTTATCATTATTTATGTTATAATACAAGTATAAAATATCATTGATTTTGTAGAAGACAGCCGATTTCTTTTCAAGTAGGAAAGTTGATCCCATAGTAAGTTGCTTATATTCAAGAGTATATTCACTCCTGAAAGTTTTGGACACTGACTGAAAAGCATCCTGTATTTTGATTAAGTAGCGTCAGTGCCAGACACTCTATTTCTAAATGAAATTAGGGAATGAAAAGGTGCTTATCAGATCACAAAACAATTTTGTACAAGTGCCTATAATATTCGCATTGTTTTAACAAGGGCTTATAGTCTACTAAACTTGGCTTTTTAGTATTAGAATCAATTCACACCGAAAGAAATGATACGTGACATGGCGCTACATTTTGAAGATAGTTATTCGAAATTGTATTATATTTGTTTTTGTATTATATTATACACGAAAAGATAATTTAAAAAATATTTTTTTCGGCACTTTATGTTCAATCTGTTTGGAGCTGCTTGTGACCATGGTTCATTTTTGTCCATAGAGCAGTTTAGTGGACCGCGGCATATTCGACAGTAACTGGTGGCGCGCGGACCCCAAGCTCCGGGGACAAATGACGCTGCTGTCCGGTAAACTGTCCGTGATGTACAGGATCAAAGCCGGACCATTCACCACGCTGTCCATGCCTACATTCACTGAGGTATAAAAATACTGTATTTTTCTTTATACGGGAGAATTACGCGCATGGGTCGCGACGAATTCGCGATGAATAGGCGCGTGGTATCTGGACGCAAAGTATGGTGGCCTAGAATCTCGACTCCCGTGTAGTGACAACACGCGTACCGATGCTGCTAAATTATGGTGAATTCGCCTTTTCTGGACAAGATTAGACACTAGCTTATGCCCGCAGCTCTTGCCTGCAGCAGGAAACACTGTACTTTTTCGGGATAAAAAGTAGTCTATGTTTTAATCCAGAGTCTAAACTATTACCATACGAAATCTCATCGAAATCCGTTCGGTAGTTTTTGCGTAAAAGAGTAACAAACATCCATCTATCCATCCAGCCATTCATCCATCTATCGATGCATCCATCCATCCGTCCATCCGTCCTCACAAACTTTCTTATATTAGTAGGAAGCAGGATAAGTAATAATTTCTTCGTCGTCGTGTTTTAATGATTTCGAAAATCATTTTAATATGAAAATATTATTAGGCATAACTCAAATCAAAATTGGAAAAAAATCATTGTTTTGGGTTATATTTCGTTATTAAGGCCTATAATAGGTTTTTTTTATATGACTTCCATGTACAGACAGCGACCAGTTAAGAATTTATTATATGTATAGATTATAATATATAACTTATTTTAACTAAGTATCACGCATCAAAGTCAAGTACAGCCAAAGGAAATATCTAGTATCAAATAGCTTTCAAGTTTCCAACTCAATATTAAGGGAATGTTCTGATTAAATTTCCTCAACATTGGAATCGTACTCAACGGTCCCTTACAGATATTCAGTCAATTCTATTGATCTAAGTTCGGTTGGTACGAATGATTCGCTATTTGTAACCGACTACGGCGAAGCCAAAAGGGAAGGTAATGATTTTGGCAGTCTATGTATCGAGGTATAAGAGTCAGATGAGCGTATCTACATTTTCTCAAATTTTATAGGAGCAATAAAACAGCGAAAATTTACCTAATCAAACTTTGAGAACTTTTTAAGCATCATTATATAACTAGCAGCATTATACAATTTCCGAAGGATATATAACGATATGAAGATAAAAAATTAATTAACACTTTCTAAGGCAATAAAATTATGAATAAGTACAGAATAGGGATGCGCAAATATTAAAATTTTCTTAAAATATCATTGCAAAAACGTTTGTATAGCCCTAGCTAATATTAGTTTACATATGAAATTGGCGTTTGTAAAGAAGGAACATAAAGTCGATTTTTTTTAAACATAATATATTTTTTAAATCAAAGTGCATACCATTGCTATCTATGCACTTTTGCCATCTCATAGGTAGTTCATTGATTCCTTTACTAAAAAAACTATTCGGACAGGAATCAATAAAATCTTTGAAGGCGCTTTGGACTGTCCCATCAGAGTTGAATTTTCTCCCTTGCAAGAAGTTTTATTTATGCAAGAAATTGCGAAAACAATGGTAATCTTTTAGAACAAGGTCCGGGCAGTACGGTGGATGTCTTAGACATTTCAATTGAACCTCCTCTAATTTGGTAGCCGGCTGTTGTGCAGTGTGTGGTCTAGCGTTGTCTTGGAGCAGCAGTGGCCTAGAGCGAATGACCAACCTCAGTTATTTAGCAGCTCGCTTTCCATCATGATTTTCAGTTGCTGGCAAAAGACATCTGCCGTAATCGTCTGGCCAGATTTAAGAAAGCTGTAGTGAAAGACACGCAGCAGTCGACGCGCGTTTGTCGGTTTGCTGCACTCAATTCATGAGGTACCACCTTTTCAAGCTTTTTCACCTTCCCAATTTGCTTCAACATCGCAGCCTACAGCAAAGTCGGACGTGGTTTCGCGATAGATCCGCTTCCACAATAGCCTTCAATTCTTCATTATCAACTTTGGTCTCCGGCCGTCCACGGGGCTTGTTCTGCAGGTCGAAATTTCCAGAACGAAAACATTGAAACAAAATCGCACTGTGTTTTCTTTTGCGATACCGCCTCCATACACATAATTAATCCTTCTAGCCGTTTCTGCACCACTGGTGCCACGGTGGAACTCGTACTCGAAAATAATACGATATTTCAAGTTTTCCATTTTGTAAACAGAGTGACGCAAAGAAAAAACCAAAAGAGGAAAAAACAAATTAATTACGGTTTTCTAAACACAAATACATGAGTAAATAGCGGTATAAATTTGAAATTGGAATTCCTAACTAAAGAAGATATATTTGAGATCAAAGTGACCAGTACGACAAAACGCCAATTTCATATGTAAGGACCTAATATTAAGCTAATTAAAGCTCATTTAACGGTACTCGTAATACGATTTTCTGGGTTTAATGAGAAAGGTTTTTATACATATTCGTTTTTTTGGAATTTATGATATACATCGTTTAGGGTTTTGGTTATGATACACACATAGGACCACACTCAGATCCGATTTTTTAACAATTTTTTTTTTTGTACATACGGTCATCTGGCTCTTATACCGCGGTGTGTACTATGTATGTATGAATGTTTGTTCCAATATAGCGCCTAAACTACTGGTCTGATTTTTATAGATGGGGTGTCAATACTGTAATAATAGCCCGGGTAATATAGGCTATATAATTTATGTAGTCGGGTTATAGTTTGTTTTATCTAGTCATTAGCAGTGGCTTTTGCCATTGTATTATATTATAACTCCCCACACCGATTTCGGTGACAGTGGCCGGTTTCATTGAAACCAGGCCAGTTAAGCAGGAGTAATTTTATAGTGCCCAACAGTACTGTTCACAAGAGCACTCCCTCTTCCTTTACTCTCATAATCCAGTGGGACGGATAACCGACACGACTAGCGAGATATAAGGTGCAGGTCCGACTTTTTACATGCCCATCCGACGCATGGATCATCTTTCTTGTCAGACAATCAGGTGATCAGCCTGCATTGTCCTAACCAAACTTGGAAACAACATTTTTTGTTGTTCCAGTACGGGAATCGAACCCACGACCTCCGAGTCAAGAGCCAAGCTCTAACCACTAGATCACGGCCTTTTGCCATTACTATTATATTAGATACTTTCTCATATCTACCCACTCTTTAGTCGGTACTATAGTAAGCCTACCGCCCAGCCTATAGGCTGGGCGGTAGGATTACTATTATAAGGTAAGTATCTGATTCTACAGCACAAATGTTTATGGTATACCTGACAGGTTAGCCTGAAAAGCTGGTAAGCCGGAGAATGTATGTTGCACAACTGTGCAGGTTTTTATATCAGCAGCTGTAGCTTACCTATTATTACTGCGTGAACGGCTAGCTGCAAAAGCGATGTACCAGCTATTTTTGAACAATTCACTGCATTAATCACGACATAATTAAGAAGGGGTCAATAACACTTTAAAATATGGGTAATAATGTGTTTGTGGACATATTCTTTTGTTACTAAATCACTTTACTATAATATTTAATTTAGAAATGCACTGATTCACCAGTAAAAATGTCAAAACTGAGCAATGACGCTACAGCTGTGTTCACGTTCACCAATTGAAGAAAGCCATTTTGAAATTTACACTGATGACTCACTGCATTCTTAACACGAATAGAGTATAGTCTTGACACCACTCCAGGAACTGCGTCACATTCTGACACCTTATCGACTCACAGACGTCGAAGATATTTAAATATTTTATCATATACTTGGAATAATTGCCTGCATTTAATAAAATATTATATTTTCATAGCTTCAGTCGTCTGTGATGGTTCATACAAATTGTATAAGCAAGCGATATTTTATTTTAACATGAAATATTTTAATATCTTCGCCGCCTGAACGTTAGTTGCGGCGGATATTGCGATATGTAAATTACATTAATATGTATAAAAAAATAAGGCACTATTGTACAAAGTAAATTCATTTTCAGATCCTGAGAGGTGCTTACAGTTTCTACACCCTCTTCACTAAAAGCACCAATAAATAACTTAGAAAATCCTTTTAATGACATTTTAAAATAAGCTTCGCCGTGACGTTGCTCAAAACTGTGCGTGTGAAGTAGGTATTTAGTTCGAATCAGATTTATGTATATTATCTACAATGATTGAAAATGTTTTTTTTTTCAATATAATTTATGAAATAAAATTGTATTTCATATTTTAATCTTTATTAGTGAACAATACTACGCCTTGAAATGTATTTAAAATATAACATTAATACGTTTAAGTAGACTCTTGCATCTGTGTAAACAGTGTATAAAAACTGTACGATCCTTTCATTATCTGAAATATAAATGTAGTATGTTCATTTTTAAAAGTTTTTGAAATCACTATAGTTTATTGGACAGTGATACTTAAGGTGTGTTCACATTAACAAATGAAAGTAAGCCATTTTGATATTTCCACTGATGACCCGCTGCAAAATTAACGCAAATACTAAAAATAAAAAAATATTTTTATTCAGAATAAAAAAAACAAGGTTTTGTTTTCTGGACGTGAAACAAAGTAAAAAAAAGATTAAAATTACCACAAACTAAAATCTATACTAAACTTTTAATCAACCATTCGGATTGATTAAAGAGGCTTACATTTTGTTGGATCGCCACTTAAAATTTATCTTCTGAATTAATTGAAAATATATCGCGCGAAGACGTTCAACAAACTTTGTGAAATATACGCTCGCTGAAAACTTAAGGCATATTAATTTAATATTAAAATATTTTCAAGTTGCTTTTGGATTAATTTGAAGAAGAAAATAAATTAGACTTTAAAACTATTCCTTTGTTGTTAGTAAAGTAATTAGTATCGCTCATTTTTGACGCAGCTAGAGTATAGACATAGGTATAGACATAGTCGAGTTGAAAGATAATTATGTTATAATAGGTAATATTATAGTTTAACTTATAATATACTGGAATAACAATTCTGTCAAATTTACTTATAATTGGCGCCGCACAGTTAATTGACAATTCACGTGTCAGACTCTGTAATCTGATCTAGTGAAAGTACTCAATTCGAATGATACTTACGTTCGAATTAAGAACTATTTTCATTTTGACAGATAGTAAATTATTCTCATTTAATTATTATTCTCTCTCGTCGTTTTTACTTCATAGACCTAGACTTTTGTTTTACACTAGGACGAATGTAGCCTACATTTTACCTCTATGTATGTAGACATTGAGAAGGTGGAGAATGGTCCAGCATGTAGAATGAATGAGGGAGACAGCTTCCCTTCTAGAAGCAGTAGCTCCTTCTTCGTCAGGACATCTGCACGCCACCAGTTGCTGTTGAATACTCCTTGACTGAGGAGCAGGCTCTGAGAATGGATTTTCATACTTAGTTCTACAAATTATATTGCCGAGGTAAGTATTGGAGGCAAGTCTCTCGTGTAGATTTTGCTCAAGGCAAGGGCGAAGATTTTGCACTTCGAGAAAATTAAAGCAAGCGCTTACTAATTTAAATCAATATTATAAAGAGAATTAATATTATAAAAAGAAAATATTTGTTTCTTTGTTTGCATTGATTGGGCTCCGAAAGTACTCGACCGATTTTGATGAAATTTGCTGATCAGATATGGAATTAACCACGGGGAAGGAATAAGATAGGTACCTTTAACCGCAGGAAAATGTATGATTCTTGCGAAATCTAGCTACTTAGACAATGTACCTAAATTATGTATTAGGCACATTCATTCGTATGAAGTTCAAGTTTTTATTTTAAATGTAACGAAATTTGGAAATTCACAAGTTTCTGAACACAAGTATTTGAAGTCCAAAATTCACACAAAAAAAACCCAGAATCGACATCAATAAAATGGTTGCCAATGGGTTCACTTTAAATCATATTTGATGTCACCAAACGGACAATCCCAAAAAACGCTGGGTAGAAGTTATGAGCAAGAATAAAATCCGACACAATAGTAGGTAGAGGTAGGTGTAGATAGGTATACTTGTTGATGTATGAACTGTCGGAGTATGTAGTTAAGTTGCTTTTCTAGGTGGGTAGATGTAAGTACTGATTAAAGTTGTAACTGAGCTTCGTTTCCGACTCCTAAATCGTACCTTCATACATTGAAATTGTAGGTAAAACAATAAAACATATTCTTATACTTATGCACTTGGTCAGTTACAAATAAATTATTATTTACAATGTAATGTAATTTACTTTGACTGCCTTATGGACCACTCCCATACATAATATACAAAACAAATTATGCAGATGCTCGTATAAACTAAATATTATTAATATAATATTATATCAATACTTTCAAAAATATTTTTTGTCAATAGAAGTTCTAAAGGATAATTATTTTAATTAAAAATGTAATACCCAGTACGGTTCCAGTCTCAGTATATTTTGTCTCACTCGCACTGTGTATGTACGAGTATTCAGTATACCTACAGTTTCAACAGCAAAAACTACACATATGCCTCCTACCGACACCGACCAACATATGTAATACATTAACAACCACGCTTTTAATGTCTTTCGAATGAGAATCTTTCAGGAATCGTCGTATTTCATACATCGTCTCATGTCTGGCATTGTCATAAAAAAACTGATTTTATTCTTGTTCATATCTTCTATACCCGGCGTTTTTCTAGTTTGCCCTTTTGGTGACATCATAATTATATATATTGAAAGTTTCTGTCGATTCTGGGTCAATTTTGAAGCGAGTCCTTTGAATTAATGTATTATTGACATAAGATCGACTATGATTGCCTAAAATAAAAAAAACGAGCTCAATACATGCCTCATACAAGATTTCATTACTGTGCCAGCAATACAAGAACAGTTGAAAAGAAAGAGCCGTAGCAAATTCCACAACCCAGAGTTTCTGGGAAAACGTGATTCCCTCCTGGAAAATAAATTTAATTAAAAATTCCGCGCCAAAAGAGTGTACTATTTCATTGGTTACGGGAAAGAAAACTTAAGAAATTCTTTTTAATTGAAAATACTGTAGATACATTGTAATGGATATTAAATGATTCTTTTTCGCCACAAATATATTTTTTAAATGGAATTTTACTGATCCTTAAAGAATACTTCAAATAATTAGTCTTAGATATTATATGAGAATATAAATTGATGGTATTTTCCCCGGTCAAGATACGACTCTAGGCTAAATATGACCAGTGCTAAACAACAAGTATCTTTCTATTTCATTTAACAAACATTGCCATTTTTTTTTTCATTTTTTTAAGAGTCTTAAAACCTTTGGGCTATATCAGCTTCATCGTACATTCACTTTATTAACTTCACAAATATTCTATAGAGCTCTTAATTTTAAACAATTATTAACAAAAAATGTAACTATGGTCTGAAAATCAGTATGCTCCCATCTTATAAAACTAAACATTAACCCTACATCATACAAATTAACTTTAAGAACCGGTTGTCTGTAAAGTCGGTTTACTGACGATAGTTGAACGTGACAACGTCAACAACAACAACAACAACAACAATAATAATAATAATGAGGTAAAGGCAATGCGAGGTAACGCTGGTACTTGGTAACGGTACTTGGGTACTTGGTAACGGTACTTGGTAACGATAACGGGTAACAGGTAACGCATGAGTCATGTTTTTCGTGTGTGCAGCCGGATCCATCGATTTATAAGACGTTATCACGTCAAACACTTAAACGATTCTAATCTAAGAGCTTCATACCGAACACCCTCCATAAACATATGATGGACATCCTCGGTAACACTACATATATCACAATTCGGAGACGCTACCTATCGCATTAGAATCCAAAATGGAATGTGTCCAGTACTAATTCTAAACATAGTTAGTACCTAACTTTCCATTGGAATCCATTGAACCCGTAAATTTTTGTTAGATAATTGTAAAATATATAACATCTCTAATATATTATACGCTGATTGAACTCTTCTATGTCCCAGAACACATAGCATTATGTGTTGTAATCCACTCTTGCATTCGGAAAAAATAACAATCTTATTACAATCAAGCATTTCGGCATATGTAATTGGTTCATTAATTGCCAGTAACTCTGCATTCATAATCGAAAGATTACCAGGCAATTTAAATAGTGCACTATGTTCTAAGGCACTGTCGAAAAATACAGCGCCAAGACCATTGACATCCTTAGATATATATATATATATACCTATACATCCATAGATCCATCGGTGTAAATTTTCCGATAGTCAGAATATTTTTCATTTACTTCCTTAAGAATATCAAAATGGAGAATATGACTATCGTAACTTGCTTTAGAACCAGTGACATTATGGAGACTAGTAAATATTATGTTTTAATGTCTATATAGCTTAACCAAACACTCAAGGAAAATAAAGGACATTTATCTGTTGAATACAAGTTTTCACTTTTAGTCTCACAATAAACTACAGGTAAAAGAGGCTTCTTTTTTCTACTCCAATATCTATTACTTATAAATGAGTTTTCAAGATAATTAAAATTATTGAAAATAGTACTATTAGACCAGGATTGTAACTTTAAACAAAATTTGAATGCCAAATATTTACGTCTCAGACACAAAGGTGGGACACCAATCTCACTGTCCATTGCGTGAACTGGCGTACTTTTTATGAAGCCACCAACAATTCTTAATGCTTTATTTTGAACAACGTCTAGCTTATTTAAATGGCAATCTGCACTGTTGCCATAAAAGAAAGACCCATAGTCAGTATATTATACAATGTGCGTAAGTGCTTCGGACCAATTCCCCAACCAGAACCTGACAAACCTTTTAAGATATTTAAGAAACGGAGAGTTTTATCGCGTGTTTCATTGATGTGCCTGCACCACCTTAAAGAACAATCAAACCACATCCCAAGGTATTTACCGCAACCTGAAGGTACAAGCTGTGTACTATCTATTCTAAGATTTAAATCTTGTCTTCGTCTCCCTCTACTAAAAACACAAACAGTTGATTTGCTAGAAGATAATCTGAGAAACAATTCACACAGTAAAGATGACATAACATCCAGAGCAATTTATATTTTTCTTACACTATCCTCTAATTTAGAACAACAATCAAATAAAACAAAATCATCCTCATACTGACAAACAGATTTGTTGGATTTGTTGACACACTTTAAAAGTACTAATGTTAAAAATCATAGTTGACAATGGATCATCTTGCGAGATACCTATACTTGCATATCCAATTAAACAACATTCATTATCATCGTCCGTAATTTTTAGATGTCTTTCCTTTAAAAAACTCCAAAGATATTGAAAGATCTTTTTTCCAAAACCTAGCTCATTAAGAATACACACAACTCTATCCACTAGTAAATTATTATATGCATTTTCAATGTCTAGAAAACATACAATTGTAGGAATATGTTTCGAGAAACCGATTTGTATTTGCGATATAAGTCTAACAAGACTGTCAAAAGAAGACTGACCTTTTCGGAATCCAATGGAGCCAACTGATAAAATATCATTTTTCTCTGTAAAGCACTCCATCCAGTTGCAAAGCACGTCGTGGAAAATTTTACATGGGCATGAAATTAACGAAATCGGCCTCAAATTGACATCATTACTACTACACCCTGCTTTTGGAATAGGGAAAATCTTAATATCTCTCCATTGCTTTGGAATATATGATAAGAAAATAAAATTATACAAATCTAATAAAAAAATCTTTGCTATTAACGGTAAGTTACATATCATTAAAAAAGTAATATTGTATTTATTATATTGTATAATATTATGTAGTTCCTGAATAGTAAATAGACTCTCCAATAAAGTGTTACTAGAAACAAAAGATGGGGCTTTTGGGATGACCGTGTCATGAGCAAGAGAGCGCAAAAGTTTTTCCTTTTTATCATCTGAGACATGGATGTTTGATACTTTATAACCTTTGACCCAACACATTTTTCGCCACATCTCTGACACCGAACAATAATTTCCTATATTATTGGAAAATTGTTTCCAGCTATCACTTTTAGCTTTTTTAATAATACGGCATGCTTCACGAATTTTTTCTTCAAGGTCATGTAATTTATTAGGGGTGAGATTTTTTCTAAAGGCTCTCAAAGCAAATCTGCGTTCAGCAATTATTTTAGAAATGTTCGGGGTCCAGTAACATTTAGGCTTAAAATTATTTATAGAATTTGTTCCTAATCTGCAAAATGGTATGCTTTTATCAGCTGCTTTATTACTAGAACTAACCAAGAAATTGTATCTTTGCTGAATACTATTATAATTTACACAAATTTTAGAGACAAAATTACCTATACATTGTGTATATTTAGACAAATAAGCTCGTTTGAAATTCCTTCGTTTATGAATATTGACATCATCGGAATATTCCTAGTACGCTTTAACCACAAGATGATCACTACCGAGTGACTCCTGAGTAACTCGCCAACTAAAATGAATAATATCTGTCAACACAAAAGCTGGTGATTATTGTTGCAACCTGCCATTGACCAACCTTATTCTCGTAGGGCTACCATCATTTAACGTTGAAAAACCATATTCTAAACAAGTGTCAATTAATTGATTTCCTCTACTGTCAGTTTCATAGGACCAAGATGAGTGGTGCCCGTTAAAATCGCCAGCTATAATAGTTCAATTGAAAAACTTACTAAAAATCAAATCCCAGTCAGATTGAGTCGTGCGTATTAACGATGCACAATAGACACAGGCAATATACTTAAGATATTTTAAGTTTAAAACTTCAACACATTAAATCTCAATGCCCGTATTATTTAACAAAATTGGTTGTAAGCGAGCCCTTGATAGACTTATGTACAATAATCTCTACCCCCCATATGAATCTGAACTATCTTTTCGGAATACATTGTACCCACTTATATGTATATTTACTACAGGATCTAGCCAAGTTTGCTTATCAACGCTATATGAATTTTTCTTGGTCTAACAATGCACTAAATTCTGATAATTTAGGATGAATACTCAGCGCATTACAATATATAATATTCAACTTACAAAAGGAAGATAGTTCCTATCCATTATTTCAAAAAGTAAATATATTTCCTAGCAAATCATCTTTTTCAGCACTTTACTTATAAAGTCATTAACTTCTTTCAATAAAACTGTAATTCCTTGTAAAATTTTCTCTTCCAAACATTTATCAGAAGAAATTATTTCTTTGAATTTATTGAATAACTTTTAAAATATATATATATATCTGTCTTCTTTATTCCTTTTTGATTTTTGACTGACCATTTCACTTCTTGAGACCTCCATCTCCTCTCCTTCTAACCTATCTTCTTGAGCAGCTTGCGCCTCCTGTCTCTTCTTTTTCTTTCGTACATAACTAGTGTTTCTTCCTAATCAGCACTTTTTTCCGCTAAAGTAATCTCATTCTGATAATCTACAGTTGTATTGTCCGTAATCGATGTTTTAGACTCTGATCTAACGAGTACATATCTGTAAGATTGAGAAGAGCTTGATTGATTTATTCCAACTTCAGTATCAAGATTATTTTGCTCCAGAACTATCCCACCAGGCTTATTTAAATATTGATTTAGTGCAATCTTATACGAACAATTATCATGGCTCATAATATTTCTTATTTATTTTTCTTTAGAAAATATAGGGCACGATTTATCTAATACCATGTGGGGACCCTTACACACACTTAAAACTTGTGCTTTCACAATTGGCATGATGATCACTACACTTTGGACCTTGTTGAGACCGCCCCAAATTTCCGAATTTCCAGCATGTGGAGCATTGTGATATAGGAAATATGTATCTTTCCACTATAAACTGACAACTGTGACCATAAATTAACGGGAGTAAAGTAAAAGATCTAAACATCACTAGAACGGTTTAACTTGGTGCCTAAATTCCATTCGAAGTATTAACAGATTACTGTTTAAGCGCTTCATAGAAATTATTTCATGCTTACACGTCCAAGATTCCAATAATTCTTTCTCATCATCGTCAACGTCAACTTGCTTTACAACTCCAAAAGTATAGCTTAATTCCTTTGTAAATTGACATCTATAGTCTAAAAGTTAAAATTCTTCGCAATCCACTAGCTTTTTCGCATCTTCTTTACAACAAAATATCACAAATACTCTAAATTGGCTTTTATACTTAATTTTAACAATGTTTTTAATTCTTTCGACCTTAATAACTTCGCTAAGCCAATTTTATTCGGTAATGGCTGTTTTGCTGTTATGCTTACTTCAAATAAATTCTCACTACTATTATTTTCATAGGCCAAATGAGAGGTTTTTGAATTCTCAGTTGATAACTTTCTGTTGAGACGTTTTGCCGGTCTTTGTAGAGTAATAAAGCCCTCATTATCCTTCTCAATATCGCTAGATGTTAGTGGTCTTCCTCTTTTTGTTGCAAATCTTTAACGCTAGTAATAACACTGTCTTCCATTATTTTATATTCACGCCTATTGATCTGCCTCTCATCGTCTTGTACTAATTGCTCACTTTCCATCTTTTGCTCATCACATTATTCTTCAACAAAACACGACGTCAAATCTGACGTCAAATCACCAACACTCATTGTCACATGTGGGTAGTTGAAAAAAAAAATAACACGGCGCGTCGCTCGATAAACGTAAGCAAAGGATACGTGCGATCACAACAACGGCACATGCCGAACCCTACTACTGATTTGTAATATCAGTCAGTATAATTACATTTTAATATGCACTTCGAAATATTGCCATTTTTAGAATTCTGTAGTACTAAAAGGAACCCTTATAGTTTCGCTCTATCCATCCGTTTGTCTGTCTGTTCATTGCATCCCATCGTAAGGGATGCAAGAAAAATGTCCTTTTAAATAAGGCGAGGTTTACTTTTAATTTTTATAGAAAGTGAACCATTTTCGAGTAATCGACCTCCAAAGTGGTATACCTACAAGTTGGTCACACCTTGGTATTTTTAAACTATAAAGGTGCACTCCCCGGGAACATTCGCGTGTAATGTAACGTTACATATACGAGTATTATATCAGGAGGATAACCGATCATTACAATGCGCACCTTTTAATGATAAAATGTGTAATATCTTGATACAACTTGTAACATCAATGAATCCCCCGTAGGGAGGTAGTACGAGTATTGTAATGGAATGCTCAAAGTAGAATCTATAATGTTACATTTTACGCGAATGCTCGTTAGTCTGTGAGGTAGTATTGTAATGTAATGCTTAAAGTCAAATCTATAATGTTTCATTATACGCGATGCTCCCGGTGAGAGAGCACCTTAAGAGATAGAAACTTGTAGTTTTCCATGTTGATAGGTCATGAAAAATACTCTTTAATAAAATTGTATTGAGCAAAATTGGACAATAACTTTTATAGTAATTTGAAAAAACCTATCGCTGGTTGATAGTTACGGAACCCTCCTTAGACATGTCCTGATATGCTCTTGGTTAGGTTATGTATTTTGGACACTATACCGAGACGAAGTTCTAAAAAAAAAACTCACCAGACTCAACTGAACAACACTGCAGCATATAGTTATAGAACAAACTAGAACGTAAATAAACATGACTGGCGAAAGCAAACTGTTGAAGATCTCATACTGCCTGAAACGAAATTCATCATAATTTGTCTGATTCAAAAATACAGCTTAGTTAATAAAATGTTCGGTACATTGACACTCTTTTAAATGACTTGTTGCACATTCAATTCCCAGGACTGCTTAGCAAAATGTAGGTATACCTAATGGCGTATATTAGTGACAAAATTTGTAACGCCCCAGCTAAACATTTTGGTTCAATTCAACTCAAGTTATTTATTCACACACACACACACACACATAAAAATATATACAAAGACGTTATTAATACAAAATTAATTAATAAATATCACGTCGATCTAATCCCGTGCTTAGAGGGTACTTGTGTTACGGGTATCCGACAACGTATTATATATTTTATACAATACACGCATAATTTTATACTAATAGCAATATAATAATATTATACATAATTATATTAATACACACCACGCCATCTAGTCCCGTGCTAAGTTTAACTAATCGGGTATATATTTTAACTACTATTGTACATAATATATTAATACTATAACCTACAGTCACACTCGCTAACACACATGTTTATCACGTATAACCGGCGACGTGATACGCGCTTCATTAGGGAACCTCCCCCTAAACTTTCGTTAGACCACGTCCATCGGCCAGAATTCCACCACCTCAAAGGTCGATAGAAGGCGTTGGTAGTCTCACCACAAATGAACTAAAGTTAACCTTGTGGCGAGACTCCAAGCGCTCGACTCTTAAGATGAAGGACGTCCTCAAGCTTCGTGGGCCAGTGCAGGCGGGACACATAAAGCGGCATTGCTGGTACCTCACACGGTGAACGGCGGCGGTTGCTGACCCGTATAATTTCGCTGACATGCAAAACGACGAGTCAAACTGCGCTCCGCGACGCATATTTATAGAGTCTATCGGATGCTCGATTGACCTACATAATGAATTAATGAATACTTTTTAGTTGTAATAATTCATCACGCAACTCACTGATGGTAGATTCCGAGGCATATTATCTTCCTCGCAGCTCATCCAGCTATGCCTTCATGATGGTGAACTTGTTCAGCAGGCTGGAGACGTTGACGTTGTCCGCAGATACCGCCGGCAGCCTGTGTAGCTCGTTAGCCACAGAAACAGGCACGTCCGCTTGATTCGCCCGCTTGAGCAGGGAGATGATGTCCTGTAAGCTTCCGTCGCTCCCATCTCTCTCCTTTGATACGTCGTCTGCGCGGTCTTACCGAGCGCTTCGTACAGCATCAGCTTGCCCTTGCAGATCTCCTCGCTGTTGTAGGTCGACTTGCAGAGCTGCACGATGCTGTCCTCGTCCATGGCGTTGATGATGTGCTTTATGAACGTCAGCAGCTCGTTGGCTACGAGCGTCATGATGACGTGCAACGGCTGTGAGCCGTGCTACTCGCGAAATATTAATTGTTAATTATTATTTGCTACGTCATGTGTCGTAAAGTGGAGCACGACCGTTCGCTAGCTCGCTCAACGTACGGTTGAGACCATATATAGTAAAATACTTTTAAAAACTTACTCAATAAAAAAGTTATGCATGCGATGACACTCTCTTATATTCACCAAGGCTTGAGACTTGGATGCTGGCGTTTCCTCTCCAAAGATTCTTTCGCATTTTACCTTCAGCATCATCAGGTAACCTTTCAGGAATGACATTATTGACACCACCGTGGAATCATAGAAGCAAATAACAGCAGCACCTTGACAGCTCATCAATATGTGTATTATAATACCTACTAAATATCCAGGCATTATAGAATTGTCGAAAGGAAAATACGACAGCATAATCTGTGGATAAGGCTCTGTGCCGTTTTGGACCATAACTCTATAGTCCGACGCAGTAAGATACTTCAGGAACGGAACTAAAATAGTTATGATGTTGGTCAAAAAAACTATGTACCAAAACCCATAAGTTAGCACTCTCGAATATATTGTGTAGTCGTTGATAATACTAATGATTTTATGGTCATTGGATTTTATTTCGTTTCTTTCTTCTTTAGATATATTCCTTATAAGTTTGCTCCAGTCGGATTTGTTCAAAATGAAGTAGAAAGTTTTTGATACGGACACCAAACTTAGAAAAGGCATGGAAATATTAAAAAGTAAGGTCTTTGTGTCTGTTCTCATGACGTACAACTCGGTGAATAAACTAATGACGAAAATGATAGAAATCAAATGAATAGTATTAAAAGCATTTTTGTGGAATTTAGTACCAAACTGCCAAAGACCACACCAAAAGAGACCTTTAATATTTGGTCCTAACAGTGGGTAGTTTGCGTCCTCTAGGCTTTTTGTAAGCGATAATATTTTTTGCAGAAACATTTTGTTAGGAATTCAAAGCATACAAAGTCTTTTATATTTATTTTATGGATGTGATTATGTGCTAATGCCAAAGTATATTAAATTACAAATAACTAACTTTCGTTGCTACTCGAAATTATTTACTATTTATTTATTTTATTTTATTCACATCAACAACAACCATAAATCAACTTATTTTATAATACACTATAAAATAAATAATAAAGTTAACTGTACGGTCAATTAAAGTTATCTACTTGAATACATTTTCAAATATACTTATCCCACAAAAACATTACCTAAATGAAAAAAGCCAAGTATTTGCGTTGCAAAAAGTTATGAGATGTCGTAGAGACCAAGTGAAATTCAAGATAGTCCATTTAATTAGTAACTCATAAAAAATTGTAAATTGTGGAAATTTTTATTCTTATAATTTATTATATTATGAAATAGTGACTCAATGACAATGTTACAATTTTTTAAGAATTTTTACTTTTTCTATATTTTCCCTTTATATGTAGCTAATAATCTAGCTTGACAGCAAATTTGTAAGTCTGCTAGAAGTATGCTTTGAATTATGCTTATTCTCCATATCCCTCCATCTATCCATATATTTCAAAATCGAGTTTTTTTGCCTCTTAATTCGATTTTTAGAGAGCCGCCCTCTTCCTCCTCCCTCACCCCCGGCCGTCCCGCAAGTGAAACGAGTGACACAACCATACTGATCTTGCTATACGCAAATATTTATAGTATTATAGTACTATAAATGCTAGCGTAATAAAATAATATCGCGTAATGTGAACGCCATGCTATATACTTATAGTATAGCATTAGGTCCTTCTTTGCTATACTATATAGCAAAATAGTATAGTGTAGTCTGAAATGAGCTTTAGGAGCAGCTTTAAGTACTTAATTACTTGTACAAGTAAATACTTGTACAAGTGTAAAATAAATTTAATTATCATAGATCATAACAATTAGGTCCTTTACATAACTTAAAACTTATAAAATAAATAATCCAAAGCACCTTTTTACTGACAAATGGTTGATAAATTAATTTATATGAGAAGAAATTTTAGCAAAATAGCGAGATTCACGCGTCCCGTAAGCGCTGTTTTGTTATTAAACGCGTAAATTTTGAGAATTACTTTCAAATTACTTAGATAATTTCTGATATATCGGTACAAACGAGTCTCGGCCTGGAAGCTTATGTGAGGACACAGTATCCTCTCCAAGACGAGCCGATATTCCTTAGAAACCTTTCAATATATTATTTGTGATTATAAAAGTATATTTCAAAGCTTTAAAATAGTTTTTTATTTCATTTTCAGCTGTAACATAAACGGTCCTTTTCAATTATCGACAGCTCTAATTTGCAACAGCCAAGTATTTCATTACGAACGATTTTCACGCAATTTTCTTTCATTTATATTCTATGAAACAAGGTAGTTAATTGTTTAAACAAGCAAATCTCAAATATATATTATATTGAGATATTTGCAGAAATATAGTGCAAATTCAAAATGAAACACCACAATCGATTTAATATTTCTTATTGATAAATGCTTTGAAAAGCGACTAATTCGAAGTATTGCAATTCGATTAGGAATTCTATTATTATTAATATGAATGTTTGTGAAGATGGATGGATGGATGTTAATCTTTCACGCAAAAACTTACAATACTATCTACTATCTACCTAATTTTGATAAAATTAGGTGTAATATTTTAAGCTCGGGATGAACACATAGGCTACTTTTTCATAAAACCCGAAAAAGTACAGTTTTCCCGTGGGATGCTGCTGTGGAGCCGTGGGAAAAAAGTCGACATTTATTAGTTTTTATGGAATATAACCAATAAACAAAAAGCCAAATCGCTTAATAGTAAGCGATTACTACGGCTGCACATAGACACCCGAACCTGAAGATTTTTGAAACACAAACGACCTCTGGGTGCTCTCACTCCGTTGGCGAAACACAACGCAAGCGCGATTTTACGCTTGTCAAACAAGACCACTTCATAGCAGGCACTCCTCAGCGTAAAATTGTCAAAGGAGACTAGATAAAAAAGACCTGTATAGCGGGCAAAAAGCTACTGTCATTTTTCCTTCACTTTCGAACTATACACACTGCAATAGTTTTAACAGTATGTGTCAAGTATGTAAGCTTAGCCTACCATTATTATCTTTAAAACTAAGATTTCTCACCCTTCTTAATTACTTCGAATAGCTGAAATAAATAATACTATTTCTTTTATTATTCGCTAAAGATCAATTCACACCGAAACGTAACTATACCCGACATGGCGCTGCATTTTTAAGATACGTTTCATTGAGTTTCGAATTTTGAGTTGCGAATGAGCCTGCGTAGCGCGGCGTCACGGGGCGGTGGCGGCACAGAGTATAAATATGTCCTCTTTATTGAATCTGTGGCGTCGCGCGATAAAAATGCATCGGAGCGTTGCGACGCGTTTCGCGTGTGAACTGACGATAACACGTGAAAAAGTGTTTGGCCTAATGACAGATTTACCGCGGTTATGTTAGTAATATTCGGGGTTATTAAATATAAGGCCGCGTTTATATATGACAAGCCACTGCACCTCCTTTTTACACGTGCATCCTGTGGGATAATTATATCCAGAAATCTTATAGCGCTTTCCGTGTCCGATATAACGAGTTCAGGGTGCTGTTGGGGCTGCCTCGGCGCTGCAGCTCGTCTGAAATTTTTGCGGAGGCGCGTATGGGCTGTTATTCGACCATGCGAAATAGGTCCCTGGTGCGTAGTGTGAGAGGCAGTACCAGCATACTGGATATGTATCCTAGAAGACTCGACTGTCTGTATGTGAGTCGCTATGGTGCTGTGTCCCATGGGATGACGTTATGGTGACACACTGCATGATAATATTATATAACTTATTTTTTTGCAATTTTTACATGTATACTAAATCGTTTTTTTTAATCCCTATAACTAACATTTGAGCCAAAGTTGTCAGGAAATAAAGATTTATTTATTTATTTATGACATGGATCACAATACAACCGCCGCAAATTGAACTTTATATAATCGGTTTCTCGAATACGGCTGCAAGTATTACGATGAAATTTTATACGCAGGTAGTTTTGGCGGAGAAAATTTGATCTAGGTCTTATCCTTGGAAAACTGCGCATTTTTTAAGCTGTATATGCTATTTATTTTGGCGTGCAACAATATATCAATAATTTCGGCTCCTTCCCATTTGGCCTTATTTCCATCTCGCAACCCTTATTAAATTTTGATAAAAATCGTTATCTTTATTGGAACGAAGTTTCTTATGGCGCGTTGCGAAACGGGGCTAGACGGAAAAAATTAAATGACAAAGTAATAACGACTATTAAGAATGATACAAAAACGATCTTATCGTCTTATTATGACCTTTATTATATATATCTCTTATTATATATATATATATATATATATATATATATATATACATACGAGTATCTCTTCCAAAATAGGCTTCAATTCTTCATTATCAACTATACAGGGTGTCCCAAAATTAGCACGTCACACTGACACCGGAGGTAGATGAACCCAAGACGCATTGAACAAGCCTAACATGCCCATAGAAAAATTTCGTGGGTTTTGAGCTATGACCAGTTTTAGTCATTTTTTAAAAATCACCATTTTTTGTAATGTTCGTATCCGAGACTTTTTAAAATGCACTTTATTTTAGTTTTTTCTTATGTGTACTCCCTCAACACTAGTTACTTATTATGAAACAAACAATATTTAGTCGATAAGTAATGTGAAATAACGACAGTTGATCGTCAATCTCAATTTTATTCTCACATAAAAATAATAGTTTCTACTATGAGCAGCCACCGTGAAAAAAAAATACTTCAAACATAATGAACAAACCTTTAAAAACTTGTGCCATGCCGATTCCAAAATAGTATAATGCTTGCCCTTTGATTCTTTACACAATACGTGAGAGTGGGAATAAAGCTGTTGAGGCGAAGATGACGTCATACACATTTTACCTGCCATTTGCCTGGGCGGCCCAACACGGGTTCTGAATAACAAAAGAAACGCTGTAAAAGAAGTTTTAAAAATAAATAGATGGCGATAGCAGATACTTGACGAAGTGACCAGCCAGCCAGACCAGCCCCAGCCAGTCAAGCCATTCCGTTACCTTGCGTTTCGTGCTACCGACGTGTTCTCTGCGCCTATGCATTTTGTTTTGTGATTTTCAACGTGTTTTTGGCTTTTCTACTGGACTCTATTTTGCTTGTGAATTTGGACTATTGTAAAGTGGAAACGACGACTCAGCGCTCAACCGGACTCTGATTTCCTTGGGAATTTTGTGAAACGGGCACGATGGCGAATCCCAACGTCTCTTACTCTCATAGCGAGTACAAAGATATGCATCTAATTTATGGTGAAACCAGGCGAGTTTCGACTCGCGGGAACGTAACTTACAATACGAGGTTGGCTGCACGATTGTATCCGGAACGGTATCCTAATCGTACGCCGACGAACTACGAAATTATTTTGCGCATTGTTAATGCATATCGCGAGGGTCGAGTACCAGGAACGAGAGGCCCAGGCGCTGGAAGACCCCGCACTGTAGATGATGATGTTGTTTTGGATGAAGTCCGCCAGGAGCCAGGTACTTCAGTGTGGATCATTGAACGGCGCACTGGGATCCCAAAATCGTCGGCACATCGAATTTTAAAGCGGCACGCTGTCCAAACGCTTCTAACAAGTGACTCCCAACGGCGCGTTGTATTTTGTCGCCAAATGATTGCTAAATGGAGAGAAAATCCAAACTGTTTTAATGATGTCTTGTGGAGCGACGAATCTGCATGTAAACGAGATGGATACCTTAATCTCCATAATCTTCATAGCTGGCGTCTAACCAGCCCTCATGAAAAAAGAGAAGTTCGCTCTCTCAATTTAAAATTAACTTGTGGACAGGAATATTAAATGGCCAGATAGTAGGACCATTCGAGTTACCAGCTATCCTGAATGGAGAAAATTACTTAAATTTTTTAGAGAATGATTTTCCAGTATTACTAGAGGGCTACCCTGAGGAATTGAGGGAAAGGATGTGGCTCCAAAACGATGGCTGCCCAGCACACTACGCCCGCACCGTACGAGAGCACCTCGATATTGCATACCTTAACCGGTGGATAGGGCGACTGGGACTGGGGATGTTTAAAAGATAAAGTCTACGCAAAACCGATTACATCTGAGGCTGAATTAAGGTAAAGGGTATTTGAAGCAGCCCGTGAAATATCGACCATAAGCTTAATAAGAAGACTCAACGGAAATTTTATAGGAAGGTATCACTTGTGCATAAGAATGGGAGGAAGACAATTTGAACACTTGTTGTAAACAAAATAAATCCAAAATTCATACGAAACTTTTTTTATTTTCTTTCAACACCTACAACACCCCTCGCCCACAAATCTCTGCATCTGGCTCGATGACGTTATTTGGCGCTCTAGCGTCAGGAAGAACGCGGGGAGATGAAAGAAGAAGTGAGATTAAAAACTTCGTTCCAGCGAGCGAGGTGCAGAGTTATTGTGTTATTCACACTTAACTGTTGTCTGCTCTGGCACTATTCAAATACTGTCCACGTCCACAACTGATAGCATTTCGGTGTTAACAGCGTATTATTTTTTATATCTTTCACTCCCAATTACTAAGCCAGGTAAAAAAAGACACCCTACTAGATCAATTCTCTACCTACTTGATCGTGGCAACTGCAGGACTTACTGGTTTATTTTTATTAATTCCACTTACGTAGGGCATTGATGAGAAGCAACTAAAATTTGATAATTTATCAATAACATACAATACAAGTGTTACACCATTGGAATCGGCATGGCATAGGGAAGTTTTTAAAGGTATTTGTTAATTATGTTTGAAGTAATTTTTTTTCACGGTGGCTGCTCAAAGTCGAAACTATTATTTTTATGTGAGAATAAAATTGAGATTGACTATCAACTGTCGTTATTTCACATTACTTATCGACTAAGTATTGTTTGTTTCATAATAAGTAACTAGTCTTGAGGAATACACATAAAAAAACTAAAATAAAGTGCATTTTAAAAAGTCTCTCATACGAACATTACAAAAAAAAATGTGATTTTTAAAAAAATACTAAAACTGGTCATAACTCAAAACCTACGAAACTTTTCTATGGGCATGTTAGGCTTGTTCAATGCGTCTTGGGTTCATCTACCTCCGTGCTAATTTTGGGACACCTGTATATTTATATTATAATATACGTATATATTATAACTTCGTTACATCCGGGTGTCCCTTGACACCTCTCAAGTTATTTGTTTTTCAAGTTTTAGACAGCTTTCATAATATGGAAAATTTTCTTAAATAGTATAGTCGGGTCGAAAAAAACCATTAAAATTTGAAATTAAAAGCGTTCTTAGCTTTTGAAAATGTTTTATGCTCCACATTATTATATTATTGTTAAGGACAGCGGCCTCGCAGTTGACACATAGACCTGCCACATGCTACCGAAAATAAATATACTGTGTCAAGTGAACACCTTGGATCTAAAACCACTGAACAGAACTCCTGAGTCTTTAAATATACATGCTTAGGGATTTTAGCTTTGGAACAGGAACAATTGAATATTGAATAAGGAACAGCAAGCAAATGCTAATATGCCAATTATAGTAATCATCATCATCATCATCAATGATGATAATATATTATCCGATATATTATTAGATACCGATATCGATATCTTTAAACATTTGCTATTCTCAAATTTATATTCATCATCATCATCATCATTCGCTCACAGGTTTTAATGCTAAGTTGTTTATTACAACAACATAAAATTACAACAAAAGACCTTACGATTAATTAGCTCACCATTACGTAGTCATTAGTAATTAGTAGATTCTATCCAAATTAGCAGCTGAAAAAACTAAAAAGCAAAAAGTAACAAATAATTTTTATTTCATCACAATAACAAAGTTCATAAACTAATGTTCAACGTATAATCAAGTAATTTTGAGTCAGCGCCAAATAAGCAAATTAAATAATAACGTAACATAATATTATGTAAGGTTTGGCACCGACTCAAAATTACTTCACCATCGTCAGCCCGTAGTCGTCCACTGCTGGACATAAGCCTTTTCCATTTCGCGCCACCATACCCGGTCCTCTGCCTACTATTATAAAATTAAAAATAAAATTACTTATATTAGTTTAATTTCGTTTCGGCGGTTTCATTTATTGTTAAACAGTTATTTCAAATCGAACCCTAAAATAAAAGTGGACTAAATTACTCCTTATAACATATTCTATCTGCCAGTGAATTTCCCGTCAAAATCGGTTCAACCGTTTACTAGACTAGTCGGAATAAGCTGAAAGACAGACAAATATAAAAAAAAAATTTTTGGTGTCATTTGAATTTAGTGGAAAGCTGTTTATTTTAAATTACAAACAGACACTTCTATTTTATTTATTTGTATATAGATATAATGGGTAAAATGTGAAATCTATAACCAAATATATAAACTGACATATGAAGCAAAATCTTCTTCAAAAATATTCTTAACAATGCAGATTTGATTGAAAATTTAACAGGTAATATACTGAATATAGTTTCAATGGTCGATATTTCTTTGTTTTAAGTGTATTAAATTTTACATGGCTTTACAGGTTTTTGAATAAAGATAAAATGTGGCAAAGGGACGAGTGTTAGTGTGAGAGTGAGATTATATTTATGTGTTTCATTTATATGAAAAACTAGCTGTTGCCCGCGGCTCCGCCCGGGTAAATATAGTATCGGGTATGCCTCGGGAATACTGCACTTCTCCGGGTTAAAAAGTAGCCTATGTTTTAATTCAGAGCCTAAAGTACTACCCTACCATATTCATCCGAAAATCCGTTCAGTAGTTTTTGCCTGAAAGAGTAACAAACATCCATCCTTCCTCACAAATGTTCACATTTATAATATTAGTAGGATAAAGCAAAATGTATTTTCATTTACAGACAAATTATTAAATAAATTAAAATTAAAATACACCTTACCTTCTGTGAAATCCAAAGTTTAAATATAAAGCTTATAATTTAGGGGATTATGCAAAGTTCAGTGAATAAATAATAATGTTTACCCACTGTATCTTTGTAAGTGTTTAGTCTAGACGTACTTTATATTATTATCTCTAAAAAATGCGACCTAGGTAAGCTTTCTACTTGTAAACTCTGTTCAGATACAGCAGTAGTAGTGAACAAAAATATTAAATATGACCAAATTAACGTATCATAGCGTAAATAAGTGATACTTAATTTGCAGCATTATGTGTGTCACACACACGCACTCACGCACATTCAAGCACGCACGCACATTCAAGCACGCACACACACATTCAAGCACGAACACACACACACACACACACACACACACACACACACAAATACACATACTCATACACAAAGCATTTTGCTATTTTTAATTGATGTAAAAAACTTGTAATACTTAGTTATGTAAAAATAACTTTATCCTAAAACTTTCATTTTTTAATGAGTAGTTCTTCTTTTTGTAATAATCTTGAAATAGTTGGCACTGATTTCTGAAACACAAGTCAAAACTTATATCAGTAATCAGGGTTTTCAGAAAATGTTGTATACTTTTTGGTGAATTAATATATTTTTTATTTATTATATATTCATTATATTGTTCTTTTAGGTTTAGATGAAATTGGATCTGGACACGACGCCTTATAGCAGTACTAGCTTGTTCCCGCGGCTCCGCCCGCGTAAGTATAGTATCAAAATCAAAATCAAAAATCAAAATCAAAAATTTTTTTATTCAAAATTGGTATTTTTAAATACTCTTTTTGAACGTCGATACTACGTGATGCCTACCACCGGTTCGGGAACTAACCCAGCGAGAAGAGCCGGCAAGAAACTCGTCTGGGGCCATCTTTTACCTAAAAGATGTAAAATTATTCTTTTAAAATCAAAATTATTACAATGTTTACTTATGTCTATGTAACAAATAATAAGATAAGATAAGGAGCCACCTTATTCCCAAGGTGTGCCGTCTTGAATGAAGTCATTAATTTTATAATACGCTTTGGCACACAAACGTTCTTCAACTACTTTTTTAAACTTATTAATGGGAAGGTTTTGAGCCTTTTCTGGGATTATATTGTATAAGCGTATACATTGGCCTTTAAAGGATTTACTAACTTTGCTTAGTCTGAACACTGGCATATCTAACTTGTTCTTATTTCTAGTGTTTACACAATGATTATCACATTTCTTTTTGAAGTTGTTTAGATTCTTTCTTACATATAACACATTTTCCGCGACGATGCGAGATGCGACGGTCAGAACTTTTATTTCTTTAAACTTTTCCCTTAGAGATTCAAAAGTCGACATCTTATAAATAGAACGTATAGCACGTTTCTGCAGCACAAATATTATATTAATGTCCGCAGCGTTTCCCCACGAGAGGATGCCGTACGACATTATGCTATGAAAATAGCTAAAGTAAACTAATCGCGCGGTCTCTATGTCGGTAATTTCTCTAATTTTTTTAACAGCGTATGCTGCAGAACTCAGCTTATCTACCAATTTAGCAATATGAGGTCCCCACTGTAACTTACTATCTAATGTTATACCTAGAAATACAGTGGTGTCTACTAATTTCATTTTCTCATTATATTTTAATAGTATATTGGTTTGTGCCTGCGTAACATTTGGCAAGCTGAACTTTAAACATTTTGTTTTATTAGAATTCAACAGTAAATTATTAGCATTAAACCAATGTACTATTTTTAAGAGAGCACTATTTACCTCGGATTTGTTAGATTGTCGTCGCTTGACATTAAAAATTAGTGAAGTGTCATCAGCAAAAAGTACTATCTCATGCTTATCATAAACTAGATAAGGTAGATCATTTATATAGATGAGAAATAGAAAAGGGCCCAAAATAGACCCCTGTGGTACTCCTAGTTTAATTTTAGTACCATTAGACCTTTTGGAATTAACTTATACAGTCTGTGTTCTATTTATTAGATAAGAGCTTAGAAGCTTTAGTGCCGTGCCCCTTACACCATAATGGTATGATTTCCTGAACAGCGTATCATGCTCCACACAGTCAAATGCTTTGGATAAATCACAGAATATACCAAGTGCATCCTGTGACCTCTCCCAAGCTTCAAATATACTGCACAGAAGACTGATGCCTGCATCTGTTGTGGACCAACCTTTAGTAAAACCAAACTGATTACTATGTAACAATTTATTCGAGTTGAAGTGAAAAAGTAATTGATTTAGAATAATTTTCTCAAAAATTTTACTTGAAGTTAAATATGGATATTGGTCTATAGTTAGCTGGGTCTGATTTATTCCCAGCTTTAAAGAGAGGCATCACCTTGCTGTGCTTCAGCAAGTCAGGGAACACGCCACTTTTAATACAATTATTAAAAACTAATGCTAGGTGAGGGGCAATGATGTCAATTACTGGTTTTATAACTTTTGTGGACATACCCCAGAGATCAGCTGTACTTTTAATATTAAGTAATTTAAATGCCTTGATAATGTCTCTAGAGTCTATTTCTTTGAAAATAAAATTTACATCACATTCCTTCACATTATCTCTAAGTAATTTTTCGGCAACTGTAGGTGATGAATTTAAGTTTTTTGTAGTTGAGATCGGAATGTCTGCAAAAAACTTCTCAAATACTGTCGCAACTTCAATGTCAGAACTAACTTTTTTATCATTAATATAAAGTTCAAATTTAGAGCTGCGACTGGCGACTCTTCCAGTCTCATCTGTAATTATTTTCCAGGTGGTCTTTGTTTTTAGAGTTCTAAATTTTTTCTTTGATGTGAAGAACCTTCGCTGCTTGACATACCTTCTTGAAAATCTTCGAGTATTTCTTGACATATAGTTTAAAAGCTTCACTCCTGTTCATTGACTTCTCGTTATACAAGTCATACAATCTTTGTCTACTAACAATAATACCTGCAGTTGCCCAGTTACTAAAATTATTTCTTTTATTACTAAATCTGACCGATTTAGAAGTAAATACAGAGTCAAATTGGTTTTTTACTACTTTAAATAAATTATTAAAAGTTTCATTTGGATTAATTGACTCATTCAAACATTGAAAACTTGAAAGTAATTTACTTCTAAATTTCTCAATACGTTTTGTGTTTACAGGAATAAACTCAATATTTTCTATCGGATTATTATCACATTTAAGATCAAATGATGCTAGCTGTCCACAGTGATCAGAGTTAAGTACATTAATTATGTCTTTCCTAAAAGGAGTGACATTTGTGAAAATATTATCTATACAAGTAGCTGTTGTTTCACATATTCTTGTTGGTTCATAAAATAAATTAATTAGATTATACGATTTGAACAAAGATGTGAATCTAACAGTGGTGGAGTTAGAGTCTAATAAATTAATATTAAAATCACCTCATACAATAATCTTCTTATTAGAGACACATACTTTCGTCAGCACTTGATCCATTATTTGTTCAAAAGAATCGTATAAGCTTGATGGAGGCCTGTATACGCATACAATAATAAGGTGGCTCAACTCATTACAAGCCAACTCAATAATTCGTTCACTAGACAGTTTTACAATATCTTTACGTTCTTTACATTTCAATTTTTTATTAATCAAAATTAAGGAGCCACCCCTAATGACATTTTCTCGACAGAAAGAGCTCCCTACTTGGTGATCACAATAGTTAAATATTAATTCATGATTTTTTAACCAATGTTCTGTTACGCATATAATGTCTATTTTAAATTCATTTAAAAATAACTCAAGTTCTAACTCTTTCCCTATTATGCCTTGTAAATTTTGATGCACCAAGTTTATATTAAAATTACAGTTTTTCCCAGAGTTCTTACTAGGCCCTTCGTAGGAGGCATCAGTATAAATATTTCCAGCTAAGAAATTGCTAGAGTGAGCCTCTGTTGTCCTATAATCTAATTTAAATTATTTGGAACATATTCCAAGGGTTTTACTAATAAAATTGTCAGTATAAGAACACTGCTCAATAAAGGCAGTGGTCGGCTTAGCCAATTTTTTGACTTGTCTTAAAACTAAAAAATTATATAGCCATTTAGCTAAATGTCGTGTAAAAAATTAAGATAAGTAATACTTATCATATGTTAGATTATCCTTTATTATTATTATTTATTTATTATTATTTATTAGAACCTAGAGATAAAAATATTATTAAAGTCAACCACATCGATTTGTGGTAAAGTCTTATTTAAAACTAAACAATTTTGATTAGTAGCACTACACAGTAGTCTGTTCAATTTAAACCTAATATAATTTTCTTTACTCTCGTGCGGCAGTTTATTATTTGATAATTTGATGTAAGGAAAGGTAAACAATAAGACTTTTTTTTTTATCCCTCGGGAACACTACTTTTTCGGGATAAAAAGTAGCCTATGTTTTAATCCAGAGTCTAAACTACTACCATACCGAATTTCATCGAAATCCGTTCAGTAGTTTTTGCGTGAAAGCGTAACAAACATCCACGCTCTCACATTTATAATATTAGTAAGGATTACTTATGAGCCCAATTACAAATCTGTACTCTGCAATTACAAGATTAGGTATTTGAAGCGTTCCCGACATTGCGAATTTTATAGTAATTTTGCAGTTGTATCGTTTTTATTGAAATTGGTTAATAAATTCATGCTTTAAAATTATAAAATCCTTATTCCTCATGAAGTAGCCATTGTTCTGGTATAAATTTTGCTTAATAATATTATCGTAGATAGGAGTAATTCACAGTTAACTTAAAGCGATTTTAACGTTTTTTAGCTTAGAATAATATTTTTTTTTATTATTAAATCAAAGATATTTCAAAATTCTAAGGCCGCTACGAACTATACGACTATATAGGAGATAACATTCTCATTTTATTATTTCATTTGCTTAGAACAGTAGTTCAATCCAGGAGCTAAAAAAAAGTGCCTTCGCGCATTTTATGAAAACCTTTCTCTGCAATTTTGGGTTTAATTAAAAAGTTAAACAAAATTTACAAAAAGCTACGAACTAGGCCAATAGCTATTCTGCACTATTCAATATGTCAAAATTGTTAATGTATCTTTGTTTCTGAGATCAAGAACGCCATTTTACGCAAAAATCACAGTCAAATTTCGTGCAAATTAACAATATCTTTTTGTTTATATAAATAGAGATCATGTTGGTTTGTATGAAATTCAAAAGTAATGTTAAAGTAAACCTGCTATTAGACGTCGTGGTAAGGCCCGTGAGTATACCTATTAGCTATCGGCTGAGGCTAAGCGAGAGTGGTAACAAACACCGTTAGAAACAGACGTTAAGTTTCAGGTAATTGAACTTAGAGTAAATTGACTATTTTCTAAAATTAGTCGTACTATTTTCCGACGCCAAGCGCCTAATGATGACATCACAATAATAATACTATAAATACTGGACAGAAATACGGTACAAACTTTGCATCATGTTAATGTACATGTAATCATGTTAATGTACATGTAATTGGACGTGGAGAGGCTTTTACATAAATAACATTACAGTAATGTGATTACATACGTTTTGTTCTTTTTACATATTTGGCTTGGAAATTAAAAAAAAAGATATTACAATGAAAAAACAAAATATAACAGTAGTTTGTATATACGTTAGTTTGTATACATATATATTATGTATACTTTTTGGTAAGGAAAATCAAAATAAATATTCTTTTTCTGCGTTTATTTTTTGTGCTTTATATTAAAAAAAAACAAATTATGTCTGTATCGACTGTAGCCAATAGCTAATAGTTGCAATCATTATTATTTCTTGCTAAGTATAGTGTAGTAGCTATAGGATCCTTTTAGTATCTGAAAATAATAAGTATTGTTATGATTATTAATATTATTATTTAACATATATTTGTCTCGGCTTAACCGGTAGAATGAAGCAGGTACGGGCGATTGCCAAGTATCCTGTTCATGTAGCGTGAAAGAAGTTTAATTGGTGTGAGTTGTAGGGAAGGATGAAGATGAATTAAGGAAGCGGCGGACTATAGAGCAGGTATCTATAACGATTGACTTTTGTAACTGTATATATGTGTTTTTGTGAAGGTTAAGGGATTTAAGTGCAACGGCAAGCGTTTTTGGAATAACGCCCGTTGAGGAGATGACTATCGGGATTATTTTTACTGTGTTTTGATGCCACATTTGTTTGATCTCATCTGCAAGCGGTATGTATTTTTGGATTTTTTCTGTGTGTTTCTGTTTCAGGTTGTTGGTGTTTGGAAAGGCGATGTCTATAAGGTAAGTGGTTTTTTCAGATTTAATTGTGAGGGTTATGTCTGGTCTATTATTATTATTATTATTTAACATATATTTGTCTCGGCTTAACCGGTAGAATGAAGCAGGTACGGGCGATTGCCAAGTATCCTGTTCATGTAGCGTGAAAGAGTTTAATTGGTGTGAGTTGTAGGGAAGGATGAAGATGAATTAAGAGCAGGTATCTATAACGATTGACTTTTGTAACTGTATATATGTGTTTTTGTGAAAGTTAAGGGATTTAAGTGCAACGGCAAGCGTTTTTGGAATAACGCCCGTTGAGGAGATGACTATCGGGATTATTTTTACTGTGTTTTGATGCCACATTTGTTTGATCTCATCTGCAAGCGGTATGTATTTTTGGATTTTTTCTGTGTGTTTCTGTTTCAGGTTGTTGGTGTTTGGAAAGGCGATGTATATAAGGTAAGTGGTTTTTTCAGATTTAATTGTGAGGGTTATGTCTGGTCTATTATTATTATTATTATTTAACATATATTTGTCTCGGCTTAACCGGTAGAATGAAGCAGGTACGGGCGATTGCCAAGTATCCTGTTCATGTAGCGTGAAAGAGTTTAATTGGTGTGAGTTGTAGGGAAGGATGAAGATGAATTAAGAGCAGGTATCTATAACGATTGACTTTTGTAACTGTATATATGTGTTTTTGTGAAAGTTAAGGGATTTAAGTGCAATGGCAAGCGTTTTTGGAATAACGCCCGTTGAGGAGATGACTATCGGGATTATTTTTACTGTGTTTTGATGCCACATTTGTTTGATCTCATCTGCAAGCGGTATGTATTTTTGGATTTTTTCTGTGTGTTTCTGTTTCAGGTTGTTGGTGTTTGGAACGGCGATGTCTATAAGGTAAGTGGTTTTTTCAGATTTAATTGTGAGGGTTATGTCTGGTCTATTGCTTAGGATGGTACGGTCTGTGACGATATCGCGATCCCAGTAGAGTTTTACGGAGTCATTTTCTAGAACGTTAGATGGCTTGTATTTGTAGTACGGTGTATGTGTATCTATAAGGTTAAACTTGATTGCTATTAATTGATGTATATGTTTGGCTACGTTATCGTGACGGTGAGTATATTCTTTATTTGCTAGTGCACTGCATCCTCCGGTAATATGGTCTATTGTCTCAGTGGTTTGGTGGCATAATCTACACTTATCAGTTTCTATGGCTTCTTTGAGGATAAATTTTGAGTAATTGCGAGTTTTGATAATTTGGTCCTGTATAGCTATTAAGAACCCTTCTGTTTCACTATAAATGTTGCCCTTAGTTAACCAACTGAATGACGCGGCTTGATCGATATGATCCTGACTTAACTGGTACGGAAATTTACCATGTAGAGCCTTACTTTTCCATTTTTCTATTTTGTTTTCATCATTAATTATTTTATTTTTAGGGTTAAATTTGTCATTATTTAACTGTAGCGGTGTTCCAGAATGAGGTAAATTTATAGTGGCTTTATGAAGTGGGCTTGTGTTAGCTTTTGTCTTGAAATAATTTCGGAGGTTATCTATTTGGGTGTAATGTAGATTTTTTATGTCTATAAAACCACGCCCTCCCTGCTTCCTCTTTATTGTAAATCTTTCAACTGCTGAATGGATGTGGTGAATGTTGTGTTTGTAACAAGCGGTTCGGGTTGCGGTGTTGAGGGTTTCCAAATCAGTGTCAGACCACCTGATAATTCCAAATGAATACGTTAATATAGAGATCGCATAGGTATTTACAGCTTTAATTTTATTTTGGCCTGACAATTGCGTTTTTAAAATTTTATTTAGTCTCTGTTTGTATTTATTTTTTAATGTATTTTTTATTTCTTTATGATCTATAGCTGTATTTTGTATATAACCTAGGTACTTATATGTGTCTTTCGCTTGCATGCTGTCTATTGTTCCTTCTTGTAGTTATAAGTTGAGTGGTTCTGTATGTGTATGTTTGCCCTTAAGAATGCAATTAATTTTACATTTATCAGTATTTATCAATGTTTAATTTTAGTTATTATTATTATTATTATTATTATTATTATTATTATTATTATTATTATTATTATTATTATTATTATTATTATTATTATTATTATTATTATTATTATTATTATTATTATTATTATCTTGATTACCATCTAATCTGACAAATTGACAACATAATATTATTACGTGCCTCAAATGGTCCTATCTAATCAGTGGCGAAGCGTGAGATTCTCGGAATAGTAAGCCGCGTAAGCAAATATCTATTAAAATACAGAACAATGATACTTAGTTTTTATTGCCCTTCGCGCCATATGTCTCTTATCCTTGAGACAATGAAAATCGAATATTATATCATTTTAATTTGTTTTTATTTCTATTAATTTAAGGTTCATTTTTATCCATACAAGCCAATAAATAATGACTTTTTATTTATTAATCTCGGCGCATCTCGTGCGTTGGACGCACGGAATTGTTTCGTCACAAGGTCTTAGCGCAATGTTTTGGGCGCATTGGGCGCAAATTATTGTTCCGTTAATTAGTGCTGTATTTTAAAAATAAATAAGGATTATAAATAGGGAATATTTATAAGGGAAGCGGGCTTGTATGGACGCCTCATCTGTGCTATCTATATTATGTTGTATAGTGTCTCAAAATACTCATTAAAATTTTCGTAACCTTGACGTTACATAAAATAAGTTTAAAGAAGCATACAAAACGCACTGAAAATCACTTACTTAGGGATGAAACATGTGTCCAAAAATAAATGGACCTCGATCTAAGTAAATCCGTTGTTCAGGATTTTCTTAGGTCGAACTCCAATAAATTTTTAACTGAATTGAAATAACATACAGTGAGAAACGTAGGCACAGTCAGATTTGTGAAGGGTCCAGCTGAGAATATAATATTCTTATTCAGCTGACCAGCTAGCAGCAGCACGCAACGACGTATCCTGACCTCCTGCGACCACCAGCCGCTCTCGTATACACCAGCGTCTACTATGAGGCTCTGGAAAATATCAAATACGTTTAAATATATTCTAGTCTATATAGTTCTCCGTAGTGCCATTTGAATACAAAGTTGCCATAAAACTATTTCTCATTTATTTTTGAGAAATTTGCTACCACAAGATGTTTTACATAAAGTTTATTATAAAGTTGTGTAAGATTCATATTATTATAATCACGTTCTAAAATCTCTTTGCGAAAAGATGTAAAGATGCGGATAAATTGAAAGCAGCAAGAGATTCGGTCAGTAATTTTGTAACGACAGCCTACTACTTCAATTCTCCCAACCTTTAACAGTTGTTAGAATTTATTTAAACTACTACCAAGAAAGAATACTTTATTTATAGATTAAATTTTTTTAACTACTACCATACCAAATTACATAAAAATCCGTTCAGCAGTTTTTGCGTGAAATATTAACAAGCATCCGATCATCCTCACAAAGTTTCACATTTAAAATTGTAGTAGGAATCGCAATACCATGCTATAGACCTGGTTGCTGTGCCAACAGTACAGAAACAACTGAGCTATCAACGCCGCTAGGTATTCGGCGATCCACACTTGTTGCATTGCTGTTGTGCCTTCCTGAAAATACAATTTATTTTTATTTTTATGAAATGAACTAGTAAACGAACAGACGGGCCGATGATGGTAAGCGATTACTGTCGCCTATGGACACACTCGAGATACCAGAGGAGTTATACTTGTAACTCCACTGGTGTTGCGACTTGCGTTCCTGGTCCTTAAAATTCCCAATCCCCTCCGGTAAACTCATTTACTCGGCGAAACACAACGCAAGAGTTATTTCACGCCAGTTTTCTGTAAGGTCGTGATATTTATCTGGCCTAGCCAGCCCATTCGTGCCGAACTCTGGGAGAGTTTCAGTTCACAGCACACAATATAAGTGCATGCGGTACGGCCAGTACGGCAATAAATTATTAATTGTCTCTGTAGCCCACCGTTTGCATTCCGTTTGGTAGCGCCATCTAGGAGCCTCGATAGGAGAATATCGATAAAGTAGTATTCCCCCCCCCCTCCCCCCCCCTTCTCCACTCCGACGCTAACCGAAGAAATTCGAAGAGACGCGAGGGAGTACATTGCAACGAGTGCGCGTCGAGAGCGTGTGTGCAATGGCGGACAGCGTTTGAGTTATTTAGACTTTTCCGCTACTAATTCCCGCCCACGAAAGTGAGATATTCCTATAGGAACGCGATAAGAATACTGGAAGGACTAAAGTGTTGTGAGCAGAAGAAAGTGACGAAGACTCCAGCCTCAGATGCCCGCACAGAAGCTGGTTCGGTAAGCGTATCCTCTCCTTCTACCTTTCCATTACATCTAATTATTACTGCATATTAGCCTGGCGACGCCAGATACCTCCTGAAATACAGTTCACAAAAATATCGAAGAGAAATTATTCGCTATCGCCAGACACAAGGTGGCCCGCGCGGCTACCGATTATGAACTTTAGTGCACGCAAAATAGAGTTAGCTTTTCCGCAAAACATGATTGTTGTGTCCTGATGGATATGTTTTACAGAAAATTTGACACTATTTCACGGACGGAGAAGTCGATAATCGGAAAACAAATAGTGGACGACGGAGGTAATTTTGTCTCCCTAGCGCGTACTGCTGAACGTTTTATAAAATTAATTACTGGGGGCAGATGATTTACTGCTTATTTAAAGACGTTTAAGTAGAAAAAAATTGTGAGTTGAAAAGAAATAGTAATGAAACAAATATTCGCCGCTGAGGCCATTGACTTACACTATCAGCTGATTCACGTCACAGCTGATTTAAAAAGTATGTTTTAGTAAAAAATAAGTTTTTAAATCAGCTATGAGGTAAATCAGCTGATAGTGAGAGGTCAATGGCCTCAGCGGTGAAGATTCGTTTCACTACTAGATTTTTTTTTACTTATTTCTTTTTGTGCCTAAACTACTGCACATAAGCAGTAAATCATTAAATGATTTAACAAAACGTTATTGACCTATGCCAAGGTTAAAAATACAAACAAATATCCAGAACGATCTATCCATATTATTATTAAAGTTTCTATAATTTAGCTATCTATGATGTGTAGATTGGTACATTGAAATAATTGTGTATCCCATAAAAACATAACATTGGTAATATCCAAATATATACTAATATTATTATTATAAAGAGAAAAGGTCTGTGTGTTTGTTTGTTGGCATTGAATCGGTTCCCAAACTACTGGACCGAATTTGCTAAAACTATAAGCACAGATATAGAGTAGACGGGGAAGGAAGGTTAATTTATGTCGCTGCAGAATGAACGGTTTCCGCGGGATTTGCTTTTGACCGCACGAAGTCGCGGGCAACGTTTATTAATAATAAAACATTATATATGTTTTTCCTTATTATATTCAGGTATAGGATATTGTGTATTTTGAGAATGTTTACTGGACCTATCGGTTATTATTCATAAATTTCTGAAAAAGAACACAGCAACAATATTAAAAAAGTAATATTTTAGCTAAAAGCTAAGGAATCTAAGGGCGCGTCTCACTTTGACACCACACCAAAGCATGGGGCGGATTGCGGGTGGTCTGGCGGAATCAGCGATGGATTTTGAGGGGTCTGGCAGATTGCGCGCAGTCTGATGGGTCCACGATGGATTCCGCGCGGTCTGACGGAAACCACGCCTCCGTGCGTCGGCGCATTAATAATAATGTGAGAACCACCTTACATTATAATATATCAAATATATCACCTCACGCAGAGTAGTGGGTATTTTATCTACCCTATTTACACTAAAACTACAAAATTTCAAACTTGACTCACCGTAGTGAGTTGTGTAGCACTCGCGCATATCATCAGAGAGCAGATGATAACGTAAACGAATAACACAGGAGATAACACTGAATCCAGAATATTTGCGTATCTAAAGAATAAAAAAAAAAGTTTTTAAAGACCATAGGTATTTTCTTACGGCAACTGGCTTACTACTGCAACTCCTATGTAGTCAGGATCTACAGTGGTAAACAACCACAAAAACACTTTGATATGACCTCAGGGGTGCCCGACGGACATGATAAATCTGTATTGGGACCCGCAACGAAATTAATCAGAACAATGTTGGAGGAGTAGGAAGTGTTGCAGTTTCCCCGAGCAAAGCGGGAGACAGCAGAATTGTAATGACAAAAGAGTTAGAGATAAAAGGGAAAGCACCAAGGGAATAATAAAAAAATTACTACAAAACTAAAACGATAACAATGTGTTTTGATTTATGATAATATTGTGTCTATTAATTGCAATGGCAAAATAGTATTGGATTGTTTCCAATAGTACTTATAGCAAAAAAATTTTGAAAGAACATAGGTAGCCAGAAATATAGAACGGTTGACTGTCAACGAAAACATGAACTACAGAAGCTGGGCAGAACGCTCAAAATAAATTTTCAACTGCTACGAAAATGAGATCACAATAAATTATATAACTTTCTCATTACCTAACTAAAAGTACATGGTGCTTATGACATTCCTGAATATTCTTCACCGCATCTTTATATGACTTTATATTCTCAAACAATCTATCACAGTTGGCTCTTAGTAAATCAAGTTGTCCCGCAAAAAATGACATTAGTACGACGACATTCGAATCATAACTTGCCACAATACCACCACCGTATACGCAAATCAAGGCATGCATTGTTTGAGTTAAAATATACCCAATTCCTCTTGTCCTATCGAATGGTGTCCAAGAACTTAATATTTCCGGATACGGCTTAGTTCCATTATGGATTTGCATTCTATACTCTGAAGAAGATAAAAAACTGGCTAATGGTGTTAAAACTACTGTGAAAACAGTAGCTCCTACTAGACACCAGTAACACGATGTAACTTTTCTCGAATACCTTTTGTAGTCTTCTAAAAATTTCTGAGTGATAAGATCCTTCTTTTGTAGTTGGTAAGATTCAAAATGCCTCACAAAATCAACGATATCCCTCCATCTTTTCTGCCAAAACACAAACGTGCCAGCTTTTATGACACAAACAGAACTAAGCATGGTGATGGAAAGATTTCTTAGTGCCATCTCTAAATTTTCCCTTATTATCCATAGTTCTACGTATTGGCTTATTATGAAGAAGATAATTAGAAAAAGCAGTAAATTGTACAAGTTTTTGGCTGTTCCAGGTTTCGGTTGCCACATTCCGCAAGTCTGGAGCCCCCATAATGTGGGACCTAATAAAGGATTTTCAGGATCTTCGAATCTACGAAGCAGAGACCACATAGCAGATTTACCTATACTCCGAATAGTAGTGGAATGGAAAAACTGGGCTTTTTATATATTTTTCTTTTAAAGTAGTATTTTTCACTCGTGTTTGCTTTTGTCGTTTGATTTTAAGTTAATTTTGTTGTTAATAAATCGAGTGGTTAACTAATTTTGTGCTGCTAAGCTTATAAAGTAGTTCTATTGCCTTTCACTTCTATACAATAAGATAAAAAAAACTCATTTGTTCGCATAGTAAATGTGTTACGAGTTACAATTGACAAGTGATTTTTTTTGGGCCCTTTTTGCCTCCATTTTTACGCCTTACGACATCATCATTTGCTAATAAAATGATTCCAGAAAAGGGTCAAAGTATTAATTAAAAAAACGACAAAGCTACAGACGAATTTTCTGTCAGTAGATTCAATTGTTATGTGTTTTGAGGCGTATAAGAGGGGCGGACGTATGAGAGAAAATAACATACCAATTAGAAACACAATATGCTGTTACGAAAAAAATATACGAAAAGCTTCAATTATCTAGGTACTTAATATTATATTGTTTCAAAGGTTCTATTAATGTCTAAAATGTTGTGTTAAAGTACACCTTTTATTTTTACAATACGTAATAATGAAAGTTGTATTTTGAATTAACATAGAAAAATCTTCTCTATTAAAGCGTTAAGAAAAGGGAATTAAAAAAATTAAGTCTCCATATTATATTCAGTTGACGTACCGCATATAATAATATATTACATACTTTATTCGTCTCAAACCCAAGTTTAAGTAAATACATTGTACTTTTTGGGATTACCACCTTAAAAATTAAAAGTTAAAGATTGTCGATTCTCAGTACCTATAAAATAAAAGATTATTCACAAATTAGAATAAAATACATAAGTTAATTACTTAAAACAAAACTATTAGTGATAAATGAAAATCAGACAAACAACCAATAAAGTAATCAAATTACTAGTGTTCCATAAGATGTTCAAACCTGTGACCAACCAAGCGATTAGTTGAGTTAATAGTTATTCAACGAATCGAGCTATCAGTCAAGCCTCATTCGATGGAATCAAGTGGTAACACCTTATGTAGGGATTGATTTCTTTTATTAAATTGGTAATCCAATAGTACTTTCAATCAGACATTAATATTGACGCCTCGTTACATAATTATATTCATAATATTATGTATTAGGTATAAAAGTTCATCACATTGTATCAGCTATTATACATTATTTTCATGGTATGTGTGGGACATATTCTGCTCTTCTATACTGAAGTGCCTTTTTGATGCAAAATTATCTAATGCGATTAGGAAAACTGGGAGCAGCTATTTAAAAAGACACAGCACAAAATATATTTTACTTAAAAAGCTTAGAGCATTAAACTAGTTATATGGACATTATAATATAAGGCCGGTACTAATGTGAGAAAAGATCCATGTTGTAGGACTAATTATCGGCCGGTTTCAATAACCTATCTACCAATAACTATTTGTAAAAACGTCATCTTTGGAATAATTTCCCGGTTATTTGCGTTTCAATAAGCTAACTTAGTTAAGGAATCTTCGTCTATGACAGCGAGATAGCTGAAGCGATACCAAATGTGACGTTTTTAACAAATAGTATATGGTAGATAGGTTATTGAAGCGGGCCGTAAAGGGTTCACACTTTATTACCCCATTCGAATCTTACAAAACGAAATACAATACTTGACCCTTTTTTTATTTTTATCCTAAACGATTAATAATTGTTCCGTTATCCAAAAAAAATTATAGAATATAATTTTATAAAACCATAAAAACCTACAAAACTTTAATTTAAAAATACGCTTTTTAAAAACAGCCTAAAACGCCTCCCGCCATGTTTGTCGATAGATAATCTGTACTCTGACGTCATACTAAGCGTGGGGTGCATAGTGTCAATAGTTATAAACATTTTATTGGCAGATATGAGAAGGATCTTCATTTTGATAATATCTTAAAAACCATTTTAAACGAAATCTGACCGTTTGAAGTGGATCAAAATCAAACCCACTGGAGTCGGTTACATACAAACAAACATACAGGTGAAGACACTGCACCCCACGCTTTTTTACATTAATAAACATTTATTTTTCATTTACACTATTCATAGTGTAAATGAAAAATAAATGTCCAAATATTCCAATTTCAATCCTATCCAAATTTATTAAATTTTATTTTTTATTTCTTAGTTAGATTTTCTATAAAAGGGTGTTTTTTTAGTTTTTTTAAACTATAATTTTCAAATTAACTTTATTTATCCCTCTTGTTCTTTTATTTCATGATTTTGATATATTATGTATTCCTAAGAGGCTAAGCCAAGTACTAAAGGAAACATATCGCGGTATATCTTATCGTCCTCGTGTCGGATAGTCTAAATAGGACTCCACTATCCATTTCAATTGATATATTATTCGTCCGTAACTTTAACAAATAGTCTGTGAGTTTCACTTTTCCCCCATCAATTTGACAATATTGCGAATTCAAATATATTATGCTATCCATTTTCTGTTAGATCTCCTTAGAAGCCCAAATTGATTCTTACAAAAGAAATACGTTTTTTAAAACAAAAAGAATTATTGTCTGAGATATAGGTATAGGCACTCCCCAAAGACGTTTAATATATATATAATACGGACATATAATATTTTTTATTTCGTTCCCGAGGGACGTAAAAATGGATTGCAATTCCAATGTCTCGCTAAAACTCGAGAACGGCTGGACCGCTTTGGCTAATTTTGGTCTAGAAATAATTGTGGAAGTTCAAGGAAGGTTTAAACGGTGAGAAATATTGGTAGGAGTAGATGTAGGTGTAGGACTAGGACGTAGGTTGCATTGTAGGTGTAGTTATTTATTCACTCCCGGACATATTTAACACAGAACAACGTGTGTCGGGACATCTAGTATTATATTATATAAAAGTAGATCCCCACTCACTTACTGACTGACGTATAGACGCTCGCACAGCCGTAACCGTTAATAGTAGAAACGTGAAATTTGGACAGTAGTTTTAGTTTACAGTGTAGACGCGCACCGAGAAGGGATTTTGAAAAGTTCTACCCTTAAAGGGGTGAAATAGCGGTTGAAAATTTGTATGAAAAATCTTTAAATCTTGCGATGAAAATTGAGATTCATGCTATGAAATACACGTTTCAGGGTTTGTTAGAATTTGTCATCCTCTGAGGGTGTAAAATAAGGGTTGAAAGTTGTATGAAAGAAAATTAAAATCTGTTCCGATTTCAATGAAATTTAATATCCAAAAAAAAATTGAAATTATTGAGTACGTATTGTATAGTTTTTGAAATTCGAGGGGTCAAATGGGGGTTCAAAGTTTGTCTAATGAAAAATTAACAGCTGGTCGGATTGCGTCGAAATTTGTCACGCAGATAGTTATTATGACGTAGAAACCCGTTAAAAAAAGGTTTTTCGAAATGCATACCCCACGGCGGTGCAATGGGGATCCACGCGGACGAAGTCGCGCGCTAAAGCTAGACTATTCTGAATATTATTGAAATAATTTTATTTTGTGACTCAAAAGGTCAAACAAAGTCTAAAATACATACTTAAGGTTTCCCTTGATTTTCTTCTTTGTTTTATTATTTTTTCTTCCTTGCATCTAGTTTGCATTATGAGATAAACTCAATTATCAGTTATAGTGATTTTAAATTTAGTTTCTAAACTGAACAGTTTGGGTACTTGCTTTTTTAAAAAGGATGCTTGAGTCAATGGGTTGAAAGTTATAGCTTGAGCAAAATAATTTAGCTGTACAGTTCGGAATAATATTTTTAACAGATTTCTTGAAGTTGATCGCGAAATTATTAGCTATTTCCTTAGTGGTAAGTCCTTGTGCACAAATTCGTTGTGTATAGCAGAATCGATGGATAATATCACTCGTCCTAGCATTTGGTTAGGAATTTGGTATCTTTCTCGTATTTTTAGAATAATTATTAATGTACTTAATATAATATTTATTCTTTTTATACTCTAATACTTTATTTACCACATTTCGAATCATGTTATAATCTAGTCTTAGTTTAGCATTATCAGTGTTATTCTTCCATTTTGAGAATAAACAATCTCGTTTCTTACAAAGTTGAGTGATATCGATATCGATCCAGGGAAAATTACATTTAGTGGGCTTTTTTGGTGCGGTTAATTTATTTGTGGTTGCTAATATATTTGCATTTTGGAAAGATTTAGCAATAAAGTATAAAATATCATTTTGAGAAGAAAGGTTTTTTTTTGTTTGCAACCATTCAATTTGTTTTAATTGTTTACAAAGAATATTAAAATTAATGATTTGTTTGTGAACTGGCTGTATATACGCTGCAGGCGCATGATCAATACAAGCAAAGATAAGGCCGCGGTGATCCGCCAGTATAACATCGAGCACTGCCGAGTACGGACGATATGCGGGAAACCTTGCGAATATGTGGTCTATGCACGTTTTAGTGACAACATCAAGTCTTTTTTCAATTCTTGTGTACTGTGAAATTCCACACATGAGTCCGCGCTCAATCAAAGCTCTTAACTCCTAAATATTAATAATTGTGTGATGATGATGTAGCATAGCTGCATTTTTAACGCATTATTATAGCTGATAACGACGCGTATGGCGTCATATATTAGCAGTTGTTGATATTAATAATAGCTAATTTGTGCTAGACAACGCCATCTATTGGCAAACGTTTCTAACTAGAGCTTCATCTCTAATATTTCTTTATTGTGGCATTTGGATTACGCAGTACTGCTAGTTGTCAGTTAAAAAAACCATAATGACAGTAGGAGTATAAGAAGTATAAGCCTTTTATACTTCTGCCGAATTTTATTGTTCAAGTTTTTCTAGATACAAGTGTATCTTATATTTCAATCCCGCGTTCACGGTGAGTTATCTTTTATATCTGTATTGCGAATATTTGGAAAATCACGCTTGTAATTAAAACACATTATCTTTCATGTAAAATATCACCTTGGTAAAATTAGTTGTTAAAAGAAAAAATTGATTGGCCACGTGCTCAATTTGTAGTTTCATCTTTCCGATCTAGCATTGTTAAAATATTAGGATGTTTGTATCATATTAATTGTCCTTAATATCATCTTATCTTTTTATTTTTTGCCTACCCTTCATTTTGTGATGGTCACACAGCCCGTGATTTTGATCGTTTGGGGTTAAGATCACACTATGTGACGGGATTCCCCACATTATCATGAATTTTCCAGGGACCTATACACCGGGATAAAGGCATCCTTATACAGGGACTATTGGCTACTTTCCCACAATCGGATTTCTGAGGCCGCTAGATATTCCGGACTGGATTGCTGGATTTCGAATCAGGCTGCACCGCCCCCCTTGGACGATCTATCGACGATGATCGGACGTAGCGGTGACAGAGAGACGCTACCAGAAGTTGCAGCCCCAGTTCGCCCTCACCACGTGCTCCTGGTGCTCAGCTAAGTTCCCACGTGGTTTAAAGCCCCTTCGATACCCACAGACACCCAAGAAGCTAAACTAGATACGTACGGCCTTCTGCCTACGACCCTTACTTTTTTTAAATATATATTGTCACGGTAAATTTCTCTTTTATTTTTAATTTCACCCATAACAATGATATATTCTTTAGGTCTATGTTGGTATCACCAATGAGTTGAAAGTTCTGTTTTGAATCATATTTAGAAATATAACCTCTTAGCTCCGAAACAAACAGATTATTATTAGTGGACGGTGGTCTATTTACTGCACAAACAACCACATATCAACTATTCTTTTAATTTTGTTTGAGGGTATTTCAGGTAATCCAGCAATTTCGAGTGAATTTGCGAGTGACTTTTGCTCAAATTCTTAAATCCTTGCTCCAAAGTGGTGATTTTTAGTTCTAAATTCTTGTTTTTATTAGAAAGCTCCTGATTTTTGTTTTCAAGGTCCTTAATCCTGTTGTTCTTTTTGTCTATTGCCTTTTCCATTGTCGTTAATTGTTCACTTAGGAATTCGAGTAAGTTCTGCAGGTTACGAAACTCTTCCCGAAATGTTTTCTGTACTTCTCGACTTATATCTTGGGCCAGCTTTCTGTGGAAGGGTGCAGTAGGCGTGGTAAGCGTACCACGATAAAGCGTTCTTACGCATACTTATTTTCGATCAAGATTCATAAACTTTCATTTCACTTAGAATAAAAAAAGTTGTAAGTCCTTTTCTTTTCGCACGAACCTTATGTTAATGCATAAGGTTCATTTTTTATTTAGTGTGTGGGCATTTATTTTCAAATAACATGCAAATTTTAACTAAAATATAAACGACCAATCAAACGAATTCCTTGTGTGTAGTGCAATGTATGACTATTATCGGTGTGAGTTTGGCGATAACGATTTCCATACTAAGTGTTATATAAAACAATAGGCTAGCTTCATCTATCAAAATCAAATTATATCAATTTGTTATTTATATAGTTTATATCGTAAGAAATATGAATACAACACTATTTTGTTATATAAATTATTTATGATTTCGAAATAAAATTAATAGATTATAAAAATTAAATAGATTTATATATAATTTCGAAATTAAAACTGTAGTTTTATTATCTGTATGTCACGTGACCTAAAACGCCAGCCGCCATATTTTTCTTGTAAGTGACGTCATAAATAAGAACATAATCAGATCGGATAAACAACAGCGAATGTTAAATCTTAAGTTCATGCACTACACACGCACATATGACATTTGTTTCTCTTCTTATGACGTCAAAATAATGGTGGCTGTCGTTTTGGCGCATACATTTATCGTTTAAATTTTAATCATTTTATCTTTGCATGAAGCGATATTATTTCCGGGAAATAAAAATACTTGTTGACTATCAAATCGATACGAAGATTTTAAAATATATTTGAAATAAATGTGGAATAGCCTAGTGACATAACACTTCCACTTATTTTCTGTTCCGTATGGATAATTGGATTCAGGTAAGCGACCCTGAAGATTAATTCTCGTAGCTAAAATTTGACAACTTAAATGCGGTAAGCGATTACCGCCGCCCATGGACACTCGCAACACTAGAGGAGTTATACTTGTAACTCCTCTGACGTTGCGACTTGCGTTCCTGGTTCCTTAAAATCCCTAATCCTTCCTTCCTTAATCTCCCTTGGGCATCTGGTAACCTCACTCACTCGGCGAAACATAACGCAAGCGTTATTTCACGCCGGATTTTTGTGAGGTATTTATCCGGTCAAGCCAGCCCATTCGTGCCGAAGCGTGGCTCCCCACAGTTAAAACAGTTAAGGAAGTAATCAAATGGTCCTACTGAAAGGAAAATTTAATTGAAAACCCGATCACATTTATTACGCAAATTCAGGCGCCATCTTAAAACAAAATTAATTTATAATTTGATTAATATTAAAGAGATCTTGTAAATTACTAGTAGCTTATTAAGAAACGAATAACTTGAATATATTTTATTAATAGAATATATTCTTCAAGCACATTTATGAATAGATAAAACTGTTTTTGGTTATGGTTCAAAGATATTAGAAAAACGTAGATACTATATCACGAACGCTCAAATTATGTCCCGACACAAGAGTGCCTAAAATGTAACCTAAGTACTCGGTAAAAAAGTGTAAAAATAATACCAAATATTATGGTTACATTCTAAAAAATCATGGAACATTTTACACACGAGCGTAAATATCATTAAATAAGTAAAAGCAGAAAAACGTTTATTTAGCACGAACGCTCAAATTATGTCTCGACACAAGAGTGCCTAAAATTTAACCTAAGCACTCGGTAAAAAAGTGTAAAAATAATACCAAATATTATGGTTACATTCTAAAAAGCATGGAACATCTTGTACAGGAGCGTAAATATTATAAAATTAGATTATTTTTATGTAAATGAGTCATCTATTCCATTAATAAATAAGTACCTAATACAGCAACGTGTAGCCTGAAATAATATTTTTGAAAGCGCCCTCTGTTGCGTGGAAAAGTTAATTAAATAACAGCATGTGGCCTAAAAAAGCCTTCAAGGAAGCAAAACTTCTCCGTCTAGTGTTTCATAAGATTTACTTATTTTCTCATAGATGTCGCTCAAATGGCAAGTGGCTAATAATTCAGTGCATGAATAATATTTGTATCATAAATTTTACATGATTTTACAATTAAACAAAAATTGCACATCTTCAAAAAAAAATTACCATGTCATGCCATGGGCATCGGTAATTGCTTACTTCTAGGCAACTCGTTTGCCCAAAATCTGTAATAATATCTTAATAAACCTAACGAAGAGCGTGTCAGTACACGCCTTATAGACTACTCGACACGCAAAAAGTTTTTTTTTTCAAGTTACTTCAAAAGTTTTAGTCCGATTTCGCTCAAAATATTTTTCCTAAGGAGTATTTGGCATGATCTGATGAGTCTTATAGCTTAGAAATACCAGGGGTGGGGGCAACATTTAAACCACTTTGGGTCCAATTATTCGAAAATGATTTATCCTTATCTCTTTTTAAACATGTGTGTGATGCCAAACATTCAGTCTATATACAATTTATACCTGTACAGATTTTTTAAATTTATTTATATTAATAACTACCGAAGGGAGGACGGACAGACATATTATATACACAGCGAAACTCTAAGGGTTCCTTGTAGTTACCACGGAATCCTAAAAAATAATAAAAATACTAAAAAAAATATATAATATACAGTGCGATCGCATAGACGCATTCTAATTATTGTTGTCTTTACCCAGGATTTTCGTTATACGTTCTTAGCCCACACTATTCAGTATTTATCCAAGCCCTGGAACTACTCCATGTGGCTTCAGTCCAAGATTAGCCGGTATCTGTGTGACAAACGCGTGGTCCCCGCCAAATGTATGAGATTATATTAAATCTATTTCAGCTCTATTAGTTAATATTCCCTTTTTGGTTTCCGTAGTTCACGTCTCAGAATCCCTATAGTTTCTTCATTTCGTCTGTCCGTCTTCAGCTTAACGTTTAAACGGTTAGTGTTACACAGATGAAACTTTTCGTGGATAATTCATATTTATCACGTCGACAAAGTGCTACAATATAATCATGAAAATATATTTTACACGTAAAGAGGGGATGATTTTTTAGCGTCTACCCATAGTGCGGGATATTATTAGACAGGTAAGTATTTTAAAAACCTTGAAAGGTTGCAGAGACAATTTTTTTGATTTAGGTATACGTTTGCAAGATATTCAACTTTAAAGCACATTTTTGTTGTTAAAATAAACATCTTACCCGTCTCCCCTCTATAAACGCAAAACGGCTGGCTCGAAAAATATGAAAAATTTTATGATGATAGTGCAATGTGATGAACATTGACGGAAAACTTGTAAAATCCGCTTACTTCGGAAACTTCACGCTATAATAAGGATATAATAAGTAAACATGTAAAATATAATGGCACGTAACCCATCATGTTCATCGACCCATCATCGGCCGGTTTTTTATTTTATAAAATAAAGGGTTGTTCGATGGAAAGCTATAACTGTTTCCCATGGACATCCACAACACCCTCTGGTGTTCTGAATTGTAAGTGTATTCCTGCCATTCTGTCTATAGTCTAGAGAGACTCGGCTTGATAGCTTCCGTGGTCCAGTAGCTTAGAGCTTGGCTCTCAACTCATAGACTCATAGGTCGTAGGTTCTATTACCGTGTTAGAACAACACGTTATACAAAAAAATATTTTTTAAGCTTTGTTAGGACAATGCAGGCTGATCACCTAATTGTCTGTCAAGATACGTGATCCGTGCGTCGGATGGGCATGTAAAAAGTCGGTCCTGCACCTGATATCCCGCCAGTCGTGTCGTTTATCCACTAGGTCTTGAGAGTAAAGGAAGAGAGTGTGCTATTGTGTACTGCGCACAGACTTAGGCACTATAAAAATAAGAATTCAATGAAATCGGTGAGGGCAGCTCTGAGCAACTCTGAACGTACGAAACGGAATAATCATCAGGATTCCATTAAAATTATCTTTTACAGTTTAAAAATACCACGATTACAAAATATGCGATGAGAAGATCTCACTACTTTTATGTAAGTTGGTACATACCTATAGTAAACATAGCTTTAGCAAGATTTTAGTCTGGACTTGGGCTCAGTACGTCGTTAAATATCTTTACTTCACTAATTGTGCGATTTGATCTTTCGTCAAAGCGACCGCCGATCACCGACTTGTGGCTGCCAAACTAATTATGTGGGCACTGTGTAGAGTCTTGTGTAATAGCCTTTTGACACCGTAAACAGAAAAAATAACACTGATTTTATTAATATTATTAATAGTGATAAAATAAAAAAATATTATTAAGTTTAAAATAAACAATATTATTAGTTTTGTGTCTGATGTTATGCTTACGCGTCACGTAGGCAAGGCTACGGCGTAGCATAACACGTAGCGCATCTAAAATTCGTAGCATACGCTACGCCATAGATACCACCTATACGCGTGAATGGCAAAATTAACTAGAAAATTACTAAGTCGAATTGTATTAGGTCCTTACATATGAAATTGGCGTTTTGTCGTACTGGCCTCTTTGATCTCATATATATATATATATAAGACTAGGGTCTTGCCATAAATACTGTTAATGGCAATAACTCGTAAAAACTTTTTAGTATCAACAGATAAACATAAATTTAACTTCTTTCCTATGTGCAAAAATAATCACTTCTTATATACTTGTGACTCATTTAGAGCATTGTCAATTGAGGATAGAATCAAAAGGGCAAAGGAATTTAAAGTCTGCAATAATTGTTTTCCTTTCGGCCACTCAGAGTATAAATGTAAATTAACACATTGTAAAACATTGCAATAAAAGACATAACACTTTATTGCATCTTAATAATATTGAGTCTAGTTTTTCCCAAAGCGTAGCCTTAACTGCGAATCAATATAAAAAACAAATTTCTCAAACAACTCTACTACTGTCCACAGCATTGGTCAATGTCAAGGACATTAATGGACAGTCTCACGCTGCGAGGATACTACTCGACAGTGGGAATACGTCTAATTTTATTACCCAGGACCTATGTGGTAAGCTAAAACTTAATATATCTTATCTTAATACAAGCATATCGGGTATCAAGAATCAATCACTGCAGAGCTCGCGCACCTGCTCTCTTCTATTGGTGGATATACGACGATCATTGATTGTATCATCTTGCCTAATATTACGTCACGAATACCTAGTGTACACATTAACTTACAAGCCTTAGACTTGCCTACAGGAATTCACTTAGCTGATTCGTCATTCCACATACCGAACACAACAGATATACTATTGGATGCAGACATATTTTGGAGTGTAATCGGCACGAATCGCATACATTTAGGTAGAAACAAACCGTGTCTTTTCGAGACGAAATTAGGATGGCATGTTTCCGGTGCTTTAACTAACGAATGTAATAATAACATTGAAACGCCTGTGTACATGTTAAATCAAACTTTAGATTTTGATCTTTCTAGATTTTGGAAGTTAGATTCTATACCGCATAAATATAATCTTACCACAGAAGAGCAATCGTGCGAGGAACTCTTCGTAAGGTCAACAGTTCGTAAGCCTGACGGACGCTTTGTTACTGTTACTTTACCCTTTAAGGAATCACCGACCATCTTGGGTGACTCTTATCAACTAGCCAAAAAAAAAAAAAAAGAGATCCTGATGTGAAAATGCTGTATATCGACTTTGTGAAGGAGTACCTTGACCTTGGTCACATGACCGAAAAAACACCGCACTACTCCAAACCTTATTGCTATTTGCCACATCATGGCGTCTTAAGAGAGTCGAGCTCTAAAACAAAGTTACGCGTTGTCTTCGATGCATCGGCGGGCATGACATCTGGTAAATCACTTAACAACATTTTAAGAGTGGGTCCAACAGTACAAGATGACATTTTGTCAATCCTACTTCAATTCAGACAACATCAGTATGTCGTGACCAGCGATGTAGAGAAGATGTACCGCCAGACAGACGTACTTGAGGAGCAGCGCGCGCTTCAACAAATACTGTGGAGATTTGATTCTAATTATCCTATTAAGAGGTATAAACTGAATACTTTGACTTATGGTACAGCTGCAGCCTCCTATCTTGCTACAAGGTGTCCTTTTCAATTAGGACTTGACTCTACTAATCCAGAGGTCAAGAGAGCTATATGTCAAGATTTTTGGGTTGACGATTCTTTGACAGGCCATAAAACAATAGAGAAAACTTTATATTTATTCCAGGAGGTCACTAAAACTTTGGCTTCAGCAAAATTAAATTTAAGAAAATGGCTTTCAAACAACGATAAAATTTTACAGGCAGTATCTGGTGAGGTTGATGTTTCTGATTATGTAGACTTAAGTAGCAAAAGTAAAACACTCGGATTGAATTGGAAATGCTTTGAGGATATATTGTTCTTTTCCATTCATGCACCGGCTTACAAAACTGTTTACAAACGCAACATTTTGTCTACAATCGCCCAAGTTTTCGATTCATTAGGTCTAGTCACGCCTTGTATCGTCGAGGCAAAAATGATCATGCAACGACTGTGGTTGAACAAGTGTGGTTGGAATGATCCTGTAGGCAGTAAACTGTGTGACTTGTGGTGAAGTTTCATAGTATAACTGAAAAATATTAATAACATTACTATACCTCGGTGAGTTTTATCACCTGTTGATATTCAATTACATATTTTTGCTGACGCATCAGAGAAAGCCTACGGTGCCTGTGCTTATATAAGGTGCATAGATAATGATGGTACGGTAGGTGTGCGTTTTTTAGCCTTCAAAAGCAAAGAAGCTCCATTAATGGCTACTACCATACCTAGACTAGAGCTTTGCGGGGCACTAATAGGCACGAGATTAGGTCTAAAGGTTTTATCTTCATTGACACTCGATTTCACTAAATGCTATCTTTGGTTGGATTCGACAATTGTATTAGGTTGGCTAAATTCGTCTGCTGCTCAGCTGAAACCGTTTGTCCGCCATCGTGTTTCGGAGATACAAGATGGTTTCAGTAGACACGAATGGCGCTATGTGCCGTCAAAAATGAATCCTGCCGATCTACTATCGCATGGCGTGTCAGCTGACATATTAGGAAGCATATGTTTATGGTGGACCGGGCCACCTTTTCTGCCATTAAGCCCGACTAATTGGGTGCAACAAAATGAACGGATTCCTAATACACTCGATTTACCGGAAAATTTAAATACATATTGTTTACATTTAACCAATGATCAAAATTTGATCACAAATTTAATAAATAATTACTCAGTGTTGTCGAAGTTGCAACGTGTAACTAATTCTTAGGTTTGTTTAAAATTGTCGCAATTCATCTAACAAAGTAAGTGGAAAATTAAGTAACACTGAGATTAGTAGAGCTACAATTTTATTATTAAAATTTTCACAGAATGAATCTTTTTCTGAAGAGCAATACTTATTGTATTGTAACAAACAACTACCTCACAAAAATAGATTGCTTTCGCTTTCTCCCTTTATAGATCCCGAAGGTCTTATCCGCGTGGGGAGAAGGCTTGCTAACAGCAATTATGATTTGAATCCGGAGTGGATTACGCTGGGCCAGTTTTGATAGCCGATCGCAAGGGCCGTGGATGCAAGCATATCAAATCATATATTTGTGTTTGTGTGTCTATCAACTAAGGCCGTGCATCTCGAGTTAGTTTCCGACCTAACGAAGGAGGCTTTCCTCGCAGCTTTAAAACGTTTTACCGCGCGTAGGAGTAAACCCAAGTCAATTTTTTCTGACAATGGCACTTCTGTTGTTGGCACATTCAATGAGCTGTCAGAAATACTTAATCAGGTTTCACCTGCAGACATAGATGGTCAAATAGATGGTATAAATTTCTCTTTCATTCCAGCGTACACACCGCCTTCGGCGGCTTGTGGGAATCCGCAGTAAAGTCCGTGAAAAATCACCTGCGTCGGGTTCTAGGACTGGCATACTTGGACTACGAGGAGATGAACACTCTATTAGTACAAATTGAGGGTATCGTTATCTCACGTTCACTTACTCCCTTATTTAGTGATCCTTCTGATCTTTGCCCCTTATCACCTGCACATTTCCTTATCGGACGATCTTTGGTTGCGATTCCCGATACTCAAATAACCTGCAGCAGGGTGTCATCTTTGCCAAGGTTTCGCCGCATCGAGCTATTGAAGCAGCATTTCTGGGCTAGATTTTCTAATGAATACGTGTCTCTGCTTCAACAGAAAACGAAATGGTTCCAGTCGGAAGGAGCCCTTAAAGAACGCCTTGTCGTCATCAAGGACAAGGCGAGCCCGCCTTTGATGTGGCTGCTGGGGCGAGTTCTGCAAGTGCTGCCTGGAGGAGACGGCGTATCCAGGGTTGCTGACATCCGCACTAGAAAAGGCGTTGTTCGACGCGCATTCAATACCATATGCCCTCTCCCGACTTCTAATGTTGAAGAGACTTCAACGGGGGGAGTATGTTAATGGCAATAACTCGCACGACGCGCGCTACCCGGTGGAGGAGAAGACAGCGGCTTCGGGCGCTATCGGCCTCCGTCGGGGATGGTCGGGATGCGGCGCTCGCGCCGTGACAAGACACTTATACCAACTTACGACAAGTCGATTCGCTATATTTTCGGGTCTAGAAATCTTATTATAATTACAAATTTAGATCTTCAATATACAGTCCATCTACAAATAATGTTTTTTAATCTTCACGCTATCGAAGAGAACTGGGAAACCCGTACAATACTGAAACAAAGAAAAAAAATTCTATTGCAAATAACATTTATTACTTTTACAGTGTGTTAGTTTAATACATAAATATAAAACAATTTAAAATATAAAAAGCTTATTCGAAGTGGTCTCCGTTGGCTGCAATACAGTCCTTTAAACCTTAAGGCCAGTTATCAATAGAATCACGCACTCTTTCCATGGGAAAATTCTTCGCTGCTAATCGTACGGATTGTTTTAAGAACTCCAAATTATAATGGCGTTTAAAGCAAAATGTACTCTCTTAAACTGACCATCAATCATAATCCAGCGGATTAAGATCGGGACTAGACGACGGCCAGTCTTCAGTTCTGATGAAGTCCAACCAAGACTGCGTAGACCGAGCTTTATGACCCGGCGCCGAGTCTTACTGGAAGGACCATTCTTGGTTATTGAGCATGGTGTTATTAAGGGGCTTCACTACCTTCTCAAGAATGGTATCTTCGTAGACTTGTGCCGATATTTTGATACCTTTTTCACAAAAGTATGGCTCAGTCACTCCTTCATAGCTAATACCCCACCAAACCATCACTGAAGTCAGATAGTGCCCACGTTGCACTCTGTCGACTAATTGGAAACCTTCCTTAGATCTTTGAGCATAAATGCAGTCATTTTGTTTGTTCAAATGTTGCTCAATTCTAAAAAATTTCTCATCCGTAAACAAAAGTTTTCTGTGACCTCCATTTACGAACCGCTTCAGTAGTTGTTTCGATTATACCACCATATTCTTTTTTAAATTATCAGTTAAGAAATGACCAGTACGTCTATTATAGGCTGCAAGTCATAAGTTATCTTTTAAAATACGCGACATGGTTCTAGATGCTATCTTCATCTCCCGAGATAAAATCTTTTGCTTTCGGACAGGATTTCTTCGAATTCTTTCCCTTACTGCTTTGACTACCTTTTTCGTACGAACACTACGTGGACGTCCAGATCTTTTTCTGTCACAAACAGAGGAGGTCTTATTGTACCTATTAATAGCCCGGTACACAAATATTTTACTAATACCAAGCGTATGGAGAGTTTTAAAAATTGCATTTGGCTCCATACCTACTTTGTGTAATGCAATCACAGCGATTCGGTTCTCTTTATTACCCCACTCCATTTTAATATCGCAAAATATTGTACAATTTATGTTCCTCCTTTACAAAACGCCAATTTCATATGTAATGACCTAATATTTTGATAAATAACGTTTTACTTAAAAAATTGTATCACTTTTATAAGTCTATGCTGTGTAAGTTAAGTTGCATTTGAAATGTGTCAGCAATTTTTTAAAAGCTATATCCATTATTTATTTATGGCTATGAACGTATTCGTTCAATTCCACCTTGAACTTGAAATTTTCAGAAAAAACCTGAAACTTTCAAGTTGGTATAAAAGACGCACGTTCACCACAGAGTTAATAGAATAAATTCTTATACACTGGTGACTTTAAAATGTGTTCATAATTGTACCTAAAGTAATTAAAAGAGACCATTTATTTTATTTTCTGAATTTGAATATTACACGTTACTATCTGACTTTTCCATACAGCTCAAACTATTAAACAGATTGTGTAAAAAAAACCCGATACTAAATTTACCTCTCAATCGGACTCGCAATAGGAAACCAAGGTCTAACAGAAACCAGAACGATTTTATTATATACCTGAGCTGATTGATAACTGGCCGAAACGACGAACTTAAAAAAATGATACGCAAAAAAGGAATATTACATTATATTCTGGCATCTTTTTGAAAATAGAACACCAAATTTGAATTTAATCGAACTGATGGAATTTGTTTGAGAGGACGTAGAACTTTCTCTGTCGTAAATTTTCTTAACAATGGAAAGAAACGAAATTCGTGCGGTGATAAAGTTTTACGTTTTAAAAGAGAAAACAGCAACCCAGATTAAAACCAAGCTAGACAGTGTTTTAGGTAATTCTGCTCCTGCATTGAGTACAATTCACACCTGGGTAACTGATTTTAAACGTGGAAGACAGAGCTGCGAAGACTCCCACAGGTCTGGCCGTCCAAATGAAGTCACGAATCCGGAAATGATCAAAAAAATTCACAAAATTGTATTGAATGATCGGCAATTATCTGCAAAAAGGAAAAACAATAAATGGAGAGTACTACGCAAGCTTGCTGCAAAAATTAAGTGAAGAAATCCAGAAGAAACGACCACATTTGGCCAAGAAAAAAAATTTGTTCCACCATGACAACGCACCTGCACACACGTCAATGGTTGCAGTCGCCAAACTCCATGAATTGCGGTTCGAATTGCTACCGCATCCACCCTATTCCCCGGATCTGGCTCCGTGCGACTTCCACTTATTTCCAAACCTGAAGAAATGGTTAGGTGGCCAGAGATTTTCATCAAATGAAGAAGTCATTGTTGCCGTGGACGAGAATTTTGAGGGGTTGGAGAAAACATTTAATCAAACTGGTGTAACGGCATTGGAGAAGCGCTGGACTAAATGCATCGAGGTAGAGGGAAACTACGTTGAGAAATAAATTTATTTTAAATAGATTTTTGAAGTTTTTCTTTGTCGTTTCGGAAACTTATCAATCAGCCCTCGTAAATACATATGATAAAATCGTTCCGGTCGCTGTCTGTCTATACAAGATTATAAGAGAAACTTATTATTATAGCGGGGCTTTATGAACGTAATAGAACCAAATGATTTTTAGAATTTTTGCCTGTTTATCAGTGACATTCAAACTGACGGTCTGACAGAATCAAATTAGACTGATAGAGTCGAAAATATTGATATATTGTTTTACGATAGAAAAATAAACTTTTATAACCTAATATGCGCATTTTCTTAGGGATAAGACCGAGCGACATCGATTTTTCTGTCCCAAAACCCATTGCATACTAAATTTTATGGAAATTATTGCAGCCGTATCCAAGATTCTGGTTATATATACAAGAATAGCTTGTTTAACATTCAATCAGCTGATACCGAACGAGGAAAAAAGTCTACACGTTAAGTTTATTTTTATTTGGCTGATTTAACGTTATAATATGAAAATTAGGTATATGTCTATAAACACGCCTGGTCATTATATATTCATTATCTATTATTAAATATAAAATGAATATATAATGAAAATAATAAATGAATATATAAAAATTAATTTTATATATTCATTTATTTTATAAGTACCAAAGTTAGCAAGGGATCCTCCCTTGCTAACTTTGGTACTTATAAGGGGAAGGGATAGTTTTTATTTATTTTTAGGTAAGATTCTTTTTCCCGCACGTGTATAAGCGCCTTTACAGTGGCACCCATACCCGTAACTACAGGCCATTAACATTATCATACATTTATAACGATAATACGAGGCTATTTAGGGCAGCGTAATTTGGTGGAACTAACCATTACGGCATAAGAGGAAAAGTGTGTAAGTCATTAAAGTAAGTTTTTATTTTATTTATAAAAAAGTTCTGTGGTATGTATCATCGCGGTATGTTAATGATCTCTGTCCTGAGAGGTCTATGTTTCAAATTCGTAAGCAAAAAATATCTAAAAGAAGTTAACTCTTGACAATATTGACAAACATTGAGACACTTAATGCGTATTTAAGGAGACAGTAGAGATTTTGACAAAAACTGTACGGACTTTATGTCAAAATTTGTACTAAGTAGCTTCTTAAATAAGCACTAAGCGTCTCTGAGTGCGGCCGTTGTTAAGTTATACATTAAGTTTTCTAATAAATGTCTAAGTAAAGCAAAATTGCTCATCTAATATTGTATGTATTGTAATAATAAAGTTTATCCTAAATTGTGGGAACTGGAATTTTATAAACGCATATAATATTTCGGTTTATATTTTTCGTATTTAAGGTGTAACGACTTTATGGAAAATCTTTAAAATTACATAAAGTATTTATTCAAATTACAAGAAATTATGTGACTTAAAATCTTATAAAATATAAAATTCTCGTATTACAGTGTTTGTTAAAGAAACCGAATCGGCTTGACATATTTTATATAACTTTGCAGGCGTATTTGGCAGGTACAAGAATACGTTATACCCTTAAATAGAGGTGCACCCCAAAATCTTTAAATTATTATTTTATTTTCTTAATGATTTGGCATTAAAATTATATGTTAGTCTTAATTTTCACCCTTCTAACATCAACCGCCAATGTTTCATGTCAATATTAGTACTGTAATAATCCATAACCCTCAATGGTCGATAACTTTTACAAACAATATCGTCTGTACTTGTAGGGGTAGGTAGTAGGTGTAGATTGTAGTGTAACTAGGTGTAGATGTAGGTTATGGGTGTAGGTAGTATTATATGTAATTTGAAGGTGTAGAAGGTGGTAGTTAGATGTAGGAGTAGATAGTGGGTTTAGGTTGTAGATGTAGTTGTCGGAGTAGGCTCTTTAGGTGTATGTATGTACTTATTTCTTTATTCCAGTTGATACTTAAGACATAATAACGTCTGTTACCCAACTGTAAACATAATATTAGTATTTGTACCCATAAATATTAATATTATGTTACTTTAAATAAAATATATTTATCTTAATAATATCATTTCATATTTCAGAGTGGTTTTGATTACCTTCATTAATGTTATGTTTTATTCAAAATATTAAATGTTGTAACTTACTACATTTTACCCTAAAATACTATTGACTTTTACAACTACAAGGCTACAAGCTAACGTTCAATCGAAATACTTTAAATTATTTCATATTTTGTTACAGAAGGAAGCACTCGTTTTGAAAAAGTTGTAAGTTATTTTTTGTAAATTTTCGTTTAACTTAATTTGTTTAGGAAGTAAAAAAGAATTCATTAAGTAGTACAATTTATGACTGTTTTCTTTATATCTGTTGTATAGCCTGTATTTTATGTCGTTCTAAAACAAAGAAAAGACAGAAAAAGTACAAAGAAAAGGATCCTTACTCACTATAATAAGGCTTTCTATTATAAAATTGCAGTAGTTCTAACAATATGGTGATCACTTAGCAGCAGGTGCGAGAAAGCTTATAAAACAGCTTCCGTTGAAAATATATTGGCTTAAGTTCACACTTATGTATCTATTCTCACAAAGAGATAAACTTTGTATTTTCATCTTGAAATAAATAAATTGAACTCCATTTTATATATTTGAAGATGAAGATACCAAGTTCTTGCAATCGACTAGAAATAATAAAATAGTTTGTATCTTTATGATATGTTCTGATGTCATTGAATTTAGTATCGCTAATGTATGTAGGTATGATGATTTGAATCAAATATAAATTTATTCATCAATCAAAAATCATTAAATGGGGAACATACATAGTTTCTAACTTGATAAGGTCTTATAAATCGAAGAACGCCGGCAGCACGCACGAAAAATTGACACGTCCCGCCTGATTGTCACGTTCCTCCTGAGCCGAGTGTGCAAGCGAGAGCGTGGAACAAGCGATAGAGAGGCACAATAGGCCTAAGCTTTCGGCTTTTGACGATGTTATCACGTAAAATTATCGTCTGTGAACCGACTTTTAAGACAACCATTTTTTATTGACGTTTAAAGTACGTAGTAAGCCAGGAAATATTAAATATGCAATGGCATATCTGCGATCCAATGTTGACGAAATACAGTGTCGTGTCGAACGAAGCGTGCAGGACATCATCTCCCTGCTGAAGCCGAAGGATCCAAACGACGTGTCGGTCTTCGTGGCGAAAGATCTCCACAAGCTGCCGTTGGTAACGATGGTCCACGTCGACGTCTCCAGCCTGCTGAAGAACTTCAACAGTATGTAGGCAGAGCTGGACGAGATGAGAGGTAAATCGGATGCATCGGAATCTACCATCCGTGACTTATGTAGTGAATTACTACAATTAAAATTTTATTTAATTCAGTATGTAGGTCACCCGATCATTCAACCACCTTTGTCAACACACGTCGTAGCGGCGTACAATCTGATACATCGTTTTGCGTGTCAGCGGAACCCGACGAGTCGGCGACTGCCACCACCCCCGCCCGCCTTCCCCTTCGGATCGTGTTGATGCCGAGTCAACAAGGGACTCAGCAGAAAATTTTTGTGACTGTCGCCAGTCGCCCCGCACCTCCACCGCGGGCGAAAACAATGAGGGAGAAAGAGAGCCACATGGCTGTGGAGAGCCGCAAGGCTGAGCCTCTTCGACCTGGTAAGGACACGAGAGCAGGAGGTGCGATGAGGAGGGCTTCATACTGGTGGAAAGAAGAAAGAAGAGGAAGCCCGCCGCTCGCAACCATCTCGGCACTGCACCTTACGTATCGGAACTGCGCCTGCGGTGCGAGGTACCCGCGACGCCGTTGTACGTATCCCGTCTGCACTGGTCCATGGAGGTCGAGGAAGTCGTGGACTACATCCGCAAGAAGACGTCCATTGCCTTGAGGGTCGAACGTCTGGAGTCTCTCCATAAGGTCAACTTCAGTTCCTTTGTGGTGAGAGTGCCGACGCATCTTTTGTCGACCTTCGAGGTGGAGGAGTTCTGGCCGACGGGTGTGGTCTACCGCAGGTTCCGGGGGAGACAATATAATAATAATATGTATGTTTGTCTGTAAGTTATTTATAATATTGGCCTATACCGCCCGAAATAAACGTAGTTAACTCAACTCAACTCAACTCTACTAGTTTCGTTTCGTTTCGTTTTTTTTTCAATTTCGAAGATCATTATTGTAATTAACGATGGCTTGCTGGCTAAGCCCTCAGTATATTTTCTATTTCGTAGACACGCCGACCCTTACATCTCCACTTCATCTCGTGTCTCTCCTCAAAGGGAGGAAAATTAGTCTGTAGTCCACCATGTTAATATTGTTTTGCCTTTGGCATTTTAATACTTAAAATGTACTTTCCCTGTCTTCACAGAAGTTATAAATTTCCCATTCAAAATGGTTCTGACTCTGTACACGTTCGAGCTGAGTCCCTGCGCACGCGCCGTGCACATGGTGATCCACAAGCTCGGCCTGACCGTACAATACGTGGAAGTCAACGTCCTAAAGAAGGAGCAGTTTGATGAGAATTATCTCAAGGTAATAGTAACATTCTGTATATCTATTTTCATTTTTCAATAAAAGCAAACTACAGGCTTAATGCCCGTACCCTTTTTACCCAGATAAGACAATTGTTGTTATGCTCAGTACATTTATAAATTTCCTACAATTATTTTATAATAATATATTATAATTGTTTACGAAATCCATCACGGTTTTAGAAAAATTAAAATCGCTGGTCACCTTCGTTCTCTCGGCCTTTTAATAATGTTGTTTATTATGGTTTTTTGCCCGTCTCGTATGACGATCTCTAACGATAACGTTAGAATGGGCCATAAGCTCATAAGGCCAATATCTGTTTTATAATATTTTTGTTATTTCCCGCGACTTGGGCAAATGGAAATCACGTAGAAATTGAACGTTTTGCCGCAGTAAAATGTCTGTCCTTCCCCGTGGTATGCTTTATATCTGTGCGAATTGTCATCAAAAACGATACAGTAGTTTCGGAGTCTATTCAATGCAAACAAACAATCAAATATTTTTTCTTTAAAATATTAGTATAAAAGTATTTATCGTCAGTTGGGTCATGAGTAAAGAGGTAAAAAAGTTTTTTTTCTTTTGAGCCAACTGACCTTTTACAAGTAGAAAGCTTGTAGTGAATAGTGAATGATAGATAACTAGAACGAGCCTGGTTTTGAGCTAAGTTAACTGATATTTTTCTTTTTAAAGTCAAATATTTCTAAGACTGAATAAATAAAACTTTTTACAAAATTATCATTTCAGATAAACCCTCAACACACTATACCTACCTTAGTGGATGATGAGCTGGTCATCATAGATAGGTAAAACTTTCCAAATAATGAACTAGCTGATAGTAAGATATGCCATTATTAAGTAGTCGTTACTTATTTCCTAGAAAACACTGCTTATTTACCTATAACACAATAAGACAAAAACAAAGACACTGCATTTTAATCACGATAGGAGCGAGGTTTGATATTATAAAGAAATCTCAAACTATTCAAATTTGAACGCATTAAGCAGTTTTAAGTCGAGATTAAGTAAAGTTAATTTGAGTTATCATATTCTAGCAAATAAAGAATATATGAACAAAAAAAAAAGTATAAGTGTAAAAGACGTAATTATTTTTTCTAAGTCAGGTATAATTATAATAACTTATTTACAAAAACGGGGCAACAATTATTTATTATTATAAGGCTATAATAGCTATTAGCAATAAATACAAATCTTATACAGTAAAAATGGATTGCAATTTGAATGTCTCGCTAATACTCAAGGACGGCTGGACCGAATTGGCTAATTTTGGTCTTAAAATAATCGTATCAGTTCAGAGAAGGTTCAAACGGTGAGAAATTTGGGTAAATTGGCGTGGAAAATATTAATATTTTGTCCTGTTCTGTAGTTTGTTCTTTCGCACCCATAAATATAGTGTTAACACTATATGACAGAACGACGTGTTTCGGGACTGCTAGTTATTTATATAAATATAATATAAAATTACATTATAAATAATATAATTAAATAAAATATTATATACTATTATACATCATAAACAAAAAAATATATTTGATAATTGTCTAAATTCAATTGATAAAGCTTTATTGATATTTCCCATTCTACAAAATAAACCCTCCAATAATTCGATAGCAAACAATACATATAAATTTAATCGATCTTATCTATGAAATGTAAAACGTGTTATTATTCGTACAATATGATATTCCGACTCAATTTATACCACGTATTTAACGAAACACGCATTTTTATGGCGTGGTTAATGTCGTATAGAACAATTATTTTTATTGGGCTGTTTTAATTGGGTGACTACGGCGAAGCCAAAAGGAAGGGCAATAATTTGGCAGTATATGTATGTATGCTTGTTCCATCTATTGGTATTCCATATTTTAATGAGTGTGTCAATTTCTTTTTATTGACGGTGTAAAAATTATTAAGCACTGTATTATTAAATAGTTTATAGCAACTTGGTAGTCGTATAGTCTTTTCAATACTGGAAAATACGTGACTTTTTGGATAAATTAAGAAATATTTTGTATTCAAAGTGAACTAACATTACTTATTCTAATATAACAAGAGGTGGGCCCGGTGCAGACGAAATTCGCCCTTATATATTCATATATTTTTTACGTTTGGACTTTATAAGAGTTCTATGTCTCTTAGATAAAAAAAAAATTAAAATATTGTGATAGATTGATAAGCGTCACGTGGGACAAATTTGTATCTGTAGCGTCCTTGATTGACTCTACACACTTTTACTTGATAGAGATGAAACTAAACTAGAGTTACGAATATTAAAAATAAACTGATTTATTGATCCTTGATATGATCAAATGACCCGGTGTGCGAGCACGCGCGATCGCCTTGATAGATCTGAAAGTACAAAATTATATTAAATAATTAATTAATTATGCGCGTGTCACAAACCGCTGATACCTTAAACCTATAAATGCTTGATGTACGATTAGCATCGTACAGTATCTATCAATCGTGTAGTGCGTGTTTATAATCTGAGGTAGTGTATGTAGCTGTTTTTTTTAAATTAATTTTATGTATTTAATTATGCGAACCTCCACATCAACTTTAACTGTGCCAAATATCACACTCCGCCATTCGCATAATTCTCCTTAAACTGTACTGAAATTATTGGCTTCACGTATTAATATATCTTTTACTATTAGTTTATATCGCTTAGTTTTCGTGACTATAAGTGTATCAATTTCAGCCACGCAATAGTGACGTACCTGATGAACAAGTATTCGCCTGATGATGAGCTCTACCCCACCGAACCGCAGCTGCGCGCCATGGTGGACCAGCGACTACACTTTGATAGTGGCTCACTCTTCACTGCTCTGAGGATGGCAGTGGTAAGTGCATTGTGGGCTTACGTAAGGCATACGCGCTATGGACTGCCGGAGAGGCTATACAGGTCGTCAGTTCTTTTTGCGATGGCATCGATTGAACACGATGACGCGTGGCATTTTTAGTCCTTTTTAGGCGGGACCTGCGCAGGTACATACAGTGTCACTCAAAAGAATTAGGGAGACGACTACATGTAAAATATTTAGTTTCATTGATATAGGTACGTACCTACTGAGATACGTTGAGGTATTTATTACTATTGATATTCAAATGTTCACAAATTGATTATCAAGTGATAAACGTACCATAATAGTATTTTATGTGTAGCTTAGTAATTAGATAGGTACACCTAAAAATATAAAAAGTTTCTTTAAGTCAACTTTTTTTGGCTAAATTAGTTAAAAAATCTACATCGGTAGTTTACTTACACCATATACAAAAACATTCATCATGGTAAGTATAAACGTACAAGTTCCTGCGGCCTTATATCTCTAACCTAGGCGCGAAGTCAGAGCTAGGTGCGACTTTAGTGTGGAGCGTATTCACGAGTCTTGCGAAATTTTGTAAACAAATCACTGTATTTTTAAACATATTGATTTTTAATACACTGTTTCTTCTGAGAAGTTATTTAAGAATACTTTTTATTTATGCAATAAAAAATGCAGTCGTCTAGCTTATTGATTTTCAATATTGCTACGTTGTAGTTAAATAATGGAAATTTCATGCTCCTGGTAGGTATCATGTAGATCAACGTTCAGAAAGTGTATAAAAATACCTATTTTGAATAAAAAAATTTGACTTTGACTTTGACCTGATTTACCACAAAAACTAGCCAAACTCCTCCAATTTCAGGGTGATCTACTATCCGGGAACAAATGCATCCGGGCCGAGATCATAGAAAGAATAACCTCCGGCTACGAATTCATTGAGATGTTCCTGACGTCGGACTGGATAGCCGGGGACCATCTTACACTGGCTGATATATGCTGCGTGGCGACCGTCAGTTCACTGAACGCGATATTTCCAATTGACAATGAGCTGTGAGTATGGAAAAAGTTGACACTTGAAAATGGCCTCAGCAGAAATGCGCATAGATGCGCGAGAGATACTTCCTCAGGGAGTTAGCTTAAAAATGATTACGGCATTAGTGGTGCAGTAACGAAGCGTTACACACTTTCTAAAGTTTCAGCGCGATGATATTTGAGATTAAGTTATGAGTCAAAGAACATAATGTACGAGTTGACTTGAGATTTTAAACTGGCATCGATGTGTGAATGGTGTTTTTCAGAGCACGTTAGCTAAAATTAATCGCCAGCAATATACTGTTCCGCTCTTTCTGGACTGTGTCAGAATGACGATTCAGAAAGATGTTAGAAATTGACTGTGAGAGTCAGTTCACACCACGACTAGAAGCGACGGGTCGCGGTATTTCGCGACGCACGAGGTCGCATTTTCAAGAGAGCTATTCAAAATATACCTTTATTCACTAAACAAAATGATACACGTTTCTTATATTATGACATCAGTCATACACTACACATGCGGTGCGCAGCGCGTTGCAACTTGACGTTCAAACTCTTACAATGAAACGTGTATCTTCTTATGTCATTAATAAAGTCCAATTTTGAATAGCTATTTTATTAGAATAGCTATCTTATATTTAGTGTATCGTCGCGGTGTGAAATGATTTTGAAAATTGTGATTCAAAATTGAAATTGAAAAAAGAGTTCGAATATCAACGCGGCACCGCTCTTGCAATAAAACGTGTACCTTCTAATGTACTGAATACAGTTCAAAATGCAGCGCCGCGTCCCGTATCGTCTTGTTTCGGTGTGAGCTGACCCTTGAATTTGTTATTTGTAAAGATTTATCCCCAATAACGACGATGCTTAAGGCATATTGCAAGCATATTTTTCGTATATTATTATATTAGGAGTTAAAATAATATAGTAGGTATTTAAATTCCTCCTCTTTTTTCAGATCTCCAAATCTAAAGGCATGGCTACTGAGATGTTCGGAGTTAGAGTTCTACAAAGTCTGCAACGAGCCTGGACTGGCACTCTTCAAGGAAGCCATGTTCGCTTAGAAATAGCTTAGAGAAACAAAATATTAGTACAGTTAAAATCAGACACCTAGTTCATTGTGAGGATAATAGTTGTATAGTTAAAACGAACAATGAAAGAATATGTTTTTTCTCACGTTTTTCTAAAATGGTTTTCATAACTTAATTTTTGTCACGTTCAATAACTCAATTTGGTTAACAAAACCTGGCCTGTTCACATTTCCACGTCACGACGGCGTAAAAAGACACGTAACGTCGCCGGATCGCCGAGCCCTGTAAAATCCGGCACATTGTTCACCGTTCACCGAGCGGCAACGCTCCGTGAAACGACACTTATTGCGGCACGACACGACGCCGCGCGCATCGCCATTTCGCGTTGACGACGGAACGTCGTGACATGGACATGTTAGACAGGCCTTAAGACAGATCGATCCTTTTCAAAATACACCAAAATAAAATAATATAATCACTTACATAAATCGTCTAATTTAGCTTTTTCTCCCTTGACAAAACTTTTTGCCAATATTCGATACCAAAATGTTGTTAATAAATTCTCAGAAAATCTGTTTACGTTTTGCTCCGTATTATTATTCTTGACTTTGCTCATTGATTTTTCATTTGATTCGAGGCTGTTTGAAAATTTCTTTTCCCGTCACATAATCCTAATTTTTTCAAAAGCGAGCACGCAAATATTTCAACGCTTGTATGTTTTATACAGAGGAACGACATCGGTAAAGAATAATTATTAATGATAATATACTACTTATATACTATTAAAAATGTGAAAGTTTGAGAGGATGGATGGATGTATGGATGTATGTTTACTATTTGTTACTGTTTCACGCGAGTTTAACCTCTGGATTAACATAATATGTTAATAGAGAGTTTTTTTTTTTTTTTTTTCGAACGGGTCTATGCTAAGGGTCCCGACCCAAAGACCGCTGTAGCTAAGTCGGACTATAACTAGCCTGGTGGCTAGTTTGTTTGGTGGTAGACGATGGGAGGGTTTGACCCTCCCTAACATCACCCGGGTGATGTTCAAACCGGATATTGGGGACAGCTACGGATTAAGAGCTATTATTATGACAGGGTAGACGCGGGTCTCTCCTGCTGAGGGGTCCGACCCCTTCCTCACTCGCTGATGAGTGAGGTTGCTCGCGCGCGGTAGCAGAGACTAGCGGCGTGCGAGTTAACGCGATAGAGGAGCTCTCGATTTGGTCGATATCGGTACTGAGAGGGCCGTCCCTCTCCCCTTCCGCGTACGGTCGGGATGACTCGCGCGCGTAAGTCCTAATGTCGATGAGGTTCGCGGTATTGGTAGAGCTCTCTATATCAATATCACGGTCGCGGACACTATTTAGGAGTGCACCTAGACTACTGGGATGCGAACTCGAACTCGGGTTCGGGTCCGGTCCCGTATTAGGGTCGGTCTGTACGTCTGTACGTGTTGTCGTGTCGGATGTGGGACCTCGGGGTAGGCGCCGGCGTCCACCCCGGTGCGATGCTAGCGACGCGGGTGCGTGTGGTTTGTGTTTACGTAACTGTACACAGTACGTTTCATATTTTGTGATCGGGTCAACGGGATCGGCTAAGATATGCTTAGGCCGTTTGTGCGGGTGTCGGAAAGTCAGTTCGTCGTGGTTATAGTCCAGTGCCTTTTTGATAAGGGGGTTTGGGTGATTTTTGCCTTTATCAAAAAATCTCTCTACGAGTTCCTTGATATAGGCTTTAATAGTGATGAGTTCGCAGTCCCTATGCAAGTCGATGTTACGCATGTACCAGGGGGCGCCTGTTGCCATGCGTAGAAACCGGTTCTGGACTCTTTGCAAACGGTCCATTTGAGACTCGCTTATCTGTGCGAAAGAGACGCACGCATAAGTGAGTATCGTTCTAATGCAAACCTTATATAATGTAAGCTTATGTCTTAAGGACATTTTGCTTCGCGAATTAAGTAGCGGATATAATTTGTAGAGTACAAATTTCGCTTTACGTAATGTGTTACTGATGTGGTTAATAGAGAGCTTAAACTTTATATTATATGCTACTTTTCATCCCGGACAAGTAGACTGTTCCCGTGGAATACTGTATTCACACGGGCGGAGCCGCGGTCAAGAGCTAGTGATAATACTACTAGCTTATTCCCGCGGCTTCACCTGCGTAAATACAGTATCCCTCGGGAATTCTGTACTCTTTTGGGATAAAAAGCAGCCTATGTTTTAATCTGTCTAAAGTACCAAATTTCACCGAAATCCGTTCAGTAGTTTTTGCGTGATTAATAAATAATAATTAATAACAATAATAATTAATTGATAGCAATTTCCTAAATAATTTGTGCTTTATTTTTCAAGCAACCTTGTTCAAGCAACCTTGTTGTTTCTTTTACTTTATTTTCGTAATCTCGTTTAAGCGAACCTTAACTTCATTTCTCTTTCCGAGATATTAAAGACTTATGAAGTTCAAGTGAAAATAATTTAACTTCACTAGAACTTTTTCGTTTTGGACTCGGTCTAGTTCCAATTAACACTCGAAGGGAATATAAATCGTTTTTGTACTTTGACATGGATGCAAGTGACTTGTGGAGGAACAGTGAGTCATCCGACGAAGTTTAATTTATACAAACAAATAAAATTACCAGCTTTTCACTAAATGCATATGATAGTATTATACGGTACCTACAATATAGGTGATATTGTATTTTTATTTTTGTCTGTTTGTCCGTCTGTCTGCCTGCCTGTCTCTTTGTTCCGGCCAATTTTCACTTTCACTGGTAGATCGCTTATGTTACAAGGAGTAACTAAGTCGGAAACGGAACCCTCTTGTTTTAAACAGAACCCTAAGCAGTAACCTCGAAAAAGTAGCCTCAAAGTTACTCTGACAGTTAAAGTCCGGTCAAAATCAGTCCAGCCGCTTCAGATATTAGCAGGAACAAACAGACAGAAAGTCAGACAGACGGACAGACAGACAACCAAAAATTTTAAAATTTGATTCTTTGGGGTAGGTTCCGTTTTTTGTATTCCGTTTATTATTATCAACATTTAGTGGAAATTTGTTAATTTGAAATTACAAACAGACACTTCAATTTTATTTATTTGTATAGAAGACTATTTGAATACAGACCCCTTTGTGTACATTGTGACGACGTCACAACGATCTTCACATACTCATCGTTAAATTGATTTTCTCCGTTGAAAGGGAGTCATATATCCAGGATTAGCGCCTGAAGCTGCTAATCCGTACTAATCCCCCGCAGCACTGGTGGGCTGATGATAAACGTTATGTTCACTTAGAAGAACGGTACAGTCGCGGTCAGATACTTGTGTGTGTGTGTGCCTAATATAATGTGTGCATCAAGTACTGCATAGTTCATAACATTTTTTGTTTCCTTCCTTTCATTAATAACTAGTTTCGGAGCCTATTCAATGCAAACAAACAAAATTTTCCTTTTTATAATATTATATTTTAACAGCCTCCGTGGTCCAGTGGTTCGATGCCCGCATTGGAACGGCAAAAAATGTTGTTTCCAAGTCTGGTTAGGACAATGCAGGCTGATCTTCACCTTACCTGATCAGACCTTATTGTCTGACAAGAAAGATGATCCATGCGTTGGATGGGCATGTAAAAAGTCGGACCTGCGCCTGATCTCTCGCCAGTCGTGTCGGTCTGTACGTACCCTGGGTTTCGAGAGTAAAGGAAGAGAGAGTGCTCTTGTGTTATGCGCATACACTTGGGCACTATAAAATAACTCCCGCGTAGTAGGCCTGGCCTGAAACCGGCCACCGTCACCGAAATCGGTGTGGGGAGCTATTATTATTATTATTATAGACAAAACAACCACGCATATATCAATATAAAATGAGCAAGTTTGATGAAATAACATGAATGATGTTTATTTATTTGAAGAAAAATATAACTTCTTAGTTCTGATTTTTGTAAAACAAAATTGTATTTGAACGTGTGTGGCGTGCTATTCAAGCAGACTTGAAAATTCTTATCCAGATACTAATATTATATACGCAACATTTTGTAAGAATGTATGGATTGTATGTGGTTTGTTACTCTCTTTTACGCAAAAACTACTAAATGAATTTTAATGAAATTTGGTACTTATCTGGATTAACACATAAGCTACTTTTCATCGCAGCAAAAAGTATTTCTTTTTGCGGGTACGAAGTCGCGGGCTACATCTAGTTATGGTTCACGTCTCGGAGCCCGGTTCCGTCATGTCCGTCCGTCCGTTCGTCCGTTCTTCCGTCTTCGGCTTACTGTCCAAGCGGTTAGTGCTAGAAAGATTAAACTTTGCTTGGATATGTGGATTTACCACGACGATAAAGTGATAAAGTAAAATCACGAAAAAATTTTTTTTTTGGTGTACTTCAACACGTAAAGTGGGGATGAATTTTTTCTCTTAATCCGTTTGTTATATTTGCGTGCTTAGCAGCCTATAGATAGAGTAATCGATGATCTATAATCCACAGAAACTTCATGCTCGTATCTCATTTTGTGAACATGCCATTCTTTCTTAAAAAATCATTTTTTAGGAGATATTTTAGGTCTCATACGCACTACAGTTAAGCACGGTTACGTGTTCTTATAGGTCTCAAACGCATTGTCTGCAAGTCTTCTGAAAATGGCCTCGCACTTAACGTGTTAAATTGGTTGAGAGGTTGCTAAGACGATTTTTTGATTTAGGTATTCGCTTGTGAGATATTCAACTTTAACGCGCATTTTTTTTTGTTAAAATAGCTAAACGGCTGCCTCGAAAAATCAAAAAAAAAATTATGACGAACTTCGAAGGAAAACTATAGCGGATTTCTATGACTTTGTTAGTTCAGGAGTTATAGATATTTAACTTGTAAAATGCGCTTACTTGGAAAACTTCGTATAAAAATAACGAAATAATTAGTACTTAAATATTATTTAATTACTAATTATTTTATTATAACAGTGCTACGAATATAATATTAGTGATAAACAACAACACCTTTGGTAACGGTTGGTAGTAATAAATCTCTCTCGTGTAGGTACATAGTAAAGTGAAAGGTTCGTACCTATAGCATTTTAAAATAAAATAGTTTTGTTGGTAACTGTACAAGGATTACCGTGTGGACTGAATGCTGAATCAAGTTCCGTCTTTTATGTTAACTTAAGTAAGACGTATGCATTCTCCACTTATGTTAGGAGGTAACTAAGCCCGCTCACACTTTGCATTGTTTCTAGAACATCCATTTTGGGACACCCATTTATGAAATGTTACTTGATGCTCGTTTGGAATAAATGGAACCAAAGAAATTACAGGAAATATTGGCAGTTATAGAGACTGCCGATAGAAGTAAAAATAAAAATTGGAATAGAAATTGAAATTTCGCTTCAAAAACTTTCTTAAATATGCATAATATTTAATTAGTACCTATCTAATACTTGCGATACGTATGGGTATTGGGTACGTACGTGTAGGATAATTTACCTGAGCCTTATTCTATAGTAATTCGTGATGTTTTTATTATTTTTTAAATTTTATTTTATTCTTGGTTATAATATTATAGAATTAACTAACTTTAATACTATTATATTCATTGTATTAGATGAGCGCATCTCGCCGTCAAACACTCGTTTGGCGAGATATAACTTATAGGTGTATTATGTTTCTTTTGACAAATAAATACAATATTTAAAAAAAACTCTCGTAGTAGGTGGGTACACACACGCGCCGCAGCTCCCGCGGCGAGGCGGCAGCGCCACGGCGCCGATGCGAAGGCTGCACTGGGATTTGTATAATGTAACTTTGCCGCAGATCCTGTGGCGGCGGCGGCACCGACATACATCCCGTGTTCGCCGCGCGTGTGTAAAGGCACTTAATGTAACTTTTTCGTTTCATCGAGACTCATAACGCCATTTTTATAAACGTTTCAACTCAAAAAAATTTTTTCATACGACAAGGACCGTCGGGCTACCAAACGCCGCCTGGTGACAGAAAAAGAATCAAAAATTCTTATTTATCGTTATTGATACTACTTACGCCACCAGATGATGTTTTGTGAGCGTTGGGTCTGCGGCAGAAAAAATATCAAACACCCATTAACTATTGTGCTAGTATTAAGTGAACCTGATCTAGAAACAAGTTAGTAATGTCATCATATTATCAATATGTTGTTGGTGTATCTATATAATAAATAAAATATAAAAATACATTTAAATACAACAATATCGAGTTAAATTTTTTGTTTACGATCATTCAGACAATTTCATTCAATTGTAAGTGAGGTTTAAAAAATATAACATGATGCTATTTCGGTTACATGAATAACCGTTAAAAGCGTTATCAGAATATTGGACGTGTAAAGTGCAACATTAATTGGTTGGCGGTTAGCCGATATAGTGCTTTTTGTTTAAAAGCATTAACGGATTACTCGAATTGGAGTACATTATCGCAGTATCGTGGATGTTACGTGTTCATGTCATTAATAGTTAAACTAAATCCCTACAACTACGATGGTTTGATGCTGGTATGCGGTCTTACAGGGGTCTTGTTGTAGCTTTTTTAAAGTGCAATTTTGAGATGGCGTATGAGCATCATAATGACATATATATTTTTGACAAAACTGCGAATGCTACAAAGACTTTGGTCCCCGTTCATAAGCTGAAGTAAAGTATTATCGCTACTTGAATAATAGACATAACAAAAAGAAAATTTAAGTAACACCCCTGATTGTCAAGATTCAAATCTAATTAAAAAGTTAACATTGATTACTTTTAATTAATCCACAAATAAATTCAAGTATCTGTCTGTAATTTCAATTAAAAGCTTTTTGCTGTAATCATTTTTCAAAATGTTTGTTTGTCTAGCTAGCTGGCTGGAGGTTTTGTTTGTTCCGGCACTGAATTTCAGTGCCGGAACAAACAAAACCATGACTTCACCGATTTTGATGATACTTACGCGGCGACGAAACGCGACACTACGGCTTGCTGCATTTTTAAGATAGCTAATCAAAGTTTAACTTTATACACTACACAAAAAGGTACACGTTGCATATTATGACATCAGTCATACATGGCACATGCGCCGCGCAGCGCGGTGCAACCTGACATAGGAACTCTTAGGGTCAGCTCAGACCGCAACGCGACGTGGCGCTGCGCGGGGATGCATTTTTAAAATATCCATTCAAAATTAAACTTTATTCACTACACTAAAAGATACACATTTCGTTGTGACAATTCAGAATATATTGTATCACGTAGCGCTGCACCTCTCGGCATAGAGCGGTGCATCGCGACGCAGCGGTGTGACCCGCGTGATGAGCGGCGCGACATAACTCGACGCCGCGCGACGCAGCTTGAGGTTGCCGCCCGCCGTATCCTATGTCAAAGAAACGTCATAACGAAACCGAATCCGAAACCGATCAATGATTAGTATATTTTTCACTAATTAGCGTTTCAGAAACGCAGATTGATTTAACAAGCCCGTTAACTCAACAACGTGTTAGTTCTTCAACTCTTTGATTAGCCTTTCAGAAACCGGGTGCGAGTCGCGGGTTCTGACCTAGAATAACATAAGTGGCTCTTGCGATTTATGTTATTCTAGGTATAATAAAACCTCAAAGAGTTAATCTACAAAGCAAAGCTTACAAACAACTTATTGAATTAACAATAGACGCAAGTTGTCTAGAAGCGTTACTGTAGCCAGACTGGAGTGACAATTATTATGCTATGTTTTTGCGAGACTTTTTTTTTCTAGTTTTCACATGGTATCTTAAACCTGAGATTTTTTAATGGTTTGTCACACGAAATTGACTCGGCTACAAAAAAATACATTGAAATAAAAGAAAAACGTACACGTTACACAAGTACATAAAACTAAAGATTTAAAAGTAATTTCACTTACCTAATTAGTAGATAAGTAAGTAATGGTATCTATTGTTATAAAACCACTTGAACAGTAATAACAATAATAATATATATAAACGCTACCCGAAGAACTTCTGCTACGGGGACTGGACAACGGGGAGTATATGTACCATACATATATTAAAGACTTAATACACACATAATATTTAATGCATTTCCATGACCCAGGAACACACAACTTTTTTGTTCTTTCTACCTTCGGTTGGATTCGAACCCGCGACCTTGGGCTTGAGCGCCAACGCGCTTACCAATGAGCCACAGAGGTTGTTCTCGAATTAATCCGTTTTGTATACTTTTATCCTCATATTTAAAAATACTTTTACCACGAGTACATGTTTTATAAATATTGAAACGTATGTCGATATACTCGATGGGAAGGTGTCCGCGAAGATTTTCTCGCATGTCTATCCGACAAAGGACTATGTTGCAAGTAACTTCGCTAATTACGTAGCTATTAGAGCGTAACAGCTACGATATATATTATTATTATTATTTCTCGTGCAATCAGTTTATTAAATCTTTCTAATCAATTTATGGCGGCTTAAGCCACTGTGCGATTTACTGCCAGGATTTACTTTATATTATGGAAGTATCTTTTTGCTCGTTTTTACGGTATAAATTCTATTAAATTTCTATAGAAAAGTTAACAATCAAAGTTATATAGCTTATGCCATCCGGGCCATTATTACAAATATACTGACACCTATATTTATTGAATTGGATCAGTAGCTGCTAAACTGATTATCCTTTTGGCTTCGCAGTAGTCGGCAAATAATCCGCAATAACAGCACAGATTGAGAAGAGAACAGATAAACAGCTACATATTAAGTTTTCGATTTGATTGCACTACTACAAGCATACGGTGAATGTGTGCGTGTGCACAAATCTCCTATCGCGTACGCTGCAAAACTTAAAAAAATCGGTAAACTTTGTGCCCCGTCGAAGGGACGTCAAAAATTTTAAAAATTCATGTTTGAGTTTCTGTCATGTTAGATTGAGAATTGTGATGTGTGCTACTGATTAGTGTTGGTTCTCATGATGACAAATAACAAATTTTTAATATTATATCAATTGTGTCCAATGAATTTTAAAATTTTATTAATACGAGTATATTAGAATATTAAATACAAATAATATTCAACAAAAAGAGATAAGACACGGTAGATTAGATTAGAGAGATACCGGATACCGGTCATTTAAATACTTAACTTTCGAGCCTCGGGTACCCTCGCTCACTAGGCGAAATATACTACTCATTGCACGCGTGTTTCAAGCCAGGTTTCTGTGAGACCGTGGTGCACTGATCACGCCTGTCCCATGGTGAAATTTTTCCATATTACTTGTATTGTACTCTTACTAGTGTATTAGCGCAGAGCTCTATTGACAGTGCAGATAATACTAACACCGATGGAAAAAAGCCCATGGGAACGTAGACTAAGTCCGCAACCAACATAACCCGTAATCCTGAATAACTCGTTATTTGATTCGTTATCATAGCAAAAATATTAATGCCATAAATTGTGACTAATAGCAATAATTAAATATAATATCGCCGGAAAAACGTTATAATATTTATGGGATCGTATCAGAAGGCAATAATTTGTGGTGATTTAGCACCTGGAGATACCATACAAATGTGTGTTCATTTCGATTATATTAAAAGCTAATCAAAAAACTTTAGCTTTGAATATAACTGATAATATTTTTAAAAATTGATTTTGATCACCACTGGCCTTTATTGTTTATGGCAATGGAAATTACGTGTTTACGAGACTATTATTATAGTGACCCCGTGAACATTAATGATAAAACGCGATATGACATGTAAGAAGTGTCCATGGGCGGCGGTAATCGCCATCAAGCAGACAGCTCGTTTTCCGGTCTATTTTGTGATGAAAAAGTTATTTTCTAATTATATGTTATCGCATACAAAATTAATTAATGATTCTAGATAATGTAACGTTATAGCTTGTCCATTGTTTTTGTTAAACGTAACAAACGATGGTTTAAATAAGTCGCTGCTAGGATGCATTAGGAACGCGGACCAATCTACATATTGAGACTGAGCAAATGTTAGAAAACTTGCACAGAATTCAGATGTTTTCTCTGTATATATTCCGAGCAGAATATCAATCGTACGTAAAAGTAACTTACATTATGCTATGTGTCATATAAATGCATACAATAATGATTTAGCCTACATGAAACTAAAACAAATTGACAATTAACAATAATATTTGCAAAATGGTATGCACCTAGTAAATCTAATGCCTTTTCGGGTTCTGTACCTCAAAAGGAAAATATAAGATCACTTCGTTGTCTGTCCGTCCATCTATCTCTCCGTCCGTTTATCCGTGTATCCGACCGTCTGTCTGTCAAGACCCTTTATTTCGGGAACGCGTGGAAGTATCGAATTTAAATTAAAACCATATATTATACTATAAAAAGTGACGTCCGTTAATGCCGCAAAAATTTATATTTCGACACTCTCAAGGGAATCAAAATGTATAGGGTACTTTCCGTTAACGTAAAACTATGAAATTTGGCAAGTAAAATCAATAGAAATTTAAGAAAAAAAATCGTCAACTGCACATTTCAGTTTTCAGTACACATCAAATTAACACTCTAGTCCTTTTTTTAATAATTCACAGATTTTAATACAGACCTAATGGTCTATATTAAAATCTGTGAATTCCATATTTTTTAAAGATAAGTTGTTAGAATATTATGTAAAAGTATAATAGTTAAATTTTGAATATCTAAAAGTCATTTGCAGAAATTAAAAATATGTAATTTCTTTCTCAACGCACCTAAAGTAGTTTCGCTTCAAAAGAAGTGTTAATGTTTGGAGTATGTAAGAAACTTTTAATCGAGCCGACATGCGTCTGCTTTCGGTATAGAAATAATTTAATGAACACGAGCTAAAAGCCAAGTCCTAAAAACTTCAAAAAAGGGTTTCGAGACATCGTTAACGAAAGTCTTTGATTCATCGTGGTTAATGCCGACGCTTCTGAGCTTGTTAGCTTAATTTTGAAAGCTTGAAACGTCTAAAGCTTTTTATTCTATGTCTGCAAGTGTTTGAAAGCTTTATTTGCTAGTGAATATGTTTTAGCTAACACACCTGGTTAGTATTTAGTGTTTACCAAAACCTTACTTAAGTTTAACTGACTCAAGCTTTCAAATAGTAGGTAGTTATTACAATACGGTATTTGCCTGTTTTTTTTTATTATATTATATGAATAGTGCTCTGAAATATAAAACAGTTTACAAAAGGAATAGTACATAAATTAAAAATCAATATTTTCAAAGATATTGCAGATTGTTCGGAGCACTTTTGTGAGTCTTGTGAAAACGCCCCATATGAAGGTCGTACTAGTAAGTGACGTCACACACAAAATTTCTGGTATCTCGTAATTCTGCGCGTTTATGTTGACACATACCATAGTAAATCTTTTTGTATTTGATGTAAGTAAACTAATTATGTAGGTTTTATACACTAATGTTTTAAAAAAATATTTCAACTTTTTTGTGACTTCGAAATGCATATAATTACAAAACTACACATAAAATCCTAATTTTTTTTTATCAAGTTGTAAATACCTAATTATTTCTTAATTTATTTTAAAAAAACTAAATTTTGACATGTAGTAAAATACCCAATTAACTTACTTAACTCGTAATTAACTTACACATTCATTTTACTATTATTGAATTATAAATAAATCGTCTTGATTTCATAAACTGGTAAACGTTGGTTTGACGTTTATGTGAATTCCATTTTGCAGTTTTCATATCGGGAATGGATCGTTAGGCCTCCGCCACATTAGCCGTGCGCATTCCCCGGGCGTGTCAGCGATGCGCGTGCTGCTCGCGCTACTCACACGCCCGAGGAATACGCACGCCTAATCCACGTGGCTTTCACCCACCTTTCAAGCTTTTTCACCTTCCCAAACAAAAATGCACTGTGTTTTCTTTTGCGACACCGCCGCCATACACATCATTAATCCCTCGAGCCGTTTCTGCACCACTGGTGCCACGGTGGAACTCGTACTCGAAAATAATACGATATTTCAAGTTTTCCATTTTGTAAACAGAGTGTCGCAAAGAAAAAATCAAATGAATTACGGTTTTCGAAACACAGATCCATGATTAAACGACGGTATAAATATGAAATTGGAATTCCTAATCAAAGAAGATATTTTTGACATCAAATTGGCCAGTACGACAAAACGCCAATTTCATATGTAAGGACCTAATACTTTGAAGAGAAATAGATAACAGTCTCCATCACAGACAATACTAAACATTTCTATAAATACTAAATAAATACTGTGCATATTAAAAAAGCATAAAAATACAATTCGAGCGATTCGAAAACTTATTTTGTATATTTACACAACATATAATATGTCAAATTCGGTTATATCCTACTACTTTTATAGATGTGAAGGTTTGTGAGGATGGATGGATGGATGTTTATTAGTCTTTCACGCAAAAACTACTTGAACGGATTTTAATTAAATTATGAATGGTAGTCTAAGTCATAGCTTTGGATAAGCACATAATATGCTACTTTTTATCCCGAAAATGTGCATTGTTCCTGTGGGATACAGTATTTACGCGGGCAGAGCTACGGGCAAAATCTAGTACTTATATATTTATGTAACCACCTATACTTTAACAATTAGTTATTGAGTAAAGAAGTATCCCTTTTGTTATATTATTTGGAATACAAGAAATAAAATATCGTCAATAAAGAATTTAAGGAATTTCCTAAGCAGATTTTATAGGCTATTACACATTTGAAATAAGCACGTAAATCCCGTGAAGGACTTTTCTCTACTTCGGTGAGCTCGCATAAGCTGCCTTTTAGATTTTGTCTATATTTTAAGGTTCACACTTGGCGACATAATAATAATATGTTTTGCAACAAATTGTAAGAGTAAGAGCAGTGGTGGAACTACGAACTGCGACAATAAGCGGTAATTTAAGTTGCCGCAACAGATATTGTCGCGTGTCGCGTCTCTGTGTCGTCTAATGTAAGCACACCCTAAGATTCTGTCCCAATTTTATCTCAATGTACTTATCAAAATAAGCCTATTTTTAGTTTAAAATATTTTAAATGTATAAAATGTTATATTTTTATTTTTGTAGAAATCATATTATAGGTAACTACAAATATACCTGGATTTACTCTTATTTTAATTCTAGTCAATTAAATCATAGTAAAGTGAGAGCCGTAATAAAACTGTCAGTCAGTTGTCAACTCTGGTAAAGGCAATTTAACATTATAAATACATGCAATTAAGCATACATAATTTGAGACCTCGTAATATATTTTTAACTTTGTAGTCTGTGTCTCAAAATCATGTAGAAATATAGTAAAATCCTACTACTTATATAAAGTATGTAAAAGTTTGTGAGGATGGATGGATGGATGTTTGTTACTCAATCACCCAAGAACTACTGAACAAATTTTTATGAAATTTATTATGGTAGTAGTTTAGTCTCTGGATTCTTAGGCTACCGGAAAAAGTACATACTTTACACTGGAAAATTCCCGTGGGTGAAGCCGCGGACAAAAGCTAGTATTTAATTAAGCGACGGCCCTTTTCACGACCATTAATGTATGCACTAATTTTTGAGAATATTTTAAACATCACAATATTTTCCGTGTTATTCTAAGGCTCAGGCTTTTCCAAGATTTTCTTGTTTTCACACGTTTGTGAGGAATTTTTGTGAGGAATACAGAGCGGCCTCTAGGGTTACCTATGTTATTTTTAGCTTAGATGATCTGTACGTAGTTAGCGGCTTAGAGTAACTAAAGAATAGATGGAATAATATTTTACTGACGTGAGTTAATATTACTCGCATGTTTAAAAAACCAGTCGTGCGAGTCGGACTTGTGCACGAAGTGTTCCGTACAAAACAGCGAAAAACCCTCGTTTGTTTTGTGGGAGATGCACTTAAATATTGATATTATTCTGTTTTTAACATTTATTGTTATATCGACAACAGAAATACATCATCTGTGAAAATTGTAACTATTTAGCTATCACGGTTCATCAAAAAAAGCCTGGTGACAGACCTAGACAGATGGACAGACAGGCGGACAGCGGAGTCTTAGTAATAGGCCGCCGTTTGAATACGGAATTTACCCTAAAAACTGAGCCGAAATGCCTGAGCTAGAAAAGCTGCATAATATAATACTTAATATATAACTACAGGCTGTATTCACAACAAAAATAGATATATAAGGAGCGTTAACAGTAATCGATTCTCCCAAATTTTGACTAGATTATCCTCAAAAAATAGTTGATTCATAACCATGCGGCCGATTCAGTGCGGTGGCCGCGTGTCCTTCAAAGCCGGCGCGGTGTACAGCAGTGCGAGGGTGTCTAATTTTTTTTTCTAAATTACGAAATGTTTAGTTATGCATACTGTCATTAGTAAGGTAATATTATTATAGCCTAATGTTAGGTAACATATTTAATTGGGATAAAAATACACCCTTTGGATATTTCCATTCAAAAATTGTAACACCATTGGATGGCTAAACAACTAATTTTGAGGTGACTTTTGATTATATTTTCGTATTCAGGTACTCTTTTCTTTTTAGTCCGATATCCTTAATTATTTGCCACGGAAATTGGTATTTGGCAAATTATATGGAAGAACAATTGTTTTCCTAAGGGTCAAATCACACCGCAACGATACGCGAAGCTACGCGGCGCTTTAAGACAGCTATTCAAAATTGAACTTTATTTACGATGCAACGTGATATCGAACTCTTACAATAAAACGTGTATCTTCTTGTGTAGTAAATAAAGTTCAATTTTGAATAGCTATCTTACAAATGCATCATGTCACGTTACGTTTCGTTCCGGTGTGAATTGAATCCAATACTTTAAAAAAGGGTTGTCTGGTGAGTCGGTTTACGGACGATAATTTTACGTGATAACGTCATCACAAGCCGAACGCTTACGCCGATCGTGCCTCTCTATCGCTCGTTCCGCGCTCTCGCTTGCACACTCAGCTCAGGAACGTGACAATCAGATGAAACGTAACAATTTTTTGTGCGTGCAGTCAGCGTTCATCGATTTTTAAGACGTTCAAAAATACCGTAGTAAATTTGCTCCTTCTATGCACATACTCTAAAGTCGGCAGCGAAGTTGATAACTCAGTTACCGATATTACCTTGATTAAAGGATCTACCTGACATGTTTTGTTTATGTCTTATCTCTTGCCAACTATGTGGTTAAACCGATCAAGTAAAACGCTCACTAACTAGTAATTGCGCTCAACTTTGAATTATTACAGTTGCAGCTAATGAACTAATCATACTAATTGCTTGAGTGACGTAAAATTAAGAACAGTCTTTGTTATATTAAAGTTATAACTTATAATGTCTTCTCTGTTAACTCTTGGTAGGTAATTAGTCTAGTTCAAAATTCAAAATTAGATAAACTCCACTTGAGGGCGCGCTTACGAATTTGACATAAATTGGCTGATTTTCGGTACATTTTGCGAATAAACGAAACCAAATCCTACAAAACTAACAATTGTCGCAAGTAGGAAAACAATAATAACAATACTTCTTTATCTAAAAATTGTTTAAAAATATTTATAAAAATTATTTCGAAAAAGAATAATAAGACTCCTAAAAATTTTCACATGTTTTGCTATTTCGCATGAAACTTAATGCGTGGCAATGAGGTTTGTTTTATTTGGTCCCTGTCTGGATTACACAAAACATTTCTAATATCCTTGCTCTCCATACTCGAAAACTTGTTAAACAACTTATCGTCAACGCGTCCTTACCGACGACAAGCTTTGCCACCCGTCTCGTAAGGGTTCCCGCTTGGGCATGAATTGGGCTGCAGAATTTCTTTTTGGCCTCAGCTTACCCATATTAAGCTTGGTGGTCCATCCCTACATCTGTTAGTGAAATGGGTGTAAGCATTGTATCCTACTACTGTTAGAAATGTGAAAGTTTGTGAGGATGGATGTATGAATGTTTGTTACTCTTAACTATAAATAACGAAAAATTCAGTATCCTACAGGAACACTGTACTTTTTCGGAATAATAAGTAGCCTACGTGTTAATCCAGAGCTCAAACTACTACCATACCAAATTTCATCGAAATTCGTTCAGTAGTTTTTGAGTGAAATAGTAACAACCACCACCACCCATCCATCGATCCATCCTCACAAAATTTCACATTTATAATATAGTATAGTACGATAATTATATTGTGAATCGTTTTACTTATGTATGTACGAATAAGTATGTACCACTCCACCATTATGGTGTAAAATTGAGCCAATCGAAAGGGTATTTATCGGTGCAGCATCAAAGGATTTAATTAGGAATCGCGCTAGTTGTCCAGTTAGGTTTAGCTCGAATCAAAGCTTTGTTGCAGCTCCAGTCTATCACATAAACGCTGTAAAAAGCATACCATTGGTGCTCAAGACTTAAGAATGTTTTAGAAATGCTAGAGGTTAACCATCCTACTACTATTATAAATGTGAAAGTTTGTGAAGATGGATGGATGTTTGTTACTCGTCTCGACAGGAGGCTAAAACGAATGACTTAAAAAAACTAAAACGGAACATTTTACACAGGTCGGAAATTGAACTTACGTTGTAGGTTACGAGGTATACCTTACTAATTATTTAGTTTAATATTATCTACTATGTGCTATTGGGTGTGAGACCATGATTTATTACGAATACGGCAGCTCGTTTAGGGCTCACTGAAAATAGGTGTGAAATAACGCTCGCGTTACGTTAACTGTGTGTGACGTTTGAGTCAATGGCGTGTGAGTGTTGTGGATGTCTAAGGTTAAATTCACACCGAAACTTAACGTAATATAACATTATTAATTACACAAGAAGATATACATTTCATTGCAAGAGTTCGAATGTCAGGTTGCACCGCGCTGCACAGCGCATGTGGAGTGTATGACTGATGTCATATGAAACGCGTATCTTTTTGTTTAGTGAATAAAGTTCAATTTTGAATAGCTAATATCTTAATAATGCAGCGGAGCGTCGCGTATCGCCGCAATGTGAACTGACTGTGTGTGGCAATCTGACTGCTCATTTTCCTGCCGTATTCCACAAAAAGGTACTGACGGGAACTTCAGATTTTAGGATCATTGCCAAGTTAGGTAATACCTGATGTAGATATTCACTTAAAAGAGACCCGACAAAGTCAACCATAAAAAACTAGATGTCTACGACCTTACTCGTATTACTTACACGCGTTATGCCATCTGTTACTAGCTCAAGGTTGAAACGGACTACTGAGTAATCTCTAACCTAATCTAACCTAACCGTCTTATAAATCGATGAACGCCGGCTGCACGCACGAAAAATTGTCACGTTCTGCCTGATTTTTTTTTTTTTTTTGGGCCCATTTCTGGGCCTACTTATTCCCCCAACAGCGAGGCAGGACAATTTTGCTACCTTCATCTAATTATTACTTGTATATTTTATTTATTATACAATTACAATTTTTATTTTTTCTCTATTGTATTTATTTTATACTTGTCCTGTTTTTACATTACTTTTTTATTTTTATTTACTAACAATGTTACATTTTTTTGCTTTTTATTAACTTTATCTTACAATAGCAATTTCTTTCTACTTTCTTTATATTATATTATTACTCATTTCCACATTTTGTTTCTTTACATTGCTCTTATTTTCTATATCCGTTCTTACTTTCTTTCCTGTCTCTGCTTATTTCAATTCTACAACTCTACACTCCAATACACATATCTACTATTACAGTTTTCTTCTACTATATTGTCAATTTTCACATTTTGTTTTCTTACACTAATTTTATACTCTAATTACAGTTCAATTTTCACATTTTGTTTTCTTACATTAATTTTATTAATGCCTGATTTGCCTGATGAGTTCTGCCTGATTGTCACGTTCCGTTGTCATTGTCACGTTGTTATAGTTAAATTTTGGGTTAATTACGTACTGTGGATATATTTTTCATAGTATTTAATAACAAAAAAGGCCAATGTACAACATAAAATTTTTGAACCCTAGTGTCGTCACTATACGGCAGAAGGCATGCGCGCTTGTTTTTTCGATTATTTTTATATTTTGAGTGTACTACCCAAAAGCAAAAACGTTAGAGACTCTCCTTTAAGGCTGTAGAGTATAAAAATAAAAACCAAAAACTACAGACCAAATAATTATAATTTATTTCAATAGTCGACCTTCTCGCGTGCCGGGTGCCACCGCTTGACGCTTGCGAGGGCAGGTTCCAAAGGCGGCACCCGCCTATAGACGCTCGCCTATAGAGGTGCTAAAATCTCCGAAGAGAGTTGACGCTTGCGAGGGCAGGTTCCAAAGGCGGCACCCGCCTATAGACGCTCGCCTATAGAGGTGCTAAAATCTCCGAAGAGAGAGAGAGCGCTTTAGAAATTATCAACAAAAATCTGAATTTTCTAAATAAGTACTTAGTACCACAAAACTTAAGAGTACAATATAGTAATAATATAATATAATGTTTATGGACGCTTTCACACCACCTCAATCTGGTCCCGTGGTAAGTTCTCGAAGAACTTGTGTTACGGATACCAGACAACGGAAATATATTTAATACTTTTAGACCTGGGAGATTTCTTTGTTATGTAGCATTTTAAGTTTTGGAGTAGTTATTTTTTTTTAGTACTTACCTACTTTTATAGTTTGTAAACATTTTAAATAGATTTTATTATACTTTTATATTACACACATATTTAATACACATCCATGACCCAGGAACACAGAAACTTTTTGCTCCTTCGGCGACTTCTAACCCGCGACCCCCGGCTTGAGCGCCAACACGGTCAACCACTGAGCCACAGAGGTCGGCATAGTATCTATATTACTATATATTTAATATAGCAAGAGTACAATAATATAGTAATCTATTTTTAACCCCCGACGAAAACAAAGGGTCATTGTAAGTTTGACGACTGTGTGTCTGTCCGTGGCATCGTAACCACCAAACGGATGGACCGATTTCGAAGCTTTTTTTTTAAAGCTGACATGATCGAGAGCGATCGTAGCTACAATTTTATTTTTAATTATTGTATAATGGTATTTCTACAACTTTCAGTCGTCTACGAAAGTAACGTAATTGCAATGTTCAAATTCAAACACTTTACCAGCTCGAAGAGTCCAATAATTGTGTTATTTAAGACTTTTTTTAATGAGATAGTGCCGTGTTTCGTTCATTCTACCTTTATACAAATGTCTTTCTCTTTATTCTACTTAGATAAGTTTAAAAAAAAACTTAAGTACTTAATATCCAAAAAATTTACAAAGTTCCCGCACTTTTCACAAGGCACTTGGAACTCCGTTAAGCCGATGTTAGAAGGTGTAACATAGGCTACTTTATCTTAGGGTTCCGTTTCAGTTAGTTCTACGCATACGAAGTTGCGGGCACCAGCTGGTGTAAAATAGTTTAGACTAGCTGTTGCCCGCGGCTCCGCCCTCGTAAATACAGTATCCCACAGGAACACTGTACTTTTTCGGGATAAAAACTATCCTATGTTTTAATCCAGAGCATAAACTACTACCATACGAAATCTGTTTAGTAGTTTTTGCGTAAAAGAGTAACAAATATCCATCCATCCTCACAAACTTTCACATTTAAAATATTAGTAGGATGTAAGCGTAATTGCATCTGGATTACAACGGCATAGGTCGCATATCTGCAGGAGGTGAGGACTATTATCTAAAATGCTTGAAATGCATAGAACTCTGTAAGTCAACGAGATGGGGCTACGAATTTTTATGGGGCAAGTGGACCAAGTCAAACCTTTTTATAATTCCTATTTTACAAATAGGAATTAAGGCCCGATATTGAAGTTTTAATAATTCAAATCTAAAAAGTTTAAACGCGTTATAAAATCGTTTATAACTTATATTTATAAATATTTTACTAAACGAGAATTATCTAACACAATTAATCGTATGTGAAATCATATTTGGATGACTGACTCTTCCAAATTACATATTTTCAGGAGAGACGTTCTAAAGGGTGAAACTAAACTTTTTAAACATAATAGAAAATACCAATGTATAATAACCCGGCTGAGAATAGGCCACACCAACATATCTCACTCGCATTTGTTCGCGAAAAGCACTCCTCGGACATGTCTTAGATGTAGCTCAACGTTCACTGTTTCGTCATGTTTTAATAGATTGTAATAGTTATGATTCCGAAAGACAATTGTTTGGCTTTACCAATGACAGATATGTATTATTAACTGATCCTGACATATGTGATAATGTTGTAAAATTCCTCAAATATTGTAATTTATATGGTTTAATTTAAATAATGTAATAGTGGTCGCTGATAATCTATGTAGTTCCAAGCGACCTTAAATAAATAAAATAAAAAAAACTTATATTTATGCAAATATAACTGGATTACACGCCCATCGATTAATTTAGGTTTTAATTAATGGATGATTAGGAATTAAAATTTTAATTAATAATTAATACTAAAATAATTAAAAATAAATAATTAATTATTGTTAATTATTATTAATGCTCCCCTCACCGGGAGCATTCGCGTGTAATGTAACGTAACATATTCGAGCATTACATCAGTGTAGGAGGATAACTGATCGTTACAATGCGCACCTTGTAATTATACAATGTGTAATATCTTGATACAACTTGTAACATCAATGGATGTAGGGAGGTAGTATTGTAATATTATGCTCAAAGTCGAATCTATAATGTTACATTAAACGCGATTGCTCATCAGTCAGGGAGGTAATATAGTAATGTAATATTAATGGTATGGTGTAATGTAATGCTCAAAGTCGAATCTATAATGTTACATTATACACATACATATTATATTACATATTACACATTACAGTACCTTTATATTAAATGGCTGTAACATGCGCCAGTTATTTATTTTTTGCAGAAATCGAGCCGAAATAATACATATTTTCAACGGTACATACCTCAGGGTTTAAACACACTAGACAATTGGGGAATTCTATTCTCCTGCAATTATTTTGGATCTAATATTCACGAAACTGAACATACATGTCACTCTTTATGGTAATTTATAAAACAAGTCGTATTTTTTATACCATATAGCCAGCCATTTTTCTTCTTAAACGAGCGTAGAATCCATGATATTTGATTACTATTTATCTCCACACCACAGTATGGATGGATTTTAATCAAGCGAAATCATAATTGAACTGCAGATCTGAGTAAATCCTTCCACAGGGCATCACAGCACGAAGCTATTTGACACCGTGTGCTTACTCCATAATTCTGTGTCTATAATAATAATATTTCAATGAAATTAAATAAAAATCCACTATATATAATGGATAATTAATAATTTGCAACGCTCAATCACTATCCTTAATCCTAAACTAGATAATGTTAATTTATTTCAATATTTGGTTTATCCACATACCAGCACACCACAAACAGTTGCAGCGAAGCTAAACTTTTATTCCTTCTACTAATACTTATGACCGTGAAAGTTTGGGTGACGATGGATGTATGGATGGATGGGAAACATGGGCTACTTCTGTCCCGAAAAAGTACACAAACCGTGGGATACTTTATTAACCCGAGCGGAGTCTCAGGCAAAAGCTAGTTATGGAATATGACTGAAAAACGGATCGCCTGATGGGAAGTAATTACCGCCACAGGCCACCCATGGACATTCAGATATTAATGACAATAATAAATAATAAAAATTTATTTACATTATTACAATATAATATTTTATATAATATATAACATTTATTCAACAATCACATTCATATTTCACTGCATTAACACAAAGTATCAACTTCTATACTAATATTATTAAGAGAAAACATTTGTTGTATGTATATAATATGTTTGTTTGTTTGCGTTGAATAAGCTCCAAAACTACTGGACCGATTATAATTAAATTTGGCACAAATATAAAGTAGACCACGGAGAAGGACTTGAAACTAAATATTTACGCGTTAGCGTCTAGTTAAATATAAAAAAATCACGTTAAGGTACCAACTTACATAACAGGAATAAACAAACATTTGCCTAAACACTCAATAGGCTGGGACTATATGATCCGGAATCCGGAAGGCCGGAGAAAATTTAGAGCGGTGTGGTGAAAATTTAGAGTGATTGACTTGAAACTCATGTGTTCGATTTTAAACTCTATTGTATTAGCGTAGAGTTCTATTTTCAGTACTCTGAATTTTTCCGGGCCCGAGGATTTCCGGGCAGATCACAAGCGTCATAATAAACCGGGTTGTCTGCAAGTCCGGAGTATTTCTCCGATTGAGCCGACCAATTAGTTGCGCAGCATGACTTAACCACGCTAAGCAAAATGTAGGTACGTTTTTAATCGATATAAGAGTATTTATAATTATTATATATTTTATAGATACTGAAATGTCTAAATCTATGTTTCCTTTCAATAATATGCATCTACCTCACACTGTCTCTGCATCACTAAAATGGTTGGCTGGTAGAAAATGCCACAAGGCATTGAGCCTGCCTCTTATTGTGTGCATAAATTATAGTAAAATAATAAAAAAATATAACTGTAACAGTTGAAACAAACTACAAACCAGCCTTATCCCTCGTTAAATGAACTGTCGTTAAGGTCTGGGTCAGTTGGGTAAAATAAAGAGATTTGTAAACGGGTTGAGTTAATGAGTGTACCTTTTCGGTCTGTCGTACCCCGTAACCATATTGTAAATAACTGGATTGAGGGTTAATTTCAACATCCAATATGTTGAAATTAGCCCACCATTAATGGATATATTGATGTAGATATTTATATCTAGAGATCGTGGATAATTTGTTTGTAACTTATGTGTAAAGTACACGCATTAATATTTCCATTAAAATTGCGTATAGTTTTTTTATACCAAGTATATTTTTAGTTGTTTTTTTTTACAGTTACAGCACGTAAAAGACGTTAAAACGTTAAACAGACTGAGAAGCTTGAAATTCCTAACATTATTAAATACACAAGACATGTACTTATCTAAAGCCTCGTATCCACTAGGCAACATTTGACGCGCGATATGTTGCTCAACGTGTTGAAAGTTACGCGGAAAATTTATCGACCAACTTTGTCCATAATCGTATACACATCTAATACTTATCAATTTGCGCGCCAACTGGCAATATTGGCAAACAGGTTTAGCTCAGGTGTTGCGCATCAACGGTATACGATCTCATAGCTACCTTGAATTGAAATATTATAGCTATAATCCCGTTAAGAGTAAAATGGGGTTTCTAAATTTATTGAAATAACAAAATCTCGTAAACAAACCCCGACGAAAAAGATAAGTCATTATTAAAATAATTACTCAACAAATACACCTATTTGAATTATTATAAATCATTAAATCAAAGAAAAAAATATGTACACCAATGCAGAATCACGAAAATTCCTGAAAATTATAACTAAAATATATTCAAATAATAATTAAACAAAGACAGCGATATACCGGATGTTTGGAAGATGGGTGCAAAGCTTTAACGCCTTGTTAGTATAGACCATTTAGAACCGTATTTGACTATTCTTAGCGTTCGTGATGTAAGATTTTATTTTTATCGAATTTTTACATTTTTTGTTGCAAAAACCCCAAATTCCGCAATCAATTGCAAATAATGGCCAATCTGGAAGATAATCTAATTATTTTTTATTGTATTTGAATTAATTAATGTGTAAATAACCAAATAAGACTTGATTTACACATCTGTATCATGAGATAAATTTGTAACAGGGGTTTGAAGTTAATATTTTTTTGTGAATTTCGGAAATCTAATTTTTTTGAGGCCATAAATAAAAAAAACGGTAACTGTTTTTTTTGTTCAAACATTTTGGAAAACATACCTAGTTATTACTCTTTCGATTGAGGTATCAACTACAAAGATAGCTCACTAATTACTGAAATTATGACCTACAAAGCAAAACTAGGCAGAAAATTAAAAAGTTTAGGCCAGTAGATTAAACGACATTTGCACTTTTAATAAATACTTTTTGTGTTGAAAATGATAACAAAGATCAATTTTGAGTATTATCTTCCACATTGGCCATTATCTAGCAATTAATTGCGGAATTTGGGGTTTTTGCAACAAAAAATGTAAAAGTTCGATAAAAAATAAAATCTTACATCACGAACGCTAAGAATGGTCAAATACGGTTCTAAATGGTCTATAGTTCTATACTAACAAGGCGTTAAAGCTTTGCACCCACCTACATTTTATTATTCTCAACAAATACAGCGATGTATAATTTAGTTGATAGCAGCATTGTATATTGTTATACAGCGCGCCGCGACAGTTGCGCTCCGACTGGTATACGGGGTGGTCGTTCCCGCTCGCGTCTAAACTTTTGCTCGTTAAACTATGGTTGTTAATTAACCTAATCGCTAGTGATGTGCGTGTAGTGTTGTACTCCTAGTGATGGTGTTTCAGGTCTCACACAGGAGCTACAATAGTAGGTGTAATTAGTTAATTGATTTAGTTAGTGTAACTTACATTTGTAATTTTTATTAAAAAAAACATTATATTTATTAAATCAAATTGTGCTTTAAACGTTGTTTTCCTGTACTTAAAGGCTTGATTGATTTTTAAAAGGAAGATTTTTTTTTAATTGGAAATATTATCTACTAATTAACGTTAAACCTAACTAAATATATATTAATATAATTATTATTTTTGGTATTTTTTTTTTATATTTTAATATTTTTTTATTATTAAAAAAAATACCAAAAATACCAAAGAAAGTTTAGAGTCATTAAATAGCATAGGATATTATATTTTATAGTGGTGGACTAACCCTGGGTAATGATGATATTGTAGTTATATTAGAAATCACAATAAAATTAATAGGACAACTTCCTAGTTACAAAGTGCATTAGAATATTAAGTGTTCGCGTAGCTAATTTTGGATTATTGTTAAAGAATTATTTGTTAACTATTTATAGGTCGTTTTCATTTTCCATAATGTAAATTTTACCTTTACCTTTAATACAATAAAGTAAAACTTGTATAGTTTAAAGTACTGGCAAAAAGGGCATACTTTTTATTTTCTTTGCGGATTAAGGGGATGTGCGCTCAATCGAACTGAACATTGGAGTTATTTGAAACCTTTTTTCTCAGTTATGGTCGTATTGAAAAATCCCAAAAAAAAGTATAGGGTAATCTGCATTACATTTAGCCGAGGATTTTTATAAATCGAAATTTTATTTAAATATTGATTAAAAATATGCTAAGTATACCCTTTTTTAAAAGTTAAAACCATTTTTATCTTCTTCTATAAGACATACGAGTGTGAAAATTATTTCATTTGTTTTAAGTAAGACAAGACTCAGGGGAAGGTCGTTTTGGTTTTTGCAAATTTTGTCTCAAATATTTATAGCGAATTTTTATCCGATTTCAATACTCTCCGGCCGGCGCGATACGCCCTTGTTGCCTACAAAATTAGTATGGAACTTGACGCTCAAGGTTACTGGCGTTGTACAGAGGCTTAAGAGGGAAATATAGTTTTTTGTGCACTTATCTTATTACCCATAGACCATCAAAACAATCTTGATTGCGGATTTTATGCTATTCCTTTAAGCGTCTTGTAGAATGTATCTTGCACAAATAAACTAGCAGTATCCATCAGACGTTGTTCTGTCTTAAATATGAATTGGAATAAATATGTATATTCTACATACACCTACAGTTTCTACACCTACTACATACTCCTACACCTACAAACTAAATAAGATGCTACTTACACCAATCTACACCTACAACCTACTCCTACTACTTACCTCTACAACCTACAGGTGATGTGTGAAAGAGTACTGAGGGTTGAAGATTATTACAGTACATACGAATATCGCTATTAAACAAAGGGGGTTGATGTTAGAAGGGAAAATTAAATGGTGAGGTTGAGGTTTATAATATTATGTATTTTTAATGCCAAATCAAAAAATCAAAAATATACACGAAACAAAAATGGGCCGGGCCACCCTTATCACTTAGGGGTATAAAAAATAGCTTACAACATCTTACCTACCGAATAGACCTGCCATCTGCAATTGCCATTGGAGTTCTGTCGCAAGCACTGTGATACGAGATTTTATTTTTATCCTTGTCTAGCTGTCCCGACACAATATACTGTTCTATCCTAAGTATGAACTAAAATAAATAAATAACTACATACACCTACATCTTAATCTACCAACCTGCTGGGGCCGGCCGATTTTTTAAATTAAACCAAACAAGTTAACTCAACATAAATATATGACAAATTGGAAAATTCAATTATCGTTTTTAGTATTGTCCTGAATTTTTTCTAACATTTCGACAATTACACAATATTAAGACCAAAATTAGCCAAATCGGCAAGCCGTTCTCAAGTTCTAGCGAGACATTGAAATTGCAATCCATTTTTAGGGTTCCGTAGTTCACGTTATGAAACTTTGCATGGATTTACCACGTCGACTAAGTGCTAAAATAAAATCACAAAAAAAAATATTTTTGGTGTAGGCTACACGCAAAGTGGGGATGTTTTTTTTCCCGCTTCTATTCCATAGTTTGGGGTATTAGATGCCTATAACCTAACCTTCAGGAGTCATAGAGGCCTAACTTGTAAAATGCGATTACTTGGAAAGCTTCGTGCAAAAAAGAAATAATTAGTAAGTAATGATATAATGGTATTGGATTGGATTGGATTAATGGTATTGGATAAACGGACCCTTCGTGCTCGAGTCCAACTTACACTTGGACGGTTTAATATAATAATAAGATTACCTATTTGGATGTAATGTAACCACCAATGTTTTAGTAGAACATTATTCTGGAAAAAAGTTAAAACGCTTAATTAATCGAAATGTCCCAAACTTTCGTCAATTCGGGAAATATTCTTTAAATATGTATTACATTATCTGCGGAAAAATTATTTTCGAAACTGGTCGTACAGAACGAGCGGCTACTTAACCGATATTAAGTGATATTACGCTTGATATCTATTTAAATTTTGTTAGAAAAAGCAAAAAGCTAATTAAATTATTCTATTTGAGACGCTGGCAACGCGTCTGTTAAAACTTTAGCCCAAATACCCAAATTATGTAGCCCTTGTTACCGGGGCCTTTATTACGAATCTATCTACCTCATTCATTAAAAATTGGATCAGTTGTTTAGGTACTACAGTGGAACAAACATATTATATACATAGCCCGCGAAAATCATTACCTACCGTTCCTTTTGGATCCGCCGTAGTCGGGTAAAAATGTATGTTTCAATCCGAAGCGTACACGATTTTTTTTTCAACTGATAAAGTACAAATTTTAATGTGGAAGTTTTGCGAAATAGATACAGGTTTCCGAAGTCACCTCACGGCTAAAGAAGATATATGATCAGAATTCAGGCAACTTTTATAAAAGTTACGCATACAGAATATATTTTATTCTGTGTAGTTTTCAGCTTACCGCTTGGGATATTATTCAAAGCCGCTTACACTATCTTTCAGGAAACATTGAATAGTTTTTACAATTTACATTCATAAAATTTATTAGAAACTAGATGTTACCCGCGACTTCGTACGCGCATAAAGAAATCCCGAGTAACCGTACATTTTGCTGCGACAAACACACGTTAAACCTACGTGTTAATATATAAAATATAAACAACTGCCATACCAAATTTCATCAAAATCCGTTTAGTGGATATTGTGTGAAGGAGTGGCAAACATGTGTATGCCATTCCGTTTTACCTCCTTTCTAATGTTAGTTAATTACGAAGAACTATTAATGGCGTTAGAACGATGGTAAAAAAGAGCGGTGTTATTATCGTCAAAAAAAGTTTTTACTTAAATGCTGATGTGATTGAGTTGGTTTTTAGCTAAAACTTACCGTCATCGGCTGGTGACAATATCGAAGGAGCTACTTTGTTTTCATTAAGTTTTGTGGCTCCTTCCCAGTAAATTTCGCATTCGTTACCTATATTAAATTTTGATAAGAATCGGTGTTTCGTTACCTTTTTGTTTTGGACAGCTTTCAAAATAAAGAAAATGCTTAATTAGTATAGTAGGGTCGAAAATATATAATTAAATTAAATTAAAAGCGTTCTTCATCGTAAACATCTTTCAATCATATTTTTTAAATATTTTATGCTCCTCATTAATAAATTATAAAATAATAATATAGTTTTTACCATATCACGTGTCAACTACAGCACGATACAACAAACATCGCTGATCATTATAATAATATCGTTTGTTTTCTATTATTATCGTACAACATTACCACAACCCGGATTTTTATCAAATTTTAACAAATGTTACGAAATTGAAAAAACCAAATGGGAAGGAGCCAGTTATAATACTATAATAATACTATAATACTATGGACGCTTCACACCACGTCAATCTGGCCCCGTGCTAAGTATCCGAAGAACTTGTGTTACAGGTACCAGAAAACGGGAAGTATATTTAATACTTTTATACTATACATATATTTAAGATTTTTATTATATTATACACATATTTAATACACATCCATGACCCAGGAACACAGAAAAACTTTTTGTTCCTTCGGCGGGATTCGAACCCGCGACCCCCGGCTTGAGCACCAACGCGCTGAACCACTGAGCCATAGAGGTCGTCAGTTATGTATAGGAATTGTCGTCGATGGGTCGTGGCTACAATTTAACATCATAAATCACATTATACAACGATTAATTTTGGTGGTTTGTCTTATTTGGATGATAATGTTATTTATGTATTTGTAGTAACACGTTGCTCGCGACTTTGTACGTTTTTAAAAATATTGGGTGTCTATTGTAGATACAAAGTACCCTATTTCCTTATCCGTATCCTTGACAAAATGTATATAAAATTTGATGATGCAAACTTTTACCTTGCCGTCTATGGAATAGCGATGGAATAAAGCACAAAAAAGAAAAATAATCATTTTTGCTAAGTTACCACATACCACCTTAGTTACCACCTAGTATTATAAAAATATTACAAAAAAGTGATTTGTTATATATAACAAAATAAATATTGCCTTGTATCAGCAAATAAATAAAGAAAAGAACCTTCAAAGCGAAATAGTGTTTTAATAAAATATGTAAAATTTAAAATATGTCTATTATATGTATTATAATATATATGTTTTATATTGTATATGTTTTATTACTGTAATAAAATATGCTTTTGATTAGTAACTTCAAAGTGTTTCCTTCATTCCTTCAAGTCAACATTGAATCAATATAAATTTGCATGAAATATTAAACAGGTTCATTAATTCGTATTAAAATTTTAATTTATTTTTCTTCAGTCACCTCCAACACTGGTATTAATAATGGCGTAGCGACTTTAATTAGTAGACGTTATCGACAATATTAAAATATTATTAATATATAAAATATTAAAAATTCTGGGTATAAACTAACTATCTGGTAGTTAGTTTATACCCAGAATTTTTTCTCAGTCTGTTTACTAATTAAAAACTACATTTTTAACTGACTTTAAAAAAAACCTAACCAAGAGCATGTCAGGACATGTCTAAGGAGGGTTTCGTAACTATAAACGCGTAATAGGTTTTATTCAAATTACTTCAAAAGTTACTGTCTGATTTCGTTCAAAATAATTTTCCTTAAGAGTATTTAGCATAATCTATCAGCACGAAAAATTGCAATTTTCTAAGTCTCATAGTTTAGAAATGCCATGGGGACCAACTTATAAACCTCTTTGGAGACCGAATACTCGAAAATGGTTGACATTGTAAAAAAGTCATTAATGAAATCTTGCCTTTACTTTAAAAGGCCTACTTAACGATATCCCACACGATGGGGTATGGCCGCGCGGGCCACTTTGCCTGGCGATTAGCGAATAATTTCTCTTCGATATTTTTGTGGGTTGTATTTCAGGAGGTATCTGGCGTCGCCAGGTTAATATGCAGTAATAATTAGATGTAATGGGAAGTTAGAAGGAATGATAACGCTTACCGAACCAGCTTCTGTGAAGGGCGTCTGCAGCTGGAGTTTTCGTCACTTCCTTCTGTTCACAACACTTTAGTCTTTCCAGAATACTGATCGCGTTCTATAGGAATATATCTCACTTTCGTGGGCTGTAATTAATAGCGGAAAAATCTAAATAATACACGTACACTACATACGTAACTTCCCTTTGCGGTTTTCACGGTAACAACGCGGGTTGTACCGTCTTTAGAGGTATGTAATTTCTCAACGATGCCTAATGGCCACAAAAGTGTTAGCGAATTATCGTTGATAATAATCACCAACATATCCTCCTGTATAGGAGACCCAGGAGTATTCCACTTGGATCTAGTCTGAAGCTGGTGAAGGTATTCTGAACGCCAACGTTGCCAGAACGATTGTACAAACTTATCTAACAATGTATGTCTCTGGAGTAAACTAGGAAGTGATGACAATGGCACCGTGTTTAAGAAATGTGCAGGAGTTAACGCTGACGGTTCCGCGGGATCGCTTCTTAATGCAGTGAGCGGACGCGAATTAATTAATGCTTCAACTTGCGCAAGGACAGTTAAAAGCTTCCCATAAGAAAGAATTTATTGCCCTGTAACCTTGAAGAGATGCGTTTTAATTACCTTAACCATGTTCTCCCAACACCCCCCAAAATGTGGTGAAGCCGGCGGAATAAACCTCCAAGCAATACGATTAGTGGAAAGCTCTTCCTGCAGATGCGTGCGGTACTCCTTATTTAGGAAATTATAAAGGTCCGTATATATAAATTTGCACCCACGAAACATGTGCCGTTATCCGTGTATAAACACCGTACGGGGCCGCGCCACGATAGAAATCGTTTTAGGGCCGACAGAAATGACACCGTGCTCAAATCCGTCGCAACTTCGATATGCATAGCGCGCGTTGCCATACACGTAAAAATATATAACCAGGCCTTACGACCTTCAACACCTCGACCGTGAACTGGGGTGTATTGGAGTGGTCCTGCGTAATCACAACCAGAATGTGCAAACGCTTTGTCCACTTGATTAACGCGCTGACAAGGAAGGTCGGCCATGAGAAATATGAGATATAATGAAATATCGGGCGTGGGCGAAATTTAAAACAAGTGTTACATTTATGTATCCTGTGGCGAATTATTCGCCGCGCAGCAAAGATCCAATATTTATGCCGGAGTAAGGACATAAGCAACTCTGGACCAGCATGGAGATGCTTCTTGTGATAAAAATCAATAAGAAGATCTACTACATTATCATGACGCGGTAGAAGATAAGGATGCTTATAGTTGTACGGTTCGTCCGAATTCGACAGACGACCACAAACGCGTATTACGCCGTGCTAATCAAGGAACGGCTTAAGTTTAAGAAGCGCGGGAGAACAAGATTTATTATTTTTCAAATTTTCAATATCGTTACTAAAGTAAACCGTCTGTACGGGTCGCAATAATCTATACTCCGCAAATTCAAGATCGGAACTTGAAATAAAAGTCCCGCTAGGTAATAACCTAAGAAACCTATAGAAGTAAACGATGGCGCGTAGTAATTTAGACCACGACGACATGCGTAGTGCGAGTGTGTATAGTGGGGATTCCACAATCTCCACGACTACGGGGTGAGACATAGATTTCCGCTCGGGTAAGTCTTTGTTTTCCGTATCGTGGTCAAAGGGTTCAATGGGCCACTCCAACGGATCATGGGAAATCCAGGCGGGTCCATGATGCCACAATGAATGATCTAGAAGCTTATAAGGAGTAATACCGCGAGACAGGCAATCAATCGGCAGGATCTTCAGTCCCTGCGACGTGATTAAAACAAGCGGGGGCGATGAATTAAATTATCTTAGTAACGCGGTTTGCGACAAAGGTATGCCAGCGGTGCGGAGAGGAACGAATCCAAGAGAGGGCTACCTTGGAGTCCGTAAACACGTATATTCCCTTAATGGGATAGTGAGACGAAACTGTGTCTTGAACTCTGCGAAGTAGTTGAGACAACAGAAGGGCCGCGCATAATTTCAGCCTCGCAACCGAAATAGTTTTAACCGGCGAGAGTCTAGACTTAGCACAAACCAGCTGAACAGCGTAGTTAGAACCAGTACCGACCCGTACATACACGACTCCTCCGTAAGCGCGTTCACTAGCATCAGCGAAACCTATTGTTGACAGTGCAACCATCGACCAATCCTAGATGACGCGGTATATTAAATTGGTTGAGTAAAGGTAGCTCAATGCAAAACTGCTTCCAAGCTGCGACTATGTGATCGGGTGGTGCGTCATCCCACTCGCACTTAGATAGCCAAAGCTCTTTTATTAAGAGCTTGGCGTACAAAATGGGTGGAGCTACGAAACCCATTATGTCCCATAGTCGAGCCACTGTGGACAACATAGTGCGTTTAGTGCACTTACAATCAGGTGTCGCGACGTCGAACCGAAAACTATCACAGGCTTTGTCCCAGCGTAAGCCAAGAACCTTATGCGGTAAAGACTTCTCAAACTCAATGTATGTAGAAGCCTTGTGCGACTCACGTATTCGTGCTATAACGTATTGCGAGTCACTTGTCCCTTTGACAAGGTCAAATTGGCCTCGCTTGAAAAGCTGAATAAGCTCTTCACGAAGCGAAACTGCGAGCGGAACGTTCATGATGCTACAAACTATGTCATCCATGAATAGAGCGGAAGGAGGAGGAGGAAGGAGGAGCGGTAACGGAAACGAGAGCGGTAGCGGTAGCGAGCGGCAGCGGGTGCGGTAGCGATAGCGGGAGCGCGCGCGGTAGCGGGTGCTGTAGCGGTAGCGGAAGTGGTAGCACGCGCGGTATCGGCAGCGGGTGCGGTAGCGATAGCGGGAGCGCACGCGGTAGCGGGAGCGTGCGCGGTAGCGGTTGCGGTAGCGAGAACGGGTGCGGTAGCGGTAGCGCAAGCAAGAGGATTAATAAATTAGGAGCAAGAGAATTAATATTATTTTCTTGAAGCACAGAGCAACAAGACGTAGTATAATGAGACTTATGCAACGTAGGTACGGAACCCATAATCACAAATCCAAACACCGCAATAGCGGGGGGTAATCATATTGATAACTACGTACTATATTCGGTAATAGCAAATGCGGAAATACTGATGCTTCAATCAGAATATCCATATCACCCGGGTACGAAAAGTCGGTATCTGCTAGCGGGATGGCTTTCAGGTGCGTTAACGAAGACACGTCTACGTTAGCGTTCGGTAACTTATCGGTTACACGTTCCATGATAAGCGGAAAAATATTAAAACTAATATTTTTATTTAAGCGCGAGTATACGACAATATCCACGGAACCCTTACATGATTTTTCCGAACCCCCAATTCCTTTAACTATCAAATTAGTATTTTTAAATTTATTCAAAAGCCCTAGACGATTATAACATTCCGACGTAATGAAACTACTTTGTGAAGCGCTGTCTAGTAAGCATCGCACAACTATGGGTTTATCATTTACATCGTAAACAATAAACTGGGCGGTGGCCAATAAAATTGTTTGTTTGGCTGAGTCGCGCACTGTATATCGAGCGCGCTCGGGGTGCGGGTTCCACCAACAATCTCTCATCGCTAGCTTACGTGCGAGCGACGTTGAGCACAGCGACACTTCGCTATTATGTTCGACTCGAACACCTGTAAGTGTAGGTATTCGATCGGCCTGTGGCGTCGGCATCGGACGGCGAGAACTGTTATTATCAAGTTCAAGGTCACGCGTGTCAGCTGACTGCCGGGTCTTATCGAAGTGCATCAGCGTGTGATGGCGTTTGCCACAAATGCGGCATTTAGACTTACTAAGACAAGAGTTCGATTTATGTTTTATGCTTAATCAATTAATGCAAGCTTTATTTCCTTTAATATAATTAAAACGAGCCAACGTGGCCAAATCATTGAAAGCGGGACATTTGTAAAGATGTTCATGCACAAAGTTATTATTGCACATACATCTGAACGGGTTATAATTACTATTACTAGAATCCGAACACGCCTCATAAGACTGCCGATTAGGTGTAGTGTTATTATTTCGGTGTTTAATCAACCTTTGTTTATTAATATTACTGGACGAGACAGATGAACTAGGCTGCGTATTTCTAAATATTCTACACTGATCTTTTATGAATGAGATAAAACTGTCCAGTGTAGGAATTTTATTATTACGTACCGTCATTTCAAAGGCGCGAATAGTTTGTGTATCGAATTTTTTTAATGCGAGTTTCAATAAGATAAAATCGGAAAGATTTTATAAATTTAAGTTTTTAAGCGAATTAACTGCCGTTACGAAATTATTTATAAATGACTGAAAATTCGAAATAGATGCGGAACCATTCAATTTTAAATTTTAGGCTTGGTCAAAATATGTGGATGCGAGGATACGAGTATCTTGCCCTTGGCGCCAACTTACCTATTAAATAATAAACTTGTCGGCATCGGTCAACGAGCTATTATCATGTACCGTTGATTTAAAACTGGAATAGAATAGTGGCCAATTTTGTATGTCACCATCAAAATACATTATCTCAATCGCAGGCAACCTCGGCGTTCGAACAGTTGTATAAACCTCAGTTTTAACCTCGGTTTCAATAGTTTCAAGACGAGATTGAATGCGTTTAATAACGCAATATAGGTCCTCGAATGAAGTATACGCTTGAAAACTAGGCGAAGACGATTTTCTTATAAACTACTGAATATATATGGACGGAGTTTTCACCATTGAATAGCAAATTTATCAGGAAAGGTTATTGCTATACAACGGTTCCAAGATCTGATGAAGATCTTCGTAGATAATCCATGGAACTCTTCAACATCTAACACCAAACTGTCGCGACTGTTACTATGATCGGCCCTGACTTTTTTGTTTACGAGTCCTAAAATGTGAAATTTATATAAATAACATAAAATAAACAAAAGAAAAGCGATATTTAACGTCTTCCTTTTTGACAAACAATTGAACCGTCTTCAAAAAACCAACCCATTGAAAAGCAAATAAATTATTCAGTTTAAAATATACAAAACAATTTTCCATACCTTTAATGTGAATTCGGCCTTGGCCTTGGCCATTGGTCTCATCTGTAATAGATGAAAAGACCAATGATGATACTATAAGTATAAACAGTTTGTTTCTGCGCGTACGCATATGCAGTGTGGGAGGAGGGAGGTGCTTTACATGAGTATAGTAAGCATTAGCTTATGAGTGCACTCACACATTTGCTTGCAGCTTGTGGGTATTTTTTCGCGGGATATTGCTATATAAATAAATTTATCGTAAATTAATTAAATATCTTAATTAAATATTTTTTTACAGTTTTAACAACGCTGATTTTTTAATTGTATATTTTATGTTAGTACCCAATTCAATCAAAAGTTAATCCAAAATAGTCATAGTCATGAACTGAAACCATTAACGCAGAATGTTGCGAAATGAGGTGTGAAATCTGTAGCTTCACGCTTTGCGTTTTAGCTTTACTAGTAATACGAATACTATTTTAAGTTAACCTACCGCGTGTTCCTTACTATTAAGTGTCAGCCCAAACTTAACCCCTGAATAAAATTAATATCCTAATAAATTAGATCTAATATAGACCAACAGGTTAGTTTTCATAATGTGATAATGTACACGACGTTAACCGGGGCCATCCATTAATTCCCGCATATTGAATAGACCTACATCAACACATTAAGGTTCTATTAGCATATCCTCCGTCATACTGATGGGAATGAAAGATGGGGATGAAATTACCTTAAACCGAGCTTAGGTCGGTCTTAGACGCAGCTAATTTTGGCGTCAGGTCAGTCATTTCATTACTCTTGTCAGAATGACGGGAGAATTAATAGCGCCCGTCACATATACAATTCTGACTGCGGGAAATAGTTCCAACCTGCGTTCCGAACCGAACGTTTAAAATGCGCTGGTCCGACAGTCCTATATGGCATGGCGATTACCTAGTGTTTGTTTCATTAGCATTAAAATCAAATGAATATCACAAATAATTGATTGTGATTGAAATTGTCTTGAATTGGTGATTTAATTCAATAAAGTAAAAATATTGTAATTTATATGATACAACTTTTGATTTGGGGAAATGTATTGAAAATATAATATATGTATAGTAATTATTGCACTAAATTGTAAATACATATAATATACTATACCTCCTGCATGTAAATTTATATCAGAAAATAATGTCTTAGATTTGAGTTGAATGTGCGCTCGATGTAGCCGGAAAAACTCAACGTGTAAGAAAAGCTCATGACAGTCTGTAGCTCGTTTGGTGCAAGCTTTAATCAAATGCTCCTAAAAATATGACTAAATACTTATTTGTTTGATTATTATATTTAAGTGCTTGTGACTGTACCTTTTGAAGTGGGCCTTGAGCCGTGGGAACGGGCAGGGTGTCAGCCAAGTTATTGTCAACTAAATGCTGCCTGCGACTTTGTGCGCGCAAAAGTTAATCTCGCGGAAACCATATTTTTTCAAAATAAAAAGTAGCCTATATCCTTCCCTGTGGTCTACTCTATATCTGTGCCAAATTTCATCAAAATCGATCTAATAGTTTTGAAGCCTTTTCAGTCCAAACAAACAAACTTTTCCTCTTTAGTATAGATACTATAGATTATTACCTATACTAGTATTTGATATGATATGGTTGTTTGAAGTAAAGTGACCTTGAACCTTGGATATAGTGAGTAATGAGGGTTTTTAAATTCGTGACATCTGACAGCTTTTGACACGACAAGGACCGTCGGGCTACCAAGCGCCGCCTGGTGAGAAAAAGAATCGAAAATTCTTACTGACCGTTTTTGATACCACTTACGCCACCAGATGACACTTTGTGTGCGTTGGGTCTAGCGGCAGAAAAAATATCAAACACCCTCATTAAATAAATAAGGTAAAAATTATCCACCATGTAGCCTAAAAGATCGTATGTCTTAAACTTAATCGTATGTCTTAAACTCGTATGTCTTAAACTCGTATGAAAAAGATACTGTCTACGCTCTATACAAGTGTGGATCCGATCTGAACGAGCCGGCCAACAAAATTAATAGGCCATTTCCCATGGTGAACAAAATGTACGAAACTTTATGAATATATAAATTTGTATATAATATATAAACTTAAATAATGTATTAATTTTGAGTAATATTGTACGTAATCGTTTAATTAAATTGAAATGAAAAAATTTTTCATTTATCTGTAGTAAATATTTCGGGACTTCAACAAGAACAAGCTAAATCGTTTCCAAGAAACTTTTATTGTTATCGAAAAACCGTTACATGTCGGCTATATAACTTTTTCTATACGGGAAAATCGAGAAATAATATTTTTATCGCAACCATTTAATACAAGCGCCGTATTGAACATATACAAATGTTTTTATTGTTGAAAGAAATAAAGAAAGAAAGAAAAATTTATTTTCAGTTCACAAAAGACACAAATATACGTTATCAACTAACATATAGCAGCAAAAACTTACAGTAAAGTAAAAACGAAGTGCAAACGGAGGATTGTGATATTTGGCGCTGTTAAAGTTTATCTTAAAATATGTTCAATGGGCATTTGTGACTTCTTTTACTACAATATATAGATACATATTTTTTTTAGTTTGATACTTGTTTTTATTGGCAGTCATTTTTCTTACCATTACCTATTCTTTCAGTGTTTCGTTCTATGCCAAGGCGTGTTGAAGACTTTAGTCTAACAGACGAGTCTATCAGTGAGATTACCTTTTGGAATATTCTCCTAAATTGGTAAAGAAAGTTGGGAACGCGATTTCAATTTAATACGGTTTTCGATTAAAGTGAGGTTTGCTAAAACCTGTTTTAAATGTATAAAGCTTTCTTCACATTTATATTTCCTGTTACTTTTATTGTATTTTATTATAAAAAGAATATCAAAATCAAACTTCTGTTATAACGACACATTGATTTTCAGCGTTATATTACGATCCAAACAGGTCACACTCACTTTGGAAAAAAAATAATGCCATCGAAAGTAAGGAGAAGACCTTATTAACCATTTTCTTATTATACTTATCTCTTTGCACGCATAGCTCTTCTCTCTCTCATTCCTCGCAGACCTTAGAGGACAATTAATACTCTTGCTGGCCCCAAATAATTCGCTCGATTTGGATACATTTTATTTCCAAGACACTATCCTAACCAGACCCAACGTAAAATTTATACGACTACCTTCAAAACTTTCAAGGTAATCCAAATCAATGAGAACACATAATTGACTGCGGTAGTCAAACTAGCCAAATTAACAAGCTATTACTGTTAGGTTGTTCAGTTGTTATGTGGTTTAGGTTGTTCGTGCTGCCCTGTTTTGTAAGATCAAGTTATCTGAAGTTTACGGAGTGAAATTAGATCATCCTTTGTACGAAGCCTGTTGAAGCGAAATATGCTTTGATTATTTTAATTACAGAGTATTGTCCAGGAAGCTATACAATAGGGTATTTTCCAAGTTTTAGATAAGTATGTCAAATTGTAAAATCTGGACCATTCCATGTGAATTTATTTCGTTTCCTTGCAAATCAGCATAACTTTGGCCTTTTCATCCGTTACTGGATGATTTATACAGTATTCTCCGAGCGAAGTAACCACTCATGAAATACTGTAGTGCCTGGGACAGTTAGTTTTTAAATATCGTATGGTTGCCCAAGCACATACGGCATTCTCACAACATAGTCAGCCTAGTTCAGAGGAAAACAGCATAAAAGTTTAAATAAAGCCGCCAAAACGCTAAAATGTCTTGGTCATGACGTCACATTCTTGTAACCACCTGTCAACGATCAGATCACACTAAACATGTCAAATCAGTAATTTTACTAGTTATAAATTCCTTTTATATGGTACTAAGTATACTATTATTATCAAAGAGAAACGCTGATATTCCGCACAAAACTTGCACTAAATTTCAACTGACAATTGACAAGTGACATACAAGTTTTCTAAATGATGTTTACTGACGGTAATGCTGGGATTAGGGAGGCCATTTTTAAAACAAAACCTACCAAGAGCATGTCAGGCCATGTCTAAGAAGGGTTCCGTAACTGTCAACGCGCAATAGGTTTTCTTTGAATTACTTCCAAAGTTATTGTCCGATTTCGTTCAAAATATTTTCTTTCTTCTTTCTTTCTTTCTTTAAAAATTCTAAAGAGTTTTTAGTATGATCTATAACCATGGAAACTTACATGTTTCTATCTCCTAACGTTTAGAAATGCCAGTGGGGGGGGGGGGGGGATGCAAATTTGAAGGCCGATTACTCGAAAATGATTGACTTTGTAAGAAAATCATTTATGAAACCTTTATTTTAAAAGACCTGTTCATCGATACCCCACACAATGGGGTAGTAAAAAAAAAATATTTACCCTACGGGTTCGCAAATTTATGATGCTGCCTTTGTCTGATACGTTGAAAAAGCCACTTGACAGACAAAGACTGCAATGGTGGACAGAAGTAGACTTTGGGTACGGAACCCTAAACTAGCCATGTTGCACTTGTACCTGTACTGTATAGAATTATCACAATTTCTGCTTATGTTCACACTAAAATAAGTCATGATGATGAGTTGATGATAATCATAAAAGCTCATAATTCAATACAAAAATAATTATCACACTCGTAATTGGTCGACAATAAAACTACTATATTTTTGGGTCTATTTGGCAGACTTTATTATCCATTACAGAAAGCTCTATGAAAAAAATACTATATCACATGACTTTCAGCTGGACAAATAATTGAATCTTTTTGACGGCTTCATGGCAATTAGGATTATTTCGCAAAACTAATCGTAGAGGGCGCCACCTAAATATATCGGAAACGGTTTTATCCAAAGTGTCAACAGTGTTTGAGTTAAAACTTTGAGTTTATTTTATTAACTGATTCATAATATGAATCAGTTAATAAAATAAACTCAAATAAACTCAAATAAATATTATTCCCTTTTTTCTCTTTTGTCATTGAAAATGTATATTCGTTCGCTCCAGTGTAGGCTCCGATTTCACGAAAAAGAGCGATCCCCTTATGTCTGCGAGTTGTGAAGATATTGTGATATTCAAAAAAAGACTCAAAAGACGCGTATTCACAAGAGCTGTAAGGTGTAAAAATTATTATTCGAGAATGTCAAAAATGAAAAAAGTTATGGCCGAAATAATTTAAAAAAAAGACAATTTTTTCCGAAATTTTGATTTTGGCGCTCAATATTTTGGAAATGAAGAATGATATAAAAAGATTAAAAAAAAACAATGGAAAATTTTGTCAGCTACAATTTGAGCCTAAAACAAAGACGATCGGGTTAATCATGATCTAGCTGAAAAAAAAATCAAATTTGTAACGGACCTGGATGAAAATTGGCAAAGACATATATAAGTTGGATCACATTATGCACTAGCATTAATCCTTGAAACAATATAATATAGTTTTCGTGAAAAAGCATTAACAGATAATATAGTCGTTTAAATAGAATGGCACAAAAAATTTCTTAGAAATGTCACGTATGGTTTTCGCTATCATTAATTTTAAATGTTACATTTTTCACACTTCGACGGTTGACTACATTGTTTCGTATACTTTTCCATATAAATTTGTCGTGTACCTATCTATCTCAATATTGTACTATATTTGTTTATGTGTCGTAAATATTTATTTATTTCAATTTATATTCCTTGCTACATCTCACATTCTCTTGGTCGTTAGGTGAAATGTGAGAAATCCTATTCCTCCACTGATATGTCTGAGGATTGGTATATTTCATTGCTTCACACGAGAAAATACATTTGTTTTGTTTTTCCCTGTCCGCCACCGTACGTTTTCTTCCTTGATTGAATTGATGAAGACTTAAATCATCATCAGTGTAGTTTTCGAATTGTTGCAGTTTCGAAATATACAAATATAGCTGTTTTCCAACCTGTCCAATATAAAGATGTTTTAAATCAATTACGGATATTTTGGGCAATTTATGATCTACTGCTTCTGTAGAGACGTTTAGGCAGAAAAATAATTAAAAATTACGAAAAAATATGCACTAAATAAAGTTAAATTACGGATTAGTTATTTTAGGGAAAGTCTTTGCTTTCGCTATCAAACCAGCTGTTTCTGTGAGGTCAATGACCTCATCGCCTTAGACTAGCGCAATAAATTGAAAAGCCTTTACATAAGCAGTAGATATTATGCCCCAAAATCGGAAATTGATTTCGCACAACGCTATAATGTAGAGATAAATGGTGAGCGACTGATGAAAATTGTTCAAGACTAGCTTTTACCCGTGGCTTTGCAGGTGTTATGTACCACATAAATAAAACTCCCTCCTGAATCTTTGCGTCTACAGTAAAATCCCAATATTTAGCAAATCTAATATTTAGCACGCAATAGTTTGTGTGTTTGTTTGAACGCGCCAATATCCTGAAGTAGGCACGTACTGGGTCGATTTGTTTTTTTTTTGTGTTGAATAGTCTATTTATTTCAAAGGGCTTTGAGAAATATATTTTTAACAAGCTACGAAGAGTTTTATTATTATTAATGCTGCTGCTGCATTAAAGTTATTGTTATAAAACAAAACTGCTGGGCAAAGGCCTCCCCTCTCTCTTTCCACAAGTCGAGATCCTTATGATGGATGGATAGATGGATGTTCCTCTTTCACGCTCAAACTACTGATCGGATTTTGATCAAATTTAGTATGGTAGCAGTTTAGGCTCTGGATTAACACAGGCTACTTTTGATACTGAAAGAGTACAGTGTTCCTGTGGGATACTGTATTAACGCGGACGGAGCCGCGGACAAAAGCTAGTTATTTATATAATATACGAAGAGTTTATTCAACGATAGTAAATTCTCAGACTATGCTTCTCAGCTAATATAAAAATTTCAGGGTTTTTGTATATTCTAGCACGAGTTCATTCATGTAATAAATGTTATTTCATACCTAGCTAGTCACCGGGCATGTCCATAGAACTAGGATTACGTATTTAATTTCACGCCTGCCTAGTTTCGACTGGTTAGGTATGGTTGGTCACACCTGACACGAGGTAATGTTTTTTGTTATAAATGTTTATAATGAACAATAACCTAGAAGGAGCGGCCATGAACGGCGGAAGAATCAGCATGTGTAGTAATGTTATTTCTTTTAGATTAGAAATAATCAATTATTATTTTTAAACTAAAAGTGAAAACCGACTTCCAAAGTAAAAATTTAATACTTAAAATTTGGTTTTCTCATGGATGCATGCCACTGTTAACCACCTGGAGGACCAAATTGAAATAGAACCACACGGGAAGCACCAGCTTTTTAATAAAAATAATCATCAAAATCAGTTCACCCAGTCGAAAGAAAAATTAAGAACAGTAACAAACATAAAAAATTGAGAACCTCGTCCTTTTTTGAAGTCGTGTTCATCGTAAAAATACTAAGGTACACAATAAATACCATTACGAATTTATTAAATTAATGGACAAAAAAAATTGTAAGAGAGAGAGTGGTATTTATGCTGTCGATCCAGCTTATTCATGCCGAAGCATGGCTGTCCAACGTAAAGCTTCAGGATGCTATTAATATACTCCTAAGAGTTATTTTAATGCTGTGTTTGACTTGACTGTGAATCTGTGTATCTGTGTATCTGTCTCATTAAAGAAAATAAAGATTTCAATGCTGTTTACTTTAGCTAAGTCGGTTTAGAATGTGATCGAGATATTTCTAAGCTGTATTTAACATCATCAGCTCGATAAGTGCTTGACAAAAGGGAGTCAAGTTTGCTATCGGTCTACAGTGGCGTGCACAGGATTATGACACAGGGTATGCGGCGAAGTACTTGGTCACAAAAACTTTTTCGTTTATAGATTTTTAGCATAGCTACAGCCAAGCGACGGATCTCTAAGTCGAAACCATGCTAACAGAGCAAGTCTTATATGTACTACTATTCATGTACATCTTCTACGGCAACGCAGACAAAACAGCGATCGATCGTCGCGGCGGAAGAAATTCTAATAAGTAAAATAATAAGCATATTTTAAAATATTATAACTACTCACCAGTCAGTCAGCTTCAATTTTCACATATTCAAGGTTCCGGTTACTTGAGATTACTATATCCCGATGTAAATTACTAAATAATATGCAAGGAAAATAATATAATTTAATCGTGTGTACACAACCACACAGCCAGTTATACGTTTCATAACTTTTAACATGAAATTTTCGAGTTACATTATTTTTTTGCTGGTTTAATTGTTGTAACTCGGGTACACACCTACCTTTAGACAGAATTTGAATCTTTTCACTGAATGACAATTGTGAGAACTTGTTATTTTTAATTTTTAATAAACACACATTTTCAACACAAACCTCACAGTCAAATAACATTTAAAAAAATTAGTAAACTAGTAAAAGCAAATCACTACAATTATTATAGAAACTCAGTAATAAACTGTTAAATGTACTTTACACTTTCAAATGTTAAAATGAAAAATCTTTTAAGAAAACTATAAATAAACTGGAGCGATTAAATTGTAAACAATGCTTATCACATGAAATATGCAATATGGCCCCCGCGAAACACAAAACGTTTCTTCTATTTAAACAAATAAAACCTTACTAAAAAAAAATGCGTAATGTGTGCATACATGATTCATTAGATTCGCGTCGTATTGTTTTTACTCGGATTATAGGCATCGAATAATTTCCGATAAGCCAGTTCGGCGGTTTTCGGAAGCGATCGGATAGCTGAACCGAAGCTCTCGGCTCGGCTCTCGGTTCGGCCATCTCCCGCCGCATGACTTTAATAGCGATTATCATGTCGATATTCATGGGTGTGTGCGTTTGCGAAGTATGAAAATTACACATACATGCGATGATTTGTCCTGCAGAACTTATCGGCTTTAGTTGCTATTTATAAAATATTAGGCGTTTTTAAGTTATTATATTTTTTTAATTAATTTATTTACTATTAATTAATTATTAAAGTCATCTAAAACGTACGAACTTTTTATTAAAATATCTGTGAATGACAAGTAAAGCACTGCATTTCTGCCTATATGGAGCGCACGCCCCTGTCGGTCTAACAATAAATAAATGAATTTTTATGGAAGTTCTTTTATCTTACAAGTTGATAGTACGATTTTTATTTCCTTTTCAAATCATAAATAAAATTTCATTGAGGTAAATAATAATTAAATCATATGTTTTATAATTAATTCTAGGGAAAATTTTTACTCGTTAATCAGCCTGCAAAACATGAAGGGTATAATAAAAAAACATAGCTTATGCGTGTTTGTATAAAATTATCCATTCTGAATATGTTTGTTAGAAATATAAATGGTATGTTATGTATTTTGTTTCTTCTAGTAGCAAATAATAGTTATGGAAAATGTATGCTTACAAACACATTGCTAATAGTTACGAACGGGGATAAATTCTTATAAAGACATAGAGCATAATATTGTAATATTATTATCATAATTTGTAGTTAGATTACATTTTGCAGAATAATAGTCGCCTATGTCCTTTCCGCGGTCTAATCCATTTCTGTGCCAAATTTTATGAAAATCGCTTCAGTTGCTTAGGCGAAATGACGTTGTGGCGATATATAGTAAATATAATATTTAAATATTTTATAAATGTACCCAAGTGTGTGTGGGTAGTCACACTGTAAGCAGCAATTTTAGTGTTTTCCGTAATTTTTATTTGTTTTCAAAGTATAAGTTATCTATTTAAGTTATATTATGTGCTAATCGTTTGTGGGACTTACCTATACTCATATCCCAACAACAGTTTCCTACCTATTTTGCACACATAATAGAAAATTAAGTGTCTAATAATGGATGCTCATAACCTAGAAACATTAGGCAACTTTTTCGAATCACGCATGAAAGAGTATGAAATGAAGCTGGAGAAAGTTGCTCACGGATCTACGGTGCACCCAGATGTTGCTTCACTGTCAAAGGATTTCGCAGATTTCAAACAGTTGATGTGGCAAATATTTTCTAAACTCAAATCTGAACTTCAATATCTAACTCTTGGGCTTGATAGACATGAGATGATTATGAGAAGAAAAGTGTTGCTTTTCCATGGTGTGCCTGAAAATCATAGTGAAAAGCTTCCAGAGGTGGTCCATAAGGTTATAAGCAATGACATGAAGCTTGCCAATATATGTGTGGAGAATTTAAAAGTTTGTCATCGTCTTGGGGCTACTTCAACAAACAAAACGCGACCCATATTAGTGCGGTTTAATGCATTAGAGCATAAGCAAGCCGTCTGGGATGCAAAAACATCGCTCAAGGGTATTGGTATAACCATCTCCGAATTCTTGACAAAAACCAGACATCAGATCTTCACTGCAGCACGAAAGCATTACGGCATGAAAAATTGTTGGTCAGCTGATGGTAAAGTTGTCATAATTCTTCCTGACAAATCTCGACGTAAAATCGAAACCATGGCAGCTTTTCAGGGAATCCTATTGCAATTTCCTATTAGTAATGCTGTGACCGAATCTCAGGTAACGGATCCCAAAACAACCAGGACTGCCAGACCAACGAGAAGGCGACAATAAACTTTTGTCAGCGTTGTGCAAGTTCATCTTTATAATGTGAGGCATCAAGTGATCATTGTATAAGTATTTCACCATTTTTGTTGTCAATCTCTTTCTGTCATAATAAAATAAGCAGGTAATAGCAAATTAATTTTGAAAACATTCAAATCACTAATTGCAATTCTATTTTTACTACATTTTCACACACGTCACCTGTGACAGTTGACAACTGACTTTTGAGATGTGAGATGTGAGTGCCAATAGACCTCATTTTTTTTTTTTTTTTTAGACGCATATATTCTTTTTATTTCTTGTTTTTTCAGCTTGTTGTTGGTATTTTTAAGAATGATGAAATAACTATTAATAAATTATTCACACATTTTAGTCACTTACATTTTTACATACACATTTCTTAGTTTTAACATTTTTTTTTTTTTGTTATACTTCTGACACTTGAACGCCTCACATTTTGTCATATAAATATCTGTCTTCTTTAATTAATATAGCTTAGAAACCTTAAGCGCTATACTCGCCATCTAGCCTGCAAATTTAAGGCCGCGGACTTGTATACAAAAGTTATAAATGATTGACGCTAAAAACTGCCTTTAAATCCAATTAAATTTAAAAAAATCCAACACCGGTACGGATTTGCATGCTGGACCGCGAGTGAGGAGTTCTTATGTTGTGACAAGTGTATAAACATATACTATGAGTTGTAAGTTCTTGCAATTAGTATTATATAAGTCTATAGGTAGATAATAAGAAACCTTATTTATATTTATATTAGGTATATATATATTTAATATTTTTATAATAATACAAATCATGGACAACAGTGATGATAATTTGAATGACATAAATTGTAGCTTTGTATCGTGTTCTTCCTCTTGCAGCTACAAAAGTGCCAACAGTACGTCTTCCTCAGCTCCTATTACATTAAATGATAAACTTTCATCGGTATTTGACAACTATAGATCCAATTTCAATGCGGTCCATATAAATGCACAAAGCGTTCCCAGCCACTACACTGATATCATGGCATCCTTTAGTGCAACACATATTGATGCCATTCTGATTTCGGAATCTTTTCTGAAACCTAGTCTAAAATCCACTCAGTTCTCTCTTCCAGGGTTCATTCTCATACGAAACGATAGAATTGGCAAAGGTGGTGGCGGGGTTGCTGTCTATCTTCGCTCTGATATTCAGCATAAAATTGTCGACATGTCTCCTTCTCCTTACACTGAATCAGTCGAATATCTTGTCCTAGAAATTACGTCCCACCATAGCAAATTACTTCTTGTCGTTTTGTACAGCCCTTATATGAACATTGACTACTTCGATTGCCTTGACAAATTACTTAATGATCATTGTATGTCCTACAGTCACGTTATAATGATGGGTGATTTCAACACTTGTTTACTTAAAAATAATTCTCGCTCTTTTAAGCTTCAGTCTCTTTTATCTTCATATAATCTCCACGTACTTCCAACATCCACTACTCATCATTTTCCAAATTATGTCCCTTCTCAGTTAGATCTAATGGCTGTCTCTTCACCTAATAATATCTCTATTCACGGTCAACTTACAGCCCCATTTTCTTATCATGATCTTGTTTTCCTTTCCTATAAAATCCGTCCCCCCAAAAGAAAGCCTCAATCCGTACTACTTCGCAGTTTCAGAAATATTGATCAGGATGCGCTACAGCGAGACGCTTCAAATATAAATTGGTCATCTGTACTTAGCAGTCAAACAATGGACACAAAAATTGACACATTTAATAAAATTATTTTATATCTATTTGATCAACACGCTCCTCTAAAAAAGGTGAGAATAAAACATGACCCAGCTCCATGGATTTCAGATTCTATCAAGGACGTAATGGCTACTAGAGACAAGGCTAAAAGAAAATGTAAGAACCAACCTAACGACACGAACGTTAAAAATTATAAAACTTTGCGAAACCAGTGCAACAGTCTGTGTCGTGCTGCTAAGCGTCGTCACTTCTATGCGTCTATTGAAAATCGTACATGTGCTGACACCTGGAAGTTTCTGAAGTCTATCGGTATTGGGAAATCTTCCACCACTTTACCCAGCGATTTGGACTTAGATGCACTAAATAACTTCTTCTCCAAACCCCCTATTACTTTGTGTTCTAGTGTAAAAGATAACACCTTAAAGCAAATATCTAAATTACCTATAACTGCCCCACCTTTTTCCTTTTCTAATGCAACTGAATCAGATGTCAGAACAGCGGTCTCATCAATTTCATCTCAAGCAGTCGGCTGTGATCAATTGTGCTCTAAAATGATCAAATTGATACTTCCATCTTTGTTACCAATTCTCACTCACATACTAAACTTCTCCCTATCCTCAAATACATTTCCCTTAACATGGAAGCAGGCCAATATTATTCCATTGCCTAAGATTTCAAATCCTATATCTTTATCCTCTTTTCGTCCAATTTCTATATTAACCTTCCTTTCTAAAGTTTTGGAGCACATTGTTCATAAGCAACTTTCTTCCTTTCTGTACAGTAACAACTTAATTAGCCCGATGCAATCGGGTTTTCGTCCAGGTCACAGCACATGTTCGGCACTATTAAAGGTTACTGACGACATACGTTTAGCCATGGAGAACAAAACATTGACTATCCTCATCCTACTTGATTTCAGTAATGCTTTTAATACTATTGACTTTGACATCCTTATTGCTATCTTGAAATCTCTTAATTTATCTTCTGCGGTATTAGCCTGGTTTGACTCCTACTTTCGTGGCCGCTCGCAACGAGTTCAGACTAATGTTACATTTTCAAACTGGTGTAATCTCGTTGCCGGCGTGCCGCAAGGGGGAGTGCTGTCCCCCCTCCTTTTCTCTATTTTCATTAATGAGATAACCAAAGTAATTACGTCCAAGTATCACCTCTATGCAGACGATTTGCAAATCTATCAACATTTTACCCTGGCTGACGCGATGTCGGCAGTAACTTTAATAAATCAAAATTTAGACAATATTAGTGAATGGGCAATCTTTTGGCATCCTCGTAAAACCTGAGAAGTCTAAGGCATTAGTCATAGGTAGCAGACGATTGCGTGCAAGTCTTGACTTAACAACGCTGCCCCCAGTCACATTAAACGGTGCACAAGTAACCTACTCAGAGTCAGTTAAATACCTGGGTGTTATTGTAGATTCAACGCTTTCTTGGAATGCCAACATTAGCGACATCAGTCGTAAGGTACACTGCGCTATTCACTCACTTAAAGCCCTGCAAAACTTTTTACCCTTCACCACCAAAATAACACTTATGCAGAGCATTATTATGCCTATAATTGACTACGGTGATGTCTGCTGTTTAGATGCTACTGAAGAGAATTTAAATAAACTGGAACGCTTACAGAATCTTTGCATCCGATTTATATTTGGGCTAAAGAAGTATGATCATATTTCAGATTACCGTAAGAAATTACAATGGCTCCCTATTCGCCACCGTCGAAACTACAGAATTCTTAACTTTCTTTTTAGAGTACTTTTTCATTCTAATTCTCCTTCCTATCTATACGAGCTATTTTCTTTTCCCCATCTCCATGATGAATCTTGCAGATCTTTTAGACGTACACTTCTCCAAATTCCTTCTCACAATACCGACTTCTTTTCCTACTCTTTTACTATACACTCTGCCAGACTCTGGAACTCTTTGCCATCAGAGATCCGTGAACGTACAACTCTCACATTATTTAAAAAGAGACTAAGAGTATACTATCTCGGGCATACCTAAAATATCTTACTGTTATAACACCATGTTTAATGAGTACTTTATTTATTATGTGTAATACTCTATATATATATATATATATATATATATATATATATATATATATATATATATATATATATATATATATATATATATATATATATATATATATATATATATATATTATATATATGCATGTGTATATATATATATATATATATTATTATTATTATTAATATGTATTTATTTATTTATCTTTATTGTATGTATGTATTATTATTAATTTATTTATATTAAGTAGTTATTTTACAGTTTTACAACTTTAAATACACGCTAATTTTTGCTTTTCATTAGTCAACTATTCCTTTACAATACAGGTCTTCTGGAAGACATTCCATTTTGGAATAAGATGTACCTTTGTACAAAATGTTTTATTTTTAAGTTTTTTTTTTCTCTTAACCTATTTATTGTGTGTACATAAATTGTAAAATAAAATAAATTGTTATTTGCATACGGTGCGGCGCGTATAGGTAGTACCTACTTCAGGATGCGCCGGCGCATGCTTCGGGCGACCCGTTTAACAGTCTGAAACGAACTTCGGTCCCGAAGGCTGCGCGCGCGCGCATATAATTTTACGTTATCAGTTTTTAAAGTCTAATTGTGTGTACCTTTTTCACTAAAACTGTGTCGTGTTAAAAAGTGGGCAATATATGCGTATAAATTATAATAGGTGTCGATTATTAATCCTAACACCTTTATCGTTATAGTTATACTGAAAGACATAGATTTTTTCCCGCTTTCGAAGTTACAATGGTATACTATAGCACGGAGAAAGACAAATAATATATAATATATTTATAGTGTAGTATATGTACTCGTATGTAGTGTGTAAATTAGGTGCAGGAAGTTAAGACTTTTCAAAAAGCCTCCGCGGCTCAGATGTTAGTGCGCCGGCACTTAAGTAGGAGGTCGTGGGCTCGAATCCCGCCGAGGAAACAAAAAGTTATCAATGTTTCTTGGTCATGGATGTGTATTAAATATGTTTATGTATAATTGTCTTATATATAATATGTTTAGTATAAAAGTATTAAATATACTTCCCTCTTGTTGTCTGGTCTCCGTATCGCAAGTTCTTCGGATACGTACCACGGGGCCAGATTGACGTGGCGTCCATAGATATTATTATTAGTACTTCGCGTCTTACACGACTGTTGTCGTTTTCTTTCTTTCTTATCTTCTGTAAACTTTCAAAGAATACAAATATTTTGCTTTCGCAAAAATATTCGTAACGATTCCCTGTGAGTTTGTTGGAATATTATACAGAGCGTCAAAGTTATAAAGGTCTGGAAAGTATACAAGTTATAAGAGAATAGTGGTCTGCCTTGACACCTCTTTTATCGGAAAACTTTAATGCTCCTTCAAGACGATTAGGGTCGCCACATGTTCAGAATATTGTAAGAATTTTATACGCGTTTGAACTTTGGAGCATAATGTGGAAATATATTTTGAACTCGAAGTTGAACGTACCCATTGTAAAGGGTGCAAAAGAAGCAATTTGGCGATAATTTTTTATAGGTGTATTCAGGAATTAGCCTAATGAAAACTTGTGAATATAAGGGTCAGTTTACACGGAATCGTGACGATACACGACCTGGCGCTGCATTTTTAAGATAGCTATTCAAAATTTAACTTTATTCACTAGACAAAATGTTACACGTGTGGGAAGAGTGGATGCCCCAAAGGGAGATCTCCGACCGAGCGAGGTCAGGCCGAAGCCCACTTGTATGAATTTTAGATGTCGTATATATAGTGCCGATCATAGAAAACTTTGATAGCGCGATTCAGGATTGTAGCGCTAATTGGTCCGCCACATCACTCTCCCCCGAAGACCGGAGGTCGAATCTCGAATCTTCTGCGTGAGTCGCCAGTGCCAGAGAGTCCCAGTGAGTCGGAACTGTGCTGCTGCTGCACGGGCTCCAGTGAGTCGGAGTGCTGCCGTGCGGGGCCGATGCTACGTGCTGACCAGGAGAGATGTGCTCTGCTTGCTGACCAGTCGTTGTAGTGAGAGTACCCATTGAAGCCGATGAGGGTTCGACCAGGCCGCGCGGCGGTGCGTTGAGGCTGGTGGTCGAGGTACCCGATGAGGCTGAAGCTGGCTGGCGTGGTGTGGAGGGGTGGTGGGGGGGAGTGATGATGATGATGTGTAGAAGGAGGTGTGTTCTGTCGAGCCTGACCGAGCATACCACCTCACTCGGTGAACGGTCACACTCACTTGTATGAATTTCAGATGTCGTATATATAGTGCCGATCATAGAAAACTTCGATAGCGCGATTCAGGATTGTGGCGCTAATTGGTCGGCCACACAAGGTTCTAATGACATCAGTCATACACTGCACATGCGCTGTGCGTGGTTCAACGTGACCGCATTCGAACTCTTACAATGAAACGTGTATCTTCTTGTGTCGCGGTGTGAAATGACCCTAATGCATACATCTTGCATAAATAAAAAAAGGTACCAGCTAAATCGAAAAAGTCTATATTAGGTCTATATTAGGTCCCAATAGTCTATTTTAGGTCCCTTTATTTTAATCACCTACCAACTAACAGAAGCAGTACTTCAAAATATTTAAAAATGTTCATATTATTATTTTGCTTTTCAAATAGCTCAAGGGAGTAAAAATTCCTAAATGTTAATCAACATAAAATGAAAAGTTATACGTGTCGTTAAGTGTAGTTTTCACTTAAAACTTACTACTTATGAGTAACTGAATATTTTTCCTTTCAGGATTGTAAAGTAACAACACTAGCTGAGCTAAACTTTCCAGATTCTTTATTAAATAAAAAATTCCAAGAGTCCAGTTTTTAATAATACCTTGTTAGCTGTTTCATCTTAGATACTATTAAATAACACTCAAATTAAAGATTTCCTTTGAAGAATGATATTATGTATTTACGTTCAATTTACTAAAAGTTCAATTACTTATTTTTACTATTGGGTCAGTTTATCTCTTTTTTCAGAAACAGGTAGTAGGTACTCTCTTTAATTGACTTATTTCATGTATATATATTGTTACGGGTGAAATTAAAAATTAAATAGAAATTTCCCTTGACAATATATATTTAAAAAAAGTAAGGGTCGTAGGCAGAAGGCCGTACGTATCTGGTTTAGCTTCTTGGGTGTCTGTGGTTATCGAAGGGGCTTTAAACCACGTGGGAACTTAGCTGAGACCAGGAGCACGTGGTGAGGTCGAACTGGGGCTGCAACTTCTGGTGGCGTCTCTCTGTCACCGCTACGTCCGATCGTCGTCGATAGATCATCCAAGGGGTGCGGGCGGTGCAGCCAGATTCTAAATCCAGCAATCCAGTCCGGAATATCTAGCGGCCTCAGAAATCCGATTGTGGGAAAGTAGCCAATAGTCCCTGTATAAGGATGCCTTTATCCCGGTATATAGGTCCCTGAAAAAAACATGATGAACGTGTGGGTAGGAGTCCCGTCACACAGCGTGATCTTAACCCCAAACGATCAAAATCACGGGCTGTGTGACCATTACAAAGAAGGTAGGCAAAAATAAAAAGATAAGATGATATTAAGGACAACCAATATGATACAAACATCCTAATATTTTAACAATGCTAGATGGGAAAGATGAAACTACAAATTAAGCACGTGGCCAATCAAATTTTTCTTTTAACAACTAATTTTACCAAGGTGATATTTTACATGAAAGATAACGTGTTTTAATTACAAGCGTGATTTTCCAAATATTCACAACACAGATATACGAAACTACTCACCGTGGACACGGGGTTAAAATATAATTATTATAACGACTAAATCTTGAGTCTGTAGAAAATTTTATTCGAAAAGGAAACGTCATTCGAAGAAGTGCCATATATATACCCTTCCCCGTCCTCTTTTTTAAACTTTTGACAACTATAAAAACTAAAGAGTAAAGACAAAAAAATCCATAAATCAAAATAAAAACATATTATATTAATAATCAATATATTATGTAATATAATGATACAATTCTACTGTATTTTCATTATTAATCAAAATTAACTTATTATTTTTTAAGATTTAAGACGGATGTAAAATCAATCTATGAATCAAATATTAAAGCAAGGCTAACGCCGTTTTAGTAAGAACGTGCGCCGAAAGATGGCGCTAAAGCCTCTAAATGACAAATAATTTAAGTATAAAAAATCATAGATGACGCAAGTAACGCCGAAATAATTGATTTTACGGGAAGGAAATGTTACTACGTTACAATATAATGTTTTGTCCCGTGTATGTACATAGAAAGTGACAGCTAATAGTCAGCTAGCAGTAAAACAGGTCCTAAAATTGCTATTTCCATGACCATCTTGTTCTACTAATACACAAAACTCTAGATGTTGCCCGAAAAATCGCTTGAAAAATAGCTTTTATCCTATGCTTTTTTTTAGCTCTATATCTGTGCAAAATTGCATCAAAATCGATCCAGTAGTTTTGTATATATCTTTAAAATATTACATAAAACTGCAGCTATAAACCTAACAACCTAACATTTTATCGTAACGTTTGAACGGTGTAAGACGAACTGTGCAGTTTTATCGATCGTGTGTATGGCAAATCTCTGCTAGTTATGATAACGATTTGTCATACACACGATTGATAAAACAGTTCGGCGCACACCGTCAAATAGTAACGAGTTGCGATAAAACGTTCGGTGTGTAGCAGACATAAGGAGTAAGATAAAATTGTAGTTTGACTAGCTTTTGCCCGCGGCTCCGCTCCCGTAAATAAAGTATCCCACGGCAAAACTGCACTTTCTCGAGACACAAAGTAGCCTAAACTGCTATCACATCAAATTTCATCAAAATATGTTCAGTAGTTTATGCGTGAAAGAGTAACAAACATCCATCCATACATTTATCCTGACAAACTTTCACGTTTATAATAGTAGTAGGATTCATGCATTTTGTACCTTCTAGACGCATTTAATGCTGGCTGTACCTGGTTGTAATATTTCGCGAGCACTTCACAGACAATAAATCTGTCGCAGACGTCAACATCGCTCGAATGAGTATTGGATGATAGTTTGAGAGCTATTACATTTTGTAATAAAATTGTTGTTACGAATTTTCTCTTACATCAGATTTAAAATGTATTGAATGCCTTTGAGAAATTGTGCCGCACCTTGTTATACTTGACAAGTTTATATAAAACACTATCTAATAAATTCCGTAACGGCTAATTGGGTAATTCGTATCATTCGACAAACAACCATTTTTAATAAAAACAATAACCCTAGTCGGGTTATAATAAGTCTATATCAGCCGGGCTATTATTACGAATCTATTGACACCTCATTTATTAAAATCAGGCCAGTAGCTTAGGAGCTACGGTGAAACATACATACTGCCAAACTGATTATGCTTTAATATGATAGACTGCCAAAATCAATAACCTTCCTATTGGCATCGCCATATAATAGTCGGGTAAAAATTAACTAATAAGTTTTAAGTTTAGGAAGGTCAGTAATGCTACGGCCTACTGCGCTATATCTACCCACGTGTATACTGTGCAGTAGCCCAAGCCGAGGGGTAAGCACGGACAATTGACAAGTACGTATTCGTAACGTTATCGAATTTCAATTGTCTGGGCGCTGTCATAATTTTCATACAATTCTCTTTCTCAATAGATAGCTGACAATTGTTCCTGCTAACCCCACTGACTTAATAAACCCGCGCTGGCAGATCTGCGCAGTGTTGGCCATAATATACACAGAGAGAAAGTTATTTACCATTTTATGTAAAGGTTTAAAAAAATAAAGTCCACTTAACACCCTCCTCCATTTAATATCAACAAAAAGATGATTCTATTTAATGTAACAAAATGAAAAATACAAAAAGATCCCGCATTTAAGATAAGCGTAAAAATAAACTACAGTTACTGTTCTAGACAGCTGCCCTAATCGTTCCGGATACGAGACCAAATATTAAAATGTATTCATGGAATAAGACTGAAATAACATTTCATTCGGAATGCAATTTAGTAATACAATTTTATTCAGAATGAAACTTTCATTTAGATCTTTAGGCGGAATTTTATCTTATGATTTTTTCAATTGTGTATGGAATAAATGCATGAAATTGTTACGTAACTTTTTATGACATCAGTTATTAAGAGGAAACATCAAGGGCTAGAGAAATGAAAAATAAGTATTTGTAAAATCTATTGCTGTCCCGCAGTGCCCGAACAAGCTAGCTATCAATGTGTGAGAGCGCGATAAAGACAACTGTAACATGAACTGATAATACCTATTAAAAGTACAAAAAATCAACGATTCGTAGTTCCGATTAGTAGTAGTGACTCGAAAATTTAACCGATTTAAGTACTTTTCTCATTAGCAATTCAAAGAAGGCTTGAACTGTGTTCCTATGTTTTAATTTTTTATATAATTTAGTCAAATTTCTGGATGTTTGAAAACGTCCATATCTCTTTTCATATTCTCTTTTTTGAACGTCCATATCTCTTTTAATAATTAATTTATGAAAAAAAGAACCATAGGGACATGCTCATAGTATTCATAAATATTCAGGAAAAAAATTGTTACTCTACCGGCATTATCCAGGGAGGAAACAGGGCTACGTTTGTTGTATGCTTTTACATACAGTGCGTGGCCCTTCTGTTTCCTCTTAAACGACGCGAAGTTACGTTCTAATCTAATATTAATAATGAAGATTGCTTTTTGAACCAATTCGAAAAACCATTAAAGATAGGGTAAAACTAGGTACTAATTTTTTGGCCGAAACAGAAAATTGTTGGTCCCAATTATAAAAAGGGGGTACCTTTTCATATAAAATATAGGTTGCGTATTCGATTTGATTATCTTTAACTAAAAGATAATCAAATGTAATTAGATACTTAATTACGTTTTTTCTTATTCATTTATATTTAAGTGAAGGGCGACGAACACATTGTATGCACTTTAAATCTTTGGGGCCGATAATGCCATCAATAGTTCATCTTTCCCTATGTACTTTTAAACGCAATAAACGTAAAAAAATAAACTTTATAATAAACTTTTAAAGTTATCAAATTAAATAAAAATTACAAAAAAAAAACTATACATTTTTATGGTAACTACAATAAAATTTGTGGTAGTTATTAGTGGTAGTTATTTAAAAAAAATTAGAGCCTCTTAAAATAGTAGTAATATGGGATTACTGCAGTTCCCATAAAATATTGCTCATAAAAATAATATTGCCCATAAGATATTTTATACTCGTGTCAGCCATCTTACTAACATGACGAGCATTAACAGCTTTGTGAACAGACGTTGTTCTTTCTTAACAATAAACTGAAATAAATAAATAACTATCCAAAAATAAATACACCTTGTAATTTCTGCACATACTACCTATAACCTACATCTCAGTGGCGTGTTGTTCCTACAACTCTATTCCTTATCGGCTTCACTTACCACTTTTGAAGACTCTCAACCAAATACCTACCCATTATACAAGCTAGGAATGAAATTCCCTATGAAGGAGAATCAGCCTTCGCCACTGCTACATCTACTACTTACACACCTTTTTCTTACACCTGCAACCTATACCTACTATACCTGTACCTACAACCTACACCTATCTATCTACCCCTACAACTGTATAGAGAGATAGAAGGCGAGCTTGATAATATGTATACCTCAACTATATACCTCACATATTTCTTTAATCACCACAGTGGTTTTCCGAAATATCGAGTCGAACAATGTCGAGTCGAGCAATGTTGAACATCCGAATCAACGATTAATACTGTAATATGACCTGTAAATAATCAATAACAATATTATTATTATTTTTTATTAAATATATGGCATCGGCTTAAAACCATTTGCCAGTGTCAAGTTAAAAAAGCGGGAAAAAGATTTTTTGTTTCAATTTTCAACACCGTATTCCTAAATCGTCAAGTCTAGTCAAAGTCCAAATAAATGCAGTCAATGAGTCAAGTCAGTCGATTCAGTAATGTGGTAGAAGCGTTTACTGAAAGTTCCTAGGGAGTTTTGGAGGGAATACAAAATAGCGCGTTTTTTGAAGTTGTACCACTTACCCACACTTGTGAATGTTAACGAATATTTAATGGTCAATATTCTACCAATATTACATATTAAGAACCGAAATAACACAAATTTATGAAAAAAATACAAAACCACAACGTCACCCATTGAAATCCCTGGCATAATTACATGTATCGACTAAAAAGTTGCCTGAATGTAATTGGCGCTCCAGATCGAGCACTTGTCAATGTCAGATGTTAAGCAAATGTCATTCGCAGCAACATATTCAAAGCAATAACACTATTCTTGTTACGTATATACTATGATTAGTATTGGTATTTTTTGTGAATACGAATATGCGTCGTTTAAAAGTAGAATGTATGAAATTTGCCTTCTGCCATTCTTTATTCTGTGTTAATGGCAACAAAAGCGTCTGGGATCAAAGCGTGGATCAAATTACTCAGTAATGAAGATCTGAATTGAGACAAACATAATTGCTTGGGGACTACTAAAATTACTGCTTTGTTCTGCCAAAATACAGAAGAATAAGATGGAATTTACTCATAATCAATTTCAAAGACTAGCTTTTCCGCGCGACTTTCTAACTTTCAGTACAGTAAGAATATTTGGCACATTTAAACTTTATGTGGAGGAAGGTCTGCAGATAGCGATTTTTTATAATGCTTATAAATACATAAAGGCAATAAAAATAATAACCAACACACACTACGTCAGATTGTTAACAGACACCGTGCGTTTGATGGATGCAATTTTGCTACACATTGACGTTTGTCAATCTGCCGCAACAATTTTCATTTAATTTTTTTTCTATCTAACAGCCATTCAAACGAATTTCAACCACAGAGATACCTCTAGTTTAGGTAAAGTTAGGGAAGAGGTGCATACTTTATTTTTATTTTCCGGTCTGGAGGAATACGCTTATTGTATGGCACTTATATTGAGAAAAATATATCTCGTTGGGTAGTAATGAGGACAAAAGAAACCGCAAAACATATGAGGCTTCTATAAATTGGTGTAAGTCCTCGGTAGGTAATCTTGTCTCAACTGACAAAAATTTTAGCAAACCTTTTCTAAGCGTCACGTGAAGCAGACTTATCTTGTACTGAGACGTCTCAGTACAAGATACGTCTACTTATTAGATTATCAAATAGGCTTTAGGCCTCACATTGGGTTAGCGCATAGACGCAATGATGAATTTATAGGGGTACACTTTACGAGTCTATAAAGTCAACTTTGTGGGTATTTATACTGTATTTATTAGGGAAAATAACTTACAAGAATTCCGAAGGTCATACTTTTTAAGTTTATGTAGGCACCTGAAATACAAGGACGCAATAAGCATAAACTAATAAAGTCGGTTGGTCCATAGTTTGTGTAATATGTAAATATAATAAACTAACCTAACCAAGAGCATGTCAGGACATGTCTAAGGAGGGTTCCGTAACTATCACAGCGTAATAGTTTTTCTATTCAAATAACTTCAAAAGTAGCTGTCCGATTTCGTTCAAAATAATTTTCCTGAAGAGTATTTAGCATGATCTATCATTTTACTTAATACATGCTGTATTAAGTAAAACGCCTGTCAAACTTGGAAATTAACGAAGAAAATAAAAATAAGATCATAACTTGTCAAAGAAGTATGGAAAGAAGCATTCTTTCATAAGACATAAAACTAAAGCCATCGACGCTCACAGTTACTCACAGGAGCTAAGATGGCGATGGGCTGGGCACGTGGCCAGACTCACTGACAGCCGCTGGACCACAAAGACTACATCATGGGCAGGTCCCTCAGGCCAAAGAAAAAGGGGCAGACCAAATGCACGCTGGGCAGACGATATTATAAAAATAGCAGGTACTAGTTGGATGCGAGAAGCACAGGACCACAGAAGTACAGTACTGTACAGGACGGGCGGAGCGAAACTATAAGGGTTCCTTGAGTACTACGGAACCCTTATTTCATTAAATACTAACAAGTAGAAGTTTTTCGGAGTCGGTTAAAAAGGTTGTTTTTACTAAGCTGTTTAAAATTTTCCTGTGTGTTTATTGAATTGTTTTAAAAAAATCTTTTATAAATTGATCAGGAATTAAAATAAGAATGGGAACAATTTCCATTTCAAATTGCGTGGGTAGACTGGTACCGCGATAGTTAAGGTTTAAAGTGTGTCGCCAAAATAATTTGTGGCTTATCGTAATTTTGTATGTAATTTAATTTAAAACCAATTTCACATATTATCACTAGAATTAACATAAATAAAATGGTATGAAGCAAGTTTTTCCGTGTACAATGAAACTTTAGTATTTAGAAGCAGATTGGATTCTCAAGTTGGCAGAATTGCATTCATTTTGTTCCAGAGTTGTACTTGAATGTTTCAATTGTACAAGTGTGGTCTCGGGGGATTTCACAAATTTCTCTCCTATTTCTTTGCTTGTATGAATGTTATCATAGTGCGGAGTCTTTGGTGAAATTATATTTACAAAAGGGCAGACGCATTGCCTGATATTAAGCAATTCTCTCCGCCCATGATCACCATTGACACCATAGGGCTCCTATGGCAAAGTACCTAACATCTATCACAATATTAGCAGTTAGCCCTCATAACCACAAGAGTTTTTTTATTGTCGCGACGGAAGAAACTGCACAGTAAATAGAACTCTGCGCTAATACAAAGCTGATGATCAAAGTGTCAGAATTTACAACTCTACACGATTTTTATCTCTACTGTATTAGGGCACAGTTCTATCCACAGTGCTGTTTTTTCCGTCGTGAACACTAAAAAACGCCCGTGGGAACGTAGCCTCAGAGTAAACTTAAAGCTTTTAACAACTGTCATAATAATATGATGTAATTTAATTAAGTTACGTCAAAATATCAGTAACGTTGCCGTCAAAGGGTTCACCTTTTACCACAGACCAATCTCAAAATGCGGCTGACATTATTTTTATTCATTCCATTTACGCGGTCTGAAATTGTGAATAACCGTTCCGACAATCTGCACTGAGTGCTTGTGCTAACTTTGAATAGCCATACGAATGTTCCTCATAAACTATTTTATGGTTAGTACGATTTGCAAAAAAAAAAAAAATACAAGTGCGAATCGTACTGAAAATATTAGGATAGATGTATGTAGCTATAAAAATGTGAGATATTTTTTCTTCTACGGGTCAGTTCACACTGAAACGAGATGATACGGGACGCGGCGCTGTATTTTTAATATAGTGATTTAAAATTAAACTATATTCAGTACATTCATATTTAATCCATGTACACAAGTAGATAAACGTTTCATTGCAAGAGCGGCGCCGGGCTATGCAGAGCGGTGCAGTTGGACAATCGAATTACAATTGCAAAATTGCAATTACAAAACTCTTGCAATCAAATATGTATCTTCTTGTGTAGTGAATAGAGTTCAATTTTGAATAGCTATCTTAAAAATGCAGCACAACGTCGCGTATTGTCTATTGCGTTGCGGTGTGAACTGAACTGGTCCAACTACAATTATAAATGTGAAAGTTTGTGAGGATGGATGGACGGATATATGGGTGGATGGATGGATGGATGGATGTTTGTTACTCTTTCACGCAAAAACTACTAGACTGATTTTGATGAAATTTGGTATAGTAGTTAAGCTTAGCCGCTGGAATAAAACAATAGGCTACATTTTATCCCGAAAAAGTACAGTGTTCCAATGGGATGTATACTGTATATTAACGCGGAGCCGCGAGCAAAAGCTAGTAGGTTCATATTTGAATAAAGGGGTGTTTAATGTTGCTTAATGAAATATAATAAATATTAAGTATGTAGGTACTAGCTCCTTAGAAACAATTCAATGATTTCGAACTTAATTATTTTGTTAAAAGTATTTTTTTATAAAAGTATTAATTCGTTTTTTGACATTCTGACAGTTGTGTCTGTTACCTATTTGGGATTAAATTATTTTAATTTTGGTTATTTCATAATTGCCTTCGTCAAGTTTATTCAAATCTTTAATATACAAAACGCTATCAATAAATATTATATTTAAATAATATAAGCGCTAGTTTTTCCGACCCTCTCACGGAATGCCACATAGGTAATATTTTTTATTTTTACAAAACGGAAAACCTATTTTCCTGCGATTCTCAAAAGCGATTCGTTCCATATTTTATGAAAGATCTGAAAAGGGTTAAATCCCAAAGGCCACAAGTTTACATTTGCTACTGGAAGGAATGGGTGAATTAAATTTTGACAGAACTCGACATGGGTGGTACAGAAATTAGCTTAGACACTTTGAATTAGAAGTGTGAGGTCAAAGGGAATTCAGTTTGAGAAGCCCTTTGAACAGTTTTGTGACGGTAATGATTGACAGGGGCCAAAATTGTAACAGTGTGTCAAAGTCAAGCCATTTCATATTCTTCTTTAAATATTACTCTCATTTTTATGACTAGTCAAGACATTATCCGAAATGGGTTTTAATAGAAATATGGTGGAATTAAAGTAAGTTTTTAATTTTATTCTTAAAATAAATTTAAAGATGTAGCTTTTAAAGTACGAAATGTTATATTTTTGCCGATGTTAAAACCATGCATTATGCGGTATTTGGGATTAAAATTATTCACTAGCAACTTTCCGAGCTAACCCACAAACTCGATGGGAACGAATATGATAATACGCATCTCTCATCAGCTCTTTATTTTTCTCGCTCACTCTCACAGACTATATGCAAACATGCAAATGCTATACAAAAATATTGTAGTGTATTCCTTAAGGCTTAAATAACATTAAATGTAGATTTTGTCACAAAACCGAGGCATCCCCAGGAGATCCAAATACTTCGAATGTAAAGTAGAAAAGTACTTGGACATCTGTATAAATAGATTGGTACTTACTACCTACTGGTAGTATCTATGGGCATCCAGGATATAGCTGTGAACTTTGCTGCCTTATAACTTGGAGCGATTTGCATGTAATGTAAAGTTGCCGAGTCGGCACTGAGCATCTCAATCACTTTGCTGCCTTGTAACTTGGAGCTTTTTGTGTGTAATGTAAAGTTGCAGATTCGGCATTCAGCATCTGAATCAAGTTGCTGCCTTGTAACTTGGAGCTTTTTGTCTATAATGTAAAGTTGCAGAGTCGGCATTCAGCATATGAGTAACTTTTCTGCCTCGTAACTTGGAGCTTTTTGTCTGTAATGTAAAGTTGCCGAGTCGGCACTCAGCATCTGAATCACTTTGCTGTCTTGTATCTTGGAGCTTTTTGTCTGTAATGTAAAGTTGCAAATTCGGCATTCAGCATATGAGTAACTTTGCTGCCTTGTAACTTGGAGCTTGAACTTGTCTGTAATGTAAAGTTGCAGAGTCGGCATTCATCATATGAGTAACTTTCCTGCCTTGTAACTTGGAGCTTTTTGTCTGTAATGTAAAGTTACAGATTCGGCATTCAGCATCTGAATCATCTTGCTGCCTTGTAACTTGGAGCTTTTTGTCTGTAATGTATAGTTGCAGAGTCGGCATTCAGCATATGAGTAACTTTGCTGCCTTGTAACTTGGAGCTTTTTGTGTGTAATGTAAAGTTGCATAGTCGGCACTCAGCATCTGAATCACTTTGCTGACTTGTAACTTGGAGCTTTTTGCATGTAATGTAAAGTTGCAGAGTCGACACTCAGCATCTGAATCACTTTGCTGCCTTGTAACTTGGAGCTTTTTGTCTATAATGTAAAGTTGCAGAGTCGGCATTCAGCATATGAGTAACTTTTCTGCCTCGTAACTTGGAGCTTTTTGTGTGTAATGTAAAGTTGCAGAGTCGGCAATCAGCATCTGAATCACTTTGCTGCATTGTAACTTGGAGCTTTTTGTGTGTAATGTAAAGTTGCAAAGTCGGCATTCAGCATCTGAATCACTTTGCTGCATTGTGACTTGGAGCTTTTTGTCTGTAATGTAAATTGCAGAGTCGGCATTCCGCATCTGAATCACTTTGCTGCATTGTAACTTGAGGCTTTTTGCATGTAATGTAAAGTTGCAGAGTCGGCATTCATCATATGAGTAACTTTCCTGCCTTGTAACTTGGAGCTTTTTGTCTGTAATGTAAAGTTGCAGATTCGGCATTCAGCATCTGAATCATCTTGCTGCCTTGTAACTTGGAGCTTTTTGTCTGTAATGTATAGTTGCAGAGTCGGCATTCAGCATATGAGTAACTTTGCTGCCTTGTAACTTTTAGCTTTTTGTGTGTAATGTAAAGTTGCAGAGTCGGCACTTAGCATCTGAATCACTTTGCTGACTTGTAACTTGGAGCTTTTTGCATGTAATGTAAAGTTGCAGAGTCGACACTCAGCATCTGAATCACTTTGCTGCCTTGTCACTTGGAGCTTTTTGTGTGTAATGTAAAGTTGCAGAGTCGGAATTCAGCATCTGAATCACTTTGCTGCCTTGTAACTTGGAGGTTTTTGTGTGTAATGTAAAGTTGCAGAGTCGGCATTCAGCATCTGAATCACTTTGCTGCATTGTGACTTGGAGCTTTTTACCTGTAATGTAAATTGCAGAGTCGGCATTCCGCATCTGAATCACTTTGCTGCATTGTAACTTGAAGCTTTTTGCATGTAATGTAAAGTTGCAGAGTCGGCATTCCGCATCTGAATCCCTTTGGTGCATTGTAACTTGGAGCTTTTTGCATGTAATGTAAAGTTGCAGAGTCGGCGGCATTCACCATCTGAATCACTTTGCTGCCTTGTAACTTGGAGCTTTTTGTGTGTAATGTAAAGTTGCAGAGTCGGCATTCAGCATCTGAATCACTTTACTGCCTTGTAACTTGGAGATTTTGTGTGTAAAGTAAAGTTGCAGAGTCGGCATTCAGCATCTGAATCACTTTGCTGCCTTGTAACTTGGAGATTTTGTGTGTAAAGTAAAGTTGCAGAGTCGGCATTCAGCATCTGAATCACTTTGCTGACTTATAAGTTGGAGCTTTTTGTGTGTAATATAAAGTTGCAGAGTCGGCTTCACTTCGTTGCCTTATTATATCGAGATTTTTGTCTGTAATATGAAGGTAGAGTCGGCATTTGGCATTAGAATCAGTGAGGTAGGAAAATCGAGCATTAGCGTCAGTTCACACCGAAATGAGACGATACGTGACGCGGCGCTTTATTTTTAAGATATCGATTCAAAATTGTACTTTTTTACTACACAAGAAGATACACGTTTAATTGTAAGAGTTCGAATGTCAAACATAACCGTTCTGCAAAGCCCGGCGCCGCTCTTGCAACGAAACGTGTATCTTATGTACCTACTGAATAAAGTTCAATTTTGAATCAACGTTTTAAAAACGCAGCGCCGCGTCGCGTTACGTCTCGTTTCGGTGTGAGCTGATCCTTATTCTGCGTAATTTGTAATGTTACAGTCGTATTGAATGCAGGAAATTTTTGGCGTAGCTTGTCGAGTTTTGGAGGAGTTATTGTAATGTTAAACTAAAAATCGAAGCTGCTGATGAGAGAACACCTTTATGCATGAAGTACCTCCATCCAAACTAAGAAACTGTTTTCAAATCTTGAATATATTCCAAACGATTAAATCGCACATCTCGCAACAGACTCAGTAAATAGTAGGACACGATGTGACGTTAAATTATGTCGATACTTCCAACGGATATACCTGTCGTGTTGTTAATTAAAGGTTTTACTGTATTTTTACAAAAAAACTTTCCTTGAAAAAAATTCCTAGCACCCATAAGTCGCCATTGTACACAAATGAGTAATTTATTAAAATGTTTAGTGTAAACATAATATTGATAATGTAAGTAGGCTACAATGTAATTCACAAAATTCTATGAATATAATATTTTTGACAATGGTATTATAAATGGTGGATACCATTCGCCGTGTTATTTTTAACGATCATGTGTAATTCGTATATTTTTAATTTGCGAAAGCGAATTAAGCTAAAAGCCGGCGCGCCCGTATGACAAGTCAAAATGTCACATAACAGTAATGTGTATCCTAATTAATTATTTACTATTTGAAAATTATGCCCAGTTCTTAGGAAATATTCAATTTGTTTGCTAGTTAAATTTATGTTACTTTAATGAATTTTTAACCCAAAAAGCCATTTAATTTACGGTAGTTGTGCAAAATAATCCTCATTATTATTTTTGAACCCAACTACGGCGAAGCCAAAAGGAAGGGTAATGTGTTTGGCAGTCTATATATTAAGTATGTATGTTTGTTCCATAATAGCGCCTAAACAACTGTTCCAGTTTTAATACATTAGGTGTCAATAGATTCGTAATAATAGCCCTGGTAACATAGACTATATAATTTAGGTAGTCGGGTTACAGTTTTAATTAAAGATTTTTTTTTCGCTACGAGTTTGTTTTATAATTTTGTTTAGAACTCGTGACATAAAATATATTAACGACTTTGATAGTGGCGGTCAAGTTAAAATCAGGGAATATAGTTTGGTGTTATATAGCACAGAGTAGAAAACATATATTATACTTATGTACAGAGGAACAGCTTTCATAGAACGAAGCAAATCGATACAAATTTGAAAATTTTGACGTCCCCTTCAACGTTCCACAATTTTTCCACACAATCGTGGACACTCCGTATGCTTGTAGTAGTGCAATCAAATCAAGGGCTACTTATGTAGCTGTTTATCTGTTCCTCTTTCTCAAATCCGTGGTTAAAGCTATATATCCATCATCACCCAAAATACAATTAGCTACCACTGCACTGGATGGATTTATTTAACACCTAGCTTTTGAACGCGGCTCCGCCCGCGTAAATACAGAATCCCACGAGAATACTGTACTTTCTGGGGATAAAAAATAGCCCATACTTTTTCTACCTTCCAAATTTCAATACCATACCAAATTTCATCCAAATTCATTCAGTAGTTTTTGCGTGAAAGATTAACAAACATCCATCCATCCGTCCATCCTCACAAACTTTAACATTTATAATAATATAAGTATTAAAATCATCGTACAATATAACATATTTTTTCACTACGCCTTAAATTTCTATATAAAAATACTGTATTATTTTCTGTAAAAACGCACCGTGTGTTAAATTTATCTGAATTAAGGATAACAAAACCTATTGTATATATAAAATCAGGAAAATGAAAATAATCAGATACAGTCTGCGGTGTGAGAAATGTACGGTCGTTCTGTGTTATTAAGGCAGTACTGCGAGGCTCCAGTATAATTAACCACAGTTTCAACGCTCCAGTATTTTTTAATTTTATAAAAACTGCACTTGAAATTGCCTTAACGATAATTTATGGAAGCTATGACTTTGATGGAGTAGTCATTCTTATAATAATAGTCATCCTTTATTCATAACACATAAAAAATTGAGTGATGACGTTGGCAAGAGTCAAAAGTAATACACTCAGTAATCAACAAAAAAAAATGAATATTGATGTAGTTTTGTACAAAAAGTTTAAAAGTTATGATACTATAATTTAAATTTAAAATATGTACATACTTATTACTCATATTAAAATATAGCTTATGTCTCTTATCATTCCTGGAATTATTGACTTACGCGAAAATAGTACGCGTAAGTCAATTATCTCCCTTATATATGTAAATAATTCTGTGGTTCCATCTCCTGAGCCTATTTTCTTTATTTTCTCCTTAAGGTACACGCTACGAACATAAAAGTAATTTGCATGAAAAATAGCATTTGTAAGTTATACTAATAAGAAAGTTCGTGATAACAATGTTATGATTCTATGTCAGGAGTAGTAAGAAGAAAAATACATATCTCCGGTATGAAGAAGCTTAGCAAGTTACAAACTTGATATTGGAACGAAGTTTGTCTCGCTACAACCGACGTTACAAGTAAATAGGGTTGTCGAAAGCAGTTTTTTTTATAGTTTTTTTTTTTAAATATTTTATTATTTAATCCAAATACTTAAGTATACATTTATGTACGACACTCAGTTACAAGTATAAGATAATGATAATAAATTAATTTCGAAAAGCACAAATTTTAATACTAACTCGGGCTCAAAAATCCCTATAAAATGTTGATCACTATCTACAAAGCTACAGAAAGAGATATCCAGCGAGTACAAAAAAAAATATATTTGTATGAATTGCAGAATATTTATTTGTGCTCCGAATTTTCTTTCTCCGAATTAGAAGATTTTAGAATTCGGTAGCCAAGATATGTTAAAATAACAATTTGTTTATTAACTCATAAAATTGTAAGATCCAATCATGAATCATTTAATATTTTCTAAGCAAATAATGTCAATAAAAACATAACTTAATTAAATACAGGAGCATTATTTCAGGTAGGCATATCCACCATGACAGACGTGGTTTCTTTTTATGAAAGAATAGAAAAAATTACAGACTTATAGAGGAAATCTGTTTTTTCTACCAAAAAATGCATTTCTAACACAGAGTAGAAAATATATTATATACTTACGTACAGAGTAACAGCTTTCATAGAACGATCTAAATCGATCCAAATTTGAAAATTTTGACGTCCCCTTCAACGGCCCACGATTTATCATACAATCGTGGACAAACCGTATGCTTGTAGTAGTGCAATCAAATCGAAAGCTAACTGTGTAGCTGTTTATCTGTTCCTGTTTCTTTGATCTGTGTTTCTACTGTGGTCATCTACGCATATATTTAAATCTGAGATGAATTTCTTCATATTAATCCCAGTTGGCTGTTGCCGCATAATAATTAAGTAAATTGGGTTACGTATCTAATCTAATCTGTCTCTTAATTGACAAGTGCCAGCCCTTAGAATACAATATATATTTTATATATATTAAGTTTTTGTATCATTAAAATGTCCGAGTAATTAAATCTGTTATTTCTTCTTGTTTTAATTAAATCTGTTATTAGTGCATTTGCGATAAACTTTGTTTTATCTTGAAGGCTGATAAAAACAATTTGCAGCATTAATATATAAATTCTGAAAATTGCTGTTTGTATGTATGATAACTGCCCAAGTGCGAGTCGTCTCGCGCACGTACCCTACGAAAAAAAGGGTAAAAAAATCTCGTTTGTATGTGGGACAGTAATTTTTTTCTGTTTTTAGTATGGCGGCCACAGAAAAATATCATCTGTGAAAATTTCAACTGTCTTAGCTAGACAGTTGAAATCTCCACAGTATAATTATAATATACCTACAGCCAGCCCCAAGTTTGGTAATAAGCTTACACTTTCATTTCACTTTTATTGAATTATAAACTAATTTTCTTAATATCATAAACAGTTTTTTTTTTTGGTTTGGACCAATCAAAACGGGTGTGACGTTGGTATGACGTTTATGAGAATACCATTTTGCAGTTTTAATATATCAGGACTGAATCGTAACAGTATTATTACAGGATTTATTTAGCAGAATTGATCTTCTGGTGACATACAGACGGACGGACGGACAGACTGACAGCGAAGTCTCAGTAATAGTGTTTACCTTTTGGGTACGGAACCCTAAAATGGATTAATAAGTTAAAAGTAATTAATGAAATACTTTATAGCCGAGATTCAAGCTTATCAATATTATATCTAATTAGCTGTTGCCTATGGCTCCACCCGCGTAAATACAGTATCCCACGGAAACACTGTACTTTTTCGGAATAAAATGTAGCCTATGTTTTAATGCAGAGCCTAAAAAACCATATGAACTTTCATCAAAATCCGTTCCGTAGTTTTTGCTTGAAAGAGTAACAAACATCCATCCAACCTCACAAACTTTCACATTTATAATAGTAGTACTATTATACTATAAATGATACTTTAAACGAGACAGACAAGGTTTGTCGACAACGGCTGCAAGTATTAAGCTATGAAATTTAATATGCAAGGAGGAAAAGTAGTATGCAGGTTTGGGGGGAGAAAAATCGATCTAACTAAAACCTATCTTATCCCTGGGAAACTGCGCAGTTTTAAGCTATAAGTATTTTATCCTTAGTAGTGCAATAAAATATCAATAATTTCGACTATATTATGTCAGTGCGATTGGCAGTTTGGTGTGCGTACTATGTATAATTTTTGCTTCGTTCGAAAATAAAGAATTTCGTGGCTTCGAATCAAAAACGGTAAAATATTTTTGTGATTCTTTTTATTTTATTAAAAAAAAAAATATCTATTGATCTGAAAAAATCTCGATTACCTAGGTACTAATATCAAATAGGAGTAACGAAAAGCAAGTAGGTAAAGTAAGGAACATTATACTTCCTAAAAGTATATATCTCCTATGCGATAGAAAAAGTGACTTTACTGCGGCAAGGGAGTTACTAATTCAGTAAGTTAACAACGCACGACTGTACACGTAAAACCGAAAAAAACTATCTGAACGAGATTTTATTATGTAGGTTTAAATTAAAGGTAGGGTTAAACATGGCATATGAAGACCCCGTATACTTTCCGCCTTCAGTTCTGACTGGACGGATACAAAATCGTATCGTGTGTGTGAAATTTGGCCTTGAGGCAGATCGCGTCAGTCGGCTGGATGGTTGAAGCGATTCGTTCAGATCGGTCTGAACGGATGGACTGAACGGATCGTGGACATGTTGTAACAATGTACGTTACAAGCTGTAAAAAATTAACATTGTAGTACTTTAAGTTTCAAAATTGTGTGTTTGAGTGTAAATAAACTATTTCGAATTTAAGAGCTGTTTTTCCTAATAAAATGCAATTAATATAATAATACCAACGAAGTGAAGTGCTTGTTACGATTAATTTAAAAAATAAGTAACTACATTTTTATCCATAATCCGCAACTTTACAACCAGCACTTTGAAGTAAACTAGATCCAATATCCAATACAACCGTAAATACAGTACCCCACGGGAACACTGTAGTTTTTCGGGATCAAATGAAGTCTATATTTAACCCAGAGCCAAAACTACCACAATATCAAATTTTAACCAAATCCGTTCAGTAGTTTTTGCGTGAAAGAGTAACAAACATACCTCCACCCATCCTCACAAACTTTCACATTTATAATATTAGTAGGATTTATGTTATATGTTTGTTGCAGGGAGCCTGCTGCGCGGGTAGGATGCGGCGGCATGCTCCGGCCGCTGCTGCTGATGGCGCTCCTCATCAGAGTGGGAGCCCCGCACTTGCACGTCACTGGTAAATATTTGCCATGTCTGCTAGTAGAAATACTGTATTAGCCACTCTGCGAGTTTTGCGCAATTAAAAAAGAAAAAACGGAAATGTAAACAATTTCATCCTTAGTGTATTGTAAGTACCACTTTTACTTGTAGGTTGATTCTGCTAATTAAATCTTACAATTATAAAGTTCTGGTGCAGTCGCAATATGTTAAAACAATAAAATGGTATTCTCATAAACGCCAAACTCTATAACTATATAAGGCGTTTTGATCGGTGCAAACTTTTAATCCACTTAATAATATCAAGACGATTCATTTATAATAATTCACTGTTAATATATAATTATTATTGAGTAAATTGAAAGTCGAAGATAAATATGTCAATTAAGGTTCCGGTATCCTCTTATGCTTAATAGGGATATGCCCTTGATATAAAGCTATTAAGGTAGGTTAGTTATTCGGTTCGGCACGAATGGGCTCGACCGGATAAATACCACGACCTCGCAGAAAACCGGCGTGAAATAACGCTTGCGTTGTGTTTCGCCGAGTGAGTGAGGTTACCGGAGGCCCAAGGGGATATCAAGGACCAGGAACGCAACTCGCAACACCAGAGGAGTTACAAGTATAACTCCTCTGGTGTAGCGAGTGTCCCTGGGCTGCGGTAATCGCTTACCATCAGGCGATCCGTATGCTCGTTTCCTGGTTCATTTCATAAAATAAAAAAGAATATAAAAAAAGAAAACTCTAACTGAAATGAAAAATTAGTAGATTACTCTGTACAAACAGAGCAACAAAAATTGTCTCTCGGATATATCTACTTTTTCTCGGATATTTTTTTTGGATTCGGATTCTGGTTCATTTCATAAAATAAAAAAGAATATAAAAAAAGAAAACTTTAACTGAAATGAAAAATTAGTAGATTACTCTGTACAAACAGAGCAACAAAAATTGTCTCTCGGATATATCTACTTTTTCTCGGATATTTTTTTTGGATTCGGATTCTGGTTCATTTCATAAAATAAAAAAGAAAAGGTATAAAAAAAGAAAACTTTAACTGAAATGAAAAATTAGTAGATTACTCTGTACAAACAGAGCAACAAAAATTGTCTCTCGGATATATCTACTTTTTCTCGGATATTTTTTTTGGATTCGGATTCTGGTTCATTTCATAAAATAAAAAAGAATAGGTATAAAAAAAGAAAACTAACTGAAATGAAAAATTAGTAGATTACTCTGTACAAACAGAGCAACAAAAATTGTCTCTCGGATATATCTACTTTTTCTCGGATATTTTTTTTGGATTCGGATTCTGGTTCATTTCATAAAATAAAAAAGAATAGGTATAAAAAAAGAAAACTTTAACTGAAATGAAAAATTAGTAGATTATATGTATAGAGCAACAAAAATTGTCTCTCGCATATATCTACTTTTTCTCGGATATTTTTTTTTGGATCGGATTGACTAATATATACATACACTGTACTATGTATTATCCAAGCATTATATATTATAAGCATTTGAAATGTTATTACGTTAATTACTTTACAATTATTACGTTAAATGGAATACATCTCCACCTACTATAATTTTGTTCCCACTCATAACTTGTATATCATACTCGGCTTATTTCGGGGCTGCCACTTTGGTGACATCATATATAATATAAAGTTAACCCAATGACAACTATTCTTTTCTGTAAACTCTGGGTTCATTTCAGAGATGATTGAAGTGGTGATTATGATTCCGATAAATCGTGGTCACACAATTTTTCATACCATATCTTAACCAGCAACGGCATTTCTACTTTATATTAATCTGGAGTATTATAATACTTTTACCAGGATATCATAAATTTAGCGCATGGCTTTAGAAATACTCTTTGTTCTGTCCCCTTCAGAAACAGACTTAACATAATAAAAATACCCTTTGTTCCAGCTCCCCCAGGCCTGGACACAACATATCAGCTGACTAAACCCACTCCAGTCGCCTTTACCAACAAACCTCGCCGAGTCTCCAGTAGAAAGGGGAAGGAGGGTTCACCGATGCTCAACTACATCTTTGACTCATATGCCACTAGCAACAAGCATTTCCATGATAAGTAAGTGGTATATTTAGAATTACCAAGAATCTAAATTCTGAATGGCTTCCCAATTAAATGTACTGGTATGTTTACCTGGGTAACCGAGCTTTGCTCGGACTTCTGATAAATAAAAAAAAAAAGAATCACAAAAATATATATCTGACCTGGATTCGAACCCATTATATTATTCCGAATTTTCAAATAAAGCAAAAATTTTAACATATGCGTACTATCTGCCAATTGGACTGACACAATAGAGTCGAAATGATTGTCAATATATTGTTGCGAGACAAAAGAAAAAACCACATATAGCATATTAATGGGTAGTTTCTTAGGGATAAGACCTAGCTAAATCGATTTTTCTCCTCCAAAACTCCCTGCATACTAAATTTCATGCTAATACTTGTAGCCGTTTTCGAGAAACCGATTATATATATATATATATATATATGTATATATATATATAAGACTTTAAGACAACAGACAGGCATGCGGCGCGCGCTACATAGGAGCCAGCTACGTAGGACGCTATGTTATAGTGCCCAAGTGTGTGAGCAATACACATGAGTACTCTCTCTCTTCCTTTACTATCGTAAGCCAGTGAGACCGACACGACTGGTGAGAGAGCGCAGGACCGATGCATGGATCATCTGTCTTGTCAGAATACTAGGTTGTTCTAACCATTATTAGCCTGCATTGTCCTAACCAGACTTGAGAACAACATTTTTTTTGTTTTTCCAACGCAGGCACCTCCGGATTCGAGAGCCAAGCTCTAAACATAATTACTTCTTAAGCATGTCCCGAAATTACTACACGAAGTGTATGGTTGAGTCTTTTTTACCTTTACCGTGCTTAGCTCCGCTATATCCACCGCTGCGGTCGCAACACGACATAATGGCGATATGTAGCGGGGAGGAGAGAAAGTTAACTCCAGCTATTGAGAAGTGTGGCAAGGTCGCGCAAGCCCATGGTCTAATATACCCTATGCGCTTCCCGGGTTCAATGTGCTAAAATAAAACAAGGTTTTACATTTCGCTGCACCACGCATAAGTTCTATGTTACCTGAGCGAAAATGAGAATCTGAACTCATTAAAAACCGAGCGAAGTTCGAAGTTATGAAGTTTTGATATAGAATTTCTATGAACTTTGAAGTCATTATAGTAATTTACAAGCTGGCAAGCTAGTGCGCTGACAGTAGTCCGTACCTAATCGCAGGTTTATTCTCAGATCGTATCTTTAGTATGGTAGGCAATAGTATCACAAAAAATGAAGGTTTGGCAGTTTCATTATTTTAGTTTGACGACCTACGTGGCTCAGTGGTTGGCGCGTCGGCGCTTAAGCCGGAGATCGCGGGTTCGAATCGACAAGAAGGGAACAAAAAGTTTTTCTGTGTTTCTGGGTCTGGGATGTGTATTAAATACATGTATAGTATACTAAAAATATTAAATATATATATATAGTAAATCAGTATTAAATGTATTTCCGTTGTCTGGTACCTATGATACGAGTACAAGTTCTTCGGATAATTAGTATCAGATTGGCGTGGTGTGAAAGAGACCATAGATATTATTATCTTCGTAATAATTTGTAGATTCTTAGCAATATGATATGACCACTAGGTAAGTCTTATAATATATGACCCGGTAATCGTGTCGATGGCCACGCTTTCCGCTGATTTTTTTGAAATAAATATGACCTTATTTAATTAATTTATTAAATTTTTGTCTATAATTTCTCAACAAAATCTTAAGAAAAATATTTTGTAAGGAATATTGCTTATCGCAAAGACAATATATAAACTTTTATTTTATGATTTACCAAAATATACCTATCTGACTTTTGTATTATGAATTTTAAAAACGTCTTCTTTCATGGCGAAATATTTTATTGTATACCATTTCTATTGAAACCATAAATAGCTTGATATTCAATAAACTAAGTATCGATATATAAATAATATGTTATCATCACACCAAAAAGTTTTACAAAAGTAAATCGTCGTACTACTCCTGCGCTTGTCAAACTTTTTGATGCATTTTCAGTCAGTGTTTATGGTAATTCTTCATTCCATTGCCTTAAATTAAAATATGTAATGTGTGTCTTAAAATAATGGCAGTTTAATGATTTATCAAGCAAGTATCATTTAAATTTATTAAAAATTTTGTCGCAAAATCTTTTGCCGTGTATCAATATATAAAAAAATACTAATTTCTTCAAGAAGTAAATTAGTAAGACAGTTTTTAGAGGAAGTAAAAGAAAATAATAAGGTTCGTACTATTTCGTATATTATCTTTATATATATAATTCTACTGTACGTGTGTATGTAACTGAACTCCTCCTAAACGGCTGGACCGATTTGAATGAATTTTATTGTATGCGTTTGGGTGGCACCCTGGATGGTTTAGATTCACAAATCAGCCCGGCAGGACAACGTCTGTCGGGTCCGTTCGTATATTATAATTTACCACCCCACACACTGATTATGATATTAGAATGATCCAGTAGTCACTTGTTAGAATTATCAAGAGTTGGAAATAGTGTAATCAAACATGGTTATGTCATCGTCTATATCGCCTGTCTCCAGAGGTTTACCGTTTAGTGAAGTCATGATTATATTCGAAATGTTAATCGAAGGCGCCTTGAATATTTATATCCGTAAATCACGTTTCATCGGAGGTCACACGTAACTTCCAAACTGCCGTTAAATGGCCGAATAATGTTGCAGACGTGAAAAGTGCTTATATTTTGTCCAAACTCTAGTGCTAAATAGCTCCTTTGTGAAGTTTAAGAGCATCATTATCACACTATTCCTCTTTATTTAATATCAGTTTTAGGTTTTTAGCAGGTATACTATAGTATCATTTGAATTTGCCTACTTAAGTAGGAAGGTACTTCGCAAAACTGAAAATTTTGTTGAACACTCCTACTACTATTATATATGTGAAAATTTGTAAGGATGGGTGGATGGATGTATGGACAGATTTCGATGAAAATTATTATGATAGTAGTTTAGGCTCTGGCTTAAAAGGTAGGGCTACTTTTTATCCCGAAAAAGTACAGAATTCCCGCGGGATACCCGATACTAGGTATATTTACGCGGGTGGAGCCGCGGGAAAAGCTCTAAACAATTATTGAATTCGCTACGCTAATAGTAGTTAGTTTTATGTTAACAAATACATAAGAGACCATTATAAATTTGAATAAGGTCATTAATCTTATAACTGAATAAACCCTAATATCTTGTATGCGAAATTAAACCCAGCTGAAACTAACCTATATCGCTTATTTTAGCTAAAGAATTTTGAATAAAATTCTCGCTTCTATGAATTATAATTAGTAAAATGTTGAATATTTTCAACCGGCACGTTAATTATAAATATTTTTAGGTCACTTATTTCGAAGCTAAATTTCAATTTTCCTGTCGAGATATTTTGTTTTACCTCAGGCGAAAGTTCAGTTTCAATTGCCATGTCGGCCATGTTTAAAAAGGCATCGGGCGTTTCTACCCGCTTTTAAAATAAGTCGCGTCCACAAACCAAAATACTTTTGGATTGTATAATTTTCTTTCACATTTCGTCTTCCGTAATAACTTTGATTCAGATCTATGGAAAAGTGGAGATAAACAATAAACTGTTAACCATATTTTATATGAATACTAGCTAATCCCGACAGATGTTGTTCTGTTTTAAGTAATAAAAAAATGCAAAAAAAAAAATGGGTGGGTCACCTTATCATTTAGGGGTTAAAAAAATAGATTACGACCAATTCTCAGACCTACCAAATATGCAAACTAGAGTGTGTGCTTAAGACCGCACGGCAGAAGTGAAAACTTCATTGGCAATCGTAATTAATTTACGTGTTTATTTAAAACGTGAGGTGATCAGCCTCACACACTCGGCGGTCCCGAGTTCACCCGATCATGCCTTTCACCTCAGAGCATGACGGATCAGCCTCACAGCCTACGAAGAAATGTGTACGCGGTGCGCCAAAAGAAGTTTTCACTTCAAAAAAATTTCATAAGAATCGGTCAAGCCGTTTCGGAGGAGTGTGTCCCCGAACACTAAGACACGAGAATTTTATATATTTGATTCGTTGAAATACCTAAGTTAAATTATCGCGGTATTTACCACCTCCTGTTATAGATTATTATGTGACCTATGCCGTTGTAAACCAGATGCAATTACGCTTATATCTAACCCTATTTTATCTTTGGTCCCCGTGTGTAATTATTCCATAGAAATGTCCAATGTCCTTTCAGCTTCAATCGTAACCTTTCCCAATAAACTCAATCTAAATTTCTTCATCGTATACTAGTTTTTTCATAGTTGGGATAACTAATCAAGCTAGCTTGAGGGTTGCCATGGTCAATAGCCTAACCAAATTAGTTTACGATAATTTACACTATAACATACATTTTAATTTCTACCTCAAAAATCTACATTTTTAGATATATTATCAGTTTTATTTGTACTGTTATATTAAAAAGTTAATGAAATGTAAAAATAGCTTTGAAAACTGCCGTTAGCTTTCCTCATAGGAAAGCTAACGGCAGTTTCTTCTAGACAATCATCAAATACAAAAACAGATGTCCATTTAAATAATCTACTTTTTTTTTCTAGTCGTATCCTCATGACTGAGGCACGTGACCACCAAAATTTGCTGTATGGAATAGGGTTCTCCACTTCTCTCTGTTATAATGGATCTCTATGCTATGAACGGCTCACCGACAAACATTTCCATACTTCAGCAGCTCAAAATTAAAACCAGCCTGTCCTCTCTTTGCCTGCAAAGATCACTCGCCTTTTTCGGCTACATAGCCCGCCGGGAGCCCAATAACCGTGATAGACTCATACTAGCAGGGCAAATGGAGGGAAAAATAAGTAGAGGCAGAGTGCCTATACGATGGACGGACGCGATTGTTGAGGCTGCCAACAGCACGTTCCAAGAGGCATTTCACCAGTTAAATAATACGTTGACGATAGTAATCTAAACTGAAACTGTGTAATCAAATAAGCTTGCTAGCTTACGAATGAAGTAGATAAATATTTCGGGCATGTCAAATATTACAACAAACATTGTTAATATAATTGTCCTAGTTTAAGGATAGTGTCAACATTAGGGTGGAAAGTTTAAGGGCGACGGGAAACGGTTTATTGCTGAGGGAGTGTAGCATGTAGATTATAATTACAACAATGATGTTTGTTGAAATATTGCTGATTGGATTGATTATGACATTCCAAAATAGATGACAACACATTGCTATTAAAAGTTATGAACTATGACTGATTTAAATGTTATTTCTATTGTAGACTAGACGTACTCACAAGGAATTAAGAAATTAACAGAATGCTAGAATTTGCGTGTAACCGATGTCTATGACTCTCGTCATTAGTTAATACAAATTTATAATAGATCTTTAACGTTGCGTATATACATACAGATTACTTTGACATCACGACACTCCGGACCATTATGTCAGCACGACACTCGTGTGTTTGTTTTCAGCTCTATTGTATTAGCACAGAGTTCTATTTACAGTGTATTCCGACATGTTTTGTGCAGTGATCGAACTATCAAAAATATTTCTCTCCAAACTTAAATAAACTGAAAAATATAAACACACCGGCATATTTAGCGGAACACAAAAAAGGTCCATAATTAAAAAAAATATGGTTTTATTTTAAAATCTACTGTAGTAAGTAAATTTTAAAATAAAACCATATTTTTTATATTAAAAAAAACCTTTTTTTGTTATTTAAAGTATCATTTGTTTTACTTAAAATGAGATCACATTAAGAACAGATTTTGCGAGTAAAGGCTATTTGTGAAAAATGGTATGGTTTTGAACTTTTCATGTAACCGGGAAAAGTGAAAATTGATATTAAAATAACAATTAATTAAATTAGAAAAATAGTGATTAATATCGCGTATTTCCTTCACGTGCTCTTATTAAAGTGTCTACCCGTCTAGGCATACTGAGAATGATGTTATCGATGGTCTCCTGGGATAGTCTCCGCCATTCCTCAACTACGGCGATTCGCAGTTCACCCACGTTGGCAGGAGCTGGAATTCTGGACTTAACTTTTCTTTTCAGCAAGTCCCAAACGTGCTCTATTGGGTTCATATCCGGTGATCTCGCCGGCCACTCCATAACAGTGATATTCATATCATTAAGATAAGTTTGAGTTACCCGAGTGGTATGCGGCCGAGCATTATCCTGCATAAAAACAAAATCGTCACCGATATATGGGGCAAACGGTACGACATTTTCTTCTAAAACTTCTCTGATATAGCGGTCTGCAGTCAGACTCCCTCTGTCAATCACTACCAAGTCTGTGCGAGCTCCCAAACAAATGCCCGCCTAAACCATTATTGATCCACCACCGTATGCAACTGTAGTTTCAAAATTTGTCTGAATGTATCGTTCTCCTTTGCGTCTCTATATTCTTTACCTGCCGTCAATTTGATTTAAGAGAATTATGCACTCATCACTAAACAATACCTTACTCCATTGGTCCGCGTTCCAAAGTCGATGTTCCTGAGCAAAAGTTAACCTGTTTCTACGATGATTTACCTCGAGCCTTGGAGCCTTGGCAGGCACAAATGAACCCAAACCAGCTTCTTCGAACCTTCTTCGTACCGTAAGCTCACTTACGGTTACACCCCGCACTGCTTGTAACTCATGTCGGGCTTGGACGGCCGTCAAACGGGGGTTCCTACGTACACGAAGCCGAATGAAACGATCATCCCTACTCGAACTGCGTCTTTTTCTGCCTTGTCCTGCTCTTCTCACATATGTACCGGTCTCCCTGAACCGTTGGATACTGCGATGGATCGTTGAAACTGGTCGACGAAGATCTCTGGATATCACTCTGTAGGTTTGACCATTTCTTCGCATTTCGAGTACCCTGGCAATCTCCGTTGGGGCTAAGTCAGGCATAATTCAGTCCTCAACTCCAAAAAGATACGCGATTTAAAAAAAACTAACAAAAAACAGTATTTCAATGAAATTTTAAATCAAACTCAGAAGGAAGAAATACTCGAAGTTCGCTCCAGATAAGGTGTATTTGAATAAAATTAAACCAATTGCATAAAATGTGATGTTCAGTTGTTTTCTTAATTTGAAAATATTTCTTTTTAAATTAAATGACGTATAAACCAGCCAGCAACCTTATATGATACTGATATCAAACTTTTATTTTATGTTCCGCTAAATATGCCGGTCCTTTTGACTATTCTGTCCTTTTTACATTAAAATATACTTCGAAAAGTTTATTTACTTTTACAATTTACTTCTTTTTATTCTTTCTTATTTCTTTCTTTCTTTCTTCTTATCTTTTACTTACTTACTTCGCTTTTTGATAATGATTATAACAGTTCAATAACTTAATTTAATTTAAAATTCAACGATTTCGTGCCTAACACGACTATCGAACACATTGGAAATGAATCTACGGAATTCAAAAAAATATTGTCGCTGAGCGACGAGAAAGTCGGGATAGTATGAAAAGATTACGAAATAAAACTACAATCTTAAATTAAATTATTTTATTCTTAGACAAGCTTTTGGCCGTGACTTTGTAAGCGTGGATGTTGAGGTGAATAATTTCCTATTATTTTTAGAAATAGACTTAAATTATGCTAAAAATTAATTAAATTAAGTGGTAAATGGTTTAAGACTATTTTATAATTAGAGTGTATTATGCTATTGATGGACCTATTTATATACAACATTAACTGTATTGCCGTGCGGAGCAAGGATCACCAGACTGCTAACCGAACTTACTCTGGAACACGCAACATAGAACTGTCAGTGTGAGATACAGTTCTCTCTTAGGTCTATCCCAGCCACTTTCAATAACTGCCCCTGAGCTTTATTGATGGTCATAGCGTAGTATACTTATACTAATACGTAGTATACTATTTTAGGGGATTCTACAGTCTTTTAAATATAAAAGGATACTCTGATGAGATTAATGATATTTTAGGTTTGAATATTTTTCCTTTGATCACATCTAGTGAGTATAGTGGCTGCGACAATGTTGCGATGGAGAACAGGAGTATATCCTGGAGATATTTAAATTCGTCATCAAGAATAGGGATTCTTTTACGCAATTAATAAATAAGTATTCCATAAAATATTATCGGAACCATCGGAGATTGATTATTATTGATAATAGGTCCGAAGACTTTGGTCGACAATGACGAATTAAAGGCGATTGTGCAAGCTGATGATACACAATCTACGGCTGAATTAGCAGCAGCTTTCGACGTTAGCGTCAAAACAATATTGGTCCATTTGCGTCAAATTGGCAAGGTAAAAAAGCTTGACAAATGGGTGCTCCACGAACTCAATGATGCCTTGAACGTGCCTTGCACTGCTCAACAGACACATAAATGAAGGAATTTTGAACCGCCTTGTTACCTCCGATTAAAAAATGGATTCTGTTTGATAACCGCAAGCGCTCAGCAAGTTGGTTGGATCCTGGTTCAGCACCTAAACAATGCCCTAAACGAAAACTTACCCCTAGAAAAGTGATGGTCACTGTTTGGCGGTCTAGCGCCGGTGTGATTCATCACAGCTGCTTACCAAACGGGGTGAGCATTACTGCAGATGTGTACTGTGAAGAACTGAACATAATGATGGAGAGGCTGGCACATCTCCAACCAGCATTGGTCAATCGCTCGTCTCCGCTGCTCCTGCACGACAACGCGCGACCTCATACTGCACAGCAGGCGGTCTCCAAGTTGCAAGAACTGGGGTTGGAAGCTCTCCGTCATCCGCCCTACTCACCAGACCTTGCGCCTACAGACTACTACTTTTCCAGAATTTGGATAACTTCTTGGCGGGAAAAAAATTCAATACCGGAGAAGCAGTACAAAATGCCTTTGAAGAATTTGTTGCCTCCCGTCCAGCTGATTTCTTTAAGAACGGCATCAATAAACTGCCACTGCGTTGGCAAAGATGCATTGATTGCATGGGTGATTACTTCGATTAATACAAATAAAAAATTCATGAAAAAAATTTGTTTAAATTTTTTCATACAAAACGGCAATTTCATAGGTAAAGACCTAATATTAAATATAATTTGCGAATGTTTAAAATTATACTCTTATAAATAATTGTAAATTATAATGTACTAGCTGTTGCTCGCGGCTCCGCCCGCGTAAGTATAGTATCCCTCGGGAACACTACTTTTTCGGGATAAAAGGTAGCCTTTGTTTTAATCCAGAGTCCAAACTACTACCGTACCGAATTTCATCGAAATCTGTTCACTAGTTTTTGCGTGAAAGCGTAACAAACATCCACGCTTGCACATTTATAATATTAGTAAGGATTATATTTAATTTTATGTTCCACAACATCAAGTGGTAGTATGAAAGATCAAAATATATTAATAGAATAAAACCATATTATTGTAACTTCATTCTGGCAATAAATAAATTACGAATTATGAACTTTTATCTGGAGTCTGGTGCCATTGCACAATATTGGAGGCTTATTATTTATTAATAACATAACTGGTGCTCCAATATTAAAACGGAGTTTTCTTGGAAGACCTGTTGGGTTTAGAGTATGAAAGAACTCCACGGGATAGTTTACTGCATCATCAGTTTGTACTACTGAATCCATTGACTTATATTGTACTTCATCTACTTCAAATGACTTGAGTAAAAGTTAATTTATTGTGGCTGCCTTTTTTTTTGGGAGTCAAAATGGCACGTTCACATAACCTTTCTATGGGCTTTGTCATAAGATTGGTGACATCAGGAGTTTACCCGTTAGTGAATTCTATAAGTGATGTCACCGCTGTTGCCAAACTTTGCGTAGTAGTAATTTTACCATTAATTGTAGGGAAAACGCCATTTCCTCTTTTAAGCAACAAGTCTTAAACTGTTCATCAGACTGTTCACCTCTGAAATGAACTCTTATGTTTATTGTAAAAGCGAGCTTTTGTGTGTGACTCCACATGTATGATGACTTTAAATACGACATTACCTTATCCGCTCGTATGCCCCTGGGTACTAGGAGTATCAAAATAAAGAGCTTGACGAGAACATTCCAAAAATATGCCTACAACAAATATATTAAAATGGTTAAGAGTCTGACTCTGAAAAAAAATACATTCATACCCCTGTTCATCCCTTTAAGGGTTGAATATCGAAAAATTGTGAAATACATGTTTACTAATTTTCTTTTAGGACTACATTTACAAAGTTCCAAGCTGAAATGCTCATTTAATATTTTTTCCCCACAAAGTTTATTAAGGCTTTTTACCAATTAATAGATCGAATTTTAGAAAACATTGAATTAAAGTTTTAGTAGATCATGTCAAAGAATATCACGAAATTTCAAACAGATTTGACCACAAACAAAAAAGTTACATGCAAACGTTGATACCCCTTTTTTCCCCTTTAGTGGGTGAGTTTCGCAAAATCCCTTCTTATTGGACCTATAGTCACAAAACGGTCCAAATATTACGTTTCTAGCTTCAGTAGTTTTGCCTCGGCGTTGATGAATCAGTCAGTCAGGACATGTTACTATATAATATGTAACTAATATAATTATGTTTAAAAAATTAAAACCGACTTCCAAAGTAAAAATGCACAAAAGAGTATGAAATATAACTTATTTTCTACATAATTCACTTTTTAAATTTGCCTGAAATTTTAACTATTTCTCTACACAATCTTCATAATTTTATATATAATAGCCCGAACAACATCTTGATTTAATAATATTTAAAGTAGAACTCACGTTCAATTTGGTTGGTACAATAATATTAAATTTATATTATTATCTATTGTAGTAGTCGGCGGAAAAATTGTAGCGATAAGCATTAAATATAATATTATAGTGATGATGATGATCACGAATATATTTTCGCCAATAGCAATATTTCAGACATTGATATCGGTGCACAAAACTCTGATGAGTAGTGAGTGAGTACCTTTGTCATCCTAATAATATTAAATATGTTGGTGTTTCTTGTGATGATGGTGGTGATGATGATGATTACTGTAATTGACGTAGTGGCATATATGCTTGTAGTTCTTTGAACAATGCCGAAATTTTCAAAACAGCTATCTATAAGAAGTCAGGAGTTCTGTTCAGTACTTTTGGATCCAGGGTATACTTTGGGGCAAAATCTTACTTTTTGGTAGCTTGGACTACTTCAGAAAAAATTTAAATCGCCATATGTGTCCATATGTGTGTGTGTATAAATTTCGAGGAGTTTCCCAGATTCCTCATGGATCCCATCATCAGGTCACCACTTTTGTGAAAACGGGACCAACCTCGGAGTATATACCCTTTACATCAGACGGCCGAGTAATCGATGAACACACATAAAAAAATATATACAGCCGAATGTATAACCGTCTCCATTTTTGGAATTCGTTTAAAACTTCTCGTAACATAGTGTTCGGGGACACATTCCTCCGAAACGGCTTGACCAATTCTTATGAATATTTTTTTCCTATTCGTTAAGTCTGAGAACCGGTCGTAATCTAAGATTCAAAGATTAAATCTATCTTTTATATAAAGCAAAACAACGTTTGCCGGGTCATCTAGTAGAAGATTATAAAATTATTAGATTAACATAAGTATCCTCGACATAACACCAGTAAACAAACAAATTACAAAATTTCCACACGCGTATCGAAGTTTGAATAATTGTCGCCGTGGCGCATAAGTGTACAGTACCTGGGAGTCGTTTACTAAAACCCGAGCAAAGCTCGGAGTTTTAGTAAACGTAATAAAATAATAAAATAATATATAATAAAATATAAACGAAAAAAAAATAAGAATCACAAAAATCTTTAGCTGACCGGGATTCGAACCCACCACATTCCAAATTGCCAAAGAACGCAAAAATTATACATAGATTAGCATACCAAGCTTCCAATCACACATACGTAAGGGAGTCGAAAATATTGATATATTGTTTCACGAGTCACGACATACATAATATATTGCTTAAAAATACGCAGTTTCGAAGTGATAAGACTTAGCTAGATCGATTTATCTCCCTCAAAACTTACTGCGCACAAAATTTCATGTAAATACTTGTAGCCGTTGTCGAGATTCTGCATATATACATACAAGATAGTCTCGTTTAAAGTATAAGTTTTTTAATTTTTATTACAAAAAGTTTAGGCTATAGGGCAAACTCTTAACCCGATCGTATTTGTTTCAGGCTTAAATTGTAGCTGACTAAACTGTCTGGAATTTTTCTCAAATTTTTGATATCATTCCTCGTTTCCAAAATATCAAGAGAATTTTTTTTCACTGTAACTATTTTTTTTTCACTATTCTAAAATAACCCTATATTCATCCCCTTCGAGCTGGCAACCAAGTCCGTGGTTTGCTTCGGATCATATATGTACGTGTGTTTATACTATAGTGTCTAACACTCTTTATAAGTTCTAGAAGACAGATAATCCTATTTTCTTGAAATGGGAGATCGGAAAGTTTTACATTGTTTTATTCTTGTCCCCATTGATATATTTTATGGCAAAGATTACCAAGCTTCAATATATTTTCAAAGCGTATCGGAACGTACTTAAATGGAGAACATATTATGGAAAGAAACAAGAACTAATAACAATTTACATGGCAGATTTGATTTGGTTAATATAATTTTAGCTTTTTCAGTGCTAAATAAAGTTTTCGATTGAAATTTTGAAACGTTTCAACTATGTGAAGAACCGGATTGATGCTTGTAATAATTTTAGTTTAAATTTTTGTTATTGATCAATTCATTAGCGTCCTGCACTCATAAATTTCGGACCGTGAATCGGACTGCATTCCAAGCCGCGTCTGTCGTGCTAATTACGACTATATATATATATATGTGTGTGTGTCACGGTTTGGACTGCCGGCATCTTACATAATAGGTTACGTCATAGCGTGCGTTTCAAACTGCAGAAATGTGCTGTCATCGACATGCCAGATCGGACTGTCGGTCCCGCGCATTTACTGTTAGGTGCGAAGCGCGGGTTGAAACGGCGCGTGCTTTTTCCCGCGGTCAGAACTGTATGTGTGACGAGTGCAATTCAATGTTAATAATATTATTATTAACACACATGTATTAATCATCCTATATAATATTCAATTTGCCATTCATTCTTAAAGTTTTTCCTTAGATTAAAGTTTTACAGAATCAACGAAGCAGCGCCTTTTAAAATGTTAGGCATAAATACTGGGAACGTTCGACTGCAGTGGAACTTGTTTATTACGGCTGCATTATGGAATTCACTAAGTGGGATATTTCAGAAATAAATCAACTGAAATGAATTCAAACTACAGCACTTCATTTATTATTGAACTAGTTATGGCCAGCTACTTTGCGTAAGACATAGCCCAAGGGGACAGTACATTGTTTCTGGATGAAAAATATAGAAAATAATACTAGATTTTAAACTTGTCTTCAATTCAGGTCCTTAAAAAATAAGTACAAAATTTATACAAATTATTGCCGTCAGTCTGGCCTTTATTTCATCGCAAAAAATATTTGGATCAATCTTCTTACAAATATTTATTTAGGCGAGTATGAGGACTTTGAATATACCAAATTATATGTATTATTGCTCATGACAACACTTGATTTATTACCTAATAACTTTCAAAGTTGCATCCACGTGTTTGCATTTTGATATTACTTAAGTTGTTCACTTCTTTCAATATCCATAAAGAATGAAGTTCCCGCGTTATAAAAGCGTGGATCATTTAGCAAACTACTTTGTTGCAGATTTAAGGCGCCTTCGTTCGAGGGAGACATGGGTTCGGATACGGTTATAGATGCGGACACGAGAGCGACGGTCCTGTTCGACTGCCAAGTATCTTCGCTTAGAGATAAAACGGTAATTCTCTATAATGGTAATCCGTTATTAGAGTTCACGCTCAGTCACTTATGGACTGCTGTGTCAGGAACATAAATTATGATAGACACTGCGTAGAAATATCTTAACCTGTAGCCAAAGGTTTAAAGAGCATAAATCATTGTAACTGAAGCTTAGCTTAATTTGCCAATGGATTGAAGAAAATTCACCTGAAATAGGTAATTTAAATGACTATAATTCTCAATTTTAAAGGTCGCCTTCACTTTACAAAAAGACCTATGACCAGTTTAGTAAGCTTACTAATCGATTTAGAACTAAGAGCTCCCCTTAAGCATGACAAAGGGACGAAAAGCGTCATTCAAATAAAGCCTTAGAGTATTCCGGTAATTTAAATGCTACATTCTCTAAAATATCGTTAATGTTACAGGTATCCTGGCTAAGGGTGTCTAAAGATCAAAATTTTGAATTACTGACCGTAGATCTGGAACGACACACAGCTGATTTCAGGTGAGTAATTTTCTTCCGAAATTTTCGAAATATTTTACAAACATGAATCGAGTTTAGTAATCATGTTTTTAACCGACTTCCAAAAAGGAGGCAGTCATACGTTCGGCTGTATGTATATTTTTTTGTATGTTATTAGAAGGAATACAGTGTGTCTTTGAGTATTTAGTGTATATCTTCCATTATTCAAAATTTAAGCCTGTGATTGTCGTTCTTATCACACTCCTATTTATTTCGCGATCCACGATTTCACAATGTTGATTATGAACTTTCGCTCAATGCATAATAATTCTACGTGTAACCTGAAATTACGTGTTACCGGGAATCCATTATAACAATATTCCGTGTAATTCAAAACAACCCCTTTGTTATTCAGTGAATGCCACGCCAATCATCGAAATTTGTTTACACGTGCGAACTCAATTGTCAATTCCTATCGAACGCTTTTTCAAAATCCTTGACTTCCTGTTAACATTTGGTTTTGATCAAAAACACGTATTATGCTTAGTACAACGTTTAAACTTGTTTTTTGAGATTAAAAAAGTCTTATCGTTCGCTCCAGTATATGGGCCGATTTCACGAAAAAATACGATCCCCTTATATCTCGGAGAGTTGTGAATATATGATATTCAAAACAGGTTCAAAAGACGCAAATTCACGAGAGCTATAAGGTGCAAAAAGAATCATTCGAGAAAGTAAAAAATGAAAAAAGTTATGGGCGAAATAGGGGAAAAAAATTCATTTCCGGATTTTTTATTTTGGCGCTCGATATTTTGGAAACGAAGAATGATATAAAAAATTTAAGAAAAATTCCTCTGAACAGTTTAGCCTGCTACAATTTGAGCCTAAAACAAATACGATCGGGTTTAGGATTTTCCCTGTAGCCTAACTTTTTTGAAAAAATAATTAAATATCTTTTACTTTAAACGAGACGATCTTGTATGTATATAATCAGAATCTCGACAACGGCTACAAGTATTTACATTAAATTTAGTACGCAGTAAGTTTTGAGGGAGATAAATCGATCTAGCTAGGTCTTATCCCTCAGAATCTGCGCATTTTTAAGTAACATATGCAGTTTGTTTGTTCACAGGTGTTATGTTGAAGATACTTGTCAATGTTAATTAATTAAGTTAATTAAGGATGTTAATCCTTTAATTTTATAATCTTCTACTAGCTGACCCGGCAAAAGTTGTTTTGCCATAATATATAAAATATAGATTACGACCGATTCTCAGACCTACCATTTGGTTTTATCCGACTTCCAAAAAAGGAGGCGGTTATACATTCGGCTGTATATATTTTTTGTGTGTTCAACGATTACTCCGCCATCTGTAGACCGATTTTCAAAATTATTTATTGACATCAAAGTGGTGGCCTGATGATGGGGGGATCCAAGAGGAATCGAGGGAACTCCTCGAAATTTATATGGACATATATGGCGATTTCAAAATTTTCTGAAGTAGTCCAAGCATATGCTACCAAAAAGTAGTACCTACTGTTGTGAATCTAATGTGTATCTTATTATTATTTATAAACACTAAAAGACTTACGATTGGTTAGAACTATTTATTTAATTATTTTAACTATTTTTACATTCGTATGGATAGAATTTTCATTGCTAAGTCTATGTGACAACTTTGTCACATATAAAAATAATACATTTAAAAACATAACAAAACTTTTTGAAAAACGTGTGGACAAATCCACCACATCCTCCCCGCCTTGCGACGTGCCTTAAGTTCCAAAAGGTTTACAAAACAAATTTTAAAAATACAACAAGGCATACAAAAAATTCTAATAATGCACACACCAACAACTCCCAAATTCCTCCCCACCATGGCGCTGATGGGACTATAAATCGCCATAAAACCCTTTGTCTTAAGCTGCTATTGTCCAACTCCAAAAGGCCTATGCGTTGTGATATCGGACCCTGCAATATCTTCAATTCATTTAACTCTAGCATACATTTAGGTTCTCTAGCGCAAAGCTCCTCTGGAAATGACTGGTCAAAGTCATTACTTAAAATCCAACTCTTGTCATAACTGTTGCCTATAAAAATAAAGAATATCTCAACCTTCACCTTTCTACTCATCGTCTTGAGGTCCTTACATTCTTCGATGCTGCAGTGCACCTCGCTTGATACCTTCACCGCAGAGCTATTTTGTTTAGTGTCTGCAGTTAGGAAGAGTGAAATCTGTTGCATATTGACAAAAGTAAGTGTCAATGTCATTTTTGACATTGACAGATGTCATGAAGTAAAGTCTATTTAGTTAGTTTATTTCAGTTGGCCAAAAGGCTATAAATAGTGTAGACGTAGGTATATTGTTATGTTAGGCATATACCTCATATGTAATACGTAATCAGTGTTAAGCACCAATAAAGGAGAATATAATAATTGTTGCTGTATTATTATCATCACCACTCAGACACACATCAGGACTTACAATCAAGAGGTCGAAGCCCGCTACATGGTGTCAGAAAAAGAAGTAAAAAATAAGTTGTCAAGAAAACGAAAATCATGAACGCAAAAGGGGGTACATCGAAAACTCCGGAAGCTTCGAGACAATCTGAGTGTGGGAACTTAACAATGGCAGGAAACGGAGTGCAGAAGCTTTAGATCTCTACAGAAATTATCAACAATAATGCTGAAAATTTCAAGAAATGGACCCAGTCATTCGAAATATTCCTACTGGCGTCAGGCATGGAGAAGACGGAAGACAAAAGAAAAATTGCAATCATGCTGCATTCCATGGGAGATAAGGGCCTAAATATCTACAATTCCTTCAATTTCGACCTAAGTACTGCTACATTCCAAGAAGTCAAGGCAAAATTCGTCGAATATTTTGAACCCAAAAAGAATTTGACCGTGGCGCGGCACAAATTCTTTACGTTGAAACAACGTGTGAACGAATCCTTGGAAAATTTTCTAATGGAATTAGAAAACGCAAGTCATGCCTGTGAGTTTGGTTCGCTACGTGATTCCCTTGTAAAGGACATTTTCATTGCTAATATGGCCACAAACTTCTCGCAGTTTCGTCAAAAGCTCCTACAAGAGCAAGATTTATCCCTAGAAAGAGCCAAACTCCTCTGTAGAACACTCACGATGGCGCAGAAAAGTGAAGAATCAATCAATGCAGCAGATGGAAAAGAAGAAGCCACAGTATACAAGCTACACAAAAATCGTCGGACCAGTTTCCCCCCACACCAGAAGAGAAAAAACTCAAGATCCACATCACGCCAAGGTCACCCAAGGTCAGCTACACCTGGTTCCAGAACATCGTCGTGTGTAAAGTGCAACACATCGCATGGTCGCCGCAACTGTCCAGCATGGAAATACAGATGCAGGTCATGTTTTAAATATGGACATTTTACTCATCTATGTTTTAAGAAAAATAATGTCAGGACTATTGGTTCTGGGGTAGGTAGCATAAATCTCGATGATGAATCAAGCCCCAAAGGTGCTGAGGCTGAGAGATTTACAATAGGGGCATTATTCAATATTAAAAACATAAAGTCACAAAATGCTAGTACAAATATGATTAACACAAACAATTCCTGGCACTATTCTCTTAAAATAAACATCAAAAATGTAGATTGCCTAATTGACACTGGAGCAGACATAAATGTGATGTCTTATCAAGTATTTAAAGAATTGAATCTTAAATTTGACAAACAGAGTAAAGAAATGTGTAAAAAATATAATATCTTTGCCTACAGTGGGCATAGAATTCCGATAATTTCAGTGTCAAACATTTGTTGTTTAGTAGAAAACAAAACAAAACCAGAAAACATTACTTTTGTTGTAACTAAATTAAATTGTCCAACTGTGATTGGTTTACCCACTTGTATAAAGCTAAATTTAATAACAAAAAACTTTCATATAAAGAATGAAAATGTCAAAAATGTTGAGCAAAATGTGTATAATATATATCAAAAAACTTGTGACAAAATTGTGACCAGATATAATGATGTGTTTCAGGGTCTAGGCTGCCTCTCATACGAACACAGCATCGTGCTAAAGAAGGATGCTATTCCGTGCGTTGACCCCCCTAGAAAGGTACCCTTCGCGTTGGTTGAACCGTTAAGGAAAGAGCTTCAACTCATGGAAAACATGGGAGTCATACGGAAGGTGAACAAACCTACTCTCTGGGTGAGTAGTTTAGTTATAGCCATGAAAAAGAATGGTGGATTGAGAATTTGCTTAGATCCTAGAAATTTAAATAAAAATTTATTGAGATGTCATTATCCAATTAAAAATATAGATGAAGTCAGGTCTAAATTGTCCAAAGCCTCTTATTTTTCGCATTTAGATGCGTTTTCTGGGTTTTATAATATAAAATTAACTAAAGAAAGTAGTGATCTATGTACATTTCAAACTCCCTTTGGCAGATACAAATTTTTAAGATTACCTTTTGGAATAAACACGGCTACAGAAATTTTCTATAAAACCATGATAGATCTTTTCGGAGACATTGAAGGTATAATAATTTGGTGTGATGACATTTTAATATACGGTGAAACAATTGAAATACACAATAAAAGGTTAGAAATGTTTTTGGAAAGGGCTAGGCAAGTTAATTTAAAATTAAATAAAGCCAAGTGCAAGTTTCTTCTAGAAGAAATAGCATATTTGGGCTATATTTTTAGTAAGAAGGTGTAAAAATTGATCCAGAGAAAGTTAAAGCCATAAAAGATATGCCCATACCTAAAAATATTAAAGATTTGCAGAGATTTCTAGGCATGATTAATTTTTTAGCACCGTTTATAGAAAATCTAGCAGAAAAAACTAATACCTTAAGAAATTTGTTAAAAAAAGATATATTATGGTTATGGGATGAAAATTGTCAAAAGTGCTTTGATTTGTTAAAAGAAGTCGTATCTAAAGCACCTGTGTTAACTAATTATAATTGCAACTTACCTGTGATTTTGTCGGTAGATTCATCAAAGAATGCATTGGGAGCGGTATTGACGCAAAACAAACGACCCATTGCATATAGTTCAAGAACACTTACCTCCTCTCAACAAAACTACGCTCAGATTGAAAAGGAATTGTTTGCCATACAATTTGGATGTAATAAATTTCACCAATATATTTATGGCAGTAAAACAACTGTTCATACTGATCACAAACCTTTAATTTACCTTTTTAAAAAACCTCTTCATGAAGTACCTGCTAGACTACAAAGAATGATGTTATCGTTGCAGGGTTACGACCTAGAAGTGGTTTATGTACCTGGTAAATATATGTATATAGCAGATACTTTGTCAAGAGCCTCACTTAGTGATACATACATACCTCAGTACGAACAAGACTTACAATATAATGTAAATTCAATATTTTCTAATCTCTCAGTGAGTAAGCCATATTTAGAATTAATATTATTAGAAAGTAAAAATGATGAATCTTTAAATCTGCTCAAGTCTTATATTCAGAATGGTTGGCCAAGAAGCAAAGACAAAGTAAGCTATCTTGTGAAACTATATTGGAACATTCAAAATGAAATACATATAATGAACGGCTTAATATTTAAAGGCAATAGGCTTATTGTTCCAAAATCCTTACAAAGACAGATTTTAGATAAAATACACTGTGGGCATTTAGGTATTAATAAGACACTCAACATAGCTAGAGAAACAGTTTATTGGCCAAATATTAACGCGGATATTAAAAACCTAATTGATCAATGTTCGGCGTGGGCAAAATTCATGGCAAACATACCCAAGGAACCGTTAAAATGCCATGAGATATCTTATCTTCCGTGGGAGAAGGTAGGTATAGATTTATTATATTTTGATGGAGAAAATTTCCTTGTCTGCATGGATTATTATTCCAAGTACATAGAGCTAGCTTCTTTGCATAAGAATTACACTGTCGATAACGTTGTTAAAAACCTCAAATCCTTCTTTGCTCGATTAATTTATATTAATTTTATAAATAAATGGTATCCCGAAAACATTAATATCTGACAATGGTCCACCATTTAACTCTTGCAAATTCAAGTATTTTCTTGTTGATTGGGATGTAGAACACATTACTACCAGTCCTTATTGGTCCAGATCTAATGGCCAGGCTGAAAGTGGAGTTAAAATTGTCAAAAACATATTAAGAAAATGCAAGGAAGATGGCTCGGATATACATTTGGCGTTACTACACTACCGCAACGCTGCTAAGGGAGATTTTCCCAGTCCGGCCGCATTATTAATGTCTAGAAACTTGTGAGTAAATTTACCAATTCTAAACAGAAAACTCAGACCAAAAGTTGTAAAATTTTCGACATTTGAAAGATGTCATAATCAAAGCAGAGACAGAATGTCTTTTTATTTTGACAGGAATGCGAAGTATACATCCTATTTGTTTCAGCCTGGAGATGACATTTATTTCAAAAAAAATCCTAAATCTTTTTGGTCTCCGGAAGAGAAAATAGGTTGTGGTAGATCATATTATGTAGTGGATCCAAATGGTGTTGTGTATAGGAGGAATAGGGGACACATTAGACCTAGAAAAAAGAATTTAAAAAATACAAATCCTCCACCTTCTTTTTATGGCAACGGCAGCACTGACGATATGCCTCCCATGCAGGACAGTATAGATCCCATGAGTTCGGCACAGCTCGGAGACGGTCCTGTTCAAAATTGCATTATCGATGATAACTGTGTTCCTATGGAAAGTCTAGAAAATACCGGTTACGTAACCAGGTCTGGTAGAAGTGTGAGACGTCCTAAATTGTACATACATGAGAAATTTGAGTAGATAAGTAATGTACTGTTATTAGTTATGTAAGTTACTTAATACTAATATTAGTTTGCTTTTTTTCTCGAAAAGGGAGATGTTGCATATTGACAAAAGTAAGTGTCAATGTCATTTTTGACATTGACAGATGTCATGAAGTAAAGTCTATTTAGTTAGTTTATTTCAGTTGGCCAAAAGGCTATAAATAGTGTAGATGTAGGTATATTGTTATGTTAGGCATATACCTCATATGTAATACGTAATCAGTGTTAAGCACCAATAAAGGAGAATATAATAATTGTTGCTGTATTATTATCATCACCACTCAGACACACATCAGGACTTACAATCAAGAGGTCGAAGCCCGCTACAAAATCGAGGGTACAGCAGTTGGATCAGCCAAAAACGTTTTCTCTATGCACCTTTGGTCACTGGCCAATAGTTCACGATCATACTCTTTACTCAGCTCATCTTTGACAAAACGTTTGAATTTCTCTACTGTTTTGTCATAATAGCTATCATACGGCGGAAAAGTCTCTACTAGTTCATTGACTACCTGGTGTAGAACTTTACACCAGGGATTGCGGTATAGTTGAGTACTATGCCGCGATCGTACACCTGAGTGTTGAGTTCTTTTTGACAGCTGTTCGCATTGCACTGCCTTATACCTGTTCTTTTTTATTATGATCTGTTATTTTGCTATTATTTGTTGTTTGTTAATATTAGATATAATTTATAAATAATAATAATATTATGTTTAATTTGTTTCTCTTTTTTTATGTGGTTAGGCAAATGTCCGTTTTGTTTCTGTTATTTGTAATTATTATTATTATTATTATTATTATTATTTTTTTCCCCCTTTTCTCCCTCCCTTTTCCCCTTTTCTCCCTCCCTTTCAACAACTTCAGGTAACGTGATTGCTAATTATTAATTGACAAAAACTTCCGGACGATGCGGCATGTGTTGAGGATAACTGCTTTTTGTAAAGTGATGAATGTGAGTGAATGTATGTTGAGTGTTTTGAGAGATGTATGGAGTGTTTTAGGAATGACGCCAGTTGTTGAAATTATTATGGGTATAGTTTTGACTGTGGTAACTTTCCATTGTGATTTTATCTCTATTGTCAAGTCAGTGTATTTTGCGAGTTTGGTTGTGTGCGTGGATGTGAGGTTGTGTGTATTAGGTATGGCAACGTCTATCAGGTAAACAGTTCTATTTCTTTTGTCATGGAGCGTTATGTCAGGTCTGTTATGATGTACCGTCTTGTCTGTAAGTATTGTCCTGTCCCAGTAAAGTTTATAATCAGGTGAGTCTAGTATGATTTGTGGTGTGTATTTGTAATATGGGGACTTCTCTGTGATGAGGTTGTGTTTGTGTGCAAGTATCTGATGTATGATTGATGCTACCTGGTCATGTCTGTGTTTGTAGTCTGTTTGTGTGATGGATGAGCAGGCGCCTGTGATGTGCTGTATAGTTTCCGGTTGCTTGTGGCAGTGACGACAATGGTCACTACCAAGGTTACGACCTCTTATTATATGTTTCCTATAATTTTTGGTGTCTATTACTTGGTCTTGAATTGCCAGCATAAACCCTTCCGTTTCAGGGAACAATTCTCCGTGTTTTAGCCATGCGTTTGACGCTATTTTGTCTACGGCGTTATTATTTAGATCCAGGCGGTGCCTGCCATGTAAGGTTTTATTTGTCCATGCTTCAATTTTTTGTTGATTAGTGTAGCTGTTTATTCTTTTTGTGTTATCGGCGAGAGTTAGCGGTGTGTGGGTATCAGTTTTGCAAATGGCTTGATGTAAAGTTACTGTTTTTGCTCGATTATAAAAGAATTTTCGGAGTAGATCTATTTGTCTATTATGTAGATTAACTATATCTATGAGTCCTCTTCCGCCTTCGGCTTTAGGCAGGATTAATCGTTGGATACAAGCTCTTGGGTGGTGTTTCCTGTGCTTCGTCATTGTAGTGTTTATTATCCTCTGTAGAGATTTAAGTTCGGTTTGGTTCCAGCGGATTACACCAAAGGAATATGTAAGTATGGGTATTGCGTATGTGTTAATAGCTTTAATTGTGTTTTTTGAATTTAACTGTGTAACTAGAATTTTGTGTAGTCTGGCTCTGAGTTTGTGTTTGAGTTGTGTTTTAATTTGTTTGTAGTGTAGCTGTTGTGACTGATAATATCCCAGGTATTTGTATCCTTCTAACGGGTCTACAGACTAAATGATATCATCGTTATTAAGTTTATATTGTGTGTCTTCTATATTACCTTTCTTTATTGCTTGTATTTTGCATTTATCTATTCCGAACTCCATGTGTATTGTATTAGAAAATATTTGTGTAAGGTCAGCTAAAGTGTGAATGTTGTTTAATGTGTTCGCAAAGATTTTGATGTCGTCCATATACATGAGGTGTGAGAGTAATGTATGTTGTGTGTTGTGTTTAATTTTAAATCCCCGCTTACTTTCATTAAGGATATACGATAATGGATTTAGTGCTAGGCAGAACCAAAGAGGACTTAAAGAGTCCCCTTGAAATATACCCCTTTTTATGGGTATTAAGTCAGTTTCAATTGTTTTTGTAGAATCACAAATTTTTAGACTAGTTTGCCAGTTTGGCATTATTTTTTCGAGGCAGTTAATAATTATTGGACTGATTTTATAATGTTTTAATATATAGATAAGCCATGAGTGAGGTACAGAATCAAACGCCTTTTTGTAATCGATATACATGGTATATATGCTGCGTTTCTGTTTACGTGCCTGATTTGATATTACAGAGTCTATGATTAGTTGCTCTTTGCAGCCTTGACTGTATTTGCGGCATCCCTTCTGTTCTTCGGCTAGGATGTTGTGTTTTTCTATATGTTTGTATATTAAATTGCTAATGCATGCTGTGATTATCTTGTAAATGTTTTGAAGACAAGTTATGGGCCTATATTTTTCCGGGTTTGTAGTATCAGAATTATCCTTTGGTAGCATGTATGTTATGCCCTGTGTGATGAAATGTGGCATTAGGTCTGGGGGACGGATAAATGAATTGATGTGTTTGAGTAGTAAACTATGTATGCATGTAAGCTTTTTGTACCAAAAGTTGTGTATGTTATCCGATCCACTTGCTTTCCAGTTGTGTGTTTTAGCTATAACAGATTTCAGTTGTTCTAACTGAATCTGATCGAATTCCATTTCCGGTATGTCTGCAAATCTAGCTCTATCTTCTTCAATCCATGGACTATTTTCATGCTGTTTTGGATGGGACCATATGTTTGACCAGTATGTATGCATAGATTCAGGAGTGGGTGAAGGGCTATTATTGGGGTGATTGTGTTGAGAAGTATGTTTTTGAGCAAGTTTTCTATAAAATAGTTTTTCGTTAAAATAAAATTCCTTGTTTTGTGTTTTTCTATTACTACAATCTTTATATCTTTTTAATCTATTGGTTAGTATGTTTAATTTCTGCTTTAAAGTGTCCAAAAAGTGTATTGCGTCAGAATTTTCAGACTCGTGTTGTGCATGTATTTTGTACTGATGCTTTATTTTCTGTATCTGTTTTTCTAGGTATGGCGAACGAGTGCCCCGTACTCAGTGAGTCTTCCTATGTTCACTCTAAGGTCACCTATTCTTCCCTCGAGCCGTTTCTGCCACCAGGGTATCGCCTGCGTTTTGTTTACATTGGTTGTATTATTATTAATATTTATTCTTACTCCGCTAAATTTGGTTGAGGTGTGTGCTGCAGTTTAAATGTAAGTATGAAGAGTGTTAAAGTCGGTATCCTCACGAATCATGTTTGGAATTATGTTAGTGTTAAGGCAATTAACTCTCTCAAACAATTTTTTAGATGGCTTTAATTTGGGTAAAGATAGACGTGCTGTTGGATGTATCTCTTTAAATATGTTAAAAGACTCTAGAAACATTTCTTTTAACTCTGTTTCTAATTCTATTGACAAAACAGGTACGCGATTTTGGATTGGGACTAAGTTGACTATGTCGTTTTGTTGGTTTGGTATGGAAGAATGATCCCCTAGCAGGACTTGTGTTACGTCTAAGCCAGGTTGAGTAACGTTTTCATCCGGTTGGTGTTGTATGTTTTCAACCGATATTTCATCAAGCTCAGTCTGTACTTCTTCGCGTATCTTTTTAAGTTGTTCGCTTGATAGAAGACAATTACTAACAATAGATCTCCGTTGGTCTGCTATCCTTTGTATTGAAAGGTGTGCTATTGACGGGCATGTGGCGATGATTTCTTGGTGTAATATCGGTCTATAGGTGGTTAGGTCAGTCTCTAGTTTGGTTATTCTGTAATAAGCTCTCATTATCGTCTCATTAATTTCAGTTGTCCATCTCATTCTTTGAAGTGTGCAGTTTGTATCAGAATTACCTAGTTGCGTCATGTCTTGTTCGTCAGTCAATTGTTCGTTTTGATTTTGTAATAAAGTTTTTACGTCGTTTTTTATACTTAAAATCTCTTGGTGGCTTAAAAGGCGCCTTTGAACGATTGCTCGTCGCTGATCACCTACTCTTTGTTTCGACGCTTCTATTTCTGGTATTGTGTTGAAAATAATGAATGTAGCTGTGTTAAGTATGATTTAGTGTCAGTTTCTAATTTGGTGATGATGAAATATTTGTGCATTATGAAAATGTTCATTTCTTTGGACCATTTTTTACGTTTGCACTTAGAACTATGAATGGGTGCAGTAACTCTGGCTGGAATAGCCTCCTGCACAACATCCACAGTAGATTCTAATGACGGTGATATTGATGAATTTGATGAAATGGATTGATTGGCAGTAAGATATGAAGCTGGAGAAGATAGTGGTGATGAAAAAAGTGATGATATTGGGGAGAGACAAAATGACGAGGTTTCTCTAGGATGTGTAACATTATCATTGTGCGATACGGTGCCCACCCCAGAATACGTAGGGCAGCCCGGACCCGAGGGTCCGGGGCGGGATTCTCCATTGCTATCCGCTCCGGTAACCGCCTGGGGTATATTTCTGCTTCTTAGACGCATCACATATGGTTATTACCTTAATGGAAGAGTTAACTAAACGGGAAAGACAGAAAAAGACGAAACAAAGGTGGTGAAGGTAGATAAAAAAAAATTAAACAGAATCAACGCACAAACAAGAATTGACCAATCAAAAGACGTTGAAAAGATAGTAAAAGAAAGAAAGAACCGATGATCAGCCACGTGAGTACCTCACCCCGAAGAGAGTGGGGTGGCGCACCCAAGTGTTGCCCGGGGACACCAACTATTATTATTATTATTATTTAACATATATTTGTCTCGGCTTAACCTGTAGAATGAAGCAGGTACGGGCGATTGCCAAGTACCCTGTTCATGTAGCGTGGAAGAAGTTTAATTGGTGTGAGTTGTAGGGAAGGATGAAGATGAATTAAGGAAGCGGCGGACTATAGAGCAGGTATCTATAACGATTGACTTTTGTAACTGTATATATGTGTTTTTGTGAAGGTTAAGGGATTTAAGTGCAACGGAAAGCAATAATAATAATAATAATAATAATTATTATTATTATTATTATTATTATTATTATTATTATTATTATTATTATTATTATTATTATTTAACATATATTTGTCTCGGCTTAACCGGTCGAATGAAGCAGGTACGAGCGATTGCCAAGTATCCTGTTCATGTAGCGTGAAAGAAGTTTAATTGGTGTGAGTTGTAGGGAATGATGAAGATGAATTAAGGAAGCGGCGGACTATAGAGCAGGTATCTATAACGATTGACTTTTGTAACTGTATATATGTGTTTTTGTGAAGGTTAAGGGATTTAAGTGCAACGGCAAGCGTTTTTGGAATAACGCCCGTTGAGGAGATGACTATCGGGATTATTTTTACTGTGTTTTGATGCCACATTTGTTTGATCTCATCTGCAAGCGGTATGTATTTTTGGATTTTTTCTGTGTGTTTCTGTTTCAGGTTGTTGGTGTTTGGAACGGCGATGTCTATAAGGTAAGTGGTTTTTTCAGATTTAATTTTGAGGGTTATGTCTGGTCTATTGCTTAGGATGGTACGGTCTGTGACGATATCGCGATCCCAGTAGAGTTTTACGGAGTCATTTTCTAGAACGTTAGATGGTTTGTATTTGTAGTACGGTATATGTGTATCTATAAGGTTAAACTTGATTGCTATTAATTGATGTATATGTTTGGCTACGTTATCGTGACGGTGAGTATATTCTTTATTTGCTAGTGCACTGCATCCTCCGGTAATATGGTCTATTGTCTCAGTGGTTTGGTGGCATAATCTACACTTATCAGTTTCTATGGCTTCTTTGAGGATAAATTTTGAGTAATTGCGAGAATTAAGAACCCTTCTGTTTCACTATAAATGTTGCCCTTAGTTAACCAACTGAATGACGCGGCTTGATCGATATGGTCCTGACTTAACTGGTACGGAAATTTACCATGTAGAGCCTTACTTTTCCATTTTTCTATTTTGTTTCCATCATTAATTATTTTATTTTTAGGGTTAAATTTGTCATTATTTAACTGTAGCGGTGTTCCAGAATGAGGTAAATTTACAATGGCTTTATGAAGTGGGCTTGTGTTAGCTTTTGTCTTGAAATAATTTCGGAGGTTATCTATTTGGGTGTAATGTAGATTTTTTATGTCTATAAAACCACGCCCTCTTTATTGTAAATCTTTCAACTGCTGAATGGATGTGGTGAATATTGTGTTTGTAATAAGCGGTTCGGGTTGCGGTGTTGAGGGTTTCCAAATCAGTGTCAGACCACCTGATAATTCCAAATGAATATGTTAATATAGGGATCGCATAGGTATTTACAGCTTTAATTTTGTTTTGGCCTGACAATTGCGTTTTTAAAATTTTATTTAGTCTCTGTTTGTATTTATTTTTTAATGTATTTTTTATTTCTTTATGATCTATAGCTGTATTTTGTATATAACATAGGTACTTATATGTGTCTTTCGCTTGCATGCTGTCTATTGTTCCTTCTTGTAGTTCTAAGTTGAGTGGTTCTGTATGTGTATGTTTGCCCTTAAGAATGCAATTAATTTTACATTTATCAGTTCCGAATGTCATGTAAATATCAGCGCTAAATTTTCCCGTTAATTTTAATAGTTGTTCCAGTTGTTGCCTGTCAGGTGCGAAGAGTTTTATGTCGTCCATGTAAAGAAGGTGAGTGATTTTGATTTTATTGACTTTATCTATAATATATCCTAAGTTTGACCTATTAAGAGTTTTAGATAGAGGGTTTAAAGCTAAGCAAAACCATAAGGGGCTAAGTGAGTCGCCTTGGAAAATGCCACGCTTAATTTTGATTGGTGAGGTACTAACGGTGGTACTGACTGTTCTTAGATTGAGTTCAGTAGACCAGTTATGCATTATATATTGTAGAAATTGAATTAAAGTATTATGAATCTTATATATTTTTAGTACATGTATCAACCAAGAATGCGGGACACTATCAAAGGCTTTTTGGTAATCTATGTATGCGTAATAAAGGTTCTTATGATCTTTTTTAGTTTGATTATGTATTTGGGCGTCAATGATAAGTTGTTCTTTACAGCCCATTGATCCTTTAGCGCAGCCTTTTTGTTCTTCAGGGATTATTTTATTATCAGTAATGTGAGTATTTAGTTTTTGTGTGATTATTGACGTAAGTAGTTTGTAAAGAGTTGGGAGGCAGGTGATTGGACGGTATTTAGTCGGATTTTTAGTATCGTTTTTATCTTTAGGCTTTAGATATGTTATTCCTTGCATCATAAATAGTGGCACTAATTTGGGATCCTTAAGGGCTGAATTGAATGCTTTGGCGATGTAGTGATGTGTTGAAGTAAAATATTTTATCCAATAATTTTGAATTTTATCTGGCCCTGGTGCCTTCCAGTTCAAAGTCTTCTTTATGGCGTATGTGACATCGTTATCATCTATTATAACTTCAGGCATTGGATTAATATTGTGACATTCACTTATTTCGGTATCAAGCCATGAAGCGTGTACGTTGTGATGGGCTGGTTTGGTCCATAGGTTTTCCCAATAGTCCTTAATTGTATCTGTACTAGGCGGTTGTATGATTTTAATATTTTCTGAGTTTAAATTTTGATAAAAGAGTTTTTGATTGTTAGTAAAAAATAAATTATCCGTTCTTCTAGAGTTACTGATTTTAAGTCGGCGGAGTCTTTTTGATTGTGCTTGCAGTTTTTGTTTCAGAGTATCTAATAATTCTACTATTTGATTTTCAGTGAGATTGTTGGGGTTTAATTTTCGTTGTTTTGTGTGGCTAAGATTTCCTTTAAGGTACTGTGTAAGTTGTTCAATTTCTTTTCGTAGTTTCTTGACTCTATTTTCAATTCGTAGTTGCCATTTTGGCATTTTCGGGTCTCCTGTTTTATTTGATATATCTTTTTCAAGGGGGTTATTTAGTTTAGTGTGTAGAGTTGTAGTTGATATTGCAGCGCAATAAATAGCACTGTGGATTTCCGTTAAATCTGGCGTTTCTTTCGCTTCTAGATGTTCTCCTATTAACTTGTTAAGTGAATTTACCGTCTTTATTATGTTGCGTGTAATGTGGAGTTTTGGTATTACCGGTCTAAGTGTTGGATCTGTATCGGCGTATTTGACTAACATTTCTGTAAATACTTGTCTAATTTTGTGATTCTGTGTTTGATCGGCATCAGTTGTGAGTATTTCAGCGTTGTTTGTCTCTAGTGCTATTAGATTTTCTACAGTTTCAGAAGAGTTTGATAGAGTTATGGGTTGATTATTATTTGTGGGTTGAATTGTAGAATGTTGTAGATTCGGGTCGTTCGTTGCATTATGTGGGATGGTAAGAATATCGCAGGGGCTAAGCTGTGTGTCTATGCTACATATTGTATAGTTCTGGTCGTTGGAATAATGGAACGTATGCGCTACTGTATTTTTTATCTTGTCTCTTTCATGACTTGGTATTCTGTTATTGCGATGTATAACTCGGATTTGATCTGCTAATCGTTGCTCGGATATGTGGCTTAGTTCAGGGTAGGACTCTGTGAATTTTTTATGGAGTGATGGTCTGAATGCTGTGAGGTTAGATTCGCATGATGTTATAATGTAGTAGCAACGGAGAAGTTCTCTGTTTATTTGATCAGTCCATTTCATCCGTTGTCTACTTTTTCCAGCGAGAGTGGTTGGAGGAAGCATTTCCTGCAAAACACTTCTTACTGGAGTGTTTGTGAGATGAGGCTGCGTATGAGTATTATGATCTACGATATTCGGATTAATGTATTCAGAATTTCTCGTAGACGGACTGGTGTCAGGAATGGGCACCGGATTAGTAGCTATTGCTTCCTGTGTAACATCGTCTGACAATGGTGATAATGTGGTAGATCGCGATGAGAATGAGTTATTGAGGATGAATGACTGCGGTGAAGAGTAAAGCGATGGAAACAAGCTGACGGATGAGGTGGGTGATGAAGGATATGAGTATGTGTTGCTTATTGTTTGGATATTAGTATACTCTGCAGCAGTACTAGACTGGGCAGTAGGATGCGATACGGTGCCCCCCCCAGAATACGAGGGACAGCCCGGGCCCGAAAGCCCGGGGCGGGATTCTCCATTGCTTTTCGCGCCGGTACCCGCCTGGGGTAGTATATTTCTATTACGTAGTCGCATTTTTCTTTGAATATATTAGAACAAAAATAGGAAGAGTTAACGAAAAAGGAAATATAGGAAGAGAAGAAATAAAGGTGGTGAAAATTAGACAAACCAAAAAGGTGATGAAAAGATAGTGACGAGAAAGAAAGAAAGAAAGAAAGAGCCGACGATCAGCCACGTGAGTACCTCACCCCGAAGAGAGTGGGGTGGCGCACCCAAGTGTTGCCCGGGGACACCAACTAGGAGGGGCCGGCTTCACCCCCTTATTATTATTATTATTATTATTATTATTATTATTATTATTATTATTATTATTATTATTATTATTATTATTATTATTATTATTATTATTATTATTATTATTATTACTACATTACATTTTATATCCAAGTCTAAGTCTTCCATACCTTCGTCCTCGTCGGTATAGGCATTATTACTTGCCGCCCACAGACTTTGGACTTTTTATTTTGTGCAACACATAACTCTTCATAATATTCACTTAGTAGGTTAAAGTCTTCTTTTATAGCAAGCACATTAAATACGGAATCTTTTGATTGTTCGAATATTCAGTTGCCTGCTAAACTGAATTTGTGACGGCAATGTTTTTTGCAGACTTTGCTCTATCCATTTTAACTATTACGGTCGCTTAGTTGTGAATCTAATGTGGCTATTACTTACCATTATATTTTACCACAAGATTCGACAACTGGCTTGAAACGTGTAGTTTTAATATTATTATTGGTATATATATTTTCACGGTCGCCAGATGTGTATCTAATGTGTATCTTATTCTTATTTATAGACACTAAAAGAGACACGAGTGGTTAGAACCATTAGTTTTAATTACTTTAACTATTTTTACATTCGTATGTAAAGAACTTTCATTGCAAAGTCTCATATCTCATATTTTCGCCGCTTGAGGTTATCCGCCTGATTGGCGGCCGCACCTGCAGTACTCGAGGTGCCCTGGACATGTGACGGACCATGTGTATCGACGTAAGTAGCGTCCCATATAAGAGCCCGTCCCACTCTCCAAGGGATCAGGGTCATACCATCTGGTCTCTTGCCATCGTCGCGCGCCAAACCAGAGGGTTCCAGCACAGCTGGCACTCCGGCGGTGACAAGAGCTCGACGGATGAGGTCGTTCAGGCAGTGATGTTGGGAGATGCGGCCAGCGATTCGTTGACAGGACAGACCGTGGTGTCCGAGGCTATCCACGTTTGCGCCACAAACGCAGCGGTGGGGGACGACGTGGGGGGTGCCAAGATATAAGAAGGAAGTAAACGAAAAGCGGTTCGATTCAAAAATTCAGCAACCAGCGGTATTGGGTGACGGTAATGCTTGTAGCCAAAGGCCTGACTCCCACTTCTCCGCATCTAATAGGCGAGCCTGCTCCACAGGACTGGAGGACGTATTAAGAAGATTATTCCGTACCAGTCTGCAGAGTGGCTCGTACCAGAGCCTTTGGGAAAAAGTATTGTCAGGCAAATCGGCTACAATCATTAGTTGCGTTCCAGGCGTCCTTGCCCTTGTCCAGAAATGGAACTATATTGTAGTAGGATGGGTGCTCTAGTATTTTGAAGAGTCTATGGTTCGCGTGGATTGAGGACAAGGCCGGGAGGGATATGTCGGAAGGATATGTATATAATTATATATCCCCTTTTACCAGCCCAAACAACATCTTGATTAATAATATTTGAAGTAGAACTCATGTTCATGTGGGCTGGTACCGACTTCAAAATTATGAAGATTAAGTATAGAAATAGTTAAAATTTTAGCCAAATTTAAAAGAGGAATTATGTAGAAAATAAGTTTTATGTCATATTCTTTTGTGCATTTTTACTTTGGATGTCGGTTTTCATTTTTTGAAATAAAATTATTATATTATATTATAATATAGTAACATGTTCTGACTGGCTGATTCATCAACACCGAGGCAAAACTACTAAAGCTAGAAACGTAATATTTGGACTGTTGCTTCCTTTTATTTTTTATTTTATTTTATTTTATATTATTTGGGTGGCTTCCAGCTGTCAGTATTACAGTATACTATAAGATATAATGCAAAGAGCCAATTACAAGCCTCCACAGATAGTTCAATTATATAAACTAATTACACAAGAAAATTAGTAATAATAAGGTTAGTAAGTTTCTTATAAACTAAATTATAAGCAAAATAAAATTTGAAATATAATGACTATTAATTACTGAAATACATCAACTAACAAATAATAAAGAAACTACGAACTAAGTAAAATAGTTGGTATTGTGATAGTAGGAGAGCCATAACATCAGCTGTTTTTACTTTGGTATTGTTTGAGGATAGTGATATTGATAGATGCTAGACCGGTAGTGAACAGGTCAATACCTAGTTCGGACTTGACGAGCTGATTCAACGATTTCGACGATCTAAGAAGGAAGGAATTTTGACGATACATTGTGCGTACATAAGGAATGTGAAGAATTGTGTGAATGTGAATTAGTGTTTTCATTTTATTAAAGTGGTTGGTGTTACGGATGATGAAACACATGGCTTTAACTAATTTGGTGATGATATAATCTATGTGAGATTGAAATGTAGCTCACATTTGATATCTAATAGAATCCCCAGGTCTCTAATGATGGAGATGCGAGATAAAAATTTACTGGCAATAGAGTAATCGTAAATAAGAGGATGATTTTACGACTAAAGGAAATAACATTGCACTTGTCTATGTTGAGGTCAAGCTTGTTACTTAGGCAATAGTTAAGTAACAATAGTAAAGTTGCATCAGACAGGTTCTTAATAGGTCGAAAAATTTTCATATCATCAGCAAACATCAAGAATTTAGAAAATTTAAAGCAGTTGCCAATGTTGTAAATAAACAAAATGAAGAGGAGGGGTCCTAAAAGAGAACCTTGTGGGACCTTCGAGGGGATGCGTATCCATGAAGACATGAATCCGTTACATACGACTGATTGAGATCTATTTTGTACGTACGAGGATAACCACCTTAAGAGGGGAGCGGAGATAAGGGGAGACCATAAGGTATCCCCTTATCTCCGCTAATCCCTTATCTCCTAGGCATAAGCCTAGCTCATAGAGTTTATTAAGGAGTATATTGTGATCGATCCGGTCGAATGCTTTACTATAGTCAGTATACACTGCGTCGGCTTGATAACCATCATCCATGTGTTCAGAAACGTAAATCGGTGAACGTAATGAGGTTGAATGTGGTAGACCTGCATTTTAAAAAACCGTATTGTTGCAGGGCAAAGCTAGGTCAAAGGCAACAGTACAGCTGGTTGTATACTATTAGTTCAAAAACCTTAACCAACAAAGTTTGGAAATTGGTCTGTAGTTTTCGACTTTATCTTTGGCCCCTTTCTTGTGTATGGGAAATATATCCGAGATTTGTGACTATAGGTCCATTAAGAAGGGATTTTGTGAAACTCACCCCCTCAAGGGGTGAAAACGGGGTATCAACGTTTGTATGTATCTTTTTTGTTTGTGGTCAAATCTGTTTGAAATTTCGTGATATTGCTCTTTAACATGATCTAATAAAACTTTAATTCAATATTTTCTAAAATACGATCTATTAATTGGTAAAAATGGGTATTAAATTTTTTATGGGGACAAAATATTAAATGAGCATTTCGGCTTGGAACTTTGTAAATGTAGCCCTGAAAGAAAATAAGTAAACATGTATTAAAAAATTTTGTCAGAGTCAGACTCATGCTTGACTATTTTATTATATTTGTTGTAGGTATGTTTTTGGAATGTTCTCTTCGATCTATTTATTTTGATAACCGTAGAACCCAAGGGCACACGAGCGGATAAGGTAATGTCGTGTTTAAAGTCATCATACATGTGGAGTCACACACAAAAGCTCGCTTTTACAATAAACGTAAGAGAATATTAACATTTAACATATAACATTTGAGAGGTGAACAGTCCGATGAACAGTTTAAGAATTGTTGCTTAAAACAAGAAATGGCGTTTTCCCTACAGTTAATGGTAAAACTACTACTACGCAAAGTTTGGCAACAGCGGTGACATCACTTACAGAATTCACTAACGGGTAAACTCGTGATGTCACCAATCTCATGACAAAGCCCATAGAAAGGTTATGTGAACGTGCCACTCTGACTCCCAAAAATGAAAACGCAGCCACAATAAATGAACTTTTACTCAAGTCATTTGAAGTAGATAAAGTAGATAAATCAACTGACTAATATTATAATATTAGTCAGTTGATTCATTAACTTAATACTCTAAGCCCAACAGGTCGTCCAAGACATAATCTCCGTTTGAATATTGGTGCACCAGTTATAATATTACGAAATATTAAGCCTCCAATATTGTGAAATGGCACCAGACTCCAGATTTATAATTAAAAAAAAAGTATAAAATTCATAATTAATTCATTGCCATAATGAAGTTACAATAATATTATGGTCTTATTCTATAAATATAATTTGATCTTTCATACCACCACTTTATGGTGTGCAACATACAATTAAATTATCATATAATAATATATAAAAATAATATTATCGTAATACATTATAATTGACAACTATATTTTATAAGAGTAAAATTTTAAACATTTATTATTATCTAAGTCAATTGAAACACTAATATTTTACAGAATTAATAATAATGCATAATAATAATTATATAATAAGATTTTACAATAAATGATCTATATCTAAACCTAAACTAACAGTTGTTTTAATTAAATTACTTTACTTCATGTCAAACTATTTCAGTGCATATAAATATTGTACTATAGTATATTTAATTAAACTAATAAGTAAATTTACGACTGTAAGTATTCTTTTACACTATAGTAACTTGTTTGCTAGCATTTTTTAGCTCTCTTACAAATCGATTATATGTTAAATATTTTATGTGTGTCGGAACTTTATTGTATATTTTGACACACATACAATAAGTACTTATAAGGAAAACAGATGTCTTGGGTTTTTATCAATAATAAATCTTTGATGGTTCCGATTATATTTCGTGGAATATTTATTTATTCATTGCGTAAAAGAATCCCTATTCTTGATGACGAATTTAAACATTGCCAGGATATACTCCTGTTCTCCATCGCAATATTGCCGCTACTGTACTCACTAGATGTGCTCAAGGGGAAACTATTCCTACCTACCATATATTACATACCATATACATTTACATACCATTAATCCAATCAGAGTATCCATTTTGATTAATTAAAAGACTGCAGAATTCCCTAAAAGTATGCTTCGCCATGACCATAAAGGGGCAGTCATTGAAAGTGGCTGGGATAGACCTAAGAGAGAACTGTTTCTCACACTGTCAGTTCTATGATGCGTGTTCCAGAGTAAGTTCGGCTTGCAGTCTGGTAAACCTTACTCCGCACGGCAACTTAATAATATACACTCTAATAATAAAATAGTCCTAAACCATTTACCACATAATTTAATTTATTTTTAGCATAATAATAGTCTCTTTCTAAAAATAATAGGCAATTAGTCACCTCAACATCTACGCGTACGAAGTCACGGCCAAAAGATAGTCCAAGAATAAAATTAAATAATAAAAATAATTATCATTTAACGTTGTAGTTTTATTTTGTAACCTTTTCCTATTATTCCGAGTTTCTCGTCGCTCAGCGACAATATTTTTTCGGATTCCGTAGATTAATTTGAAATGTGCTCGATATTTGTGTGGGGCACGAAATCTGTGAATTTGTTTTCTTAATGCAATTAAGACAAATTAGTATTTTGAAAATAGCAGTTTAAAAATATATGATCTTTTAATTTTTAAAAAGTATTTTCACTTGCAGGTACAGAGTAGATTTGGCTGGAGAGAATTGGAAGCTGATGCTATCTGATGCGAAGGTCCAGGATTCTGGTATTTACTGCTGCCACGTGTCCACTCATCCACCTATGCTCAGACGATTTCAATTAACAGTTCATGGTAAGCTCGCTAGTAACCTTTTTCTCCAATCTCTATAATATTTCTCCCTCGCTTTCTCTACCTATCTCTCACTTTTTCCATCTCATTCACCTACTTGCCATTTTACATTTTAGAATAATCTGTTTTGTATGAATACTTCATATCCGTAATTTGTTTCATAACAGTTACCGCATCGTTCATTACAATTATATTCGAAGTAAAGTGGATTAAGTAAATACAATAATACGACGTGTTCATAGCTAATATAATATTTCTGAGCATAAAATTACGTGACGACATTTCAGCATGTCTTATAATAAATTTCACTTATGCGGAATGGAAGACTTCATACGGTAAAGAATTTAACCTCATTGAGATCATAAAATAGAATTATTTACATAAAACGTAATAAATATTTTATGTGAAATATGAAGAGATGTCTATTAAACTTGTAATCTATACGATAAGTCTTTTAACAAGAGTGTGAGTAAGCAGATTTTAAATATACCTTTTTTTTTGTGTGTACATAATGTGTTCATATTATTGTTTGTCTTGTGTTTAAATTCACGGAACCTTAAATTACATTACGTTCTTGATAGCAATAAAAAAGTTAAATATTATATACATTACCGTAACCGAAAAAAGGTTTCATACCTCAGCATTCATATCTTTAGCAGACAACGTTGGTATTAAATTTTTTTGTGTCTATAAGTCCTAAAAGATTTAACGTCGTTCTAATTTTTTCAGGCTACCGCTTTTTTTCATAAATTCAACACGAAATGAAAATAGTGAAAGTTATGCTGTGTTTGTATTCAATATCTCTAAAAAATACAGGGCTTCGGCATATTCGAAAGACGGCAAGTTTACTAGAATTTAATAAAGATCCTACACAATATTTTTTATATTAAAACATATTGGCGGAATTCTCGTACAGGTTTAATTTAAAAGGCGCCGTTAATACCAGTGAAGACCTCTTCATTTCATTACTTCGAAAGAAGTATAAGAACATTATGTTCCTTATAAATTTATTTGCTTTTAAAAATATTAACATTTCAACTATCTTTTTTAATTTCTAATAAATAAAATCCAATAAGCATTATTGATTTTTTTTATCAAGTGGTAAATAATTAAACTTAATTACTTGACCACAAAAATCATTCATGCTTATTCTCTAATTCAATCCTACTACTATTACCAATGTGAATGTTTGTGAGGATGGATGGATGGATGAATGTTTGTTACTTTTTGACGCAGAAACTTAATGGATTACGATGGAATTTGGTATGCTAGTAGTCTAAACTACATCCAGAGCCTAAGCTCTAAATTAAAATATAGGCTACTATTTATCCCGTTAAAGTACAGTATTCCCTGGGGATACTATATTTACGCTGGCGGAGTCGCTAGAGAAAGCTAGTTTCTAATACTTTTATCTAACATTCGCCACATAATAATAGAACTGTATTCAGTATATCTTATTTTGATCTAGTTTAGTTTATCCCAATCGAAATCGTTCATAATCATAATCCAGGTACTAATTTATTACAAATATTGGTGCTTAATCCGTAAAATATTAGTTTTTCTCAGTTCGAAGCTACAAATCATAAATTTCCCGAAAATACCCCAGGACATTTTTATCGTAAAATTGTTCCAGTCGCTGTGTATTTCCGAAGCACGGTCGCACATTGAGACGATAAAATAGTGGATGACCGAGTTTTTTTTTAGGTTATGTCCGAGTTTTGGTTATGCGTTCAACAGGAAATTGTATTCTAGTATTCTTTCATTCATTTCCTCTGAAGGATTGGAAATTGTTTCTGTTTTTTTGTGACGGAGTTTTTAAGTTTATTTAGTGAGAACTGGTCTATTGAAATTTATCGAAAACTAGGCTCTAACATTTTGAATATTACTAAGTGGATTCAAATATTTGGAGCAATAAAGCAACGCTTCAGAGACAATTAAGAAAAATTGCGTAGCCGAAAGTTATTTCATAATAAACACGAACCTATAACAATGTAGCTCAGTTTTTCCCTCCACTTGTATAATGTTCCAATCAAAATCGCTATGACAGGTAAATTCCTCCAGGCGAGGCCTTACTGAAACATAATATTGAATACCTATAAAATGAGATATTAAAATGTAAAGTATCAAATTTTTGCAGCCTCGCGGAAAATTTATGTTCTACACTAAAAGCTCGAGGCAACGTGGTCGGAAGTAGATTTTAATTTGTGTAACAAAACATTTATATTTTCTTTTAGCGCCAGAGATAAAAATGAGCAAGGAGGCGTTCCTTGAGAGCGGGGAGACGTTATCCCTTAAATGTGCCGTGTTGCACTTAAACCCAGGTGAGACGATCCCGGTATTGCACTGGTACAGAGGAAACAATACCACCCCCCTAGACGAGACCCGAGGAGGAGTGCTCGTGGAGACGGACCTCTTAACTCTTACAAGCCATCTTCAGGTAATTATTTCGAAATTGCTTTTGTACACCCAATCCCTTTTAACAAAACTTCTTAATCGACAATCTTTTAACTTATTGCACTGTTCAAATCTGTATGATTATAGTTGTTGTATTGGGTAATTTTACATTTGTTTGTTTATCATCATCATCGTCCGCAGAATTACTATTCTAGTAATATTTCAATATTACTACTCTAGTAATATATTTTATTGGACTAAAACATAGATCGTTTATAAAGATTAAAAACTCATGTTGCTCGACATAATATTATCTACGATTTAATATTTAAGGGACAATCAAATTTTATGAATATGACGTTCGGAAACAATTTTAGAGGATACACGGCTTATTCTTCGCCGGTACAATATTTTATAGAAAATACATCTCGATTCTCGGCGAACGTAATTTCAGAGCAACGCCTCGTCGGTTCCATTACGCCGCCATTATGTCAAGTACAAGTAATGTATCGCGTAGTTCCACTATCTTGACTTTCGCTAATAACAAAGTTATTAGTATTAGATTCACAAGTTTTGGTGGTTAGGATTAGATACGTAATATCGTATGGAATGCTCGTTTTATTATGATTATCATTTACTTCTTCATTGAAATCTGTGGTTAGTCATTTTGATTCAATAACAATATTGTCTTCATCGCAAAGCACCACAAAAGGATATAAAGGTAACTTTAACTAACGAATTTCTTTATTTGCTGCTCTCCACGTTCTTTTAGATTTTTTTTGTTTGAAGTTTAATTATAAATGCATTTCTTAATGAAATTACTAATCTTTTTACACTTAATTCCTTCTCGAAAATGGGAATATCATCTTATGACCTTTCCTTAAAATATGCCCGAGAAAAACAGAGGAGTTCATGAATATTAATTTACTTTAGCAATTTTAATATAATCTAAATCAAATTTAATTTTGGTTTGAATATTCCGACGCATTTAATAGGATAGACGTAAATATGTGATGCTTGAAAATTTATCATATTATGTGTACATCGCCATCGTTCATTTTACGTCTTTCCGAAACTTTCATCAATCATTAGAAAACTGTAACTTCACCCAGCTCTAAAATTACTTCAGTTACGCTAAAGAATGATAAGTAAAACGTCCATGGAGCTTCCTTTTCTTATAATCTATCTCTGTCTGCTGGCAACAAGCCACAATTACAAAAATTCCATATAATAGAACTAAGTAAATTTCAGTCATATTTTTTTTCATATTGGAAAATCACTGCAAAGATAAATTTATATATTCTTGAAAACAAAGCATAAAAATACGAATGACACAATAAATTCTTAATTACTCACTATGTATACAGAGCCGGCACAGTTTGATGGGTTCAATTAAGGTGCTCCAACATTGCGGACCCACTTACAGCGAGTTTATCCGCCATTTTATTTTTATGTAGAAAAATTACGTCAATAATAATATTTTTGTTAAAGTTATAAAGCGTGTGGACCTGTTATAAAGGTAACGGAGACGTGCCGTGGGAACGGCTTAAAAATGTATTTTTTTATTTCAATTTATATTTACCAATAATTTAAGATGTGCTACTTGTTCATTATTTTCTTATAAATGATACCTACTTAAGCAATAAAAATCAGTCTTTACTACTATCTGAAAGATTTCTCTAAGCTTTTTTTCGTAAATTCTGATATTATCCATAATTATTATTTCACTTAAAAAAGGTATAATAATTCTCGTCAATTTAAAAAGAGATGCTATGTTTATGAATAGGTTTTATATTTTCAATAGATATTCTTTTTAGGAAGCTCAATGTATTTCCGGACGTCTTTATATAATACGAACACATAAAAATTCAATAGATACAAAAATAACTATAAAGTAGAATTGCAACTCATTTTTTAAACAAATTGCATCCGCTCAATGTAGCACCACACCTCACTTTCCTTACCGCGCCGTACCGTGTAGGTGTGCTGGATTTCCCTAATGTATTTATTGTGTAAAGTCTGCTTCGGTCCTCGGCTCTGTGTTCTATGCACTAAATACCTCGTTAAAGGAAAATAAACACTTTATTAGGCACACAATTTGTATGAGATAAAATGCTGCAAAATACTGAACTAGGGAATATTATATTGTGAAAAAGATGCACAGCTTTTGTTTTTCGTTTGTTCATCGTCCTCATCAAAAGAAGAAAAATATTTTTATATTATTGTTATAATGAGAGAAATATAACATCTAAAGCATTGACTTGCAACTTGACTCGACATAATTCACCACGATAAACGGGGGAGAGGCCAGAAGGTGTCAAATCGCTACATAGATCTCAGAGTGCTGTCAAGTACTTATATGCAATCATATCGTATTATTTGCAATCTTCTTGGTAAAGTGATGTGAGAAGTGGATCAGTGATATTTTGTGGAAAATAAGCTGTGTGAAAAAATAAATTGATTTCTTCTTTTGATATAATGTAGGTAAAGTTCAAGGTGAAAATAGTAGTTCTAACCGAAATTGACTAAAATGGCGTTCGAAATCGGCAAAATAAAAGTTAATTTTTCTTAATGTTAGCTTCATTACTTCTAATCAATCTAAAGGCTCGCCGCTCGGTTTTAATGTACGTAAGTAGTCTTAAATCCGATTTATTTTAGCGTCAACGTGTAACATATTTTTCGAACAGACACTAAAATGAACCTTTAGCACGTAAACTTATACAAAATCTTTTAAGAGAAATAACAATATATTAGGTCATTACATATGAAATTGGTCTTTTGTAAAGGAGGAACATAAAGTCTATTTTTTTAAACATAATATATTTATTTAACCAAAGTATATACAATTCCTATCTATGCAATTTTGCCATCTCATAGATTCATTAGTATAGTTCATTGTTTCTTTTACTAAAAACCATTCGGACAGGAATCAATAAAATCTTTGAAGGCGCTTTGGACTGCCCCATCGAAGTTGAATTTTTTCCCTTGCTAGAAGTTATCCAAACTTCGAAAAAAATACTAATCTGTTGGAGCATGGTCCGGGGAGTATGATGGATGTCTTAGACATTCCAATTGAAGCTCCTCTAATTTGGTAGCCGTCTGTTGTGTAGTGTGTGGTCTAGCGTTGTCCTGAAGCAGCAGTGGCCTAGAGCGAATGACCAACCTCGGTTGTTTAGCAGATAGCTTTTCCATCACGATTTGCAGTTGCTGGCAATGGACATCTGCCGTAATCGTCTGGCCAGATTTAAGAAAGCTGTAGTGAACGGCACCGGCACTACTCCACCAAACGCTCACAAGTAACTTTTTTTCAGTAAATTTTCGCTTGGGGCAGGCTTTGGCTGGTTCACCAGGGTTCAGCCATTGCGATGAGCGTTTCCAATTATCGTTCAGGATCCACTTTTCATCACATGTAATGATTCTATTTAAAATCCCTTCATTATTGTCCCGGTTGAATTCCTAACCAAAGAAGATATATTGAGATCAAAGTGGCCAGTACGACATAACGCCAATTTCATATGTAAGGTCCTAATATTATGTGCGCTCATTATCTACTGTGTATCTATTCGCGTGATTATTAAGACAGTAGGTACTTTTTGTTATTAAAAAGCATAGACGTATATATTATAGACGAGGCATGTTGAGGCAAAAAGTTTCTCCAGTTAAATGGCCCCACTTTTGAGATTTTTGGGGCCATTTTGACATTTGAATTATAGTGAAAACCATATTTCAAATGTCACCCATCTTGGGTGACATTTGAAATATGGTGAAAACCAAGATGGCGTAACTTTTTACTGTATGTATAAAATCTTTGTTAAAAACACTTAGACAACGTTCCCACGAGCGGTTTTTTCCTATCTGAGTTAGTGAAAACAGCACTGTATATATAACTTACAGTAATCATCATCATCATATACAATACCTTCAATGTATAATTGAATACGCGCCAAGCTTCCATTAGCTTGGCGCGTATTCAATTATACATTCGATCGTTTATTTTAAACGTTCTTGAAATGTGTTATTAATAATTTAAGACATATCACTAAAAAGGGAAAAATTATTATTATTTTTAAACAAAAAATTAAACCTACTTCCAAAGTAAAAATTCACAAAAAAGTATGAAATAAAACTTATTTTCTAAATATTTCCCCTTTAAAATTATTATTTAGAAAATAAGTTTTATTTCATACTTTTCTGTGTTCTTTTCATACTTTTTCATACATTTTTACTTTGGAAGTCGGTTTAAATTTTTTCATTGCCGTTTTTACTAACGTCGACGGAAAAAACGACTCGTGGGAACTGGGGCTTAGGGCCTGTTTTACAATCAGTGTCGAATAACTTATTCAGGTTTTTGTCGCTACTTACTTTATAATGAGCGACAGAGACAAAACATGCAAATAAGTTAGCAAATTAAAAGTATAGTCTACATACCAAATCAGAGCCTGGAATTAAAATAACTGTAACCAAACTTGAAATATTAAACATAGATATAAGGGTCAATTCGTGCCGAAACGAAATTTAATGGCACTGCATTTTTAAGATAGCCATTCAAAATTGAAAGGCATTCATTACACAAGAAGATACGAGTTTCATTGTAAAAGTTCGTAGGTCATTTTGCACCGCACTGCACAGCGCATGTGTAGTGTTACATGACTGATGTTATATGAAACCTTTCTGTGTAGTAAACAAAGTTGAATTTCAATAGCTATGGTCGCGGTGTGAGCTGACCCTTAGTGCCATTTCGCAGGTCGCCGTTCTAAAAATGGAAGATGCCGGGAACTACACTTGCGCCCTGGAAGCCCCTCTACGGATGAACGCTATTGCAAGAGTCCATGTGCTGCAAGGTAACAATAATATCTATGGACGCTTTCACACCACGTCAATCTGGTCCCGTGGTAAGTTCTCGAAGAACTTGTGTTACGGTTACCAGACAACGGAAATATATTTTAATACTTTTTATACTGTACTTACATTTAAGATTTTTATTATATAATACTATTATGTACCTAATACACATCTATGAACCAGGAACACAGAAAACTTTTTGTTCCCTGGCGGGACTCGAACCCGCGACCACCGGCTTGAACGCCAACGCGCTAAAACCTGAGCCACAAAGGGCGTCAAGGTAAATTATAGTAAAAAAAAATTATGGATAAGACCGGCAACTGATGATGTTTGTAAGTATGTATGGTTCGCCCGACTACGTAAGTGATCATCGTCGCAACATTAGTGACACACACGTACAAGTGTGTTACGGGTTTTTTAAACCATTGTCTACTTATTAATTTATTCTACATGTAATATTTTTGATGCGGTTTTTAAACTCCGACGAAAACATAGGGTTTGTTAAAAGTTTGACGTGTCTATCGGTATTTCTTTGTGTGCGTGTGTGCGTATGTATGTGTGTGCATGTGTTAGTGTGTGTGTGTGTGTGTGTGTGTGTGCGTATGCTTGTGCGTGTATGCGTGTGTGCGTGTGTGCAGGCATCGTATCCCCCAAGCGAATGGACCGTTTTTGATCTAGTTTATTTATTTGAAAGCTTACGTGATCGAAAGTGTTCTTAGTACGGGGGATACTTAATCACCAATATATATATATTGTCACGAGGAAGGTTTTTATTATGTAGATACTAAATGCGGGCAGATGCATATATTCGTATATTCGATTTAGTCCTCTTATAAGACTGCTCGACTTTATAAAATATAGATCCCTTACGTACAAAATAAGGTACAAATACAAGGCACATTTCGCACGGAAATGGCCTCCGACACTTGGCCTCCAATCACAATGGGCGTGTCATTTCACGGAGCTCGGAGATGCGAGTAACTTTATATGAAATATGTGATTCGCTTCTTAGGGTTCCATATTGAATATTACTTTCAATTGAGATGTAGAAGCGTGTAATAACGTTGTGATATATTTAATTGACCAGCTTTCAGAAAAGGTTTTTTTTTTCAAAATGACTGCGCGCGCCTTGGTCCGCGTGGATACTTATTGCATCCCAGTGGGTTATGTATTTCGATAAACCATTTTTAACGGATTTCTGCGTCTTAATAACTTCGCGACGAAATTCAACGTAATCCGAGCAACTTTCCATATTACACTATACAAACTTTCGACTCCCATTTCAACCCATTAGGGGACGAATTTCATAAAACTATAAAAAAACGTACTCAATATTTTGTATTTACTACCTGGGATATTAAATTTCATGGAAATCGGTACTGATTTTAAATAATTTTCATACAAACTTTTAACACTTATTTTACACCCTTAGAGCGTGAATTCTAATAAACCCTGAAACAGTAGATTTAAAGATTTTTCACAGAAACTCTCAACCCCTATTCCACCCCTTTAAGGATATAATTTTTCTAAATCCCTTCTTAGTGCGCTACTATTAGCATATATGCATAACCGTATGGTTATGCGACCATCTATACGTCACTCAGAAAGTAGGGAAATCTCATTTTATATATAATTTTATACATATACAGTCGACTCTCGTTAAATCGGAACTCGGAGGACTCTTAAAATATTACGATTTATCGAGTGTTCATTACGAAAACAAAGGCTCGCACGATTACACGACTTTGGACTTGTCTCAAAATGTACTTATGTACCTCTGCAAGTTCTGTAATCTTTCTCGCTATTTCCCTCTGCGACTTTGTATTGTCGAGTGCTTGACGCCGATGGGTTCGTGTTAATGCGTCGTTTTGTTACGTGACGACGATTTTTTCTTTCGAATTACCAAGTGCATAAAAATGTATTGATTTACTTCGCGTAATACAAAGAGATTTTCTAGGGGACTCGTGATAACTTTGAAATACAGAGTGGGTCGAAATAACGCAGGTCTGAATTAACAAGAGTCGACTGTATATAGATATAGATATATATGTCTGGAAGATTAGCTGTGTTTTTGAATACCATGAGATGCAACGTATTTCGAATATTTTGTGTTATTTTAGATAAGTCGTCTTGTAATTTTACATCACAAACAATATCCTTTATCAGAAACACTTTTAAACGTAATCTTGGCTCTTTTAAACTGTTTTAAAACTAATACTCTATATATTGTCCGTAGCTAACAATTAACTATAATAACATTTAATTAAGTAAATAAGATATAGAGTGACGATATTTTAAACTACTTATTGCTCTTTAGGATCAAGTTTGGCTGAGCTTCAAAGCGGAGTGAAGACCACTACTTCCTACATCAGCCTCCTTCTGGCGTCTTTGGTCCTACTCTTCAGTACCTCCTACGGTGAGATCAGATGACCTATCTAGACCAAAATTTCACCTAAGGCTGGCAACACAAGAATTTTAAGGGAACAAGAGCAAATTTAACGTCAAATTTTACTGCACAAATTGGATGAGAGAAATTAAAAGCATTCGAAAAATAAAAGGGACTTGGCGAAATGACTACCATGCTAAATACTTTAAACTTGTTAAATGTTAGCAATATTTAGAAAAAAAAAACTTTTGTTTTCTACACAGAACTATATTTTAACTCATAATTAGAAATATATACAAATACATGTTGGAGTTTCATGTTAAAGATTTTATATTTATGAAATACGAATGTTAACTTTCGTGAACCAATAGTGGCAAAAATTGTAAAATTTATTTAAGAAACTCTCGGAAGAGAATAAATTCAATTCTGTTTCCTTATTAATAATTCATCAGTTAGTTCTTATAACAGCTGTTATTGCAACGATATTTTTATGTTCGATGAAATTTAACAAAAAATCTCGAATATTTTATATCGGCCAGAGTATTTACTAATATTGCGAAGGAATAATAAAGTATGTCGATTATTAAATTAGCAAAATTCTTGTTATAATACAAAAGGCAACATAGATATGAATCGAAAAACTCAAAAAGTTTCTAAATTAAAAAGGTAGGTACAGGACTAAAAGGTACAGGAGAAAAACGAAAATTACTGTTCAAATACTTATGTTATTTCTGTATTTTTTTGTTAAAACAAACATAAACGCAGTATTTAAATTTGTAAAATCAAATTTGTGTTTATCTTCATACATTTTTATCTGCAGTGACGTCACTCGTGCACAATTTTTTGTATAGAGCATTTTTAATGATCTCCAACGATCTCACTTTTGTGATGAATGTATTTCGTCAACGGTTGTCCGTAAATACGCCACTTCAAAGACAATATTACCTGGCTTATTATGTACTTTTCGTAAAGGCAATAAAAAACTATGCATGTTTCTCATTAATCTACATTATATTATCAAAGATGATAAATTACATGTTTTTTAATAATGTCAGCAAAGATCTCTTCATGTATGGAGTACCTTTTCCAAAATTGTTAAATAATATTTTACTTTTCCCTAGATTTTTACTTGATAATAACTTCTTTTATCATAGTACTTCTTTTTATTATATTATTATCATAATATTAGTCGTATTTTGAATATTTACCAATTTACCATATTTTTATTACTTTCATTTCTGTGTGTATATGTTTACCGTCCAAAAAATGTAAATATTGTAAAAAAATGTAAGTACAATGTATTTAGATCACATATCTTAAAATAATTTCTAAATAATTTAAATCATATCTTCACATATAAACAGCTGTTAATTATAATATTAATAAAATATATTATTTTGACACCTATGATGTGTACTTAGGTGGGCCAACGTACTTTATAATATTTTTTATTTGAATATTTTGAATATATGACGACCTCGTACGTAAACGCACAAAAATCTCAACATTGCTTTTATAAATTATTTTTATCTTGAACAAGTAACATGAAATGTTATATTTATAAAATACATACTGGTTACTGTAAACAAAATTAACAAACTTTCAGATGCAGTTATTAAATAACCAAGCTGCGTAGTGCGGCGTTGAGTCTCGGTGTGAGCTGTTGTGCGCTTAGCCAAAAAAAAAAATCTTACCAGAAAATGTTTCGCCATTTGTTGAAAATTTATCAAACTACGATGTAAGCCATCGAACTATATCCTGTAATGGCATCCGTAACCTGTGATAACAGGCTTTAATTTTGAAAATATTATGAAATACCAGTACCTACTGTAATTGAAACAATAACTTTCACAACGGTTTTTGCTGGACGTTTAGTGAAACTTTTAATTGTAAATATTTTAATTGCTTTGCAGTTTTCATCCTTTCTTTTTGTTTACTTATTTTTTACGTTTGTTTTTACTGAAAATTTTATGCTTACATATGGAAATAGCGCCACTTTTAGTTTACTTTTGAACCATCAATCCAATCTATAAATATAATTATTTATAGATTACATTATATTATATTATATTTATTATTATATATACCTTTGATCTAAAGTTGATATGATTTAAGTTATAACAAATAAGAACGTAATTTAATATCAAAGCAAACATATCTTACTCAAAATATCTATTTGTAAGCTTTGGTTTATTAACCGACTTCCAAAAAGTATGTGGTTATATTTTTGAAACTGTTAACATTTTTCCAAATTATTGTGTTATCTAATACGTATATATAAATTAAATTGTAATCTTTCAAAGATTGAAAAAAAAACAAAATGTTTTTGTGACTTGACTAGTTTTAGTATTAAATTGTGTATTTATTTATCTATTGCACATTAATGTAAGCTTTATACTTATGCACATATTTGTAGTCTACACATTATTAAATCTTATGGCGCCCACACACGCTAGGCAAGCAGCTTCTAGGAGAAGAAAAGCTTGCTAGCCAAGCTGCTTGCCTAGCGTGTTCTAGCATTAGTATCTTTATTCCATATCTTCTATAGATAAATTTAACGGTGCTTTCGTTCATAGATTGTTGAAAGTTGATGTGCTGTATGTGGAAATATCAAAACTGTATAAATATTGTGATATAAAGGTGGTTTTTGATAAACAATGTTGTTTTATTTAGAACTAGAGACTATGCACCATTCAGTATGCACCTACATAATATTATAATATATTAGTAACTAAGAGCTTTGCTCGGAGTTCTGGTGAAATGGTAAAAATTAGCAGATGGCGATAAACCTCAATAATAGTCTGACCGGGTCTCTCAGCCAAATACCAATAAAGAAAAAAGTCAAACACTGAGTAAAAAATATAATACGCTTACGTCGTCCAACCACAACATAAATAATGTAGTCCAACGCACACCTAGACGACTATCGACGCTTTGACAAATAGAAAGTGTAATAAGTTAAGAGTTTATGAAATTAAATTAAATAACGTTTATTTCGGGTGGCATAGGCCCATATCATAAATACTTTACAGACTAACATTCATATTATTATTATATAGGTACTTAAACTACGCTTTATCACGTGTTGTCGGCGACTTGATGCGCGCGTCGTTCCGGAATCTCCCCCGGAACCTCCGGTAGACCACACCCGTCGGCCAGAACTCCTCCTGACGAAGGTCGACAAAAGATACGTCGGCACTCTCAGCACAAAGGAACTGAAGTTGACCTTATGGCATTGCATGCATGCATTATAATTGCATGATATTTCGTATGAATTGAGTACACAAAAAAGATGGATTACTTATTTCAGCGTTTTCTAAAATTCAGCCCCTCGGTGGGTAAAATAGGGGATGAAAGTTTAAAACCTAATTTTACGCGGGCGAAGTCGCGGGTATTTAATGCTAGTTGTAGATAAAATGTAATTAATTATGGGCCAGCCTAATGAGTGCTGTGATTTAGTGGGCCACTTCACGTCTAATGACCGTTATATCCAGTACACTCCACTCAACCACCCACCTAGTACCTAGCTTCTATGTACTGTGGTATGTATGTGACATAAGCGGTAATTACGATCTGCGCTGGTGTAGCTAAATGTGATGGCACCATGTCCTGCTGAAACGGAGGAAAGATGTCTCGAGTGTACTCCATTTCGATTCAATGAAATTTAAGACTGGGAATATTATGATCTGGAATTCGGATGGCCAGGGAAAATACAGAGCAGTAACATTAGAATTATGCGCTTAAAATCGAACACACAAGTGTCGAGTCAAATGTCAATATCATATATGCATAATAAACCTTCAAGAAGAGAGCGTATTCCCTCTTAAAAGGCCGGCAATGCACCTGCAGCTCTTCTAATTCTTCTTCTTATTTAATAAAAAAAATGCTATATATATGCTCGAGACAGTTTCCATTTTCACCTCTATTGAGACCTCCACAGAGTGTTTTCAGTGCTCTGAATTTTCCTGGGCCCGCCGGATTCCGGATCATATAGTCGCAGCCTAAATATAAACAAAATTAAATAAAATTCAACCGAATTAATGTCTCGTTTTATTTCTGTATTGCACGGTGAATCAGAATATGTGATATTTAAATTGGGATTGGCATTATAGCCGCCCATATTGAGCTTTGTTTCCATTAACATTACATTGAATCGGAACGGAATATAAATTCTAGTTTCTCCTTTATTTGTCTAGTATTGTTGACAGCGTATGACAAATTATTTTGTTTCAATTTTACACTCCAATTTTATAGGCAGGTAGGAACACAACACCGTAGTACTTTAAAGGCAACACTATACTTTTTCGGGATAAAATGTAGCCTATGTGTTAATCCAGAGCTTAAACTACTACCATATCAAATCTCATCAAAATCTGTTCAGTAGATTTAGCGTGAAATCTATCTAAACATCCATCCATTCATCCTCACAAACTTTCTCATATATAATGGTAGTAGGACAAGCTTATAAACACTAAATTAATGCAATATAAGCGATGTAATACCGCTGACAAAATGTACGAGTAGGTAACTTGAAGCCACGGCAATATAAAGCCTGTAAGTTAACGATTTATTGAACATGACGTTTATTACAAGGGCATCAGCGGAGGCTGTATGCACGTAGCCTTATTCTCATTCAGGACGGGCGCGCAAAGTTTGAGCAGCGCCTGAATTCCAAGTAGACTTTCAAGGAGGTCAAAAATTATGTTGCCTTTTAATCTCACTAGCCATTTTAAGGGCGTATAGAATTTTAAATAGGAGTATTGGACTTGGAGCATTATGCATATCTCTGTGGTACGAGACAAAAACGGGTGTAGATAAATCGTTTGATACTAAGTAATTGAGCGGGCACAAGGATTTAAACTAGATTAAACACAGGAACTCCCATATCCCTTCGGTTTCTAGAATTCTAAAAACCCCACAGAATACTAGAACTTATAGGACACCGGCTTTAGTGGCGGGTCATATAGCAGATAACTAAAGCGCTCACTGGTTTTTAAACCTGTGTTGTCATAAATAAGAATCTAAGGGTCAATTCACTCCTAAACGATGCGTGATGCTGCGCAACAATTTTAAAATGGCTATTCGAAATTGATCTTTATTCATTACCACAATATACAAGAATATGTAGGTAACACATTTCATTGTAAGAGCTCGAATGTCAAGTTACACCGTACACAGTGTATGACTGATGTCATATGAAACTTGTATCTTTTTGTATAGTGAATAAAGTTCCATTTTGAATGGCTACTATGCGTCGCGTGGCGTACCGTCGCGGTGTGAATTGACCCTAAGGGCTGGCACAGTGTTGAAATTTAATTAAAAGAAATATTCGTTAGTAATTTTTAAATCAATAACTTGTTGTCTTTATTTCTATAATAATACTAGCTTTTGCCCGCAGCTTCGCCCGCGTGGGAGTGTTCGTGGCAAAAAACTTCTATAGCAATATAGTAATAGCACAGAGTAAAAATATATACTTTATAATAAATTTTCACACGTACTTATTAATTTTAAGATATCTCCTATATAAGGATTAGGTAATATTGTATCCGTCTAAATAGCTTCTGAAAATACCATACTATTTCTGATAATTTTTTTAAACTTAGAATTGGTATAGTAACCTATCCTTAAAATATAGACATATATGTTATCGCGGAGTTTTTGTAGACCTATAAAAGAGAAACAATCCCACCGTACATTGTTTTGTTATTTATCTCCAACGGGTTAGGTTAGGCAGCGTTTTCGATAAAAGTTCCCAGACGGCTTGATTTTTTCCAATACCTTCATAAATCAAACAATTTCCATAAAACCTTAGCAAATTTTATCGACTTAAACCTTCCTAAGGAACCTCTCAATTCTCTGTCGGTAAATGCCGTTTATGGCATGAAAATCCTTTTAGTAGTTTTTGAGATTATCGCGATCATATAGACTGACAGACTTGGCGGGGCACTTAAGTATCCTATGTCCGTCTCCTTTCCGGTTCTAAGAACCGTCCGGTTCTAAGCTACTTCCCCACCAATTTTCAGCCTAATCAGTTCAGCCGTTCTTGAGTTATAAATAGTGTAACTAACACGACTTTCTTTTATATATATATAGAACATCGCTGGTAGGTAGGTAATTTAGGAGTTTTCCAAGGAAAATCAAGGTATAATGTGAGTTTTTCATCAAATGACCAAGAACAAAATATAAAATTTTAATTTCGAATTCTAATCAGCCTTATTTTTCAACACAATATGACAATAATATTTATGACGAGTCAAAACAAAATAAAAATAATGGGTCCCGCTCAAAGGCAATCGATTGTTACGATCAAATTGGAAATTAATTCGTAAAGGTATATTGTTAACAACGAATGCTTTAGTTGTTACGATAATTTATAGACTGAGATCCCACGCCAGCCTAACTACACTTGTCACTTACACTCTTACTGATAAATTAAATTTCATTTTGAAGTATAAGTGTGTATAATGAATATACCTATTACCTATGCATAAGTACGAAAAAAATTACTTGTATATGATAAGTTTAGTTAGGCGGGCCTCGGATCTCAGGCTATTATCATCATTCATCTAAACCGATTTACTTGCAACTACGAATCCAGTAAATGTTTAAATTGTAAAGACTAAATCGATCGATCGCTTGTGAGTTGCGAGCTTTAAATCAAAAGCACTAAGGAGTATTGATATCAAATTTAATGCAAATCGCTCCTAAACAACTTTCATTCTCTTTTTTAACCCCATAAGGGGACGAATTTCAAAAAACTATGAATGATACACATACTCCATAAATTCTATTGCAAAATGTTTGTGCAAAATATGAAGTAGATTGGACCAAGGAATCACGTTGCGCATACAAACTTTTTCCCCCCTTTTCACCCCTTTAGGGAGTCTAATTTCGGAAAATCCCTCCTTATCGGATGCCTACGCATTACAAAGAGCATGTCCTGCAAGTTTCAGGTCTCTTCGATCAGCGGTTTAGGCTGTGCGTTGATCCGTCGGTCAGTCAGTCAGGCATTCAGGACAAAGGAGTTAATATGTATAGATTATAAAGAGGAAAGTTTGTTTGTTTCTATGTTTCTTTATTTGTTTGCTATAGATATAGAATAGGCTCCGGAACTACTGGAACGATTTTGATAAAATTTGGCACAGAAGCATAGACCACGAGAAAAGACGAAGAATCAGTCGCAGGCAATATATCCAAAATAAGGGCCTAAGTTGAAATTTTGCCAAAACGGACGATTTTGCCATTACGACGAAAATAGGCACGTCACTACTTAGTCATTATAAATGCAATAACGTTGTCTACATTTCATGCAGCTAAAACGGTCTTATCATAAATTGCTTGTACCAATGTATTATGACTTTTTAATAATAGCAGTAATGGTAGCAATTTGAGTCGCTATATAGAGCGATGTAACAAATGGCCGGGCCGGGAAGCGGCGCATTAAAAGCTGGAACGTGTTTATCACAGGTTTCACCAGCTATATGTAAGCTGTTATATTTATGAGAGATTCTTTGTCTGCACTGAAATAAAATTTTTATCGTACTTAGTAGGAGAAAATTGAACATAGACAAAGAATATACTTATATTACTAACATAAGGAATCGTCATTCCACCGATTTACACGAATGCCAGCTCGCGGCTGTGTTGCGTGGCTGGGCGAATGCGGAGGCGGGCGGGCGTGAGTTTTCTCCAGCCAGGACTCGTTCACTAGGTTAGTCGTTGATCGTTTAATGCTTTGACATGATTGACAGTATAGTTTCATAATATTTATGATAGTTTTCCTTTCTTAGTTTTAGATCTGACTTATTAAAATATAATGCGATCAATGGATAATGTTTATGTAAGTTTCCTGTATTCTCCGTGGAAATTAATACTCCTATGTCATACTTCAATGCGCGTGATAACGGTACGTACGCGATCGGTCACGGCCCAGCCCGCACTGAGAGCGCCTTATCATTTCTTAAACAAGGTGTGTGCCTGCGTGCGGATAGGCGCACTGCGCGCACGCACATATTCAAACCGATCGCGGCACGTTTGTATGAAGATGTTCTACTGTTCTCTGTTTACCGTGCCCAGACTAAGTGTAACTTGCGACTAAGCGGTGCGTAGTAGTTAGTACTTCCACAGATTACTAAACAGTTACTACTTACTGCGCTATCTTCGGGCGGTATCATGTATGGCCGAGGTGTAGCGTGACGTCACGCTGCTGTTAGCGGGATTCTAAAATTTACGGAACTTTGAACGCGTGTAAAATCATAACTATCCAATATTTCTGAATTTAACAAAAACTAGTACTTACATCTGTATACATAATAGCTTCTAGGTGTAATAGTTTCAAGTGATTTAACATACCTAGTAACATTCTCCATTGATAATATAGTTATAGTTTCAAATTGAACTGACATTTATTTGTGGGTAGTGTAGTAAACTAAGATAGGGAAGATATAATGCAAATGATGTTTTTTCAATATAATTGGAAAAACAATGGACGGATAATAATTCTAAAGGCGCGAAAGTCATCAAAGAGATATTTACCTTAAATCTGCTTCAATCGAATCAATACTCTGTAGAATTGATGAATAAAAATCTTTACAATATTTTTTTCACTTCCAATAAAGCGTCTCAGAAATTTCATATTGAATCTTAGAGGAGACGTATTTTAAAAGGATCTGAAGAATTAATTAAGACAGGCAACCGACACCAATTTTCTTTTTTGTGGTCGCTGTTAACGATATTCCAAAAAGAAATGTAATCTAGTTAATTTCTTTTTTTTTTACCAAACCAGATGACAGTTTTTTTTTTCATCATAATTCTATATTATATATATACACACACCGGCATATTTAGCGGAACATAAAATAAAGGTTTGATATCAGTATCATATAAGGTTCCTGGCTGGTTTATACGTCATTTAATTTAAAAAGAAATATTTTCAAATTAAGAAAACAACTGAACATCACATTTTATGCAATTGTTTTAATTTTATTCAAATACACCTTATCTAGAGCGAACTTAGAGTATTTCTTCCTTCTGAGTTTGATTTAAAATTTCATTGAAATACTGCTTTTTGTTAGTTTTTTTTAATCGCGTATCTTTTTGGAGTTGAGGAATGAATTATGCCTGACTTAGCCCCAACGGAGATTGCCAGGGCACTCGAAATGCGAAGAAATGGTCAAACCTACAGAGTGATATCCAGAGATCTTCGTCGACCAGTTTCAACGATCCATCGCAGTATCCAACGGTTCAGGGAGACCGGTACTTATGTGAGAAGAGCAGGACAAGGCAGAAAAAGAGGCACTTCGAGTAGGGATGATCGTTTCATTCGGCTTCGTGTACGTAGGAACCCCCGTTTGACGGCCGTCCAAGCCCGACATGAGTTAGAAGCAGTGCGGGGTGTAACCGTAAGTGAGCGTACGGTACGAAGAAGGTTCGAAGAAGCTGGTTTGGGTTCATTTGTGCCCGCCAAGGCTCCAAGGCTCGAGGTAAATCATCGTAGAAACAGGTTAACTTTTGATCAGGAACATCGACTTTGGAACGCGGACCAATGGAGTAAGGTATTGTTTAGTGATGAGTGCAGAATTCTCTTAAATCAAATTGACGGCAGGCAAAGAATATACAGACGCAAAGGAGAACGATACATTCAGACAAATTTTGAAAGTACAGTTGCATACGGTGGTGGATCAATAATGGTTTGGGCGGGCATTTGTTTGGGAGCTCGCACAGACTTGGTAGTGATTGACAGAGGGAGTCTGACTGCAGCCCGCTATATCAGAGAAGTTTTATAAGAAAATGTCGTACCGTTTGCCCCATATATCGGTGATGATTTTGTTTTTATGCAGGATAATGCTCGGCCGCATACCGCTCGGGTAACTCAAGCTTATCTTAATGATATAAATATCACTGTTATGGAGTGGCCGGCGAGATCACCGGATATGAACCCAATAGAGCACGTTTTTGACTTGCTAAAAAGAAAAGTTAAGTCCAGACTTCCAGCTCCTGCCAACGTGGGTGAACTGCGAATCGCCGTAGTTGAGGAATGGCGGAGACTATCCCAGGAGACCATCGATAACATCATTCTCAGTATGCCTAGACGGGTAGAATCTTTAATAAGAGCACGTGGAGGAAATATGCGATATTAATGACCATTTTTCAAGTTTAATTAATTGTTATTTTAATATTAATTTTCACTTTTCCCGGTTTCATGAAAAGTTCAAAAATGTACCATTTTTCACAAATAGCCTTTACTCGCAAAATCTGTTCTTAATGTGATCTCATTTTAAGTAAAACAAATGAAACTTTAAATAACAAAAGAAGTGTAGTAAGTAGATTTTAAAATAAAACCATATTTTTCTTTTTTTTGTGTTCCGCTAAATATGCCGGTGTGTTTATATATATATAAAGAAATTAACTAGATTACATTTCTTTTTGGAATATCGTTAACAGCGACCACAAAAAAGAAAATTGGTGTCGGTTGCCATTTGACAAACAGAAATTTTAAAGTTGACCGGTTGATGTGTTTGTTTCTATTAGCTTATTGTGACGATATTATCATTAAGAATGTCGCGACCAAGACGATCGAATATGTCAAAACCGAGACATATTTTAAAATTATAAATTTTATCCATTTATATTCATAATTACAGAGGTTAGGAAAGCGGACAGACAGACAGACATACAGACAGACGAACGGACAGAGCGAAACTATAAGGGTTCCTTGAGTATTACGGAACTCTTAAAAATAGATTGCAATTCCAATGTCTCGCTAACACTCGAGAACGGCTTGACCGATTTGGCTAATTTTATTCTTGAAATAATTGTGGAAGTTCAAGGAAGGTTAAAACGGTGAGAAATATTGGAAAAATTGCAGAGAAAATATTGTAGATGTAGGTGTACATGTAGGTGTATTGTAGGTGTATATAGACAAGAAACACGTCGAAAACGTTGTGTGGCGAGTTCAAAAATGAGAAATTTTTCATGAAATTAGATTTTGTTCAAAAAATATTCACAAATATTTGCCTTTAAATCTATAAACAGTTGTCTAATTAAAATCTCCAAACTAAAACATTACGGCAGAGTTATTAAAAGTTAAAATTTAATTCGCTGTCTTGGCGTTGGTTTCACTTCCCAAGAGAATAATTTACTTGTAATGAAATTTAAAATTTATTATATACCTAATTTAAATACTTTGCCAAAATTTTTTTTGAACGGATGCGGGAACAAAAGTACAAGTAAATCTTTGTTTTAAATGCTGCTATGTTTACAGCCTTACTTTTACTTTAGTAAAATATAGATATAGTCTAATTTAAGTGGGAGCTCACAATGTCTAAACGTAAGGATAAATTTCTATCTACGATAGATTAATCACTTCCTAAAATATTTTTTTTTATAATAATATCCTGCTAAAAAGAGCTAAATAAAACAATCTATTATGTCCATAAAACAACATTACACCACAGAGAAAATAATAAATATAATGCCTATTTCCGGAACATTTCTATACAAAAATATCACTTTATCGTTACGTTTTTAGGATTTGATGTAACAAACAAACGGTAGTTACACCTTTATCATTAAATAAATTATTTACATTCTCCTAAGATATCAGTTCAACGTATTTATAAGGCTACTCCATAACCACTGTAGATAGTACTATCAAAAATACAGAGATGATTGCATAATAATAAGAAATTCATAGATAAATTGAAACTGAAGTTATTTCTAAAGTAAATAAAGATATACAAATAATGGAACTGGGCGAACATACAGATAAAGCAAAAGGTAAAACATCCAATTTCAGTTATGTTCTAAATAAATTAACTTAATTTTTTCATTTCTAAAACAGGAGACGTAGCAGATGACGAATTGTTTGATGCGTAGGCAGTCTATAAGGTAAGTAGTTTTTCAACTCATTTTTTTAGACACTGATTGTGAAGACCTACGGTGTTATTATTTTAGCTAGTACCAATTTTTAGTGACCACACGAAGAGGTTGTGTTTATTAGATACACGAATAGAAATAATTGTGTTTAGTTTGGGATATTGAGCTGATTGAAATGAGGCTGAAAAATCTTTATTTAGTCCCATCGTTATTATTATTTTACTTGTAGATTTAGAAAAAGAGCCTAGGCTAAACATAATCTTATCATACTTTTAAAATTACTAATACTTTAGATGAAGCTACTAATTCAATGCAAATACTGGAAGAAGCATTAACAATATGCAAGTTTGGAAAGTTTCACTGGAAACTGCTAGCAGCAACGTTATGTGCTACGTTTGCTTCGGTGATGACCGTTACTACCTCCTCTTTTATCTTACCAGCAGCTGAGTGTGATTTGAAAATGAGTACTTTAGATAAAGGGATGTTAAATGCTATGCCATTTATAGGTAAGTCTTTAGAATTTTTAATTTATTTTTTATTTTCTTTTTTTACGCATATTTTGAAACTTTTGATTGGTAAATTTCTGGTAATTCACTGTAGTTTTAACAGGAAACATTGGTAATTGTTACGTTTATGAAATGAAAGCACGGCATTTTACCCAAGATTATTTTTACCATTACTTATTACAAACTTACGGCAGTTTGTCTTTTTTCGTTCACAAAATATGATAAATTGATATAATATCAATTTATCATATTATGAATATCTAGGTCAAGTAGGTTTCACGCTTTTCGCTGGATTCTTAGTGGATGGCTTTGGAAGAAAAGTGTTTTTGGTTTGGGGAAACATCGGCATTTTCCTGTTCACGATACTCGGAGGATCCAGTCAGAATTATTGGATGTTGATGCTTATGAAGTTATGTGAAGGTATTTCGTAAGTACCTATACCTTGTTGTGTAATTTACATTAATTCATAATTTTAGCTTTTAATACGTAGTTACGTAAAAATTTATTTATATTAAGATGTTAAAGCGAAAAATAGTAGTCATTAATCATCTGATTTATAGGTATTAAACTTATCAAGCGTGTGCAAGTTTACATAGAAATTAACTTTTTTATTTTTTTATTAAAGGTATTTACTGTCAAATTCTTAAGATAACAGATGGAGAATTTCACTGGGTTTGATTACATAACTTTTTTCATAAAATAGATTTTTTCTCAGATTTTTTGTTCAGTAAACTTTCCCAGGCACTTTGATGAAACAAGTATTGCCGCTTCGTTTGATTTTTTAGACAAATAAACAGCGAAAAATCATTTGGCCGTAAAATTGCTCATCAAAGCCGTAAAAACGCAGGTCAAGATATCCCACAAAAACTCAAGATCTCAAACCCCTGGAAATTAAGCCGTGTCAGGTGTAATAAACTTTTTCCAGATTAAGTCTATCGTTCGCCGCGATCTCGCCTATGTTCACGGAGTTCATTCCGAGGGATTTAAGGGACCGTCTCCTGCTGCTGCTGGCGGCCTTCAAGCCGCTGTCATTAATCGTGGCCGCCCTCGTCTCATGGGCGTTGCTTCCGCGGAACATCCATCTCGTGGTATTGGATGGGTACTTTGGTAATACGCTTTCTTTGACGTGAGTTAGATGAGATTAAATATAAATGAGTATAATACATATAGCCGTAGACTATATTCAGTATAAATATATTCTACTACATACCTAATATAATGTTATGATTTGCTTGTAAGTTTGTTTTTTAATAGGCTTCGAAACTACTGAACCGATTTTGATGAAATAAGGCACATATATATAGTAGACTTGGCTTTTTATCGCGTCAAAATATACTGTTTCTTCGGGATATCCGTTTGCGCGTCATCGTGCCGAGCAACATTTAGTGAAATATATTTCAATCAATCACTTGAATACAGACAAATATATTAAAACTGAAACCAATCTGATGATACAATGTACTTGTATAAATACCAACCAAAAAGTTTTGCTTCTACAGCGATCGTTGTCTCTAACACTAACATGCCCATTGCCCAGTAAATATAAGCCAAGTATTTAGTAGATACATAATATTATGGTAGAACTGATTATTATATAAAAAATGGCAGCTATATGGACTGCCGATAGAAGTGAAAAAATAAAAAATAAAAAGAATTAAAATATTTCGTCGGACCGAGATTCGAGTGTAGTATTCCAAATTACACGACAAAAGAAAAAATATGACAAACTAAGATCCTTATGTCGTTGGCATAAAGGTCATGTCGGAGGTAAAATAATTTTGAACGGACTTTCAACAAGTCAGTCATGAGCATGTCGGCGACGCGAACCCATTAGATTTTTCCCTATCAAAAAGTGCCCAACGCGGCTATAGAAGTTTTCACATCAAAAGTAAACCCAATTTTTGTAACCAACAATATCAATAATGACGAATTATCTACGAAAAGGCACCCATCTAGTTCGGTGCTCGTTACTGCACATATATAAGACCCATACATTCAAACACATCAAAACCTCTATTTTAAAACGACACTTTCAATTCTGGTCACGATCATATCTGGCACGTGTCTCGACCTGGCCGTAGTATCGTTCTAACGAGACCGCTGAACGCCTCCGCAGAATTAGATTCCCAATCTCCCTGGACCTAGTCTTGGCATTTATTACGAATCATTTCAAGAACCGTCTAAAGTCTTCTAGAATAGCCGCAATGAATCGCTACACGAACTATACGTAAGTATTATATGTAGTATGTAGACGAAATATTTTTTTATAACAAAAAAATAATTATTCAATCTATTTTAAAAACCAAAGCGATTTGTTTTATTGTTGTAAACATAAATTTCAAGTGGTCCAAAAGTTTTTATGTTTATTCCTTACTCTTAATTATCCTACATTAATATGTTTTTACGTCTTGAATTCCTGGCGAATTAGGGTTAGTTCACACCGCGACGAAACGCGGCGCTCCATTTTTATATTCGTAGTACATTCTTGTGTAAAGAATAAAGTTCAATTTTGAATACCTATCTTAAAAATGCAGCGCCGCGTCACGTTTCTAGTCGCGGTGTGAACTGACCCTTAAGTGCACTGAAAATTAATAACTAAGCATTCAATCAACCCTTTTAACGTCAAAATCACATCTGATTTAATAAATAACCTAACCAAGAGCATGCCAGGACATGTGTAAGGAGGGTTTCGTAACAATCAACATGTATTTTTTTTTTTTATCAAATTACTTCTAAGGTTACTGTCCGATTTCGTTCAAAATAATTTTCCTGAAGAGATTTTAGCATGATCTATCAGCATCGAAAGTTACAAGTTTCTATCTCTTATAGTTTAGATATGCTAGGGGGAGACCAACTTACAAACCACTTTGGAGCCAGATTACTCGTAAATGGTCGACTTTGCAAAAAAGTCATGTATAAAACCTTACCTTTATTTTTAAAGACCAAGTTCAACGATACCCCACAGGTTGGGGTAGGATTAAAAAATATTTTTCATCCCCACTTTACATCTATACTCTGCCCACCCCTAAAATATAAAATTATATTTTATGATGCCAACACCGAGATCTATACACAACACAGTCTATAAACTATACCAAATTTTATTTACTAATATTCATAATTACAGAAGCTAGAAGGGCGGACAGACAGACATACAGATAGACGGACGGACAGAGCGAAACTATAAGGGTTACTTGTATATTACGGAACCCTAAAAACCTCCTTTGCTCATCCAATGAAAAATTACATTTTCAGAGCTCCACGCGTGGAACATGTATCTATACGTAAGTTCGGTGTGGAGTATCGTAGCTGCCATCCTCTACTATCAGTTGCCCGAGAGCCCGAAGTTCCTCTTATCTCACGGCCAGGAGAATCGAGCGTTGGAGGTTTTACGGACGATTTACACCACGAACACGGGGGAGAGTGGGGACAGCTTTCCTGTAAGTATTGGGGTAACATTTTTTATGCTTTATGTGATGTGACGTCGTATTCCTTAAAAAGGTCACCGTCGAATGTACAAAATGGTTTTTTTACCCCACTACGGCGAAGCATAAAGGAAGGGTAGTCTTTTGGCAGTCTATGTATGTACGTATGTATATTCGTTCCATTGTAGCGCCTAAATTAGTAATTTGATTTTAATGAATGAGGTTCGTAAGAATAGCCCGGGTAACATAGGCTATATAATTTACGTAGTCGGGTTATATGTTTAACTTTTGATTAAATTAAATATGTAAACGAGTCGTTGATTACCATTTTAGTAATTGGCTAGTGCAATTCAATATATTGATGGTATAAATTTGACATCCATGTTCATTTATTATGTGTAAAATGTTTGTGGTTTATACTAGCAACCCGTTACTTCAAATTTCACTTAACGTATACAGAAGAGAAAAACTATAACGTAACATAATAGAACACACTACTAACTATCTTAAGCCTCTGTATAACGCCAGTGACCTTGAGCGTCAAGTCCCATACTAATTTTGTAGGCGACAAGGGCGTATCGCGCCGGTCGGAGAGTATTGAAATCGGATAGAAAATCGCTATAAATATTTGAGACAAAATTTGCAAAAACTAAAACTACCTTCTCCCGAGTCTTGTCTTACTTAAAATACTGAAATAATTATCACATTCGTGTAACTTATAAAAAAAAGAAAAAAAAGGGTTTTAACTTTAAAAGGGTGGATTTACGATACTTTAAAATAAATATTTTAATAAAAATTTAAATTTATAAAAAGACAGTCCTCGGCTAAATATAATGCAGATTAACATATATTTTTTGGGAATTTTTAATATGACCATGACTGAGAAAAAAGGTTTCAAAAAACTCTAATTTTCAGTTCTATCGAGCGCATATCCCCTTAAGGGTCAGTCAAATTCAAATTAGAACTTGATTCACTACACAAAAAGGTCATCACATCACATACACGTTTCAAATGACATCAGTCATACGCTGCACATGCGCTGTGCAGCGCGGTGCAACCTGACATTCGAACTCTGACAACGAAACGTGTATCTTCTTGTGTATTGAATAAAGTTCAATTTTGAATAGCTATCTTGAAAATGCAGCGTGGCATCACGTATCGTTTTGTTCTGAAATGACCCGAAGACTCAATCACTGACAACCAATATTTTAAGACATCGTAAACTCTCGCAGGAGACCAGACAGTGCATAGACTATCTCTTGCAAATCAAAGTTGAAAAACTTTATTTAACCATAGTTTATGAAATCTCAAGGTAACCTTCAACCCTCACAAGAGATAAGCTTGTAATTTTGTAAGCTTAGAAACATATTTTGTCTTTTTGATTTATTTGAATTTGAATCATTTGGGGTTATATAGGGTTATATATTTAGTAAAATGATAACGTAATTTTAAAGTTTTAGTTGTTGCCAACCGTCCCTTTTTTCCCAGGACATTTCCTAGTTTTTGCAGTGTCCTGGGGTGTCCTGGATAGATTCACAGCAGCGTCGTTGGTTTATTAAATAATTTTATTCAATAATTTAAAAAAGTATTGAATAAAACTATTTAACTTTATTCAATACTTATATGAAAAAATATGATTATTAGCATTACAGTATGTATTTCATTTAACCTATTTTTACTACGTCATATTAATTTATCTGTTGGAAGTTGGAACTCTATTACTTAGTCCTGTTTTTAAACTGAATATATATAAACCTGATTTTTCCAACTTCAAATCCTACTTTTTTAAATTTGGGGTTGGTAGCCCTAGGTTATAATATTGAATACTAAATAAGTTTTCGATTGTTACGTTAGTTTCATTTACTGAAACGAGAGTTAAAATTAAGTGACGTTCTAGTCACATGCTGTTCTTGTAATTTCGGCTAGCAGATACAGCGACAGCCTGTGAATAGGAGGGCTCTTAATTTTGATTAACGTTTCAGTATTCGGCCGTTAGTTCGTTGCAAACGTAACAAATACTAGTTACTTTCGTTGAATCAGTAAGGCTGGGACGACAGAACTTTGCGCTAGTACAATAGATTTGAAAAGTATCGAGTGCCGAGCTGTCTTAAATGACATTGACATTTGACTCGACATCTGTGTTCAATATTCAGCTCTATTGTACTAGCGCAGAGTTCTTTTTTCAAAGCCCTGAATTTTGCCTACCCAATTCCAGATCATAAAGTCCCAGCCTAACAGACTCTGAAATGGCCTATCCACCCTATTTGCAGATTGGCTCATTAACTACCGTCAGGACGCACACAGACAGGAGCGTGAAGCGGCGGCTAGTCCGGGAGCTGTCTGAAGTGAGATATCTCTTGCACGGACCGTTATTGTGGCGACTAATGTTATTCGCGCTGATCACGTTTTTCTGTTTGTCTACGTAAGTAATGACATATTATTATTAGTACCTGGGTAACTGAGCTTTGCTCGGAGCTCTAGTAGATTTTTAAATAATAAAATAATCACAAAAATATCTTACCAGAGTTCGAACCCGAATTCAGAACTACCGAACAACGCAAAAATTACACATCCCAAAATGCCAATCGGACTGACATATTAGAGTCGAAATTATTGGTATATTGTTACATGACGAAAGAAAAAACATATTTAACATAAAATGCTCAGTTTACCAGGGATAAGACCTGGCTAGGTCGATTTTTCTCCCCCAAACTCCCTGCATACTAAATTTCATGGTAATACTTGCAGCCAATTTTGAGAAACCGATTATATATATTATTGTCTCGCTTAAAGAATAATATTTCAGAAATTTCTATTAGTTTATTAAGTATTGGTAGAACGTAAGACACGAGCGTCTGAAGTGTATACGAGTATCTCCTATACGGGATTCACTCAGTTATTCGCGCTAGTCACGTTTGTCTGTTTGTCTAAGTAAAAGTGTCAGAATTTGATAAGGTTTTCACAAAAATCCAAACTTCAAAATGCGCCATCATCAATACAATTCCTCAGACGAACGTTTTGTGTGTTTACACAGAAATTAACATAATAACTACTTAACAAAGTGGTCTTCTTAAAAATTCGGTGCTTGAATTCATTGTTTGTGTTTGTTTTTCGTTAAAGATAATTTTTTTTTCTTTTGATTTTAAAGGAAATTCCCTTATTTTCTCAAGTATTTTTCGGGAAAAGTTATTTGTACACAAGGAAAATATTTTTGGAATAACATTTGGCATTAATATGAACCAAACATTCCATAAAAATTTACAAGTCGCATGGCATAATAAAACAGAAAACTTTTTTTTTTTTATTTGCATATTTAACAGCAATATCTGTAAAGAATACTACACTACGTGTATATTAAAACTAGCATTTTAATGTTAGCTACCGCGGCGCGGCGCTCAATTGCGACCAGCGACCAGCAAATCAGGTTTTCTGGCCACGTCTACCAGTCGCGCGACGAAGTCGCGGGATTTGCTTAGTACTCTATATAAATTAATACTAAGCAGGTAGTCGCGCGGTGCGGTCGCTAAGATCGGAATGCTACCTTAAGACATAATACTGTTACTTGATACTAGATTTTCGCTCTAAAACTGTGATAGATATAAGGCTGGCGCAAAAAATGTTTTAATCCGGAATCCGACGTCCTGTAACATTTGACTCGACACCCGACACTTCGATTTTCAACTCTAGTGTATTAGGGCACAGTTCTATTTTCAGTGTTCTGAATTTTCCCGCGCCCGTCCGATTCCGTGTCATATTATAGTATCAGCCTAAGCATATAAAGACAAGGACAGTATGTGATTTAAGCACCTCTTAATTTAAGAAGTGTTGAAGTATTCGGCGGATACTCTCGTTTTAGATACATGTCTCTGCGGCTGTGGTATCCACAGCTATCTACTACGATAGAGAACTACCACAAGGAGCACGGAGATGCGGCAGGGTTCTGTGATATGTTACAGTATAGAAAACAAAATGTTATCATTACGTCAGGCAACCAGACCGATGCGTGTATACCAGTAAGTAATTTGCACATAATATTATACAGAATGTTTTTTCAGTCAGTGTCCAAACTTTCTGGAGTGAAATATACTCTTGAATATAAGCAACTTTTACTATGGGATCAACTTTCCTACTTGAAAAAAAAAACAGCTGATTCCTACAAAAGGGCTACGGCACAGATAGCATCTTGTAGGAATCAGCTGATTTTTTCTTCAAGTAGGAAAGTTGATAACAACCCCTAGTATAGTAAGTGGTAGTATTTAAATCATATATAATATAAGGTTGTACAAAATCAATTACGTTTATTTTGGTCATAATATCATTATATTAATACAGCAAAAATTTCTTTTAGGGTTTTTACACGGCCAAATTTCACACTGATACGTATGCACAATTCTCGTAAAACAGAATGGCCTGCCATAACCTTTTTACCATAACACAATTTTTTAAATATAATGATATTTTAAAAATAACACTAATAAGAAATATATAATATTAAATTTATAAAAATAATAACAACACACACTACCTCACTCACTCACACTAGCATGTTCGTATATATTACAGTAGGTTTGACACAATTGTGAATGACTGTAATCTTTCTTTCACATACCATAAACAACATTTACATATTTTTATTGCGTATCTAAGAGGCAAAAGAAACCTAATAAAGTTGAAACTTACAAATTAATACTTGAATTATGGTCGAATTTCGACTTCTAGTAAATATAATTATGTCAAGACGCTTAGGCTGAAAAATGATTGAAATGTCTACAATATATTTATTTAATAAAATAACATTACGCTCTTTAAGGCGCTGTTAAGGCCATTGAGCTCACATAGCTGATTGTATGATTTTAGTTAGGCAAAGCCTCTTTAAATCACCTGTTTCTGTGGGGTTAACGACCTCAGCTCCTTAGAGAGCGCAATGTAATCATTTCATTTAGCATGCTTTATTTCTAAAATTTTAATTATTTTTCTGCCTAAATGTCTTTTAATATGAAGTAATAGTCTAGTGCATAAGTTACAAATAAATAAAAACACATATAATATTTAGATATAATTTTTATATGCCAAGCTGTTGCCCGCGGCACCGCCCGCGTAAATACAGTATCCCATGGGAGCACTGTACTTTTTTAGAATAAAAGTATCCTATGTTTTAATCTAGAGCTTAAACTACTACCATACAAAATTTCATCGAAATCCGTTCAGTACTTTTTGTGTGAAAGAGTAACAAACATCCATCCATCCTCACAAACTTTTTCATTTATAGTATGAGTAAGATTTCATTGTTTGGCATAGGTTAATAGTTTTTTAGTAACGACTAAAAGAATCATTGAAACAGTTTAACAAGTAAAATAATGATTTCAAATAATTTCTTTTTGCATTAGGTACTTGTTGCCATATCAAATAGGTAGCATGAGAAAAATTTTAATAAAAATATGTGTCGATTTCTTAGGTTTACGCGAATATTGTTCATTGTTTTAAACACTTACGGTTGTGTCGCGGTGCACTTTTCTTTTTCCCGTCGTTTCGGCTACTTTCTAGCAGCCGTGGTCACGGGAGAACTGAGGTGTCAATTGTCCTATTTGATGAAGTTGTTCAAACTACCCGAAGATTCTTCAATTATTATTTGTGTTCCGATCCACGCAAAACTTGCAAGTACTGGCAAAGGAACACCGTTATCGCCCAAGCATTCTTGGGCGATAACGGTATAGAAATTAAAAAGTACCCTAATTTTAACCGAGAAGATGGCTGGGTGCTGCCATCTGGTTGTGATGCAATAATTAACAAAATAAAATGTAATTTAAAATCACCGCGGCTTCAAGATACTATTAGTATGTTTTGCGTGGATCGGAACACAAATAATAATTGAAGAATCTTCGGGTAGTTTGAACAACTTCATCAAATAGGACAATTGACACCTCAGTCCTCCCGTGACCACGGCTGCTGGAAAGTAGCCGAAACGTCGGGAAAAAGAAAAGTGCACCGCGACACAATCCGTAAGTGTTTCAAACAAAAAATATGTGTCATATACGATATTATTATCGCTTCTGTCGATAGTCTTAATCTATTTATTCGGGACCCTTTTGATGTTTAAAAACTTTTTCTTTTTCAGGAAATAAGTGGCAAGGAGACTTATTTAAACTCAATACTAATGGGGTTCATATCGCTCACATTTCTTGCGATATCAATACTATTAGTTGACTATATAGGACAGAAGCTACTTATGTTTATATCTTTGATACTGAGTGCAGTGTGCTCTACTTCGCTTTATTGGACAAACTCTTCCATACAAATAGCCATCCTTTTTTCGGCTACATGCAGCTTTCTTCAACTAACGTTAAGTCTTAAACACAGTATCTTCGTTCGAGTTTTTCCCACAACATTAAGGTAATCTATCTTTTTGTTTAGCCCGTATTTACGCTTTCCTTAAACCTTTTGTAGTTTCGCTTCCTTCATGATATGCTTTATTTATTACTGCTATCGTTTATTTTAATTGGTTGATTTTATGATAATTATAATTTACTAAGTGACCCGGCACACGTTGTTCAGCCAAAAACTACATTTACTATCTTCACCTACACCCAACTTATGTCATTCGTTTCAGAAATAGAACTGTTTTGCAGTCCAACCAAACAGATAAACCGAACGCACGTATAAATATTTGACAGTCAAGTGACATTGGAGAGACCGAATTCTCTCACGACCGTATCTCAGTTCAAACATTCACTGAACGTCCAAAATTAGCCAAATCGGTAGAGCCGTTTTAAAGTTTTAGCGAGGATAGCAATTCAGTCTCAACAAAGGAGAACAATTATTCATTATGTATATAACGCTAGCTGTTCCATGCCCACTTCGTTAAGTGTAAAACAATTATGCTTGTAAACTTTTACTCCTAAAAAATTAAATAATAAGACATCATCCAGTGGACCAAATTGTAATTCTAAACCAATATCGAATCTACTTGAGCGCACACAAAAAAATCATTAAAATCGGTCCAGCCGCTTAGAAGGAGAATACTTTATATAATAAAGATGTATCAAATTTCAGATGAGGCAATATGGCCAGTGCTATATATAAAAAATATGTTTGTCTTGACTCAAACAAATAAATAAAGTATGCCTAATGCCTATTTTGCCCCAACTATTAGGCTGGGACTACATTGTACGAAATTTATTAGGCCGGGGAAAATTCAATTCTAAACAAATATAATAGTGCTGAAAATCGAACACACGAGTGTGACAACTATATTCTATTTAGTCGAGATTTCTATTTTCAATTCTCTGAATTTTCTCCGGCCTTCCGGATTCCGGACAATATAGTCCCAAGGCTGGGGCCTTAGCCTACTTTTAACTAATATTTTCCAAAACTCCACATTCCTTTTATAGAGGTTTTATTGGTAGTTTTACATTCAAAACCTTTTTTTATTTTTCAGAGCACTCGCAATATCTATAGATGTAATGGTTGGTCGGGTCGGATCACTTTTAGGTAACATTATATTCCCCGTACTACTGGAAATGAAATGTATGGCGCCTTTTATTACGGTTTCTGCCTCTACAATATGTAAGTCACTGGTGGATTTATATTCATCAATTCATAAGTAAAGTTACCGCTCCCTAGTTCGCGAGAACTTAACCCAATTAATCCCATTGGGTATTTTAAAAAGCATTCATTGTTATTAAAATCAGTTTATCTCTTGTAATGTTCATAGTCTTGATTTTTGTAAGATATGTGATATAAAAAAACATGTTATGTATATACTAGAGTATACGTCACAGAAATTAAATGAAATTTCATAATTAAAAGCCCGAAAATACTCTCATCGTGAGTAAAGCACATCACTTCAAAAAAAAAAGAAAAATAATTAATTTTGTAAACCTAGCGCCATCTGAGTACTTTGAAAAGCTAAGTTGTTATGTAAATTAAGGAGTATTAGTAGATGCCGACAGTTGACGCTCTATCCAAAATTGTGTCGTGACGCGTGACGTGACGCGATCTCGCTCTCAATGCCACTAGAGTAGTTCAAAATTGATTTCTTTGAATATTTCGAATGTTCACGTGGTTTAATTACCTATTAGTATTTAAAAAAAATTTTTTGTAAATTTTTAACAGGTGTTGCAGGTCTCACCTATTTCTTGCCGAAACCAAGACGCACTGGAAATGTGGATAGATAAAATGGCTACTTTTAGGCTACTTATACCTTATATTAAAGTAAAGTTACTTTAATATAAGGCATTAAATACATTTCTTAACAATAAATTGTCTTACTTTAGTTTCTGATATCCGCTACAAATTACAATGAGCCTACTAACAATTTAACAGAGATGAAGCCGCGGTCAAACGCTAGTAAATATTATATAATATAAACTGAGATTTGAACTACTAGAGAACTTTGTTTGGACGTTGATTAAAAATAAAAAGATTATTTTTAGTTTTAATCAACGTCCAAAAAAAGTTATAAATTCATTATTTTAATATATTCGGTATAGTTACTAGCAAAAATACTTCAATTTTATAATCCTTATGCCGTGGAAAAATTTTCAACACTTTTTTCAAAACATTTCGCTTGATCCACATCTAAATTATTATTCGTTACCAGTATATTAGCATACGGCAACAACATAAAATTATTCATATTATTGTTTGGCATTCATTGTTTTCGCATAAAACTCCGAATACGATTCTGAACTGTGTATAATTTTATAAAATTCGGGAAATAACGCTACAATATATTAATTTTCAACGATTCGCTATTCAAGACGGAGCATAATAAAAACAAACAAACATAAATATAATATACCTATATAGCATACGAAATTTGGTAAAATAAAATTTTTGTATTGCTGTGTCATGGACATGGCCATGTTTTATTCACTTCCAAAACCTGGCCAAATGATCTCAAAATGGCGTCACTGAACTGTGACGCATATGTATGCATGGTGGAGGAGGTCCATCATGCGCAATGTGTGACAGTTCTTTTCTAACGTTATGAATTCTTTGATACTTACGCCTTCGTATTTTGCTGTTCAATAATGTAATTAAATTTATGATTTTCGCATCTAAAATTTAAATGATAGAAACACTAAACTTTGACAACCTCTGTGACTCAGTGGTTAGTGCGTTGGCGCTTAAGCCGGAGATCGCGGGTTTGAATATTGCCGAGGGAACAAAAATTGTCCTGTGTTCCTGGGTCACAGGAACCTATCCCACGGGAACACTGTATTTTTTCGGGATAAAAAAATGTTTATGTTTTAATCCAGGGCCTAAACTACTACTTTACCTTTCATCGAAATCGTTGAGTAGTTTTTGCGTGAAAGAGTAACAAACATCCCTCCATCCATCCTCACAAACTTTCACATTTATAATATTAGTAGGATTTTTTTTTGTTTCCATATAAAAACACATCGTCAATCACGGCATAAGTATATTATTATGTTCGAATCAACTATGTAATCTATCTGAGTTCATTTCCCAGTTGAGGTGTGTTCAAAGAAAATTAGCTGAGAACTGTGTCTGACCGAAACAACTGGGACAGAAATTCGGACACAATCGATAGAGTCAATAAGAGTTCGCCAATCATAGCTGACAGGTGCAAGTGCTGAGTTTGACTGAATGGACCAGTTCCTTAACTGAGTTACGGCCCTTAGATACTGGGATGTATCTAAAATGAAGTCTTCACATAAATTAATAGAAAAAAGATTTTATATTAATGCAGTCATAATTAAAACTAACAGTGCCACGCTTCAGGACGAATGTGCCGGCTCGACCGGATAAATACCACGGCCTCATAGAAAACCAGCGTGAAATAACCCTTGGGGTTTGGGATTATAAGGACCAGGAATGCAAGTGCGGAACACCGGAGGAGTTACAACTATTACCCCTCTGGTGTTGCTGTTGGACACTCGTCCATGGTAATATCTTATCATCAGGCGGTCCGTAAGCTCGTTTCCTGGTTTATTTCATAAAAAAATATGTTGTAGGTAATACTAATCCTTGCGTATATTATACTCGCAGAATAACAATATTATATTATACATTATACATTTTTTTTCAGGATAATAATGAAGAGATAAAATACCTACTTTGTGGCTTAACTGATACCTAAATGATATCAAATTCGCTATAAAAGAGTATAAAACTTAGCCGTAAGGCTTCACCCGGGCTCTGAATATTTAATACCCAATCAATTGATAGGATATTGTGTGAGGTGTGCTTTATTACCGTATAAAGCACGCCTGAAACATTATACAAAATACTTATTTTATCAGCCGCTGCAGAAGCGGGGAGGTAATGAATATATTATAATAGTAATCTGTATAAAGATATTATGTAAAAACAAGTATTGGATATTAAAAACTCAAACTTTTGTTGTACTCGTATGCAACAGCCATGGTTTTTGTTGACTTTTAACAGAATTTATAAAGAAAACATTAATTTACTGAAGAATTCCATTTGTTTCTGTGTTTGTTTGGTAAGGTAGATATTAGGTGTAGCCCGCGTATCTATGTATTTTCAGGTATACCTACGTGTTTTCTGTCCGATAGCTTGTTCTGCTCATCAATCTTCAGTATCATGAGTCCGATCATAACCGACCACTTACGTCTATTTTGCTGGGCCTCGTCTTCTCTCAATTTGAGGCGGCTCAAACGGAGTTTGGCCGTAGTTAACCCCGCTAGCCTACTTCGAGTAGGCAGACTTCGATTCCCGGCTTTTTCTATAACTACAAATTCTACAATCTAGTGGCTATACTTAGTACCATTTTTCTAAAAAAACCATTAAAATTTTCTGAGGCGCCATTATACTATAAAAAATATTATTTATTATCTCCAAAAATAGTAATATTTCGCAATGTTTCAATTATAAGCGTAAATAAAAAATATAATTAGTTTGACTTCAGTTCTTGCAGATTAGAGGACAAATAGCAATATATGGGTTGTAAGATGTTACTTTTAACAGAATGCATGCTGAACTAGAGTCATCTGTCGAATGGTTTCCAACCGAGCCTTTAATCTTATACTTTAAACGAGACAATCTTGTATATCTATAATCGTAATCTCGGCAACGGCTGCAAGTATTCATATGAAATTTAGTATGCGGGGAGTTTTGGGGGAAAAAAAATCGGTCTAGCTAAGTTTTTACCCGGGAAATTGCGCATTTTAAAGTTATATATGTTCGTCGTGCAATAATATAACAATAATTTTGACTCTATAATGTCAGTCCGTTTGGCAGCTTGGTTAATTTTGCGTTGTTCGGAAATCCGGAATATGGTGGGTGCGAACCCCGGTAAAATATTTTTTCTTTTCTTTTTTTTTATCTTGGTACTAGAAGCTCCGAGCAAAGCTCGGTTACCCAGGCACTGTTATCTGTAATACTGTAATATCATGAGCCAGTAACGCTGTTTATCCAAACGTCCGCCAACGTCAACGGGATATCAACGAGAACGAAAACTCACTCTTAGCACTCTGGTCGAGATGAGATTGACGGGACGGGCGTGCGGTGGACAGACGGCTGTAGTAAATGTATGTATCGCTACTTCAGTGCCGTCATGTCTTTCTCGTTGACGTCACGTTGACGGTGGCGGTGGACAATCAGCGTAAGGGTCAGTTGCGTTCGCGAGACATATCATAATACCTAGTATACACTCTTTTTTTCGTAGTACATAATGAATTTTGTGATCAGTGATGTGCCCAAAATATTGTGCCATTGGTTCGACATCCCTGATATAGTCTTAAATTTTAGCCTGGGTTTAAAGAAGGTTGCAAAATAAAATAGACTGCTAAAACTCTCCTTAGTTATACGTCGTTTAGGTAGGCTTCTTTGCGCCGTTTTCGAAGTTACAACTAATGTGGTAAGTTTTGAGTATCTGTTTAGATTTATGCCGCTATTAACAGTCGGTACAGTCGTTACGCGATATAATTGAGCACTAATTTACGTTTATGTGGTACAAATTGCATTAATTTATGCAAGTACGCGTGGACGTTCGATAACAAACGTACTTAATTGTGTGTAAATAATGTATCTTGACGACAAATTGGTGTTTGTTTGTCTATGTGAAACAAGAAGAATAGGGATGATTCCGAACTAATGTGATTCGCTATAACCCAACACCTGTTGTAGATACTAGGTGGAACACAGTAAATCTGGCCAAAATGCCATCTCTAATTACGATGACGAGTGTAGAAATCAAATAAATATACATAAATCATAATATTATTTCATCGCTAAACCACGTGGTTTCTCCCATACATGTTCTCTTTGAGAACTTCGTTATCGCTTGGATACATTGTCTTTGTCTATAGACGATGTGCAATATCGTAACGATAAGTTCCGTAACAATAAAATGTATGGAGTAACCATGTGATTCAGCGTGGGTATTACGACTGTCAATGTCAAACATTATTGATTTTCGAACTTCGTCATTGTAAATAAAGAAGACAATAATTATGTTGAGTAAAGTCCCTAGTGTACTAGCTATGAATGGGAATGCATTTCGTGGTTTTTACGTAAAGGTGGAATTTGATGAACGACTAAGTGTCAGCTAACACCGAGACGCGTCGCGACGCGGCGCTTAATTTTTAAAATAGCAAAATTGAACTTTATTAACCACACAATAAGATACACGTTTCATTGAAAGAGTGGCGCCGCGCTATGCAGAGCGGTCTAGTTCTATTCGAACTCTTGCAATTAAATTAATTTGAATCGCATTCTTTAAAATGTAGCGCCGCGTCTCGTATCATCTCGTTCCGGTGTGAACTGACTCTAGGACTATAGTCGATGCATAATAAACGGAGGTAATATTTGTTCCACTGCGGGTCTATCTAACTCAATTGAACGGGGACGAAAAACTTTTGAAGTTTTAATCTAAACCCAGAACCGTTTATTGCCGGCCGGGGACTAGTTACGACACTTTTATCGAATTGGAAAATACTTTTTCTTGGATAAACTCGTAGTTCTTATCTATGAAGTGTTTGTCATCGTGGAATAAGTATTTTGACCGACTTTGTGGGTAAAAAGCTTTAGTCTTACACAAAAAAAACATAATATTAGTCTACCTACTTTGTTCACAAACCTTGTTGGCTAGTAAATGAATCATTATAGAGAAAACGCGGTCAAGAGACGGACTCGGCCACGAAGGGTCCCGTACAAAAGTATTATTTTAGTCTGTATTTAGTATTTTTTGTTGCAGCGGCAACATAAATACACCTGTGAAAATTTCAACTGTCTAGCTATCACATCTTATCTTACTCCATTTGGCCAAATTCTCAAGCTACTCAAGTTACCCTTAATCGCTGGCTGTCACTGTCTCTGCTGGCAGAATGACCAGGACAGCATGTGACTTAAGAGCCTCTTAATTTAAGAAGATTTTGAGTATCCGTTAAAGTGCTATTAAAACCCAAATCTATCTCTGGTCACAGGCGTTTGCCGCATTAATTAATACAGAGCTTGCATGCCAATCTACCAGCTTCAATTCCTCCCACGTGAAAATTCCGTGAACGTCACGTCACAGGTATCGGACACCGTAATATTATTATCTCGTAGATACAGTTAGAGGTAACAGTGAAATCAGTGCGTACTTGTATAATTTGGAACTGCGGCCAATGCATGATATAAAATCTTATACTTTAAACGAGACAATCTAGTATAATAATCGGTTTCTTGAAAACGGCTGCAAGTTTTACCATGAAAATTAGTATGCAGGGAGTTTTGAGGGAGAAAAATGGATCTAGCTAGGTCTTGTCCTTGGGAAACTGCGCATTTTTAAGCTATAAAAGTTTTTTCTTTCATCGTGCAACAATATATCAATAATTTCGACTCTATTATCAGTCCAATTGAAAGTTTGATATACGTATGTATAATTTTTACAGTGATCAAAAATTCGGAATGTGGTGGGTTCAAATCCCGGTCTGATAAACATTACTGTTTTTCTTTTTATTTTATTAAATTTAACACAAGTCCGAGCGAAGCTCGGTTACCCAGGTACTGTATCTTATTAACTGATGGGCCGAATTATGTAATATGTAGTCCAAATTTTAAACAGATTTACGCCCAAAATTAATAACGTACCTATCTTAAATCTTAGATTGACTTCTGTCACAGATTCTCAAACAAAAATTGACGTAAATTGACGTGAAGTTAATCCTAGGATCGTTGAAATGTATTAAATCTTGATCTCAAATAGCTAAAATGAGATTAAGATTGATTATTAATATCGAGCGTTAACGACACAATACGAAAACTGAGCTACCAGCGTAAAATGTGACGATATTCTAATATTTTGTCTCAGTCAGTGCAATGATAGAAAAAAACATTCTGTCTCTACTAACTGGAAGGAAAGAGAGGTAATGCGCGCATATTATGTCATATTCTGACTGAGATAATAAATCTGAGTAATCGAGTATGTTCTTTATCTATCTTGACTTGAGAAAAGAATATTATTATATTCTTTGCTTCTAATTTTACTAGCATTTGCCCGCGGCTTCGCCCGCGTGTAATTGGGTTTTAAACGATATCTTTATAATAATTTAAAACTTCCATTCACTATTTTACTCTCTTAGAGGTTAAATATTAGAAAACGCGAGTACGGAAAAATAATGCGTTACATATTTGAAACTCACAATTTTTGTAACTAATTATTTTTCCGTGTACAAGGAATAAAAAGTTTCCTACAAATTTTTATTCCCTATTTTACCCCATGGGGGTTGAATTATGAAAAATTCTTCCTTAGTGGATGCCTACGTCATTTTTTTTTTATTCTATGGACGCTTCACACCGCATCAATCTGGTCCCAAGGTAAGTTCTCGAAGAACTTGTGTTACGGGTACCAGACAACGGAAATATATTTAATACTTTTTATACTATACATATATTTAAGATTTTTATTATACAATACACATATTTAATACACATCCATGACCCAGGATCACAGAAAAACTTTTTGTTCCTTCGGCGGGGTTCGAACTCACGACCTCCGGCTTGAGAACCAACATGCTCAACCACTGAGCCACAGAGGTCGTCATATGAGAAATACGTGTGCAATATTTCAAATTTTTAGCCTTAGACCTTAATTCACTAGGTGAAGTTTACATACGTAAATACCTTCTATGAGGCCTATGGACATTATTTATTTAATTTTTTATGTAATAAAACAGATGATATTTGAATACTTATTATTGTTTAGTTCTTTATTGTTTTATTTTTTTCTACGTACAAAATATCAAAAACGATAAATCTTTTGAGATCAGCTCACACATTAACAAAATGAAATTATCAGTATTAAATAATTAAGAGATCTTCAAAAATTCTTAAAAATTAGAAAATAAACTTTAAATTAAAAATTCTCTACTCTTGGCAATATACAAAATGAAATAAAAAAATGAAATAGTAATATACTTATATATGAAAAAAGAAAACGTGCAAGGGATTAAGACGACCCTCTACGAGCATCGTCGACAAACCTTCCTTGAACAAGCCAAACAGATTGGCTTTATACATTTTTTACAAAGGTAAGCAGTCTTTATCCTCTTTTTATAAGGGCACAATTATCTCATTATATACTATACTTTTTTATTATATACAAAATGAACGTCACTACCAACGTAGATGACGTTGGTAGTGACGTTCATTTTGTTCACGTTCAAGTTCTTGATAAAGCCAAGAATTCAGAATTGAATCTGCATCGTCTTCGTTGACGTTCACTGGCCTTGATTCCAGCCTGCGATACGCCATTATAATATTCTATAACATTTGGTAATATTTAAATAATTAGTAAGTGAAAAAACAATAAAAAATAATAATTTTAAATCCATGTAAATAATAAAAATCGTAATACAAATGAGTCCCTGGGAGTCACTTGGCATTATTACTCACCACATACAAGTCGCACGCGCAGGTCCTCCCGCCTCCGCGTCGCTCGCGCCACTGCAGGAAAGTCCTGAGACTACGGGGAAAATAACCGCGAAAACGCGTGAAATAAAAAGGTTTAAAGTTTTGATGTGAGTCCCTGGGACTCAGGAAGTGAATTAAGGGTTGAGGGTTTGGCCTGTGCGTTGATACATTAGTCAATCAGCTTTGCCTTTTATATATATATAGATAACTAACGTAAATAACCGTCATTCAATCGACTTACACAAGTGACAGCTCACGGTTATGTGTGCGTGTCTAGCCACGCACGTATGCGGGGAATGCACGCGGCGAGCGGGACGTGAGTTTTTAAGCCAGGACTTTAGTTCACGGGGCTGGCCGCTGGTCGTTTCGAGCTTTTACATAATTGACAAGATTTGTCTGACGTGACGTTTAAAATTATTTCGGTGCCAACCTTAGGCTTACGTCAACATGGCTGATATTCGCCGGTGCTCGAGCTTGTAAAGATTATCGCCCCTGTGCCTCGATACAAAATATGAAACTGCAAATGTGCTTTTACTCTTTGAATTTTTTTTCATGTTGAAAATGCAGCTCTCTTGCCTATGTGACGTGTATGAATGGTGCTTAATGAATCATATTATATTCAATATAATGACTACAATCTTCATGACAATACGAATAGTAAGTTTAAAAACCTATTCATGATTGTATGGAATACAGGCGCTTCGCATTGTTGTGACCTTATGGGATTTTAAAGCAAGGTATACCCGGCCGATACTTACACCGTTACTTATATTAAAAATGAACAAAAATTATAATTAAAACCAAGTGATTCAACTAAAAGTGCGAAGGTAAAACGTTGCTTTACGTTGATCATTCTAATCTATATATCGCAGGCATATTATGTGATTCCGCCGTTTACATACGGCATAGTCAGTTTAAAAACGATTAGTGTTATGTAATATGCCGGCAAAATGACAACTCGTTGAATCGATATAATCCTAACGTTGGTTGTAGTTTTAGGTGACCATGATAAAAATATCAGTTTGGACAAATAAGATTTTATTGTTAATATTCTTCAGTTTGATTCACTTTTTTTTGGGTTTTGTACTTAGAATTTTAAGAACAAAAACATTAATATTGTACAATATTAATTAATATTTTTAAACTTAAACTTCTTAGGATAATGGCTAAGCTAGGGGATAAAACTCAGAGCGCTGAAATTAGAAATCTGAGCTAATACAATAGAGTTGGAAATCGATCACTCGAGTGTTGAATTTTCAGATTTTACATTGACATTTGACTCGACACTTGACACTTCGATTTCCAGCTCTATTAACAAATAAAAACTAAAATTGAAGTTTTGTTTGTAATTTTAAATTAACAGTTCTACATTAAATGCATATTATAGGTAATATATTAAACAAATAACCTAACCAAGAGCATGTCACGACATGTCTAAGGAGGGTTCCGTAACTATCAACGCGCAATAGGTTTTCTTTGAATTACTTTAAAAGTTATTGTCCGATTTCGCTCAAAGTTTCTATCTCTTATAGTTTAGAAGTGCCAGGACCCCACCAACTTATAAACCACTTTGGAGGCCAATTACTCGAAAATGGTTGACTTTGTAATAAAAGTCATGTATGAAACCGTGCCTTTATTATACACACAATATTGTACACAATGGGGTACAATGAGAAAATATTTTTCATACCCACTTCACATTTACCCTAAAATATAAAATTATTATTATTTTATGATTGCAAAACCGATATCTATATATAATATATAATACACAATCTATAACTATACCAAAGGGGTATGAAGATTTTTATATGGAGCCTGGCCGACCTACTGTCCGCCATTTTATTTTTTTTATGAAATCGCGTTCACGAATAATTCTTTCAAAAATGGATAGCTAACATCAATACAAACAAACAATAATCTTAGACAAAACCGCGTAAAGTGTCACATTTCGAAGATATGAGCTGCCAAAGTTTTACTATTGGAAATAAATAATTTAAGATATTGCAACTCTAAGGCATGGTTATTCCAAGTGGTTTCTCGTCTGTGAAACAGTAGCCACTCTGTAACACGTCGCGTCGCTTGATGACAAAGTGCAATCTAGCTCAAACTTAGAACTTGAGAACTTACTGACTAACATGCAAAAATAAACATTCGACACATTTCTTATAGATGTATACGAAGACAGAGCTATTGACGTCAATTTGAGACACTATGGTATTTTGGCATCGGATCCATGGCTATAAATTTTTTGAGAATCTATTCTATAAACTTATAAGAATTTAAAGTGATATGAACTTATTAAATCTTTGTGCATTAATATTGGACTTGTACAATTTTGTTCGGTGAAGATAGAAGGTCCCAATAGTTAAGACTGATATAAATTTTTAGTCGTGCCTCAAGTGGTTCAAATAGAATTAGTTGTTGCAAACTTTATATACAACTTTATCACATGTAATACGAATTGTGAATTGTCTTTTAAAATAAAGAAGTTAATTAAAGGGCAAAAGGAATTGTATGAGCAATCGGTTAAAGCCGAACGTAACTTTAAGAAATCTAATCAGAAGACACGAAAGAAACATAATTATTTAATGGCTAGAATGGAAGCTTTAGAGAAGTTAGAGAAGACTTTTAATCAAAATCATCTTGAGATTATGGCAATGGTGACAGGTGAAGAACTACAAAAATATGAATATTTCACAGACGATAAGCAAGATGAATGTCAAGAATTATTTACACAGTATAAAGCTCTATTGAAAGATTACCTTGGTTTGCAAATGCCGCGCACCACACCACAAACAGATTCTGCAGAAAGTTCGTTGCCAGCACTGAAATTAAATAGTTCTAAGGGGCAATTACCGAGAATATAGCTTCCACATTTTTCTGGAAAATATAACGAGTGGCAATCATTTTATGCTATGTTCGTGTCCTTGATACGTGAAAATCAACCACTTTCCCGGTACAGAAACTGCATTACCTGAAGTGGAGTATGTCAGGAGAACCTGATACTTTACTTAGAAACTTTACTACGACATCCGCGAATTATCAAGACGCGTGGGAACAACTAACTAAGCGCTACAACAATAAGCGATATAATTGTAATGCAATAATGAAAACTTTATTCGGACAAAAATCTATACAGCACGAATCGACTATTGCATTGAGACATTTATTAGATACCATTTATTAGATATCTTGTTTAAAAGCACTTAATAATTTCAATATTCATACGGATCGATGAGATCCAATAATACTTTATTTAGTAGTATCGAAATTAGACCAAGAGTCTTTGAGACAGTGGGAGATATACGTAACTGCTGTTTCGGACGATTTGCCGAAACGGACGCAACTAGAACAATATTTGGAAACAGGTTTCAGAATTTTAGAGTTTATAGAAATAAATGAGCAAACAAGAAACCAAGTGGGGAAGACGACAACTTTTCATTCTACTATGGAATTTAAAAAAAGAGCACCCGAGCAAAATAAATATATTATTATAATAATAAATAAATATATACATTTATTATTGTGCCAAATTTAAGAATAAATATGTGCTAGAGCGACAAAATTTGGCATAGACCAAGAGATTATGCTTCAACTGTCTTGCACCGACGCATCCGGTTTATAAATGTCACCAGAACGCTTCCTGTCGTAAATGCGGCAAAAAGCACCATACGATGCTTCATGTTGAAAAAGAGAATAAAGACGCTTATGATAGATTGAGGCAATCTGAAACAAATAAGAGACATAATCAACAAGAAGAAAGAAAAGTTACTGTAGAGATACGCGGATAATATAGTTGCAAATTGTTCGAGGGAAACTGTTAAAACTTATAATGTATTGTTAGCTACAGCTGTAGTAAAATCTTAATCTAGACACGGTTATTATGTAATAAGAGCTTTAATTGATCAGGGCTCTCAAGCCTCATTTGTTAGTGCACATACTGTGCAATTATTAGGTTTTAAACGTACACATGTAGATGGTAAAGTATGTAGTTTGGGAGACGGTCAAATTAATATAAAATATGCAGTTAGTCTCGAAGTTGAATCTCGTCATGAATCTGAAAAAAAGGTATCGGTTAATGCTTATATACTAAAATCACTTACCTCATTGTTGCCGAGTCAAAAAGTGTGTATGCCTGATTGGTTGGAATTAAAAAGCTTACCTCTTGGAGATCCAGAATTTGCATCCCCAGGCAATGTTGACATGTTACTTGGTACTGATGTATATGGAGAAATAATACAAAACGGAGTAAAGAAGAGTCCACATAGGAATTTACTAGCTCAAAATATGGATGGATTTTGTCCGGAAAAATATCACAGGAAATATAGTAACGTTACATGTACAAATACGAGAAGATGAGCTATTGAAGAAATTTTAGGAGATAGAGAACGAGCCTAATAGTATTGAGAAAATGTTAACAGCAGAAGAAAAGGAGTGTGAGAGATTATACGAGAGAACTACCACTATGAGAGAAGATGGGAAGTTTGTTGTTAGATTACCGTTTAAAACAAATGACCCGCAATGTCAATATGGACAAACGTGTGACACAGCTTTTAGGAAACTATGTGCATTGGAGAGAAGGTTGAGCAAGAAACCTAATTTATACAGTGAATATAATAAAAATAAATAAATATATAAGTGAATATAATTATTTACGTGTTAGAAGACTACGTAACGCTCAATCACATGGAACCAGTAGAACGAGTTATGAATTATTTTGAGAAGAATAAAATAAATACTGAGAAATCTATAACAATAAAATATAATGATAATACGGTGAAGGTAATAGGTAAAAAATGGAATCGAGAGACAGACAAGTTTGAGTATGTAGTTAATTTAGAAAAAACGGAGGAACCTATTACGAAGAGGAGGATTTTATCGGACATATCTAAACTTTATGACCCTATTGGATGAATTTCACCAGTGGTTATTACTGCCAATTACTGGGGCTGCTTTGGCGGCAAAGCTATTAAATAAAGTTTCACAGGTAATAAAAATACCTTAAAGTGATTTGTTCAGATGGACCGACTCTACAGTGGTCCTGGCTTGGTTACGAGGACCTGCTTGTCGATGGGCGACATATGTGAGTAACAGAGTATCACATATTCTAACAATTATGGATTATGAGCAGTGGGGATACGTGTCTAGTGATGTTAATCCAGCAGATTGCGCATCTAGAGGGTTAAAACCAACGGGGTTAAGTAGCTATGATCTATGGTAGTATGGTCCGAGTTGGCTATCGAGATTAAATGTTACAGTTAATAGACCTGATTTAATTGAGACACATGAAGAAGAACGAGTGAAAACTTTTGCTATATGGATGAACAGATTGAATTCGAATAGACAAAATTTTCTGAATTGACTAGAATGTTAAAAATGATTTCGTTGTGTAGGAGATTTCTTAAGATTAGAGTACCTATTAATGAAAGGAGGGATTTTTCAAAATTTGTTACACCGGATGAGATGGAAGAAACTTTAGAATTGTGTATTAGATAAGTTCAAGAATATACTTTCGCAGAAGAGATACACGCACTAAAAACTAAAGGAGAAGTTGGTAACCGGAGTTCTTTACGCACGCTTTCCCCTTTTTTGGATAAAAATGGGGTTTTAAGAGTGAGTGGATGGTTGACGCAATCAGACGTGAGTTGTGATCAGATGCATCCCATTATTTTGCCAGCTAAGAATCATCTTAGCCAGTTAATAGTGACAAATGGTCATGTAAAAACTCTCCATGGCGGACCTCAAATTATGATGAGTTTTTTGAGGAGTAAATTTTGGATTTTGAGAGCTTGTGATATGGTTCAAAAGTGTTAACGTAATTGTGTTACTTGTTTGAGGTATTCTAGATCAAAGTTGATTGGACAATTACCGGAATGTAGACTTAAACCTAGTCGTCCGTTTAAGATTTCGGCTGTGAATTACGCCGGTCGTATGAACATAAGTTTTTCTCCTGGACGCGGTGCTAAATCCTACAAAAGATACATTTGTTTGTTCGTGTGTATAGTAAATCGAGTAATACATTTAGAAGCAGTTTCGGATTTGACAGCTATAGGGTATATTTCTGCGTTTCGAAGATTCCTTTCTCGTATAGGACATTGCCAAGATTTATACAGCGATAATGGAACCAATTTTGTGGGTGCAGATGCTATGTTAAGGAATATGTTTGATAGTGCTAAATCGGAGTTTACTAATGAAATAGCAGAGTTATTAAGTTTAGAATCAACTAGATGGCATTTAATTCCACCAAGCGTACCGAATTTTGGAGGAATATGGGAGGCGGGTGTACGATGTACTAAAGCTCATTTAAAACGTGTCATCGAGGATACAACTTTGACTTTTGAGGAGATTTCTACTTTGCTTACGCAAATTGAAGTTTGTTTAAATTCCCGAGCTTTAAGCGTTATTAGTGATAACCCTAATGACCCTCTTCCACTAACGCCTGGACATTTTTTAATAGGTGAACCTGTTTTAAATTTATTGGATGTAGATTATACAGATTCAAATGTTTCGGGTTTGGACAGATTTAAGTTAATTCAAAAAATTATAAATTTATTTTGGAAGCGATGGTCTAAATCTAAAGAGTTTTTAAGTAATTTAAATCAGAGGAAAAAAAAAGTGTAATAAAAAACCTGAACTAGATGTGGGAGATATTGTAGTTGTAAAGGATGATAACATTCCACCTGCTAAATGGATATTAGGAAAAGTTGTAGAAAAGCATGCTGGGCCTGATAATGTATCTCGAGTTGTAACTTTAAAATGTAGTAAAGGGCTGCTTAAGCGTCCTGTTAGTATGTTATGTCTTTTAACTAAGCCCTAGGTTTAAATGACCAAGTCCTTGGTGGCCGGAATGTGTAAAATTGTAAGTAATTAAATATAAATAAACTAAAAGAAATATAATTGTTTAAAAATAGATTTAAAGAGATGTGTAAAATGTAGTTATTTTGTCTTGCGATAGATGGCACTGTACAGCTCGAATGGTGATGTTATCAATATATTGTATTAGTTTCAATGCCCAACGCTAGATGTCACTATACCGAAGGGGCGATTTTTCTAGATCGCGCTATCGTTTGACCGAGTCTCTGACTTATTCATTAATAGATTTCCATACTGTAAATTTTAATTTACGAGAACTAATTACGAGTTGTAATTAACGAGTGTTTAAACTTGTAGTGTTAATAAGCGAGTACAGCGAGATTACGTGTACTAAGGGCCTCTTTCACCACCTTCGAGTAAAGTGTCGAGTAGACTACTTACCAGTTAAAGTCACCCATAACTACATGTGTCAGTTTCACGACCCTCGAGTAGCACTAATCATATGATTAAACTGTCAAGTAACTTACTTGCCACTTCATCTGCCAATTAGCGAGTTTACTTGACGGTTAAATTTGTTTATCTCTTGTCAAAAATGGATTTCTTTGATTTAATTGATCACCAATTAGATGAATTGGACTATAATATGTTGCAACGAACATCGAGACCTCGTGTCTTTAAATCCCGTGTTGATTATTTCATGGACTTAGATGAAACAGATTTTTTGGCTAGATTTCGTCTATCGAAGTGTACAGCGAACCAAGTGCATAACTTAATAAAATATATAATAATGCCTAAAACGCAAAGGTCAAAATAATATTTTTATCATTAAATAATCAATAATGAGTAATAACACAGTATCTAGTACCTAGTTAGTTTTTTGTACAAATAAAGAATTTTCTATTCTAGTACCTAGGTACTATTATCTATATTAATCCTTTCTCCATTTTTCCTTATAAACTTAATACAACAAACGACTCAAACAACTATTATAACAAGCAACAACACACAGAAGAAAGGTATACTTCTTCTTCTTCACCGCCAATGACAAGTGACAACGACAGACGATTGAAGTTGACGTCATTTTGAACGAATGTAATGTACGATTTGTTATGTCATTCACTTAACGGGCAAGTAGTTAATCAGAGCTTCATTTTTGCTTGTGAAATTGACAAAAGATACTTGTAAGTTTTACTTGCCAATTAACGTTATTTGACAAGTAACTACTCAACACTTTACTTGGAGATGGTGAAAGAGGCCCTAAGTGTTTCATTTTTGACACAGACAGACGGACGGACAGACGGACGGACAGAGCGAAACTATAAGGGTTCCTTATGTATAACGGAACCCTAAAAAAATATCATAGCAGCAGTAGCGCGTCACTTGGTGTTGTTGTAGAGTTCCATGATTTATTTAGGAAGATATTCATCAGATCTTGAATTGTTGTATGGCAATAAGATTCCCGGATATATGTGCTACTCATCCGTAGTTTTTGAGAAAATCGTTGACAAACATACAGGTCAAAGTGAAACTCTCCTAATTTTTTTAGAAGTTAAATAATAGTTATAGGGTTAGTAATTCCGTGTAACGTTACACTTCCGTGCAAAGGTCACCAACTATTATATATATGTAAATGCTCAACTGCTATTGAAATTCTAAGAATAGCGAGCCCCAGAATACGCTTTTGAAAATCGTAATACACTGCGTTCTATATGTTAATTTACGATACAGAAGGCTTACGTACGTTATAATAGTTATTTTATTTCGTTCCTTTTTTATTTTCAATTTTTACCCGACTACGACGAAGCCAAAAGGAAGGTTAATAATTTATGTATATATATACGTATGTTTGTTCCACCGTAGCGCCTAAACTACTGATTCAATTTTAATAAATGACGTGTCATTAGATTCTTAATAATAGGCCTGGTAACTTATGCTATATAATTTACGTAGTCGGGTTTTAGTTTATATGAAAAATTACAGAATAAAGAATTTAGAATTATTTTCATTTTGACAGCATTTGATCACTGTGTATGTACATATATGCCCATATATTATGTACATATATGGGCAACAACCAGCCCGCGGGCCGGATCCGGCCCGCTGTAAGATAATATGATCCGGCCCGCGAGACATTTTGAAAAAACCCAATTAAAAAAATATTACATTATGTACTTATACTCACGGGAGTGACAGTGAGGATCAAAGGATTTGATGTTTGCCGCCTCACTCTTTTATAATCGCCGCCACTCCTCGAGGTTTGCCGCCTCACGGGCGACACATCAAAAGATTTATTGCTTCTCAATTATTCTAAACTAGTTTATTCCAGATTATTCCTTCATTTTGCCTATATAAGCGGGTGGATGGCCCGAACGTTAGTTCAGATCTATTTGAGCTACCGCGCTGATAGCTTGGACAAGCGATATCCTAGCGAACTGCTTGAACCGTCAACTTGCTTTGTGACTTTGTGTGCATCTTCAGTGGTTACTAACTATAGTTTGTTATTAAGTTTATTGAACGAAAAGTAAACAAAAATTATGTCTGGTGGAAAGAAACGTAAAGTAGATACAGAGGGTCGCTAGTTTCGAGAAAAATGGACTGAAGAATTCTTTTTTATCTTGCACAATGGTAAGCCTATTTGTTTGCTGTGTAATGAATCCATTTCAGTAATGAAAGAATTCAATATAAAGGGGCATTACTCAACTAAGCATGCTACGCTGCACTCACTGACAGGACAATTAAGAACAGACAAAACCCAGAAGCTTACCGCGAATTTGGAAAAACAGCAACAAATGTTTCATAAACAAAGAACACAACTTGATAATGTTGTGAAAGCTAGTTTTATAGTTAGCTCAAAATTGGCAAAGGCATTAAAACCATTCGCCGAAGGAGAATTTATCAAGGAGTGTACGTTAGAAGTTTGTGGTATTTTGTGTCCTAAAAAATTAATTTGAAAAAAATAGTTTGTCAAGACGAACTGTTATTCGACGTATAGAAATGATGGCTAATGATAATAGGTCTTTACCAATGAAATTGCCGTTCTGCAGTACTGGTTTCGAATCAAAATATTTTTGTTTGGCTAAGAATTCTAATTTCAAATTAAATTTATTTTAAAAACATGGAATTCTTTTTCCAAAAGTAGTCATTTGTTTACTGATTAGTGTTACATTTTCATCGCATTTCAATCTTTTTCGTCATCATGGATACGTTAAAAATTCGAGTAATTATAGAATATGGGTACCGTCGTGGTAGCAACGCGGCACAAGCGGCACGCAACATCAACGACGTTTACGGAGCTAACACTACAAGCCAACGCACCACCTGTTATTGGTTTGCTCGCTTCCGTTCTGGAAATTTCGACCTGAAAATGATCCTCGCGGTCGTCCGAAGACTTTGGTCGATAATGACGAATTAAAGGCGATTGTGGAAGCTGATGATACACTATCTATGGCTGAATTAGCAGCAGCTTTCGACGTTAGCGTCAAAACAATATTGGTCCATTTGCGTCAAATTGGCAAGGTAAAAAGCTTGACAAATGGGTGCCCCACGAACTCAATGATCGCCAGCGCGAAGTACGCGTCGAGACGTGCCTTGCACTGCTCAACAGACACACAAATGAAGGAATTTTGAACTGCATTGTTACCTGCGATGAAAAATGGATTCTGTTTGATAACCGCAAGCGCTCAGCAAGTTGGTTGGATCTTGGTTCAGCACCTAAACAATGCCCTAAACGAAAACTTACCCCTAGAAAAGTGATGGTCACTGTTTGGTGGTCTAGCGCCGGTGTGATTCATCACAGCTTCTTTTCAAACGGGGTGAGCATTACTGCAGATCTGTACTGTGAAGAATTGAACACAATGATGGAGAAGCTGGCACATCTCCAACCAGCATTGGTCAATCGCTCGTCTCCGCTGCTCCTGCACGACAACGCGCATACTAATTTTTTCATACAAAACAGCAATTTCATAGGTAAAGACCTAATATAAAAACAACATTGGCTGACCGTATGGCTGGTTGAATCATTTTCCATAGCATTAGACGAGAGCACCGATTTGTCTGACACAGCTCAATTGGCTATATTTATTAGAGGTGTTGATAAGGAGTTCACTGTTACTGAGGAATTGCTTGCTTTACCGCCGCTAAAATGAACTACTACAGAAGAGAATATTTTTATTGAAGTTCAAAAGGTATTCACAAGTTTTGGGTTGCCATGGTCAAAATTAATTGGAGTATGCACTGATGGTGCACCTTCTATGGTCGGCTTACGTAAAGGTTTCATCGGAATTTTGAATGAAAAAGCAACAGAATTAAATGTCCATAAAGATTATTTGATAGTCCTTCATTGCATTATCCACCAACAGATCTTGTGTTCTAAGTGTATTCGACTCCAGAATGTTATGAATGTGGTAGTAAAAACCACAACTTTATTCGATCCTGAGTTCTTAACAATCGTCAGTTCAAGGCGGTTTTGGATGAAATATCAGCTGAATATAACGACGTAACATATTATTGTGAAGTCAGATGGCTGAGTAAAAGAAAAATTTTGAAACGGTTTTACGAGCTTAGAAATGAGATAGCAGACTTTATGAAAATAAAAGATAAACCACTATCTGAATTAAGTGACCCAAAATGGATATGTGACTTAGCATTTCTGGTCGATCTTACAGGCTATTTGAATGATTTAAATTTGAAACTTCAAAAACAAGCACAATTAGTAAATGATTTGTATAGCCATATGAAAGCATTTCAGATCAAACTACGCTTGTGGGAGTAACAGATGCTGTCTGGTAACAGTTACCATTTCAACACGCTCTCTGCGTATGAAAATATTGCTTATGCTCAATATGCTGAAGAAATCAAGTTACTGTCGGAACAATTTTCGAACAGATTTAGCGACTTCAAAAACATGGAAGACTGTTTCAGTTTATTTGCTACTCCTACAAAATATAATGTACAAAATGCTCCAATACACTTACAAATGGAGTTGATCGAGATTCAAGAAAACTCACTCCTAAAATCCAAATTTGAAGACGTAGAGTTGTGCGATTTCTACAAGAAATACCTAGAAAAAAACAATTTTCCGCAGCTTAGAAAATTCGCAAGAAGATTGATTTGTGCGTTTGGCAGTACTTATAAATGAGAACAGTTCTTTTCATTGATAAAAGTTAATAAATCAAGACATCGTAAATTTGTTGATTTATCGACTGACGATAATTTGGAAAATTCTTTACGTCTATGTATCAGTGGAATTAATTCAAATATCGATGGATTAGTTTCCCAAATTCAAGCTCAAGTGTCTCATTGATTTCGGTGTATTTAACTTTCGTAGTTTGTAACAATTGCAAATTTAACGATTTAATTATAATGTACCATTTTTTTAAATTTCATTTTGTTATTTTAATAAACTGTAATATAATAACATTGTCGTATTTTTTCATGTCTAATATCTATCGCAAAAAATATTATCACTACTTTAAAATGCACTATAAGTACTTTTAAACGCGGCCCGCGAATGTATTTGCACGCTAAAGTTTGGCCCTCAACATGTCTAAGGTTGCCCATACCTGGTGTAGTACATAAATTATTTCTCTTCTGGTTTTTAGGATTCCGTACCCAAAGGGTAAAACGGGACCGTATAACTATGACTCCGCTGTTCGTCTGATGATTGTGATTCGTCCGTCCGTTTGTATCTCATGAACCGTGATAGTTAGACAGTTGAAATTTTCACAGATGATGTATTTCTGCTGCCGCTAGAACAACAAATATAAAAAACAGAATAAAATAATTAAAAATTAATACCCTTAAAGGCTGCTCGCATATTATAACAAACCTGATTTTTTTGCCGTTTTGTACGGAACCCTTCGTGCACGAGTCCGACTCGCGCTTGGCCGGTTTTTAGTACAGTTATGTAGTAGCTAATAGCTATCATACTTCGGGTAGAAAATAAATAATAGCCAAGCGGGTTGAACGAGCACCTAGACCAACACAACCGAACATTTAACCCACTACAGTTGTTGGTAAGGGCCTTTACACATAACTTTATTCATCATCATTAACACCATGAGAAGGCTGCAGATTTACTGTGTTGAGTACCTTAGAAGATGGTGAGCATATATCCACTTCACTCAGAAAGGGTAATAAATAACATAACATATTATAACCTCAGGAAATTTGTCGACTTTATGGATTCGTCTATTATTGGGTTAAATAATAAAGCTACCTACCCAATGGTATAATCAGGATCGAGTTTTATATCGTGTGCAGATATATATACAGGGTGACCTGAAATTCGATACATTCCTTTGAAAGACAGAAAGTAGACCTCATTTACAGTAATATTTTTCATGGCATCCCCTATCCGAAAGTTGATATTTACAAAGTTATTGCAATTTCAAAATTTTTTTCTTTATTTTCGACTTTTTGACTTTGACATGACGTATTTTTAAAAATGTTTGTCTTTTTAGTAATTTTTTTATGTATTTTAACCGTCAATGAGTCAAATATCATTTTAAAGGAATAAATAGGGACAAACTAAGCGAGAATTTTTCATTATGAGACATGAAACAGAATTTTCTTTTAAGAAAAATGCACATTTTTCTTAAAAACAGGTGATTTTCTTAAAAAAATGTATGATACAATGCGTACAAATACCTTAAATAACTTTCTTACCTCATAAGCTTCCAAAAAAGGTACAAATATGTACATAAAAATATGAACATATAATAAACAAAGACAAAACAATCATCAGGTAACGTTATCTCAAGAATTACTCTACCTGAGGCGACCTTTTTTTTCAATCGTTTCCTTTGTTCAAACTTCGGGATGTTTCGGCTACTGTCGTCGCGGCCCTTTGTCAATGAGTTACCGACTGGCTTAGAGAGCAAATTTAGTAGCTAATATTAGTTTTAAGTCAACTATTGCCGTGTACGGACGTATTGTTGCTTTAAACTACACCCTTACTTCTACTTGTGATTTTTTTGTATCGCGGTGACTGCTTTTGAGTACGATGAATACGCTGACATCTTGTTTTGTTACGGACTTTGTAATGGTAATGCTGCTGCTGCACGAAGAACATACGTTGAACGTTTTCCGAATCGACGAGTGCCAAACGTTAGAGTGTTTTCAACAACATTTCGACGAATTCGGGAAAGCGGCCGTGTTGATAGAAGACGTGGCGATTCAGGCAGACCTCGTTTGTATGCTCCAGAAGAAGAAGAAGACATTTTAACACTTTTTCAAAATGATCCTTCTATTTCTACAAGAGCGGCAGCTAGAAGACTTGGATTGAGTCAATGGAAGGTGAGGTTTACAGTACACGCAGCGCGTCTACATTTATTTCACTACACACCTGTCCAAGCGTTGGAAGAGGGAGACCCGGTTAGAAGAATGGAATTCTGCCGTTTTATGATAAATGCAGACATGAAGGATCGCAATTTCTTCTCAAGAATATTGTGGACGGATGAATCGAAATTTGACCGTGACGGGATAAACAATTTCCATAACACACATTACTGGGCACCAAAAGGAGAAAACCCCAGGATGAAAAAAGAAAGGGCCCATCAAACCAGATTCAGTCTAAATGTCTGGATGGGTATAATTAATAATAATTTAGTTGGACCTCATTTTTTGCCTCAAAATTTAAATGGTGAAATGTACGAACATTTCCTAAGAGAGGAGATTACTGGTTTAATGGAAGATGTGCCAATAGCAACTCGTCGTAATATGATTTTCCAGCATGATGGTTGCCCGGCCCACTTCCGCCTCGGCGTACGCCAGTGGCTAGACCAAACTTACCCACATCGCTGGATAGGTCGAGGCGGGCCAATTCGTTGGCCAGCACGGTGTCCCGATTTAACCCCGTGTGATTTTTATCTTTGGGGTCATATGAAGGCTTTGGTGTATACTACACCCATAACAACTGTAGAGGAGCTCAGAAGCCGCATAAGAAATGCAGCAGAAGAAATCAAAACTAGTCTTACTACCAGAATAATCAAAACAGAGGTACGGAGAAGACTACGGGCCTGTATCAGAAACAGAGGTTCACATTTTGAATAAGACCTAAAGTAGAATATTTATTATTAAATTTAATTAAACATTGATGTTTTTTAAACACAATGAACGTAATTAAATTCAAGTTTTTCCTTTTATTTTAACCTTATCGCAAATAAATTGATTTAGACATTATTTCATTTTACTTCTAATATGTTTTCTACAACGTCATATTTTTATGTAGACATTTGCACCTTTTTGGAAAGCTAATGAGATAAGGAAGTTATTTAGAATATTTGTACGCATTGTATCATACATTTTTTTAAGAAAATCACCTGTTTTTAAGAAAAATGTGCATTTTTCTTAAAAGAAAATTCTGTTTCATGTCTCATAATGAAAAATTCTCGCTTAGTTTGTCCCTATTTATTCCTTAAAAATAATATTTGACTCATTGACAGTTAAAATACATAAAAAAATCACTAAAAAGATAAACATTTTTAAAAATACGTCATGTCAAAGTCAAAAAGTCGAAAAATAAAGAAAAAATTTTTGAAATTTCAATAACTTTGTAAATATCAACTTTCGGATAGGGGATGCCATGAAAAATATTACTGTAAATGAGGTCTACTTTCTGTCTTTCAAAGGAATGTATCGAATTTCAGGTCATTCTGTATATAATATATTCTAGACGAGGCGTGTCGATACAATAAGTATCCACATTTAAAATGCCCCGCTTTTGGGGTTGTTTGGGGCAGTCGATGTTTGACATATTTTCTGACCTTGACATTTTGATATTTGCTTTCCGCAGTTTAATCAGGCCCCATATAATTGACAAGATCTTCTGAAATAAAGATGGCGTAACTAACTTATTCATGTATGTAGATTTTTCTGTCAAATGTACGACATAGCCTATCCTTAGTTTTGAAGTCATTGTTTGCAGATGAATAGTGTGTTGTTTATAAAATGTTCTACTGTTTAACTATAATATTGTATTATATCATCTTGTTCAAATAACATAATATTATAGTGTTAAAACTTAAACCGGAGTTACTTACGAAGGGGCGTGGTTTTTTATTGTGAAGGTGCCTTTATTCGCATTGCTGCTGGATTTATTAAGTTGCTATTGTATTTTATTTCCTCTCCAAGGAAACATTTTTAAGAAAATATAAAAATTTCACAAATAACGCCTTTAAGTTGATATTCTTCTTTAAAAGCAAGCAGTTTTCCTCTAAAATAATATATATTGCAGATTCTTAAACGATTTGAGATGGACTTACTTAAAATTTATTTAATAATTGCCATAATAATAATTCTTTTAACACATATTATTTTATTATCGTTAATAGCACTAAATATCATATCATATAGACTCTAAAGTGTAGACAAACTTTAAAAATACCCTAAAAATCTTGGCACAGTGCCAGTTTTTCATAGCTTCCTACATATAAAACAAAATATCCGTATTTAAATAATAAATGATATGAGCCATAACAATAATTGAGTTTTGTGCCTGATATTGTTTGCATATTACTTTTAACAACATTTCGCCAGGTAGTATCTAATACTTTATAACAATACAATATAATAGAAAAATATTGAATTTGGCAGTTGACGATTTTACAGGATAATAATAATTAAAAACGTTGTACATAATACAACATTTATAATTGAAAAATGAACTTCAAATTAACATAAAAGCTATAAATCGATTATTTAAAAGATATCAATTCCACAGTCAAAATTTACTGTCATGATTATTATTGTTGAATATATTAAATTCGTTATTATTTATGGAAACGTTAGCCATTTTGTAAACCGAGGAATCGTGTTTCGCCCAATTAATTTTCCTTTCAGCAACCTGATCGACTGACAGTTGAGTGTTGCCACTTGTCACATCGTAATTTTTTTTTAGTTTTTTTTTTAATAATGCCTATGGCATGACTGATACTAAAATTATGTCATTTATGTATTATTTAATTTGTTGTGATTATTAATTATTGATGTTCCTAAATTATTAACTGAATGTCTATATTTTATTTTATTTTAATCTGTTGTTGCAATTTATGTTGAATAACTTCCCACACCTTGCATGTTCAGGATATTATGATATTGTGATGGCAGAATGTTGGATCATAGAAATAATATTTTGTAAGACCTTTATGTATACCACATTCTTGCAATAAATTATTGATTGATTGATTTATTAGAACTTTTTTTTCAAATAGATAGTTATTTACCACGACTCGCTTTACGTTTAGGTAAATGAATTTTCATAAAACCTAACCCTTGGTTAGGTTAAGTTAGGCGTAGTGGCGTACTTATGTTTTACTTTTTTTTATTCGGTATATGTCTACAGAAAGTTTCGTATCGCGTAACGCGCAATAAGTGTTTTTCAAATCACAAAGATATTATTAGATTACGCATATATAAAGAGTATTTTAGCATGATTTATCAGCATGGAAAGTAACAAGTATCTGCCTCTTATATTTAAGAAATTAAAAACTTGTTAACCAGCTTAGAGGGCGATAACCCGAAAATTCGGTTCGCTTTATAAAAAAGGCGTGTATGAAACCTCAGCATTCTTTAAAAAGACATAATCGCATATAAATACCCAACACGATTTTTAAACATTAATTACCAGCCTCCGTGGTCTAGTGGTTCGAGCTTGGCTCTCGACTCGGAGGTAGTGAGTTCGATTCCCGCATTGGAACAACAAAAATGTTGTTTCCAAGTTTGGTTAGGACAATTCAGGCTGATCACCTGATCGTCTGACAAGATGATCCATGCGTCGGATGGACATGTAAAAAGTCGGACCTGCGCCTGATCTCTCGCCAGTCATGTCGGTTATCCGTCCCACTGGGTTACGAGAGTAAAGGAGGAGAGAGTACTCTTGTGTACTGCGCGCACACTAGGGCACTATAAAATAACTCCTGCGTAGCTGGCCTGGTTTCAATGAAACCGGCCACTGTCACCGCATTCGGGGTGGGGAGCTATTATTATTATTATATTATTACCCCACACGATGAGGCAAAGCTAAAGAAGTAATACACTACTTTATAATATAATAGATGTTGCCTGCAAGTCACAAAGGAAAAATTTTGCCGTAGCCATAAAATAAAAAATATTGCCGGATATTACAGCGATAAAATGTAGCTTATGTCCTTCCCCGCGCCAAAATTCGTCAAAATCGGTCTACTGGTTTCGGAGCCTATTCACTGCAAACAAACAATCAAATCTTTCATCTTTATAATATTAGTATAGATTAACTTACTATAAGCTAGCTTCTGAACCAGACCTTTATCAAAATACCAAGACAATGCTGTTAAAGTCCACCTATAACGGTTATTATCCAAGAAATTCCTGGCCACCTGAACGTTGTGGCCTCTCTCAAGAATTTAGATCAGGTATTTTGTACGACTAGACGTCATCTACACTCGTAATATTTTGTAAAATATGTGGGACTACTTATATTAAAATCTAGAGCGAATATAATAATAGAAATAGTTCCGCGTAAACATGATTTGAAAATTGAAATGTAATAAAAAAATATCTAAGGCGTGTAATATTATAAACGTGGATGTAGGTATTTTGATGTTAGTCATGAAAATTTTTGTTATTTTTTCCTGAAAATTAACTAAGCTTTTTTATAAATTACAATTTCGCTCGTCGTCGTCGCTGTCTGTACCTACGTGGAAAATATATACGAAAATTGTTACATTATTGTTCTCCAAATTATAGCCGATTGGCTTTATGAACGAAATAGAACCCAAAACAAGAAATTTATGAATTTTTGTCTGTTTATCTGTGAGTTTGTATACGCTAATCTCAGAAACTACGGAACAAATTTTTGTTAAATTTGGTATAGTAGTAGCTTACGCTTTGGATAACCGCATAGGCTACTTTTTATGGCGGAGTAATGTATAGTTTCCGCTGGATTTCTTTTTGAGCGTACGAAGTCGCGGGAAGCCTCTAGTTCAAGAATAAGTAAATTTTTGGACTTAAATGTTAACCGTACTACATACATTCATAATCTTGATCTCTTCTTCCGAGAAAACAATTTTTTGATAAGTTTATCGCTAAACGAAGCTGTCATGACGAGTTACTTTTGATGAAATATGAATTTTACCCTCGTTTGCGTTATTTGAATATACATGACTGTAAGATAAGCACTTAATTAATAATTACAATCTATTTAAGAAACATTGAGGTTATGTGATTTTTTACAATACGGTGCTACTTAAATTTTGCTTTGTTCGAAAATTCGGAATGTGGTGGGTTCGAATGCCGGTCAGATAAATATTTTTTAATTGTTTTTTTTTATTTTTATTTATCAAAACTCCGAGCAAAGCTCGGTTACCCAAATACTAATAACTTAACCTTGGGACCTTTTTCATACACAAATCCTACGTGATTTAACTTTAAACTGATCTTATAAATCAGGCATGAAGCAACAAAGAATCGCGCTTTTACCTATAAATCGCTCTCATCTCGACCACAAAGAACGTAAAATAAGTTGATAAGAAAGATTTAAACCTACGACAGCTAAATTGAACCGAATTCGTTATCAGGAAAGAGCGCGAAAGTTTACTCTAGACTTTAGAGCCAAAACTAACTGAAATTACTTTTGTGGCTTTTATTGCTGTTTCTGGAGGCGCGTACTTCTGTGTAGGCATTATATACGTAGATTCGGGTTAATATACAGTCTGTGAGTAGCCATGAATGTTTTCACTACCAACGATTTCAAAACTAAGTATGGGCTACGACGTACATTTGACAGAAAAAATCTTCATACAGTCTTGATTTCAGAATATTTTGGCAATTATAATATGCGGACTGATTAATCAGTGACTATACAACGGAAGGGAAATATCAAAATGTCAAGATGACAAATGTCAAACTTAGACTGCCCTAACAACCCTGAAAGTAGGGCAGTTTAAGTGTCAGGCGGCGGTCTCTTTCGCAGAAAGAGGCTGCGGAGCAGGACAGAGAATTTGATCCATCCTCTGTTACGCTCCGCCGGCGTAGGACAGGAGTACGGAGGCGTCGTTACGCGAACCTCCTGCTTCCTGTCTAACGGGGCTCCGGGAGAGGATGGGAACCTCCCCGGCTTAGCCAGTCCCGGCGTCAAGGTTGTCGGTGTGCCCCCTATTCTAGTTGGAAGTCCGGTCCCTCATGAGGAAGACCGGCCGAGTCCGGTCCGGTCCGGTCCGGTCCGGTCGTGGGGAGTATCCTGTGTTAGACAGATCTAGGACACTCACCTTAATAGCGGCTGATGACAATCCTCAGGATCTTCCCCGGGTCACCCATCTAGGGGAAGGCGTAATCACTGACCTTTCCACTGCGAGAACAAAAAAAAAAGGTTAAGTGTGGTCACTTTTGCCTCGACATGCCTCGTCTACAATAATAAATAGACCTATGTTAACTCCACAATTAATAGGAGGCCAATAAAGTCGATGTAAGCACCTCGACTTTGTTACTGCTCTTATTTATCATCAATTCATCACTCACCAGTCTCATGTGCATTTATCTATATTATAATTACTGCATAAAGCAATCATTTTATTGCACTGGACCCAAAATGTGTTCTATCATTTTTTACATAACCCCAAGAACATATTTAAAAGATTTGACAAATGAAGAACAAGCCTCGGTGGCGCAGTAGGCAGCGCGTAAGTCTCATAATCATAAGGTCGTTAGTTCGATCCTCACCCGGGGCATTAAGTTTTTGTAAGCATTCAAAAATTATTAACAGTTGACTTGAAAACAAAAATTAGTATGCCCACAATTTTCATTAAAATCAATAAAAATTGTACAGTACTTTTTTAGCATTTATTTACAAACCGACACTACAGACACTGTAAATCTCACTTATATTACCTATATTAATGGGTTCACATTTACAGACAAATAACTTTTGCATGCTGCGTTTTAAATTACCAATTAAGATACATTTATAATTGCGATTTAATTGGCGGTTTCGTATCGTAGCAGGTACAAAACATAAACTGATTAATATTATGAAAGGCTTCTCTTCCCTGAACTCCGACATGTTTACATAACGTTTGGTGAATGGTGACATTCATTTTTCATTCACATATTCACGCTTATTTAAAATACTTTTATTGTAATTACTAATAAAATAATATCTTTAATTTAAATTTAATTATTTCTTTCGGAACATAGTAAATACGAACTATAGCCTTCAATATTATAATTCAATATTATTCCTATAATAGCCTTCAAGTACCAAAAACATACTGTCAAATAATTTATTCATAACGCAACGGTCAGTGATTATTTCTTCGAACCCCAGTAATTGCCGTCAGGAACTGCCTACAAAAGTTTCACAGTTTCCCCAACTTGTGGCCACCCCAAATAACTAAGGGCTTGTACACAAAACTGCGTTGCCATATCAACTAAGTATATTGCATGCCAACGAGCATTCCTGCAATCCCAGGCCCGTATTAATAAAGCGTTCTTATCTCTAAGACAATTCTCAAGAAAGTACTTAAGATGTTGTTTTAATTAATAGACTGTACTTAAGTACAGCTGTAGGTACGGCGTATCAAGTGAGTGCGAACGTATTAATAAACGAGACTCGTTACTCAAGTACGCTGTCATTGCTGTCAAACTGTTACTTGATACTTGAACTATGCGGTTTCGTGGGTACAGTCAAACCTTGACTTGAGAACGGCTTGCTTGAGAATTGGGATACAGTACATTATTATTTGTGGTGTTTTTGGGTGTGTTACAATTATGTAAATTAAAATCTAAATACTTATGATTAAAAAAACTTAGTTTTACACTACATACTCAACACAAAATAAAGTTATAAAAAAAGACGCTTATTGATACTTATTCTTCTTTTTTTTTGGTAATCGCAGTTGCAAAGGTTTTGCACCATTCTGCCAGTGTCGAGTATTTGTAGAAATATTTTCGATTTTATTTATTTATTTATAATTAAAAATTAAATAAAATATATTTATTTATTTATTTATATTAAACGAGTTACCTATTTGATTTATATTGATTGACTTGATTTGACACTTGACAGCAGAACTTTTTTTCGCTGCCCAAAAAACAATCTTCATTATATGATCCCTCCCTCCTACAATTCCTCGCCCTATCAACCTTAAATCTGTTCTGTGTTTTGTAAATACTCCTTTTACTGAATCAATCAAATCAAATCAAATCAAAAATTTTTTATTCAAAATTGGTATTTTTAAATACTCTTTTTGAACGTCGATACTACGTGATGCCTACCACCGGTTCGAGAACTAACCCAGCGAGAAGAGCCGGCAAGAAACTCGTCTGGGGCCATCTTTTACCAAAAAGATGGAAAATTATTCTTTTAAAATCAAAATTATTACAATGTTTACTTATGTCTATGTAACAAATAATAAGATAAGATAAGGAGCCACCTTATTCCCAAGGTGTGCCGTCTTGAATAAAGTCATTAATTTTATAATACGCTTTGGCACACAAACGCTCTTTAACTACTTTTTTAAACTTATTAATGGGAAAGTTTTGAACCTTTTCTGGGATTATATTGTATAAGCGTATACATTGGCCTTTAAAGGATTTACTAACTTTGCTTAGTCTGAACACTGGCATATCTAACTTGTTCTTATTTCTAGTGTTTACACAATGATTATCACATTTCTTTTTGAAGTTGTTTAGATTCTTTCTCACATATAACACATTTTCCAAAATGTATTGAGATGCGACGGTCAGAACTTTTATTTCTTTAAACTTTTCCCTTAGAGATTCAAAAGTCGACATCTTATAAATAGAACGTATAGCACGTTTCTGCAGCACAAATATTGTATTAATGTCCGCAGCGTTTCCCCACAAGAGGATGCCGTACGACATTATGCTATGAAAATAGCTAAAGTAAACTAATCGCGCGGTCTCTATGTCGGTAATTTCTCTAATTTTTTTAACAGCGTATGCTGCAGAACTCAGCTTATCTGCCAATTTAGCAATATGTGGTCCCCACTGTAACTTACTATCTAATGTTATACCTAGAAATACAGTGGTGTCTACTAATTTCATTTTCTCATTATTTAATAGTATATTGGTTTGTGCCTGCGTAACATTTGGCAAGCTGAACTTTAAACATTTTGTTTTATTAGAATTCAACAGTAAATTATTAGCATTAAACCAATGTACTATTTTTAGAGAGCACTATTTACCTCGTCATTGTTAGATTGTCGTCGCTTCACATTAAAAATTAGTGAAGTGTCATCAGCAAAAAGTACTATCTCATGCTTATCATTAACTAGATAAGGTAGATCATTTATATAGATGAGAAATAGAAAAGGGCCCAAAATAGACCCCTGTGGTACTCCTAGTTTAATTTTAGTACCATTAGACCTTTTGGAATTAACTTCTACAGTCTGTGTTCTATTTATTAGATAAGAGCTTAGAAGCTTTAGTGCCGTGCCCCTTACACCATAATGGTATAATTTCCTGAACAGCGTATCATGCTCCACACAGTCAAATGCTTTGGATAAATCACAGAATATACCAAGTGCATCCTGTGACCTCTCCCAAGCTTCAAATATACTGCACAGAAGACTGATGCCTGCATCTGTTGTGGACCGACCTTTAGTAAAACCAAACTGATTACTATGTAACAATTTATTCGAGTTGAAGTGAAAAAGTAATTGATTTAGAATAATTTTCTCAAAAATTTTACTTAAAGTCGGTAATATGGATATTGGTCTATAGTTAGCTGGGTCTGATTTATTCCCAGCTTTAAAGAGAGGCATCACCTTGCTGTGCTTCATCAAGTCAGGGAACACGCCACTTTTAATACAATTATTAAAAACTAATGCTAGGTGAGGGGCAATGATGTCAATTACTGGTTTTATAACTTTTGTGGACATACCCCAGAGATCAGTTGTACTTTTAATATTAAGTAATTTAAATGCCTTGATAATGTCTCTAGAGTCTATTTCTTTGAAAATAAAATTTACATCACATTCCTTCACATTATCTCTAAGTAATTTTTCGGCAACTGTAGGTGATGAATTTAAGTTTTTTGTAGTTGATATCGGAATGTCTGCAAAAAATTTCTCAAATACTGTCGCAACTTCAATGTCAGAACTAACTTTTTTATCATTAATATAAAGTTCAAATTTAGAGTTGCGACTGGCGACTCTTCCAGTCTCATCTGCAATTATTTTCCAGATGGTTTTCACTTTGTTTTTAGAGTTCTTAATTTTTTCTTTGATGTGAAGAACCTTCGCCGCTTGACATACCTTCTTGAAAATCTTCGAGTATTTCTTGACATATAGTTTAAAAGCTTCACTCCTGTTCATTGACTTCTCGTTATACAAGTCATACAATCTTTGTCTACTAACAATAATACCTGCAGTTGCCCAGTTACTAAAATTATTTCTTTTATTACTAAATCTGACCGATTTAGAAGTAAATACAGAGTCAAATTGGTTTTTTACTACTTTAAATAAATTATTAAAAGTTTCATTTGGATTAATTGACTCATTCAAACATTGAAAACTTGAAAGTAATTTACTTCTAAATTTCTCAATACGTTTTGTGTTTACAGGAATAAACTCAATATTTTCTATCGGATTATTATCACATTTAAGATCAAATGATGCTAGCTGTCCACAGTGATCAGAGTTAAGTACATTAATTATGTATTTCCTAAAAGGAGTGACATTTGTGAAAATATTATCTATACAAGTAGCTGTTGTTTCACATATTCTTGTTGGTTCATAAAATAAATTAATTAGATTATACGATTTGAACAAAGATGTGAATCTAACAGTGGTGGAGTTAGAGTCTAATAAATTAATATTAAAATCACCACATACAATAATCTTCTTATTAGAGACACATACTTTCGTCAGCACTTGATCCATTATTTGTTCAAAAGAATCGTATAAGCTTGATGGAGGCCTGTATACACATACAATAATAAGGTGGCTCAACTCAATACAAGCCAACTCAATAATTCGTTCACTAGACAGTTTTACAATATCTTTACGTACTTTATATACATACTGTGGTACTGGCCCTAAACTTGTCTGTTCTAGGTTTTAAATTATTCAACAGACTAATACTGTACACCGTGCCCTTGTTTATTCATAAAACCCACTCATAAGGTTTTCGTCAACACAACACATTGGCGAATCACTAAGGAGCCACTTTAAAGAATAAGAAGAAGAAGTTTTTTTTTCGAATGGCAATGATCCGCATTCCGTTTCACGTAGTTGTTAAAAAAATATGGATATTAATATGCTAGACAATAATAAATATTAATATCTACGTAAAAATTAATGAAAATCAGTTTTTTCAATATAAAAAATACAGACTAAACTTTTTTTGGTATTTATATTATTAAATATTACATTTTTAAAAAGAAATATTGAAGGAATGTAATAATCAATAAATCCGTTCTTTGTAGAAGTGTAAACGAAACGTTATTTTATTCGTTCTTTGTCGTGTAGACGACGCTTAAAAGTTGAGTAAGTGATCTCAACAACGTTATCAACTGAGATGGTCTTGAGATCATACTAGGAATCAAAGACATTTTGAGAAACTAATCGTTACTTGAGACTGTCTCAGCCAAGAAAGGCTGGAAACGAATTTGAGAACGGTTTATTAATACGGGCCCCAGAATCTTTTATGCCTGATTTTGCTATTTTTTCTTATCCATATCAAAACTCTTCAAATCTTTTAACGATTCACATAACTACTTAGTTTAGGCCTTCAATAATATGGTTGAAACTTGAAAGGATAACCAAAGGGATATTTTCGTCGCAGTATTTGACGTTCCGAATTTTCATCGCGCCGATTCGTAGTTTCGTGTACAAGTCCTTGCTCGACATGAATTCACACAACTTAATTAGCCTCCCGTCACACATCGAAAAAAGTTTCCTTTTATTTTACTTCGTGGTTCCCCCTACAGAATACTAATTGTTTCGTTTCTAATTAAATGATTGGACCAATGTAACGTGAAAATTTACCTTAACACCTCTCTTTATCTGCATAAATAGTTTTGTAAAATCTATTATAGAAAATTTTGGAACAGGATTTACTGCCTATGTGAAGACTTTTAGATACAAAAATAAAGTTTAAAGTAGAAAAAAGTATTATGTAAAATATCTAGCAATGAAACGAGGCTTTGTCTAGATTTTCGAGTTACTAGATATTATAAATGGATATTTTTTTCGACTTTAAAATTAATTTCTCTACCTAAAAGTCTTTACGTAAAAGTAAATCATGAGCCCATTTCTTTACTTGAATTTACAAAACGTTCTTTTAATCTGACGCTCTTATAGTCTGTACAGATTTAAGAGCAATTTTTTTATTCTTTACGTTCACAACGAGACAACAGCGGACTTTCATACTATTTAATTATCTTCTTCTTCTTATATAAAAAATGGATAATAATTCACAATGTCTCGCTAAAACTCGAGAACGGCTGGACCGATTTCGCTAATTTTGATCTTGAAATGATTGTGGATGTTCAGGAAAGGCTTAAACGGTGAGAAATATTGGAGGTATAGTTGTAGTTATTTATATATTCCAGTTCATAGTTAAGACAGAACAACGTGTGTCGGGACAGCTAGTATAGAATAATGAAATGTAACAATGACACATGAATTTGATCGAATTTATTATTTTTGTTCACGTTAAGGTTCAATTTTATTTGCACGGAGTATATATACTACAAGCATACGCTATGTCCAAGATTGTGTTGAAAATTTGTGGGCCGTTGAAGGGGACGTCAAAATTTTCAAATTTGGATGGATTTTGATCGTTCTACGAAAGCTGTTCTCTGTACGTAAGTTTATTAAGTATATTTTCTACTCTGTGACTCTAGTCCTGGTTTTGAATTACCAAACAGAAAATAATGTTTTGAATATCGTACAAATCTAAACAAACAATAATAGCCGAACATGTGCAGGAACAAGTTTTACAGCGAAACTTTGAACGATGGAAGTACCATTGACTGTGTGAACGAACCAAAAAATCTTGAAAACGTTCAACTTTCCAAGTGAGATTCTGCGGTAATCTGTGTCAAGCCCATTGGGCTTAAATGTTATAAGGAGCTTGTTAACTATTATGCTATTAAGAACGAACTATTTGATTAACTATTTGAAGAAAATTGTAAAAAAATTAAAATATATATATACACCGCATTGTCAAACAGTGAGCGAGTTGATAATGAAAAAATATAGCTAAGAACACCTCATTCATGCCAACATTTAGACAAAAAAACCGCATCGTAATCGGAACTTTTGTTTAGGAGCTTTGATGCCACGGACAGACACACAGACATATACGTCAAACTTATGGCACACCTGTCTTTGCGTCGGGGGTTAGTAAAATACACCACTATAATACAGACAAATTACGAAGGCCATATTCAAACTACTCAAAATAGTATATAAATTACTAGTGTACAGTACATGTAAGTTAAAAAAAATAACATGAAAGTTCAGATAAAGATTCTGACAGTAGCTAAACTAAATCCACTATACAAGTAGGTACATCATTCATTCGTTCATTTAATTCATTCAATATCATAAATAATGAGAAATTAATTGCAATAAATATCAGTGTTTTTACTTCATCTATTTCGGTTTCTAAGAAGTTAATAGGGAGTTTTCCGTTTATAAATAGAAGTAAATATTTTAATCATTAGATTATAAGGGTTCCTTAATTGCCGATTAGAATAGTTTTGGACATTTTGTTATTTGAAATCTATGTATCGTGAGTTAGAAAGTCGTGTTAGTTACACTATTTATAACTCGATAACGGCTAAACCGATTTGGCTGAAAATTGCTGGAGAGGTAGCTTAGAATCAGGAGATGGATATAGGATACTTTTTATCCCATTCCCATGGGACGTGGCTTAATATCAACCAAGTGGGTTCAACGCCTTACTCACCGACCAGGCTGCGTCAGCACCGGTACCTACTAATGGCCGTTAGTGGCCATTAATGTGAGTAATGGCAACCCTACTACCATTATAAATTTGAGAATTTGTGGGGATGGATGGATGGATGGATGGAATTTTGTAACTCTTTCATGAAAAACTACTGAACGGATGTTGATTAAATTTGGTTTGGTAGTAGTTGAGACTCTTGATTAAAACATAGGCTACTTCCCGTGGGATACTATAAGTTACACGGAGCCGCGGCAAAAACCTAGTAACATATATAAAAATATATAAAAGAAAGTCGTGTTAGTTACACTACTTATAACCCAAGCACGGCTGAACAGATTTGGCTGAAAATTGGTGGGGAGGTAGTAAGAATCAGGAGACGGACATAGGATTAAGTGCCCCGCTGAGTCCGTCTGCCTGTATGTTCGCGATAATCTCAAAAACTACTTAAAGGATTTTCATGCCGTTTACATTTACATATACGACAGAGTGGTTCCTTAGGAAGGTTTAGATCGATAATAATTTGTTAAGTTTATGTAAAAATTACTTGATTTATGACGAGAATATAATTGTTGAAGATGTCGGAAAAAATCAAACCGTCTGGGAACTTTTATCGAAAACGCTGACTAACCTAACCCGTTGAAGATAAATAACAAAACAATGTATGGTGGGATTGTTTCTCTTTTATAGGTCTACAAAAAAGTCCGCGATGGCATACATATGTCTATATTTTAAGGATAGGTTACTATACCCATTCTAAGTTAAAAAAAGATCAGAAATAATGTGGTATTTTCATAACCTATTTAGACGGATGAAATTTAATTATATAAAGTATATATTTTTACTCTGTGCTATTACTATATTGCAGGTATATTATGCTAAATAAGTTTTTTGCCATGAACACTCTTCCACGCGGGCGAAGCTGCGGGAAAAAGCTAGTAGAAAATAAGCCTTGAACAAAAAGTGAGTGTGCCAACGTCTTTATGTCATTAAGGAATTTACCAAGAAGCATCTTATTTACGAATAGAGTGTTTTTCCTTAGGTACTTACACTTATCACTGGATGTTGCCCGCGACTTCGTGCGCGCAACAGGAAATTTCGCAGGAACCGTGAATTTTTCCGCGATAAAAAGCAGTAGGATATATTCCCCGTGGTGTACTTAATATCTGTGCTAAATCTGTGCTGTCTGTGTGTATACCTAAACATCATAATCGGTCCAGTAGTCTGGAGTACTGTTCAATACAAAAAAAAACTTTCCTCTTTATTATATTATGCTAATACTAATGTATAGTGCCCAAGTGTGTGCGCAATACACAAGAACACACTCTCTCTCTTCCTTTACTCTCGTAACCCCGTGGGTCGGATGACCGACACGACTGGCGAGAGATCAGGCGCAGGACCAACTTAATACTTGCCCATCCCACTCATGGATCATTTTTCTCGTCAGACAATCAAGTGATCAGCCTAACCAGACTTGATAACAACAATTTAAGATGTTCCAACGCGGGGATCGAATCCGAACGAAACTGGACCACGGAAGCGTCAGCAAGTATAAACATAGGCACACATCATACTTTCAAAAAGGTGCGGAATTAATACCCATCTATGATCTGACTAATATTTGTGTTTAAATAATATTTTTCTATTCTATATCTATTTATTCATTCCGAATTATTTCGTATACATTTCTATAAAACTCATATATAACTGCTTGTGACTGTACGTATAAGTGGATTTCGGAAACGGCTTGTTCCATTAGAACGTTGTCTAGTGTTGTTTCGCGAGTTACGTAACTTTATCTTTTTGTGCAGACCAGACTTTTTTATAGGTAAAAACGACTAAGTGCTTACATAGCGTTTCGTACTAAGTACCCATGCGTAGGTAGCTAATAAATTTTCCATTTAGAGCAAAATATTTTGAAAATAAATAGGCTTGAGTTACTATGATGTTTGCGCAAAAAATATCATTTTTGTGGCACACGAAGCATAATGAAAAGATACTTCTGATAATGATCCATCAGAATATTGTAAAGATCGAAGAAAAATTATAATCGTCTTTGAAGAATACTTTTAGACTAATTATTTACATCCAGCGACTCGCCCCAACTTCGCACAGATGCAATCTATTATACATTCAAACCTTCCTCTTGATTCAGTCTTTCTATTGCTATAAACTACATTAAAATCTGCTTATATCTTTAAAAGGTCTAAAGCAAACGGGAAATGAAGCGACTTCATTTTAAATATTATGTAAAGAAGTTAAAAAGTCGTAGTTGATAGTACATAAATTGATACAAGATACTTTAGATAAAAATACAAATAAATAACGAAACAAATTCTTTCTCTACTGGACAGTTATGGTAATAGTGAAGACTCAATCCGAAGTGAACTAATGCTGATCGCGAGCAGACGTGACGTCATTACTGCAACGTGACGAACTTTCCAATGCTTCTGCTGTCCTGGTACCTGATTTGTTCGACCTTTCACATGCACTCTATGGCACTAGGTGTTTGTTTGTTGACGAAAAAATTAGAAAAGAGGTCTCGTAAACACGAAACAAAATATCAAATTATTCAGTTTACTTTCTAGCAAAACATTTATGTCCATAAATGCCCACGGGCAGGCATTTATCGGGCACTTATGGGCATTCTGCCCAAAACGCCCGGGCGTTTACCCATCTCTAACAAGAACTAATTCTAATAATACATTGATATTATGGTTGTGTTCGATCTATTAAATATATATTATGTTGATTTATATTTTACTAGTAGGTGTTGCATAGTATAGTAGTAATAAAAAGTAGAATTAGCAATGTCTTATTGACAGATATCACAAGCATAGGCTATCTAGTTAGTTTATTTCAGTTAGCCAAAAGGCTATATATAGTGGAGACGTATCTGTATTAAGCATCTCTCTCATATGTACCTACCCATAAAGAAGAATATCACAATTGTTGCTGTATTATTATTATCACCACTCAAGCATACGAAGGATCTGTAAGAACCAAGACGTCGCAGACCACAACAGTAGGCAGAACCTGATTTGTTCGACCTTATAACGTGCACATGGAAAGAAAGTGAAGTGAAAAAGTGATTAAAAAACAAGTAATTATTTTATTTGAATATTTTTGTTTTTTTTTTGCATGTTTGTTTGCATTGAATAGGCTCCGAAACTACTGGACCGATTTTGATGAAATTTGGCAGAGATATAAAATAGGTCACGGGGCCACTTTTATCGCAGTATAATTAACTTTTGTGCGCACGAAGTTGCGGGACAACGGAAATATAAATAATACTATAATACTATACATATATTTAAGATTTTTATTATACTATACATATATTTAATACACATCCATGACTCAGGGACACAGAAAACCTTTTTGTCCCTTCGGCGGGATTCGAACCCGCGACCCCCGGCTTGAGCGCCAACGCGCTAACCAATGAGCCACAGAGGTTGTCAATATAGTTGTGGTAACAGATAATTTACTAGCTGTTGCCTGAAACTTTCTTCACATAAAACAAAATCTCCGTAGCGTGATTTTATATAACCTAGAATTTTCCTCAATAAGTGGACAATCAGAACAAAAGATAAAAGTTATTTTATAATTATACCACAGTTGCAGTTTTCGAAGAAGTTTCGCAGTAACATAAATAATATTCTGACACAAAATTTGAAAAAAAAACGCAGAGAAACTACAAACTAAGTTATACATTGTCAATCTTAGCTTTAATCAACTTACGGCCGAATACTGGAACGATAATTATTCACAGGCTGTCGCTGTCTCTGCTAACCGAAATGACAAGGATAGCATGTGACTTGAGCGTCACTTAATTTAACTATCGTTCCAGTATTCGGCCGTTAGGTAACAAGCACCTATATGATCAAATTTGCGAAATTCAGTAATGAATTCGGGTATGAATAATTCAGGACTTGGCTAGTCAGACGGTGTTTATGCACTTAAAGATCCATTACATGAAACTAAAGATACGAATCTTCTTTGACATTTCAAAGCAAATTGAACTGTACGTGGCTACAACAAAGTTCAAATTCACAAGCACATAAATGCACTATCCTTAGATGTTTCACCCTAGTGAGTCCGTCGTAGGTTCTGCAAGACGAACAAATGTAATCAGTGCTTTGGGCTAAGGAGATTCAGAGGGGTGGGGTGGTTGAAACTGCAGTAACGACTCATATATCTCTATGTATGACGCTTAAGCACTAGAAACTTGCGTATGCAAAACTATCGTAGGTATTAATTAATGTCTGAAAAGGGATTGATTTGGTTAAATAAAAAGGATGCCCATCTTTTTCTGGCAAAACGATTTCTGACGTCACAATCTGCTAACGCCATAAATGACAAATGTGCCATACATTTCAGCACATCGTGACGTTACAGGCCGATATATCGCTCTCTTTCTTACTGTAAATTTAAGTTGTTTGTATCTTCGTAATTTTTTAAGTTATTATTTAAAAAAATTCGGGGGACAGTTTAAAAAATTTAATTTTGTTTTTATCCCTAAAAAAATTACGACAGATAATGTTGCTTAGCAATCTTAAGTCCAGTGTGTTAATATTTTTGTAGCAGCCACAAGTTTCGTAGGAATGGACTATGCTTCAGGCTTTGTAAGCCAAAAACATTTATTGAACCGCTTGAAACGGTCTACCCTGGTTAACGTCACATTTCATGGGTGAAATTCATAAAATCTGGCCTACTTTATAACCGAATCACGACACGCCCCGTCAGACAGCTTCTAAGACTGATCTCTGGCTGCGGGGGCAACCGAGGGTATTAAAACGAAACTTTAATTAAATACGGACCTGCAAGTGACTTGGATGTAACTTAGTGGAGTTTTAATCGAAACCTGACGTTGCAGTCTCTACTGTCTCCACTCTACAATCAAAGTGAGAATACAATCAAAAAGTCATCATGGATAATGGGTAGTTAATTGCACATTAGTGTCAGTTCACTCCGAAACGATATAATATTGTAGTATTGCGCGGCGCTGCATTTTATGATAGCTATTCTAAAATTTTAACTTCATTAATTATACAAGAAGATACACATTTCATTGTAAGCGAATGTCAGGTTGCACCGCGCTGCACAGTGTATGACTGATGTCATATGAAACGTGAATATTTTTGTGTAGTAAATAAAGTTCCATTTTGAATAGCTATCTTAAAAATATTATCTAATAATAAATTATCTCACACCGGCATATTTAGCGGAACACAAAAACAAAAGTCCATAATTAAAAAAATATGGTTTTATTTTAAAATCTACTTACTTACACTTCTTTTGTTATTTAAAGTTTCATTTGTTTTACTTAAAATGAGATCACATTAAGAACAGATTTTGCGAGTAAAGGCTATTTGTGAAAAATGGTAAATTTTTGAACTTTTCATGAAACCGGGAAAAGTGAATGTTGAGATAGCAACACAAATATTTCTTTATAATCTGTAGGATAGACTCCTTTTGTTATCTGTGGTTTATGAAAACTACTTCTTCCTTCCGGTAAAAAATGGCTTTCTAGAATGATGTGCTAGGTATGTTAGAAATAAGTAAAAGTAATAAAAGTGAGTTGTTTCAAGTTAATGCAATTTAATTACAAGAACATTCTTCTAAAACACATATATTCCAATAGTTATGGGCCCAGATCCCTTTTCCGAGAAAATCTAAAAAATTTAGAAGCACGAGGGAAGCAATATTATGTCGGCGAGAGACGCTATGAATAGTAAGTACAATATACCACAATTTGATGGCGAAAGCTTCAATACTTGGGCATTTAGACTAAAAAGCATTTTAAAAGAGAGTGGTTGCTATGAGGCAATTCTGCAAAAGGATTTTAAAGATGAAAAATTGGAAGCAAGAGCCCAAGCTATAATAATTTCCGCAGTGGCGGATAGCCACCTAGAGTATTTGAGAAGTGATACAGCTTACGAGATGTTTAAGAACCTAGAGGAGAGCTTTAAAAATCGAGGCACCCGTAGTAAATTGTTCCTGCGAAGGCAGTTGAGTGAAATTAAATATATTGAAACAAAGTCTTTGAAAGAACATCTCACTAGAATGCAGGAAATCATTACACAACTAGAGGAAGCAGGCTCTGTGATGTCAGAGGAAGAAAAGGTCAACATCTTCTTACTGTCCATGCCAAAAAGTTATGAAAATATAGTGTCTGCGCTGGAAACTATCGGAGAATTAAAACTTACTACTGTAAAAGACAGATTACTGGCAGAAGAAGAAAAAAGAAAGCAGTTTCACAGCAAGGAGATTGTCACTCCAAGTGCATTCTCATGCTTTGTATGTGGGAAACCAGGACATAAAAAATTTCAATGCCATAAATTACAAGGAAACGGATATAAGAATTTCAACACCGGACAAGGACATAGTAACGGGCAAGGATACAACGCTAGACATGGGTTTCAAAGAGGACGTGGACAAAGAGGACAAGGATTTTATGGAGGACGTGGACATACTTTCAATAACCAAGGTAGAGCACAAGGTGGCCATGTGAATTTTGCGGGGAATAATCCAAATGTATTTATGTGCTACGACGAACAGTATAATAGTGGAAATAACTCATTGATTCAGTTTTGTGTGGACTCGGGGTGTACAAACCATTTAATTAATAGTAAGGAACATTTTATAGACTATATTGAGTTAAATGTACCTAAGAAAATTGCAGCAGCCAAAAATGGGGTTAGTTTAGAAGCAGTTGGGATTGGAAATATGGAAGTATCATGTCAAGTGGGTAAGATTTTAAACAAATTTCTAATAACAAGTGTTTATTATATACCTTATTTAAGAAAAAATTTATTATCTGTGTCAAAAATGGAAAGTGCTGGTTTTAGAGTAGTTTTTAGCGGAGGTAAAGTAAGAGTTTATAAACAAGAGAACTTAATGATGATAGGTAATAAAATAGACACATTGTACACACTAAACTTGCAAAGTATTGTAACTTCATGTAATTTTTCAAGTAAAATTAATAATGATGAGTATGACATATGGCATAGGAGGTTTGCTCATTTGGGAATTAATAATTTAAATTTATTGGTAAACAAAAACATGGTACATGGTTTGGCAGGATTAAAAAATAAAACTATAGAAAATAACTTGTTGTGTGAGCCCTGTGTATTAGGGAAAATTTGTAGACAACCTTTCAATAAACCAGGCATTAGAGCGAGGCAACCTTTAGAGCTTGTGCATACTGATGTATGTGGACCTATCTCTCCACAAACTTATGACGGAAAGAATTACTTTGTAACATTCATTGATGATTTCACACACTTTACAATAGTTTATTTAATGAAAAATAAATCAGAAACTTTTGAACATTTTCAGCATTATTATAATTTTGCAACGAGACATTTCAATAGAGATCTTTTAAAATTAAGAATGGATAACGGTAGAGAATATTTTTCAAATGAATTTAAGAATTTTTGTAGTAGGAACTGAATAGTGATGCAGTACACAGTGCCATACAATCCGGAGATGAATGGAACAGCCGAAAGGATGAATCGAACATTAATGGATAAAGCTAGAACTATATTGATTGACTCGGGAATGAAAAAGGAGTTCTGGGGAGAAGCAGTTTTGTATGCAGCGTATGTGACAAACCGAAGTCCAGTTACTGGAAGAGATAAAACACCAAGTGAAATGTGGGAAGGTAGAAAACCGGACGTATCAAACTTAAAAATATTTGGATGTATCGCTTATAATTATATACCAAAGGAATTGAGAAATAAACTAGATCATAGAGGAAAGAAAATGATAATGATTGGATATAGTATGGCAGGTTATAAGCTATATGATGAACAAACAGGAAAAGTTGTGACTGCGAGACATGTTATTTTTGATGAAAAATGGAAGAAAATTAAAGGATTAGCTAACATACCTGAATATGAAGAAAACGAGAAAATAGAAAGCGTGAAAGACAACACAGAAGAGGAAATAAATGAAGAAGTTGAAAGACAAGAAAGTAATGAGAAAGCAAGAGATGAAATAGTGGAAATTTGTAAAGAAGAAGAAATTACGAATAATAAAGAAGAAAGTCAAGAAATAGGAAGAGGAAAGAGAAATAGAATGAAGCCAAAATGGCAGAATGAATATGTAACCAGCTTTAGTGATAAAGATGATGCCATGTATGCGTTTTTATGTATGAATGATGACGTGCCGTTTACATATGATGATATAAAAACCAGAGAAGATAAAAAGGATTGGATGAAAGCTGTAAGTGAAGAATTGAAAGTACTAGATGAAAATGAGACTTTTGAAATAGTCCCGAAGCCAGAAGACAAGAAAACATTAGATGCAAAATGGGTATTTACAAGGAAGGATACAGGAAGAGAAACGATATGTAAGGCTAGACTAGTAGTACGAGGTTTTCAACAAGAAGAGAAATTTGATGATGTTTACTCACCCGTGTTAAAGTTACAGACGTTAAGGATATTGTTATCTGTAGCTGCTCAACGAGATTATCATTTAAGTCAGATGGATGTGAAAGGAGCATTTTTATATGGGAATATAGAAGAGGAAGTATACATAAAACCACCAGATGGTATGAAAGTGCAACAAGGATTTGTACTGAAACTAAAGAAATCACTATACGGTTTAAAGAAATCTCCTAAATAGTGGTATGAAAAGATTAATAACACAATTATATCATATGGTTTTAAACGTTCAAATAATGATTATTGCTTATATTACATAAAAGATATATACTTACTATTGTATGTCGACGATTTGCTTATACTAGGCTCAAACTTAAATAAAATAGAAGATTTAAAACGATTTTTGAAAACTAAATTTAAAATGAAAGATTTGGGTAGCAATAATTTAATGTACCTCAGGATATCGATTAAAGAGACCTCTATTGGAATAACTATTGATCAAACTAAACATTTAACAAGTGTTCTTGAACGTTATAATATGAATGAGTGTAAGGGATGTGAAACACCAATAGATGCAAATTATAAATTAATTGAGAACGGAGATATTGATTTATCATATGAAAAACAATGTCGATCATTGATAGGGTCACTTATGTATGTTACTGTCGGTTCAAGGCCAGATTTAGCGGCATCTGTTTATTATTTAGGTAGATTTCAATCTAGACCAAATATTGAGCTCTGGAGATCTCTCAAACGTTTGCTAAGATATGTAAAACATACAATTAATTTTGCATTGTTGTATACTAAAGATGATTGTAACATGCCTTTATTAGGGTATGCAGACGCTGATTGGGCTAGAGATTTAGACAGAAAATCGACATCAGGATATATGTTTAAAATTTTTAATAATACTGTTGTATGGAAGTCTAGGAAACAAAGTACCGTTGCCTTAAGCACAACTGAAGCGGAATTTGTATCATTATGTGAATGTATTATGGAAGCTTGTTGGATGTTAAAATTACTTGCTGATTTAAATATTAATGTTAAAAATATAACTATTTATGAAGATAATCAAAGTACTATTAAAGCTATTAAAAATCCTGATCAGAAAAGGCTTAAACACATGGATGTTAAATATAATTTTATAAAACAGAAAGTAGAAGAAAATATTGTTACTGTAAAGTATATTAATACTAAAGAACAGATTGCTGATATCTTAACTAAACCTTTGTCTAAGAATATTTTTAAAAATTTAGTTTCTAAATTAAGTTTGTGTTCTATAAATGTTTAAAGTTAAAACATTATTATTGTGTTAGAGTTTGAGTATGTTAAAGTTCAAAGTCAGTTATTTACTTTTGTGAATGTTGAGGAATTTAAGTTTAATAAATTTAAATGTAAGTTGTTGTGTATCTATGTAAAAGAAATGTTTGTGTTGAGGAAGAGTGTTGAGATAGCAACACAAATATTTCTTTATAATCTGTAGGATAGACTCCTTTTGTTATCTGTGGTTTATGAAAACTACTTCTTCCTTCCGGTAAAAAATGGCTTTCTAGAATGATCTGCTAGGTATGTTAGAAATAAGTAAAAGTAATAAAAGTGAGTTGTTTCAAGTTAATGCAATTTAATTACAAGAACATTCTTCTAAAACACATATATTCCAATAGTGAAAATTAATATTAAAATAACAATTAATTAAATAAGAAAAATGGTGATTAATATCGCGTATTTCCTCCACGTGCTCTTATTAAAGTATCTACCCGTCTAGGCATACTGAGAATGATGTTATCGATGGTCTCCTGGGATAGTCTCCGCTATTCCTCAACTACGGCGATTCGCAGTTTCTCCCACGTTGGCAGGAGCTGGAATTCTGGACTTAACTTTTCTTTTTAGCAAGTCAAAAACGTGCTCTATTGGGTTCATATCCGGTGATCTCGCCGGCCACTCCATAACAGTGATATTCATATCATTAAGATAAGCTTGAGTTACCCGAGCGGTATGCGGCCGAGCATTATCTTGCATAAAAACAAAATTGTCACCGATATATGGGGCAAACGGTACGACATTTTCTTCTAAAACTTCTCTGATATAGCGGTCTGCAGTCAAACTCCCTCTGTCAATCGCTACCAAGTCTGTGCGAGCTCCCAAGCAAATGCCCGCCCAAACAATTATTGATCCACCACCGTATGCAACTGTAGTTTCAAAATTTATCCGTATCCGTATCCGTATTTATATGTATCCGTTCTCCTTTGCGTCTGTATATTCTTTGCCTGCCGTCAATTTGATTTAAGAGAATTCTGCACTCATCACTAAACAATACCTTACTCCATTGGTCCGCGTTCCAAAGTCGATGTTCCTGAGCAAAAGTTAACCTGTTTCTACGATGATTTACCTCGAGCCTTGGAGCCTTGGCGGGCACAAATGAACCCAAACCAGCTTCTTCGAACGTTCTTCATACCGTACGCTCACTTACGGTTACACCCCGCACTGCTTCTAACTCATGTCGGGCTTGGACGGCCGTCAAACGGGGGTTCCTACGTACACGAAGCCGAATGAAACGATCATCCCTACTCGAAGTGCGTCTTTTTTTGCCTTGTCCTGCTCTTCTCACATAAGTACTGGTCTCTCTGAACCGTTGGATACTGCGAAAGATCGTTGAAACTGGTCGACGAAGATCTCTGGATATCACTCTGTTGGTTTGACCATTTCTTCGCATTTCGAGTGCCCTGGCAATCTCCGTTGGGGCTAAGTCAGGCATAATTCATTCTTCAATTCCAAAAAGATACGCGATTAAAAAAAACTAACAAAAAACAGTATTTCAATGAAATTTTAAATAAAACTCAGACGGAAGAAATACTCGAAGTTCGATCCAGATAAGGTGTATTTGAATAAAATTAAAACAATCGCATAAAATGTGATGTTCAGATGTTTTATTAATTTAAAATATTTCTTTTTAAATTAAATGACGTAGAAACCAGCCAGGAACCTTATATGATACTGATATCAAACCTTTATTTTATGTTCCGCTAAATATGCCGGTGTGTGTACATATAGCGATGCGTGTCGTAGCGGTGTGAAATGACCCTTAGGTGTGAAATGAATAAAAAGGTACCCAGTAGGTAAACCTACTGGGTACCTTTTTATTCATTTCTAAAAAATATTTATATTGCAAACATATAAGAAAATTATTACGACTCGATTTATTATTTAGTTTTATTCTAAATTTTGAAAATTGTTTTCAATGAATATTATTTTTTCAGAGTGCTAAGTGTGAGTTTTTCTATTCGCATTCGATCGTGAGCGCGTTTGGCGTTTACTAGGAATTTGTATGTGATTTGTACAGCGCCACCTAGTTGTAAACGCAACTACTAGGTCAAATCACATACAAATTCCTAGTAAATGCCAAATGTGATCACGATCGAATGCGAAAAGAAAAACTCACACTTAATAAAAACTTACCGAAAATGTAGGTAAGGTATACTATTATAAACACACATAAAATAAGATCCAATTAAAAATAAAAATTTCTCCTCCATAAACTTTGCTGAAATCAGCGAGATTCGCTTCAGGATTTCAGATCTTATCCCATAGCGGATGCAGGAAATCTTCCAGCGTTTAGCGAATTAAACAAAATCTGTCCTCGGCGAAATTAAGTTGGAGATCGTTAAGTCTTATTCATTTGGCGATAATGTGATTAAGCAGTTTTAGTCGGTACAAAATAATAAGATTCAAATTTTCAAGTTAATATAATATGGGAAGAATATTCGTTGTTATAATAGATTAATTATAATATTATAAAGAATCAATTATGATCATAAGAAACTTCATTGTATGATTAATCACTAAATGATTAATCATATTAATGAAGTCTTATAGAACTTGAAAACATTTTGGTTTTTTTTTATTATTCATCATCAGGCATTTTTAAACAAAACAACACTGTCAAAGGTTATAGTCAGTACCTGAGTACACAAGTCTGAGTACACAAAACGGGATGAAAATAATTATTATGAAGTGGAATGAAAAAAATGTTTTTGAACAATCGGGGATGTGACACAAAACTTTGTATAATTTTGAAGTGGCTTTTCGGAGCTATAATTATATTTTGCGAATAAAAGAATTTTAATCGGGATGCTTGTGGATACAAATCAGGTAGCAAATTGATGTAAATTATTTCTCAAAACGGAACTTTCAATATGTAATGTACATTATGAAATGGGCAGAATTTTGGATATAACAATATGAATCTATGAGAGGTTCATAATAATATTATTATTATGTCTGAAATTTCACGCTAAAGGCAACATTCTACAAAACTGTTCACATTATTTGTTTATCGAAAATCAAATTAAGTAAAGCAAATTTGTCTATGTACAAAATACCATTTTTATTACACAAAGCTTAAAAGTTTTGATCTATATCATACGAATAAAATAAAATGACATGTGAAAACGGGACTAATGTAAACTCTATTCTCCAACATAATATTATGCTTTTTCTGCACTAAAATGTATAATGCAGAAAAAGTATAATATATAACTGTTATGAAACATGAAGCTAATTTTCTCCACTCCGCTTACTGAAAATGTAGGTAAGTGAATGAAAAATATCCCACATTAGGTCCCAGAGCTTAGCGCAGATTGTAGCCGGGATCACAGTTTAATGTGGCTACTGGCTAATGTACTGATTTTATGATAGGTAGGTAATGGGGTATTTACACGGGTGCCTAAAGCCGCACGATTTCAGCCGCACTGCGAAAATCGACCGTGTAGATGCCAATTTGGCGAAGCCGCAAGTGACTAACACCGTAAGCCCCAACTTTTGTAGCATTTACACGGGTGACTAGCCGCACGATTTCCACAGCACGGTGAAAATCCACCGTGTAAATGCCAATTCGGTGAGGCCGCGAGCGACTAAAAGCAGCAAGCCCCAAAAGTTGGGTATCATTCGACTTTCGCAGCACGGCACCCGGCAGTGTAGCCAGGTCTCGCGAAATTCTGCGATTTTAGCAGAATCAGAATACAATATTAGAGTGTTCTAGATTGTATCGCAGATCTGAAAAATTTGCAATTTTACGGAGAATCTTATAAAATATCTCGTTTTTACTATCTATGCTTTCATAATATATATGATGACGAATTATTTACAAATCGATATTATTTATATGTTTTAAGGTTTTCAAAAACGTCTTCTGAATATTTATTGTGTCAAAACATTGACAGCACAAAACATTTAACACGCTGTATATAGTCAATGTCTGACGTGTAAACGCACGTCGACTACTACTCCACAAAAGCGTTTCTCCACATTTTCACCCCCGGTTTCTGAAAAGCTAATCAACGCTAAAATTAACTAAACAGCGGTCAAATCTCTTGTCAGATGTAAATTGAGTTGCATAAAGCTTAATTAGTCGTTTGATTTGATCCACGTGTCAGTTAACAGAACTAATGTCAAACCCATGGTCAAACCACATGTCAAATGCTGTTTTCGGTTTCTGGAAAGCTATTTAAGCGTAAATGTGCCATGTCAAGATGATCAATAATTAGTACATTTTTCACTAATTAGCGTTCCAGAAACGCAAATTGATTTAACAAGCCTGTTAACTCAACAACTTGTTAGTTCATCGACTATTTGAATAGCCTTTCAGAAACCGGGTGTCAGTCTGCTTAATGTAATTGACAAAATCGTCTGTCCGCCCTTGCTAAGTTTTGTAATTATGAATATTAGTTGAAGAAATTTAGTGCAAATTTGGAAATTTATTGCGCATAGATTTAAAAAAAATAAAAAATTACCGGGGCTTTGTTTCTCCCCCGTCCATTGAAATTTTTAAACTATGAGCGTTAGAAACTTGTAACATCCAATGCTGATATGCCAATAAAAGTCACTGTCCGATTTCGTTCAAAATTTACCACAATTTGGACAAAATCGGACAGTGATTTTTAAGAAATTAAATTAAAGCCTATTGCGCATTGACAGTTACGGATTTAGATATGACATAGGTAGTAGTAGCTTCTGTAGTCTAGACGTGTTCTTGATTTGAGATTTTTTTTAATTTGTACAGCAATCGTGAAGTATTTCCAAGGATATGTGGTTTATTAGATTCTAAAACTAGTCAGGTTGGCAAATTAGCCAATAGTTAGCTATATGCCTATAAAACCTTGACACACCTTGCGGATCCCTACTCGCCGAACTGCTTGTGTTGCGTGTGCGAGAAACATTAAATTTCACAACAAAAGATAATATTATAATAATAATAAAAAGTAAAAGTAAGCAGTATTTACTTAAATTTATAAAAAATGGTATTAGAAGCACAAAAGTTTATTATTAGATTCTTTATTTTTAGATTCAACTACCAAAACAAAAATAAAATCAAAAATACATCGTCAAGACTTCTCAAATCATCATATTATTACTGTTTAGTTTATACTCGTATTATGTTCAAAACTTAACAATTTTGCTAATTTAAATAAATTTAAATGCAATAATACAGTTTCAATCCAATCCCGAAATATTTAAACAGCAAAATGGTATAGTCTCATATACGCCAAACCAACGTCAAACCCGTTTTGATTGGAAAACTCCAAAAATTAGAAGACGATTCATTTATAATTCAATAAAAGTCAAATGAAAGTGTTAGCTAAGTACGAGAATTGGGATTCAGATCTGTAAGTCAATTCTTCTAATTAAATCTTACAATAATACAGTTTCGATGCAGTCTCGATTATATTGAAACAGCAAAATGGTATTCTCATAAACATCAAGCCAATGTCAAATGCGTTTTGATTGGTCCAAACTCCAAAAATCAGTTTATGATCTCAAGACGGTTCATTTATAATTCAGTAAAAGTAAAATGTAATCGTAAGTTAATTATGAGAATTGGGGTTTAGATCTGTAAGTCAATTCTGCTAATTAAATCTTACAATAATACAGTTACTATCCACTCTCGATATGTTTAAACATATCGAGAGATATTCAAAACGGTATTCTCATAAACGTCAAACCAAAGCCAAACCCGTTTGTATAGGTCCAAAGTCCAAAAATCAGCTCATGATATTCATTTATAATTCAATAAACGTAAAATGAAATTGTAAGTTAATTTCGAAAATTGGTGTTCACATCTGAAACCTTGTAAAGCCATTTTATAAATGTTACCTGCAGTTAGATGAGCTCGTTCGAAGTTCGTCTGCGAACTACTTGAGATCACTTCGCTGTTCAATCTCTAAATAATCATTTCGATATCAAACCTCTTCCGACATTAAATGTTTGAATCATAAACATTTTGTTTACGATTCAAAGTGAGAACTTTCAATCGTAAACAATATGAATGGTATTTGAGAATGTTATAGGTACCTCGCTCACTGTGATACCTTTGACCCAGTCGCCAATGGCGCCACCAGTATTTATGGAGCTATATGGCAGCTCGCTCTTTTTGGTGTCCGCTGGTGTCTTTATCTATTTAAAACCAGCCATAAAAAATATCTGTGTCACCACCCTAGTGTCCTTGTTACGAAAAAAACTTAGGCCTTTTCATCTGTTATTGGATGATTTATACAGATATCCCGAGCGAAGTAATCACTCTTTAAATATTGTAGTGCCTAGAACTGTTGGTTTTTAAATGTCGTATGGTTACCCAAGTATATTAAACAGCATTCTCACAACATAGTCAGCCTAGTCCAGGGGAATGACTGGTTAATATGCTGGGGCTAACCATTTGCGGGTTGCTGTTTCGTATGGAATCTTTTGTGCGCGAGTTTGAATCATTGTTCGAATCCCGCCGAGGGAACAAATAGATTTTAAAGTATTAAATATATTGTTTAAAATATAATAAAAATCTTAATTAATGAGGTGGGTGGACCGTGTAAGGCCACAAGTAAACGCATTTCATTCGTTTATTTAATCGATAAATTAAAGAAAAAAATATTAAGTATTACTTTAATTCATTGTGTACCATAAAATATATTTTTTAACCCACCTTTAAACGCTATTTATACTAATACTATAAACTTTAGTTTTAATAAGCTCTTACAAATGGCTTTGCAATGAACAGGGCTCCAAACAACAAACAAATCAGTCGTTCAACTTAAAAATAGAGTTGTAACAACCAGTTTTAATTTTGACGACCTCTGGGGCTCAGTGGTTGAGCGTGTCGGTGCTCAAGCCGGGGGTCGCGGGTTCGAATCCCGCCGAAGGAACAAAAAGTTTTTCTGTGTTCCTGGGTCATGGATGTGTATAATATAATAAAAATCTTAAATACATGTATAGTATAAAAAGTATTAAATATATTTCCGTTGTCTGGTACCCGTAACACAAGTTCTTCGAGAACTTACCACGGGACCAGATTGACGTGGTATGAAGTGTCCATAGATATTATATTATGATTTTAATAAAACTACTTAAATGCTCTTTCATTTAAACAAAACATTAAATACTTAATATATATTTATCATGTATAAAAACTCAACGAACATTACTTGAACACCATCATATAACTAAGAATATATGAATAGGAATTATTTAAAAATTGAAGTAATGAGTATTATTTTGATAAGTTAACCCTAACCTTCCCTTAATCTTTTAAACCATAGAAATAATTATAAAACATTTTTAAACTTTATCGATACGTATTAAAACTAAAACTAAGCATTTACATGTTCATAATTTAGAGATGTTCCTTGTAAGTACCATGTACCCTAGCAAGGCCAATAGTCAATTTTTTAATTGGCCTTATAAGGAACTACCGGCTTTGCTACGAACACAAGCAGTATTTTAACATAAAGCGATTATTTTTTTCTTTAGTACCTGGTAGCGCCATCTAGGAGTGTCGAACGCCACTATGAATGGCATCTCATAATATCGATAAAGCAGTATTCCACCCGCCCCTTCCCTCTCCGACGCTAACCGAAGAAATGCGAAGATACGCGAAGGAGTACATTGCAACGAGTGCGCGTCGGGAGTCAAGCGTGTGCAATGGCCGACAGCGCGTGTGTTATTTAGACTTTTCCGCTACTAATTCCCGCCCACGAAAGTGAGATATATTCCTATAGAAACGCGGTAGGAATTCTGGAAAGACTAAAGTGTTGTGAGTAGAAGAAAGAGACGAAGACTCCAGCTGCAGACGCCCGCTCCGAAGCTGGTTCGGTAAGCGTATCCTCCCTTTATACCTATCCATTTTCATCTCATTATTACTGCATATTAACCTGGCGACGCCAGATACCTCCTGAAATACTGTCCACAAAAATATCCAAGAGAAATTATTCGCTAATCGCCAGACAAAAGGTGGCCCGCGTGGCCAGTACCATAAAAAAATCCTTATCATTCACAGTAGAAAAATATGAGAAAATAATAGTAATAACAATTTAATTTAAAACTAACTTTTTGCTGAGCGCGCGAATAACAATTGTAACGTCGACGACTGAAGTATACGAAACGTGGGATCGCACTGCCGAAATAGCGGCGCGAGCGAGTCGCCGCCACGTCTGTGGCCTTGAGTTTGATGGATCTATGTAATAGATGGAATATGTCCTTACGTGTCAATAACTACGACTTTTTAATAGTTGGCCTTCAATGGAGCGTTACCTTCCATGGTCCACCCACCTTATGTATAGTATAAAAGTATTAAATATACTTCTCGTTGTCTGGTCCCTGTCCCATAAGTTCTTCTGATACTTACTACAAGGCCAGATTGACGTGGTGTGAAGTGTCCATACAATTTATCTATATTCTATGTAGTATAAGGCAAAGCTGATTAACTGATGTATCAACGCAGAGGTCAAACCCTCAAGGCTAGAAATTTGAAATTTTTCACACGTATTTTTCATACGACGTAGGCATCCATTTAGGAATAATAATTATAAAACATTATATAGGAAGGATTTTTCAAAATTCAACCCCCAAGGGGGTAAAATAGGGGATGAAAGTTTAAAACCTGATTTTACGCGGGCAAAGCCGCGGGCAATTAATGCTAGTTATTGATAAAATGGCTGCTTAATCAACAAGGAACCAACTGTTTCTTTTGTTTTCTGCCTGTAATTTTTCCTAATCATTTTATTATTAAACTAAAAACAATAGTTCGACGACAAAGCCTATATATTTATTTTCTCCCAATCCTCTTTTTTTTATAAAATTAGAGGGCAAACGAGCAAACGGATCACCTTATGGAAAGGCGTTGCTGGCCTTTTAGGAGGGAATACGCTCCCTTCTTAAAGGTTTGCAGGTCGTAATGGCACAGATTAACAAATAGTTACTACGTAACAGATACATCACTCCCATACAAGAGCGAAAATACCTACGCCTAAAATTACCTACGAAATCTTAATATAATAATTTTAAGATTTCGCAGCGAGAAAATATGTACCATAAGTACGCACACAAAGAGTCGAGATTGAGAGAAAGAGACAAAGAGTAATAAAACGAATGTTGGGAAATAATCATATTTTTCCTTGTTTACTACGAAACGCTAAAAATACAATTATTGGATATGAATATTTTTGTTATTTGATCCATAATTAAATTAACATTAAAAACAAAAACATATATATAGGTTAATATAATATATACCTATTGGTATAAAGAAAATGGAAGTTGTAACTTTCGCATTATAATATTAGTAGGTATTTAGGTATATAAAATCGAAATAAACAGTCCACGAAAAAAAAACACCTACCTGTGCGTAATATATATATTTATGTATAAGTACTAGGTAAGGTGATTATTATAAAAACAACGCTATTTATGAATAATAAATAATCCTACAACTATTATAGATGCGAAATTTGTGAGGATGGATGGATGTTTGTTACTTCTTCAGGCAAAAACTATTGAACGGATTTTGATGAAATTTAGTATAGTAGTAGTTTAGGCTCTGGATTAAAACATAGTCTACGTCATCACGATAAAGTACAGCGTTTCCGTGGGATACTGTATTTACCCGGGCGGAGCCGCGGTCGCAAGTTAGTGTGTTATGAATTCCAAAAATAGGATTAGAAAATTTAAATAATTATAATATGTCACTTCCCACATAATATAATAAAAACTTGCTAACGGCAAACTAAAACGGCTAATCTCTGAAACGGCTAGACCGATTTTCACGGGACTTTCACTGGCATATATAGCTGATATTATAAGGTCTAGCATTTTGTTTATCTGTAAAGATATATTATATTATATTATACAAAACAAATCGTTGAACTAATTAGTCAAAGATGGCCGAAAGCACGTCGAAGGAATGCCGATAACAGTCACAATGTGTAATTGCTAAATTCTACATTATTGTCAAGGTGATTATGGTCGTTTTTGTATCATTCTTAATAGTCGTTATGATATTGTGATTTCGAGTGGCAAAAAGTGTCGTGCCAGTCTTAATTTTTTCCGTCTAGCCCCCTTTCGCAACGCTCCATAAGGAACTTCGTTCCAATTACGTGTCATTTCAACTCGTAATCGCGGAAAATGTGTGGTGCGAGTGCCCTGGCGGGCGTGCGGCGGCCTTTTCTCAATTGTATCTAGTGAGATACGCCGAGGGGTAGGCAAATAATCCGTGCCCTTGAGCGAGTGACGAACGCCTGGTAAAGGTCCGGAAATACCGCTGGCGACAGTTCATTCCAGAGTTTTACTGTGCGCGGCAGAACGCTTCGGGTAAAGCGCACGGTGGAGGACTGCCACTCATCATGGTGATGAGGATGATAAATATTTTGTCGCTTGGAACGGTGGCGAAAAGTTGCAGCAGGTATAAGTCCGAACAACACTCTACTAGAATTCACTTTCAATCTCGGTGGCAGCAGTTCGTCGTGATAGTTATCATAACGCGGGTTGTTCTATAATAGTAGTCATTTTCGTCGGACATCTGAAGGCGAAACTTACTAATGATAATATTTGGTAACAGCTTAGTCCAATAGGCCCTTCTTAAATGATCTGCCCTTCAGGGTTATAATCGTTAGCTTTTTACCACTACTAGATAGTTGAGGGTATCAATGCGGAACATACATATTTTAAATTGGCTTTTTGAAAACTACATAATAAGCCAGGAAATGTTGTCTTTGCAATCGCATATCCACGATAAACGTTTGACGAAATACAGTCATGGCAAAAGTGAGATCGTTGGAGATCATTAAAAGCGCTCTAGACTAAAAATTATGCACGAGTGACGATTAAAAGCACGAGTGACATCGCAGCAGTTCAAAACAAATAAAGATACAAAACTGATTTTACTAACGTAAATATACTGCGTGTATGTATATATATTTGTGATAGCAAAAAAATAGTCACAAATAACATATAAATAAGGATTTGAACAGTAATTTTTGTTTTTCAATCATTGTAAAATAATCGTCGTTTTTTTAGTTGTTTTCAGTCCTGTAACTTTTTAATCTAGCAACTGAATCCTGTACTTTTTGCATTTTTCCGTCCATGTTTATGTTGTCCTTTCGGTAAATATTATATGAAATTTTGCTGATTTAAAACATATGCATGTTCCCTATTCGTGAATTCTATATTAGCAAAATCGTAGTCGCCGATCATCCACCCTAGACCATCGAAAACTAACGTCCCTATTACTATGTCAAAAGTCGTCCCTTGCAAAAAAGTTCACGCGTAATAAAATGTTGCCTGGCAGCCATTTGTTGTTTAAGTTCAAATCACAGCTTTTATTAGTGTTTATTCAATTAAAATACTTTGCTTTTTGGAGTTTACTCCTTATGAAACGATTTTCACATACAAGCTCGGGGTATGAAAATCTATATCACTATTGATTGCACTACTACACTGTCACACTGTCACACGGTCACACGGTCACACGATGACTCCTCCTGTGTTTTGGAAGTCGGTTGAAAAAAAAATTATTTGTCATCATGACAGCCAACACTAATCAGTAGCACACATCGCAATATCACATGACATTAAAAGTCAAACACGAAATTTTAAATTTTTGATGTCTCCACTGATTTTTCCTGCTTTTTCCACACTTGCGGCACACGCGATATTAGGCTAGTGAACACGCATTCATTCACCGTATGCTTGTAGTAGTGCAATCAAATTGCAAGATTAGTAGGTATGTAGCTGTTTATCTGTTCCTCTTTCATTTGCGGTGGTGTGATAAAGGATTACACATTCACTCGCACAGTTTAGCTGATCTGACTACAAGATAAATACACAGTAACAAAAATGCCCTTCCCGAAGGCTATGCAAATTTAGTGTTATCTCAATTGTAAACTTATGGATGTAGGTTGGAACAATAAGACCCACTTCGTAACGGTTTTACATTTAAATGTTGTTTTTAGTAGAGTTTCTCGATTGTTCTTTGATATTGCAGATCGCTGGGTAAATTGTAGCTAACAATCTTAATTACGATGATAGATGTCTTTGGTTTAAAAAAAGTAACAAACAATGATATCCATGTGCTCATTTGATGGTAGGTTGCAGAAAGAAAAAAGTGTGTTTGTGTCAGCTCCGACGTATGACTGGAGTTTACTCTAAAAAGTAAAATTTGATGTGCAATGCTAAGCGACCCACGCATCTTCGGCTAACATACACGATGTTAGCCGAAGAACACCATCATATAACTAAGAATATATGAATAGGAATTATTTAAAAATTGAAGTAATGAGTATTATTTTGATAAGTTAACCCTAACCTTCCCTTAATCTTTTAAACCATAGAAATAATTATAAAACATTTTTAAACTTTATCGATACGTATTAAAACTAAAACTAAGCATTTACATGTTCATAATTTAGAGATGTTCCTTGTAAGTACCATGTACCCTAGCAAGGCCAATAGTCAATTTTTTAATTGGCCTTATAAGGAACTACCGGCTTTGCTACGAACACAAGCAGTATTTTAACATAAAGCGATTATTTTTTTCTTTAGTACCTGGTAGCGCCATCTAGGAGTGTCGAACGCCACTATGAATGGCATCTCATAATATCGATAAAGCAGTATTCCACCCGCCCCTTCCCTCTCCGACGCTAACCGAAGAAATGCGAAGATACGCGAAGGAGTACATTGCAACGAGTGCGCGTCGGGAGTCAAGCGTGTGCAATGGCCGACAGCGCGTGTGTTATTTAGACTTTTCCGCTACTAATTCCCGCCCACGAAAGTGAGATATATTCCTATAGAAACGCGGTAGGAATTCTGGAAAGACTAAAGTGTTGTGAGTAGAAGAAAGAGACGAAGACTCCAGCTGCAGACGCCCGCTCCGAAGCTGGTTCGGTAAGCGTATCCTCCCTTTATACCTATCCATTTTCATCTCATTATTACTGCATATTAACCTGGCGACGCCAGATACCTCCTGAAATACTGTCCACAAAAATATCCAAGAGAAATTATTCGCTAATCGCCAGACAAAAGGTGGCCCGCGTGGCCAGTACCATAAAAAAATCCTTATCATTCACAGTAGAAAAATATGAGAAAATAATAGTAATAACAATTTAATTTAAAACTAACTTTTTGCTGAGCGCGCGAATAACAATTGTAACGTCGACGACTGAAGTATACGAAACGTGGGATCGCACTGCCGAAATAGCGGCGCGAGCGAGTCGCCGCCACGTCTGTGGCCTTGAGTTTGATGGATCTATGTAATAGATGGAATATGTCCTTACGTGTCAATAACTACGACTTTTTAATAGTTGGCCTTCAATGGAGCGTTACCTTCCATGGTCCACCCACCTTATGTATAGTATAAAAGTATTAAATATACTTCTCGTTGTCTGGTCCCTGTCCCATAAGTTCTTCTGATACTTACTACAAGGCCAGATTGACGTGGTGTGAAGTGTCCATACAATTTATCTATATTCTATGTAGTATAAGGCAAAGCTGATTAACTGATGTATCAACGCAGAGGTCAAACCCTCAAGGCTAGAAATTTGAAATTTTTCACACGTATTTTTCATACGACGTAGGCATCCATTTAGGAATAATAATTATAAAACATTATATAGGAAGGATTTTTCAAAATTCAACCCCCAAGGGGGTAAAATAGGGGATGAAAGTTTAAAACCTGATTTTACGCGGGCAAAGCCGCGGGCAATTAATGCTAGTTATTGATAAAATGGCTGCTTAATCAACAAGGAACCAACTGTTTCTTTTGTTTTCTGCCTGTAATTTTTCCTAATCATTTTATTATTAAACTAAAAACAATAGTTCGACGACAAAGCCTATATATTTATTTTCTCCCAATCCTCTTTTTTTTATAAAATTAGAGGGCAAACGAGCAAACGGATCACCTTATGGAAAGGCGTTGCTGGCCTTTTAGGAGGGAATACGCTCCCTTCTTAAAGGTTTGCAGGTCGTAATGGCACAGATTAACAAATAGTTACTACGTAACAGATACATCACTCCCATACAAGAGCGAAAATACCTACGCCTAAAATTACCTACGAAATCTTAATATAATAATTTTAAGATTTCGCAGCGAGAAAATATGTACCATAAGTACGCACACAAAGAGTCGAGATTGAGAGAAAGAGACAAAGAGTAATAAAACGAATGTTGGGAAATAATCATATTTTTCCTTGTTTACTACGAAACGCTAAAAATACAATTATTGGATATGAATATTTTTGTTATTTGATCCATAATTAAATTAACATTAAAAACAAAAACATATATATAGGTTAATATAATATATACCTATTGGTATAAAGAAAATGGAAGTTGTAACTTTCGCATTATAATATTAGTAGGTATTTAGGTATATAAAATCGAAATAAACAGTCCACGAAAAAAAAACACCTACCTGTGCGTAATATATATATTTATGTATAAGTACTAGGTAAGGTGGTTATTATAAAAACAACGCTATTTATGAATAATAAATAATCCTACAACTATTATAGATGCGAAATTTGTGAGGATGGATGGATGTTTGTTACTTCTTCAGGCAAAAACTATTGAACGGATTTTGATGAAATTTAGTATAGTAGTAGTTTAGGCTCTGGATTAAAACATAGTCTACGTCATCACGATAAAGTACAGCGTTTCCGTGGGATACTGTATTTACCCGGGCGGAGCCGCGGTCGCAAGTTAGTGTGTTATGAATTCCAAAAATAGGATTAGAAAATTTAAATAATTATAATATGTCACTTCCCACATAATATAATAAAAACTTGCTAACGGCAAACTAAAACGGCTAATCTCTGAAACGGCTAGACCGATTTTCACGGGACTTTCACTGGCATATATAGCTGATATTATAAGGTCTAGCATTTTGTTTATCTGTAAAGATATATTATATTATATTATACAAAACAAATCGTTGAACTAATTAGTCAAAGATGGCCGAAAGCACGTCGAAGGAATGCCGATAACAGTCACAATGTGTAATTGCTAAATTCTACATTATTGTCAAGGTGATTATGGTCGTTTTTGTATCATTCTTAATAGTCGTTATGATATTGTGATTTCGAGTGGCAAAAAGTGTCGTGCCAGTCTTAATTTTTTCCGTCTAGCCCCCTTTCGCAACGCTCCATAAGGAACTTCGTTCCAATTACGTGTCATTTCAACTCGTAATCGCGGAAAATGTGTGGTGCGAGTGCCCTGGCGGGCGTGCGGCGGCCTTTTCTCAATTGTATCTAGTGAGATACGCCGAGGGGTAGGCAAATAATCCGTGCCCTTGAGCGAGTGACGAACGCCTGGTAAAGGTCCGGAAATACCGCTGGCGACAGTTCATTCCAGAGTTTTACTGTGCGCGGCAGAACGCTTCGGGTAAAGCGCACGGTGGAGGACTGCCACTCATCATGGTGATGAGGATGATAAATATTTTGTCGCTTGGAACGGTGGCGAAAAGTTGCAGCAGGTATAAGTCCGAACAACACTCTACTAGAATTCACTTTCAATCTCGGTGGCAGCAGTTCGTCGTGATAGTTATCATAACGCGGGTTGTTCTATAATAGTAGTCATTTTCGTCGGACATCTGAAGGCGAAACTTACTAATGATAATATTTGGTAACAGCTTAGTCCAATAGGCCCTTCTTAAATGATCTGCCCTTCAGGGTTATAATCGTTAGCTTTTTACCACTACTAGATAGTTGAGGGTATCAATGCGGAACATACATATTTTAAATTGGCTTTTTGAAAACTACATAATAAGCCAGGAAATGTTGTCTTTGCAATCGCATATCCACGATAAACGTTTGACGAAATACAGTCATGGCAAAAGTGAGATCGTTGGAGATCATTAAAAGCGCTCTAGACTAAAAATTATGCACGAGTGACGATTAAAAGCACGAGTGACATCGCAGCAGTTCAAAACAAATAAAGATACAAAACTGATTTTACTAACGTAAATATACTGCGTGTATGTATATATATTTGTGATAGCAAAAAAATAGTCACAAATAACATATAAATAAGGATTTGAACAGTAATTTTTGTTTTTCAATCATTGTAAAATAATCGTCGTTTTTTTAGTTGTTTTCAGTCCTGTAACTTTTTAATCTAGCAACTGAATCCTGTACTTTTTGCATTTTTCCGTCCATGTTTATGTTGTCCTTTCGGTAAATATTATATGAAATTTTGCTGATTTAAAACATATGCATGTTCCCTATTCGTGAATTCTATATTAGCAAAATCGTAGTCGCCGATCATCCACCCTAGACCATCGAAAACTAACGTCCCTATTACTATGTCAAAAGTCGTCCCTTGCAAAAAAGTTCACGCGTAATAAAATGTTGCCTGGCAGCCATTTGTTGTTTAAGTTCAAATCACAGCTTTTATTAGTGTTTATTCAATTAAAATACTTTGCTTTTTGGAGTTTACTCCTTATGAAACGATTTTCACATATAAGCTCGGGGTATGAAAATCTATATCACTATTGATTGCACTACTACACTGTCACACTGTCACACGGTCACACGGTCACACGATGACTCCTCCTGTGTTTTGGAAGTCGGTTGAAAAAAAAATTATTTGTCATCATGACAGCCAACACTAATCAGTAGCACACATCGCAATATCACATGACATTAAAAGTCAAACACGAAATTTTAAATTTTTGATGTCTCCACTGATTTTTCCTGCTTTTTCCACACTTGCGGCACACGCGATATTAGGCTAGTGAACACGCATTCATTCACCGTATGCTTGTAGTAGTGCAATCAAATTGCAAGATTAGTAGGTATGTAGCTGTTTATCTGTTCCTCTTTCATTTGCGGTGGTGTGATAAAGGATTACACATTCACTCGCACAGTTTAGCTGATCTGACTACAAGATAAATACACAGTAACAAAAATGCCCTTCCCGAAGGCTATGCAAATTTAGTGTTATCTCAATTGTAAACTTATGGATGTAGGTTGGAACAATAAGACCCACTTCGTAACGGTTTTACATTTAAATGTTGTTTTTAGTAGAGTTTCTCGATTGTTCTTTGATATTGCAGATCGCTGGGTAAATTGTAGCTAACAATCTTAATTACGATGATAGATGTCTTTGGTTTAAAAAAAGTAACAAACAATGATATCCATGTGCTCATTTGATGGTAGGTTGCAGAAAGAAAAAAGTGTGTTTGTGTCAGCTCCGACGTATGACTGGAGTTTACTCTAAAAAGTAAAATTTGATGTGCAATGCTAAGCGACCCACGCATCTTCGGCTAACATACACGATGTTAGCCGAAGATGTGTGACACCATACCGATTTAATTCACGATGTCGATTTTACTTCCATAGATTTTCATACTCCGGGCTTATATTATATGAAAATCATTTCACAAAAAAAGTTCAAGCGTTATAAAATCTTGCCTGGCAGCCATTTGTTGTTTAAGTTCAAATCACAGCTTTTATTAGTGTTTATTCAATTAAAATACTTTGCTTTTTGGAGTTTACTCCTTATGAAACGATTTTCACATATAAGCTCGGGGTATGAAAATCTATATCACTATTGATTGCACTACTACAAGCATGCGGTGAATGTATGCATGTCCACTAGTCTAATATCGAGTGTGCGGCAAGAGTGGAAAAAGCCGGAAAAATCAGTGGACAGATCAAAAATTTAAAATATCGTGTTTGACTTTTAATGTCATGCGAGATTGTGATGTGTGCTACTGATGAGTGTTGGCTGTCATGATAACAAATAATTTTTTTTCAACTGACTTCCAAAACACAGGAGGAGGTTATCAATTCGTGGATGTCTTTTTTGTACGTATGTTACGCGATTATTCCGCCGTTTGTAGACCGATTTTCGAAATTCTTTTTATTTTCAACAGTTGATGCCCAAGTTGGTCCCATTGTCAACAAATGGCAGACCTGGTGATGGGATCCATGAGGAATCGAGGGAAATCCTCAACATTTACAGGGATTCCTATAGTTATTATTCTATTATTGTATATGTTATTTTTCATAGTATTTTACACCGATACCGATTTTTTTGAACATTCGCAGCTACCAAAAAGTGAAATGTTGTAAATGTTAATAAGGTAACTAACTTCATGGAGGTATTTTGTGCATAAGTGCTTAAAGTCGACGTTGAAGACACATGTTTTTATTATACTAGACGTGCAAACGAAAATCTCGCGGGAACCGTACATTTCGCCGCGATAAAAAGTAGTAGCGGAAGCAGAGGCTACTTTTTGGTAGAATGTTAATTTGTGCGTTGTTTAGGAATTGGTATCGGGTTCAGAAAAATATTTTTGTGTTTGGTTTTAATTCCTTTCTCTTATTTTTTTATTTATTTTTAAACATTTTATCGTCCTTCTTAAACTCCGAGCGAAGCTCGGTCTCCCAGGTACTAGTTAATAATATTATAATATCACTAAAAAGAGTAAAATAAATAAATATTTAAAAAGTATATAAAACGACTTACAAAGTAAAAGCAATAACATTCTTATTAAAATCACTAAAAAGTATGAAATAATTATTATTGTCGAAAGAATTTCCCTTTTAAATTCTTCTAAAATGTAACTATTTATCTACTTATTTTTCTTATTTTTGTATATATTGTATAAGTATTTACCAGCCCAAACAATTGTATAAATCCTTTAATCAAAAAAATCATTAATTTTAACACAACTACGTCCCTATACATACAAAGAATATTTTAAAGCACTCACGTTCAAATTGGCTGACATTTCTGAATGTTAAAGGCCTCCACAGACGAGAGGCCGATAGTTTTAGTTAGAACTGACGTCAGTTCGGCCTGAACGGATTCGAGCACATACACGGAGAAAATCGCATCCGACCGAACTGACGTCAGTTCGGCCCTTAGATTAATAACGCCTAGATAGTCTTCAAACAAACGCATCGTACAAAGTGAAGCAAGCAACAGATAGATGTAGGCGTAAGCATTACATACCGACACGCACACAAACAAAACTTTAAAGTTCTGGAGTGTGTACTCTTAAAATTGGAATTATTGTACTTGTTGTTCTTAATATCGGGAGATGTAAAAATATAACTTATATTTTTACATCTCCCATTTTAAACCATCTAAACACAATTTGTGAACTTTATATAAATTAAACTGGTATTAAGGAATATATTAAGGATTATCTTAATACGGACAATAGTTTAAATTAATAATTAAAAAATCTGAAAATAATAAAAACTTTGTCTTAATTGCAATTAGTTAGCCATGAAAATTTTGAAAAAAATATTTTTACTAATAACACTTTCACAATTCACAATAGGGCAGCAAGATGGCGACATAATATGATTTTATTTTAAAATGTTTTAAATATTTGATTTAATACATGTCAAATTGTTCGGACAAAACATTTCATACTTACATATGAAATGTTATGTCCGAAGCTTTTTTAATTATTTTCCGATGCATTGTGACACCCAATAACGGCACAAACCGTCATAATGTTTTTAATAGTCGGAGATGTATGCAATAGCGCTTGACCTTGACAACTGACGGGTCGTTCGAACAAACTGAGCCGATATGGCTCAGTATGATTTACTTCACTCTTCATGCATGTACCCGGTTTCTAGGCGTTTTAATCTAAGGTTCGGCCTGAACGGATTCAAGTACATACACGGAAAATTGCCGCGAGTTTCGGTCGTATTTTTAGGGTTCCGTAATACTTAAGGAACCCTTATAATTTCACTCTGCCCGTCTGTGTGTCTGTCCGTCCGCTGCTCTCCTAGGTTCTGTAATAAGTAATTTATGACAATTACTTTTGTAGTAATTCAATGAAAACCTATTGCGCGTTGATAGTTACAGAACCCTCCATAGACATGTCCTGACATGCTCTTGGTCAGTTTAGGCTATTATTTTAATTATTAATTGTATTTTGCTGCAATTGTAATCACGCTATCGACGAAACCCAATTATTGTGTCATACATTTTTCCAGTAATATGTTATAGAAATCATTTCTCTTTGTTTTATAGTAATAGTCAAAAAAAAAAACTAGAGCCACTATGGTTGATAAAATCTAAAGAGATTTTATCAACCATAGTGGCTCTAAAGTTTTAAATACTTCAATGAACTTTAATAAATTTCTTTAGATCACGTGCCATTTTTAGGGTTCCGTACCCAAAGGGTAAAAACGGGACCCTATTACTGAGACTTTGCTGTTCGTCCGTCTGCCGCCAGGCTGTATCTTCCTATACCTTGTACCTGTACCTTCATATACCGTGACAGATCGACTGTAAAATTTTTCACAAATGTATGATGTAGGTATTTCTATTGCCGTTTTATCAACAAATACTAAAAACAGAATAAAATTAAATTTTGAGGCTCACATACAACGAACGTGAATATTTCCGTTTTGTACGGAACTCATCTTGCCGACTCGCACTTGACCGCTTTTATTTTACACTCGAATTTTATTACCGTTCAGTCCAATTTTATTGCCGTTGAGTCCATTCGTACAGGTCACATTTAATGTTGCTAACTGAGTGGTTTTACCAAGTTTTACTACTAAATTTTGTATTTTTTCCCCTCCTTAGTAGGAATTTAGTTGTTAGTAGTGGTTTTATAGAAAATAGCTAGACAGTAATCATAATATGCAAAGTGGCCTGCTTCTATGTGCTATTATGACACCTTATCATAATAGCACATAGTAGCACACATCCGTAAGTCGCATAAAACTACCGATTTAATTTATATATACGTAATATTTATATATTTTTTTTTAATTTAACGGTTAAATATTAAAACTGAAAATGTATGTATGTTTGTGAACACAAAATCCCTAAATCCCTAAAAAATTTTTTCAGGATTCATAAGTTTAGTAGCTTTTTTATAGTTATCGGTACTCTATTTGTAGTTTTTAGTAGAAAACGACGCGAGTGTAGTAGTTTCGCAAAAACAGACAGTGGGGCCAGTAACAGACAATATTATTGAATACAGATAATGTTAAATTATTAAACAAAACAACAATTTTATATTGTACTGTGTGCATGAAAAATAATAATATAAAAAAAAATATCCGAAGTTTAAAAATAGGTACAGTAATACCAATTTGTTACTGATTTTGACAATATTCGTTTTTCAATAGAACTGTTAAGACTATGTATGAAAAATGTCCGCTGTCGAAATCCATTAGAAACATAGTTGCACTGAAAGTAATTAGGTATTTGATTTTCTAATTGCTTTATTATTATAGCGTTCATCGCCTAGTGAATCCCCTTGAGTCACACACGTGATGGTACAGATCTGATGCCAGATTGTGGTGTATACCAATCAGACTTTCTCAATAACGTGATACTGACGCAAGGCTTAGTTTAATTTACACTTATCTACTGTGACAACCCAGACAAAATTTCGATCGATTTTGAAGCTTCTATAAAAGCTGTTTCTCTGTTCGTAAATATAATAATAATTACTCTGTGACACAATTGTGGCGTCACCAGAGACTTTTTGTATCAGGTGTGCAATAGGTGGTGATATCAGTGAACACCTGGTAAGCGGTCCCGCATATTATCCTGCATAAAATATTTACGGTCTACTAGCACAAATGCCGAAGACGCAACGGGACGCGAGATCCATTATGACTACAGTCGCGACTTCGACAAAACTTGTCTACGCCCAACAACAACATTGCTCAGTCAGACAACTTAATGGACTGAGGTCCCAGGTCCGCCAGACTACCCTTATATTCCATACTGTATTAGTGTGTATAATGTACGTATTCTAGTTTGTACCGCTAGTATATTTTTAGGTATAACTATTGATACCAGCGGGCATGCATACGTCCATTGTAAACACTAACACTACAATATGATATACGTATATTATGAGTAAGAATATAAGGGTAGTCTGGCGGGCCTGGCATCTCAGTGCATAATAATAAATTAATTTTTTATAGCAATTGTCTAAGAATTGCTCCTGAAAAGGGCTAGAGATTTATGTTTCTGTAAATTTTCTCTACATTATAATTAAATTCGCTAGGGCATAAGGTGAAAAATTTAAGGACTGATTTTCTGTTATACTGTTCTTGTAGGAACGAAACGGCCAAGCCACATAATTAGACTAAGGTGTAGAGTGTGTAAAGTTAGGCTTGTAAAGTTATTGCGTGTAGAGTTAGAAGTTTGGTAGAATCAGAACTTTGGTAAATCTGATCTCTTCTGATGAATCTGAAAAAAAATGATCTCATGTAAATCATGAGATCTGATAGCTTTTTGTCAGTGACATATCAACGATGACCGTTTTGAGATCTCTTTACATGAAAATGTTTTAGTGGGATTACACTTGTTTTTGAAAGTTATTATGACAATATTTTGTCTTTTTTTATATTTTTATTGTTACTATTTATAAAACGGATCCCTGCAACAATTTTCAGACCTCTGGAGTGAAAAATGTGTAGGTAAGTCTCTTACAAATTTTCATCACCAAGTTTATGGGGTTGGACAATTTTATGTTGTTTATGAGCTAACACTAACTTACATACCAAATTTCAGCTTTCTAGAACATTTAGAAAGACATGTATAATTTTGTTGATCATCAGTGAATCAGTGACAAAATCAGGGGTTTTTTAGATATCAATAAAATCTATAGTATAAAATCTATTCAATCAAAACTTTACATGTTTAATAAATCTGCTACTGGGTACATATTATCCTGAAAATTACGTCCCAAGTTATGAGGGTTCAAAAAATCGACGAAACGCTTCGAGAAAAGGTTGTCTGGTAGTGCCTTTGCGCTTCGCTTAGCTCGTCTTAGCGGGAGCACTACCGTGCCCCCAGATTTCCTCTAATTTTGATTTATAACAATTTCAACCAAAAACAAACCTCAACAACCTCAACGAATTCTGAAGTTGATTTAACAGTTTTAATCAATTTCCCAAAACTTTTAACACGAGATTTAATGATAAATTAATCATATTTTTATTAATACTTTATTATTCTATCTAAATTCTGTATAGGTAAGTATTATTATGCCGAATATATTCACCGCATAAGCTTTGAATTGTTATCAAGCCTTTATTTACTTTATTATACCAAATTATAAGACAATCTGATATTAAGTTACTTATTTTTTGTTTTTAATCTTGTGTCTCAGTGTTTGTAATAAAACTCATCCGAAACGACTTTACCGATTTTTATGAAATGTAAATGTATTTGGTAGGTATGAGATTAAGACATGATAAGGTTCTGTTATGTCCCGTCCCTGTTAGGGTTGTTGCTGACGTAACGTCGAATCAGCACATCCCGTGTTTAGTCTGGTCTAGACTCTCTCTAGCTGTGAGTCTCAGTTGGTTTTCAGTCCTCGGTCGTGATAGTTCTGCCCAAGGGTCCTTTCATATATTATTGTATTTTCCTTTAATAAAAGTGGTTGTAGAAAGAAACCTTTTTTAAAAAGCCTAATCCGAAGGGACCCCTAACATTTTTGGTGGCAGCGGTGGGATCGGATACCCCCAGTGTCGTTTAATCCTGGAAAGTTATCGTAAGAAAGTGAAAATCTAAAAACTCGTCAAAAAAAAAAAATCTTTAGTGAAAGTGCAGTGAGGAAACCAACTCATTTCCAATATCCATAAAGTCATTAAGAGCAAAAGCCAAGGTGAAAAGTGAAAATCCCAAGTGCAATAGCGTTAAAATCCTAAAAGTTATAACCGTGTGAACGAGTCATCCTATCCGGCCGGGAGCGGGCATGCATCGAGTCGCCGTGCAGCTTATCTTCGCCGCCCACGCGTTGATATCACTGTGAGTCTTTGGTCACTGTTTACATTTAGTAACCTTCTAAGGTTACCTAGATTTAGGATTCGGCACTCTAGTAAGATAATCCATATTTGTAATTTAATTTATTATCATTCTCATTAATACTATTTTTCAATATGTCGAAAAGTGAACAATTAAATCTTAACATTCCTATGTCCGAATCGGAAGCTGGTCCATTTGAAACAGCTAAAAACCCTCCCGTTTCTCCCAAAGCAACGACCCGAAAGGGAACCGCTTCGGGTACGAGTGCCATGATGGTCGAACTGGATCTAAATACACTATTTAAATTTATCAAACCATTTGATGGTTCCCGGGAGTGCGTAAATTCATTTATTATAAATTGTAATAACGCGTATGACTTGGCCACTGAGGTACAAAAGCCAATCCTATTTCGTTATATCTTTAGCCAGTTGCAAGGTAAAGCCGAAATTGCTTGCGCTATCAAAGAATTCAAAAAGTGGGATCAATTAAAAGAATTCCTGCGAAACCAACAATTTTGTGAGCGTAAGCATTATGCTCACATACTTATGGACTTGCAAGAAAGTAAACAGGGTCCTAATGAAAACGTTGCACAATATTCTTTACGCGTAGAAACCTATCTTTCACAGCTTCTGACTGAGGTAACCCTGTCCAATTGCACACTAAAGGAAATCCCTGGTCGTTCAGCGGCCATGGACGATTTAGCACTTCATCATTTTCTTATTGGCTTACATCCCCGTATCTCAAATATTGTGCGTTGCAGAAATCCGCGAAATTTAAATGACGCTATTAATATTGCGATCTCTGAGGAGCGCATACAACAAAGTCTTTACAAACGACCTCAGTTGGGAGAATCGAAGTTAAATAATAATCAAAGTAACTTGAGACCCAGACCGTTTTTCTCACGATCATATGGACAACCAAGCACGTCACGTAATCAGCCTTCTTATCAGCCGATATTTAATTCTCCAAATAGTAACCTTAATAACAACAATAATAATAATTATTCAGACAGAACCCAATCGGTGTTTTGTCGATATTGTAAAACTACGGGCCATGATATTAAAGATTGCGCGAAAAGGGAATACAATAACAGCCGATTTAATAATAAATTCCGGCAACAACCGAATCGAATGCATTTGGTTATGAATGAACATGATGATCAACACGTCGATGACTCATTCCAATCGGATAATAATAATTTAAACTAAATTCCGTCTCGCTCTCGTGTCGTGCGGGACTAATTAAATCTGAAATCGACACGAAAACTTTCTCTCGCGTTATACGACAGGGTAACCAGCCCCAAAATGGAAACGCTAAAAAATCGTCTCGCGTTATACGACAGGGTAACCAGCCCCAAAATGGAAACGCTAATAAATCGTCTCGCGTTATACGACAGGGTAACCAGCCCCAAAATGAAAACGCTAATAAATCGTCTCGCGTTATACGACAGGGTAACCAGCCCCAAAATGGAAACGCTTATAATTCTCTCAGCATCATACAACAGGGTAATCAGCCCCAAAACGGAGATGCATCCTTCAGAGTCACGCAGCTGGGTAACCAGCCCCAAACCGAAGACTCCCTCGTAGTTGAACCTGAAAAAAAAGTAATTTACGAAATTAATATTGATACAACTAAGCGACGCTTACCTCACATATTAGTAGAATCTTCAGTTTCAGATATCCCTTTATCCTTGTTAGTCGACTCGGGCTCGTCGATCTGCTTAATAAAATAAACCTGTATATTAAATAGTCAAAAATTAATTAAAGAACCTGTAAAACTTAAAGGCATAGATCCAAGCAACGAACCGACTTCTACAGAGGGTCACTTACAACTTAGGCTAAAATTAAATGACAAAAATCCGTTAGTATTTAAATTTCATGTAATAAAAAAGATTAGCTTACCTTACGATGGTATTATAGGCACAGATTTCTTAACAAAATTCGGCTGCAAAATAGATTACACGCATGATATATTAAAAATAGGAAAATCCGAAATTAAATTACTTTTCACCAAACCGTTCTTTATTGTTCCACCTCGAAGTGAAGCTGTAATTCAATGTTCAATACAGAAAACTAATTTAAAAGAGGGTGTTATAGTTGATCAACATCTTTCGGAAGATTTACTTATATCTAATTGCATCGTTAAAATCAAAAATAATAGTCGCGTTAATTTAACTATTGCCAACACCTCTGAAAATTATGCACATATTAAAGGAGATCTAAAACTCCATGTTGAACCTTTAAATTTTCCTCTACATCTGGTAAATACGTGTAGTTTATTTACCTCAGAAAGATCCGAAGCAGTAATAAAAGAACTTCGGACAGATCATTTAAATCACATACGTCTGCAATCGAACATACAATCAGAACAAATAACGAAATTCCAATACATACCAAGTCATATAGGTTTCCCGAATGTCACAAGCAAGAAGTTGAAAAACAAATAATCAAATGCTAACATAATAGAGCCGTCATCCTCTCCTTGGAGCTCACCCATATGGGTAATTCCCAAAAAAATTTACTCAAGCGGACAACGCAAATGGCGAATAGTGATAGATTATAGAAAACTTAATGACATAAGTGTAGGCGAAACTTATCCGATACCTCAAATTTCTGAAATTATAGACCAGTTAGGTAAAAGTAAATATTTTACAACACTAGATCTTGCTTCTGGATTCCACCAAATTCGTATTTCAGCCGACGATGCACCCAAAACTGCATTTTCAGTCCCTCAAGGTCACTTTCAATTTAATCGTATGCCATTTGGCCTCAGAAACGCACCTAGTACATTTCAAAAACTAATGAATACTTGCCCGTCAGGACTACAGGGAAGTCGATGTTTTGTTTATTTGGACGATATTGTAATCTATTCCTTTGATCTCGACACACACATAGATAACCTTAAAGCCGTATTTGATAGACTTCGAAAGTTTAATCTTAAATTACAACCGGAAAAATGTCAGTTTCTTCGTAAAGAGGTAGTTTATTTAGGGCACATAATAGGCGAAGACGGCGTAAGGCCAAACCCAGAAAAAACAGAGGCTGTAGCTAAGTTTCCTATACCCAAGTCCCCTAAGGACATTAAATCCTTCCTAGGCCTTGTTTCCTATTATAGAAGATTTATTCCTAATTTCTCTAAAATAGCAAAATCACTTACCAGTTTGTTGAAAAAGGATGTTCTGTTCGTCTGGAAAGAGGAACAACAACTTGCTTTTGAATCTCTTAAGGAAAATCTTATAAGTGCCGGAGCACTATATACCGGAGTATTAGCTTATCCTGATTTTAACAAACCTTTCCTGTTAACTTGTGATGCATCCAATTACGCCATTTCTGCAATTTTGACCCAAGGTCCTATTGGTCAAGATCGTCCCATAGCTCCCTCTCTAACCCTCTAGAACTTTAAATAAAGCCGAAACCAATTATTCAGTAACTGAAAAGGAATGTCTCGCGATAGTTTTCGGAACAAAAGTTTTCCGGCCTTACCTGTTTGGTCGCCGTTTTACAATAATTACAGACCATAAACCGCTGAATTGGCTGTTCAGCTGTAAAGATCCGGGCTCTAGGTTAATTCGCTGGAGACTAAAACTCGAAGAATTCGATTATGATATTCAATACAAAAAAGGTAAAATAAATACAAATGCCGACGCTCTTTCCCGGTACCCCGTGAACCCGATCCAAGCCGAAAACCCATCTCCTAAAGCACCAGAGCCCCAGAAGGAACAACCGTACTCACCAGATAGAGATCTTTTAGATTTGTTAGTGACAACGCCATCCTTTGATCCCGAGAGAGACCTCTTGGATCTCTTGCCCGATCCAATCCCTGTAGAAAATACTGAATCTCCACCAGAACTTTTGAATACTCCTCCTGATCCATTTGATCCACCCGGCCTCGAAGATGCCGTGGCTAATGAGCCTAACGATCAGCCTATCGTTGAACCAGATTTTGAAGTACCATCCTTCCACTAGCGCGAATCCAGATGCTCCTGTAGATGATTATCCTACCTTCTTAAAGTCCATGTCGGATAAAAGTAAAACATTTAATACCGTAATCGAAGAATATAACGAAAGTTTATTAAAATGTCCGGCTAAAGTAATCCTTGTACCAACATCTATTGACCTTGATGAATCCAACCTTTATCTTGAAGGAATGCTGAATGATTCTGAAACAAATCAAACATTATTAAATTCTGAAAGAGAGCTTTTTGGTTTCCATAAAATAGAACGTAATAATAAAATATGTTATTTGTTGTTATTAAATTCATTATTTTGATGAAGCATCCTATCCAGAAATATTTGAAACCTTAAAGAGGATTCGTAATGAATTATTAATTTTCGAAAATAGCAACGAAATAGGTATATCAGATATGAAAAATCGTTTTGAAAAACATTCATTTATTAAAATATTTAATATTTTAACTTACCTTTTTCATAATACGCAGATTAAAATTAAAATATATCATAATAAAATTATTTTCCCTGTTCCGACTGAAATAAAGAAAATATTACACGATAATCATGATGTCGCGATTGCTGGCTATTTAGGTTCTGCTCGTATGTATAACAGGATAAAAGAAATTTACTATTGGAAAGGGATGCGTAGCGACATAGAAACATATGTTAAACAATGTAAATCCTGCCAAGAAAATAAAGCACTCCGACAAATAAATCGTGCTCCCATGCAAATAACTAGTACATCAACAGAACCTTGTCAACGTGTAGCTCTTGATATTGTCGGGCCACTTCCAGAATCTGGTCCCGGTAAATTGAAATACATATTAACAGTTCAAGATGACCTAACGAAATTCTCTTCAGCATATCCTATTAGGACCACAACCGCGGAGAAAACATGTGAATGTCTCCTTCATTACATCTCAATTTTTGGTATACCCAAAATGATCCTCACAGATCAAGGGACAAATTTTACATCTGGACTGTTTAAAGAGACATGCAAATTCTTAAAAATTAAAAATCTTTGGGCTTCGCCATACCATCCACAGACGCAAGGGGCTCTTGAACGAAGTCATTCCACCCTTAAGGAATATTTAAAATCATACATTAATGAGGAACAAACAAATTGGCCTCGATATATATACACTGCCATGCTAGCTTATAATACATCCGTCCACTCTACTACGCATTTTACACCATATGAATTAATGTTCGGTAATAAACCATTTATACCAAATTCTATTTATAACGAATCCCCAGGGGCTACATACCCTGAATATGTCCGCATGTTGCAGAATCGTCTCAAGTACTCCCGGCAAAAAGCCGTAGAATTCATCAATAAATCTAAAGGAAATTCCAAAACATATTATGATACACGGACACGACCAGTCAGCTATCATGCAGGCGATTATGTTTACGTAAAGAATCATTTAAGACTGCGGAAAGCCTTGTCCCCAGTGTGGAAAGGCTCCTATAAAATAATTAAGATCAATGGTAATAATACATTGACAATATTAATTAATCGACGTTATGTCGTACACCACTATGACCAGGTCAAACCTGCTCATGTGCCGAGTTTGTAAAATGTTTGCTTTTATACATACTTTACATTAAAATTTTACTTTATTATACTTACCTATACATTATTTACAAATTACTTTTACCTTACCTTTTTACTCTTCATACTAGTGCACACGAAGTATATAATATTAGTTATTATAATTTATAATAGCAAGATACTGTTCTATTCTTTCAGAACTCATCAACATGCTGAAAGCCAGCAAAATCATTACGTTCAACAATTTAAATCAAGCTCAGGGATCTATTTTGACTATCTTGGCAAGCTCAGCGTTATTAACGGGAAATTAAATATCTTGATGCCAATGGACATATCTCACTTAAGTACACATATTGAAAATATAGACTATGCTATAAAATTAGTTAAGGATCTTTGTGAGAAAACGACATTTAGTTATATCGATTGTCACCATCTCCTCGAGCCGCTAGCTGTTAGATATAATGATATGTATAAGGAATTTAGTTCTGTATCCCATTTAGTTACCAGGAAATCAAAGCGTACTTGGGTGAGTGGAATAGGCTCAATAATAAAACATGTATTTGGCAATTTAGATGAGAATGATGGTCTTAAATACGACGAGGCTATAAAAGTATTGTTTAATAATCAAAATAAATTAGTTTCTCTTGTCAAAAATAATATTTTACTTACCACATCTACCGTGTCGATGTATAACGATACTATAAATTAAATTAAAATTAACGAATTAAATTTGAATGATGCTATCGACAACCGCTATGTTAAAGTACGTAACATATCTATCATCACGGATGAGCTCTGGTCTCAGATCAGTATTAACCAGGTTATTAATAATTTAGAAACTTCAATTTTAACATTATCCTTCCAATTGGAAGACATAACTAATTCTATTTTATTCAGTAACCAAAATATTTTACACCCTTCTTTAATCACGACACAGCAGTTATTCAGAGAACTTGCCGATAATCATCAACATTTACCTAATAATATGAAGTATCCTGTGAGCCTCGACATAGCCTCAATGAGTTCTATGTTAAGTATTTCTAAAATTGATAGTTATTATGTAGATAATAAGATATTTTTTGTTCTCAGAATTCCGTTAGTGTTAATTAAGGAATTTATGTTATTTCATAATATTTGATTACCGACACCACATGACTCTAGCAACCCCAACTCTTTCAGTTTAATAATACCTAATTCAAAATACATAGCAATGACCAAAGACAAATCGCAGTATTGTATCTTGGAAGATGTAAATAGTTGCAAAAACATGTTAAACGAAAACTATATTTGTGAAATTTCAATAATTTATGTAACAGAAACTAAGTCCACATGTGAAACAGAGCTTATGAGTAAAGTAATTGATAAAGTCCCGGAAAATTGTGAAACTAAATTAATTTTTGGAGAGTTAGATATTTGGAAACCGCTTAAAAATAATAAATGGATTTTTGTACAGTCAGTACCCGGTAAGGTCTCTATAGATTGTAGAAATAGCGAAGCATCCGAAATTAAGATTTTAGGCACTGGCATTATGTCACTTCCCAGTAATTGTATCGGTTATTATAAAAGCAGTACTCTCATAACTCAACACGATTTTGTCAACGCTACCATAGAAATTGGAATACCTGATTTTAATCTTATTAATGACAGCTGTTGTAATTTTAAGAAATTAAATTTAAGCGCGAGGAATGTGACCCCTATCAAACTACAAAATGTTGATTTAGATAATATTAAATTTAATCATAAATTTTTTCTTAAAAATCTTGAGGACTCAGAAAATATTCTAGAAAATCCATATGGGACACATTACTCCGTATTAGTCATACTTATAGTGATAGTAATATTTCTTTATTCCATATTTAGATTTTATAACTGTGTGAAACCCGGCAGCAGAACCTTAAAATTGAATCTAGCAAAAGTTGACTCTAATTCCAAAGTATCTAAAAATATTCAGTGTAACATAATATAAATGAAAGAACCTGAACAGAATGTTGAAGATAATATAGAAATTGAAAACATTAATAATATTCGAAGTAGATTTTAGAATTTCAACTGTAACTTCGATGTTCCCCGAAGTTACATCTTAGGGGGGAGGTGTTATGTCCCGTCCCTGTTAGGGTTGTTGCTGACGTAACGTCGAATCAGCACATCCCGTGTTTAGTCTGGTCTAGACTCTAGCTGTGAGTCTCAGTTGGTCTTCAGTCCTCGGTCGTGACGGTTCTGCCTAAGGGTCCTTTCATATATTATTGTATTTTCCTTTAATAAAAGTGGTTGTGGAAAGAAACCTTTTTTTAAAAAGCTTAATCCGAAGGGACCCCTAACAGTTCGCTCACCTCAAATTAATTTTTTCAACAGTTCTTTTTTCAATGATTCGGCATTAAAAATAGCTACGTAAAAATCTCAATTTTCACCTTTTTAATAACGATATAAATCTTTTATACATGGCCTGTAGGTTGTACAAGTAGGTACTAGTGTAGGTTGTAGCCTTTAGGAAATAGGTGTAGGTAGTAGGTGTAGGTGTAGTGGAGCTTATGGTCTAGAAACTGGTGGTAAGTAGTAAGTAGGTAGGTATTTATTTATTTATTCTAGTTCATAGATAAAACAGAACGACGTCGGTCGAGTCAGCTAGTCATTTTATATATTGAACATGAGACAAAAATATTTTGACCGATTAAAAGCAAGAGACGACAATCTGTGGGTGAATCTAATTTCAATAAGCATAAGCTCAATTTAAGGGGCTTAAGTTTCTGCCAATTTAGCAAAGAAATTACTCTGGCACTTAATTCACCTCACAGAGGTTGTGTTAAATTGTTAATTTCTAGGTCGAAACAGCGGTGCCTTCATGAATATTAACACTGACATTTGAAATATTAACGATAATAATATTTTGAATCTAATATAATGTCATCATCTTTTTCGTAATTATGCCCTAATTAAAAGTGTTCGATTCACAGAATTACGTTTTACACAATACTAAAAGAATCCTAATTCAGTGGGGTAAGCATGAACAAATAGCAAGTAGGTACGTACTCGTAACATTATTGAATGTCAATTGTATAGGTGCTGTCATAATTTTCCCAAAATTCTTTTTCGATAACGTTGCGAACTTGTCAATTGCATACATTGGGGTTAGCAGAAACAATTGACGACTACGCATAGATAACACTGTCGAAAGACAATTGTCTGAAAATTTCGACAGCTCCCATACGATTGACATTCGATAACGTTACGTTATAAGTAGTTATGGATTGTTCCTGCTTGGGCTACAGGTAATTATTTCAGTAAAACATGGAGTATAGATCCAGCCCCATGCTGCCGCGCTCGCATGCGCAGCAAATCAAAAAAAAATAAAAAAATATTATATATTTTTAAATGCTTATTTACCTATAACAAATTAGATAAGTCCTTACAAATTATATAAAAATCACATTGGTAAAACCTAAACTAATTTTTGGTACAACAATTTGCAATCATTTTCAACTTTTCACCGCTTTTTCGAACGGTCTAAACTTCATTAATTTTCTATACGTGCGGACATTTATATATATTGTTTTTTCAGAGCAATTAAATCGACTTAACAAGATATATTAAGAGTGGCGTTACGCAGGTGGCGGTGAGTTGCCAAGCACCTGAGCGGCTTTGCAAAATGAAAACCGCGTCTTTAACGAGATGAAATATTCATTTTATAATAAGATAACACTTTTTTTTTAACAGAAGATAATAAAGTGGCTCAGCGCGGTACTTCCGCAAAACTACAACTACAAACAATAATTTAAGCTGGTCGTGAGCTCGACTCCAGCTAAGAGACAGATACTTGACATGTCCTAGGTATTAAATATTGTACGTAAATAGTAATTTAACAATATTACTTGTGAAAATACTCAAATTTTACTTTTGTGCTTGAGAATATTTTTAATCTACTTTACACGACTATTGAAACACAATGTCTAAAAAGAATTAAAAATAGAAATAGGTGATGCATATTTACAAATAACAAAATATTCTGTCGTATATAGCGGCAGATTAATTTCAATTATCCTTCACAAATATACGAACAAAGCATTATTAAAACGACTTATCGTGACTGTGCCAACAGCAAAAATTGTGTCGGACGAATTACATGATTCCGTATTCATTGCCGTTCCGAGTTTGTCATAATTGCCTGCGTCTGTTTTGTTCGATTTAATTATATTGCCTAGCTTTTGCCCGCGATTTTGCCCGCATTTTTCATTAATTTGCATTTCTCCCTATTGTATTAGTATATACTGACACGTATTAAATATGACGACGATGTGGTCAGATGACCGACGAACACACTTATATTATCTACATCTACACCTGCACCTACAACCTACACCTGCACCTACTAGCTATTATTTTTTCTGAAATCAAATAGATAAACTATAGATATACTATAGATTAATATACTATAGATATCAAATAGATAAACTGAACGCACCTGTAAATATTTGATAGTCAACTGACGAATTGAACACAGTGAACAATTTCCGTAAAACCGTGTAAAATTTCCCTGAACTTTCACAATTACCTCAAGACCAAAATGAGCCAAATTGGTCCAGCCGTTTTCGAGTTTTAGCGAGACATTTGAATTACAATCCACTTTTCAACCGACTTGCAATACACAGGAGGAGGTTTACAAATCGTGTATGTTTTTTTTTGTTATGTTACGCGATTACTCCGCCGATTTGTGGGCCGATTTTTAAAATTCTTTTATTATTTTAAAGGTTTGACTCCCAAATTGGGCCCATTGTCATCAAATAGTAGACCTGGTGATGGGATCCACGAGAAATCGAGAGAAGTCCTCAAAATTTATAGGGACACCTATAGTGATTTTGACTTTTTTTTGTAGTAACTCGAGGATATGTTACCAAAAAATGAAATGTTTTGCCAAGGTGTATACTGTCTACCTTGGCACAGCATCACTGGACAAAAGCACTGAACGGCATTCCTCAGTCTCTGAAGATACACGTTTGTAAATTTCAGAGTTGCTTATAAAACTGCAAGCATATGTCACTATTGAATTATAATCATCAACACCACCACCATCATCACACCATACATAATCATAACATGTTGAAATAGATTCTTCACTTGGTATTTTACACCAATATCGATACCTTGGAACATTCGCTAGACCCATCATCATCATCATTATATATTGTGTGTCAACTGTTACATCATTTCCTCTAACAACTTAATTTTTTAGTTAATCTAAGCATATGCTACCAAAAAGTAGCCCAACCCAAACAATTGTATAAATCCTTTAATAAAAAAACATTAATTTCAACACAAGTACGTCCTTATACATATTAACAATATTTTAAAGAACTCACGTTCAATTTGGCTGGCACCGCCTTCAAAAATAAGAAGATTGAGTAGAGAAATAGTTAAATTTTAACAGAATTTAAAACTATTTCGACAATTCGAATTATTTCATAACTTTTAGCTATTATTATGAACGTTTCTGCTACACTTTGGAAGTCGGTTTATATATAAATTTAAAAATTTATTTATATATTATAATAAAAAAGAGAAGAAGAACATTACAGAACTGAGAAGGCCGGAGAGACAGACAGACGGACGGACAGTGCGAAACTATAAGGGTTCCTTGAGCTCTACTGAGCCCTAGAAACAAACTTAGAAATCGCGATATCACATTATATAATAGGTAGACATTATGAGAATCCATAAATATATATATAGAATCTCTCAAACGCATTCATCATATAAAAGGCGATGTCATATCTCCCGGATCTCTGGGGATCCAGGAGCAATTCCGGGGACGACAGGAACAAATATAAATACATATGACATATGATAAATGCGATAGTTATTCCCATAAGGAGTTGGTACGCAAATATAATGTTTTTAAAGTTCGTCCGTTAGTGGCAAAAGTGAAGTCTGTTTGTTTGTTCCGGACGTCTCTGAAACAGCTGGACTAATTTTCACGGGACTTTCACTGGCAGACAGCTGATATTATAACGAGTGACTAAGGCTACCTTTATCTAAGGGTTCCGTTTCTGTTAGTTCTACGCAAACGAAGTTGCGGGCACTAGCTAGTACTAAAATATAATATAAGCAAAGAAGGACGACGAAGCGACTATAATACCTCCCCTCCTCATAAAGATATTTACACAACTTGTTAAGGACAGCGGCCTCGTAACGTAAAACATGAGTGAATTTAAATGTGAACGATAAACGCGTAATTTAAAACAGTACATAAAACTATAATAGTGAATACTCAGTGACTATATGTATAGATTTAAATGGCATCAGTGTGTAAAAGTCGTGTTAAATGGTGTTTTATCAAGTGCAGGTTATTTTGCTTATATATTTTTAACTAAAGCGAATTTTAACGTAGCTTCTTTTGATTTATATGAATAAACATAATACCTAACGTGTAGCGTAACGATTAAGATTATATAATAAAGGGTTAAGTAGTTATTAAGAAAATAATGGTAAAAATGTAGAACATTTCTTATATGGTAAGCTTTAAGTTGTAAATATCTTTTTCCCTAGCATAGTATAGTATCCCTAGTATATAAGGGTTTATGTATATGGTCATGACAATAAAGAATTTCACACAACGCGTTTTGCTTCACCTGGCTCATGAAAAATAGGGAAAATTATGGAAAATAGCCGTATAGAGAGATAAAAGTGAGATGGCAAATCGGCCCGAAAGAGGCGTACGGGCGGGGCTCTCTATACGGCATTGCCATGAGCCAGGTAAGCAAAGCAAAAAAAGTGAAAATCGTTCTACTCAAATAGTATTTTTATTATCGCCCCGGCTCTGCCCAAATCGGTGTAACCTTGCTATCTTCGAGTCTAATCTGAGCCGGCGGTTGAAACCCTGTGGAATAATACAGTCCCCTACAGTGGTGCGCGGTCCTTTGCCGAGCCGAATTTCAAGATCGAAGAAATATTCGAAGTCCATATCAGGTTGAAAATAACGAAGACGGCACTTAGAAAATTTTCGTCAGCTGTTCTGAACATAAAAAAATTTCCGAAGATTCAAGATAGAAATTTTTACTGAAGACCGGACTTAGAAAATTTTCGTCAGCTGTTCTGAACATAGAAATTTTTTTTGAAGATTCAAGATAGAAGAATTTTATCAAGTCAGAACATTGGAAACTTTATCAAGATTTATCAACGGGAATCAACGCCAGGGATTAGATTGGACTCAGAAGATCGGACTCGAGGATACAAGGATACACCGCTGCGAACAGAAGCAAGGATTCGCAGATTTTTCATCGGAAAAACCTCCCGAAGATTCTTGAAAGGGAATTTGAACATTGAAGATTAACATTGAAGATTAACATTGAAGATTAACATTTGAAGATTAACTTAACATTTGAAGATGGTTATGACAAGAAGTCAGAGTGGGGCCGAGGAGAACCAGCAACCACGTAGATTTCCGTATCCGCCACGATCGCCGTCCGCTGCCGCTACGAGCCAGCCGCCGCCGACCGAGGGAAGAGCGGATCTGCTTCAAACTATTTTGAAACCGAGACCAGGTACCAGCAAGGCGCCTGCAGCCTCGGAAGTACAAACCCTAGCCAGAAAGAAGGCTATTTCAATTAGATCGCGTCGATCGACAGCAAGTGTCGTCGCGCGTATGCATTACGAGGCGGAGGAGAAACTCGCCGCTCTTCGTAAGAAGGAACTGCAGATCGAAGCAGAACTTATAAAGAAGAAGCTCGCCACTCGTCGCCATTGACGCGACCTGCAGAAGATGGTAGCAGCCCCGACGACGACGAGCCATCAGAACAGGTGGAGCAACGTATCCGAGCCTGGCTAAGCGAACAGGGTCCCGAACCCGAAGAGGCTAGACAAGAGCCGACATCAATGGAAGAAAGAGAGACGCCGAAGCCAGAAGACATGCCACCGAAGGGAGCCCAGAAGACGAGGTTCGAGTGGCCGCAGCAACGCCGCCCACGCTCACCCACACCGCCCACGTCTAGGGCTAATGGGGTGGAACATCTTACCGAAACATTGGATAAACTGCTGAACCAACGCCAGTCGCGCCACACTACGGAGTTGCTCATATTCTCGGGTGTTCCCACCGAATGGTTGCCATTCAAAGCAGCCATGGAAGACACCACTGCGTTCTACAAGCTCAAGCCGATCGAGAACTTAGCTCGTCTGAGAAGCTGCCTACGGGGAGAAGCAAGAGAAGCCATGGCACCACTGCTGAGCGTCGCGACGCCGCCCGAACAAATCATGAAGACCTTGGAACAATGCTTCGGTCGACCCGAGGTTATGGTCGATCGCATGATGGAAGACCTGAAGAAGATACCGAGGCTCGGAGGTTCGGCGGCAGAACTCAACCAATTTGCAGTGAAGATTCAGATCATGGTAGCCATCCTGAAGAAGCTCAGCCCATACGAGAAGAGCAAGTGGTACGACTACGCAGAAGAGACGTCGCGCTTCAGGAACGAGCCCGATGTCGTCCTTCTCTCTGAATTCTTAATGAGAGAAGCGGACAGGGTGCTGCGCTACGGGTTCAGCACGGCACCGAAGAGGGAAACACCGCGTCCACCTCCTAACAAGAACGAATCCCGAACAAGAAGACCAGTCTTTGCGATAGCAGACGAGGGCAGGGATTCGCCGAGTCACAGCCAGCCAAAGAGAATACGCGAAGAGTCAACGAAGTGCCCGATATGTGCCGAAGATCACGCTCTATCTCGCTGCGCTGCTTTCAAGAAACTGAGCATGCAAAAGAGATGGGACACAGTCAAAAAGGAAGGGCTGTGTTTTTCGTTTTTTCGTATTTTTACTTATTTTTCGTTAATTCGTATCGGCACAGAAGATACAACTGCAGAGCGAAGCCGTGCGGCGTGAAGGGCTGCAACTTGTCTCATCATGCGCTGCTGCACGAAGACAAGTCCGGTGGCGCCCCACAGATAGAGGACGCCGTGATTACCCCATCGGTCACCTCCGACCGCTCGGTGAAACTTAAGATGAGAAGAATTCAAGTTGTCAGTCCACGTGGCGAAGCGGATATCTTCGCGCTGTTCGGCGAGGGCTCGACAGTGACACTACTGGATGAAGACGTCGCAAAGGCTATCGGCGCAGACGGCCCACCGAAGGTGCTGAGAATGCATGGGATCAATGCCGAGAGAAGGGAAGAAAAAAGCCGACTCGTACAACTTGGCGTACGAGGTCACGACGGTACCAGATATGACGTCACTGCAAGAACCGTGGACGGATTGAACCTACTTACTCAGTCCGTCCCGGAATCACTGTTTTGACTTGCTCACCTGCGTGATCTCAAGAACGAAGAAATATGATATGAATACAAGAAACCCAAACTTCTCATCGGCACGGACAACTGGCAGCTCATTGTATCGAGGGAGCTGAGGATCGGCAAGAGAAACCAGCCTGCAGCCTCGAAGACGAAGCTCGGCTGGGTAATCCATGGAAGCATCCCCAGACGCCTCATAAAGCAGGAAGAACACGAGAACATCCTGCACGTGTCTACGATCGATACCCGAGGCGAACGACTGGAGGAAATGGTGAAGAAACACTTCGAAATAGACTCACTGGGAATAGCGTCCAAGGCTAAGCTGAGCAACGAGGAGCAGCGAGCCATCGACCTCTTTGGCAGAACGGCCAAACGAACGGAAGACGGTCGATTCGAAGTGGGACTTCTGTGGCGCACGAACGGCGTCAAGCTACCTATTAGCTACAATAATGCGCTAAAGAGGCTCAAGAACTTGGAACACAAGCTCAAGAAGAACCCCCTGGACGAGGCGCAGTATGATGGGCAGATGAAGAATCTCATAAGCAAGGGATATGCGGAAAAATGCGACGGGACAGAGGCCGGAAGTGACATCACATGTTACCTGCCGCACTTCCCGGTTAAAAACCCAAACAAGCCGGGCAAGTTGCGACTGGTTTTCGACGCAGCAGCGATAACAAACGGCGTGAGCCTCAACAATCACTTGCTAGAAGGGCCTGACCTTCTGACCTCACTGCCGAAGATACTGTTCCAGTTTCGGAGGAAGCCGTCGCTGTGAAGGCCGATATAGAGGAGATGTTTCTTCGTGTCAAGGTCAGAAAAGAAGACCAACCGGCCCAGCTGTTCCTGTGGAGAGGAGACGAAGGCGAACCGCCGTCCGCATACAAGATGGTGGTAATGATCTTCGGAGCATCGTGTTCACCGTTCCTGGCACACTCAGCCCGGAATCGGAACGCGGAAGAATTCGCCGAATCGCATCCCGAAGCCCATCGCGCTATCACCGAAGCCCATTACATGGATGACTACATAGACAGCTATCCAGACCAGCAGAAGGCCATGCAGATCGTGGAACAAGTGGACCAAATACATAGGAAAGGTGGCTTCCACTTAAGAGGCTGGACGAGCAACGACCGGAGGGTGCTAGAGGGACTGCCTGAAGACCGCCTGGCCGAGAACACTTCACAGCGAGTCACCAAAGACGAGCAGAAGACCTTCGGCATGCTGTGGGACTCCCGAGGCGACAAACTAAAATTCAACACGTCGCTATTCAGAGTCCACAAGGAGGTTTGCGAGCTACAGCGCGCACCGACGAAGAGAGAGGCCCTTAGCACGGTAATGAGCATCTACGACCCGCTGGGACTGCTGAGCTGCTACAAGATCACCGCCAAAGTCCTCCTACAAGGCTTGTGGCGTCAGAAGCTAGACTGGGACGAGTCGCTGCCCGCTGAGTCAGCCCAAGACTTCGCTCGTTGGCTGACCGACATGGAATACATCAGTCAGCTCGAGCTGCCCCGGAGTTACAACGGGGGGAGTCCGACGAGAGGCCGGCAGCTGCACGTATTCTGCGACGAGAGTAAGGACGCATACGCCGCAGCCGTGTATTGGAGGTTGGAACAAGAAAATGGGGAAGTACGAGTCGTGTTGGCCGCCGCCAAGGCCAAGGTGGCGCCGCTGAAGGCACAAACAATACCAAGGATGGAGGTACAGGCTGCCCTGGTCGGAGCGAGGCTGGGAAACGCCGTCGCAGCAGAACACAGTTGGAAAACGGACACGGTTTTCTACTGGATCGACGCACAAGTAGTTCTGTGTTTGATACAGAACGGCAGCCGCAAATACACACCGTACGTCGCACATCGGCTAGGGGAGATCGCCGAGCTGACGTCTGTTCACCAGTGAAGATGGCTGAGCACGAAGAGCAACGTCGCCGACTTAGCCACCAGAACGGGCTATGTTCCGAAGAGCGACGAGGACCCTTGGTTCCAGGGGCCGGACTTCCTGCGCAGGCCTATGAACGAGTGGCCCGCGGAGAGTCCCGCTGGAATTGAAAATCAAGAAAATACGTCGCCTTCCACACCACGGAGGCGAGCGAGCTGAGCTGTCCACCAGATGTGACGCGCTTTTCAAACTACGAGCGCCTCATAAGATGCACGGCGATGGTCTTGCTGTTCGTCGAGAAGTGCCGAGATCGTCGGGCCCACCTCGACGTACGACACCTGGAGAGGGCCGAGAGGTTGTGGTATCAAAAATCACAACGAGACAGCTTCGCACAAGAAATCTAGAAGATGGCAAGTGGCAAGACGGTGCCTAGATGGAGCTCCTTGTACCGGCTCAACCCGGTGTACAAGGACGGGCTGCTCGTACTAGACGGAAGGATCAAAGCAGCTCAGGTGCCGGCCGAAATGAAAAACCCTATCATCCTGGATGGAAGACATCACTTCACAAGGTTACTGGTGGCAAGGGAGCACGCCAGAGCGGCACACGGGAGCCGCAAGAGAGTCGTGAACGACCTCAGGCAGAAATTCTGTATATTGAAGCTGCGACCGACGGTGCGTACTATCATGAACCAAAGTGCGTTCTGTCGGTTACGACGGGCACACCCGAGGACCCCGCCAACTGAAGACCTGCCAGCCGAGCGCCTGGGGGCGTTCCAGAGACCATTTTCGTACTGTGGTCTCGACTGTTTCGGCCCGATGACGGTCACCATCGGCCGACGTCACGAGAAGAGGTGGGGAGCTCTCTTCACATGCCTGACGACGCGGGCGGTCCACCTGGAGCTGGTGGCTTCGCTGTCAACGGACTCTGCACTGATGGCAATGATAAGAATGGCTGCGCGGCGAGGATGGCCGTCAGTCATGTACAGCGACAATGGGACGAATTTTAGAGGCGCGGACGTCGAGCTGCGGTAGGCGTACGTAGAGTGGGCGCCGGCTATGGCTCAGTTGGGCCTCACTCATCGGATGCAGTGAAAGTTTACACCGTCCGGGGCGCCGAGTCGAGGAGGTGCCTGGGAAAGGATGGTAAGGTCAGTGAAAACCGCCCTGTTAGCCACGCTGAACGAGAAGTCGCCCAAGGAAGAGGTACTCCAGACACTGATGGCCGAGGCGGAGTACTCAGTGAACGCTCGACCGCTCGTTCACGTATCAGTGGACCCCAACGATCCCGAGGCGATTACACCGAATCATTTTCTCCTCGAGTCGTCCACCGGACTGCTGTACGTCGGAACATGTGTGCCGGCGGACAGGAAAACATGGAAAGTCGCGCAAGCCCTTGCCGACGAGTTCTGGTGGCGCTGGGTGAAGGAATACCTTCCCACGCTCACACCACGCTACGGGGCCCCGCAGAGCAACCGAGCCCTTGTACCGGGGGACCTGGTTGTCGTGGTCGACCCGACGCTGCCGCGTAATACGTGGCCGCGGGGGGTCGTGCACCGAGTCTACCCCGGCCAGGACGGACAAGTGCGCTGTGCGGACGTTCGCACGCGCAGTGGCGTGTTCCGGAGGCCGACGTCAAAGCTGGCGGTGCTGGAGGAGGCGCCGCTGTCGCAGTTGCGACCGCTGGCGGAGCAGACGGAGCCGGGAGCGGAGCGGACAACGCCGGGGACGGCGCCGGGCGCGGAACGAGCATCGGAGCAGCCTATAGCGAGCACGGACAGCTCGCAGTCGCCGGAGCGGCCCGCAGCGAGTCCGAACGGCTCGCAGTCGCCGGAGCAGTCTGCGGCGGGCGCGAACGGCCCGCAGTCGCCGCCGCACCAGCCTACAGCGAGCTCGAGCAGCTCGCAGTCACCGGAGCAGTCCACGGCGGGATCGGCGAGCCCGCAGTCACCTGAGGAGGCTGCGTAGACCCTGGCTACTGCGCCGGGGAGAGGATGTTAAGGACAGCGGCCTCGTAACGTAAAACATGAATGAATTTAAATGTGAACGATAAACGCGTAATTTAAAACAGTACATAAAACTATAATAGTGAATACTCAGTGACTATTATATTTATTTATATTAGTAAATTTATATGGCATCAGTGTGTAAAAGTCAACATAAATGGTGTTTTATCAAGTGCAGGTTATTTTGCTTATATATTTTTAACTAAAGCTAATTTTAACGTAGCTTCTTTTGATTTATATGAATAAAAATAATACCTAACGTGTAGCGTAACGATTAAGATTATATAATAAAGGGTTAAGTAGTTATTAAGAAAATAATGGTAAAAATGTAGAACATTTCTTATATGGTAAGCTTTAAGTTGTAAATATCTTTTTTATAGAATAAGATCCCTAGTATATAAGGGTTTATGTATATGGTCATGACAATAAATAATTTCACACGACGCGTTTTGCTTCACTTGGCTCATGAAAAATAGGGAAAATTATGGAAAATAGCCGTATAGAGAGAAAAAAATGAGATGGCAAATCGGCCCCAAAAGAGGCGTGGGGCTCTCTATACGGCATTTCCATGAGCCAGGTAAGCAAAGCAAAAAAAGTGAAAATCGTTCTCCTCAAATAGTGTTTTTATTATCGCCCCGGCTCGGCCCAAATCGGTGTAACCTTGCTATCTTCGAGTCTAATCTGAGCCGGCGGTTGAAACCCTGTGGTATAATACAGTCCCCTACACAACTCATTAGCTATTCAATGACCTATCTTTGTCTGATACATTGGAAAAGTCCTGTAAAGTAAAAAGTAACACCTGTTACCACGGTACCAAATTAATGTGGTGTAAAATCACCCATAGACATGTAAGACGGAGTCAGGTAAAAATAAATCATAGTTTCTGTAGGTCAAAATCATAGTTTTATTTTTCACGTTCATATCGTTTCTACATTGTTTGTCTCGGGTCGCCTGTGTCGCTAACGAGAAAAATTTAATTCAGTTGGTCGTAGTTTTAGATTTCATTATCAAAGTTGCCATTTGCTCGCGAGAGGTAAAAGTGAATTTCAAAGTTGTCCCGTAGGCGATACACCTACCTTTGTTACCTTAGTTTTGTGTTACGTAAAAATGGTAGTAATAATTGTAGATACCACCAACTGTACAAAGAATGTGCATTAGGTACCTATACTTACTTACGACGCATTTTCTTATTCATATATTGTTATAATAAGAAATTTCTTCTACTAAACCAGAGTATTTTAAACCGTAAACTATAAAAACGCTCGGGGTCAGTTCAATACGCGGCGCAGCATTTTTAAGATAGCAATTCAAAATTGAACTTTATTCTCTACGCAAAAATATACCACACGTTTCATATGACATCAGTCATACACTGCACGTGCGCTGTTCTGCACGGTGCAAGTTGACGTTCGAACTCCTACAGTGGAACGTGTATCTTCTTGCGTAATGAATCAAGTTCAATTTTGAATTGCTATCTTTAAAATGGAGCGCCGCATTCCGTCGCCTATCGTTGCGGTGTGAACTGAACCTTACACACGCTCCGCAGCACCCGCGGTGCCGCTGCACTAATATTTATATGTCAGTTTTGCTGCAGCGCCCTCGGCGGTGAAACGCCGAAGCTCCCGCGGCGCGATCGCTGCACGCTGCCGCGAAATCCATACAAATATGTCGCCGCCGCCGGTGCTGCTGCGTGAGTGTTAAAGGTACCTAATCTATGCCTATCGATCTTTTTTATAATAGATATTATAGTTATAATGTGGTCTGCGAGGTTGTGCACAGATTCAAGTAATCTTCTCAAAATCGGTGATAGAAATATATGAGTAAATTTTCTGCTCAAGAACAAACACTCATGCTTAATAACTCATAGCAGTAAAAGTTTTAATATGCTATCAAGCATATGACCTCTCTAACTTGCTCATTTCGAGAAGTTGAAGTTTACACCAAAAGTTGTGTAATGTTCAGGACTTGCACCAAAATATATTTACACATTTAGATTGATAGCTCTTGAAAACTTGAAAATCACGCCGAGTGCTACTTAAAAACTTAATCTTATCTTTTAGATATATAAAAATAGATTGCAGTTTAAATATTTCGCTAAAACTCGAGAACGGCTAGACCGTTAAGCTAAATTTAATCTTAAAATAATTGTGGTAGTTCAAGGAAGGTTTAAACGGTGAGCGATATACGAACAATTGTTGAGAAAATACTAAAAACGACCATTGAATTTTCCCTCTACTAACTGTTCCATTGTAACATGTAAAATTGTGTTCAATTATCACTTGACCGTCAATTATTTATAGGTGCGTTCAGTATACCCCTAAGTTTATTTGAAAAAAAAAACAGCCGGTAGGTGTAGATGTAGGTATAGGGTGTAGGTTGTAGATGTAGATGTTGGTATAGGTTGAAGGAGTAGGTGTAGTTGTAGGTTTAAATGAATATAGGTTTAGGTTGTAGATGTAGATGTTGATATAGGTTGAAGGAGTAGGTGTAGTTGTAGGTTTAAATGAAGATAGGTTTAGGTTGTAGGTGTAGATGTTGGTGTATGTTGAAGGAGTAGGTGTAGTTGTAGGTTTAAATGAAGATAGGTTTAGGTTGTAGGTGTAGGTTGAAGGAGTAGGTGTAGTTGTAGGTTTAAATGAAGATAGGTTTAGGTTGTAGGTGTAGATGTTGGTGTAGGTTGTGTATTTATTTATTTATTCATGTTCATAGTTAGGACAGCACAACGTGTATCGGGACAGCTAGTAATTTATAAAAACACATTTTTTCTTATAATGATAAAAGTTAAAGACATTAATGTATGGGTGGTATATCTTCCATACACCTATGGAAGATATACACCACCCATACATTAATGTCTAAATAAATAAAATTTAAGTGTCTGTTTGTTATTTTAAATTTACAACTTGTCACTCAGTGCATATGTATAGTATATACTATACATATGCAATATATATATACATATACTCAAGTATATGCGGTACTTACAATAAAAAGTATTTATTTTTTATTTTTTTTGTCTGTCCGTTAGTCTGTTTGTTACAGCTAATCTCTGAAATGGCTGGACCAATTTTCAAGGGGCTTTTACTGGCAGATAGCTGATGTAATAAGGTAAGGTATAATATAGTACTTTATTTTAGGGTTCCGTTTGAAAAAATAGGATTCCGTTTCCGTTAGTTCTACGCAAAATAATACCAACATAGGAGTTTCTTTTAGTATTTTAGCCTTTTTGCCTGGCCTTAGCATTCTACGATTTGTATTCAATAGTAAAATAATTCAAATATAACACAAAGGAGTTCCTTTTGCTATACGTTGGGTATACTCATCGACATATTAAGTTATTTTTTGTTACTTAACGATAAGACATACTTTGTTCCTTGCGACCTTAAAATACTTACAGTAATATTTAACGCGACTTAGGACGGAAATATTAGTTATTTTCATGATAAACATGATATTTCCTTCTTAATAGCTTCTGTTTTGGTTGTGATCAAAGAAATTATTATCTATTTGATAATGTTATATTGCGGAAGTAGGGCATTTCGTAAATATCCCTAGTTTTCGGTCACCAGATATGGAAATAATGTAGTTAAAAAGGGGTAGAAAGTTATCTTCCGCGTGATTTACTTTGACGATAATATCAATTACTTTATGAAGATAATATAATTTACTCTTTTAGTGCTTTTGATACAAAATTATTTTGACACGACACACGTTTGAAAGCTCAATCTAAGCGCTAAGTGTGAGTTTTTCTTTTTGCATTCGATCGTGAGCGCGTTTGGCGTTTACTGGGAATTTGTATGCACTCTAGCACTCTGATCTTATTTCTGTACAAACAAATATATAAAATTATATCCGTTTGTAACTTATGAACAGGTTTTCATTCGTGCATTATTATCTACAGTAGGTACTTTTTTAAGGTTGTGCCTGCAGCAGTTAGTAATAGAGGACATTACTATTCAAACCTTTAAACATAATTATTTAAACCTATGTGAAATCAAATTAACAATGTCTAACCATTTATTAAAGAACAAATACCCGACTGATTTGATGTACCCAGTGTCATTCTTACGACTGGGTGCGTGCGCGCACTGGCAACACAGAGCTAAAATATATACTTACGTACAGAGGGACCAGCTTTCATAGAACGATCCAAATTTAATCAGGGTTGTCACAAAAGATGGAGGTAATTGAGGAAACCTAATTGAAACACACCAGTCACCACAACCCGGCATAAATCTGCACCATCACGTATGTGACTCAAGAGGTCTATTTACTTGGCCATAGATGTTCTTTTAATAAAGCAACACACAGTAGAAAATTAAATATTTACATATACCATGCCCTTTTTCCTTAGGATTAATAGATATATTTTTATTTAGGTATTCTACTATTTTTCATGTACGCAATACAAAACATAACCACCTTTTTATTATTATTTGTATTTAATATTTTAAAATTATAAACTTTTAAATGTACAATAAACGCATATATAATATCAAAATTTGTTGTCTGTCATCATGACAACCAATACTAACCAGTAGCACACATTACAATTTTCAATCTCACTGACATAAAAACTCAAACGCGAAATTTTTTAATTTAGAGGTCCCTTCGACTATTACCGAGTACGCGATAAAAGAATTGGAGACTTACTGTGTGTTTGTAATAGTGCCATCAGATCCAAAGCCTACTATTTGGCTATTTATCTGGACCTCTTTCTTTAGTCAGTGCTTGCAATAAAATTGTTTCTGACGCCCACCATCTGCATTCGATCATGTTTTGCGGGAAAGTTGACTCTATTTGCGTGCGCTAAAGTCGGTAATCGGAATGCAAATGGTGGGCGACGGAGACAATTTTGTCTCCCGTGCGCGCACTGCCTAAGACGAATCTAATGATACCTCTTAAACTCAAATGCGACAAGCTGCTTAGGCTCTATAGCATATAGAAATATATATACATACATACACTCGAAAAACAAAAATCTCCTTCTGGTGTAGTCAGGTAAAAAACCGATTAAAATCATATGAGAACCATTTTCGACTTCTACGCGGACGAAGTCGTGGGTCAAAGTTAGTATTAAACAATATGGTTATCTTACTAAACGATCCAGTTTTGTAGGCAAAAGCTAGTATTACATAATATTATCTCAGAATAAAAAAAAATTGTTATTTCTGTGCTTATAATAATAATTATAATGTGGGTAGGCATACTAAACGCGCTGCTCAAACGGAACAGCGCCGTTTTGAAGTAAATACTAACGAAAGGGAAGATCGCTTGGAGAAAACCAGAAAAAGAAATGAGCATAATATTATAAATGAATGTGATGAACAAAGGGCCTGTAGACTTTATCAGAAGAGGGCATACACAAACTCATTAGGGCTTAATGAAAGTCCAGAAAGATATGCTCAACGACTCAGTTTATTCACGAACGTCTATCAAATGAGACCGGGAGCAACCTTCGCATGTTCGTGGCGTACAACGCCAGCATTTATCACATGAAAATGAGGAGCATCGTTCTCGTCGTCGTGGTGTGCATCGCGAACGTCTACCACACGAAAATGAGTAGCAACGTTCTCATCGTCGTGGTGTGCAACGCGAACGTTTATCACATGAAAATTAGGAGCAACGTTCTCATCGTTATGGTGTGCAACGCGAGCGTTTATCATGTGAAAACGAGGAGCACCGCTCTCATCGTCATGGTGTGCAACGCGAGCGTTTATCAAATCCTCCTCCTCCTGTGTTTTGGAAGTCGGTTGAAAAAAGATCAGTCGCTAAGAAGAATTAATATTTTACGGCTATGACATACCATCGCGACTGTACACCGGTAAATCTCTCACGACTGTACACCGGTAAATCAAAGGTCTTTACCAAATGGAAACTATGTTTGCATCTAGTATTGCTTTGATCCAAAAACATGACGCTACCTTTATCTCCGCTACAAAGTTGACTTACCTATATTTACTGTTGATATTTTCCACAAAATGTGAACACTGTACGATGGATCCATAAGTTCTGAGTATTATTTATATTTTTGTAGTCTCTTCAGACTGTACACTATCGCCCTTTAGTCACGGCAAAGTTTCTAAGAATTTAACACGTAAAAACTTTGCCATCCACGCATCTTCGTGCATATTCATGGTGAAAGTGCGAAACAAATTGTTCACACCAAGAGTCAATTCACACCGAAACGAAACGATACGCGACATGACACTGCATTATTAATATAGCTATTCAATATTGAACTTTATTCATTACACAAGAAGATACACGTTTCATTGTGAGACTTCGAATGTAAAGTGGCAGCTCGCTGCACAGCGCATGTGCATTGTGCAGTGTACGACTGATGTCATAATGAAACCTGTAACTTTTCGTGTAGTGAATAGAGTTCAATTTTGAATAGCTATTTTAAAAATGCATCGCTGCGTAACGTCGCATATCGTCGCGTTGTGAACTGACCCTGAGTGTTACACAAATCTCACCTAGTATAGCAGTCCAGTAAGATTAATAATTAGGTATTATGTTACTATTGTAGAAAGTAGTTAAGATTGTAAAGTGTGAATGAGACGTATAAAAATTATATATATCTCACCTATAGTCTATTCGCGATAAGAGGTCAGTAATTTATGTCAGTAAAACACGCGTAAATAAGTCAAAATGTATTAGGTTAATGTTGGTTTAATGCTCTGAGGGTTAATGTGAACACGGCTTATGCGTCAGTGGTTAACGTTTTTTTTTAAAGATTGAAGGTGAATTACGAAGTTTTTCGAGTAAAAGTCCAGTGTGACATTAAGAATTAGATATGCTATTAAAATAATAATGTTTTTGTCTAAATATATGAGTCTGTAATCTGTAGGGTAATTGATATCTGCTAGGAAAGATTTAATGACGTGTCACGTGAGTAAAACGACTACGCAATATAAAATTCTTGAGCACAAAATAAAAATAACGGACAATCCTTCCTGCTTGTAATATGCTGTACCAGATACCTGTTGTTTTGATAAATTTGCTGGAATAAAGAAACCTCTCACATAATAATATGAATAGCTTCCATGTATCATAACATAGTGTGTTCAATATATTGTTATAATCAATTTCTCTCAGCACGTAATAATTTGCCACGGATAATAAATTACATTTTGAAACAAGCTATCTGTACTGCAGTGTGTGATTCCGAAAGGGGTTTGTGAATAAAATTCAACATATTAGTGCCCTCTACATGGATCTGTGCGGCTTGGACTGCGGATAAAACTGTCGTGCTAATTATTATAATGTGTATTTATTTATTTTATTTTATGTAATTTGGGTGGCTTACAGCTATCAGTATTGCAGTATACTGTAAGATAGGATACAAAAATCCAATTACAAGTCTCCACAGATAGAAAAAATAAAATATATATAGTGATTAGCCCATGGTATCTAAAATATTTAGGTGCATGTTTTCAAACCGGCGTGTAAATATTACGATTTCAAGAGTTTTCGCTGCAGTTTGTACTGGCGCTTCGGACGTAAATCGACGCTCTAAGCCGCCACGTTTTATTTTGCGTTTAGACGTATAAAACTGTGAAAAATGCGCTCGCATCGACCCAGATCGACGAAGCCAGATCGGACTGTCAGCCCTGCACATCTACATGTTCGTTTCGGAGCGAGGGTTGGAACGGCGCAAAATGTACTTTAGTACTTACTTACTTTAACGTCTAAGGAGCTTGATATTCTAAATGTGGAAGTAGAATTAGAATTGCACGCGGTGTGCCGTTTTCTAAAAGATTTTTTTTTAATCATTATAGTTTCTTGGCAAAAAATAAAATTTATATATATAAGAGTAATAAGTAGAAGGAAACTAAGCAAGCTGGAGAGATTATTTCGTTTAAATAATTTAATGAAAATTATTAATGGGTTTCGAATTGTGCCCTATTTTGTGTTTACATATTTTACCATTTTTCTTCGATCAGAGTGTGTAGACGGCGGCCATTCTAGGATGAAAAGAAATGAAAATGCCAAGTCCTATATGATATAAAATATATTATGTTTAGGCTAAACTCCTTTGCTTATTTTACAACAACACTGTTAAAATATTTATGAATCTTGTTTTGTTTGCACTCAACATTTTCTTTTGAACTTTAGAAGAATGTTTATCCTTTTAGAAGTTAAAACAAAGTTCCATCCAGTTACATTGATAAGTTACAAACAATTTCCAGAATGTCTTCATAGTTTAAGAATTTATTTTTTATTCCGTAGGGTTGTGGCCTCAAATTCGAATTCGAAGTCTATTTCCGCGTTGAAAATGGAAAAGAACTTTTTCGGCTGGCTAGGCGGTTACTGTGAACCCAGCTTTAGAATTAGCTCAGAACAGTATTTTCGTTTTTCGTAGGTAAATAGGAAAGGTAAATATATAATAGATAAAAGTCATTCTTTAAGATGGTGTTAAAAATAGGTTAGGTAAAAAGGATTGCCTTCAAATTACATGCCACACATGTCAATCCTTAATTATAAGATGAACTTAAATCTACACAATATACACAAGCTATAATAATATTATGTTTTTAGAAAGCGCTCTTTTTGAACAATTTTTTGTGTATGGCCATAAAATGACGAATTTCCACACAAGCGCCCGTAATGTGATTGTGGGGGACATGCCTAGATTACCTAGGACTACAGAAAGGGCTCGAAATTAAGGGACACTTAAATAACATGAAAGGAAATAAAAGTATACTGGGAAAATTCTGAGGAAAATATAGGGTAAAGCATTAAAGGAATTAGAAAGGGGAAAATAAACTACCGGTCACTGTAAACTACTTCGACAGGCGATGAGGCAGGGATTCTCCTTACTTTGCGGCTGGTTACGAGCGAACTACGAATTGTATGGCCGCCGGCACCATACTTATACCGACGGCACATACCAACTTTCTAGAGCATTCCATGCCTCACCCCCTAACTCGAAACATCGTTTGTTAATTAATTAAATAAAGCTTTATACAATTTTTACAATGTTCTTATTCTAGTTATATACCATATAATTTTAAAACTGTCATTCGTGAAAAGCTGCCGGTAACTGAGTAATTTAGGAAAATTGGTTTTCATGATATTTATACTACCTCGCTCTCCCCTGACTTAATGGTCTCTCGTTTGGTCCCTTTCGTACAGTAAGTCTCTATCGGAGCCGAGGCGACCCCTAGCGGAAAAGCCGCTGCAGCTTCCAATTATCAGTTATAAAACTTACTCAGCCCCCGTGCGGGCTAACACTACTTTGAAGTGGGTCATAAATTCGCTATATTTTAATAATTTACACATTTATTCGGATCATTTACACGGATCGTCCTGACTTCCATAGTGCGCGCGCGTATACAGTGTTCCGTATCGCCTACGTCGTAGCTGTTGCTCCGTAGCCTAAGTCGTAGCCCTGCTACTTGCCGTGCCGTGCCGATCCCGCTTTAAAGTGCAGTGCCTACAGACTCCGTATAGCGTACGTCAATTCACACCTTATTCGTTAGAATAAAGTGTGGATTGCCGCCTTGCTGAGGAGTTGCCCTGCCTTTGGCCTCCCGTTGGAATCCGTTCCAACGTTGGGTCACGGGGGGCCAGCTCTCAAAGTTTTAACCGTGCGAAGTATGTACACTCTGTGACTACTTTAGACACTAAATACTGTTGTGTTTAGTTTACCTGTTTTTGTGTGAGTACTTTTCCTTTAGTTTAGCTGTCCGCGCTACATGTTATATATAGTGTTTGTTGTGAACATTGTGAGCATGTCCGCTAACGTGTATATACGGTGAACACTATATTAAGTGTGCCGTCACCATGACCGATAGCGACCCGCGGCCGCATAGCCGAGATCGCTCCAGCCGTCCTCGCGCTAGCTCTGGATCGTCGCGCAGCTCAACAGGTCTCGCTCGCAGGTCTAGCTCGCGCACGTCCGAGCGCGCGTACCATACGCCCACCGAGCCCAGCTTGAGCGGTACGGATAACGCTCGCCCCGGGCCATCCTCGGCATTCTCGCGGGGGTGTACTGACACCCCCCCGCCCAAATACCTTCCTATGGCGACCCGCCGCGAGTCTGGAACACTGCCCCGCCCAGCCGATCAGGGGGTCGTCTCTTAAAACGCGACTAAATGCGTCCAGTATTAGTACTGGGCGCTTCATCCCACCCCAAGTAGAGGGGCTCTGCCCCTGGTTTTGGTTCCCCGCCCAAGGCCCTTTTCAGGGGCTCGGCGCGAGAAGACGTCTTCTTCTTCTTCATAACACACTATTTATTATATAAATACAATTTACATGAAATTTTCGCTTTTATGATAAGTTAAACAGTTTTTATTTAAGAAATTTACTTTAACAATTTAAATTTAATTTATGTACTTTGTGCGATTACTAAATTGAATTTACTATTTACATATTTGTACCTTGATACATAGGTCGTCCTGAACAGTAATACTAGAACAGTCGCCGACAGATCCAGTGTACTACCAATTTTGAACCTTATTGCATTATATTAATTAGATCGAAATGTGGTACAATGCAATGGATGCAGAAATGTAGCGGCGGCGGCGCGCAGCTTGATACTAGCTGCTTCTGTTATTTGAGGTTTCGTTAGCGACATTGTAAATAGCGCGTATAATATGTGCGTGCGCCGATTCGGGCGGTCTAGTATGAAGATGGTCTACTGCTGTAGATTATTAATTATTTTGTGGCTGCGTGAATGCGGCAACTTATTATTGTAGTGTGGGTTTATAATACAATTATAATAATATAATAATATTATACATGTATAATTGTGTGTAATACAACTACAAGCGTGCCTGAATTCAGTACGTACATCTGACTTGAATATTTCAATGTGACGGACTCTTGCACGCCGACTGCAGATTTATCATATTTTATCTATGGTTCCGTACTTATTACTCAGTCACTAACAAACAACCATTTATTATTTATTCCCCCCGCGTCCGCGCCAGTCAGGGTTATGCGATTACTCGACGAACAGTTTTCCGGAATGCTCCAATCATATCACGCATCGACATAATGTAATTAATGTTTTGCGTGGGTAGCAGGAGAATTCTGTGATAAGAAATAGTTTCGACATCATGTTATTCGTTTCATTAATTCGTGAGAGTTCCTTAGGAGTTCTTAAAAACCTTTGGTACTCCACTGGTGCTGCAGATGCACGTTGGCGATAATTGCAAAAGACTTCTTATTCTATAAAAATGTTACAAGCCAATTACTATAGGTCGATTTATCGCTTTCTACATCATTTTGACATGCGATAATCTTATCTAGTCGATTCAAAAGGCTAAAATAAACTAGTTTTAGTTAGGAATAGGATGTAATAATCACAATAACGATGTCAGAGACAGATGGCGCCACATATCTAACGTCACAGCGCTAACGACTATTGTCTATTTCGGGTTATATCGTATCTTGATATTGTCGAGTCGTCCTCGTTCTGTCAATAAGGCGAAATACAGTTATTATTAACACTAGCATGGTTAAGTGTAAAATTTCCTAGAAATATAGCGCTTACTATAAAAAAATTGTGTGATGTGTGAATTCTAGATAGTAATACTAATATCTATAGACGCTTCACACCACGTCCATCTGGCCCCGTGCTAAGTATCCGAAGAACTTGTGTACAAGTACCAGACAATATGAAGTATATTTGATACTCTTATACTACACATAATATATCTAAGATCTTTAATCATACACATATTTAATACACATCCATGACCCAGGAATCCTGATGATGACTTTGTCGAAACCGGTCGTGTAATATATTAAAATTAATGTAAAATACTTATTAAAGTGGAAATAGTGCAAGAAGTCCGGTGTGTTATTACTATGACCCAGGAACACAGAAAACTTTTTGTTCCTTTGTCGAGATTCGAACCCGCGACCTCCGGCTTGAGCGCCAACGCACTAACCACTGAACCACAGAGGTCGTCAAACAAAAATACTATTGTAAACGTTAGAATCAAAAACCTTTAGAAGTCTGTGGCTTTTCTGTACATTACAGTCCTTACAAATTTCAGACTTCGAAAGGTCTTTAAAGTCATCCTTACTTAGATATTTATCTTTATCAGTCAAAAGGATAATTTTATTTCTCAACTATAATACACCTATATATGTTCACGGGGAAACAATATTACCGGTGATAGTTTCTCTGAAAACTCCCAGCGCACGCCATTTTGGAAACTGAAACTTGGAGTTTTCAATCTTCTACGGATCGTTAAGAAGATTAATCAAGGGTTTATTGTTTGGATTTTAGATTGCAGGGACGTATCGTTTATAACTCGCCCTTTGTTCCACACCCCGAGGTATTTGCTAATCATAATTATCGTCATCTTCGTCCCTTTTGTCAACGACATTTGTGTACGAACATAGATACGCAACAAAGGACATGGACAAAAATTCATACAAAATGAACCAGTGTCGACAGCAATGTCTAAATGTTCGGCCAAATGTTATATCTCCACCTACTATGATTTTGGATTTTATTCTTGCTCAGTCTTGTTAGTCCCAGTTAACAACACAAACAATAGAAGAAATTCCCTTTTCGTGCGAGCAAGTAATACGTTTAATGCACTATGTAAGCAACTAGACTTAGATAACTTTGTTATTAAAGTTGCTGAATCAAGATCTAAATTTAATTTAAAAAAAAAAATTTAAATTCAGTATTATTTTTAAGTATAATAGTCAAAATTTCTAAACTTAAAATTGCATGTACTTAGATCTAGGTTTATTTCTTATTATTGTTGGTAGCTTGTAATTGTTGTTAAGTTTGTATAATTTATATTCTATAGCTACTTGTGGAAACCTATCATTGGCTTAACTCTTAACTGTCTGCTTTCTAATTTTTAATTATAAGCTGTTGGTTCCCCGAATAAATAAATAAATAAATAACTTCTTTACGCGGTGAGTTTTGGTATTTCCCTTTAAGTGACATCAAATTTGATTTAAAGTCAACACATTTCCAACTATTTCGTTGCTGTCGACCCTGGGTCACTTTTACTAAACTCCTTTCATAGCTTAATTATTTCATGTCACAGAGTTGCTCCCAGTTCACCTTTCAAGTTTTGGAACTCCTCGAAACCTCAATAAATTGAGATACCCATTGGCCAACAGGCGAATATTGAGTGACTTCGATATTGCTCGATCGAACAATTGCTAGATATAAAGAAGTCGCCTGAATGGGTTTCCACGAACGACCGATAAGTACTAAGTTACAACCGCTTTGCAGGCGATAAATGGAATACACTGATTGCAATAATGCAATACACACGTTCTACAAAAAGTAGTTCATAGTTCAAAACACGCCAAATTATTTTCGGTCCTACAAAAAGTCGGTTGCGTGGGATGATCGCTTGTCAAAGTAGAAATCTTAATCTACTTTAAAGTGTAACATGATCTTTCACGTTTCGCTTACCTACAGTCTAAGTTTATCAAAGGAATCTCGCCTGAAAGTAATTTTAACGATTATTACTAGCGAGTCTTAGTATTCTCTAATAAAGCTATTCACTTCATTCCAGGATTCATATTATGGTTCTTGAACTGTGGAGTTCTAAAACACACACCCTGTTAAGCTCAGTATCGGGTGAGGATGGCAACAAAATCCTAGAGATACGTTTTAACGATTTCGATACTAATCATTTATCTGTCTTTTATTTTTCAGAGTGCAAAATTATATTTTCATATTCCTTTCCAAACAGCGTGATTATTCAATTAAATCAATAGTTTTACTTTATTAAATCACTCCAATTTATAATAATAATAATTTATATAAATATGCAATGAAAATCCAGTAAATTTGTACAGAAAAATGTCGAATCAACTTCATTCTTGAAACAAAAATTGTTTTCAAATTAATAACACCCAATATCTTGTTCTGCTTTTAACGGAAACCAATTTCCTCTTGTGCTCTATTACAACTGTGATATTGGTTGTTTGAGAACAACCTTTAGTATTTCGACCTTTATCCATATTTTGGTTGCTATACGATCTTTGGGTTTTGATGGATTTCGAGTTTAATATATGAACAACAAACATAATATTATGCTGTAGTTTGGTTTAAAATATAGTTTGGAACAAAGATGATTTATATCGAAATAAAGGATGAGTCAGTCTCTTTATGTGTTTGATTTTAATTTTTATGCTCCAAGTTGCGGTTATGAGTACCTTATAACAAAAATATTATATTATACCTACCTAATTTATAAACATATAGAAATCAGTTCTATAATACTCTATTAGATTAAATAAATAGCAAATAGTTACTATCGCAGTGTTATCGTTTAATTATAAATTGGAAATACGAATTGTTTTAGTTAATTATTAGATATAAGTGTAAATGTGAATTCTGAACACATTACCCTAATATTATGAGTATTATTATGCTTAATTAAATAATAATATCAATAATATCAGTCGCTTTATGCGATTTGAAATAATACTTCGTTTTTTAGGAGTAGTTATTCACATTCACAATCGAATAAATATAACTATAAGTATTTAATCTATTCGTTAATAACGTGGTGTAAAAGCCAGAGAAACCTAAGTCAAAGGTTTAAACGGTGAGAGATCTTAAAATTATTTATATACTTCCCGTCGTCTGGGGCCAGATTGAAGTGGTGTGAAGCGTCATAGATAAGGTGGGTGGAACTATGGAAGGCCACTCTAACGAGTGAACGCTTTTTATTCCTTTATTTACTGAATAAATGAATGTTCGCGCCAACACTGGCGCGACGTTTAGAATAAACACAAAGGACATCACTACGTGAAGTATGGCCGACCGACTCAGGGGCGCTGTCAGAGAGTGACGAACACTTGCAATTAGATCCCCTCCCGCGCCGGATGCATTTTCAGCTCATCCCGAAACCTAGTGAACGCGAACGCGTGTGCGCATATTTATTTGTGCTCGTTAATATAATACCAAATTCGCCGGCGAACCGCAATAAATCTATCGATAATCCGCTCAACAGCTGTGTAGTGTAGTGAGAAGAAACCTCCGCCCAGATACAGAACCACCAGCTCAACAATAAGGTCAGTCCCAGATTTCTCCAGCCCTCACATTAACCTATATACCTACTTCCCTCAGCTCAAAGTCGTATGTGTAAGTTCCTAGCTTACACATTTCTTGGTCCATCGAGCCTTCGTGAAGCCCTTCTCCCTATTACCGGCGTTGGGCCTCATTAGAACCAGCACCTACAGTTCCACTCCGCTCAATTCTGCACATAAAATCAGCTCGAATATTTATATTTTGTCCAATTAATTCTGGCCAGGCCGCCCCGCCATTTTAAAACCAAGTTACAGTCCATTCCCATTATCAATTCGGCACATTTAACATTAAACCCCTATTCTGTACTTTGATATTAACCTATATGTTAATTATTTAAATTATTTTGTGCATATTTCGGCCCATAAATTCATAGGAAAAACCCAAAAAAAAAAATAAAAAAAAATAGTGGGTAGGTTGTCGGCTTATTGTCGAACAAAGAACTCGAACATTCCAGAACTTCCCTAACGTACCTAATACATAACTTGTGCCAATAATATCTCATATAATTTTCTCAGCTCTTAATTACATACAAAATATTTTAATGTTTGATTCGCATATAAAATAAGTAATAACTAGTGCGTATTGTGAATTACGTTCGGCTCATAACAGAATTGTGAATCGTCGTTGCATTACTAAGTATTTTATCTATATATAACGTTTATATCTTCATATTCTCAATTTTTAAAACACAATATTAATTAACTTAGCATTATTTTAATAGTTACGGGTTGCATAACATCTCAAGTGCCCATACTAACATCGTCGGCTCGCTTCGATACAGAAAACTTGATTTGTGTACCTACACGGCGCCCGTGCGAACAACAGCTGTTACATTCATTCTCAATTAGGTATTCTTCATAGAATAAATAGTGACCTTCACATTGAATTCATATCTTATCTACGTTCTGTGTCTATACAAAAATATTATTAGGTGTTACGTTACAGCTGTTTTAAATAAGAATTCTTATCGACGTTCTGTGTTTATACAAAAATATTATTAGGTGTTACGTTACAGCTGTTTTAAATAAGTCGGCACAATATTGAGATTGAACCTGCTCATACCTACTTACATTGTTTTCATTACGTTATTTTGTTTCTAACGCGCCCGCTAAGATTTGTTTATATTCAAACTTCAGGACATTAATATAATATTACAGACGACTTCTAACGCATTAATCTCCGCTCATCAAACATACACTAATACTATATTAGCATCAGGCGATCGGTCAGCTCATTTGTTAATTAACTCGTACACATTTTATGATAAAATTGTATACATTGTCGGCACATTATTAAAATCTATTTTCTGCGTTTTAATATAATTGCGCGCGTATTTTCCGCTCATTACTTTTAAATATTTAACTTAGTTACACGCATATATTTTTAAACATGCCTACAAAATCGCAAGCGGCCATATTTAGGCAAACTATAAAATCTATTAGTCGGCTCAGAGAGATCGCATTGGCATTACACAAAGGTGACTCAAAGTCTAACAAAACGGAGTTTAATGCGCGTTTTAAAGACCTACAAAATTTGAAACAAAAATTAGAAAATTTATACTGCGAAATTTTAGACGACGGCAGTGTTACAGAAGAAATTGAAAAGTTTTATACAGCCGGTTACGAGAACGCGCTATCCGAATATTATGATATTTTAACTGCAGCGGAAAATATAAGTTCCACTTCAGAGTCAAGTCAGCTCACTTCTGCCGTTCTGCCCAAAATTGAACTGCCAAAATTCAGCTCACGCGTTGAGGACTGGCCATCGTTTATTACGATTTTTAGGAGTCTTACAGACGACATGACGTCACTTACAGATGCAGTTAAGCTGCACTATCTTTTGTCTTGCCTATCGGGGGAGGCGCTCAGCATGATTGCGCATTTAAAAATCACAAATGATAATTACAGCGTCGCGCTCGATATACTCACACGTAGGTATGAAAACCGCCGTGTTCTGATAGATGGGTTTGTTGATATAATACTCGGCCTACCTAATATTCATATTCGATCAAGCATACGCGCGACGTTTTTAACTCCGCTCATTTCCGCACAAAGCGCATTAAATAATCTGCGTTTACCTATGGATAGTAATTACGTATTTGTGTCTATTGTAGTTAGAAAATTACGAGGCGAGCTCCGCACCCTGTTCGAAAGAAGATACGGCATCTCGGACACTCTGCCCACCTTAGGTGATTTGATTTCTTTTTTAGAGGAGCACGCGCGCTGTATCGAAACCGAATATTCTAATGCAACGCGCGGTGTTACCTACTCACCACAAACTGGGCCCTCTCGTCAACACACACCCCCCGCAAACTCTCCGCGCAGTCCACGCTTTAGACCAATTGGTCCCGCGTATCCTCGTAATACTCAGCGCTCGCCATCGGCTCACACTTTAAGTAGCTATCACTTCAGCCCAGTTCCTCATTACCCTCAACGCTGCTGGCCCCCCTCCCCCCGAACAGAGCGGCGCGAGTACTCAGCCCGGAATACAGATAAACGCAAGCGATTCTACTGCCCCTATTGTAGGAATACAGAACACAAACTTATCGCGTGTCCGAAATATAATCATCAGCCCACTCAAGGTCGTTGGGATTTCATAGAAGCCAACGACAGATGTCGTAAATGTCTAGGTCCGCATTTTGAAAATGAATGTCGTTCGACAAACTCATGCAAAGAGTGTGGAAGTGCAAATCACCACACCTCGCTTCATCGTCACGGAACTCCAAATTCTCCGGTGTCGTCAGCGCGTTTGTTTCCTCCTCATTTACGTGCACAGCCCCGCCGGCGTGCTCAAGACAAGCCACATACCTACATGGCCTACACACAACATACGCGTGCACATCAATCATCATCATCAGACCCCAACCAATCGTCTGATTATGCACCGTCTACAACTCATCAATATCAAAACAAAAAACAATGACTACCTACAATCACGGAGCACATAGAATTAGAAGATCAACCCAATAATTTAAAATGTCATTCAGCTCATAGTACACCTGCATCACATTCAGCTCATAAAATATCTAAATCTAGTTCAGCCCAATATTCTGTAGAATCAGCCCAAGTAAATTCAACTCAGCACATAGAAAACCCATTAAAAACTCCAGTGTTACTTCCCACAGTCGTTTTAAATATATCTGATAAATGCGGAGAATATCACAAAGCTCGGGCTTTATTGGACTGTGGTAGCATGATAACGCTCATAACTCAGCGCATGACTAGAAATCTTAATTTGCAACCAAAACAATGTTCATTAAAAATTACAGGTGTAGGTGATCAGCACATACAAAATTCTAAAGGTTGGGTCACAATAACATTTAGGCCCACACACCGTGACACGCCATCTATTACTACTACCGCTCATATTCTCAAAGACGTTACAGGTTATTTACCTTTGCAAAAAATACCAGATGTTGTACAAGACTCAGCTCATCAGCTCATTCCATTGGCGGATCAAGCTTATCATACTCCTGCGCCCATTGATCTCATTTTAGGCTCAGACGTTTTGGATCACGTTTTGGATGGTACTAAGATTGCTTTGGGCCCGGGGAAGCCCATAGCCTTCGGCACGATTTTTGATTTTGCACTCATAGGACTCGTTGAACACTCATGCGATTCACCTGTAGCTCAAGTTAACTCTGCTCATATTACTCATACTCATTATACTCAGTCGGCTCATTCTACTCATGATATTTGCAAAAGCCTGGAAAGATTCTGGGAGTCGGAAGAACCCCAGCCTCGTTCTGCTCATTCAAACCCGCTACACGAGCAATGTGAACACATATTCAGCTCAACCACCATTCGTGACGATTCAGGCCGTTACATGGTGACTCTTCCCTTCTTATCAGATGCACCCGTATTAGGTAGTACTCATGCTATTGCTCTACGTAGATTTCTCAATCTAGAAAAACGGTTGCAATCCGATCACACACTGCGACAAAAATATATAGAATTCATGAACGAATACATAAACTTAGGACACATGACACCGTGTCATCCGTCTACATTTACTCATAAACCTCATTATTATATTCCTCATCATGGCGTGTTCAAATCAGGTACTGACAAACTCCGCACAGTATTTGATGGCAGTTGTAAGTCATCCAATGGAGTCAGTTTAAACGATTGCCTGCACACAGGTCCAGCACTTCAACGAGGCATTGTAGATATTATTATATCATTCCGCGCACATCGTATAGTATTCAGCACTGACATAAAAATGATGTTTAGAAATATTCTCTTAAGACCAGACCAAAGACACTATCAGCTCATACTCTGGCGATCGTCTCCAGATCGACCTCTGCTCACATATGCACTCAACACTGTTACATACGGATTGCGCTCAAGTCCATATCATGCTATCCGCACATTATTACAATTAACTGAAGATGAAGGTCATCGCTATCCTCAGGCTGCCGAAATTTTGCGTAAATTTGTTTTCGTGGATGATGTACTTTGCGGCCATGACACCATAGAAGAAGCATCAGCACTCCAAACTCAGCTCATTGATTTGTTATCACTCGGTGGATTTAAACTTAGTAAATGGACATCAAACACACCTCAGCTCTTGCAAAGATTTCCAGACGATCAATGCGAAATGCCTAAAGACTTTGACATCAGCACAGAGTCTCCATCAATTAAGGTTTTGGGTATTAGATGGATTCCCCGGTCTGATGAATTTACATATCACATCTCATTACCACCAGTTACCCACATTACAAAACGTTCAATTCTTAGCACAGTAGCTTCTCTCTACGACCCAAACGGTTGGGTTACACCCGTCATATTCCGCGCAAAAATACTTCTTCAAAGGTTATGGTTAACTAAATTGGACTGGGACGATCCCACTCCAAATAATATTACAGAGGATTGGCAGCGCATCTATCATGATCTTCCACACATCTCAGATATACATTTTCCCAGACATATCGCTCCACACAAATTCAAATCAACATACTCACTTCACGGCTTCGCAGATGCTTCGGAAAGCGGTTTTGCTGCAGTGATATATTTGCAAGAATCAGCTCACAACGGATTTGTTAACGTTCACCTCATAATTGCTAAATCTTAAGTCGCACCGATTAAAAATAAACTCACAATCCCCAAATTAGAGTTGTCTGCTGCAACTCTATTATCTCAGCTCATGTTGCGTGTCTCCCAACAATTGTCTGCTCATCTCACAATTACACATCATGTTTGTTGGTCAGATAGTACCATAGTGCTTGCATGGATAAAAACTACGCCCCATCGTTTACAAACATTTGAATCAAATAGAGTAACAAAAATTAACTCAAATTCACTCACACTTAAGTGGCGTCATGTACCTTCCCAATTAAATCCTGCTGACTGTGCAAGCAGAGGATTATCAGCTCAAGCTCTCTCCGCTCATGATTTATGGTGGTCTCCTCCTTGGCTCAAATTGCCAGAGGATACCTGGCCCAAGATGCCTTCAGCTCATACTCGACAAGACTTGCCAGGGCTCAAACCAAAATACGTACCATGCAATTTCTCGATACCCGGTGTCGATAGTGATCTGCTCACTCGCTTCAGCTCTTTAGGAAAACTAACTGGTGTCACTGCCTACATGAGGCGATTCATTCGTAACTGTAAACTAAATTCAAACTCGCGACAACTAGGCCCTCTAACTGTAAGTGAACGTAGAGAAGCATTACTCTTCTGGATCCGCTCTGTACAGCAGAATGCATTCGCAGAAGATATTCACCGCCTGCAAACCGATAGAATCTGCACAGTACGACTACAACGTCTGTCGCCTTTTACGCAGGACGGTCTCCTCAGAGTAGGAGGTAGACTCACTCGTTCGGAACTCACATACGATGCTCAACACCCATTCATTTTGCCTAGTTCTAGTCCGCTCGTAGACCTCATAATAGATCACTATCATCGCATACACTGCCACCCTGGCACGGACACGCTACATGCTATTTTACGTCAGCAATTTTGGATATTATCTGCCCGCCGCATTATAAGGCACAGAACGTTTAAATGCATAAGATGTTTCCGTTGCCGCGCTCAGCCCGAAGTACCTATCATGACTGACCTGCCAGCTGATAGAGTCATACCTCAGCCCGTATTTAGTCACGTATCAACAGATTTCGCCGGACCGTTTCTGCTCAAATCAAGTCAATTACGTAATGCTAAGTTAATTAAGGGATATTTTTGCATATTTGTTTGCCTCACTACAAAGGCGGTTCACTTAGAACCAGTCTCATCGCTCACTGCCGAAGCGTTTATTGCAACATTACAAATGTTCTGCTCACGTCGCGGACTTCCGGTATTGATACGTTCGGATTGTGGCACAAATTATGTAGGAGCTAGGAATCATCTACTAGAGGTACAACAATTTCTCAATGACAATAACGACGCCATTTCTCATAAACTCTCAACTCAAAATATAACTTGGTTACTCAATCCGCCTAAAGCCCCATGGATGGGAGGTATCCATGAGATTAATGTTAAATCCACAAAGCAACTTCTATACCGTGTTATCGGTGAGCAACACCTCACTTTCGAGGAATTCTTAACTCTGCTCACTAGAATCGAAGCTGTGTTAAACTCTCGGCCCATCAGTCCACTTTCGTCCGATCCCACGGACTATCAGCCCCTTACTGCTGGCCACTTTCTCATTGGCCGTCCGCTCACAGCTCTCCCCGAGCTGACTCTAGATGAAAGAGTAATATCTCCGCTCAAACGCTTTCAGCTCATTCAATCACTCTCTCAGCGCTTTTGGAACCTTTGGACCAAGTCCTACCTCCATACCCTTCAAATCCGCTCCAAATGGCTTTCCTCTTCCTCTCCACCCAAAATTGAAACATTACTTGAACACTATAGTTTAAACTATAGTGTTAAAGTAATGTTTGTTGAGAATAATATAATATAGAATATATTAATGGTAATTAGTTAAAAAAAGGTAGTAATGAGTATTATTTTGTTATGAAATAATTTGCTAATGCGTTTTTTAATGAAATCAAAAACTTATTTTTTTCCTAAAACGGCCGTACCGAGGGGTTCTTTGTAAGGCCAAAATATTTCAAAGCTAACCCTTACCTACCCTATATCTTATAAAACATAGAAATATTAATATAAAACATTTTTAAACTTTAACGATACGTATTAAAACTAAAAACTAAGTGTTTACATGTTCATAATTTAACATAATTTAAAAATAAAATTTCCTTGTGACTCCCATGTACCCTAGCAGGGCCAACCGTAAAATTTACGATTAGTATTACAAGGACCCACCAGCTTTTCTATGAACACTAGCAATATTTCAACTTAAATCGAGGAAAAAATATTATTTTTTTCTTATCGTTTCAGCCTGGTGACGTCCACTGCAGGACATATCCTGGCGGAAGGATGTCACCAGGCAGGCCTCCCCCATAGATTTCCAGTGCGGGTCACTCGCTTTTTTTCTTTAGTACCATAAAAAAATCTTATATGAAAATTCATAGTAAAAATAGAGAAAATAATAGGTTAATAAAACCTATTATTTTATAGATCGAAGTCTACGAAACGTGGGATCGCACTGCCAAAATAGCGGCGCGAGCGACTTGTTGCCGCGTCTGTGGCCTCGAGTTTGATGAATCTTAGGATATAATAGATAGAATATATCCTTACGTTTCATTAGATTTTCATTGTTCATCCGAACTCGGTACGACGCGCACGTCGTCGTAGTACGTATCAGTTTGGATCGTCCTGACTCCCACAGTGCGCGCGCGTATACAGTGTCTCCGTATTCGCTACGTCGTAGCCCTTGCTCCGTATTAATACGTCGTAGCCCTGCTACGTGCCGCCTACGTGCCGATCCCGCTTTAAAGTGCAGTACCTACAAACTCTATACTGCGTTCTTCAATACAAACTTTATTCGTTAAAAAAGGTTTGGATTGTCGAAAGGCTGAGGAGTTGCCCTGCCTTTGGCCTCCCGTCGGAACTCGTTCCAACGTTGGGTCACGGGGAGCCAGCCCCTCAAAGTTTCATCCCGTGCAAAGTAAGTACACTATAGTGACTAGTTTTGACACTAAATACGTGTTCTGTGTTTAGTTTTACCGTGTTTTTGTGTGAGTACTTTTTATAGTATCTTTCTATATTCATTTACATTTGTGTCCGTATGTTTGAACATTTTGTGACTCTTTGTGACATGTCCACGTACTTAGTACATACTTAGTACATAGTGCTATTACCATGGCCGATCGTGGTTCGCGGTCGCATAGTCGCGACCGTCCCAGCCATTCTCGCGCCACCTCAGGGTCATCATCGCGCAGCTCCACCTCGTCGAGGTCGAGTTCGCGTGCCTCTGAGCGTGCCTACCTTACGCCCACCGAGCCCAGCTCGAGCGGCACGGATACCGCTCGCCCCGGGCCGCCCTCGGTATTCTCGCGGGGGTGTACTGACATCCCCCCGCCCCAATGCCCTCCGACAGCGACCCGCAGTGAGTCCGGGCCACACCGCCGCGCCCGACGGACGCCCGTTCGACGGAGGTGTGCACCCCCCGCCACCCTCCAGCAGCTGCCTCAGTGAGCACCAAGCTCACCTTTACCGCCTCGCCGGCATCACCGCCGCAAGAGGAACGCCGTGCGGTAAGTGTTCCTGTCCCAAGGGCCCCCGCACCGGCCCCCTCGTCGAGCATCATGCCCCCGCCCCCTGCCCGTCTCTCCGCCTGCCGAACTCCGGCCACGTACGCAGCAGCAACTACTGCTGCCCCGACCGGATCTCCATTGGCCTCGACTTCGAGGGCCACATCGCCGATGGACACCACCACGGCAACCACCGCAACACCCGCACCAAACGTGTCTTCGCCGCCGCCTCCCCCCGCCTCCCGCTGCCCACCACTCATTGTGGAAAAGCTGGAGGACTGGGTGAGTCACTTCAGCTGCCTAGCGGAGCTCCTTGGCCACCCTCCCAACGCGAAGCCGCTGGGCCAAGGGGTTAAATTTACCCCTTAGGGAAAGAGGGAATACCGCTGCGTCCAAAAATACCTCGACGAACTGAGTAAGATCGTGCTCGTCAGCTGGTACTCTTACGCGCTCCCGGAGGACCGTGGACTCAAGGTAGGTATCCACGGCCTACCGGTCAACACCCCCACAGACGCTATTGCCGCTGCACTCGCCAGGTAGGGCTTCGAAGTGGAGCACGTGTCCCGGATCCTAGCTAGGAAGGATCGCCCCGGGTGCTCTTACTTTGTGCTGCTGAAACGCACCCCGGACCTGATCCCCGGGATGTACCAGCTGACGGAGCTGCTTTATATGCCAGGTATTAAAGTGGAAGCCTGGCGCGGTAAGGACGGCCCCGCCCAATATCATCGCTGCCAGCAGTTCAGGCACTCCAGCCGGAACTGCCACCGTAGGCTGGCGTGCGTCAGGTGTAGCGAGGAGGCTCTTCGCAAGTGTCTGCCCCCGCCCGACCACCGAACAGCCCACCTGCATTAATTGCAACCCAGCCAACAGCAAGCACTGCCCAGTCTTCAAACGGGAGGCCCGGAACCGCCGAGCGGGCCCCATTGCCTGCACTAATCGCGCATCCAACCGGGTAAGTCGTGACCCACCCATCAGAGGACCCCAAAGAGGTCCCGCCACCACCGCCTACGGCCACATCCCTTATGGCCGAGGCTAATGACCCCGCCCCTCGTCCCTTGTCTTCCACTGTCCCCGCCCCCCGGAAACAGAAAAAAAGGAAGAGATCGAAGAAGAAGGGCCCTAAGTCCGGAGCCACTTCTACGGCTGCAACGGAGCCCCTTGCACTACCGCTCCCTAATGTTGAGGCCGTTCTGGCCGCCTGGGTATGCAACATATCGCCAGGACTACCTAGGAGGAGAACAAGTGTGCAGAGGCCTGGCTGTCTTAGTCGGCAGGAGGCTCCTCCATCAACTCCTCCCAATCCCCTCAGTGTCTTCCCTTTATGCGCTGGGCATCGAAGTGGCACTCGGCACCCACCGCACTCACATATTCGCGTGCTATAAGCCCCCGGGGTCACATTTAGATATCTCCGACATCCACAGGCTCATATCAGATGAGCCGACAGTGATTGCCGGAGATCTAAATTGTAAACACCCCGAGTGGGGCTCCCGCACGTCCAATACGGACGGCAGACGTCTGCTCGCCGACTCCGAGCAAGTCGTGTATACGGTGGTGGGTACATACACCCCCACCCATTACCCCGAGAACCATTTATACTCGCCAGACGTCTTAGACGTTGCTATCGACAGTACAACTTTTACGCCAGCGACGTCTCCAAAGACCCTGGCACCACCGCAGCGTTGTACACCGATGACACGGCGTTCATAGCAAGCTCACTAAACCCCGACCATGCCGCCATTAAACTTCAGAGGACGCTGGACCTTCTCCCTGATTGGCTGAGCGATTGGCGACTATCCGTTAACGCAGGTAAGTCCCAAGCGCTCGCCATCACCGCGAGAAGAGGGTTTCCAGCTCCTCTGAAGATCGGAGACACCGAAATACCATGGGGGAGAACGGCGAAGTATCTGGGAGTAATCATAGATCGCCGTCTCTCCATGGTCGCCCAGCGTCAGTCAGCCGTGGCAAAGGCCAAATCGGCTACTGCAAAATTACGCCCCGCCTTCTCATCTCCTCAGATCCCCCTCAACATACGGATGGCCTTGTACAAGACGCACATAAGGTCCCGCCGCACCTACGCAGCACCTGCGTGGCACCATTTGCTCTCTTCACCCCAGAAAGGGTCGTTTCAGAGAGCCCAGAACCGGGTGCTGCGCTACATTGCGGGCGCACCTTGGTACGTCCGCAACTCCACTATTGTGAGGGATCTTAAGATGGAGAGTGTGAAGGCCTTCGTGGCCCGGCTCGCCACGAACATGTTCGCGCGAGCGGATGCCTCGCGCCTGGTCGAGCTGACCGACCTGGCGCCGTGGCACGCCCGCCCGCCCGACCTCCACATTCTGCCGAGGGACGCTGTCCCTCTGGCAGACCCAGCGGAGCCCCGCCGCCCGCCTCACTGCCCCCGAAGAGGAGGAGCCCAGGCGCAATGATGCGCCACCCCGCCCTCGAAGAGGAGGAGTCCAGGCGCAATAATGTGCGTCCCGCCGAGGCGCATATCAAGCGCTACATCCACCGCTGGATCGCAGCCCTCCTGGTGATCCTCCCCCTGCACCGGTAGAAAATTAAAATCTACCGGTGGAACCTTCTAATATCCGTCTGTATTAGGTCTAATATCCAAAATGTATTAGGTTAATGTTGGTTTAATGCTCTGAGGGTTAATGTGAACACGGCTTATGCGTCAGTGGTTAACGTTTTTTTTTAAAGATTGAAGGTGAATTACGAAGTTTTTCGAGTAAAAGTCCAGTGTGACATTAAGAATTAGATATGCTATTAAAATAATAATGTTTTTGTCTAAATATATGAGTCTGTAATCTGTAGGGTAATTGATATCTGCTAGGAAAGATTTAATGACGTGTCACGTGAGTAAAACGACTACGCAATATAAAATTCTTGAGCACAAAATAAAAATAACGGACAATCCTTCCTGCTTGTAATATGCTGTACCAGATACCTGTTGTTTTGATAAATTTGCTGGAATAAAGAAACCTCTCACATAATAATATGAATAGCTTCCATGTATCATAACATAGTGTGTTCAATATATTGTTATAATCAATTTCTCTCAGCACGTAATAATTTGCCACGGATAATAAATTACATTTTGAAACAAGCTATCTGTACTGCAGTGTGTGATTCCGAAAGGGGTTTGTGAATAAAATTCAACATATTAGTGCCCTCTACATGGATCTGTGCGGCTTGGACTGCGGATAAAACTGTCGTGCTAATTATTATAATGTGTATTTATTTATTTTATTTTATGTAATTTGGGTGGCTTACAGCTATCAGTATTGCAGTATACTGTAAGATAGGATACAAAAATCCAATTACAAGTCTCCACAGATAGAAAAAATAAAATATATATAGTGATTAGCCCATGGTATCTAAAATATTTAGGTGCATGTTTTCAAACCGGCGTGTAAATATTACGATTTCAAGAGTTTTCGCTGCAGTTTGTACTGGCGCTTCGGACGTAAATCGACGCTCTAAGCCGCCACGTTTTATTTTGCGTTTAGACGTATAAAACTGTGAAAAATGCGCTCGCATCGACCCAGATCGACGAAGCCAGATCGGACTGTCAGCCCTGCACATCTACATGTTCGTTTCGGAGCGAGGGTTGGAACGGCGCAAAATGTACTTTAGTACTTACTTACTTTAACGTCTAAGGAGCTTGATATTCTAAATGTGGAAGTAGAATTAGAATTGCACGCGGTGTGCCGTTTTCTAAAAGATTTTTTTTTAATCATTATAGTTTCTTGGCAAAAAATAAAATTTATATATATAAGAGTAATAAGTAGAAGGAAACTAAGCAAGCTGGAGAGATTATTTCGTTTAAATAATTTAATGAAAATTATTAATGGGTTTCGAATTGTGCCCTATTTTGTGTTTACATATTTTACCATTTTTCTTCGATCAGAGTGTGTAGACGGCGGCCATTCTAGGATGAAAAGAAATGAAAATGCCAAGTCCTATATGATATAAAATATATTATGTTTAGGCTAAACTCCTTTGCTTATTTTACAACAACACTGTTAAAATATTTATGAATCTTGTTTTGTTTGCACTCAACATTTTCTTTTGAACTTTAGAAGAATGTTTATCCTTTTAGAAGTTAAAACAAAGTTCCATCCAGTTACATTGATAAGTTACAAACAATTTCCAGAATGTCTTCATAGTTTAAGAATTTATTTTTTATTCCGTAGGGTTGTGGCCTCAAATTCGAATTCGAAGTCTATTTCCGCGTTGAAAATGGAAAAGAACTTTTTCGGCTGGCTAGGCGGTTACTGTGAACCCAGCTTTAGAATTAGCTCAGAACAGTATTTTCGTTTTTCGTAGGTAAATAGGAAAGGTAAATATATAATAGATAAAAGTCATTCTTTAAGATGGTGTTAAAAATAGGTTAGGTAAAAAGGATTGCCTTCAAATTACATGCCACACATGTCAATCCTTAATTATAAGATGAACTTAAATCTACACAATATACACAAGCTATAATAATATTATGTTTTTAGAAAGCGCTCTTTTTGAACAATTTTTTGTGTATGGCCATAAAATGACGAATTTCCACACAAGCGCCCGTAATGTGATTGTGGGGGACATGCCTAGATTACCTAGGACTACAGAAAGGGCTCGAAATTAAGGGACACTTAAATAACATGAAAGGAAATAAAAGTATACTGGGAAAATTCTGAGGAAAATATAGGGTAAAGCATTAAAGGAATTAGAAAGGGGAAAATAAACTACCGGTCACTGTAAACTACTTCGACAGGCGATGAGGCAGGGATTCTCCTTACTTTGCGGCTGGTTACGAGCGAACTACGAATTGTATGGCCGCCGGCACCATACTTATACCGACGGCACATACCAACTTTCTAGAGCATTCCATGCCTCACCCCCTAACTCGAAACATCGTTTGTTAATTAATTAAATAAAGCTTTATACAATTTTTACAATGTTCTTATTCTAGTTATATACCATATAATTTTAAAACTGTCATTCGTGAAAAGCTGCCGGTAACTGAGTAATTTAGGAAAATTGGTTTTCATGATATTTATACTACCTCGCTCTCCCCTGACTTAATGGTCTCTCGTTTGGTCCCTTTCGTACAGTAAGTCTCTATCGGAGCCGAGGCGACCCCTAGCGGAAAAGCCGCTGCAGCTTCCAATTATCAGTTATAAAACTTACTCAGCCCCCGTGCGGGCTAACACTACTTTGAAGTGGGTCATAAATTCGCTATATTTTAATAATTTACACATTTATTCGGATCATTTACACGGATCGTCCTGACTTCCATAGTGCGCGCGCGTATACAGTGTTCCGTATCGCCTACGTCGTAGCTGTTGCTCCGTAGCCTAAGTCGTAGCCCTGCTACTTGCCGTGCCGTGCCGATCCCGCTTTAAAGTGCAGTGCCTACAGACTCCGTATAGCGTACGTCAATTCACACCTTATTCGTTAGAATAAAGTGTGGATTGCCGCCTTGCTGAGGAGTTGCCCTGCCTTTGGCCTCCCGTTGGAATCCGTTCCAACGTTGGGTCACGGGGGGCCAGCTCTCAAAGTTTTAACCGTGCGAAGTATGTACACTCTGTGACTACTTTAGACACTAAATACTGTTGTGTTTAGTTTACCTGTTTTTGTGTGAGTACTTTTCCTTTAGTTTAGCTGTCCGCGCTACATGTTATATATAGTGTTTGTTGTGAACATTGTGAGCATGTCCGCTAACGTGTATATACGGTGAACACTATATTAAGTGTGCCGTCACCATGACCGATAGCGACCCGCGGCCGCATAGCCGAGATCGCTCCAGCCGTCCTCGCGCTAGCTCTGGATCGTCGCGCAGCTCAACAGGTCTCGCTCGCAGGTCTAGCTCGCGCACGTCGGAGCGCGCGTACCATACGCCCACCGAGCCCAGCTTGAGCGGTACGGATAACGCTCGCCCCGGGCCATCCTCGGCATTCTCGCGGGGGTGTACTGACACCCCCCCGCCCAAATGCCTTCCTATGGCGACCCGCCGCGAGTCTGGAACACCGCCCCGCCCAGCCGATCAGGGGGTCGTCTCTTAAAACGCGACTAAATGCGTCCAGTATTAGTACTGGGCGCTTCATCCCACCCCAAGTAGAGGGGCTCTGCCCCTGGTTTTGGTTCCCCGCCCAAGGCCCTTTTCAGGGGCTCGGCGCGAGAAGACGTCTTCTTCTTCTTCATAACACACTATTTATTATATAAATACAATTTACATGAAATTTTCGCTTTTATGATAAGTTAAACAGTTTTTATTTAAGAAATTTACTTTAACAATTTAAATTTAATTTATGTACTTTATGCGATTACTAAATTGAATTTACTATTTACATATTTGTACCTTGATACATAGGTCGTCCTGAACAGTAATACTAGAACAGTCGCCGACAGATCCAGTGTACTACCAATTTTGAACCTTATTGCATTATATTAATTAGATCGAAATGTGGTACAATGCAATGGATGCAGAAATGTAGCGGCGGCGGCGCGCAGCTTGATACTAGCTGCTTCTGTTATTTGAGGTTTCGTTAGCGACATTGTAAATAGCGCGTATAATATGTGCGTGCGCCGATTCGGGCGGTCTAGTATGAAGATGGTCTACTGCTGTAGATTATTAATTATTTTGTGGCTGCGTGAATGCGGCAACTTATTATTGTAGTGTGGGTTTATAATACAATTATAATAATATAATAATATTATACATGTATAATTGTGTGTAATACAACTACAAGCGTGCCTGAATTCAGTACGTACATCTGACTTGAATATTTCAATGTGACGGACTCTTGCACGCCGACTGCAGATTTATCATATTTTATCTATGGTTCCGTACTTATTACTCAGTCACTAATAAACAACCATTTATTATTTATTCCCCCCGCGTCCGCGCCAGTCAGGGTTATGCGATTACTCGACGAACAGTTTTCCGGAATGCTCCAATCATATCACGCATCGACATAATGTAATTAATGTTTTGCGTGGGTAGCAGGAGAATTCTGTGATAAGAAATTGTTTCGACATCATGTTATTCGTTTCATTAATTCGTGAGAGTTCCTTAGGAGTTCTTAAAAACCTTTGGTACTCCACTGGTGCTGCAGATGCACGTTGGCGATAATTGCAAAAGACTTCTTATTCTATAAAAATGTTACAAGCCAATTACTATAGGTCGATTTATCGCTTTCTACATCATTTTGACATGCGATAATCTTATCTAGTCGATTCAAAAGGCTAAAATAAACTAGTTTTAGTTAGGAATAGCATGTAATAATCACAATAACGATGTCAGAGACAGATGGCGCCACATATCTAACGTCACAGCGCTAACGACTATTGTCTATTTCGGGTTATATCGTATCTTGATATTGTCGAGTCGTCCTCGTTCTGTCAATAAGGCGAAATACAGTTATTATTAACACTAGCATGGTTAAGTGTAAAATTTCCTAGAAATATAGCGCTTACTATAAAAAAATTGTGTGATGTGTGAATTCTAGATAGTAATACTAATATCTATAGACGCTTCACACCACGTCCATCTGGCCCCGTGCTAAGTATCCGAAGAACTTGTGTACAAGTACCAGACAATGGGAAGTATATTTGATACTCTTATACTACACATAATATATCTAAGATCTTTAATCATACACATATTTAATACACATCCATGACCCAGGAATCCTGATGATGACTTTGTCGAAACCGGTCGTGTAATATATTAAAATTAATGTAAAATACTTATTAAAGTGGAAATAGTGCAAGAAGTCCGGTGTGTTATTACTATGACCCAGGAACACAGAAAACTTTTTGTTCCTTTGTCGAGATTCGAACCCGCGACCTCCGGCTTGAGCGCCAACGCACTAACCACTGAACCACAGAGGTCGTCAAACAAAAATACTATTGTAAACGTTAGAATCAAAAACCTTTAGAAGTCTGTGGCTTTTCTGTACATTACAGTCCTTACAAATTTCAGACTTCGAAAGGTCTTTAAAGTCATCCTTACTTAGATATTTATCTTTATCAGTCAAAAGGATAATTTTATTTCTCAACTATAATACACCTATATATGTTCACGGGGAAACAATATTACCGGTGATAGTTTCTCTGAAAACTCCCAGCGCACGCCATTTTGGAAACTGAAACTTGGAGTTTTCAATCTTCTACGGATCGTTAAGAAGATTAATCAAGGGTTTATTGTTTAGATTTTAGATTGCAGGGACGTATCGTTTATAACTCGCCCTTTGTTCCACACCCCGAGGTATTTGCTAATCATAATTATCGTCATCTTCGTCCCTTTTGTCAACGACATTTGTGTACGAACATAGATACGCAACAAAGGACATGGACAAAAATTCATACAAAATGAACCAGTGTCGACAGCAATGTCTAAATGTTCGGCCAAATGTTATATCTCCACCTACTATGATTTTGGATTTTATTCTTGCTCAGTCTTGTTAGTCCCAGTTTACAACACAAACAATAGAAGAAATTCCCTTTTCGTGCGAGCAAGTAATACGTTTAATGCACTATGTAAGCAACTAGACTTAGATAACTTTGTTATTAAAGTTGCTGAATCAAGATCTAAATTTAATTTAAAAAAAAAATTTTAAATTCAGTATTATTTTTAAGTATAATAGTCAAAATTTCTAAACTTAAAATTGCATGTACTTAGATCTAGGTTTATTTCTTATTATTGTTGGTAGCTTGTAATTGTTGTTAAGTTTGTATAATTTATATTCTATAGCTACTTGTGGAAACCTATCATTGGCTTAACTCTTAACTGTCTGCTTTCTAATTTTTAATTATAAGCTGTTGGTTCCCCGAATAAATAAATAAATAAATAACTTCTTTACGCGGTGAGTTTTGGTATTTCCCTTTAAGTGACATCAAATTTGATTTAAAGTCAACACATTTCCAACTATTTCGTTGCTGTCGACCCTGGGTCAATTTTTACTAAACTCCTTTCATAGCTTAATTATTTCATGTCACAGAGTTGCTCCCAGTTCGCCTTTCAAGTTTTGGAACTCCTCGAAACCTCAATAAATTGAGATACCCATTGGCCAACAGGCGAATATTGAGTGACTTCGATATTGCTCGATCGAACAATTGCTAGATATAAAGAAGTCGCCTGAATGGGTTTCCACGAACGACCGATAAGTACTAAGTTACAACCGCTTTGCAGGCGATAAATGGAATACACTGATTGCAATAATGCAATACACACGTTCTACAAAAAGTAGTTCATAGTTCAAAACACGCCAAATTATTTTCGGTCCTACAAAAAGTCGGTTGCGTGGGATGATCGCTTGTCAAAGTAGAAATCTTAATCTACTTTAAAGTGTAACATGATCTTTCACGTTTCGCTTACCTACAGTCTAAGTTTATCAAAGGAATCTCGCCTGAAAGTAATTTTAACGATTATTACTAGCGAGTCTTAGTATTCTCTAATAAAGCTATTCACTTCATTCCAGGATTCATATTATGGTTCTTGAACTGTGGAGTTCTAAAACACACACCCTGTTAAGCTCAGTATCGGGTGAGGATGGCAACAAAATCCTAGAGATACGTTTTAACGATTTCGATACTAATCATTTATCTGTCTTTTATTTTTCAGAGTGCAAAATTATATTTTCATCTTCCTTTCCAAACAGCGTGATTATTCAATTAAATCAATAATTTTACTTTATTAAATCACTCCAATTTATAATAATAATAATTTATATAAATATGCAATGAAAATCCAGTAAATTTGTACAGAAAAATGTCGAATCAACTTCATTCTTGAAACAAAAATTGTTTTCAAATTAATAACACCCAATATCTTGTTCTGCTTTTAACGGAAACCAATTTCCTCTTGTGCTCTATTACAACTGTGATATTGGTTTTTTGAGAACAACCTTTAGTATTTCGACCTTTATCCATATTTTGGTTGCTATACGATCTTTGGGTTTTGATGGATTTCGAGTTTAATATATGAACAACAAACATAATATTATGCTGTAGTTTGGTTTAAAATATAGTTTGGAACAAAGATGATTTATATCGAAATAAAGGATGAGTCAGTCTCTTTATGTGTTTGATTTTAATTTTTATGCTCCAAGTTGCGGTTATGAGTACCTTATAACAAAAATATTATATTATACCTACCTAATTTATAAACATATAGAAATTAGTTCTATAATACTCTATTAGATTAAATAAATAGCAAATAGTTACTATCGCAGTGTTATCGTTTAATTATAAATTGGAAATACGAATTGTTTTAGTTAATTATTAGATATAAGTGTAAATGTGAATTCTGAACACATTACCCTAATATTATGAGTATTATTATGCTTAATTAAATAATAATATCAATAATATCAGTCGCTTTATGCGATTTGAAATAATACTTCGTTTTTTAGGAGTAGTTATTCACATTCACTAACGAATAAATATAACTATAAGTATTTAATCTATTCGTTAATAACGTGGTGTAAAAGCCAGAGAAACCTAAGTCAAAGGTTTAAACGGTGAGAGATCTTAAAATTATTTATATACTTCCCGTCGTCTGGGGCCAGATTGAAGTGGTGTGAAGCGTCATAGATAAGGTGGGTGGAACTATGGAAGGCCACTCTAACGAGTGAACGCTTTTTATTCCTTTATTTACTGAATAAATGAAAGAAAAAAAAAGTAATACTTTGTTTCATTGTGTGCTATTTTTTTTAACTCTGCTTTAAACACTATTTAATAAACTTAAGTTTTACTAAGCTCTTCCAAATAGCCTTGCAAGGAACAGGGCTCTAAACAAGGCCACTATTATAGATCATTCGTTCAACTTAAAATCAGAGTTGTAACAATTCATATTTTCACTTTTAATAAAACTGCCTAATAGTATGTTCTTTCATTTAAACAAAAAATTAAAGGCTTAATATATTTATAACATATTGCATAAAAAACTCAACGAACATTACTTGAACACTATAGTTTAAACTATAGGTTTAAAGTAATGTTTGTTGAGAATAATATAATATAGAATATATTAATGGTAATTAGTTAAAAAAAGGTAGTAATGAGTATTATTTTGTTATGAAATAATTTGCTAATGCGTTTTTTAATGAAATCAAAAACTTATTTTTTTCCTAAAACGGCCGTACCGAGGGGTTCTTTGTAAGGCCAAAATATTTCAAAACTAACCCTTACCTACCCTATATCTTATAAAACATAGAAATATTAATATAAAACATTTTTAAACTTTAACGATACGTATTAAAACTAAAAACTAAGTGTTTACATGTTCATAATTTAACATAATTTAAAAATAAAATTTCCTTGTGACTCCCATGTACCCTAGCAGGGCCAACCGTAAAATTTACGATTAGTATTACAAGGACCCACCAGCTTTTCTATGAACACTAGCAATATTTCAACTTAAATCGAGGAAAAAATATTTTTTTTTTCTTATCGTTTCAGCCTGGTGACGTCCACTGCAGGACATATCCTGGCGGAAGGATGTCACCAGGCAGGCCTCCCCCATAGATTTCCAGTGCGGGTCACTCGCTTTTTTTCTTTAGTACCATAAAAAAAATCTTATATGAAAATTCACAGTAAAAAAAGAGAAAATAATAGGTTAATAAAACCTATTATTTTATAGATCGAAGTCTACGAAACGTGGGATCGCACTGCCAAAATAGCGGCGCGAGCGACTTGTTGCCGCGTCTGTGGCCTCGAGTTTGATGGATCTTAGGATATAATAGATAGAATATATCCTTACGTTTCATTAGATTTTCATTGTTCATCCGAACTCGGTACGACGCGCACGTCGTCGTAGTACGTATCAGTTTGGATCGTCCTGACTCCCACAGTGCGCGCGCGTATACAGTGTCTCCGTATTCGCTACGTCGTAGCCCTTGCTCCGTATTAATACGTCGTAGCCCTGCTACGTGCCGCCTACGTGCCGATCCCGCTTTAAAGTGCAGTACCTACAAACTCTATACTGCGTTCTTCAATACAAACTTTATTCGTTAAAAAAGGTTTGGATTGTCGAAAGGCTGAGGAGTTGCCCTGCCTTTGGCCTCCCGTCGGAACTCGTTCCAACGTTGGGTCACGGGGAGCCAGCCCCTCAAAGTTTCATCCCGTGCAAAGTAAGTACACTATAGTGACTAGTTTTGACACTAAATACGTGTTCTGTGTTTAGTTTTACCGTGTTTTTGTGTGAGTACTTTTTATAGTATCTTTCTATATTCATTTACATTTGTGTCCGTATGTTTGAACATTTTGTGACTCTTTGTGACATGTCCACGTACTTAGTACATACTTAGTACATAGTGCTATTACCATGGCCGATCGTGGTTCGCGGTCGCATAGTCGCGACCGTCCCAGCCATTCTCGCGCCACCTCAGGGTCATCATCGCGCAGCTCCACCTCGTCGAGGTCGAGTTCGCGTGCCTCTGAGCGTGCCTACCTTACGCCCACCGAGCCCAGCTCGAGCGGCACGGATACCGCTCGCCCCGGGCCGCCCTCGGTATTCTCGCGGGGGTGTACTGACATCCCCCCGCCCCAATGCCCTCCGACAGCGACCCGCAGTGAGTCCGGGCCACACCGCCGCGCCCGACGGACGCCCGTTCGACGGAGGTGTGCACCCCCCGCCACCCTCCAGCAGCTGCCTCAGTGAGCACCAAGCTCACCTTTACCGCCTCGCCGGCATCACCGCCGCAAGAGGAACGCCGTGCGGTAAGTGTTCCTGTCCCAAGGGCCCCCGCACCGGCCCCCTCGTCGAGCATCATGCCCCCGCCCCCTGCCCGTCTCTCCGCCTGCCGAACTCCGGCCACGTACGCAGCAGCAACTACTGCTGCCCCGACCGGATCTCCATTGGCCTCGACTTCGAGGGCCACATCGCCGATGGACACCACCACGGCAACCACCGCAACACCCGCACCAAACGTGTCTTCGCCGCCGCCTCCCCCCGCCTCCCGCTGCCCACCACTCATTGTGGAAAAGCTGGAGGACTGGGTGAGTCACTTCAGCTGCCTAGCGGAGCTCCTTGGCCACCCTCCCAACGCGAAGCCGCTGGGCCAAGGGGTTAAATTTACCCCTTAGGGAAAGAGGGAATACCGCTGCGTCCAAAAATACCTCGACGAACTGAGTAAGATCGTGCTCGTCAGCTGGTACTCTTACGCGCTCCCGGAGGACCGTGGACTCAAGGTAGGTATCCACGGCCTACCGGTCAACACCCCCACAGACGCTATTGCCGCTGCACTCGCCAGGTAGGGCTTCGAAGTGGAGCACGTGTCCCGGATCCTAGCTAGGAAGGATCGCCCCGGGTGCTCTTACTTTGTGCTGCTGAAACGCACCCCGGACCTGATCCCCGGGATGTACCAGCTGACGGAGCTGCTTTATATGCCAGGTATTAAAGTGGAAGCCTGGCGCGGTAAGGACGGCCCCGCCCAATATCATCGCTGCCAGCAGTTCAGGCACTCCAGCCGGAACTGCCACCGTAGGCTGGCGTGCGTCAGGTGTAGCGAGGAGGCTCTTCGCAAGTGTCTGCCCCCGCCCGACCACCGAACAGCCCACCTGCATTAATTGCAACCCAGCCAACAGCAAGCACTGCCCAGTCTTCAAACGGGAGGCCCGGAACCGCCGAGCGGGCCCCATTGCCTGCACTAATCGCGCATCCAACCGGGTAAGTCGTGACCCACCCATCAGAGGACCCCAAAGAGGTCCCGCCACCACCGCCTACGGCCACATCCCTTATGGCCGAGGCTAATGACCCCGCCCCTCGTCCCTTGTCTTCCACTGTCCCCGCCCCCCGGAAACAGAAAAAAAGGAAGAGATCGAAGAAGAAGGGCCCTAAGTCCGGAGCCACTTCTACGGCTGCAACGGAGCCCCTTGCACTACCGCTCCCTAATGTTGAGGCCGTTCTGGCCGCCTGGGTATGCAACATATCGCCAGGACTACCTAGGAGGAGAACAAGTGTGCAGAGGCCTGGCTGTCTTAGTCGGCAGGAGGCTCCTCCATCAACTCCTCCCAATCCCCTCAGTGTCTTCCCTTTATGCGCTGGGCATCGAAGTGGCACTCGGCACCCACCGCACTCACATATTCGCGTGCTATAAGCCCCCGGGGTCACATTTAGATATCTCCGACATCCACAGGCTCATATCAGATGAGCCGACAGTGATTGCCGGAGATCTAAATTGTAAACACCCCGAGTGGGGCTCCCGCACGTCCAATACGGACGGCAGACGTCTGCTCGCCGACTCCGAGCAAGTCGGGTATACGGTGGTGGGTACATACACCCCCACCCATTACCCCGAGAACCATTTATACTCGCCAGACGTCTTAGACGTTGCTATCGACAGTACAACTTTTACGCCAGCGACGTCTCCAAAGACCCTGGCACCACCGCAGCGTTGTACACCGATGACACGGCGTTCATAGCAAGCTCACTAAACCCCGACCATGCCGCCATTAAACTTCAGAGGACGCTGGACCTTCTCCCTGATTGGCTGAGCGATTGGCGACTATCCGTTAACGCAGGTAAGTCCCAAGCGCTCGCCATCACCGCGAGAAGAGGGTTTCCAGCTCCTCTGAAGATCGGAGACGCCGAAATACCATGGGGGAGAACGGCGAAGTATCTGGGAGTAATCATAGATCGCCGTCTCTCCATGGTCGCCCAGCGTCAGTCAGCCGTGGCAAAGGCCAAATCGGCTACTGCAAAATTACGCCCCGCCTTCTCATCTCCTCAGATCCCCCTCAACATACGGATGGCCTTGTACAAGACGCACATAAGGTCCCGCCGCACCTACGCAGCACCTGCGTGGCACCATTTGCTCTCTTCACCCCAGAAAGGGTCGTTTCAGAGAGCCCAGAACCGGGTGCTGCGCTACATTGCGGGCGCACCTTGGTACGTCCGCAACTCCACTATTGTGAGGGATCTTAAGATGGAGAGTGTGAAGGCCTTCGTGGCCCGGCTCGCCACGAACATGTTCGCGCGAGCGGATGCCTCGCGCCTGGTCGAGCTGACCGACCTGGCGCCGTGGCACGCCCGCCCGCCCGACCTCCACATTCTGCCGAGGGACGCTGTCCCTCTGGCAGACCCAGCGGAGCCCCGCCGCCCGCCTCACTGCCCCCGAAGAGGAGGAGCCCAGGCGCAATGATGCGCCACCCCGCCCTCGAAGAGGAGGAGTCCAGGCGCAATGATGTGCGTCCCGCCGAGGCGCATATCAAGCGCTACATCCACCGCTGGATCGCAGCCCTCCTGGTGATCCTCCCCCTGCACCGGTAGAAAATTAAAATCTACCGGTGGAACCTTCTAATATCCGTCTGGAGCCTATCAGAGTGGCAGCCCTGTTGCCACTCCGTCGCCTCCGTGGCGTACCTTACCCCCCTCTATACAAAGCTGGGGCCCGGAAGTTTATACTCCCACCCTTTCCCCAGGTTGCTCGAATCCACGGTCCGGCAAACGCGGCGCGTGAGGGAGTTGACCCAAACACGTTTCTCGGCCTCCGGGTCGGGACCCCCACGTGTCGCTTGGAGCCGACCGCCGGTCCTGGTTGTGCCTGGTTTTGGCAAACCGCCATCCGTTTTTGCTCGCCACGGGTTTCCCCCGCGTTCTGCCGCGGGGGGTCTTCCCTAAAAACTTGACAAAATGCGCCCAGTACTCGTACTGGGGCATCCCCACCCCAAATAGAAGGGCTTTTGCCCATGGTTTTGGCTCCCCGCCCAAGGCCCTTTTCAGGGGCCTGGCATGAGAAGAACGTCTTCCTCACGTGTCATTAACTACGACTTTTTAATAGTTGGCCTTCATAGAAGCATGGCCTTCCATGATCCACCTAGCTTGTTATCTTATTATTGTTCTAATGTAATATGTTAGAACAATCGAACATCTCTAAACTTACTCCGCAAACAAGTTAGATATCGGATTTGAAAACAGTCCATATTTGAATACTCTGAAATCTAGTAGCTTTTTGGCCTCTTTTTTTTGCTTGCGAATACATGCGCGCAAAAAGAAATCCCGGGAAACCGTAAAAATATTTCCACTATAATATTACTAAGTATAGACAAGTAGATATTATAATACTACAGACCTGTTTCATAGTGTTGCTACACTTACTAGGCGAATATGACATATGCTTGTCTTTTGTCGCTGCTTTCTTTATACTGAGCGACAGAGACAAAACATGCCAAGCTATCTGACAAATACCAGTACTAGTAAATGCACACAGTGTAAAATAGAAATATTTCACACTCTTTTTATTTCGAAACCTTATTATTTTAATGAAATAAAACAAAACATCACGTGGAAGTTCATTTCCTTTAATTAAATAATTTAATTATTAATCATTTGCAGAACCGATGAACAGAATAAAGCCTAATCTTGTCCGCTGTACTAATTATCTTTTTGATCATGTGCCGTAATCTCCACGCTAATTAAATATTACGTATGTTCACAACCTTTATTAATATTTAATAGAGTTTAACGAAATTTAAATCTCAGAAACGGTGGTCATTTAAAAAACCCAAAGGTGGCAACATTCTAATTCCTGTGAAAAAATTAAAATAACCTGAGTTACTTGATAATTAATTAATTAGTACTTGTTAGTACTAATTAATGATATGATATTATGATGAAATGTCAAAAAATGTTTTTTAATCTATCATGCTAAAATCACAGAGTTCTTGTAATATTTTTATTTGTTAAATAAAAAAAGCGAAGGTCGTATAGAATTGTCAAGTTAAGAGTTTGCAAATAACCCAGAATGAACTTTCGTTTGCCAGACTCTATTATTATTGTTGGACAAGTTGTTCCGACACACGTTTCTCCGTCTTAGCTATGAGCTGCAATAAATAAATAACAATACCTACACCTACAACCTACACCTACATTTACTACACCTACATGGGAATATTTAATCGTCGTTTTTAGTATTTTACCGTAATTTTTTCAATACTTTTCACCGTATAAATCTTCCCTGAGCTTCCAGAAATATTTCAAGAACAAAATTAGACAAATCGGTGTAGCCGTTCTCGAGTTTTAGCGAGACATTGGAATTGCAATCCATTTTTAATCAAAACCTCCAAAAAGGAAGCATTTTGCGTTCGGCTGCTTTGTGTATTCAACGATTATCGGAAAATTGGTGAACACACAAAAAGCACACGTCTGTGCACCGATTTGAAAAAAAATTTTTTTTATTGGAAAAGGTATAATCCCAAATTGGTCCTTTTGTAACCAAAGTGGTGACCTGTGTATGGGATCCATGAGGAGTCGAGGGAAATCCTCGAAATTTATATGGAAATTTATAGTGATTTTGACTTTTTCTGAAGTATGTAACCCAAGTATATTATGCTATCAAAAAGTAAGATTTTGTACCAAGGTATACCCTAAATCCAAAAGTACTGAACATAACTCCTGAGTCCCAATATATACATGTTTGGGGATTTCGACGATGTTTAAAGAACATTTATCGATGGGGATCGTTTAAAGAACTGCAATCATATGCCATTACGCCACTTACAGTAATTATCATCATGACCACCATCTTCACACGATACACCAACATATTATTATGATGACATAAATACTCATCAGTGTTTTGTACACCGATATGTCTTTGAAATTTAGCTACTGTCAAAATTATATTCTTGATCATCATCATCATCATCACTATAATATTATATTTAATACTAACTGCTACATTCTTTCCGCAGGCTAATACAATAGATAATATGAATTATTTAATAATATAGTATGTAATTATTATCATCACTGGTGATTATTTATTAGGTCCACAGATCGGTAATGCTTATTTGGATAAATACCACAGCCTCTCTGAAAACCGGCATAAAATAACGCTTTATTTTGCTTTGCCGAGAGAGTGAGAATACCAGCAATCGGCACCAGCCAACTTGAACGTGAATTCTATAAAATATGGTTTTGATCGGGATATTGTTTAGGCTGATACCGACGTCAAAATTATGAAGATTGAGGAGATAAATGGTTAAAATTTTAGGCGAATTTAACCCGGAGAGCGCACATGAAAAGTGTATCGATGCGTGTAGGGTTGTGTGTAAAATACCCTTATAAAAAATCGCCATAATTTCAATACTTAAAAGATATTTAGTAACATACTATAATGATTTGTTAAAGCGACTATTGTTTATAAGATACAACTAGACAAGAAGCTATCTTTTTAATCACATTTTAATAAAAGTATTACAAAAAATTAACCAAATCGTCAATCACTATCTAACAGTAATAAATTATTACCAAAACTATCTTTGTTTTTAAATATTAGCATATGAATAACGTCTATGACAATATTATAGCTGTCCACACTGATTTCGGTGTCGGTGGTTGGTTTGTTGGAACTAGTCCATCTGCGAAGTGAGTTGTTTTATAATTCCCAAGTGTATGCGCTATATAAAATAGTACTCTGTTTTTTCTTGTCTATAACCCAGTGGGACGGGTAACAGACACGACTGGCGAGAAATCTGCCGCAAAACCGACTTTGTACATGATCATCTTTCATATCAAACAATCAAGTGATCAGCCTGCATTGTCCTTACCAGACTTGAAAACAACATTTTTTGTTGTTCTAATACGGGGATTAATCCCACGACCTTGGAGTCAAATTCCAAGCTCTACACCCCACTGGTTTAGAGCTTGGAATTTGACCACGGAGGCGTCATAAAATAAATCAATAAACCGTATCGTAGTATGGAGGCGTCATAACCTACTACACTTTTCGGTTCAGTTGAAAATCGGTGTCATGAATGTGTGCTTGTGTTCTGATACGACATACGTGGCCATAGTCGAACTGAACTATTTTTTGGTCACATTAAGGCACAAATTGTGGTTTCAATATTATGGTTATGGTTTTTTTTTGTATTGAAAATAAATGTTATTTCTTTCTTCTTTCGCCGTACTTACAGTATCTTTTATATTTTTAAGAACATAAACAATATACATCCGTAGCACTACAAGGAACCCTTATAGTTTCGCTCTGTCTATCTGTCTGTCTGCCCGCCCTTCTAACATTATAACATGATGGAAAAAACGGAATCTAATCATGATTTCGTTTTTGCCATCATAAAACAATAAATTTTACAAGTAGAAAGCCACACCTTTTCTACACAATATTTTGGACGAATTAAATAAAGGAAAGGTCGTGTTAACTCGCGCAGACGGCTCAGGGCACGGAGCGGACTTTGAGGAAATTAAAATTTTCGAAAAGTAATACGCACAGTTTCGACTTTTTTTATAATATAGCTAAATTGCTGTACTCATACATACATAGGTGATATATTATGAAGTGATAACTATATTTTTTTAAGAAAAACTATTACCCGACATATAGTATACCTTATGTTACCCGGGCTATTATTACGAATTTATTACGTTTCGCAGTAGTCGAATAAAAATAAAACCCTCCTTTTGGCAGTCAGGAAATAAATCATAGCTCTAAGTAAGTAGTAATCGAAGTTACTGGGTGCTTTGATTTACTTATTCATAATTTCATCACAATTAATAATGTTTCACGCCCAAAGGAAAGGGCACTGGACAGCCAGTGTTATATGAATATAAAACCAACAACCCAGAGAAAACATTATATTATTACAAAGCTAACCCCTAAGTCACGTAACATTGTCTATGTTCTCTATGCAGCCGGCATTCCGCAGACCGGACCGGCTTGTTATGAAAGCCGTACGAATCTGCATAAGGTATAATGTGGAATTTCAAATGTCCCACATAATAGGCTGTAGGAAAATGAAAATTTGGAGAGTTACTAGATTACTAACGGGCTATTTAACAATATTATTATAATAATCTCCTTTTTTATTTGAATAAGACCGGAAAATGCCACGTGAGTTGCTGGTTTTTAATCCACTAAGGAAACCCCGGTACCCTCACTAGTTAGCGTTCTTTCACGGCAGTTTTCTGTAAGTATGAGACACAATAAGTGCAGAAGCTTACAGAGATTCCACCATTCATTAATTCTTCATTTACTATATAATTTTATGGTATTTTACAATACTTTTCTACGTAGATTGAGTATTAGATACTTGGAACTAATGGGATATTTCAGTTAAGGAAAAACCACTACGTTGCACGCACGACGTGAGACCGCGACGCGAGACCGAAATAGGGTCTCGGGTACTGCTGAATATGAATTTATATGGAGCACTAAACAATCCCAGCGACCCGCGTCTCGCGACCGGTGAGTGTGGCCAGAGAACCTTGTCGCCCAGTGGGCCTTTAGTCAAGATGTATTCGATATTTTCGACGGCGAAGTTCGAAAACAAAATGTATAGGATTTGACTTAAGGCATCGCAAGCGACATGTCACCCATAAATTTTTGATTTCGAACTTCGCCGTCGAAATTATCGAATACTTCTTTACTATAGGCCCAGGTTCTCTGGCCAAGCTCGCCTGTTCCGCTGGTTTGCTAGTCGCGGTTGGGGGTCGCGTAGATCGGAAGGCTTAACAGGTCAACCTAGAAACTCCAGTTTTATTAGATTTTACATAGAAGCTAACGTGAACTAATGGAATAATAGTGTTTTATGCAAAGTCTGCTATTTTCTGACTGAGGTATATTTACCAAAGCATTATAATATTCATTTGTCTTCATACAAATCTGTGTTTGTATCGCAAAGAAACATTAGCGCCCTCCACACGGTAGATGGATCTGTGGGGTTTGAACTGCGGATATAACTGTCGTACTTAAAACGATTAAAAATGCGCGGGCCCACACTTTGGAGTGGCAAGTTAAAAAGGAGGGAAAAAATGTAGAATTTCTTAATCGTCAAGACCAAAGTCTAGTCAAAGTCCGCATAAATCGTCAATGAAGTACATAAATAAGACAGTCGATTCGGTAAAGTGGTAGATGCTTTACTGAAACTTCCTAGGGAGTTTCGGAGGAAACACAAAAAGCACGCTTCTTGTAGTTGTACAAGTGTGGGTACTTTAAAATTACGAAGATTGTATAGAAAAATAGTAAAAAAAAATCAGAATTTAAAGGAAATTAGAAATTGTCAGTGCACATTTTATGAAATAATATAAATTAAATATTTGATCTAAATAAAATTAAATGTAAGCTGCAGCTGTAAAAATTAAAAAGTAACTGATATTGAAATAACCTTAAATTACAATTCTAGCTGACCCATGCCCAATTCGTTGGGTTAAACATTTTTACTTTACTAACCAAACCTAAGCTACACCGCCTACCTACAACCTACACTTACGCCAACAATCTACTACATATTCATACTTCCTACTCCTACTACATACAGAAGTAAACCACCTACACCTAAAACCTACCTCTGATACCAACCTCAACAACCAACACATACACCTACACTAACTACGAACTAATCAGAGACACGGGGTCGCTCGGTCAATTCAATATTAGGTACTTTTACCTACAGATTATAGTTTTGATCTCGTGATAACTTCCAAACTGAATGTCGATGAAACAAAGAGTATTTAATTTTTAAAACAATAATCCTCATGAGTGACCTATTTATTTGGATAAGGATTTATATTAAAACACTAAAGAAATCAACGTTTTGTTGTTTCTGTGTTTTGATTAAATTCTATAAGACAAATCTGTTTTACTACCTTCGTCGCGGACTTTTTTGTAGATATTACTATGTTCTTTAATGTTGTAGGACATTATTTTGCGCTATCATCAATAGGCAATTTTTTACACCTTACGTCACATTATTGAAGTTTTAGCGGGTATCCCTATTATTTTTCTAGTAATAAATATGACATATAAGTAAAAGAAATAATGTAGCATTCTATTGGTGATTTTTTTTAGAATCGATCCAGTAGTTTTTGTGTGAATCGGGAAGAAACATACAAAAATATAAAAATCGTCTTTAATATCTTTATATATATAATTATACTGTACGTGTGTATGTCACTGAACTCCTCCTAAACGGCTGGACCGATTTGAATTAATTTTATTGTATGCGTTTGGGTGGCGCCCTGGATGGTTTAGATTCACAAATCAGCCCGGCAGGACAACGTCTGACGGGTCCGCTCGTATTAGTATATAATTATAGACATAAAAGTATAAATTATTATAGATTGTATATAGATAATAACAAATGCCCATAAAATACCTTTTTTTCCGATTCGTTGAAACTTTTATTAAATTTAATTTAAATAATATAAAAAGCACTTTTCATTCGCTATTTCACATAAGCCCCTAAAGTTTCATTTGCGGGATGGCGTTATGTCGTGTACGGTCCCTAAAGCGCCTAGTACTTAAATATTGGCCCACTGCACAATCTAGCGGGTATGCTCAAGTTAAGGCGCGTCTCCTGCGCGTGTTTTTTTCGAAACATTACGCAAAACATCGAAATATTTGGGCGTGGCTATTCATATTTATGTAGGAATACACAATGTTTTTGTCTTCTGAGATGAACGGAACACATTCCCCGCCCGGATAGAGAGGGGAAGGAATGTTTCATTTCTTATCAACTGTTCATTGTTTCATTTCTTATCAACACCACTCACATGACCATTAAACATAGAAATAAGGAATAAATTATTTATCAATCCCAAATCGGTTTTCTATTCGTAACTCCTGATAAATACTAAAATTACTGGTCAGTTAATATGGCCTAACTCGAAATCGGGTCTAAAAAGGCCACAAAAGGCATACAAAAATAGTGAAATGGTAAAATGGCTACATGATTCAGCTGATTTCATCATATTAGAAAACATCAATTTTGATAGTTTTCAATAGAAATGCGTTAAATGGCGCACATAATATGAGTTGAAAAAAAATAATCTAATATTTATGGACGCTTCACACCACGTCAATCTGATCCCGTGGTAAGTTCTCAAAGAACTTGTGTCACGAGTACCAGACAACGGAAATATATATTTTAATACTTTTATATTATACACAAATTTCAGATCTTTATTATATTATACACTTATTTAATACACATCGATGATCCAGGAACACGGAAAAACTTTTTGTTCCTTCGGCCTAATTCGAACCCGCGACCACCAACTGCTTGAGCTTGCAGCTTGAGCACCAACACGCTCAACCACTGAGCCACAGCCAACAGCCAACACATATATGAAACTCCTAGAGTGGCCATTTTAGACCCCCTGTGTTTTCTCCTAGATTCTGCATCTGCAATCGCTAAAACTGCGAGTGCTTACGTCTTCCTCATCGGAACTCATGATCTTGTCTACACAAAATGTTTTGTTTCAATCAAAAACATTTTCTATAGCTGGTGACAGCTTGTGTATGAAAACAAATGTTTTTGTTTCATGTTTTCTGTGTAACGTTTCGAAAAAAACATGAGCAGCAGGTCACGTCTTTAATTGTACACACTAATAATACAATATATATACATTTATATATATACATTTTATCAGAATGTAAGGGTAGCCTAGCGGGTCTGGGATCATAGTCCATTATATTCTTTCGTAATATATTATTTTTATATTGACTGTGATCCCTGATAATTATAATTTTTTGGATTTTAAAATACAAGAAATATGATCACTTTTTATAAGTATAAGTACGTTCTAATTTTATACTTAGTAAAATTATAATAAATTACAAACGTAGTAAATCCATGAAATAGCTCGAGACCTACAATTATTTTGCTTTAGACTTGAAATAATAATAGATATTAATTAATATCGTTCTACGTCGACGCGGTTATCTTGTTGTTGAGCTAAATTTAATTTAATTGACAAAGCTTTAATTAAATGATTTCGATTGTAATTTGAAATTGTAATTAATTGAAATAGCAATAAATATAACTGTTAATAGAAACTGTTTCGTAGTTTATGACGTTCATTGAAATATTTCAAATCTAGAGTCGACAGCAATATATGGTAACAAATTTGAACACATTGTAAACAATATGTTAAATTGGCAAACATTTAATTGCGGGTTTGTATGAATTTTTGATCATATACTTATGTATATGATCAAAAAGCAATATTGCTTGCATTATTGTTAAGATCACACATCAAAGTAGCATAATACGCGCGCTACGTCGCGTATCGTTACGCCGCCGCGGCGCCCTAGGATTTGTATGTCATTTTTTGCCGTAGTGCCTGTGTTGAATACCGCAGCTATCGCGCAGTGCCGGTGTTGAAAACCGCAGCTATCACGCAGTGCCGGTGTTGAACACCGCAGCTATCGCGCAGTGCCGGTGTTGAAAACCGCAGCTATCGCGGTGGCGGTGGCGAAATCCACAAAAATCCGGCGACGCCGCACGGTATGATATAATATAATAACTACAATTTTTATAAAAAAAACCTATAACCCGACTACGTAAATTACGAATATATTGACACCTCATTTATTAAAATCGTACCTGTAGCTTAGGCGCTACGGTAGATAAACATACACACATGCGTATATAGAAGCCACAGGGAAGGGTAATGATTATACCCTTCCTTGTGGCTTCGCCGTAGTCGGGTAAAAATTTAATTACTATATCATTCCAGGAATAAATTTCCTTAACGAACCACGCAACTTGTCGACGTGGCCAACAGAGAAACCCGCTTAACGCTTAGGATCGAATTTTAGTACGAGGTAGTGAGCGATATAACTCACTTGCCGTTTCCTCGAGCGCTCAGAGTTTATCAATTATGAGACATCTTGAAAACCCGCAATTCTGTTTTGTTGGAGCCATTTTTCCTTAGAGTGTATTAAGCAATTTGCAAAAATATAACTGATAAAATGTAACAGAACAATTAAATTATAAAAAAATCTTATAAACAGAAGGAAGAGACAGAAACAAGGCCATCATAACAAATTTTCTACTATACTGAAAACAATAATTTTGTGAAGAAAGTATTTATACAAGAAACTAAAAATTTAATAAACCTATAAACCTGTCGCTTATCAATTTATAGTCTGTGTGTGTGTGGGTGAGGACAGTTGAATTCATTAGGATCTCTGCGTGATCGGAATTGATTTATAACCGCTGATTAGTAACCGAACAAAGGAGAAACTCCATACAAAATGTGCTTCGCATGAAAAAATTTCATGCATATTTACGTAATTTAATGTTATTTTTTATAGGGGAGTTCAAATGAGTGTAGCAACTTTATTATTAGCAATGGCAATTTATTTTAAAAGACAAACACTTGCTTTTACGTTTAAAACTAAGGTCATAACTACGAGTATTGCATGACTTAGGTACCTACAATTATAATATTATAATTTGCTTGAAAAGTTAAAAAAAGAAAAGAGAAACAAGAACGGCGTCAATCAATGCTATCTAACACTAAGCACTTGTTCAATGCTTCGCTTCTGTTTCTCAAATTTATTATGTGGTGTTCGGTTTTTTCCCCTTTTTCTCGTTCTTTGTTCGGGTTTTAATAAAAAAATGTATCGCACGTGGTCGTAAATCGTCCGAGTCGTATTCAGGATGACACATCGATTCCGACCCGACCCGACACAGACGAGAGAATTACGGTGTGAAGACATTTGCTCAGTAATTTGTCTTGTTCAGCTTTTGTGAATTTCCTTGTTTAATTATCTGTGTAAAGGCTTCAAAGTGAATCAGTAAATATTTGCAGTGTCAGAGCCCTCACATCTTCTAGCACTGGACCCAAACCGGAAAAGATAACGGCACAACCATTCTGCGCTTTCGGGGGTCCTGGCGTTTGAGTTAGACCTAAAACTTAGTTTACTCCTTGATCTTGACCCTCCCTGGAAGTAGTCTTCGAACCTCCTCCCGAAGAGCAGGGCTCCCACAGCAGTGCTAATATTATTGACTAGCTGCCCCGACACACGTTGTTCCGTCTTAACTATGAACTGTAATAAATAACTGCACCTAAACCTACACCAACATCTACACCTATAACTACGTCTACACCTACACCCATATCTACACCTGCCAACCTACTGGAGCCGGTTTTTGAAGAAAACATTGAAATAAACCAAACGGGTAAACTGAACGCACCCATAAATATTTGACAGTCAAGTGATAAACTGAACACAATGAACAGTTAGTAGGGGAAAATTCAATCGCCTTATTTAGTATTTTCCCGCAATTATTCCAATTTTTCTCACCGTTTAAACTTTCTCTGATCTTCCACAATTATTTGAAGGCACAAATTTGCCAAATCGTTTCATCTGTTCTCGAGTTTAAGGACATTGGAATTGCAATCCATTTTTAGGGTCCCTTCCCAACGACTTGTATCTTCTTATGTACTGAATGAAGTTCAATTTTGAATCGCTAATTCTTACATACAGCACCTCGTCGTCTATTGACTTATTTTGGTGTGAGCGGACTCTTATAAAATAATAATAATAATAATATATATGGACGCTTGACACCATGTCAATCTGGCGCCGTGCTGAGTATCCGAAGATCTTGTGTTACAGGTACCAGAAAACGGGAAGTATATTTAATACTTTTATACTATACATATATTTAAGATTTTTATTATATTATTTATACACAATATATTTAATACACATCCATGACCCAAGAACACTGAAAAATTGTCGTTCCTTCGGCGGGATTCGAACGGGCCAACGCGCTGAATCACTGAGCCACAGAGGTGCAAGGAGTATAACTGCTGAATAACTACCCTAACTGCTTTTTAGACAGATAGCTAACTAGAAACGTTAAACAGTCGGTGTTTAAACACAACACACATTTATAATTCTACACTTCGTACTAAAGCACGCAGATGTGGTCAGAAAAGCGAAATACCGGGCAGCACTCAAGTGTGGTAAATATTTGCACGAGGCGAGCCGCACAAAGTTGAGTTGCGGGTAGTCGGGAAATGTTCAACTTGAATTTGTGGGATTTTTTACGGATTACGTACCTACATATTTTATGTAATCTGATTTATATAGTAAATAGTAACAAAATCTGAAGCAGGTATTTTATGTATGTAGTGCGCGTGAAGCTACGCACTACATATCGCTCATTGAATACAAAAGGCTCACAAATCAAAAAAGTCGAAAAATCGTTTAATTCCAAAATAGTGATTTAATCACTATTAATTTTCATGTAATTTCTAATTGAATTTATCAACTGCCCTTTATTAATTTTAAGGTTTAGCGCCATATTATCTTTAGTGCAACTACTATTTTGTGAGTTGCGCACATTACATAAATTATATAAATCAAAAACCACACACCACGACCGCTCAGTTTACAAGGTAAGGCGTAGTTTCGTTACATTGCAGAACTCTGTCATCACTGTTTCATTTGTCATCTGAGTTCTACGGTAAAATTGACAAAATATGATAACAATAATTAATTGTAAAGGCAGCAGGGGCCCAAACTTGAAACTTGCTTGCAAGAACTTGTGTCAAAAAATTTAGTAGTGACTAAAAAATCTACTGTAATTCATGAAGTAATAAATGTACCATACACTGATTGATGCACGCCCGCGTGGTGACGTATCGTGTTTCTTGATTATAATTTCAACACCTTATACAAAGATCTTAAATACCAAATATTTGACATCAGCAATATTTACTTGATCCAAACATGTCCGGAAAGTACATTGCTTATCAATATATCATCATCATCATAATCATCGTCAGCCCCTAGTCGTCCACTGCTGGACATAAGCCAGCCATTTCGCGCCACCATACCCGGTCCTCTGCCTTCCGCATCCAACCGCTTCCCGCCACTCTCTTTAGGTCGTCGGTCCACCTCGCGGAAGGTCGTCTACGGATCGGGTTATTCGCGGTCTCCCCTACAAAACCATATATCACGTAAATGACAAAAACCCACTACTATATTGAGTATCAACCTTAGATACTACTCACGAATACAGAGTTATTGAGTATCAATCTTAGATACTGCTCACAAATACAGACTTATTGAGTATCAACCTTAGATACTGCTCACGAATACAGACTTATTGAGTATCGATCTTAGATACTGCTCACGAATACAGAGTTATTGAGTATCAATCTTAGATACTGCTCACGAATACAGACTTATTGAGTATCAACCTTAGATACTGCTCACGAATACAGAGTTATTGAGTATCAATCTTAGATACTGCCCACGAATACAGACTTATTGAGTATCAACCTTAGATACTGCTCACGATACAGAGTTATTGAGTATCAACCTTCGATACTGCTCACGAATACAGAGTTATTGATTATCAACCTTCGATACTGCTCACCAATATAGATTTATTTCCCGTACACAAAGCTTAGGTCGTATTAATTTCTCACCAACAATTAATTATATAACAATTAATGACTTTAATTCTTACACTATAAGATCCAATACTTACTTATGTATGATTAATTTCTCATATTCACTTATACACATGATCAAATTCACGTGAAGAAAAGGGACAGTTGCGTCCTTAGTTCATTTCGATATTTAATTTAAATAACATTTTAATCAAGTTTTAAGACATATTTGTCTAAAAACGCATTCCAATATTAAAGATTGAATAAAAACTGACAGAAAATAAGATATTCAATGTTTTTTTGGGATGGTTAGGCCCCCTTGCGCAGACCTGGGTTAAAGTTAACCCTGGGTTAAAATATCATGCCTTCTCTTTCATAAACATGAAGTACGCGAGAGATGACATGATATATAACCCAGACATGCGCAAGTGGGTCTTAAAGTTTTATTTTTACACTTATTTACCATGTTGCCGGTTGGATAGCACGTGCGCGAGTGCGTGCCCAGGGGTGCTTACTCGCATTTCAAGCACACATCAGTCATATATACATTTCAAACATTCCTGCTAAATCTACGGATTTCTAGTATCTTTGACCTTATATAAAATCTGCTGCTGCGCTCGCTGCAGTGTTTTGTGACGTGGTAGTATTTTGAGGTTCATTGGCACACGTCCAAGAGGGTAAGTACGTAATATGGTATTTGTGTCCTCCGACAGGGACCGGAAAAGCAAGATTTACTATCTAGTTTATAAATATTGCAGACAAGTGAGGCTTTACGAAATTTTGATGCACTTTAGTAAACATTAATAACTAGGTTTTGCCCTCATGAGGGGAGAATAATGACAAATAATGATGGATACCTGTATTAGTATACATTTCGTACATTTTACCACGATACAAAGTATCATAATCCTACTAATATTATAAATGTGAAAGTTTGTGAGGATGGGTAGATGGATGGATGTATGGATGGATGGAGGTTTGCAACTCTTTCACGCAAAAACTACCGAATGGAATTCGATACTACTTTTTATAGCCATACAAAACATAGGCTACTTTTTATCCCGGAAGACTACAGTATTCCCACGGGATACCCGATAGTATATTTACATGGAAGGAGCCGCGGTAAACACTAGTAGCAGCTAGTATATAATACTTCAGAGCCAAAAGTACTACCATACCAAATTTCATCAAAATCCGATCAGTAGTTTTTGTGTGATGAAGTCACAAACATCCATCCATACATCCAAATTCCAAACGTTCTTACGAACCATCACATTTACAATAGTAGTAGGACTTTAAAACTAAATTCAAAGCTGTATAGTCCCACTGCTCTGTATACAAAATAATAAAAGGACATATCATTTTATGGCCTGATTTCCCATTACAAATTATAACGACACTTGTACTTTACAATGCCATAAAATACGATGATGCCATAAACGTAAAAAACGATAACTGACGTCGATTGTGAAACGTCCTATCAGTGGACATAAAACTTGTTTGAAAAGGGTTGACTAATAAACTGATCCTTATGCGGGGGACAGACTAACGTATAACGGCTATAGATGGTGATTGTGGTCAAGACCTATGGGTAGACGAATCAGCTCGTGGGAATAGTGGCAGCACCAAAGGGAGATCACCGACCGAGCCAGGTGGTATGCTTGTCAGGCCGAAGCCCACGTGTAAGCATTTCAGTACACATATAGCGCCGAACTGTGAAAACTTCGATAGCGCGATTCAGAATTGTGGCGCTAATTGGTCCGCCACAAGCTGATGGTAGACGATGATTACTTGCAACACCAGAGGAGATTAAGTGCGTTGGCTGTGGTCTGCTGCTGTGGCTTGTAGTCTTTTAACTAAAGCGAGGAGCCAGTCGCTCTCGAGTCATCGAGTTATTACTCGCCGGTATTCTATATAAAAGCTAAAATTTTCTACAGCTAAGCCCAGACTAAGTGTTCGCGCCAACCCTAGCGCGACGTTTAGAATAAACACAAAGGACATCACTACGTGAAGTATGGCCGACCGACTCAGGGGCGCTGTCAGAGAGTGACGAACACTTGCATTTAGATCACCTTCCGCGCCGGATGCATTTTCAGCTCATCCCGAAACCTAGTGAACGCGAACGCGTGTGCGCATATTTATTTGTGCTCGTTAATATAATACCAAATTCGCCGGCGAACCGCGATAAATCTATCGATAATCCGCTCAACAGCTGTGTAGTGTAGTGAGAAGAAACCTCCGCCCAGATACAGAACCACCAGCTCAGCAAAAAGGTCAGTCCCAGATTTCTCCAGCCCTCACGTTAACCTATATACCTACTTCCCTCAGCTCAAAGTCGTATGTGTAAGTTCCTAGCTTACCAATTTCTTGGTCCATCGAGCCTTCGTGAAGCCCTTCTCCCTATTACCGGCGTTGGGCCTCATTAGAACCAGCACCTACAGTTCCACTCCGCCCAATTCTGCACAGAAAATCAGCTCGATTATTTATATTTTGTCCAATTAATTCTGGCCAGGCCGCCCCGCCATTTTAAAACCAAGTTACAGTCCATTCCCATTATCAATTCGGCACATTTAACATTAAACCCCTATTATGTACATTGATATTAACCTATATGTTAATTATTTAAATTATTTTGTGCATATTTCGGCCCATAAATTCATAGGAAAAACCCAAAAAAAAAAATTAAAAAAAAATAGTGGGTAGGTTGTCGGCTTATTGTCGAACAAAGAACTCGAACATTCCAGAACTTCCCTAACGTACCTAATACATGGTTTGTGCCAATAATATCTCATATAATTTTCTCAGCTCTTAATTACATACAAAATATTTTAATGTTTGATTCGCATATAAAATAAGTAATAACTAGTGCGTATTGTGAATTACGTTCGGCTCATAACAGAATTGTGAATCGTCGTTGCATTACTAAGTATTTTATCTATATATAACGTTTATATCTTCATATTCTCAATTTTTAAAACACAATATTAATTAACTTAGCATTATTTTAATAGTTATGAGTCGCATAACATCTCAAGTGCCCATACAAACATCGTCGGCTCGCTTCGGTACTTGATTTTTGTGCATTCTGTAGGTAATAGGCACACGCACACGGCGCCCGTGCGTAAACAACAGCTGGTTACATTCATTCTCAATTAGGTATTCTTCATAGAATAAATAGTGACCTTCACATTGAATTCATATCTTATCTACGTTCTGTGTTTATACAAATATATTATAGGTGTTACGTTACAGCTGTTTTGAATAAGTCGGCACACTGTTGAGATTGAGACTGCTCATACCTACTTGCATTGTTTTTCATTGCGTTGTTTTGTTTCTAACGCGCCCGCTAAGATTTGTTTATATTCAAACTTCAGGACATTAATATGATTATACAGACGACTTCTAACGCATTAATCTCCGCTCATCAAACATACACTTGTACTATATTGGCATCAGGCGATCGGTCAGCTCATTTGTTAATTAACTCGTACACATTTTATGATAAAATTGTATACATTGTCGGCACATTATTAAAATCTATTTTCTGCGTTTTAATTAATTGCGCGCGTATTTTCCGCTCATTACTTTTAAATATTTATCTTAGTTACACGCATATATTTTTAAACATGCCTACAAAATCGCAAGCGGCCATATTTAGGCAAACTATAAAATCTATTAGTAGGCTCAGACGTTTTGGGTCACGTTTTAGATGGTACTAAGATTGCTTTGGGCCCGGGGAAGCCCATAGCCTTCGGCACGATTTTTTGATTTTGCACTCAAGTTGGCTCTGCTCATGTTACTCATACTCATTATACTCAGTCGGCTCACTCTACACATTCTGCTCATTCTACTCATGATATTTGCAAAAACTCCGCCCCATCGTTTACAAACATTTGAATCAAATAGAGTAACAAAAATTAACTCAAATTCACTCACACTTAAGTGGCGTCATGTACCTTCCCAATTAAATCCTGCTGACTGTGCAAGCAGAGGATTATCAGCTCAAGCTCTCTCCGCTCATGATTTATGGTGGTCTCCTCCTTGGCTCAAATTGCCAGAGGATACCTGGCCCAAGATGCCTTCAGCTCATACTCGACAAGACTTGCCAGGGCTCAAACCAAAATACGTACCATGCAATTTCTCGATACCCGGTGTCGATAGTGATCTGCTCACTCGCTTCAGCTCTTTAGGAAAACTAACTGGTGTCACTGCCTACATGAGGCGATTCATTCGTAACTGTAAACTAAATTCAAACTCGCGACAACTAGGCCCTCTAACTGTAAGTGAACGTAGAGAAGCATTACTCTTCTGGATCCGCTCTGTACAGCAGAATGCATTCGCAGAAGATATTCACCGCCTGCAAACCGATAGAATCTGCACAGTACGACTACAACGTCTGTCGCCTTTTACGCAGGACGGTCTCCTCAGAGTAGGAGGTAGACTCACTCGTTCGGAACTCACATACGATGCTCAACACCCATTCATTTTGCCTAGTTCTAGTCCGCTCGTAGACCTCATAATAGATCACTATCATCGCATACACTGCCACCCTGGCACGGACACGCTACATGCTATTTTACGTCAGCAATTTTGGATATTATCTGCCCGCCGCATTATAAGGCACAGAACGTTTAAATGCATAAGATGTTTCCGTTGCCGCGCTCATCCCGAAGTACCTATCATGGCTGACCTGCCAGCTGATAGAGTCATACCTCAGCCCGTATTTAGTCACGTATCAACAGATTTCGCCGGACCGTTTCTGCTCAAATCAAGTCAATTACGTAATGCTAAGTTAATTAAGGGATATTTTTGCATATTTGTTTGCCTCACTACAAAGGCGGTTCACTTAGAACCAGTCTCATCGCTCACTGCCGAAGCGTTTATTGCAACATTACAAAGGTTCTGCTCACGTCGCGGACTTCCGGTATTGATACGCTCGGATTGTGGCACAAATTATTTAGGAGCTAGGAATCATCTACTAGAGGTACAACAATTTCTCAATGACAATAACGACGCCATTTCTCATAAACTCTCAACTCAAAATATAACTTGGTTACTCAATCCGCCTAAAGCCCCATGGATGGGAGGTATCCATGAGATTAATGTTAAATCCACAAAGCAACTTCTATACCGTGTTATCGGTGAGCAACACCTCACTTTCGAGGAATTCTTAACTCTGCTCACTAGAATCGAAGCTGTGTTAAACTCTCGGCCCATCAGTCCACTTTCGTCCGATCCCACGGACTATCAGCCCCTTACTGCTGGCCACTTTCTCATTGGCCGTCCGCTCACAGCTCTCCCCGAGCTGACTCTAGATGAAAGAGTAATATCTCCGCTCAAACGCTTTCAGCTCATTCAATCACTCTCTCAGCGCTTTTGGAACCTTTGGACCAAGTCCTACCTCCATACCCTTCAAATCCGCTCCAAATGGCTTTCCTCTTCCTCTCCACCCAAAATTGGAGAACTGGTTCTGCTCAAGGAGGACAATTTGCCTCCTCTACAATGGAAGATGGGAAGAATCTCACGTCTGCTACCTGGGAAGGATGGAGTCATCAGAGTTGTGGACTTGGACACGACTCAAGGCCAGCTGCGGAGGCCTGTCGGCAAGATTGCCCGGCTCCCACTGGATTCTGCTCAGGATGGGGCTCAGCTCGCCGCCTGTGCGGGCCCCCCAGGATGTTCGCGCCAACCCTAGCGCGACGTTTAGAATAAACACAAAGGACATCACTACGTGAAGTATGGCCGACCGACTCAGGGGCGCTGTCAGAGAGTGACGAACACTTGCATTTAGATCACCTTCCGCGCCGGATGCATTTTCAGCTCATCCCGAAACCTAGTGAACGCGAACGCGTGTGCGCATATTTATTTGTGCTCGTTAATATAATACCAAATTCGCCGGCGAACCGCGATAAATCTATCGATAATCCGCTCAACAGCTGTGTAGTGTAGTGAGAAGAAACCTCCGCCCAGATACAGAACCACCAGCTCAGCAAAAAGGTCAGTCCCAGATTTCTCCAGCCCTCACGTTAACCTATATACCTACTTCCCTCAGCTCAAAGTCGTATGTGTAAGTTCCTAGCTTACACACTAAGGCCAAGCCGCACAGTTTTGTGTAGAATTAATGCCAACGGGTCAATTCACACCGAAATGAAACGATACGCAACATGGTGCTGCATTTTAAAAAAGCCATCCAAAGTTAAACTTTATTCACTACACAAGAAGATACACGTTTCACTGCAAGAGTTAGAATGGCATGCGCTGCACAGCGCATGCGCAGTGTATGACTGTTGTCATATGAAAAGTGTCTCTTTTTGTCTAGTGTATAAATTTCAATTCTCAATAGCTATCTAAAAAATGCAGTGCCGTGTATTGTTGTGGTGTGAACTGACCCTTACGTTATCGCTAACAGCGGCGTTACCTAGTTATTAGCTATAATTATGATATTTACTTGAAATTTTTACTTAAAGGAATAAAATATTATATATAGGTTTTTATATCGACCGTTAAGGAAGAACGTTCAATAAATTCAATGTCTTATACTCTAACCAAGAACTTAATGGAATAATTTCACCTCAAGAAGATAAATTCGAAGAGATTCGAAGTAAGAAATGTTATAAAAACGTAAATATTTTTACATCCCATTTTACATTTATTTTAGATACTAAAGTTATATGTATGTACTATAATGACTAATATAAATTCTTAAATATTATTATAAAAGAAACATAATAATAATTTACAAAATATTGTATACAGTTCGTAGCACATCTACGAGATTATGTGCTACGTAAAATTGTAGCCCTGCTACGAAGGCACTCTACGAAATTATGCAGTCTTATTTTTGTAGTGGGCTGTGAGTATTATCTTCATACTATTGTTGCTAGTGAAATCATCATCATCAGTAGTTAACTTAAGTCACTGGCTTATTATCTTCTTCTTCTCTTATAAATATAAAAACGAGTTGTAATTTCAATGTCGCGCTAACTTGGAAACGGCTTATCCGATTTGGTTGCTTTTGGTCTTGAAATAATTGTGAAAGTTCAGGAAAGGCTTAAAAGGTGAGAAACATTGAAAAAAAAGGCGAAGAAAACACAAAAACGTCAGTTAAATTGTCCCAGCCTAACCGTTCACTGGGTTGAGGGTTCAATGTGTCACATGACTGTCAAATATTTACCGGTGACCCTGAAATTCTACAGAAACGTTCCTACTTAACCTCAATCAAGATTCCGCGTATTATTCCAATAAATTCCAGAATGCGTGGCAAGCAATCATCTATTCGTGAATTTATTACGCTATAAAAAGCAACAACTTGGTATATATCATTATGTTTGGCTTGTGTAAATGGGGCGATGACGGGAAAGAGAGAGAAAACAAAGTCATAACGAATAATAATAATATTTTATAATATTCGTCTTTTTATGCTACCATTACTAGATACCTAAAGCCCGAGACGTTCCCTGTAATGATAGAATCGTTACATTTTTACGTTGTTTTACGCTGTAGGCAAATATTTGAAAATAAATATTAAAAACTAGACACGTTTTAGGGTTCCGTACCCAAAGGGTAAAACGGGACCCTATTACTGAGACTTCGATGTCTGTCTGTCCGTCAGTCCGTCCATCCGTCTGTCTGTCACCAGGTTGTATTTCCACAACCGTGATAATTAAAATTTTAACAGGTGATGTGTTTCTGTTGTCGCTAGGACAACAAATACTTGCTTAAAAACAGAATAAAATGAATAGTTTCTTTTTTTGACGACTTGTACAAAACCTTTCGAGCGCCAGTCAGACACGCACTTGGCCGGTTTTTGTAATACCATTATAAAATGCTGTATATCATAATCCTAGGCCGCTTGTCTAGTCTAGCAAGTAAATCCTTTAATTCTTTTCCCATCACACGTGGACGTTTTTAATCTGCTTGACTAACGTGCGTGGGTATAAGAGTTCGAGAACATATTAAACTTTGTTAAAAAAACCAAAAACAAACATAACATCATAAAATTTATTTTTAATCAACATGCTACTTAAACAAAATTTCCCGGAATAAATATCAAAAAGCCGCTGGATAAGTGGAGGATTGGTCTTCTACTAATTTGGCTGAACTCCAACTGGAGAATTGAGGTATAAACTGCGCCTGAACGGTTATCCTATTTGCAAGAAGATAATAAACATTCTCATATTCACAGTTTAGCTACATGGAAGTGTAACAGAGTTTTATTTGAAGTTGCATTTTTGGCCAGAATTTTTAAATTCCGTATATTAGTGTGGTAGTGATAAATGTTAAGAAAATCTGTCAAAGTTCTGTTGTTTGATTGCTGTTAAGGCTTGTATGATTTATACTACGGAGCAAAGGCAAGTCACGGGTTAGCTCACACAAACGTGGCGTTGAATATTTAAAATTGTGATTCAAAATTATACTTTATTCAGTATACAAGATACACGTTTGCGTCCATGCGCGTGCGTTGGTGTGAACCAAAACTATATATAGTCTAAGGACTATAGAATCAGAACTTTTAGTCATAGCAAATTGAGCTTTATCGACGAGGTCACCCATCCTCGTGGTGGCCGCGCGGTTGGGTGATTGTTATTAGTTTGTACACTGTGGCCAAGTCGATAAAGCTCAATTTGCTATCAATGAAAACAGGCGATTAACCTGCGCTCGCCTCGTCTAACTGGGTAATATTAAAATCAAATCTAAACGTCGAAGTGAAATGTTTTGTCGAGCTTTTTAAAATGAATTCAACAAAAAATCTGCTACTGTTTTTTTGTATCTTTAGTATTATACATTCTATATTTTATATATATATATATATATATATATATATATATATATATATATATATATATCTGTTAAGGACAGCGGCCTCGTAACGTAAAACATTAGTGAATTTAAATGTGAACGATAAACGTGTAATTAAAACAGTACATAAAACTATAATAGTGAATACTCAGTGACTATATGTATAGATTTATATGGCATCAGTGTGTAAAAGTCGTATTATATGGTGTTTTATCAAGTGCAGGTTATTTTGCTTATATATTTTTAACTAAAGCTAATTTTAACGTAGCTTCTTTTGATTTGTGTAAATAAACATAATACCTAACGTGTAGCATAACGATTAAGAATATATAATAAAGGGTTAAATAGTTATTAAGAAAATAATGGTAAAAATGTAAAACATTTCTTATATGGTAAGCTGTAAATTGCACATATCTTTTTTATAGAATAAGGTCTCTAGTATATAAGGTTTTATGTATATGGTTTTTACAATAAAGAATTTTTCACAACGCGTTTTGCTTCAACTGGCTCATGAAAAATAGGGAAAATTATGGAAAATAGCCGTATAGAGAGGTAAAAGTGAGATAGCGAATCGGCCCGAAAGAGGTGTACGGGCGGGGCTCTCTATACGGCATTGCCATGAGCCAGGTAAGCAAAGCGAAAAAAGTGAAAATCGTTCTCCTCCTTCCAGCGAAAAAAGTGTTTTATTATCGCCCCGGCTCTGCCCAAATCGGTGTAACCTTGCTATCTTCGATTCTAATCTGAGCCGGCAGTTGAACCCCTGTGAAATTATACAGTCCTGTACTGTAGTGCCTGGTCCTTTGGCGAGCCGAATTTCAAGATCGAAGAAAAATTCGAAGTCCATATCAAGTTCAAAATAACGAAGACGGCACATATAAAAATTTGAACAGCTGTTGTGGACATAGAAAAAATTCCGAAGAATCAAGATAGAAATTTTTACTGAAGACTGGACTTAGAAAATTTTCGTCAGCTGTTCTGAACATAGAAAAATTTCCGAAGATTCAAGATAGAAATTTTTTCTGAAGACCGGACTTAGAAAATTTTCGTCAGCTGTTCTGAACATAGAAAAAATTTTTTGAAGATTCAAGATAGAAGAATTCTATCAAGTCGGAACATTGGAAACTTTATCAAGATTTATCAACGGGAATCAACGCCAGGGATTAGATTGGACTCATATACACACAAGATACAAGGATACACCGCTGCGAACGGAAGAAAGGATTCGCAGATTTTTCATCGGAAAAACCTCCCGAAGATTCTTGAAAAGGAAGATTAACATTGAAGATTAACATTGAAGATCAACATTGAAGATTAACATTGAAGATTAACATTTGAGATTAACATTTGAAGATGGTTATGATAAGAAGTCAGAGTGGGGCCGAGGAGAACCAGCAGCAACCACGAAGATTTCCGGATCCGCCACGATCGCCGTCCGCTGCCGCTACGAGCCAGCCGCCGCCGACCGAGGGAAGAGCGGATCTGCTTCAAACTATTTTGAAACCGAGACCAGGTACCAGCAAGGCGCCTGCAGCCTCGGAAGTACAAACCCTAGCCAGAAAGAAGGCTATTTCAATTAGATCGCGTCGATCGACAGCAAGTGTCGTCGCGCGTATGCATTACGAGGCGGAGGAGAAACTCGCCGCTCTTCGTAAGAAGGAACTGCAGATCGAAGCAGAACTTATAAAGAAGAAGCTCGCCACTCGTCGCCACTGACGCGACCTGCAGAAGATGGTAGCAGCCCCGACGACGACGAGCCATCAGAACAGGTGGAGCAACGTGTCCGAGCCTGGCTAAGCGAACAGGGTCCCGAACCCGAAGAGGCTAGACAAGAGCCGACATCAATGGAAGAAAGAGAGACGCCGAAGCCAGAAGACATGCCACCGAAGGGAGCACAGAAGACGAGGTTCGAGTGGCCGCAGCAACGCCGCCCACGCTCACCCACACCGCCCACGTCTAGGGCTAATGGAGTGGAACAACTTGCCGAAACATTGGACAAACTGCTGAATCAACGCCAGTCGCGCCACACTACGGAGTTGCCCATATTCTCGGGCGCTCCCACTGAATGATTGCCATTCAAAGCAGCCATGGAAGACACCACTGCGTTCTACAAGCTCAAGCCGATCGAGAACTTAGCTCGTCTGAGAAGCTGCCTACGGGGAGAAGCAAGAGAAGCCGTGGCACCACTGCTGAGCGTCGTGACGCCGCCTGAACAAATCATGAAGACCTTATTTATGGTCGATCAAATGATGGAAGACCTGAAGAAGATACCGAGGCTCGGAGGTTCGGCGGCAGAACTCAACCAATTTGCAGTGAAGATTCAGAACATGGTAGCCATCCTGAGGAAGCTGAGGCACGGGTACCTCTTTAACCCGTTGCTCACGAGAGACATCCTGGAGAAGCTCAGCCCATACGAGAAGAGCAAGTGGTACGACTACGCAGAAGAGACGTCGCGCTTCAGGAACGACCCCGATGTCGTTCTTCTCTCTGAATTCTTAATGAGAAAAGTGGACAGGGCGCTGCGCTACGGGTTCAGCACGGCACCGAAGAAGGAAACACCGTGTCCACCTCCTAACAAGAACGAAGCCCGAACGAGGAAGCCAGTCTTCGCGATAGCAGACGAGGGCAGGGATTCGCCGAGTCGCAGCCAGCCAAAGAGAACACGCGAAGAGTCAATCAAGTGCCCGATATGTGCCGAAGATCAGGCTCTATTTCGCTGCGCTGCTTTCAAGAAACTGAGCATGCTAAAGAGATGGGACACGGTCAAAAAGGAAGGGCTGTGTTTCCGGTGCATACGAAGCAGGCACAGAAGATACAACTGCAGAGCGAAGCCGTGCGGCGTGAAGGGCTGCAACTTGCCTCATCATGCGCTGTTGCACGAGGACAGGTCCGGCGGCGCCCCGCAGACAGAGGACGCCGTGATTACCGCATCGGTCACCTCCGACCGCGCGGTGAAACTTAAGATGAGAAGAATTCAAGTTGTCGGTCCACGAGGCGAAGCGGATATCTTCGCGCTGTTCGACGAGGGCTCGACAGTGACACTACTGGATGAAGACGTCGCGAAGGCTATCGGCGCAGGCGGCCCACCGAAGGTGCTGAGAATGCATGGGATCAATGCCGAGAGAAGGGAAGAAAAAAGCCGACTCGTACAACTTGGCGTACGGGGTCACGACGATACCAGATATGACGTCACTGCGAGAACCGTGGCCGGATTGAACCTACTTACTCAGTCCGTCCCGGAATCACTGTTTCGACTTGCTCACCTGCACGATCTCAAGAACGAAGAGATATGCTATGAAGACAAGAAACCCCAACTTCTCATCGGCACGGACAACTGGCAGCTCATTGTATCGAGGGAGCTGAGGATCGGCAAGAGAAACCAGCCTGCAGCCTCGAAGACGAAGCTCGGCTGGGTAATCCATGGAAGCATCCCCAGACGCCTCATAAAGCAGGAAGAACACGAGAACATCCTGCACGTGTCTACGATCGAGACCCGAGGCGAACGACTGAAGGAAATGGTGAAGAAACACTTCGAAATAGACGCACTGGGAATAGCGTCCAAGGCTAAGCTGAGCGACGAGGAGCAGCGAGCCATCGACCTCTTTGGCAGAACGGCCAAACGAACGGAAGACGGTCGAATTGAAGTGGGACTTCTGTGGCGCACGAACGGCGTCAAGCTACCTCTTAGCTACAACAATGTGCTAAAGAGGCTCAAGAACTTGGAACAAGTGAACCAAATACATAGGAAAGGAGGCTTCCGCTTACGAGGCTGGACGAGCAACGACCGGAGGGTGCTAGAGGGACTGCCTGAAGACCGCCTGGCCGAGAACACTACACAGCGTGTCACCAAAGACGAGCAGAAGACCTTGGGCATGCTGTGGGACTCCCGAGGCGACAAACTTAAATTCAACACGTCGCTATCCAGAGTCCATAAGGAGGTTCGCGAGCTACAGCGCGCACCGACGAAGAGAAAGGCCCTTAGCACGGTGATGAGCATCTACGACCCGCTGGGACTGCTGAGCTGCTACACGATCACCGCCAAAGTCATCCTACAAGGCTTGTGGCATCAGAAGCTGGACTGGGACGAGTCGCTACCCGCTGAGTCAGCCCAAGACTTCGCCCGTTGGCTGACCGACATGGAGTACATCAGTCAGCTCGAGCTACCCCGGAGTTACAACGGGGGGAGTCCGACGAGAGGCCGACAGCTGCACGTATTCTGCGACGCGAGTAAGGACGCATACGCCGCAGCCGTCTATTGGAGATTGGAACAAGAAAATGGGGAAGTACGAGTCGTGTTGGCCGCCGCCAAGGCCAAGGTGGCACCGCTGAAGGCACAGACAATACCAAGCTACAGGCTGCCCTGGTCGGAGCGAGACTGGGAAACGCCGTCGCAGCAGAACAAAGGTGGAAAACGGACACGGTTTTCTACTGGATCGACGCACAAGTGGTTCTGTGTTGGATACAGAACGGCAGCCGCAAATACACACCGTACGTCGCACATCGGCTAGGGGAGATCGCCGAGCTGACGTCTGTTCACCAGTGGAGATGGCTGAGCACGAAGAGCAACGTCGCCGACTTAGCCACCAGAACGGGCTACGTTCCGAAGAGCGACGAGGACCCTTGGTTCCAGGGGCCGGACTTCCTGCGCAGGCCGATGAACGAGTGGCCCGCGGAGAGTCCCGCTAGAATTGAAAATCAAGAAGAATACGTCGCCTTCCACACCACGGAGGCGATCGAGCTGAGCTGTCTACCAGATGTGACGCGCTTTTCAAACTACGAGCGCCTCGTAAGATGCACGGCGATGGTCTTGCTGTTCGTCGAGAAGTGCCGAGATCGTCGGGCCAACCTTGACGTACGACACCTGGAAAGGGCCGAGAGGTTGTGGTATCAAAAATCACAACGAGACAGCTTCGCACAAGAAATCGAGAAGATGGCAAGTGGCAAGACGGTGCCTAGATGGAGCTCCTTGTACCGGCTCAACCCGGTGTACAAGGACGGGCTGCTCGTACTAGACGGAAGGATCAAAGCAGCTTAGGTGCCGGCGAAATGAAAAACCCTATCATCCTGGATGGAAGACATCACTTCACAAGGTTACTGGTGGCAAGGGAGCACGCCAGAGCGGGACACGGGAGCCGCGAGAGAGTCGTGAACGACCTCAGGCAGAAATTCTGGATATTGAAGCTGCGACCGACGGTGCGTACTATCATGAACCAATGTGCGTTCTGTCGGTTACGACGGGCACACCCGAGGATCCCGCCAACTGGAGACCTGCTAGCCGAGCTCCTCGGGGCGTTCCAGAGACCATTTTCGTACTGTGGTCTCGACTGTTTCGGCCCGATGACGGTCACCATCGGCCGACGTCACGAGAAGAGGTGGGGAGCTCTCTTCACATGTCTGACGACGCGGGCGGTGCACCTGGAGCAGGTGGCTTCGCTGTCGACGGACTCTGCACTGATGGCAATGAGAAGAATGGCTGCGCGGCGAGGGTGGCCGGCAGTCATGTACAGCGACAATGGGACGAATTTTAGAGGCGCGGACGTCGAGCTGCGGCAGGCGTACGCCGAGTGGGCGCCGGCTATGGCTCAGCTGGGCCTCACTCATCGGATGCAGTGGAAGCTTACACCGCCCGGGGCGCCGAGTCAAGGAGATGCCTGGAAAAGAATGGTGAGGTCAGTGAAAACCGCCCTGCTAGCCACACTGAACGAGAAGTCGCCCAGGGAAGAGGTACTCCAGACACTGATGGCCGAGGCGGAGTACTCAGTGAACGCTCGACCGCTCGTTCACGTATCGGTGGACCCCAACGACCCGGAGGCGATTACACCGAATCATTTCCTCCTCGGGTCGTCCACCGGACTGCCGTACGTCGGACCGTGTGTGCCGGCGGACAAAAAAACATGGAGGGTCGCGCAAGCCCTTGCCGACGAGTTCTGGAGGCGCTGGGTGAAGGAATACCTTCCCACGCTCACAACACGCTACGGGGCCCCGCTGAGCAACCGAGCCCTTGTACCGGGGGACCTGGTTGTCGTAGTCGACCCGACGCTGCCGCGTAATACGTGGCCGCGGGGGGTCGTGCACCGAGTCTACCCCGTCCAGGACGGACAAGTGCGCTGTGCGGACGTTCGCACGCGCAGTGGCGTGTTCCGGAGGCCGACGTCGAAGCTGGCGGTGCTGGAGGAGGCGCCGCAGTCGCAGTTGCGACCGCTGGCGGGGCAGACGGAGCCGGGAGCGGAGCAGACAACGCCGGGGACGGCACCGGGCGCGGAACGAGCATCGGAGCAGCCTACAGCGATCACGGACGGCTCGCAGTCGCCGGAGCAGTCTGCGGCGGGCGCGAGCGGCCCGCAGTCGTCGCTGCACCAGCCTACAGCGATTCCGAACGGCTCGCAGTCGCCGGAGCAGTCTGAGGCGGGCGCGAATGGTCCGCAGTCACCGCCGGAGCAGCCTATAGCGAGCTCGAGTAGCTCGCAGTCACCGGAGCGGTCCACGGCGGGATCGGCGAGCCCGCAGTCACCTGAGGAGGCTGCGTAGACCCTGGCTACTGCGCCGGGGGGAGGATGTTAAGGACAGCGGCCTCGTAACGTAAAACATGAGTGAATTTAAATGTGAACGATAAACGTGTAATTAAAACAGTACATAAAACTATAATAGTGAATACTCAGTGACTATATGTATAGATTTATATGGCATCAGTGTGTAAAAATCGTGTTATATGGTGTTTTATCAAGTGCAGGTTATTTTGCTTATATATTTTTAACTAAAGCTAATTTTAACGTAGCTTCTTTTGATTTGTGTAAATAAACATAATACCTAACGTGTAGCATAACGATTAAGAATATATAATAAAGGGTTAAATAGTTATTAAGAAAATAATGGTAAAAATGTAGAACATTTCTAAATTGCACATATCTTTTTTATAGAATAAGGTCTCTAGTATATAAGGGTTTATGTATATGGTTTTTACAATAAAGAATTTTTCACAACGCGTTTTGCTTCACCTGGCTCATGAAAAATAGGGAAAATTATGGAAAATAGCCGTATAGAAAGGTAAAAGTGAGATAGCGAATCGGCCCGAAAGAGGCGTACGGGCGGGGCTCTCTATACGGCATTGCCATGAGCCAGGTAAGCAAAGCGAAAAAAGTGAAAATCGTTCTCCTCAAATAAGTGTTTTATTATCGCCCCGGCTCTGCCCAAATCGGTGTAACCTTGCTATCTTCGAGTCTAATCTGAGCCGGCGGTTGAACCCCTGTGAAATTATACAGTCTTGTACAATATCTATCTAATATACATTCAGATCGATATACGTTCGGCTGTATATTTATTTTTTATCACATTTAAATTTCAAAATTACATAACACATAACCTGAAAATAACCACAAATGAGTGTAATTGCAGTATAACATAATACTGTACATAATACATTAGCTGCAAATTAAAATTGAGAGCCTAATAATACTAATAACGTACATAACGTGCGTTGATAATGTATTGACAAATTATTGGTTCGTTACGCATGAGAACAAAGTTCACTACAGTCCGTAATACAAGATATTTTTTTTAACTTTTTAGGATGAGGGGCAACAATCGACATAATACTAATACCAAAGTAAGATAGTGGCAGACGAGAAACATCATTCAAATTTAAAAATAGTAAGTAAGTAGCAGTTTCATTACATCAAAAAATAATTAAAAAAAAAAAATGTACACCTAGCGCAATCTGTCTATTGATCCGTACCTTAGATAGTAAGTTCTTTTGTGGGAAGTGCAAGTAATTTCCGATAGATATGGCGTTTGAACTTGTGAAATCGTGACGCTCGTGTCGCATTACACGCTCATGCCACAGAGTAGAAAATATAATAATATTACATTATACTCACGTACAGAGAAACAGCTTTCATAGAACCATCCAAATCGATCCAAATTTGAAATTGTAACGTTCCCTTACAACGGCCCATAAATTTTCCACACAAAGCTATGTAGCTGTTTATCTGTGTTCTTTCCGTGCTCATTCCGTGACGCGACCTTTAAATTTCACTTTGAAATTTCAAAATTTACGAAGTTTACAAGTGGCCAGTGACTTGTGATCGCGGGGCTTCGATCGAATACATCTAGGTCCTAGATTTTCAAGCACAAGACTATTCGTAATCGTTTAGCACGCAGAATGTTGACCCGTCTTTAATGTGTCTCTTTTACCATAGCTCATCTACTTGCAAATACATTTTGTGTCTCCCCACATAAATATTCCACTAAAGACAAGGATCCTACGTAAATAAATTTCTCATTAAAATTTCAATATTTGCCCATCCCGTTTACTTTTGCGTAAACAAATATGACCTGAAATGCGTAAAATGTTTGATTAATGTGTCGCGTAATTTACGAGAACGTAAATCTACAATAGATTTACGGTTTCCGTAATTAAAAAATCCATCAACCCTACAGCTTATGAGAAACCATAATTTTACGTTTTCAATAAAACATATTTGGATCAATAAACGTATCAATGATTTGCGACGGAAAAACTGTTTTATACTACGTTATAATATTCCATGGAGTTTATACTCGTCGGTGTTGCTTTGATGTCTTTGTATTTTTCAGTTTGTTAAAATGCAACGTCTACTTCGAACGTTTCGAACGAGACATTCCACCAAGTGAATATTACTGGGGCTTGTGTGCTATATTGTGTAGCCTTTAAAATTGTAAAACACTGTATGTATATATTATTCATACGTGATGTTAAGAATTTGAATACCTTTTAACGGAAATTATTCCAAACAGAGGAGTATGAAATTTGGCCCAGTTAAAGTGTTTTGCACTAATATTTTTGATAGTGATGCATACAAAATATATAAAATTAATAAAAATAACATCGTACACACTAAATAAGATTAAATAAGACAGTTACCTCACACTACCATGCGTTTGACACAATTTTGTCACATGTTTGTCAATCTGTCTTTCACTTCAGATTAATAACTATTATTAGCATGGATACCCGGCTATTAGCAGGAAAAGAAGACATAATAATAGGTTTTTACCTATGAAATTACCGTTCTGCAGTACTGGCCATTTCAAATCATAATAATTTTTGTTTAGCTAAGAATTCTAATTTCAAATTAATTTTATATTAAAAACATGGATTTTTTTTTCCAAAAGTAGTCATTTGTTTATTGATTAGTGTTACATTTTCATTGCATTTCAATCTTTTTCGTCATCATGGATACGTTAAAAATTCGAGTAATTATGGAAAATGGGTACCGTCGTGGCAGCAACGCGTCACAAGCGGCACGCAACATCAACGACGTTTACGGAGCTAACACTACAAACCAACGCACCATCTGTTATTGGTTTGCTCGCTTCCGTTCTGGAAATTTCGACCTGAAAAATGAACCTCGCGGTCGTCCGAAGAATTTGGCCGACAATGACAAATTAAAGGCGATTGTGGAAGCTAATGCTACACAATCTACGGCTGAATTAGCACCAGCTTTTGACGTTAGCGTCAAAACAATATTGGTCCATTTGCGTCAAATTGGCAAGGTAAAGCTTGACAAATGGGTGCCCCACGAACTCAATGATCGCCAGCGCGAAGTACGCGTCGAGACGTGCCTTGCACTGCTCAACAGACACACAAATGAAAGAATTTTGAACCGCATTGTTACCTGCGATAAAAATGGATTCTGTTTGATAACCGCAAGCGCTCAGCAAGTTGGTTGGATCCTGGTTCAGCACCTAAACCATTGTTTAGGTGCTTTAGGGCATTCCCTAAACGAAAACTTACCCCTAGAAAAGTGATGGTCACTGTTTGGTGGTCTAGCGCGGGTCTGATTCATCACAGCTTCTTACCAAACGGGGTGAGCATTACTGCAGATGTGTACTATGAAGAACTGAACACAATGATGGAGAAGCTGGCAGCATGGCATGGCAGCATCTCCAACCAGCATTGGTCAATCGCTCGTCTCCGCTGCTCCTCCACGACAACGCGCGACCTCATACTGCACAGCAGACGGTCTCCAAGTTGCAAGAACTGGGGTTGGAAGCTCTCCGTCATCCGACCTACTCACCAGACCTTGCGCCTACAGACTACTACTTTTTCCAGAATTTGGATAACTTCTTGGCGGGAAAAAAATGCAATACCCGAGAGGCAGTACAAAATGCCTTTGAAGAATTTGTTGCCTCCCGTCCAGCTGATTTATTTAAGAAGGGCATCAATAAACTGCCACTGCGTTTGCAAAGATGCAATGATTGCATGGGTGATTACTTCGATTAATACAAATAAAAAATGCATGAAAAAAATTCGTTTAAATTTTTTCATACAAAACGGCAATTTCATAGGTAAAGACCTAATATTATATCGTTCTTTATTCTCCTAGCACATGCTCATGGGGAAGAAAAAGATGTGTAATAATAATTAATTCGTCAATCCTTCCCACTTTTTTTGAAGCTTTCCGTACACAAAAGAGAAGATAGTCTATTAATTTAATAATATGTCACCTATTAACATTAAAGCTTAAAGCCCTAATTCGTACGCTGTACTAGAAAAAATACCAAAACTTAAAACTAAAGTACATAAACCTATTGGCTTTAGTGTTCCTTCCATGTACATTCTTCTTCCAAGGCCTTACACATTCGATAGACGACATTTTCATTTTTATTGTGTATCTAACGTCACGTCCCTACTAATAATACCGCAATGGAGTGCCGCGTCGCGCAGTTCCGCTGCTGCGCAGTGTGTTATATCTCATACAATATTCATACAAATAATATTTGGCCATGTCGCGTCGCGTAGTTACGCTGCCGCGTAGTGCGGTCCCACCTTAAATATTCTTTTAGAATATCTTCTAACTTCTGAAGCTGACTAAAATAAGAAATCAGTAATTATTCAAAAGTAGCTGAAGCTAGTTCTTGACGGGTACACTTTTTACTATGGTCTATGGTAATAGTTACAAATTAGTCCAGGATTAATAAGACGCATTAAACTTACCCCAGACCCCAGAGAGGTGTTCTTATGTGCGTAGCTCCGGCTGCATCAGCAAAGTTATGCATAAACATTAAACAAACATACATAGGACAAAGAATGCTCAGATATGGCATATAATATCTGAACTACAAGTGTTGGGGCCTGTTTCACAATCTACTGATAAGTGTCAGATAGCTTATTGGCAAGTTTGGTCTTTGTCACTCGCACACAAAGTAGGCAGCGACAAAACTTCCGAATAGGCTATCCGACACTTATCAGAAGACTGTAAATAAGGGTCAGTTCACACCGCGTTTTTTTTCTCCATATTGATTATAATATAACTCTCATAGAATTGTCCTACAAAATGCCTACCACCGGTTCGGAAACTAGCCCGGCGAGAAGAACTGGCGTAAGAAACTCGCACGGGACGAGACGTTGATGCGCTAAGCTATGCGGCACTGAATTTTTAAGATAGCTATTCAAAATTTGACTTTATTCACTACACAAAAAGATACACGTTTCATATTACATCAGTCATATGCGCTGTGCAGCGAGGTGCAGCTTGACATTCGAACTCTTACAATGAAACGTGTGTCTTATTATGTAATGAATAAAGTTCAATTTTGAATAGATATTTAAAAAATGCAGCGCCATGTACCGTATCGTTACTATTCAGTGTGAATTAACCGTAATTGTAACTAATGACGTGCTATAAGAAAAATAAATATTCCATTGGTTTTATTTTGATCGGGGGGCGAAATGTAGTGAATTAAGGAAATATACTTGCCCCACACCATATTTCGATGCATTTATAAAGTTTTATGCGCTATTTGAAACAATATATCCGATTTTTACAGGTTATGATTTACTCATAATCAAAAATAACTATGCATACAAAAAGGGTTAATAGAAAGGATTGAAAATCTATCTTTTGGATGTTACATACATTAAATTAATCTTTATCAATATAATTATTTTATTAGCTGAAGCTAGTAGCCCTATAGGGCTTATTCAAAAAGTGTGGCAATAAATACATAAATACCTAGTTTTTACCTAGTTATTACCCGTTTGCCCTGTCTACCCCATTTATGCTCCACGCAAACACCGTAGCATCAGACCACATTACACATACATCACTACCCCCAAAGGAATTAAGCGGAATTCTCGACGCTGCATAACTCTTGAAGGCTATAGTGAATCATAGAATAATGACGATTATGGCGGGCCAGAATCGCAAAACGTCGTTAATCAGAAGGTCGATTCTGCTAAATAAATCCTGCAATAATACAGTTATGATCCACTTCCGATATGATAAAACTGCAAAATGGTATTCTTATAAACTTCAAACCAACGTCTAATCCGTTCTGATTGGTCCAAGCTCCAAAAGTTATGTGACGATGTCAAGACGATTCATTTATAATTCAATAAAAGTAAAATGAAATTGTAATTTATTTATTAGAATTGGATTTCAGATTGCGTCCCCTGTATTTAATTATTGATTAAATAATATCTGTGAAACTTTAACGTGAGCGAGCCATGCTTCGGTAAGAATGTGCTCTCGACCGGACAAGTACCATGGCCTGACAGAAAATCGAAGTAAGGCTTGCGTTGTATTTCGCCGAGTGAGTGAGGTTACCGGAGGCTCAAGGGGGTATGGGGATTTTAAGAAGGAAGAACGCAAGTGTGTATCACCGGATGAGTTTCAAGTGTAACTCTGGTGTTGCTAATGTCCATGGGCGGCGGTCATCACTTACCATCAGTCGATCCGTTTCCTGGTCCATTTCATAAAAAAAAAGCTTAAACATTTTAAAAGTTACAGTTATTATTAAGTCTGCATAGTTCAACATTCTAAGTCCCTAGCTAAAATATAGGGGCATTAATAAAGACTTGAAAGGAACACAAGAAAATTTTCATGGATTCTTCTCACGACACAAGCTCATAATTAAAACGTATATTCGCAGAAACATCTACTTCCTAAAGATAAGCGACTGAGTCTAAATTACAATACGCGAAAAGTTTGTACAAGGTAATTTTATATGTTTTTTTTTAGAATACAAGTCATCGATACTTAAGGTTGCACTTGTAGGTTTTCTCTCCATACAAAGGCTGTTGGTGATTTACTCTAAAGTCAAACATTAAACCCAAATTTTAGCGTAATATCGATTTTTATTACACTTGTCTAGGTCGGTATGTGCTTATATTTTTTAAATTTTACTTAGTTTAGCAGATAATAAGCCTCCAAATATCGGATTTTTAGCGCAACTTTGACCGTAAATAATATACAAACGAAGAATGAAAGTAAAAAAGAAAATACACACCGACACAGTTTAATTGTTCAGCAATTGAGATAAGTTTACTTCAGACAAAAATATTATGTAGTTTCTTCATAAGACACCAACAGCTGAGTGTCGATTTGCGTAATTTCAGTACGCCTTTTCTAAAATACTTTACAAAATGTGTGCACTATAGCTTCTCTTATAAGTACAGATTACAATTTTATGGGTATATCCTTTTTCGCCGATGTTAGGTGAAATAACGAGCATTTTCCCCGCAAGCCACACTGAGTTCGAGCCATACAATACAAATAAAAAATGCATGAAAAAAATTCGTTTAAATTTTTTCATACAAAACGGCAATTTCATAGGTAAAGACCTAATATTATATCGTTCTTTATTCTCCTAGCACATGCTCATGGGGAAGAAAAAGATGTGTAATAATAATTAATTCGTCAATCCTTCCCACTTTTTTTGAAGCTTTCCGTACACAAAAGAGAAGATAGTCTATTAATTTAATAATATGTCACCTATTAACATTAAAGCTTAAAGCCCTAATTCGTACGCTGTACTAGAAAAAATACCAAAACTTAAAACTAAAGTACATAAACCTATTGGCTTTAGTGTTCCTTCCATGTACATTCTTCTTCCAAGGCCTTACACATTCGATAGACGACATTTTCATTTTTATTGTGTATCTAACGTCACGTCCCTACTAATAATACCGCAATGGAGTGCCGCGTCGCGCAGTTCCGCTGCTGCGCAGTGTGTTATATCTCATACAATATTCATACAAATAATATTTGGCCATGTCGCGTCGCGTAGTTACGCTGCCGCGTAGTGCGGTCCCACCTTAAATATTCTTTTAGAATATCTTCTAACTTCTGAAGCTGACTAAAATAAGAAATCAGTAATTATTCAAAAGTAGCTGAAGCTAGTTCCTGACGGGTACACTTTTTACTATGGTCTATGGTAATAGTTACAAATTAGTCCAGGATTAATAAGACGCATTAAACTTACCCCAGACCCCAGAGAGGTGTTCTTATGTGCGTAGCTCCGGCTGCATCAGCAAAGTTATGCATAAACATTAAACAAACATACATAGGACAAAGAATGCTCAGATATGGCATATAATATCTGAACTACAAGTGTTGGGGCCTGTTTCACAATCTACTGATAAGTGTCAGATAGCTTATTGGCAAGTTTGGTCTTTGTCACTCGCACACAAAGTAGGCAGCGACAAAACTTCCGAATAGGCTATCCGACACTTATCAGAAGACTGTAAATAAGGGTCAGTTCACACCGCGTTTTTTTTTCTCCATATTGATTATAATATAACTCTCATAGAATTGTCCTACAAAATGCCTACCACCGGTTCGGAAACTAGCCCGGCGAGAAGAACTGGCGTAAGAAACTCGCACGGGACGAGACGTTGATGCGCTAAGCTATGCGGCACTGAATTTTTAAGATAGCTATTCAAAATTTGACTTTATTCACTACACAAAAAGATACACGTTTCATATTACATCAGTCATATGCGCTGTGCAGCGAGGTGCAGCTTGACATTCGAACTCTTACAATGAAACGTGTGTCTTATTATGTAATGAATAAAGTTCAATTTTGAATAGATATTTAAAAAATGCAGCGCCATGTACCGTATCGTTACTATTCAGTGTGAATTAACCGTAATTGTAACTAATGACGTGCTATAAGAAAAATAAATATTCCATTGGTTTTATTTTGATCGGGGGGCGAAATGTAGTGAATTAAGGAAATATACTTGCCCCACACCATATTTCGATGCATTTATAAAGTTTTATGCGCTATTTGAAACAATATATCCGATTTTTACAGGTTATGATTTACTCATAATCAAAAATAACTATGCATACAAAAAGGGTTAATAGAAAGGATTGAAAATCTATCTTTGGATGTTACATACATTAAATTAATCTTTATCAATATAATTATTTTATTAGCTGAAGCTAGTAGCCCTATAGGGCTTATTCAAAAAGTGTGGCAATAAATACATAAATACCTAATTTTTACCTAGTTATTACCCGTTTGCCCTGTCTACCCCATTTATGCTCCACGCAAACACCGTAGCATCAGACCACATTACACATACATCACTACCCCCAAAGGAATTAAGCGGAATTCTCGACGCTGCATAACTCTTGAAGGCTATAGTGAATCATAGAATAATGACGATTATGGCGGGCCAGACTCGCAATACGTCGTTAATCAGAAGGTCGATTCTGCTAAATAAATCCTGCAATAATACAGTTATGATCCACTTCCGATATGATAAAACTGCAAAATGGTATTCTTATAAACTTCAAACCAACGTCTAATCCGTTCTGATTGGTCCAAGCTCCAAAAGTTATGTGACGATGTCAAGACGATTCATTTATAATTCAATAAAAGTAAAATGAAATTGTAATTTATTTATTAGAATTGGATTTCAGATTGCGTCCCCTGTATTTAATTATTGATTAAATAATATCTGTGAAACTTTAACGTGAGCGAGCCATGCTTCGGTAAGAATGTGCTCTCGACCGGACAAGTACCATGGCCTGACAGAAAATCGAAGTAAGGCTTGCGTTGTATTTCGCCGAGTGAGTGAGGTTACCGGAGGCTCAAGGGGGTATGGGGATTTTAAGAAGGAAGAACGCAAGTGTGTATCACCGGATGAGTTTCAAGTGTAACTCTGGTGTTGCTAATGTCCATGGGCGGCGGTCATCACTTACCATCAGTCGATCCGTTTCCTGGTCCATTTCATAAAAAAAAAGCTTAAACATTTTAAAAGTGACAGTTATTATTAAGTCTGCATAGTTCAACATTCTAAGTCCCTAGCTAAAATATAGGGGCATTAATAAAGACTTGAAAGGAACACAAGAAAATCTTCATGGATTCTTCTCACGACACAAGCTCATAATTAAAACGTATATTCGCAGAAACATCTACTTCCTAAAGATAAGCGACTGAGTCTAAATTACAATACGCGAAAAGTTTGTACAAGGTAATTTTATATGTTTTTTTTTAGAATACAAGTCATCGATACTTAAGGTTGCACTTGTAGGTTTTCTCTCCATACAAAGGCTGTTGGTGATTTACTCTAAAGTCAAACATTAAACCCAAATTTTAGCGTAATATCGATTTTTATTACACTTGTCTAGGTCGGTATGTGCTTATATTTTTTAAATTTTACTTAGTTTAGCAGATAATAAGCCTCCAAATATCGGATTTTTAGCGCAACTTTGACCGTAAATAATATACAAACGAAGAATGAAAGTAAAAAAGAAAATACACACCGACACAGTTTAATTGTTCAGCAATTGAGATAAGTTTACTTCAGACAAAAATATTATGTAGTTTCTTCATAAGACACCAACAGCTGAGTGTCGATTTGCGTAATTTCAGTACGCCTTTTCTAAAATACTTTACAAAATGTGTGCACTATAGCTTCTCTTATAAGTACAGATTACAATTTTATGGGTATATCCTTTTTCGCCGATGTTAGGTGAAATAACGAGCATTTTCCCCGCAAGCCACACTGAGTTCGAGCCGTTGACTAGCGCACTCTTAAAACCAGCATTGTCACCGTTTCAATCAGGAGCTGCGGGCAAAACCTAAGTGGATCTATAGACTATTTTAGATTCGAGGGCATTGAAGTGGCGTATATGCATAATATCAACATAAGAAATTGTAACGTATAGGTCAATTAACACTGCGAGGATACGGTGACGCGACGCGGCTTTCAAAATTGAAATTCATTCACTACACAAAAATATACATAGTTTTTGTAACACCGAGTTTGTTTTGTAGGTACTTTGTTAAAGATGTCTGAAAATTAATAAATTAATACACATTTAATTGCAAAAGCGGCGCCTTTGACAATGACTTTGATTGACTTGAGATTCGAACACTTTAATTAATATTATTATATCTAGCAATATCCCGCGAAAAAATACCCACAACCTGCAAGCAAATGTGTGAGTGCACACGTAAGCATGCGTAAAGCACCCCCCTCCTGGTGGTCCAGGAAGTGGACCTGAGAACAAAGTTCGTTAGTCAAAGGTCACTAACAAACTTTGTTCGCAGACCTTCCTTAGCATGCTCCAGGTTCAGGGCGAAACGCGCGTCGAGTTTTGCAACCTGCATGGTGGTGTAGGGCCTTGCACGATCTTGCTAACATTGTTGCTTGTGTGGTGGTGGTGTTTCCACAATCTTGTTTCTGAGTGTACGCATAAGCATTGTGCTTTACGCATGCTTAGCGTGCACTCACACATTTGCTTGCAGGTTGTGGGTATTTTTTCGCGGGATATTGCTAGATATGATATTAATTAAATTGTATGCTATGGATTTCCGCAAAATAACGCCTGATTCTATTAACTATTCGAATTCTTGCAATAAAACGTGTATATTCTTGTGTTTTTAATAAAGTTCTATTTTGAATAGCTATCTTAAAAATGCAGCGCCGCGTCCAGTCGCGACTCGTCGCGGTATAAACTGACCCTTTACACCGCGACGCGCGAAATGGTCGAAATCGTAGGTAATGTTACATTACAGGTGAATGCTTACGGCACAGTGTACTCAAAGAATGTATTAATTTGCCAAATTTATTTTACTGAAGACAACAGACACACAATTCTCCGAAAAGCTGCGAAATATTATGATGTTCACTAAGATCACTTGATTCCTAAATCACGAATTTGCCAAGTCAACAACAACTGAAGTTCGCAAATAAAGTTTGGATCAGGTTAGACTCAAAGGAACGTTAGCATTGTAGTTCTAAATCTTCCTTATCTCCTAATATTTCACATGGAAAGAATAGCGGTAGTGGACTGTATGTTTCTCGAAGTTTAAGTGTTTCTTGTTTGGACATGAAATCTTTAAGGATGTTAATGTGTTTGTACAAGGTTCAAAATTGCGCGTTGAAGTATTGACTGCCGGGTTTGAAGCACATATTTAAGAAAGAGGAACAGGTAAACAGCTTCATAGTTATCTTTCCATTTGATTGCACACTACAAGCATACGTTGTGTCCACGATTGTATGAAAAAATTGTGAGCCGTTGAAGGGATAAGATAAAATAAGAAAAACTTTTATTTTGTAGGGGACGCCAAAATTTTCAAAGCTGTTTCTCTGTACGGAAGTATATATATTTTCTACAGTGTTTGAAGACCACAACAAGCTCGAAAGTATCGGGTAAAAGACAAAGTGCGATAAAGGTACCTTAGCACAATTCACCGCAACAAGCTCGAAAGTGTCGGGTGAATGGCAAAGTGCGTTAAAGGTACCTTAGCACAATTCACCGCAACAAGCTCGAAAGTGTCGGGTGAATGGCAAAGCGCGATAAATGTTCCTTTGAACAATTCACCGCAACAAGCTCGAAAGTGTCGGGTGAATGGCAAAGTGCGTTAAAGGTACCTTAGCACAATTCACCGCAACAAGCTCGAAAGTGTCGGGTAAATGACAAAGCACGATAAAGGTTCCTTTAGCTACAATTCACGGCAATAAGCACGAAAGTGTCGATTATATGGCAAAGTGCGATAAAGTTTCCTTAGCACAATTCACTGCAACAAGCATTAAAGTGTCGGGTGAATGGCAAAGCAATAAAAATAAAGTCCTTGGAATTCTTCGAGAGTCAAGTACATAATATGTTGATGCTTAACCCCTTCTTGAATAGTGCTAGGCAGTGAAATTAAAAAGTAAACTACTTGTATTTTCTTGCCTACGTATTAAGGTGGCTGGGGCTTAACGTATATCCCATTCTAGTTTATACTACATCTACAAAATAATTGGAATACACACGAACGGTATCGTATATAATAATGTCATCATCAGAAGGTACTTGGACAAGCTAAACATCGTGACACTAGAATAATGAGTTTATATACTCGTACAACTGGGAAATCAAGGGAAAACATGTGATTCACAGAGCTGTGCATACAATTTCTGCAATGTAATTAATATTTGAGAAAGCATACAATTAAGTACTATTATATTTATATATTTAATTACTTTATGTACATTGTACACTGGCAGCTAACCGTTCCATTTTACTTATTACTTTTACTTAGTTACTTTCTTATTATGGGATAATATATGGATATTTAGTGACAGGCTGATTTTAGAGGTGAAAATGCTTTAGGCGCGTAGAGGGTGAAATTTGTTTGCTACACAATTTTGAATGAAATTTCAATTCTTTCAAGTGTACCTAGGTAGATAATAAGAGCAAAATGTGTATGTAGGTATTTTCTTTACACATTGGCTTGTAAAATGATACCTACCATGCCTTGACGTGTATAATGTTGTCCACAAAAAATCATCTCAGAAAAGAAAGGTCAGTAAAAATGCAAAATATTAAAATCCCAAGACTCGCAAACAAATTTGCCTCCGGACAATATTTTAAAGCGGACAACGGTCACAATTTTTTACATTTTTACTTTCTGTAAAACAAGAATCTTTGCAATAATATTATTCCCGTTAAATATAGGATTTGACAATAATTTATTATATATAGAATGTTACGAGTACGTAGTTTTAATTTATTACAATTAGAAATCTCTTCATACCTTGTATTCTTACAGTTTTTCCACCTCTGAAAAATATAATATATTGCTAAATTAAAAAGTAGCCAGCAATTTTTATTATTCGTCAAATCACAAATCTTATCTTCTTATTCTCTTTTTTAAATATTATTTTTAAACATTCCATTAGGTATTGTATATAAGATGATCATGATGATTACTCTAAGTTAAAAGTAAGATACTTTTTGGTAGCATGTGCTTGTGTTACTTCAGAAAAAGTCAAAATCACTATATGTGTGTAGTGTGTGTGTATAAATATTGAGGAGTTCTTTCGATATCTCATGGATACCGTCATCAGGACACCTATTTTTGTGAAAACGGGACCAACTTCGAAGTCGAACGCCTTACATCAAAAAAATAATTTTGTAAATCGGTCGACAGACGGCGGAGTTATCGTTGAACATACAAAAAAAACATACAGCCGAACAGACTCCTCCTTTTTTGGGAGTCGGTTAAAAAATGGATAGCAATTCCGATGTCTTGCTAAAACTCGAGAACAGCTGGACCGATTTGGCTAATTTTGGTCTTGAAATTATTGTGGTAGTTTATTCAGGATAGGTTTAAACGGTGAGAGATATTTGAACTATTGCGGAGAAAATAATCAAAACGACGATTAAATTTTCCCCTACTAACTGTTCACTGTGTTCAATTTGTCACTTGACTGTCAAATATTTACAGGTACGTTCAGTTTACCTGTTAAAAAAATCGGCCGGCCCCAGTAGGTTGGAAGGTGTAGGTGTAGCTGTATGTGCAAGTGTAGGTGTAGGTAATAGGTATAGTTATTTATATAATTTTATAGCTAAGACAGAACAACGTGTGTTGGGCATCTAGTATCTAATAATATTATCGGCCTCTGTCACTCGATGTACCTGGACTGATTGATAACTGGCCGAAACGACGAACTTAAAAAAATGATACGCAAAAAAGGAATATTACATTATATTCTGGCATATTTTTGAAAATAGAACGCCAAATTTGAATTTAATCGAACTGATGGAATTTGTTTGAGAGGACGTAGAACTTTCTCTGTCGTAAATTTTCTTAACAATGGAAAGAAACGAAATTCGTGCGGTGATAAAGTTTTACGTTTTAAAAGAGAAAACAGCAACCCAGATTAAAACCAAGCTAGACAGTGTTTTAGGTAATTCTGCTCCTGCATTGAGTACAATTCACACCTGGGTAACTGATTTTAAACGTCTTTTTGATTTTAAAAGACAGAGCTGCGAAGACGCCCACAGGTCTGGCCGTCCAAATGAAGTCACGAATCCGGACATGATCAAAAAAATTCACAAAATTGTATTGAATCATCGGCGCTTAAAGTTGCGAGAGATAGCAGAGATGGTGAGCATTTCATCTTAACGCGTTTTTAATATTTTGCACCAACATTTGGGATTGAAAAAGCGATGCGCGCGATGGGTGCCGCGTTTGCTCACTGTAGACCAAAAGCAACGTCGAGTGGACGATTCATCGGAGTGTTTGGCGCTGTTTAACTGAGACCCTAATGAGTTTTTGCGGCGTTATATAACAGTCGATGAAACCTGGATACATCATTATACTCCCGAGACAAAAGAACAATCTAAGCAGTGGACTGAGAGCGGAAAACCTGCGCCGAAGAAAGCAAAAACGGTTTTGTCGGCCGGCAAAGTGATGGCGACTGTTTTTTGAGATGCTCGAGGGATTATTTTAGTGGATTATCTGCAAAAAGGAAAAACAATAAATGGAGAGTACTACGCAAGCTTGCTGCAAAAATTAAGTGAATAAATCCAGCAGAAACGACCACATTTGGCCAAGAAAAAAATTTAGTTCCACCATGACAACGCACCTGCACACACGTCAATGGTTGCAGTCGCCAAACTCCATGAATTACGGTTCGAATTGCTACCGCATCCACCCTATTCCCCGGATCTGGCCCCGTGCGACTTCCACTTATTCCCAAACCTGAAGAAATGATTAGGTGGCCAGAGATTTTCATCAAATGAAGAAGTCATTGTTGCCGTGGACGAGTATTTTGAGGGGTTGGAGAAAACATTTTATCAAACTGGTGTAACGGCATTGTAGAAGCGCTGGACTAAATGCATCGAGGTAGAAGGAAACTACGTTGAGAAATAAATTTATTTTAAATAGATTTTTGAATTTTTTCTTTGTCGTTTCGGAAACTTATCAATCAGCCCTCGTACTTGCGCGCGTTAAATGCCTACGGCACGCCGCATCTTGGCCGATCCAATTCGCTGTGGGTTGTTGACAATCGAGCACGACGCGCGCGTACGAATATTCATTATTAAATTAACATGACCTAGATAGAGTAAGAGAAAACATACAAAAAATCTTTTGTTTTTCCATTTACTTAGTGATTAAAAACAATAACACTCACTTTTCGAGTGTCATTCTTAGGTTTACCATATAGGTATTATTAAACATTATCCCCCTTACTAATAAAACTATTTACACAACGGATAACTTAAACAACGTTGCTGTCTTTGTCTGATACGTTGGAAATGTCACTTGAGAGACAAAGATAGCAACTTTGCTTAAGTTATACGTTGTGTAAATATTTTTATTAGTTAGGGGGTATATAGGTAGCAACTTAGGTAGGTACTTGTTTTTTTCTATAGCTAAGAACTTACGACTTTACTTAGATGAATTATTATACTTAGTACAAACTACAAGACGTGTATTTAGCTACAAAAAATCTCGTATAGCGAGATTTTTTGTAGCTCAAAATACATCTCGTTTGTAATAACTAATATGTACTAGTTACCTAAGCACCTACATTACTAATAGAATATTGTAGCTGAGTGCTAATAGAAAGTAGTAGTTTTGCTGTTGTAGCCTGTAGGTATTTCTCTATTATTAAATAGATGAGGCGAGTGTTTATAAATCATTGTATAAAAATAAAACACATGTAATTTGTAATATTTTTATACATTGTTTATAAAAACAATTAAAGGACATCATCCATTTTGGTCCAAAATTGAAAGTGTCGGCCAGAAAAAAAAGTGGGTTATTCTAATAGAAGTTGTCCGTCTAATCATTTCTTACTATGGCACCAAAGTTGTATCAGCATTGTACTTTTTTTTATTTGAGTTCGAAAATTCGATTTTTTCATACATTTTCGAAAAAAATAATTATTAAAACAAATGAAGTAGCTTGACAAAACATGACATTTTGGATGTTTCTTTATACAATATACTTAACATAAATATTAACTTCCTCATCCGAGCGTATTCTCGGTTGCAACCTCAGGGACAATGCTTCAAAGTCGATGTCCGCTATCTAATCTAGGTGATTTGACAAGGTTACTGGTTTTCACTCAGAGCGACTGCCGTCTGAACCCCGCAACACAAAGGGCAAACCACAGAACCAATATAACCTAATAAAAAGTAGTCTTGCAACTTGAGTTAGCATAAACATTTCTTGGAATCACGGTTAGTATATTATAATAATAGCGGCGCTTACAATAGACAAGCCGGTAAAGCCACCACACACAGTACCGCCGCGCCCCTGCCCCAACCGTCTAAACCCTTTGTCTGCTCTTGCAACCCGCCGCTCTAGCGCATACAATGTATTTGCATCAAGAGTGAGCGCGCAATATGCTACTCTCGCTCGCACATGACACCGCGTGCAGCGTTTGCCGCTGCAATGCGACTGACTAGTACTACTAGACCGAAAACATCGCTGCCGTGTACGTTGGTTTTATTGTTTCGCTCGCTCGCCCCCGTCATTTGTTTTTGTTTGTTATCGTATTTTGTTAAGTTTTGTTGTTACGTTTTAATATTGACTGCTACGTTTTGGAATTGACTGTTCCGTATACGAGTCATGGAAGACTGTATCTTGTGCCGTGTACCAACAGCGAATCGGCGGAGATATGAATGGACTTGAAAAACCATATTGGCCGCAGTATTGGTTAAGTTAAGAACGGGAGATTCGAACGCAAGGCTTGCAAATATATTTAAATGCGGTGAAACGACATTCCAGAGATGGTAACAAATCGGACGCAACGCACTTTTGGAAGATTTCATGCCCTTAAACCTTGGGTTTGATCATATGACAAGGCAGGAAGTGGTTCAACGGAACTTATTATTGCCTAATAATCTGTTCGGAAATCCTTCAAGTCCAGAAGGCGAAAGGAAAGCGATCACTATTTGTGATGGCACTTATGTTTACCTACAGAAAAGTAGCAATTATTTTTTTCAACGCGAATCGTATAGCCATCACAAATATAGAAATCTACTTAAACCTTTCCTCTTGGTTTCTTGCGATGAACATATAATCGACGTAATCGGACCATACGCTGCAGTTACTTCGGACGCAGATATAATGAATGGCTTAGTAAATAATGAAAGCAGTGCGTACCACTGTTTTTATAGAAGTGGAGACATTTATTTTCGACCGTGGTTTCCGCGATTCTGTGGCAAATCTCGAATCGTGTGGTTATGTAACACATATGCCTGAAAAAAAGTATCCCAATGAGACTCAGTTAACCACAGAACAGGCTAACAAATCAAGAGTGATTACGATTTGTCGTTGGGTAGTTGAAGTGGTCAACGGAAGATTTAAACGAGATTTTCGACTGCTGCGTAGCATCTATAATAATGGAGCTCTTAGAAGCATGTTTGATTATTTTAGGATCGCGGCAGCCATATTAAATCGCTTTCATGTTTTAATTGAAGACAACCCACATGCTAGAGACATTTTGGAGATTATACATGAAAGGAATAATACACTAAACAGATTGTCAGAACTCGTAGAACGGCATAATTACAACCGCAGACGTGCTCGATTCAGGATGATGACAGCTGGTATGGAAGAGTTCTCAGAATTCCCAAGATTGAATGAGCTAGAATTGTTTTTGTTCGCTCTTGGCATATATCAATTAAATCAGGCAAGGAGCTATTACGGGGAACACATCCTTGATAACGGATCCTTTAGAATTGAGCTCAACATTGATCTGAGTGATGAACACCTGACTGAGTTACAGGAACAAGGAAATGATTTATGGATGATTGGGCGATTACAATCCCGGCATGTCAGAGCCAGAACATATTATACATATATTGTGGTAGATAAATCACTCTCGGGAAGACGAGCAATCGCCCACTATTACTGTACATGTATTATTGGAAAAAGAACGATTGGGTGTTGTTCTCATATTATGTGCATTATATGGTACATGAGCTATGCTCGGCATCTACAAAGTATAGTTCCCCAGCTTTAGGATTAGAAAATATTATTGTTCTGCCAGATGATGGTGATATTATTGTTTAACTCACAATAAATAACCTACTTACTTATACAAAAAAAGGTATGTTCATTTTTATTAGAACCCCTCCCTACCCATCCAACATTAACTATGGACTAGGATCCATGGCTGAACAATTGTTTGGTTTTTAATGATTTTTTTCATCGAAAATGTCATGTTCTGTCACGCTGCTTCACTTGTTTTAAATTAATTATTTTTTTGAAAATGTCTGAAAAAATAGAATTTTCGAACTCAAATAAAATCAAGTACAATGCTGATATGCTGATGCTTTTTTTTCTGGCCAGCACTTTCAATTGTTGACCAAAAATGTATGAAAAACGAATGATGTCCTTTATACATAATAAAACATTTCAAACTTAATATAAGCGTAACTTTATTTACCTACATGAATATTTAATTGTAAGAAGCAATCCTGAGTGGTCCCGACCGATTGTCTCGGCACTTAAATGCCGCGTCATTGTGCGCTATCACATTAGAATAACAAATTGGGAGTTTTACTGGGGAGTTCAATGGGTGATGTTGTGGAATTTGTAAAACTTCATAAATTTGTGTTATTTCGGTTCTTAATGTGTAATATTGGTAGAATATTAACCATTATATATTCGTTATCGTGCACAAGTGTGGGCAAGTGGTACAACTGCTAAAACGTGCTATTTTGTGTTTCCCGCCAAAACTCCTGGAAACTTTCATTAAAGCTTCTACCACTTTACCGAATCGACTGACATGACTCATAGACTGTACTGACTATATATTTGGACTTTGACTAGACTTTAGACTTGACGATATAGGAATACGGTGTTGAAAATTGAAACGAAAGTTCTATTTCCCGCCTTTTTAACTTGACACTGGCAAATGGTTATAAGCCGATGCCATATATAAATAAAAATAAAAAAAATAACAAACGAGCGTCCGAGCGTTTAAGGTTCATTTTCAAACGCACCTGTGACCTTCCTAGGTAACGTAGGCATTTAAAAAAGTAGGTATTGAGTTTTTGTATGGAGTGATTTATCTAATCTGTGGCATATTGAAGATTTTCGTGTAGTTAATAACTTTATATAATATCTATGGACGCTTTCACACCACATCAATCTGGTCCCGTGGTAAGTTCTCGAAGAACTTGTGTTACGGGTACCAGACAATGGAAATATATTTAATACTTTTAATTTATACACACACATATTTAATACATACACGGTCCGCCATAACTTAAATGTAGTGCAGTACTGACGTAATGACTTCACCCCCCGATGCAAAAATGTAGCTTAGCGTAAACAAATAGAGAGATTATGATGGGTTGTTTTAGTTAAAAGCTGAAGTGATCGAAATGCTTCTTACTCATCATCATAACTTGGTTACTGCTTGACAAAACACTTCCTAACTATGATATTTTTATTTTTTTAAAATCTTTATTTAAGGAGATTAGTCACAATTGACTATGCCACACTGCATTAGACCAACGATTACAATAATTACAATTATAATATAACTAAGTACTAATGATAATCTAGTTTACATCAATTTAGAGCTTTATTGACAATTTTATATACTTCTGTAGCTTGTTCAGTCAGGGAATACGCTAGAATGCAGTTACAAGTTCCAATATTCATACAATCTTAAAATTTTCTCACAACCTGAAATCTAATGTCTTCGTTACGGACACATTCCAACATTATGTGAAAAACGTCTTCCATCATTCCACATTCCGAACAAAGAGGAGATGCTACTTTTCTCATCAAATGCCCAAATTTATTCAGGGGAATGTGTCCAGAACGAAGTCTAAATGCAATTAATAACATATTTCTATTTAAAGTAACATCTGCAAACCACGGTGATTTCCATGGTTCATTTTGTAGTGTTCGGTACCATATGCCCTTCTCCAGTGATCTTTCGTCATAATGCAAACTATGATAGATCTAGGGTTAACAAGCCACTCAAAATTTTAGGTTTTGTTTATTTAACTTAGACTCTGGGGTAAAAATATGCTTAGGCTTTTGTTTTATTCTGAACGACATATTCATATTATGTTATCTGGTAAAACATAAGCAAAATACATAATGCATGTATTATTATTATTCAATTTTAATATTATGTAAAAGAAAAAAATTCTAAATATTTTAGCGCAAAAAGCCATTAAGGCTTTGTAGATAAAGGTCATTAGTGAGGCAACGACAAATCGATGTGACGTGAATTTACGGATTACGATAAGCCACCAGAAGTTTTTACGTTACACATAATGTGGCTTAGTTCGCATAAAATATATTGAAAAGTATGCGATGTTTTAGCGGATAACAAAATTGATTTTGAATGAAGATGATATTTTTAAGGTAGTGTTGAAATATTTACAGGGAAGGTTTTTTTTTTAATTTAAATGTTTTAAAATACCTTTTTCTTTAAATATAAGATATAGAAAATCCTGCAATTGTAACTAAAAGTTTTTTTAGTTTCAGGTGGTCGTGGTAGCTTTTCAGTCGATCCAAACGTGCCAAAGCATAACTCTCCCGCGGCGTAAGCTGATAGGGACTGATAACTTATTATCTGTATAATATTCTATTATTTATTAAAACCCCCTATCCTAGGTACAACAGTATTTAAATCGATATTACTGGTTATTTCGCCCGAAGAATTTTGTATAAATTCATAATTTCACGAATCATAAGGCCCTATAGGCTTTTTAACTTTATCGTACCTACTATTGTTTTATATAAGAGCTATATTATTGCGCATTTATAAAGGCTTTATTAATTAGCCCTAGTCTACTAGTTCGACCCCCGAAAACAAATCGCGTCGGCGATCGGATATATCCAATTAAATTGAATAGTGTACACGTTCACCAATCCGGTTTAAGAGATGATTGATTTGGTGTGTCACTTGTTTGATCGTGGCTTTGGCTAGACTAGTTTATCAGAACTAGATATTAGATTATCCGTACTAGTAGGTGCTAGATTTTTACCACGGAAGGGACATGCTTCAGCACGAATGGGCTTGGTCGACAGCATGCCATGACCCTACAGATAATAATTGAGAAAACCAGCAAATCGTGATATTATATCGCTTGCGTTGTGTTTCGCCGAATGACTTCAAATAGGGGTTCGAAAGACCAGAAACACATTTGTAACAGCTTCAACTCCTCTCGTCTTGTAGACCTGTGTCCGTTGGCGACGGCAAGCGCCAACGATCAGGCGATGCGCTTGCTCGTTTTTTAAGCTTTTATAGGTATACTTTTCAGTGGCGTAGGGTTCCTATAACTCCAATCCTATCTGCTTCACTTACCACTGCCTTTTTTCCCTAGGAAGGAGAACCAGCCTTCGCCGCTGATACCTTTTCTCTTAGGTATCGGCGGAAATTCTAATATAAAATTACATGTAATCTAAGTGTGGGCGAAGATCAATTTGTACTCTAGGGCCTAGGGGTTAATTTAATATCTAGATTAATCGGGCTTACGCCTTACACCCACACAATCACACCCAGGGCGGAAGATTAAAGACGTTCGACAGAGATGATAATCTACAGATAAAAACATTTCAATTATAACTGACTGACGGAGTGCTTTTCATACCTATGTATTTATTATTAGATGACCTCTGTGGCTCAGTGGTTGAGCGTGTTGGTGCTCAAGCCGGGAGTCGCGGGTTTGAATCCCGCCGATGGAAGTGTTCCTGGAGCATGGAGGTGTAATTAGCGCCACGATCATGAATCGCGCTATCGTAGTTTTCATAGTTCGGCGCTATATTATATAAGGTTCGGTAAAATCAATTACGGATATTTTGGGCAAAGGATCTACTGCTTGTGTATAGACGTTAAACATGAAAAATAATTATCATACTCGAAAAAAAATCTTCCTTTATATGGGCGAGTTTGCGTTTTTTTTTTTTTGAGTGTGTCAATTTTTTTTTTGCCTAAACGTCGTCATAATAAGCAGTAGATCGTTTACCCAAAATATCTGTAATTGATTTTCTATACCTTATATACAACATCTGAAAACTACTACAGTGGGCTTCGGCCTGAACGAGCATACCACCTCGCTCGGTCGGCGATCTCCCTTTAGAAAAAGTTCTACTATTCCCACATTGGTGACCCCGACGTGATTTTTTCTGACAACCCTTTGATCATCGTCATTACTTCCGACATCTTAATGTTTTTCGGGAATCATCGTTTTTCATACATCGTGTGTCTTGTCGAGGGACATTAAGAAAGTGTATTCGTTTAAGAGCTAAGATGCAATAGACAAACTTGAAATCATTACCTATATTCCACGTAAATTTAATAGTTCTACTTAACACGTTAAACTACCATTACCCGGGAAATCCAGTGGCGTATTAATTTTAATTATAAAACTAAACGAGGCAATCATAGGAATCACTTACCCGAAACCTTTTATCCTTCCCATTTTTCCCGGAATTGTATGGATCTTTTTCTCATTTACGCTGTGCGCTGTCTTTATGGCCATATAAGGACATATTAAGCTATGAGACTTTCCCGGCTTAATGCCCTACTTGAGATCTTTTAAAATGTGATGCTTTTGCATTACATTTTAATGTCACATGTTCAGTGTCACCTAAAATAATGAAAATATTTCATTACAAAAGAGTTGAATTATTATTTAATTATTATTTAATTATTTTTGAGTAGGTATGTACGGAAATTGAAAATATAAAGTAGTGTGGTTTAACCTCTACTTGTTGTACGTGTAGAGTGTGCAAAACTTTGTCGAAACTTGGTATAAAGAAAATTTTCTCACACTTGCCCAAGCCATGCTTTATACGAAATTTGGTATAAAGAAAGCCAACGTATTCGCGGACGTCATAGTATTAATTATAATATCTATGTACGCTTTTACACCACGTCAATCTGGTGCCGTGGTGAGTTCTCGAAGAACTTGTGTTACGGGTACCAGACAACGGAAATATATTTAGTAATTTTAATAATATACTTATAATTACGATTGTTATTATATAACTAGCTGACCCGGCAAACGTTGTTTTGCCATTGTATGTATTTTTTAATGCGATATGCAATATGATGTGCATATGAAATAAAAAAAATTGACGAAAAAATAAAAATGTTCCCTCATCACCTTATCATATAGGGATTGAAAAAAAAGATTACGACCGATTCTCAGACCTACCGAATATGCAAAAAAATCGTTTCGAAGGTGTGTCCCGTAACACTATGTGACTATGACACGAGAACTTTACACATATTTAATATACATCCATGACCCAGGCACACAGAAAAACTTTTTGTTCCTTCGGCGGGTTCGAACCCGCGACCCCCGGCTTGAGCACCAACGCGCTCAACCACTGAGCCACAGAGGTCGTCAAAGGTCGTATTTCAGATCTCTGGATGTGGTTATAAGTTATAATTGTTGATATGGAACTAAGTATAGATTAAACCAAGTTCCATAAATTACTCAACCTGAACTATCAGTTCTGTAACTGAAGTTGCCCTTATGTATCCTCTGATAATAAATTGTATGTTTAAATCATTTGCGGTTTAGAGATAGGCGAATGAACTTTGGACAAATGATAATAATATTATTAGACGCAATATTATCCGGTGTCATATTGTGGGTAGCGAAAAAAGTGATTTTGATAACTGACCCAGGTTGGCCACCTCGTTCCACTTATACGCACTTTTTGGTGACTCAAAACCATTTGAAACTTTTACCCAAAACTCAAAAACTTTTACCCCTTTTTTATACCGAAAATAAGAGAAGTAGGAACGCGAGCACTGGTCCATAGCCCATTTAAAGTTACTTCAGACATAAAATATTAAACTTGCATGAATTGTAACACATTAGAATCATACATTTGGCCAAATGATAATTACAAAGTTTACAGAAAAGTATATTATTAAAAACTAGGTATTGCGCCGTGACTCCGCCCATCTAAATACAGTATCCCACGATAATACTGTATATTTCCGAAATAAAAGTAGCCTATGTGTTAATACGGAGCATAAACTACTACCATACGAAATTTCATCAAAGACCGTTTTGTACTTTTTGCGTGAAAGAGTCACAAATTTCATCCATACACTCCTTCTTCTTCCATACACTTCCATACACTCTTACAAACTTTGACACTTCTAGTAGTGGGATATACTTTGGTCCTTTGAATAACGTTAAGTGTTACTGATTGGCTTATCTGCGAGACGCTGTTTTAACCTGAACCTCAATTCTCGTATTTAAAGTAGACTTTCTTTTTAACTTTGATTGTATTTTAAGTAAAGCTACTTGTTATCGTAAACTGATTTTGGACGTTCGGGCCAATAAGGAGGCGGTAGACACTGCTTTAAAGTTTACAAGAATACCGGTTTGACAGTTTTAGAGTGTCGAGACTTGATTGTAATTGGTATCATTGCCGGTTTTATCTAGCAGAATTGACCCTCAGGTTTTCATGTTATTCTGTTTGCGTTCGTTCACTTCAATATTTCGTAAATCAATTTCCATGTCGCACTGCACTAAGCAGGTGTTGCATAAATTATGGTAACATAAACGCTAATTACCCGAGAGGTGTAATGGCACGTTATTGATCCCCCTATAACTGATCTCGTAAGCTTCACCGAGCAGATACTGTATCAAATGACAAACATTAAATAGCTGATTAATGCCCACTAGTGCTGGCTACTGGACAGATTATAGCCCAAATTATCATATGCTTCTAAATTAATTGACCCCTATGACATGTCTTTGTTATTCTGCCAAGCAGAAACCATGACAGTATATGATTAAGTTATAATAGACATTAGACATAATATATTATAATAGACATATGAGAATAAGGTTGTTGTAAGGCTTTTCGAAACAGACATAGAAGTATGGGGTGTTAATATGAAATAGAAAAAAACTGATGTAGCAGACATAAACACGAATTACTTATTGTAATTCAATCCTAATACATAATTTTTTAATATTCGTAAAATACAGAAAAAAACTATTACGGCACGAAGTTACAAAATTCAATAACACCCCTCTGTTTTTGTCGAAGGTTAAAAATAGAGTCATAGGAGATTATTTTGTATATCACCAAACAGAAGGCCTTAAAGTTCAGGAAATATGTTTGTGAAATCACATTGTGAAATCAATCACAAACTTCTGCCCCGTGCAGTAGAATGAAATATTGGATTTTGCAAGCAGTCGTTATTATTTTCTATAGAATTCCACGATCAACTAATCATCGGAATCTTTTGTTTCGACTAACGGCAAGGCCCAGAGCGTTACAGAATTTTTATTCAATATGTTACATTGGTATTATAAGCTTTGTTACATAGAACCACCGAACTGTAAAATATTAACTATTCAAAAAATATATTTTATTTTAGTCGTGTTTTAACGTAGTCATAAAGACATGTTAACAATCGTTTGTTAATAATAATAGCTCCCCACACAGGTTTCGGTGACGGTGGACGGTTTCATTGAAACCAGAGCAGGCCAGTCAGGCCAGGTACGCAGGAGTTACTTTTATAGTGCCCGAGTGTGTGCGCAGTACACAAGATCACTCTCTCTTCCTTTACTCTCGAAACCTAGTGGGATGGATAACCGACACAACTGGCGAGGGATCAGGCGCAGGTCCGACTTTTTACATGCCCATCCGACGCATGGATCATCTTTCTTGTCAGATACATTGCCCTAACCAACCTTGGAAAAAACATTTTTTGTTATTCCAACGCCGGAATCGATCCCACGACCTCCGAGTCGAGATCCAATCTCTAAATTACTGGACCACGGAGGCTGTACGTTAATAACAGCGACTATAAAATATAACAAACATTCTGTTCACTCACATTTTTGATTGATCAATTGATTACGTCAGTATAAGCCTAGATCATAGTTTAAACTTACCAGTAGGTACATTTTATTGTTTCAAAGTCTAAAAAGTTTATTTACGTTCCTTATCAACAAATCTTAATTAACTTTGAAAACAAATTGCAGAAGGCACAGGCTTTCTTGTTAATTTTTAGGAACGTGATATGATTGCCAAGGAAGGTACGGAAAAAACTATTCGTTCGGCTAATTGCCTTAACGCTGACTGGAGCTGAAGAGACGTGATGCGAATTTAAGATAGTAATGGATTTGAAGTCGATAAAGACAGGAACACCAACAATTCCTAAGAAAACAGTAGTGTATTTGTTTTAAAACGGAATGTCAGCGATTAAGGTAGATCAAGAGTTAAATTAAAAATTATATATTTGCAAGCAACAAAATATAGCAAAGAAGTAGATAAATAATAAACTATCGTAACTCTTAAATTCTATTGAGTAAAAAATACACATTAAGTACTTATCGTTAATAACATACAGGTACATTCATACATGTATTTTTATATTCATACATTTGTTCCTCCACGTTACACAAATTGACAGGAGTTTAAATTCTGTTCAAATCAGTCTTTAAAATTTTTCTCTTTACAATTATTTTCTCTACATCTGATCTCTTGCTTTCTTTTTTTAGATTGCGTCAACTTATTTCTTTTCGTATTATTTGGACTCCGTAATACTACAAGGAACCCTTATAGTTTTGCTATGTCCGTCCGTAGTCCGTCCGTCCGTCCGTCTGTGTGTCTGACGTCCGCCCGCCCTTCAAATTCATACTCAAATTCATACTCAAATTCATTATGAATATAAATTGATAAAATTTGATATAGTTATAGATTTCATATAATAGGCATCATAATTTAATAATAATTTTATATTTTGGGGGTGGCACTCCATACATATTTATATTAGAGGATAAAATATTTTTTTCATTCTACTCCATCATATGGGGTATCGGCAAATATATATTTTTTAAATGAAAGTGATGTCATAAATGACTTTCTGTTATTGAGTAATCGGCCTCCAATGTGGTTTAGAAGTTTTCCCCTGGAATTTCTAAACTATAAGAGGTATAAACTTGTAACTTTCCATGTTGATAAGTTATGCAAAGTACTCTTAGGAAAAATAATTTTTAACGAAAATGGACAATCATTTGAAAAAAATAACTATTGCGCGGTAATAGTTATGGAACCTTCGTTAGACATATCTTGATATGCTCTTGGTTAGGTTATTCTTTCTCACTTAAATATTTGATTCTATTCATTCTGAATAAGATTCAATCTTCCTTGGCTACACAATTATCTACTAATTTAACTTCAACATCACAAATTGAGAGCTAATTATCACCAGCGCCATTGTTCACTTTATTTGGATCCGGTAGAAAGTAAATAACGCAAGAGACACCTGCAAACAAAGATAGTAATATTAGAATATACATTGTATACTTTGCACAACGTTCGTTAGTTTTGACAGTAGGTAATAATAACCGTATAAAGTCAGGCATAATATTATTAAAGTACTATCAGGGAATCTAATTCATTATCAGGTAGACCGTTATCATATTTTGTTCGTATTATGATATGTCATCATTATAATAGAAACAAATTATGAGAACATTCTTCCTGCTTATGAATTAAATGCCCAGATAGTACATGGTATAAAATTTAATTCATGCTACGTAGAAAAACACCAATGGGTATTTTTCGAAAAAATAATCCTTAGATATAAACTCTTGTGATGCACTAGGTTATCTGAAATTAGTATGATTTATACCTGGTATTTAAATGTTAATAGCTCTAGTTTTCACTACACAAAAATATCATAACCTAACCTAACCGTCACCGTAAAGTAATAAACAGACCAATTAAAATTATATTGAAATACAGTTGCAATTCTATCTTCTTAATTACTAAACAAGTAGGTTTTGAATATTTCTTCATATTTTATTGATTGTTTAATTGTACTACCAAAAGCTAAGATTCTTCTAATTTAGGTTACTAAGAATCAAGAATTCTAAATTCAAGGTAAACCTAGTATTATGAGAATAATATAATATACTATAAATACTTACATATGCAAACAATTGACAATGACAAAAATGGTGCCATACATCCAACTCGTAATAATACTGGAAATAATATACTTCCTATTAACGATCCTAAGCGACCGACCATCATAAACATAGAGGTTGCGAGTGCTCTGGAAAATAAAATAAGTTAACTTGATTCAGAGCTGACCAAAGGACATACTGTTAAATAGAATGACATACAGAATTTAGTTTTAAATGCCTCAATTTTAAAAGTCAAAACAGACAAGGGGAATTTTCTATTAACTAAAAATTCAATAGGATTCAGATATAATAAAAATATAACTAACCTTACAGTCGTTGGAAATACTCTAATCAGAACATTCTGCAGCAAACTCAAAAAGGTTTGCATCAAGGCACACGTAGTTGAAATTAGGAATGCAATCTGTATAGAAGTATTTGCCCAATATATTGAGAAAGAGCATGCGCAAGCTGCCATAAGAGTAATAAACATCAGCACCTTTTGTCCCAATCGGTCAATAACACAAGCACTGATACAAACGAAGATTAAAAATATAACTCCCATAAGAATTCCGTTGATGTATGTTTCGGGACCACTGATTTTCTGAAAAAAATAATAATTATGATACCTATTTGTAATTAATATGATAGAAATATGAATAGAAACCTCATTTTGTAAATAAATAGCTGTGATTAAATACAGAAAGTAACTGCTTAGTTAAAATTGTGTATGAATATGTATATTTAATAAATTAAATATATAAACGCTTAAATAAACAAAGTTGATAATCTTTTTCGTTTCCTAAAGTCCGTTACTTTGTTATACTTCTGTTTTATTGTATGCATAACTACTAATATTAAGTTATTTTGTAACAAACCCTTACCGGAATACAGATTGTGGGTTCTGTAATATTATCAGAAATAGATCGTACGTCTATCGAGTCTTCTTTATAATTGTTGATCATGTAACAAAAATCTGCTGAATCGTTATGTTCTCTGTGATAGTCTTCAACAATTGTTGAAAGTTGAGGAAACCACAATCTTAGAGACGTATAACTGAAAATTAGAATACAAGAATTAATAGATTTTATATAGAAATATATGAGAATTACATCAAATAATTATTTTCTAGATATTTTTACTTACTTCCATAAACATACAAAACCTATCAGAGTGAACAAAATCAGTCTGCACAGTAATGGTTGTCGATATAGTTCCTTTATGTCATAGGTTGCATGTACTAGTTGTTCTTTCAGACTTCTTCTCACTGTTTCATTGTAAGTATTTTTATGGTTCAATGATTTTATCTGAAAAATTATAAATTGCTTTTAAAAGTTCACTTTTTGTTTGTTTAAAACCCTTTTTACACGACTACGTCGAAGCCAAAAGAAAGGGTAATGATTTTGGCAGTCTATGTATGTATGTTTGTTCCACTGTAGCACCTACATTACTGATCCGATTTTAATAAATGAGGTGTTCATCCGATTTTAATAAATGAGGACATTCATAATAATGGCCCGAGTAACACCAGAGGCTAAATACATAATTTGCGTAGTTGGGTTATAGTTTTTAACTTTTGATTATTAGAAATATTGTATCAACACTTAAGATATTATGTTCATTGTAAAGTTGTAAAATTAGTCTATTTTATCATAATATAATAAGACGTATTATAATAATAGCAATTATTTTCATGCCCTTACCGGAAAAGTGTCTTCATCCATTCCAGTGTTTTGTTTGTAAATTTTTTTTAACACAGCCAACGCTTCATTTTCTTGTCCATGGGATAGCAAATATTTTGGACTCTCAGGCAGAATGTAAAACAATATAGCCGCCATTAGACTCCATATCGAACAAGTATATAAATAAACATTCCAAGCGTGTAATTCTGTAAAACAACATTGTATTGTAATGTAATGCCTCAAGGGAATATACTCGGGCCTAAATTGTTTGATTCATAATATATTTTCGGTTAATAACTATTTAATTTATTTAGTAACGAAAAACAAGTAAACATCTAAAAAAAGTTTATCCACTGTATACATATTTTTATTAGTTATGGGTTACATGTTTACTTGTTTACGTTACTAAATAAACAAATAATTTGATGAGCTCTTAACGGACTAAAATAGTTAGTGGTAGGGTGGTAATTAATAAACTAAAAGATATTCACTAAGGCCTCCCCCACATTAGGTGTGCGCGTTCCTCGGGCGTGTCAGTGATGTGTTCGCGCCGCGAGCGCGCTGCGCGTCACCGATGCGGGCGCTGCTCGCGACACTTACACGCCCGAGGAACGCGCACGCCTAATGTGGGTTCAGCATAAGTATAAACACGAACCAAAATAACCCCTCCATATGACGATGTCAATTTGGAGGGGCAACATTGCCCATGACATTAGAGCCGCTACTATTAATGACAGTGAGACGAAACAAGCATTCATCAGGACTATTCGGTCTCTTATCTTCATACTAGTCATCTCTGTTAACATCGGCGTTACAGCGGTGAAACAAAAACTCAATCTGAAACACAAGAAAAATATACCTAGTCAATTGACATTTTGTCTGTTTGTACATTGTGTCTGTTATTACTTAATTAGAGATTTTCGATTTTTGGATTGTTCTAAATTAATAACAAAATTTTAGTATTTAATTACAAATTTTAATTTAAAAAATTGTGTCGAGATCGCGTCCCTAAATCCACCATCAAAAGGAAATATTTTACTTTTTTATTTTGTGTCAAATCACAAAAAAATTATAATGTGCTAAAACGATTAGGAAGAAATCCCGAGGAAACCTGAGTGTCTGAGAAGCCTAACTATCTTCGATGGTAAATTCTACCAACCCGCAGTAGGCTATCGTGATGAACTATAACAGTGTAATCCGGCAAATATTGAGGAGAGATGTGCAATTTAACTAGGCGCAGCGTCCTAAAAAGTATCGATTTTATTAGATATTAATTTTATTTTTGTAAGTTGTTTACCATGAATGTTTATAATAGATGTATAAATACTTCACTACATACCTACCTATTATAATGCAGAATAGCTGCCACAACTGAAGACCAATGTAACTGACTGTACCTTACAATAAAACTAGATTGTCTTTTATATATGAAATAATATAAACACGCTGATTTTTATCAAAATTTAATAAGGGTTGCAAGATGAAAAGACACTTTTGATGTGTGTAGGCCATAACTTTAACATTAAAACATTAAAACACAAAATATTCAATTGCTTGTAGCTCAGAGGTGTAAGGGTTAGGTTAGGTTAGGTTAGGTTAGGTTAGGTTGTGTCGCGCTACCCCCCGACGGTTGCCCGCCTTGTCGTGGCGGTGGGGCTTAGTAACCGTGGTTGAGGACCCACGGTGAAGCAAAGAGGCAACCAGGGCCGGCTGGGCAGGAGGCCAAGCCGGCCCGAGGAGGGGCGCTCCCGGCGGACTGGAGGAGCCAGTCCGCTGCGGACGCGCCTGGAGGTGGGACCGCAGAAGAAGAGGAGTGCCGGTATTACGGTGCGCCGTACTCCCTATCTTCTGCGGCCGTGGAGGGATCGCAGGGGGAGAGGGTGGTGGTGTTGTGCCGCTATCCCTACCCCCCTGCGAGCTGGCGGGGCCGTTCCGCATGGAAACGGCCTCGGTGGGGCCGCAGGGGAGGAGGCAAGTTTGGTATTACGGTGCGCCGCTTGCCCTATCCTCTGCGGCCGAGGTGTGGTTGGCCTCCACCAGTACTGTAGCAGACTCGGGGGGAGTCTGCTACAGTACTGGTGGAGGCCAAGAGGCAGGCGCACTTACCATCAGGTGCGCCTGCCGCCGGCGGGGTCGCGGATGTGTGTATCGTTCCCGTGGCCCCGTCACAAGGCGGCGTGGAGGAAGGTGGGGGGGGGGGTTTAGTGGGTAAACCGTGGGTCTCATTAGCCTATACGGGAGTCCCACATCACCACTCGGGTGCCCCCTGCGCCCGGGTGGTATGCGTAATGCATTTCCCCCTCCGGAAACAAAAAAAAAAAAAAAAAAAAAAGGTTGTGTCGCGCTCCCACGACTGCGGCGGTCACCCTTACACTGGGGACCAACGCTGATGAAAGGCGGGTGACGTACACAAAGGTGCTGGCCGAGGCCAGAGCGGCGATCGACCTGGGGGAACTCACCATCGCCGGTGAGGGCAAGAAAAGGCGGACGCCTTTGCCACGAGGCTAAAGGCCGTCCTAAAACCGGACGACCTAAAAGTCGCCCGCCCGGTCCTGTGCGCGGAGATTCGCTGGACGACTCAATAGCGGCCGCCGACGTCTTCCAGGCGGTCGCGAAGGAGGGAGGGTGCTCGGCCTACGACATTCGGTCGGGCCAATTGTCGGTAGGGCCACGCGGGGACGCATCATTGTGGATGCGTGTCCCGATCGCGGCCGCCAAGAGGCTTACAAGCTCAGGACGGCTGCGAGTTGGCTGAGACGGCAGCCGGAGCTGTTTCCGCTGCGGGAAACCGGGACACAAGGCGGCCGAGTGCGGGGAAGCGCCCAACTGCTTCCTGTGCGAGGCTGCCGGCAGGCCGGAGAAGGCGCATGTGTTGGAAGGAAGCGGCTGTGTCGCAAAGCCGCCTCCCGGCGCGAAGAGAAAGGCGCCGACCAATAAGGGCCGGCTCAAAAAACCCAAGGCCATCGGCACAAGGGCGGCTCCGCCCGCCCCCTCCATGGAGTTGGACGCCTAGGCCCGTGGGCGGTGATCGGGGGATCGCCGCCCGCACTATGGGCCCCGAGAAGGAAAGCTCCCCAATGCCCGGGGAGCTCTCGGAGAGGCAAGCGGCGGCATAACGCCAGGCCGCCGCATTAGAAGGGAGCCGGATGCGGCACGCGCTGGGGGGTCGTGGAAGAATGCTCTCGCGATTCCCACGGCCCCTCTACTGGCGCTGAAGATGGGCATCGGGGTGTTTTAGTCGGTACACCCCGGTGCACTCCATCTCGCGACGGGGTAGTCCGACATACCCCTGCTGCCCTCCCCCGGGGGCGGCGGGGGATTCGTAAAGAATTTCACCCCGAAAAAAAAAGAAAAAAAAAGGGGGGTGTTCTGTCTCCCCCCTACCCTAGCTTGGTGAGCAGTAACCAAGTGCTTATTGAAAATTGGAGAGAAAGACTGTAGCAGCCAACTGCCGGTCATTTAAGAATAGAGGCTGTGCGGCCAGTGCTGAACCAGTGGTTAGCATGTAGACATGGAGTTCTCACTTTTCACCTCGTGCAGGTGCTCTCGGGGTACGGCTGCTTCGGAAGGTACCTGTGCAGGGTGGCAGGTAGAGAACCTACAATGGTGTCACCACTGCGAAAATGCCGAGGACACTGCCAGGCATACATTGGTCGAGTGTCCGAGATGGAGCGAGCAGCGAACTCATCTTGCTGCTGTAATTGGGAACGACCTGTCATTGCCGGCCGTAGTAGCGGCTGTGGTGGACAGTGATGTGTCATGGAATATGATGGTCTCCTTCTGCGAGGAAGTGATGGTACAGAAGGAAGTGATGGAGAGGGCTAGGGAAGACGACTCTTCCTCTCTACCTATCCATCGCAAGAGAATCGGACGCAGGCGGCTCGCTCACGATCGCCGCCATCCTCCTTAGTGAGGGCCGTGGGTGATGGTGTAGGGGTACCATCACCCGGTAACAAATGGCCCTCAAGATGTAAAGCATACCAAAACATGCCAAACAGAAGTAGGACGAAGGTTCCGAGCAGAGTCTGCACCTGCGGACAGGCGCCGGTAGAGTTGCGGTAGAGTGCGCGAGCGGTCCCGTGGCTCCCACCAATTGGCACTGAGAGGGCGATTCGATGATTTTTTAGTGGGTATTCTGGCATCTAGCCCGCGAGTCCCACAGTGGCGTGCACAGGATTATGACACTGGGTATGCGGCGAAGTACTCGGTCACAAAAACTTTTTCGTTTATAGATTTTTAGCATAGCTACAGCCAAGCGACGGATCTCTAAGTCGAAACCATGCCAACAGAGCAAGTCTTAGATGTACTACTATTCATGTACATCTTCTACGGCAACGCAGACAAAACAGCGATCGATCGTCACGGCGGAAGAAATTCTAATAGTAAGTAAAATAATAAGCATATTTTAAAATATTATAACTACTCACCAGTCAGTCAGCTTCAATTTTCACATATTCAAGGTTCCGGTTACTTGAGATTACTATATCCCGATGTAAATTACTAAATAATATGCAAGGAAAACAATATAATTTAATCGTGTGTACACAACCACACAGCCAGTTATACGTTTCATAACTTTTCACATGAAATTTTCGAGTTACATTATTTTTTTGCTGGTTTAATTGTTGTAACTCAGGTACACACCTACCTTTAGACAGAATTTGAATATTTTCACTGAATGTCAATTGTGACAACTTGTTATTTTTAGTTTTTAATAAACACACATTTTCAACACAAACCTCACAATCAAATAACATTTAAAAAAAATCAACAAACGCACTAGTAAAAGCAAATCACTACAATTATTATAGAAACTCAGTAATAAACTGTTAAATGTACACACTTTCAAATGTTAAAATGAAAAATCTTTTAAAAAAACTATAAATAAACTGGAGCGATTAAATTGTAAACAATGCTTATCACATGAAATATGCAATATGGCCCCCGCGAAACACAAAACGTTTCTTCTATTTAAACAAATAAAACCTTACTAAACAAAAATGCATAATGTGCATACGTGATTTATTAGATTTCCGTCTATTACTTTACTCGGATTATAGGCAACGAATATATTTCCGACAAGCCAGTTCGGCGGTTTTCGGAAGCGATCGGATAGCCGAGAGCCATCGCCTGCCGCGGGAGTTTTCACTATATAATTATGTCGATATTCAAGGGTTTGTGCGTTTGCGAAGTATGAAAATTACACATACATGCGATGTAATGTCCTGCAGAACGCAACGGCATGAGATGAGTTGCTATTTATAAAATATTAGGCGTTTTTAAGTTATTATATTTTTTAATTAATTTATTTACTATTAATTAAAGTCATCTAAAACGTACGAACGTTTTATTAAAATATCTGTGAATGACAAGTAAAGCACTGCATTTCTGCCTACAAGGAGCGCACGCCCCTGGAGTCCCACATACCCGCCTCGAAACCTAGGGCGGGATGCGTAAATGCATTTTCCCATCGTAAGAAAAAAAAGGGGGATGTTCTGTCTACGAAATTAAACCTATTAACTGCTATTAAAATCCCTTAACCTCGAGACGGCAAACTGTATACACCAAATTTATCATGACTCTAATAAATGACTCTACATACTTTCAGGTGAGAAGGCAAATACTCTTATAAATAAATAATTATCAATATTTCACCTAAATAAAACATGTTGAGCATATAAATTTACGTTTATACTTACGGTATTCCTTGTATAAGTTTAACGACAACCAACATCCAGTAGTTTTGAGAAGATCCCTCCATTATTGTTAGCACAAACAATGCGAAGTTTCCGCCTACTAAAAATATCCGTCTTCCAAACACGTCTAATACAAAACCAGTAAATAATGATGCACCAACTTGACCTAGAAGTTAAAAATACAAGTCACAAAAGATATATTTTAATTAAATTAAAATAATATTACATTTACAGTTGGCATAAAATTGAGATACATTGTGTTTTATTCACAGTAGCTACAATTTATGCATTTTCGCCATTTCAAACTGTAAAGTCGTCGTATGAGAATTCATATTATATATTTCACGTTAGTGTCGTAAATGTCTGTCCTAGAGGTACACCACTAATTTAAAAAGTTTTAAAAGTACTGGGTAATGATTTTAGCCTTGAAAATTTTATATGTTCCTACCGAAAGCGATGACATAGAATTACCAAGGAAACTCGATAAAAAATTAAGCAAAACATACCAAAAAAAGGAATAGCATTAAGTAAACCCTTCTGCATTATGTCCATCTTCAGATCGCATTCTGCTATAGGCAGTATATAAGCTGAAGTAGTCGTTATTATCATAGCAGCAAACACCGTACATAATGTAGCAGCTAGCAGAACTAAATTAAATTTTCCAAATCCACACACAACTAATGCCTCTTCTAATATTTCCATAGAATCTTTTGTTTTCGTTTCATCTGTAAACATTAGAGATAAATGATAAGATTTATTTGATTAACAATCGTTTTAATTATACAAGTATTATGACTCTTAGAAAATTAGCTGATTACTAAATTAACACGTATATAATTTGGTTCGTATCTATATCGTTTAGATTTTTATATCTTTAAGAAATATATCTGTTCTGTCCGCCTCCCTATATTCTACGCGTTTCATTGGCAAAGCTATGTCGCACCAACGTAATCTTCGCCCGAGTCGCGTAAAGCCGCTAGCTACTCCAGACGTAGACGCGCGAATGCGTGCGCCAACGCGCGTCGGCGCGCAACATCGCGCCTACCATATTTACATAATACAAAATAGAAATTTGTATCATAATAATAGAAAACTAGAGATGTATATGCTATAGGTAAAAAACATGACGCGTTGCGTCGCTTCAACTCTGCACCAGTGTGAATTGAGCCTTAGCTCGCGTCGCGTCCACGCCAATCAAGCTAGGATGAACGCCTTTTTGTAATATTCCTGCCCGTAAAATATGATGTAATAATATTTTAAAATATCTTCGAAACAAATATTTGCTCGACTTCGATGAGAAAAAGTCAACAACTGAAATTAAAATTTCCTTTGCGATTAACTTTTGTAGGCATGTGATTTTTTCAGACTTTTATGAGACAGAATGCATGCTGTCTTTTTTATAAATGTGTAAAAAAACGATGATGTCTTGATGAAAAGCGATTAGCGTCGCTTGTGGACACTGACAACATCAAAGAAGTTATAACTTCATTACCGATCTGATACTTGTATGATTGAAAAGGTTTGTATATTTGCACAAGCATTAATTGCCCGCGGCTTCGCCCGCGTGAAACTAGTTGTTAAACTTTCATCCCCTATTTCACCCACCTAGGGGTTGAATTTTAGAAAACGCTGACTATAATTAAATACTTAAATATAAAACTCATTATTTTTTCCGTATTCAATCCGTACAAAATATCATGCAAATATGTACAAGGAATAAAAAGTTTCATACTCTTCAACTTTTATCACCTATTTTACTTGGGGGTTGAATTTTGAAAAATCCTTCAAAAAATTTTCAATTTCTAGCCTTAAGGGTTTGACGTGTGCATTGATACATCAGTCAATCAGATTTGACTGATGTATGATGGTGTATAACCTTATATAGTAGATGTAGTCAAAATGTAAAAATTTTATTTTCGTTTATACTGCATGATTTTTTATTCCGTTTCGAGAGAAACAGGATATAATAGGTACGTGAAATAGGTGTTATAGCATTCAAAGTTAACATTTTTTTCTTTTTCATAATTTGTTGGAAAAAAAAATCTAGCTTTTTTACATTTCATCATCTACTAACATGAATAATGATTATTTACTAATTCAAACATTTAAAAAAGTATCTCAGAAAAAAATATTAAATCAATGAAATTACCAATATTAATTATCACCTTATTGATCCCCTGTTGACCCCTATGACGTTGACGTATTGACGCGTGACTGGAGCGTACAACGACGCGCGGTGCGTGTCGCACACCCCTGGTGGGTGTCCTAAATTTATGGATCTATTTAAGATTTTCCAACTTTCAAATGCTTTTGTATTTAAAATAAGTTTTTGATACAAAACATGATTCACTTAAAACGGAATAATAAAACGCCCAGTATATTCAAGAAATATTCAGATGTTATTAATTGATAAATGAAATATTAAACGTTATCTGCAGATTTGTAATTAGGTGCATTTCAAAATTACAAGAAAGTTGGAATATTTTTACATAATTACAGTAAAAATCCTATGTTCTTACATCATAATATATAAAAACATTAATTAAAGTAAGAATGAACGCTCAAATTTCGGAGATATTAGCAAAATTGTTCTTGCGACCTATGTAATTCATACATCATACATCATTAGGAACGCGTGACGGTGACTTTTGTATAGAGTTTTCACGAGATTTTCGAAATTCTTTATTACAAAATATAGCTATCTATACCTTCGAAAATATTGATTTTTAAAACATTATTTCTTCTGAGAACTTTCTCCTATTTTAGAGTACAACTCATTTAAATGACACATAAAAAAATCAGTGAACAAGCCTATAATTACAGCTTGCTAGTGAGCACACTGCCTAATTGGAAGCAATTCCTAAAGTTTACAAACTCCTTAATAAGATAACACCATTTCCGAAGTGGCTTATCCACTAATCGGCTTAAAAACTTTGAACTAAGCCAAATACAAGGTAATTTATTGGTATATTAATAACTGTTATTAGATAGTTATAGCGTATAAAATATTCTTAATTTTCACACACGAAAGAAAATAACACTTGACTATATTAACAGTGTATGTGTGTGTCATATGTATAAACTGGAATGAATAAAAAACTACACCTACTATCAATCCCACCATCTACACCTCCAACAACATCTACATCTGCTTCTACGCCTACCAACCTGCCTACCTATCGGCTACATAATATATAATTTCACACCTACAATCAAAATTTACACACCTACAATTTCAACACCAAAATCTGTTTTGCAGTCCAACCAAATAGATAAACTGCACCAAAACTAAACGCACCTAAAAATGTCATGAGTCAAGTGACGCTGGAGACCCAAATTTATGCTACGAACAGTTAGTAAGGAATAATTTAATTGTGGTTTTATAATATTTTCCTGCCTGTTTTTCTAACATTTCTTGTCGTTTAAATCTTTCCGGAACTTCCAGAATTATTTCGTCCAGAATTATATCAAAATTAGCCAAATCGATTTAGCCGTTTCCGAGTTTTAGCGCGACATTGAGACTGGAATCCATTTTTAACCGTACTCCCAAAAAGGAGGCGGTTATTATACATATTTGGTTTTGGGCGGTTTGGTAAAATCTAAAAATAGAAACTGATCTACTGCTCATATATAGACGCTTAGGCAAAAAAAAATTGTCAAACTCAAAGTAAAAAAATCATCTCACGTATGGGTGAATCTGCGCGTTCAACGCAAACTCGCCCATAAAGTGGAAGTTTTTTTTTCGAGAACAACAATTATTTTCTGGCTAAACTTCGTATACATAAGCAGTAGATCATATGCCCAAAATATCCGTGATTGATTTTACCGAACCTTATATAGGAAGAATGTAACCAGAATCACGAAAATGACTTCAACATTTTCCATGAAATTTTGTGGATATGCAGGGTGTTTTGGGGTTAATTTTTTCCGTATTTACTACAGTGACTATTATGTAGTCTGCGGTACTACGGTACAACTTCCGCGTGTACTTACTATTAACCTAATAATTGTTACCATTTCAGTGCCTGTTGCGAAGTTAAAGTCGTTCTTTTCAATTAATCAAAACATCAACCTTCATTAGACATAGTTTAGTAGTATGTAAGTTTTTTTTTTGTGCCTATTAATAACCAAAACGTCTGCGTCTGTTATTGCATATAAAAATGCTTACATGGATGATAATACTGAAATATTTATCTAAAATATCTCTAATATTTATATAAATACCAACATTATCGTTTATACAAATTATAAACTGTGAGTAACCATAATAGTCCTTAAAAATTTAACGATTTCAATTAATGATAAAAAATACCTTTTGTCTGGGCCATTCCAGTCTCCGAAGACATTATTTATTTTTATAAATAACATATAAATATTGAACTTTTTCGCACAAGACTAAGTCTGCTGTCTGTCCTCACTACTATCACGTTATATTGTTCTTTACTTTATAAATACAGTTTTTACTGATATGATAAGAACTTACACATCACTAAGTAAATAAGAGTAAAATTCACATTATATTATATAAATGTTCGTAATATATTATGCAATGTATGCAGGTAGCAAGACAGTGTTTTCCATGAAGATAATAATATTTATTTAAATTTGGCAAACACATCTAGCGAATTCACTGTTGCCTTTTGCTTTGAGATGTTTTTATGAGTTGGCAATGAAATACCAACAAGTTATGGACCAACTGCTTTAATTTAATACAGGGTGATATTAAAAGACGTTCGGCGATTATGACCCGCTGTTTAAAAAGTGTCGACCACAAACCAAAATACTATTAGAATCCCATTTCCTTTAATTATCACCATATTGTTATTTTTTAATCATATTTTGTATGAATATTCGTTGAAAAAAGTTAAAATGTATGAAAATTTACTCCACCTCCTGCATATATGCGACCCGTGTCGTTGTTATCTAGGTGTGATAATTACGCTTACATCGAGCCTAATTTTGTCTATGGTTGCCTTAGCAAATTATTCCATTCAAAATGTCCAGTGTCCTTTGTGAATTATAGCATGTTACTATAGTTCACGAAACATCATCAATCATCATGAAAGCGAAAGTGATTTTATTTCATATTTGTTAGAGGACAATTTAAAATAAAGACCTTAAAAGAGTTTTTATAAAATGTTTTTAAATCATAGTTTTTTATGCTAAACATACGAATTTTTCTTTTTGTGCACAAAGTTGTGGATATTCATCATCGTGTAATGAAAAGTACATTTTGAAAGCCCGCAAAAATGCCCAAAACAAATTATACACACTCGTACATTTAGGATTCGTCAAAATTTTAGCTGAAATTATGACAAACAGCGTTTGCTGTTTCGTTCGAAAAGTGTGTTTTGAGCATTACATTATTTTTACAGTACTATTACTTAAAAAAGTACTCTTTCAGAAATAAATGTGAAATTTTGTTTCATAATCAGAAATGAGTGATAGAATTCGATAGCAAACTCTCTCCAGGGCATTTAGTCAAGATGCATTTGATAATTTCGACGGCGAATTTCCAAATCAAAAATGTATGGGATTTGACATAAGTCATCGCTAAGTGACATGTCGCTTGCGATGCCTTATGTCAAATCCCATATATTGTGTTTTCGAACTTCGCCGTCGAAACTATCGAATGCATCTTGACTAAAGGCCCAGTAGTTTTAGCGAGTCCCAATATTGCCAGACTACTACTTTATACTAAATATTTTCAGATTATTATTGGTATGTACATTAGTAAATACGTGTAAACATAATGTAATAGTTTTCACTGTCTAGAATTCATAACACATCATGAGTTTGTTTCATTTTATAAGACATAGATGTTGCCCGCGATTTCGTGCGAAAACGGGAAAACCGTACATTTTCCCGGGATAAAAAGTAGCCTATGTCCTTCCCCGTAGTCTACTCTATATCTGTGCCAAATTTCATCAAAATCGGTGCAGTAGTTTCGGAGCTTATTCAATGCAAACAAACTTTTCCTATTTATAATATAAGTACAGATAAATTGAACACTCTGTATAAGATCCAGTTATCATTGTTCTTAATCAATGTTTATTAAAAACAACAACAAGATAATTGTTTCTAATTGAAATGATCAGCTCTTCTCCAACTTACGTTCGTTTTAACAAACATCACATTCTGTCTGCGCATTGGATTTTTAACAAAAAAATATACCTTGGAAAAGCTTACGTACTACGTATTACGTTCAGGAGAGATACCACGGCCTCCCAGCAAATGGGAGAGAAATTAGTTTAAAAAACTAACAACGCACTTGTAACTCTTTTTTTGTTTTGTTTTTGCAAAGATCACTATCAATATAATACAATATTGAGTATGGTAAATTGGCGATTTTTCTCATAATAACAGTAGATTTGGTAGGTACTGATAAAACTTAGGACTACCATAACTACAAAATAGATAGTCATAATGTGAGTTGATAATTGAATAATAATTAACATAATATTTTGTCCGAATAAAAGGTCTCTTAAAGAAGAACGAGTCCACTTAAATGTACCTAGTATAATACTAGGTGCTAGTATGCAAATACTATGTAAATCAATATAATAATATTATAATTATTAAAACTAGACAAGGGACGTGACTTTTGTAACGGCGATCTGAATATTAATAAAATTTCCTGTGCTTCTAGGAAGAAAATTATGCATATTAGGCAGAGAATGACAGGACACGTCTAAAGAGGGTTCCGTAACGAAAATAATATTGCTTGCACACGTACCGATTTGGTGTGGAGCAGACCATTATGACAGCACGACACTCGTGTCTTTGATTTTCATCTCTATTGTATTAGCACAAAGTTCTATTTACAGTGCACTCCGATTTTTGTGCAGTGTTGGAACTCTCAAGAATACTTCTTCCCATACTTAAATAAACTGATAAACAAATAATAAAAAAAATATTATCTGTAACATTATTCTATTCTTTATACTTTAAAATATACTTCTAAAGTTTATTTTTTACAGGTTGACTTTTCATATCGTTTATCGATGTTATAGCAATCAATAACTTAATTTAATTAAGACCAAGAAAATACAAACCTCTAAAAATACTTTTAAAATTCCTATAGCCCATAATAATACATATAATTTTTAAGTTAGAACTTTATTCGGGCTCTTTTGCCTCTCAGATAGATTTTTTTTAATGTTGTGACAGACTGACAAAGTCATTACTTGTGTGATGTGTAACATGTGACATACTGACAAAGTCATTACATGTGTGATGTGTAACATGTGACAGACTGGCAAAGTCATTACTTGTGTGATGTGTAACATGTGACAGACTGATAAAGTCATTACTTGTGTGATGTGTAACATGTGACAGACTGACAAAGTCATTACTTGTGTGATGTGTAACATGTGACAGACTGACAAAGTCATTACTTGTGTGATGTGTAACATGTGACAGACTGACCATCAAATGCATGGTAGTGTGTGTTAATAATATGATGTAGTGTGTGTTGCTGTTATTTTTATTAATTTAATGTATTTCTTAACTTTCATTGTATTTCTTATTTAAATAAATAAAAAAGTATCAGCTTTCTGCAGACCTTCCTCCGCATTCATTTTAATTTGCTGGCCAAATTTCATACTCTCCCGGTACCACAATTCTCGTAAAACTCTAGGTACTGAATGTTTTTGCTTTACGTACTGAAATTATTTGAAATCATTATTTGAAAATATTTACTTTGAAATTATCAAAGGCAAATCTAAAATGCTACATTACAGTCGAATGTTCCAGATACTTATAATAAAAGGTCTAAAACGGGGTGCAGGGATATATTACAACTTTTTAATTCAAGACAAACATACAGTTTTCATTTTCACCCGACTTCGGCGAAGCCAAAAGGAAGGGTAGTGATTTTGGCATTCTATGTATGTATGTATATTATATGTATGTTTGTTCCACCGTAGCGCATAAACCACTGATCCGATTTTAATAAATTAGGTGTCAATAGATTCGTAATAAAAGCCCGGGTAACATAGGCTATGTAATTTACGTAGACGGGTTATATTTTTTATAAAAAGAATAGTTATTTCGAAAACTGTTCACGATACTAAAACAATTTTAGCTTAGTCTTAGCTTAGGACTACTGCACTGTCTAGGAACACCTTTTCGTCTTAAAAAAAATATATCTTTTGATATTTATTAGGACTTACTTTAAATCTCTCTGCCAGTAAATTGAACGAAACCATAAAACAATACATTAAATAATTGATTGGTTTTGAACCAAATTGACTGAAAATATAAACTAGACACACTAAAACATTAAAATATTTTAAGATATAGTTGTGAGAACCAATTTCGTATGTCTAACCTGTATTTAGCGCCTTAAGAAATTTTTGGCTTTAAAATTTATGGTTATTTTCTTATACCCATGTTCTTTTGGAGGGTGGTCTCAGATTCCATACAGTTTTGCTCATCGTCCTTTATTGCTTGCTAGGGGCACTAAAATATATAATTCACTAAGAGCTCATACACATGCTACGGCGCCTTACGGTACTAAGTAATAATGAATAATAATAATAATAATGATATTATGACTATTATGAAATGAAATGAAATGAAAATATACTTTATTGTGCACAATCAACAGTTACACACACACGTATACAATATAAACGATACGCAGACAAGACGGCCTTATTACTAAACAGCAATTTCTTCCAGACAACCTTTGAAAGAAAGGATTAAATTGCTGGAGAAGGGTACTGTGCAAAAGTATATCTAAAAATTAAAAATATAGTATACATTAAAATAAAATACGTAAATAAAAATAAAATAATAATACATACATAATATTATAAGAACTAATTAATATTTAAAAGATTATATATACAATGTTAAACAATAAATATAAACAATAATTACATATCATGGATAAAAAGGTAACACACGTAACTACTTTCGACACATACTAAGTCTTTAAGGGCAGATTTAAAAGTATTTAACGTTTTACATTGTCTAATTCGAGTAGGGAGAGAGTTCCATAGCAGGATAGATTGTACGGAGTAGGAGGAGTGTAAATTTAAATATTATGTTGATAATATTGTATAATTATTTTATTATTGTTAACAATAAAAAATGGCATTTAACACAACTGAAGGGCAAGTCTTTAAGGGCAGATTTAAAAGTATTTAATGTTTTACATTGTCTAATTCGAGTAGGGAGAGAGTTCCATAGCAGGACAGATTGTACGGAGTAGGAGGAGTGTAAATTTAAATATTATGTTGATAATATTGTATAATTATTTTATTATTATTAACAACAAAAAATGGCATTTAACACAACTGAACAATAATGGCGACTTTGGAAGGTCTGTGAGTCTACTTTTATGACATCGACGTTCTGAGCCGAAAGAAATTTCGTGTCCTGAGTGTCCTATTTAATTATTTTTTCAATCCTCTCTAAATTATACCGTGCAGCTTAAATGTCAATTACAAAAGCTGTTCTTTCCAACCTTGTGGTCAGAAAAATGATTTTTTTGTTGCTAATGAATACAGAACATTTTTTACTAAGGACTAACATTTTTTTAAAATAAAAACAAACAGGTTTATTGCCAGCTTAACTACAGGCGAACCTAATTGCAAGAGCTCTGATAATTGTAACAATATTACGTTCTCCATGGACAAAATTTAATAGGAGCTGAGCTCATAAAGTACCTATGTGTTTGGAGATCCTGGGCCTTTAGTCAAGATGCACTCGATAATTTCGACGGCGAAGTTCGAAAACAAAATCTATAGGATTTGACACAAGGCATCGCAAGCGATATATCACATAATGAACACTTATGTCAAATCCCATACATTTTTCATTTCGAAGATCGTTGTCGAAATTATCGAATGCATCTTGACTAAAGGTTCGGGTCTCTTTTATCCATATCGGATTGAGTACTAGTAGATACTAAGTAGTCAAAGATAACTTATCTCAATTAATGCAATTCTGGCATACATTTTTGTCTCATACATTCATAGCTTTATTTTGTATATTATAATATTTTCCCATGATGGGTCTCGTTGGGCGCTCGGTGCTAGTGAGACCAATCATTAATCTATGTATTTTCCCTATACCTACAAGAAAGTCAGAATAAAAAATAATGAATAATAGCTGCCGCTAACCCAGCCGCCGAACACTGGAACGATAGTAAAATTAAGTGACGGTCAAGTCACATGCTGTCCTTGACATTTCGGCTAGCAGAGACAGCGATAGCCTGTGAATAGGAGGGCTCTTAATTTTGACTTTAAACTTTCCAGTACCTACTTGGCCCGTAGTCTCTGACTCAAATAAACATAATTAAGAACGTCTCAGCCGTTGCACTTTAATGAATTAAAAAAACGCAGTTAGCGTTACGCGTATCTGACATTAGTATTCGAAATTACTCGTATCTTATTTGGTGCCGTAACGCGTTACGTAACGAAGGGGTTTACCCTCCCATAAGAAGTTATCACTTCAAAAAGTTACAAAGCTCACACTTTACACCCCTGTTGCCGCCAAGTCTAAGGTTTTGTGTTAATTGTGTTAGACTGTACCGCCAAGTTTGATAATCTCCGAAGCTTATGAACTCCTGGTAATTTGGGTTTGAATACGTGAATAGAAATTTCAATAGAGCTGCAAAATTTTATTATATTACAAAACCTTTGTACAGATGAAACCAAAATAATTACTATTTTGTCATTTCCGTATGTATAGTCTAGCTGCTCTAGCAGTTTAATACCAGAATACTAACACAGAATCCAGAATTTTTTACTTCTTTGTAATAATTTGTGTTTAACTTTATAGGAGCTAATCTTGTAAGTATATAATATATATAAATATATTTGGAATCTCGTAAAGGGCTGCAATTATCTCCATGAAATTTAGTATGCAGGAGGTTTTGGGGGAAGGAAATCGATCTAGTTAGGTGTTATTCCTGGAAACTGCTCAGTTTTAAGTTATATATTGTTTTTTCTTTCGTTGTGCAACAACATATCAATAATTTCGACTCTAAATAAAATGAAATGAAATGAAATGAAAATATACTTTATTGTGCACAATCAACAGTTACACACACACATATACAATATAAACTATACATAATTCTAATATTACTTCGGCAATTCAGTATGCGTATGTATGATTTTTGCGTTGTTCGGAAATGCGGATTGTGGTGGGTTCGAATCAAGGTCCCGGTTATGATTTTTTTTATGATACTAGACTTACAATTTATAAAACTACAACATTATGTTTTTTATTGGTTTCATTTCACCCCGGTTTTTAATGAGGTCGTAATATATTTACGGTTAAGCCGACTGTTTATACCAAATTAATTTGTACCAAAAAGTTCTCCCCTATTTTAAGAGTTGAGGCTGATGATGATGTAAAACAGAAATACTTGTATTCGAAAATAAAATATCATTTTCAAGTCATAAATTTCTTAAAACAGTGCACCGGGTTTTATGATTATCAAACAGAATAGCAGTTATATAGTGCTTTCAGCCTTTCAATTTTACGACTTTTGCCGGTGCGAATAAACGCTAGACTCGAAAATACCTGAAATGTATCCAAGCCTAAAATGTGAAAGGTCTCCAATTGAAAATTTTGTAAAGTAAAAACGATGTTACACCCATTTAGACGATGGAATTCAGACACTTTGAGACGAGACGACATTTATTAGGTATCTTTATACTATCAGTGAATCTAATTCATAAGCCGATTTACTTCTGTCATTATTTGTTCATACTATGTTAGTATGATATCGAACTGACATGTCATTGACAATTGTATTGTGACTGCATGCCGTCATTATAATAAAAAATACTTGAGAGGTGTCAAGGGACACCCGGATGGAACGAAGTTATAATATAATGTGATAAGGTTATAAGTCTTTTTGTATCATTCTTAATAGTCGTTATTACATTGTGATTTCGAGTGGCAAAAAGTGTCGTGCCTATTTTTTCCGTCTTTTCTTCTTTTCTTTTAACCCCATTCGCAACGCGCCATAAGGAACTTCGTTCCAATAAATTATGAGAACACTCTACCTACTTATGAATTAGAGTCCCCGATAACACATTGTACATATTGTTAGGTGGGGTAAGAAGTTTTTGTATAGCTAGTGCTATACAAAAACAGAATGTTCTCTTATCTTGGCCCAGAAATGAAAATAAAGTATCCACCTACCGGATCAAACCTGATTGTTAATTTACTTTCGTATTATCATAATACTACATAGGTATATTTTTCAATTATTATATCTAATTTAAACAAACGAGCATTTGGATCGCTAGGAGAGACAATTCCGGTGTATAACTTCTGGACCTTAAAGGCGACCGTACATAGGCGCTCGCAACACCAAAGGTTTCGAAAGTTGTGATAGTCTTTAGTTCAATAAAGTGCTTTATCAGAATTATTTAATTACACAACGGCATTGTCATGATGACGATGATTTTAATAAAGATAGTCATTTAAATTCCTTAGCGCATGGAGATATGATGTTAATTTTTAGCGCAATATTACCGTAAGCGGATGAAAAATATTCGAACATTAGAAATCCCGGTGCTGCAAGATTAAGCTGTCCACGGAATTACAGCGGGATTATTTTCCAATGTTGTTCTTTTTATAAGATAATCTAGTGTGAGTCATTGAAATAATTAAATGTAACACACCTTGTAGGTACCTATTAGGAAAATGTTTTAACCCCACTATGCAAACAGACGTGTGTTACGGGTAAAACGTGGCTGAGTGTATCTGTATGTCTGTATGTGGCACCATAGCTTCCAAGCGAGTGAACCGATTTTGGTCTTGTGCTTTTTAGTGTTCCGTAGTACCACAAGGAGCGCTTATAGTTTCTCTCTGACCGTCCGTCTGGCATCCTTCTAGCTTCTTGAATTATGAATATGAATTGATGAAATTTCGTATAGTTGTATATTGTGTATAGATCTTGGTTTTGGCATCATAATTTGTCATGATAATAATTTTATATTTTAGGGGTGGCTCTTCAATCGTATGAAGTGGGGATTCACACAGGGAATGGGACAAATCACACAAGGACGGATATGTGGGACTCCCGACCGACGATAGTCACCGGTTTACCGTATAAAACCTACTGCGGATGGCCAACCTAAAGCACACTCGCCGATGCCGGGCCTGTGTTACTGAGGGAGGTACCCATACTCTCTCAGAGCGTCGTTAGACTGGAGACAGGAGGTTCGCAAAGCGATGCCTGTCACTCCTGATGACTCTCATGAAGAAGGCCGCTCCGCAGGACCTAGTCGATGTCCCAGAGGTTCAAACCAAAAACCAAACCCTGGGGGACGCAGCATTCGACTCGCCGCCTCCCTCACTAAGGATCTCGACCGGTCCTCGAACACGATCTCCCATCAGCGAGGTAGTACAAAAAAATATATTGATAATTTTAATGAAGAAAACATAACTAACTACTAGCTTAATAAACAGTGTGCGTGGTCCAGTGGTAAGAGCTTGGCTCTCGACTCGGAGGTCGTGGGTTCGATTCCCGCATTGGAACAACAAAAATGTTGGTTCCAAGTTTGGTAAGGACAATGCAGGGTGATCACCTGATTGTCTGACAAGAAAGATGATCCATGCGTCGGATGGGCATGTAAAAAGTCAGCCCTGCGCCTGATCTCTCGCCAGTCGTGTCGGTTATACGTCCCACTGGGTTATGAGACTAAAGGAGGAGGAGAGAATTTTATAGTGCCCTAGTGTGTACTGCCCATACACTAGGGCACTATATAATTACTCCTACGTAACTGGCCTGGTTTCAATGAAACCGGCCCCGTCACCGAAATCGGTGTGGGGGAGTTAGTAATAATATTTATATGCCGGAAAATCTTATACATTCGACGAACAGAAGGTTAAGTTGTAGTTTCACGAGTGTTGATCCTCTTAAAATATCTTACACCAACAATCAATTTTCACCACCTAGATAAGCGGCAAAAAATACAAAAAAAGAAATAAACTATTTATACAGATACCCCAGAAAAAAATCCGGTTGCTAACTGAAGAAAAAGAGAGAAAAAATCGTTAGTATTTTCTGTTAAGAGTTTTTTATTGTTTAATAGGACTGTTTAATTAGAATTAATGAAGATATTCGTTATTTTAATATACAAATTTTATGTTATTATATTTAAGAACTAAAAATAACATGTTATGATTGAAACATACCATTTTGTATGAAATAATTTTTATTTTATTTTAGTCATAGTTGCAGGCTGCAGGCATACAACGCGCTGGCTTCGAAGGTCACGCGCCCGCCGTGCGGTATCGGCCGCGTGTTATAAATGCAATTTAAGTATTTTGTAGGACAATCTGGTCAACATTTAAAGTCACATCTTATAAAAAATCTTATCTATATTTTTGGAATGACAATCGAATACTGATTACGGTCCTTGAATATCTATTTTCGTTTTGGGGACACCTGTATACTACGAGTAGTAAGATAGTAGTTTGTATTATACAAAACTAGCTTTTTCCCGCGGCTCCGCCCGCGTAAATACAGTACCCTACGAGAACATCATCATTTTTCGGGACCATACTGAATTTCATCGAAATCCGTTCGGTAGTTTTTGTGTGAAAGAGTAACCAAACATCTATACATACATCCAGGATGGATATCCTTCCATCCTCACCAACTCTCACATTTATTCTAGTAGTAGGATAATACAGCTGTTCTCTCAGACAGAAAAGGGTCCATAACATTAATGTTTACTGTTTTCGGCTGTCAGCCTTTGATCTCTAGGTTTATGTAATCGTAAAGTTTGAGTACTTAAGGACTTGGCCTATTTAGGATTAGGTAAGTGGCTCTCGAAGCTATCGTTCGCGGCTAACTTGTAAAGAACATTCTTTAGAGTTATTAACAAGAATTACTATCAATAATTCTTATTAGGTTTTATTTTAATATATTACACGACTCGTTGTCAACAACGAACAAAGTCGTTGATGATGACGAAGTGTTGAAACCGGTCGTGTAATATATTAAAATTAATGTAGAATACTTATTAAAGTGTAAATAGTGCAAGAAGTCCTGTATCGATGTTATACTTATAAATTATTCATTCGTAGATTAAGATTCTCATAAGTATAATGTTTTGTGCAAATAACTCACTTATGGTGAAATCCACTGTTAATTACACATACATGACTATCTAATAACTAATATTATGTACTAATCTTCCTAAATTATGCATCCATATAAAAATGTATTTCAATTCCAATCATATTGTCTCGCTAAAACTCGAAAAGGCTGTTTTGGCTCGTTTTGGTCTTGAAATTATTGTGAAAGTTCAGGAGAGGCTTAAATGGTGAAAGATATTGGAATAATTTCAGGTAAAATATACTAAAAACGACGACAGAATTTTCCCATACTATCTGTTCACCGAGTTCTATTTGTCACTTGACTGTCTAATATTTGTAGGTGCGTGCAGTTTAGCTGTTTGGTTATTTATTTATTTCAGAAGGTCGATTCTGCTATTTTAATCCAAAAATAATGCAGTTTCGATACAGTCCGGATCCTATCAAACAGCAAAATAGTAAACAAACGTCGAATGTTGGATTTCATCGCGATACAATTATTATTGTATCGAAGCTTGATTGTAAATTGAGCGAACCACTTAACCATAGGAAACTTAAAACGGGATTCTCTTATATTTATAAACTTGACTCCAATTTGACTCGACCCGAACCGTCAACCGGATATTTTTTCAAATCATTTACATGTCGGGATGTCATAACATAAAAATATTTATTTTACACACAAATAACTTTTTTTGCCTTCCCCTCTCTACCCGCGCGGGGAATGTTTTCCGTCGGTCACGGAAGACAAAAACATTGTGTGTGCGTATACAAATGTGCATAGCCACGCCCCAATTTCGATGATTTTGTGTAATGTTTCAAAAAAAAACACGAGCAAGAGACGCGCCTTAACAGACAATAAATGGCAACACTGGATCGTACAAACGTCAAGCAACAGCTGCCTTCGTACTCGCTATAATTATGAATTGTAGTCAATGTAATTTCAAAATGACTGTGTTAGGATTTTAAATATACTAAAATAGTGTAGTAGAATACCGACTTTCGGTCAATTTATGATGACAGAATGATTAATTTATGGTGGTATTATTGATGGTAAGTTGAAAGTCTTAGTTAAATACGAGAATCGGGCCTCAGTTCGTAGTCAAGACCGAACAACGTTTGTCGGGACAGCTAGTACGTTATAAAGTTTAGTCTGTGTTTTAGCTCCTTCCGTCATCTAGGTTTTTTTATTTTAACCCGACTACGGCGAAGCTAAAAGAATGGGTAAAGAGGAGACAGGACTATTTTTCATGGGACGGAAAATTGTGACGAGGAGAGTTATATTCGAATTATATCCGTGATCGATGCTAGATCAGAATAGAATGAATGAAATAATATAATTATTTAAAATTGCAAAATGCGGTAAATTGCTGGAACAGCAGAATGATTCCTCGAAGCCGGGACGTTGACCAGGCACGTGCCGCAGCGTCAGCGATCTCCTTTAGGGTACCGTATGTAATTTACGTAATAACGATTATATTTTAATATTACAATTTAAATTTTAATAATACATAAATTTATCGAACCAATATATGACTATGCAGAGAACACCGACCCCATATGTGGCTGGCTAGCCAGACAGGTGGGAGGCATGAGATATAATATTATAGTCTTTCGTCCACTTCTTGCTCACGCAGCAACCCTTACGTGACGGGTCGCTAACAACGTCGACGTAAATAACAGATAGTATTTTATCACTTAGGTAAGTAAAAGTACCTACGTGATAAAAATCTCAGTCCCTTTTTTGGGAACCATCACTCTAAGGGCCCAGTTAGACGAGGCGGCGCGGAATTTATGTTTTCATTCATAGGAGATTGAGCTTTATCGACTAGGCCACATCATACAAACTAATAACAACAAACACACGCGCGGTGATCACGCGGCCCGCGGCAGCCGCGCGGTTACGCTATAATTGTTAAGAAACTGTAAGTTGCGAGTCACTTGTGACCTAGTCGTGAAAGCTAAATTTGCTATGAATGAAAAAAGGTGCTCGACCTTCGTGCAGTCATCGCGCGGCCGCCGGTTTTTAGACAGATAATGGGCTGAGATCCCAGACCCGCCAGACTACCCTTATACTCTTACTGATAAAATGTACGTCATGTTGTAGTATTAGTGTGTGCAATTAACGTAAGTTATACCCGCAAGTTTGTGCGGTGGTAATGGGGCATGTCGTTCAACATATTAGAATTATGTTTAGGTAAAAATAGAACAAAAACAACAGCTATTCGTTTTACCTTAATGTTTTTATCTGAAACACTATTTCAAATACATCAATATAAATGCGAGCCGTTTAATAAATATCGTTTTTCAATGACTGAGCAGCCCTGGGTCAGCGATTTGTTTGCAAAAATCGCTCTGAAAGTATAGAGTGTTTCAAAATGACCATTTATTTAGATGTAATTTAATTTTCACCCTGATAAGTTGTTGTATAAAATAATCGTCTATTGCTATTATACTAGAACCTAAGGTAAGTTTAAGCTCACCTAGAAAGTACAGCCTAAAGCTTATGCTCTTAACAATAATAATACCTATAGCTATACTATTGTGGATTCACTAATGAAAAAATGCTATTTGCGACACTGAATAGTTTAAGAAAACCTATTGCAATGGTTAAAAAAAAATCTATTACATATAATACGAATCAGGGTAAATGCGGCTTAGCCACATAATTTGTGGCTAAGCCGCAGAAGGCTAATGTGGTGGACTATAGCTTAATCCTTTGATGGCAGGCTCTCTATTGAGGGTATTAGGGTTTATTTACGTCGATGAGAGTTAAATTATAACTATATAATAAAATATATGAGAGTTAAAACAATCTATAAAAATCAAATGTCGAATACCATTCAGTTGTTTCAAAGATTAAATCTGCAATATTTTCAGAAATAAAAAATAAACAAATAAACAATATTAATTATGACTGATTCAATCCAACTTTTACGTAACACACTGTACATTATGCGTCGTCTATAGCTGTAAATCTACATCATTTTGGTTGCAAAAGAAAAACAAGATACATTCAATTTTTCTCTCAGCTCATGTGGAAATCGTATTAATTAGAAGGGACGAGAAAAGTGGGAAAACAATTACTATTTCTCCTATGAACTAACGCAAGCTAAGTTAAATGTTTCAGTTGTTTTTGACGTAAAAGTAATTTACTTTTCTAAATGTTTTTAAAGATACCAATGTACGGGTACATTTTAATTTTACTTCATTAGTTGCATAAACTGTGTTCGTTAATTAAATTATACGAAATAATATCGAACTTAAAAACAAGTTTTTTATCTACATAATATTAAAAGCTCATTTACCAAGAAAGAAAAAAAAAACATATATTTTTGTACATCGCTATAGTTATTGTTAAACTGATTGCTGATTTTTACGTCACGCCGCAGCTCACACATAATACAGTAGTGTAAGTTGGCTGAGTTACAATACTGTATTATTGTTCTTGAAATTAGGAAGTACCTACAAATGAGTATGGCTGAGCGGAGCGCTAGAGTTATTAGGTACCTACGTCTACAAATACTAAAACAGAGGTTTATCTTTACTTTCATTGCATTATTATCTAAATAATATAATGATTTAATTAGTAGTGTCGTTTAGTTAAAACTTGTTTTATAAATACATAACCAATGTTCATTAGACAAATACAATATAATATACACAAAGCAAAATAGTTACTATGAAATGAAAGATGCATACAATTCTAGAAAGTGAGCATATTTTGTTTTATCCGGTTAAAATTGAAAAAAAAAAAAAGATTATTATACTAACAAATAAATAAACTTATTATTGAGGTATCGAAACGGGGTAGAAGGCGACCAGTCTCGGTGGCGCGCGTCAACACACTGCATATTTTTTAATTGCGAAGATTGGTTAGCGGCCGTGTAAATGACGCATATGTATGAGTGCGCCAATTCGGGCGGTCTGGTATGAAGTTATAGTACTGTATTATGTGTACTCTGCTTGGGGTAAGTGATCTGGCTTATCTTTACCTCCGCGTTACATAACGCATGGTCAATAGGCCACTATTGGATATAAGGGAACAAAGTGCTCACTTGATATCAAGTAGTCTGTCCACGCACTCGAGTTTTGTAAATAAAAACAACGACTTACTTTTATGCATTAAAATGAAATTATAATAAAGATAGCTAACATTTTTTATTTGTACAATAAAATGAAATTGAAATTAAATCATGGATATAAACATAACCGTGAAAGATAATCAAAAATTAATTTTCGAAGCATGTTTTATTAGTGGTATGCTTTTTTACTAACGTCTATAATTTATTGCTAATTGTCGGTAACTCATTTCAATATAATATGGAAATGGCGTCTCTAATCACATACACGCTTAATTAATCTGAGCACGTACTATTAGTGAATTTGCGCGAATAATGGGTCGCCTTGTGCAACATACAGCATTATCGGAGATTTGTTAGGCATCGATAACATTATATTTGATACAATCACCATCACCATCATCTTTGTCATCGTCATCATCACCATCATCATCAATATCATGTCAATCATCATCGCCATCTTCTTCTGAACCATTGACCATCTAATACAGATGAAGTATACTAGGCTAGACGAATGATTTTTTTATTGCAGAAATGAATAGTACTCTTAAATATTATATGAGTAACTTCTCAGGGGAAACAGTAGATAAAAAAACAATATTTTCATAGGTACAGCGATTAGTTCGAAGTCGCATGAAAACGCTCCAAACAGTAGTCGTGTCTAACTGTGACGTCACGATTGGGGAAATGTGTATGAAATATAATATTTAACATGTTTGTATATCTCCGGAATTTGTTCGTTTAAGTTCATACTTGACTTTTTACTAACATTCAAAAAGAGGAGACTAATAATTCGTCGTTTTGCTATTTTTTATGTATGTAATACTTTAAAATTATAAAGAAGCCGGAAAATTTAATCAGTGGCTTTCAACCTATTTATGGCGGAATATTTAATGTTCCGTTGGGTTTATCTCCACCCGCGAGCCCCATTATTCATGTTGCCAGCTTCCTGTGGAAATATGAAAATATGTGATAACTCAGATATTATAATGACATAATTATACGGCATAATCCGATTGGTTCTTTACGCGCATGGAAGTTATGTATGACCTAAGTTGCCGCTCAGCGCTAAAATGCAGATTTCGACAAAAATTCGTATGAGTGCACTAGCTTGTATTAGTAAATTCGGAATCTACGTAAAATTTGCTTTAATAAGTATTTAATATAATCTAAAAAAATGAACAAGTGGAATTATTCTAATAAGAATGTCGCACAAGTTTGTAAAATCACACCTTTGTTGTCGAAAAAAGCATTTAAAAAACAATTTAAGACGCTAATTATGTATTTGGCAGCCGAGGATGTTAAAAAAAACAAAATTTTATAACGAGTTTATTATCTTCTTAATTTCTAATTTACAATTTTTGAAATTTAATTAAACTTAAATTTAATACTAGAAACATATGAACCGATTCGAGGCTCGATATTGAATGCTGCAAAAATAATTTAATTTAATTACAATAAATTCCTATACATTATTGCAAAACCCAAAAGTAGAATAGAATACACGCGTCGCGGCGATGCTGCTGCGTCAGCCATCTTCCTTAGGGTTGAACATGTAACTCGTTAGACACATTATAAATAGCCTAATTATATTAAAAACAAGTTATTTTATTATTATAAATTAGACACAATATCCTCTGCATAAGAAAATTTCAAAAAATATAGTTTAATATGCGAATGCGTTATTTCAAAAATAATCATTGTAAGCGACGCGAGTTCAAAAGCCTTTTTGGACCTGATTATCCACACAAAATGTATTTTTTGTATATAATGTCCTATTAAACCTTACCTAATTCTCTCCTTATAATATTATAATAAACTATGAATATTTCTGGTAATATTTAACTTCTAATAATAGAAAATATTATTAACGATTGTTTTATTATAATAAAAGAACTAGTTAGTGTTATAAATAAATCAGAAAATAAAATATAATAATACGATGTTTGCTTGTATATCTTGTATATATATATATATATATATATATATATATATAATCGTAATCTCGGTAACTGAATGAATTAACGAAAATATTCTTTATTGTGTTCAAAAATGTACAAATATGATTTAAAATATTGTTAACAGCTTTTTTAGCATGAACACAAAGGCGGCTTTATCGCTATAAAGCTATTTCTTCCAAGCAACCCTTGGCGCATGGAAATAAAAAGTTAACGCAGTGCAACTCAGAAGTGGCAAAAACTAGAACTAAACATAAATCCTTACATACTAATAATACAATTATTTTATACAAAATATTACGTACTTAATAGCTATAAAATAACAAAAATAACACTAAATGTTAAAATAACATACATATTAATAACCTACTATATTATACTAATAAATAAATAATTTTATATAAATATACAAATATATGTTCCTATTTCTTAATAATAGAACTAAAACTTCATGTACCTACATACTATTCACTTTGTAAGGTATATTTAAGGAGTGCTTATATTAGTATTCTTTGAGCAATTTAAAATTACACTTTTAGCTTGCCTGATGTTGGCAGAGTTCCATAGTAGTATCGACCTACCGTAAAGGATTGACCAAAAAAATTTGTGTTATGTTTTTTTTTGTCAATCCTAGGAGATAGGGATGTGGAGATGGAGAATGGGGAGGAGCGCAATTGCTTAAATTCTGACGTTCGGAAGTCAAATCTATCCATAAGGTAAGATGGTGTTCTTGGATCGAATAGCAAAGTGTACAGTAAGGAGAGAACACGCATATTACGCCGAAGACGCCGCCAAAAACTGTTGCGTTTCCATGAAATTTAGTATACAGGGAGTTCTGAGTCAAATCGATTTAACTAGGTTTTATCCCTGGGAATCTGCAAATTTTTATATGTAATAAATTTTTTTTTCGTCGTGCAATAATAATTATATCAATAATTTCGTCTTTAATACGTCAGTCCGATAGGCAGTTTCGTATGAGTATCTTTTTGGAAATGCGAAATTCGAAATGTGGTGGAATCGAACCCCGGTAAAATATTTTTGTGATTCTTTTTATTTTATTTTAACCTACTAGAGCTCCGAGCATAGCTCGGATAACCAGGTACTTATTATTTATATGATATTCACTATTATAAGCTCTATAGCATAATGCTAGAGAAAATATGCCTTTACGATTCAGAAAAAAATGTAAGTAAATTGGGACTTCATAATTTGTAATGATTTAAATAAGATTATAGGTGTCTTAAAATAATGATTTACATCTTGCTATAGTATCGCATGGTATCGCCTTTGAGACGAGCTCTGAGATTTTTAACATAAAATGATGGGAATCATTAATGCTATCGAAATGTTGAAAGCCACTGGTATATACATTTTGTCGTTTTACTGAAAACGTCACTTTTATTTCAAACCCTGTCGAATCCATTGTTGGTGTTCAGTTTTACTTCCAATCGAATTATTTACTAAAGTTGTTTTCTTCTAAAACGTCAAACACATTTTTATATTTCGTAAACCATTATAAATCTACTTTCGATAAATAAATAAACATTCATTTGACACATTGAGACATTACACCACAGTATAAGCGTGGAATCTATAATAATTAGGTATCCACTATCCAGGAGAGATATCATTAAAGGTTTTAAGATAATAACTTGTAATGATATCTCTCCAGGATTGGTATCGATATACCAATGCCAAATTTCATTCAAATGAAATGTTTCAGGTATGTAGAATCTTCATCTTACTCTTAATTATCCTCCACGAAAACAGAGAGGTGTTAAAAGTACCCATGGTATGTCCGTGGCTGTCCCAAACGGATGAACCGATTTTGATATTTTTTTCGATACGAGACGCGATAGAGAGTGTTCGTAGCTACAATTCACTATTGCCAGCTAGCTCAGCGCTCGCCTGTTCCGGGGTTTCTTAATTATTATTTTTGATTATTGTACCTACCTATTGATTAATGTTAATAACGCTTTTTCGCTGAACGCATATTTTGAGCTACTCAATTTTACTATGCAATTTTAATGTGGTTAAGCAGGTCTGGTTTTTTGAGAGAAGCATTTAGAACTTAGATGATTTAGACGGGCATATTTTATTTAAACGCGGGCGAGTCGCTGTCGAAAATTAGTAAAGTAAATATGATCATCCCTAAATTCAGATTCCTACAGAATCTAGTTCATTTTCAGATACATTAAAATGTGACAATCTTCACAATTTACAAAAATTATTTAAATATATTTAAAATCATATTTAATAATGTTACTACGACATTTCTTAGCTTCGTTTTAAAACTGTGTCAGTATTTTCACCACTTTTGTATAACCTTTTTGTTTGTCTCTCTGAAGTAATTTCTAGATATTGTCGCCGGTACCTTCTTAGTGAACATTTAATATTATATGTTCTACGTACAATATGTATATATTAAATTGTTAGGTAAATGAATCAGTTTTTCAAATACTTTCAAAATGCAATTAATAATCAATCCGTCTGCAGTTACACCCGACGGAAGTGAAACTTTCAACACAAGTTTTTTAAACCTCTTATATATTAACCCCCTTACTAATAAAAATGTTTGCTCAACGAATAACATAAACAAAGTTGCTGTCCTTGTCTGTCAAGTGACTTTTCTAACGTATATGGATGTATACGGAAATAAGTCATCGCACTTTTACTATACTGTGTAGTGCCTTTTCACATGCACCGATTACCGGGTACTCTACACCGGGTTCCCGGCGTAGCTTTAGGCGTTAGCTTTCATAAGTATCGGCATTATTAGCTATCTGTTGGCCGCCGGGTAGCCACCACGTGTTCTCACACGTGCCTAGTGCCTTTTCAGGCACTAAGATAAAGATAGATTCACAATTTTTGTGAAATAAAGATAGATACCTATCTATATACTATATCTATATGTATACTATCATACCTTATACTTTAAACGAGACAATCTTGTATATATACAATCGGTTTCTCGGAAAAGGGAGTTTTGGGGGAGAAAAATCGATCTAGCTAGGTTTTATCCCTGGGAAAATGCGCATTTTTAAGCTATATAATATGTTTTTTCTTTCATCGTGTAACAATATATAAATAATTTTGAATTTATTATGTCAGTCCGCTTTGCAGTGTGCGTATGCTTAAGTATAATTTTTTCTTTGTTTGAAAATACGGAATTTGGTGGGTTGAATCCCATGGTCAGATAAATATTTTTGTGATTATTTTTATTTTTTGAATAGATCAGAACTCGGTACTCGGCAAACATCGGTTACCCAGGTACTAATATTATAAAGAGGAGAGATTTGTTGTTAGTTTGCATTGTATAGGCTCCAAAACTACTGGACCGATTTTGATAAAATTTGGCACAAATATTGAGTGGCTCACGGTGAAGGACATATTCTACTTTATATTGCGGCAAAATGTATGGTTCCCAAGAGATTTCTCTTTGCGCGCAAGAAGTCGCGGGCAACATCTAGTCGAGTACTGAAGGTAGTCAGTTTCGTAGGTCGACTGCTGATTAAATCATACAGTAATAAAGTTTCGATGCAGTCTCGATATGTTAACACATCTAAATGGTATTCTCATTAACGTCAAACCAACGTTTAACGCGTTTTGATTGGTCCAAACTCTAAAAATCAGTTTATGATATCAACACGATTAATTTATAATTCATTTTAAAGTTAATTGAAAATCATAAGTTAAATACGAAAAAGAAATTAAATACGTTCTTATCCAATTTGATCGGAACGTAAACAAAAAGATCGAACTCGTCCAAATTAATGTCTCATTGTATTTCTTTACTTCACGGTGAATAAGTGAAGTAAATTGAATTGAACGCATCTTAAGGAAATTTTCACCGCTTATAACATTTGCCTTTCTTTTTGTTTTTCTTTAGCTCTTTCAATTAATCAAAAAATTACTAAATATTAGTCCACGTATGATACGTACGCTTACACGAGCAAACAAATCTACCAAAACGAAATCGTAATTTCCATATAGAATGGCGTAGAGATGTTATTTTAGCCAGAGATAACCTCATAACACCCAGCTTAATTCAGAATTGTATTTCATATTATTTCAGCAAGGCTTAAGGTATGTGTGCACTGTGCGACGCGACGCCACTAAAAACGCACGTACTCATAATCGCATTGTCGCGTTCGCGCTGTTCAATGCATTGATCTGATCGTCACGCAGATAGTAATCATGGCGATGACATCAGTTAACAGATTCATAGAGGGATGAATAGGATGTATGAAGCGTACGATAATTAATTAACACACACAACATTACAGCTTTATATAAATTGAAGCACTTGACATTTCCTTGAAGAATAAATTCAGAGCATCGCTTTTTTTTAAACCTTAGGCTAGGACTATATTGTCCGGAATCCGTAAGGCCGGGGAAAATTTAGAGCGCTGAAAATAGAACACTGCGCAAATACAATAGGGCAGAAAATTGAACACACGAGTGTCAAATCAAATGTCAATGTCAAATCTGACAACTCGACACTCATAATGTGTTCGATTTTCAACTCTATTATATTAGTCCAGAGTTCTATTTTTAATGTTCTGAATTTTTTCCGGCCTGTCGGATTCCGGACAATAAAGTCCCAGCATTTACTATCTTCCTCCTAGACAGACCCATTGATTTGTTTTTAATTCACTAATGAAGCAACAAGAAGAGCTTGTGTTTTTAATTAAGTGCTAAGTAATTTATGTCGTTGCGTTGCGTAATGCTAGTATGAACACGCCCATAATGCCCCACAAGCGCATTTTGATGAAATTCGATCGCTGGATTAGATTAACATCATTATTAGCACCTGCGATTCACACCAATAACCTCATCACTGGATGTTAAATTAGTAACTCATACGTAATTATCGAGGATTATAATTATACGCGGATATTTTAATAGAATAAAAAAGGTGTGTTACAGGCATAACAATAATTGAAGCAGCGTTCGTTGGAGTAGTTATCTTTCTATATCACAAAATAATTAAGAGATCACTAGATTTACTAGAAGAAAATGCAAGCTAAAATCTTTGATTTTGTACTTTCTCATGAAATATTTTGGAAATCGAGCAGGAAAAAGACAAGTGAAGGAAAGGTATTTTTATGTTTCCTCTCGATGTTTTCCTTCGACTTTCTAGTGCCAATGATTTCAAAACTAAGGTTAAGCTATGGCATACATTTGACAGAAAATATCTTCATACAAGACAAAGTTACGATGATTTCAGTAGATTTTGTCAATTAAATGCGGACTATATACTGTGGTAAGGAAATGTCAAAATGTCAAGATGACAAATGTCAAGCCTCGACTGCCCGGAACAAACAAATCCAAAAGGGCAGTTTAAGTGAGGACACTTTTTGCCTGGACATGCCACGTCTATATTATACAGGTCTATGTTTAGCGCCCGTGCTTGGCGTTGGCACGCCCCAACCTGGGATCGGACCCACATCCTGCGACGATGTGTATAAAGAATATTTTACTGTCATCATACCGGTTACCAAAAGAAAAAAGTGCTACACCGCCATAAGTTAGAAACGCTTACCTCATACGCTTAAATTCAAGCCTAAATAAATAATTTGAAAATACCGCGATCCGAAACAAGATAAGCCGTTTAAGCCGCGCCGGTATACCACTGTAAACTGTGTCACGCTGAATATTTTCACATTTTACAGCAATTTTGACTTGACCAACTTGTCATTACGACAAGGTAGTTGGATTTGGGCATTGATTGATTCCCTCTCATCTACATATATTGAAAATAATAGAAGATTCGAGACACCCAAATGTAATGAAGTGAATCCAGACCTAAATCATATCATCTTTAATCAATTTGTTGAATCAACAATCATAAAAAATTCGAGGGGTGCGCTCCCTACAACAAACAAAGTTCGTGCGCGTCCGAGACGACACGCCAGTTACAGTTAGCAGTTAATGCAGGTTTTTATTAATTTAATTGTGTTAGTGAGCCCATCCTCATACCCATTTTATTCACTTGACCCAACAAAATGAAGACGAAATAAGTTTAAGTGCAATATTTCTAGGGGGCCATTTAATATTTTCAGCTATAAATACAGTAATACTCTGTCCAGAATGTCCAGGGGAAGAAATATGTGACCGCATTGTTTAATGAAAAATTATATTCCAAGCGGCCTAAGGCTTTAGCCTTATTTAATACTTTTCCTGCTCTAGTGTAAAAATGTTTGGAACTGTTAAAGTGTAAAGTTATTTACGTGAATAATATTATTAGCAGACTACGGCGAAGCCAAACGTAGAGGTGATGATTTGAGCAGTCTATGCAATATATTGTATGTATGTATATTTGATATTTAAACAACCACAACTACTGGTCCGATTTGAATACATTAGTTGTCAATAGATTCGTATTAATAGCCCGGATAACATAGGCTATATAATTTACGCAGGTATGTAGTTTTTATAAAAATCATATACCTTGGTAATTATTTAATGCATAAGTTTGGGCTCTTGTCTACATAAAGGAGGATACTAAAAATATGATAAATTGATATATTGTATGATGACTTCATTTGTCTCAATCTTTTTTTGTATGTAAACGCGTTTTACTAAAACTAGCTCGTGTTAGTAGATATTACTTATTGCTGCCAAAACCCAATTTCTCTTGAATTCGATTTTTTTTTCTTATCGAACTGGTGAAGTGAAGATAATAAGTTATAAACCTATTAAAATTATTTAAATTGAAATCATTTCAGAGAATTATATTTTATAATCCCAGCACTTTTTAATGACCATCCCATCTTTTCGAGTAGGGCATGAAGATAACGATAATGAAACCGTTACAACGATTTGTTTTTAAAGAATTTAGTATAATATTTTTGTGAAAAGTAAATAAGTCAATAAACCCTATATCCATTCTGGTCAGTGAGTTTGACCCCACTTCATGAATCTGCAAAAGGGTCCAATGTTTCACTTGATTTATCTCTATCGCCCTCTGAATTTTAATTGGCTTAAAATCATCATCATCATCAGCTTTGGACGAAGCGTGTGTGGAGGATTATATATCCAGTATCCGCAAATCCGAAAATTTCATGCTTAAAATATGGCGACCAAAATCTACCATCGATACAGCAGGTCACTTGAAGGTGAAGACGCTAGGTTATTTTAGACCACCGATATATCGAGAAATTAATTATTACCATTTACGACAGGTTTTTATTTGAAAGTACTAATGTAATAATATTAACACTAGTTTAATATGAAATTGGAATATTCTGTTTAATGAGACATTAGCTGAGACTGAGTTTATTTCAGTATTTCGGCTGTTGAGAATAATTTTCAATCCTAATTTCTAAAGATCTGAAGGCTTATCAAAGCCTTAGAGCTCTCAACCATCTCGGTGGTGAATTTTAGTAAAGGCTTTCTTGACAAATGCCTACTACTTACAACTACCAGTTTATCAAAAACATTTCAGCCCAATCGGTTACCAGTGTGACGATGATAATACTTTGGTAATGATTACTTATATATTAGCATTAAAGTGCTAACACACGTACGGACTTAGTACGTCCGCTCCATACCAAATCCGACCATTTGTATAATATACGTAGTATATACGTAAGTTTTATTTACGTAACACGATTCCAATGGATTGCGGGAATCATTGTCGGAAAAACAGCACTGTAAATAGAATTTTGCGCTAATACAATAGAGCTGAAAATCGAACACATGAGTGTCGAGTTTTCAATTCGGTCTGCCCGAACAAATCCGGGCGTCTGTAGCGACACCGGATTCGGTACGCGGATATAGTCCGCGAACCACGTCTGAGTGTATGTTAGCACTATTAATGGTACACTTACCAATATGCAAATATAATACATAATTTATCTTAGTCATTTGGTTAAATATTCAGCTAATTGGACACCTAGTCCGTATATTAAACACATGCATCCAATTGAATGCCTATTCCGAGGATTAATTGAACTAGAATCACTAAACATTTTACAACTTGGCGTATTGAAAGCTCTTAACGTCTATCAAGTTATACTTTAGTTATACTGATGAAGTTTCAGCCAAGTTATACTTAGGCATCCAATTAGTTGACTTATTTAACCAGATGGCAGTGGCACATATATTATTAAACGACACTATTAACAACAGTATTTTATTCATTTCACATAGGTAATGTAGGGAATGATGATGTACCATCATCATCATCATCTCGTATCTGTAGCTATTTATATTTTTCATTTCCATCAGTTTTTAGTGAATAATAATAGAACGACAGTTTTATTCAACGCATCAACGCATTTTCCACGCACGTGTGTACTTCAATACCGAATTTTTGCTGACAAAATCGGTTACCGAACTGTCGAAAAGGTGAAGTAAATCATAGCCAATTGACAATTTGGCAGTAATAATGGCAGCAGTAAAGTTTACGTCGATACATTTGGAGATCATTCATATGATAAATTTTATACAACTTTGTTACTCAATAAAATAATTGGGCTAAAGTTATTTTAACGAATATTATCAGAGACGGCGAAGATAATATAATATTTTCTGTTAATATAAAATATCGCTTGCTATTACATACGGCTAAGATAGGTACTATATAATATAGAAAATATATAGTATATATTTTCTTGTACGTACTGTATTTGAAATATATCCTGGCATCTTGAGATGAAATGTAATAGTATCTTCGCCGTCTGAAACGCCCTTAAAATGTCCCACATAAAGGCGTGCAGAATTTAAAAAACTAAAAAAGAAAATAAAATTCTTGTGAGCCTCAAAAAATGAAGTTAATCGATTTACTTGCGTTGAATATGCGTTGAATTCAAAATTGTATTTTCATTTTTTCCACAGTCGTATTTTGATCGAATTCAGACCAATAAACAATAATCGTCAACGTTGTATGTCCATCCATTTACCCACAAAAACCGTTTCCGACAATTTAATCTTGATCACAAAACTATCACAGTATAATAAAATCAAACGAACAAATAAAATTTGTTTTGCCCAGTGCTATTGTTATAGGTTCAATATTTTATTATTATTTTTTGCAGCTACCATACAAATACATACAAACACGTTTTTGTTTTTTTAACACTCGATTTACATACAAACGATAAATTTTCTAAACGGTTTTACTTAGCAACATTTACCATACGAGAATTGATATGAAATCTTGATACATATTTCACATTTCTAGCATACATAAAGCACAGAATAACTTACTAACATACCTTTTAGGTACTTTTAACCAGTACTTTTTAGGGACCCATACCCAAAGGGTCAAAATAGAACCCTATTACTGATACTACTCAGGCGGTCTATCCGTCTATGTCTGTCACCAGGCTGTATCTCGTAACCGTGATGTATTTCTGTTGCCGCTATAACAACGAGTACTAAAAAACAGAATAAAATAAAATATTATATTGAAGGCCCACCAATACAACAAACTTGATTTACCCTTTATTTGCTCGATATTAATAACGGCAACAGGTAGTCACTTGAAATATGTATAACTGAATTTGGAGTTGTGTACTTATTCTCTTTAAAAATAAATAATTAAATAAAAAAATATATGATAGGGATGAAAATAAACAAATAAATATCATGTCAAAAAAAATACTATGATATACAGGTTGTCCCAAAATTAGCACGTCACACTAACACCGGAGGTAGATGAACCTAAGACGCATTGAACAAGCCTAACATGCCCATAGAAAAGTTTCGTGGGTTTTGAGTTATGGCTAGTTTTAGTCATTTTTTAAAAATCACCATTTTTTGTAATGTTCGTATCAGAGACTTTTTAAAATGCACTTTATTTTACTTTTTTTATGTGTACTCCCTCAAGACTACTTACTTATTATGACACAAACAATACTTAGTCGATAAGTAATGTGAAATAACGACAGTTGATAGTCCATCTCAATTTTATTATCACATAAAAATAATAGTTTCTACTTTGAGCAGCCACCGTGAAAAAAAATTACTTCAAACATAATGAACAAATACCTTTAAAAACTTCTCTATGCCATGCCGATTTCAAAATGGTGTAACACTTGCCCTTTGATTCTTTACACAATACGTGAGAGTGGAAATAAAGCTGTTGAGGCGAAGATTACATCATACACATTTTACCTGCCATTTGCCTGGGCGGTCAATAGAACCCCTATTAACAAAAGAAACGCTGTAAAACAAGTTTTAAAAAGAAAGAGACGGCGATAGCAGATACTTGACCAAGTGACCAGCCAGCCAGACCAGCCCCAGCCAGTAAAGCCAGTTCGTTACCTTGCGTTTCGTGCTACCGACGTGTTCTCTGCGCCTCTGCATTTTGTTTTGTGATTTTCAACGTGTTTTTGGCTTTTCTACTGGACTCTATTTTGCTTGTGAATTTGGACTATTGTAAAGTGGAAACGACGACTCAGCGCTCAACCGGACTCTGATTTTCTTGAGAATTTTGTGGAACGGGCACGATGGAGAATCCCAACGTCTCTTACTCTCATAGCGAATACGCAGACATGCATCTAATTTATGGTGAAACCAGGCGAGTTTCGACTCGCGGGAACGTAACTTACAATGCGAGGTTGGCTGCACGATTGTATGCGGAACGGTATCCTAATCGTACGCCGACAAACTACGAAATTATTTTGTTGTTAATGCATATCGCGAGGGTCGAGTACCAGAAACGAGAGGCCCAGGCGCTGGAAGACCCTGCACTGTAGATGATGATGTTGTTTTGGATGAAGTCCGCCAGGAGCCAGGTACTTCAGTGCGGATCATTGAACGGCGCACTGGGATCTCAAAATCGTCGGCACATCTAATTTTAAAGCGGCACAGATATCATCCCTACCACGTAACACGTGTCCAAACGCTTTTAACAAGTGACTACTAACGGCGCGTTGTATTTTGTCGCCAAATGATTGCTAAATGGAGAGAAAATCTAAACTTTTTTAATGATGTCTTGTGGAGCGACGAATCTGCATGTAAACGAGATGGATACCTTAATCTCCATAATCTTCATAGCTGGCGTCTAACCAACCCTCGTGAAAAAAGAGAAGTTCGCTCTCAATATCAATTTAAAATTAATTTGTGGACAGGAATATTAAATGGCCAAATAGTAGGACCATTCGAGTTACCAGCTGTCCTGAATGGAGAAAATTACTTATATTTTTTGGAGAATGATTTTCCAGTATTACTAGAGGGCTTCCCTGAGGAATTGAGGGAAAGGATGTGGCTCCAAAACGATGGCTGCCCAGCACACTACGCCCGCGCCGTACGAGAGCACCTCGATATTGCATACCCTAACTGGTGGATAGGGCGACTGGGACCGATCTTGTGGCCGCCACGTTCCCAGGATTTAATTCCTTTGGATTTTTTCTACTGGGGATGTTTAAAAGATAAAGTCTACGCAAAACCGATTACATCTGAGGCTGAATTAAGGCAAAGGGTATTTGAAGCAGCCCGTGAAATATCGACCATAAGCTTAATAAGAAGTCTCAAGCGAAATTTTATACGAAGGTGTCACTTGTGCATAAGAATGGGAGGAAGACAATTTGAACACTTGTTGTAAACAAAATAAATGCAAAATTCATACGAAACTTTTTTAAATTTCTTTCAACACCTACACCCCCCGCCCACAAATCTCTGCATCTGGCTCGATGACGTCATTTGGCGCTCTAGCGTCAGGGAGAACGCGGGGAGATGAAAGAAGAAGTGAGATTAAAAACTTCATTCCAGCGAGCGAGGTGCAGAGATATTGTGTTATTCACACTAAACTGTTGGCTGCTCTGGGACTATTCAAATACTGTCCACGTCCACAACAGATAGTATTTCGGAGTTAACAGCGTATTATTTTTTATCTCTTTCAGTCCCAATTACTAAGCCAGGTAAAAAAAGACACCCTACTAGACCAATTATTCTCTACCTACTTTATCGTGGCAACTGCAGGACTTACTGGTTTATTTTTATTAATTCCACTTACATAGGGCATTGATGAGAAACAACTAAAATTTGATAATTTATCAATAATATACAATACAAGTGTTACACCATTTTGGAATTGGCATGGCATAGGGAAGTTTTTAAAGGTATTTGTTCATTATGTTTGAAGTAATTTTTTTCACGGTGGCTGCTCAAAGTCGAAACTATTATTTTTATGTGAGAATAAAATTGATATTGACTATCAACTGTCGTTATTTAACATTACTTATCGACTAAGTATTGTTTGTTTCATAATAAGTAACTTGTGTTGAGGGAGGACACATAAAAAAAGTAAAATAAAGTGCATTTTAAAAAGTCTCTGATACGAACATTACAAAAAAATGTTGATTTTTAAAAAATGACTAAAACTGGTCATAACCCAAAACCCACGAAACTTTTCTACGGGCATGTTAGGCTTGTTCAATGCGTCTTGGGTTCATCTACCTCCGGTGTCAGTGTGACGTGCTAATTTTGGGACAGCCTGTATTTAGAATACGTTTGGATCCTTGGCCTTCCTTTAAAGTGTTTTATGCTTTAAATATTTCCATTGAAAAATATAATTGCAGGCGACAGCTGTGATAGTTTTGTTTAAAAAAAAGAAACAATTTCAAAGAAACGTTCCTTAATAGCTTTTTAATTTGTAGACTGAGGCGAACTGTGCCTTCGTTTGCATATTTATTCCTCAAGTCGTGAACTAAGTGAAAAGTTTTTCTAAGTTTCTCATGCACTCGAGTTAATAATGATCTCATAGATATACCTACTGGTACTTTGAGAAATTATTACTGAGAAAATGCTCAAACTTCCAAGGTTTACGAGGACTTTTAAGTGAAGAATTCTGAGTACTTTTCATTTACGTGGCGAGTATTTAATCATTATCAGATATTGACTTAAAAATACTTTGGCCGGCTTTCACTTTTTTAAACATATATTTTTTTTTAATGTTTATTATGGATTTTTTTTATTATTATTACTTCGGTTCGGGAATTAACCCGGCGAAAAGAACGCGCGGCGTAAGAAACTCGCACGCGGCCATCTTTTATCAAAACTGTAAGCTTATAGAGAAAGCTATTTAAAAAATTATGTATTTAATCTATATAATATGTAACAGAAGTTAGGATAGGTACATAATATAGTATATAGAAATTTATTGTAGTGAAGAAGTACAAGTGGCCATCTTATTCCCAGCTTATTACCAAGGTTTGGAGTCATCAATATAACCATCGACCCTGTAAATAAGTTTTTAACACACAAACGTTCTTTAACTAACATAAAAATAAATACTGAAAATATGCCTTCACTTAGATACCTAAAGTCGCCTGATATCTAGAAGTCTTTTTTTAAGCTTGCCAAATTTTATAGGGCAGCAAACGAGCGCCTAAAATATCTAGGCTTACATTTAAAAGTCCGTCATTCCCACAAAATCGAAAAAAAATAACTAAAGCGAAAACTCTTCTCGAAAACTTTTTCGTAGGAAATCTAATATTATTTTGTGTGCGATAAAGTATTTTACGATCCTGCCTCGATGTTTGGACCTCAGTTTGGGCCCTGTCATATTATCGACCGCTGATATTGACCACTAACCATTATTAGGTGTCGTTTTGTTAGGGGAAGTTTTATTTAGGTGATAAATATTATTTGATACTAAAATCATTTTGATATTATTGTCTCATATTTCACAACATCGCAGGGTTATTAGTCCGGGGTACGGGTAACATTTTTTAAATTGATTACTATCGAGCTAATTTTTCGTGAGTGTCTTCATATTGATGAGACGCCCAATCACCTCTTACAGCAACTTTGGATGGTGGTAGCTAACAGGGGTTGCAAGGATAAAATATGTCGATTTAACGACTCTCAAAAATTCATTACTAACTGGTTGTTTTTGGTTAATATCTAGACAATTATCTTAACTATTAGAAATAGCAGTCCTACAAATTGTATAGTTTAATGAAAGGGTCACCCCCTTCCAACTTGTATCGACAACGCAGTCATCAAAAATTATTATTAACCAGTTCTTTTTTTGTCAGTTGTTTAGTTTATATATAAAAATTGCGTGGTAGGTTATCCCGGTCCTACATTCAAAAGTTGTTAGTACCATAATACCATTTTACTCATTACTAACTGTGGGACAAAAATATTACATGATAGGTTAGTGTGTTATCGGTCTAAATCGAACAACGTCCTACAAGAAAACAGGTATGTATTGCTAGTCCGACATGATTTCTTTTTCTTTTTCTTATTTTTAACATAATAATATAAAGTGAAAACATTTCTTTCTAAATTAGGCTAATTTTATTTTTCTAGTAAGGGGTTATAAGTAAGGAGTTATTCATTTATTACGTAAGCCGATTTTTACTCGTTTTTGTCGTCGTCGACGTTCCCATAATAAATAAGAAAAATATGAATAGGTCATTGACTAAATAAATAACAATAGAGTCAAATACACAATAGCCTAAATAAATCAAAAGGCTACTAAACTGGGTACAAAAATGTGTGTTTTACATAATAAAGAGTCCCAGCATACTATGTATCGTCTTAGAATTAAATTAGAATTAAATCATTCTCAAATCCACTTAAACACACTAACATTTTGTGTTTACGGAGTTAAATCAAAACCTTCTTTCTGTAAAGGAGTTAAATTACAAACACACAAGCACGGAAGATTTATATATTATTATATCTATACTAATATTAAAAAGAGGAACGATTTTGTTTCTTTGTTTGTATGTTTGCATTAATTCTTTGTTTGCATTGGATAGGCTCCGCAACTACTGAATTAATTTTGATGAAATATGGGCTCATTGATTAAACCATACATTTTGTAGGACTAATATTAATTTGAATAATATAGAATTATCTTGATATAATGATGATAAGGATTACAAAAAATATATCTTGCCGGGATTTGCACCCGCCACATTCTGAATTTCTAAACAATGCAAAAATTATACCAAGCTACCAATCAGACTTACGTAAGAGAGTCGAAATTATTGAAATATTGTTGCAGGACGAAATAAAAAAAACATTTATTGCTTAAAACTGTGCAGTTTCTAAGGGATAAGACCTAGCTAGATCCGATTTTTCTCCCCCAAAACTCTCTGCATACTAAACTTCATGGCAATACTTGAATCCGTTGTCGAGATACCGATTATATATATATACAATATCATCTCGTTTAAAGTATAAGATAAATATCAACTTTAAGCAACTGAAAAAAAATAACTGGTTAGTGTAATATTTTTTGCTGACCGCGTTATCGATACATGTTGGAAGCGGGTGACTCTTTCATTAAACCATACAATTTGTAGGACTAATATAATTTCTAATAGTTTAGATAATAATGTTGTCTAGAGATTTAACAAAAATCAACCAGATGGTATTGATTTTTTGAGAGTCGTTAAATTTACATATCTGTCTGTTATCCTTTCTACCTATCTGTTAGCTACTACCATCCAAAGTTGTTGCAAAAAGTAGTTGGGCATCTCATCAATCACTCACGAAAAATTTGCTTCATAGTAATCAATTTTAAAAAAAGTTCCACATACCCCTGACTATATACACTACCAAATAAAAAAAAGCATGTTGCGAAAACGTCTGCTACATTTTACGCCGTATCAACAGAAGAGTTACAAGTGTGTAGCCGATCTTTTAAAAACTTATTTTTAATATTTATTATTTGATTCACAGCGCTTATGGCGTATTTATACTCTGTATGAAAAAATCATAGAAAAACAAACATTGTAAGATAAAATCTGACCTCCTTCTTAAAAGTTTATGATGTCATAAAGGGTTACTGTCTTCGTCAAGCGTGGAGAGATAATATTAATCCTTTATTATCCTTTATTATAAGGAATATTAATAGTGCCTTACTTCGCGTCATTTCTTATGGAGTATTTAAGCCGATATTCGGCCTTAATATGGCCGGATATCGGCTTAACACGTTCATTGCGTTATCAGGTCTAATAAAACCGATCGTGAAGTTGCCGCCGGAAATGCATAGAAAATATTGCTCCTAACGCTGGTGTAAACCAATATCTTTGGTTTGCTTAGGAGTAGAAAACACATAGTTACTGTTTTGTAACTGCCTCGTTAAATAATTTAAAAAAGTACAATGAAAACGTATAGGGTCGATTGGTCCTGATACTGACAGGAAAGATTTTTTCATCTAGTGCTGATATCAGGTCCTTTCGACCTTATACCCGATGACCTGATAGCTGCACTAGATTTAAGGAGAATTTGTCTAGTGCAGAGCTCAAGTGCAGTTGCAACACGATAGATCCGACTACCAATGCGATTTTATCAATAATAATTGAACATAACAGTTACTGTAACATTACAGTGACTAAAAATATTTCAGTGACTAATTAAACATCAATTATAATTTATAATTTATTAAAAATAATTAGCAATGTTTAAGTTATAATTTTTACTATCCAATTGCCTAAAAAGGCATTTTTTTAATTTATTAATTATATAATTACCTACGGTAAGTAAATTTCATATAAACTTATGCATGTCAAACAGATCAATTCGACCCTATGACGCTACATGGACTAGTTAACAAACATGTTAGATGCCTGATATAGGTCCAACTGAAAGTTTACGAAATAGGCCTAAGCAATGAAGGTGTTAAGCACTCTGTTATAACATAACAAATGTAGTTCTCCATAAGTAACACTTTATTATATTGCCGGCCTTATATATCGAACTAGATGTTGCTCGCGACTTCGTGGGCCTAAACGTTAACATGCAGAAACCGTACATTTTTCCGAAAACAAAAATTACCTATGTCCTACCCCGTGGTCTACTCTATATATTTGCCAAATTTTATCAAAATCGGTCCAGTATCTAGTATTCAATGCAAAACAAACTTTTTCTCTTTGTAATATTAGTATAGATAACGATATAATTTAAGGCCGGCCGGCACGCACTTGTGACTCCTCCGGTGTTGCGTCGATCCGTCTGCTCGTATTAAATAAAAAGAATATCCCTCGATGAATGCCTATTTTTAGATATAATATTATTTTGGTAGCGATATCCAGTTATTTTGTTGGAATTATTATAAAAAGTATGAAAACTAAGCAAGAAATCTAGTACCTATCGTAGGAAGAAGGGTTACAATTGTTCAAATTAAACGAAAAAAAAATGTTGTTCTTGATGCCAATATCTCGTCACGAAATTGAATTAAAATTAGTTTTGAATGTCAAGTTACTTTAAACAAATCACACTAGCAAACGAAACAACTATTATGAAAATGATAATTTTGAAATAAATTGCAAAAAAATAAAATTCTTCACGCAAATTCACAACTGAGGTAAAAAGCTAGTGCTAATAAAAATAATATTTCTTGTTCGTAGAAAAGCTCTCATTCAATTTTCAGCAACGAATAAACTATGTCAATATTAGTTTCTTTCATTCATTCTTTATCCATTACGACATTATCTTTTTTTCTTTTAGAAACACTGCCTGTTTATTTTCTTTTGGTGAAGTTGATTGATGGTAATATGGGTTTTCCTGGAAAAATGAGCCGGATCGCCGGGTGGTAAGTGATTACACCTCTACTCTTGTTAACCTCACTCGGAGAAACAACATAAACGTTATTTCACGCCAGAATTCTGTGATTCGACATAAGGCATCGCAAGCGACACGTCACTTAGCAATGACTTATGTCAAATCCCATACATTTTGGTTTCGAAATTCACCGTCGAGATTATCGAACGCACCTTGACTAAAGGCCCAGGGTAGACTATTCGAGTCGAAGCACAGCTCTCACAATAATTTATATTGTCTTTAAAAAACATCAAAATATCTTTTTACATTCAATTCAAACACAAAAAGTTAAAAATAAAGAGAACGTAAGCCAATTACGACAGCGAACAAACTTTTATCTTTGTCATTATAATTTCTAAACAAAGATATAAAATTAATTACAACTTCTAAGATACCATCAGCCAGTTCAATTTGTTCCCACTTTCCACGAGACCGCCTTAAATGTATTTAGAAAGTTTGAAGTAAGTAGATTTCGAGTAATTTTACCAGAATACATTCATTTCAATAACTTCATAATAGAATAATGAGTGTAGGTTGTACAAAGTGTGATTCGAGTTCGTCGATAATTTTATTTGTAAGTTATTAGGTGTTTAGATGATAACTAAATTACTTCGTTACCTTTATACGACATGCGTTCAACGGTTCGCAGATCGCCTATCTGTTTATCTATGTAACTAGCTTTTACCCGTAAATACAGTATCTCACGGGAACACTACCTTTTCGGGTTAAAAAGTAGCCTATGTGTTAATCCAGAGCTCACACTTCCAACATACCAAATTTCATCAAAATCCGTTGAATAGTTTTAGCGTGAAAGAGTTACAAACATCCATCCATCCATACATCCATCCGTTCTCACAAACTTTTACATTTATAATAGTAGTAGGACAAACAATGTTTTTATAAGAACGAAAAATAAACGTAGTAGTTAATATTTCGTCCATCTTCCATACACATGTAAGGGAAAATTGAGACCAACAACGGACAACCCACTGATCACTATGTTATTAATTGTCCTATTCTAATGAGCTCTAAAGAATTCTGTCCAAATAGATTTCACAGGCCAGCCAGCCATTATTAAATCATCGCTTACACACACGGCCATACAAAACTTGTCAAAATAAATAGAGTATCAAGCGGTTTGAATTCGAAAGCAGCCATCTTGGATATTTGCCAACACTTCTTCACTTCTTCGATATAAAGTTGGAAGGAAATAGTTATTCTCTCTGTCTAAATATGCTCGCAGTAAAAAGTGTTAAAGTGAAAAATTGTTTCCTTCCGTAAGAATTCCATTTAAAGTAAAAATGTAAATGACATTAAACTTTCTGAGGGGACTTAAGTTGGTAGGAATAATGTTTAAGTTAATATATTTTTTACAAGGAGATAAAATTGGAATGATAATATCTGATACTAAGCTTTAGGCATTTTAATGATTTTCCATTAACCTCTCTTGATGTTTTGAATTGCTGTTTATGCAGGAAATTCGGCTTTGTGCTAATACCACAGATTAATAGTTCCTTCGTAAAAAAAACTTTTAATCGCTAGGCTGCACTGTTACCAACAATTAACAAGTATTAACACAAAATATATTGGTGCATATTTCACAAACTACTGAGATGTGTCAGATAGCTTATTTGCATGTTTTGTCCCTGTCGCTCGATATAAAGTAAGCAGAGATAACTTTCGAATAAGCTCTACGACGCTTATTTGAATATTGCAAAACAGGCCCTTAACACCATCTTATTATTTGTCATTTTAATGAGTATTTTGCATTTAACTATCACACCTTTTAATTTCCAATTTTAATAGAAAAACTACGATTGCCAAGGGACGTTAAGAACGTTGTTGTACTGTGCTTAGTATGAAAAGTACGCTGTGCATTTCGCTTCAATTCTCTTGTGACCACTTAGACGGTTACAATTATTATCTGACGAACTAAAACTTTATTGCAGTGCAGAATGACATTCTGTAAATAAAACTAAATGCATTAAAGGTTTAACGATTCCCAGACAACATTTCGGCGAAGGTATAAAGGTTATCCATAGGATCAAAGCACATTGCACTCTTCCTAAATAGAAAATCTTATCTTTCATAATGTCTTTCCAATACCTTTTGAACGACATATATTATGTATATTATCTCTAAGCCGTATTACATTTACGTTGTGCTCCATTTTATGCAAAGTAATTTTGATAAGTACAATCGAAAAAGTTGCCGCCCGAGCATGGGATCAAAATCGCATAACAGTGTCGATGAATCGTCGCATGCATACTCACGTGTAAATATGGACTTCAACCACGTCTGCATTCGATGCGGTCCTTATTCCTTTGTGTTTAAATATTTTAAGAGAATGCTTAGAAACTGGTCGAACAAGATCTTTGCCGATATTGCACATTAAATAACAGTAAAAATAGTGAGCTTTTATGTCTAGAAGTCGACAGCTGTTGTGCGTGAATACGCAGTTTGGATACTTGAAAATGGCGGCACTACTTCATTGCGCTGAAGTTACACGTTCACGTAACGTGTAACTTCAGCGCAATGAAAACGTTACACGTGTCACTTAACATCCGCGACATTAATACTTAATAATTATAATAACCATTAACGAGTCGACGATAACCGAAAAACGATGACTCCCGAAATACATTAGGCTCGTGGTTTTACTGTAAGTATCTAATGGCTTAAATTAACCTCTTTTACCGTAAATATTATATTGTAAAGTTCACAAAGGTCGCAGGCGTAACTTTTCAATTTAAATTATGTGATCTTCATCATGATCTCAGCCATCATAATTGAGTACTTTACTGTCAAACGAACGTATTTACATAAACCAGTTGAGCTGTTGTTACCCAGAATTGGGATTAGAAAACGATATTATTAATTGCTAAATGTGCCCGCGACTACGTACGCGCAAAAGAAACACGTGGGAACCGAGCATTTTGCCGCGATAAAAATAAGCCTACGTCCTTTTTCGGTCTACTCTATATCTGTGCCCAAATTCCACCAACATTAGAATCTTATGAAGTCACGTTGCATTTCCAGACTCGTGGAAACCAGCCCCGCCGGTACTGTTACTACGGATGGACCCAGTACGCCGAGTTGGCTTTGAAGGTCACGAGACCGCTGCTCAATGGAGGCTTCGCGGCAATAATCGACGTTAATTATTTTATACCAGATTATCCGGCCGAAATTTAAGATCATGTGATTTTGGACCGAGAATCGAATACTGATCACGCTCGTTCAATATGTATTTTCGTTTCGATTACACCCTGTACATATAAGTGTAAGGATTCAATTGTATATTTGCAACATTTTTCTAAAATGTTCCAGGAGCGTGTAATAATTTAGAGCCGTGTCTTATAAATTTTATTCCTACCAATACTACACGCATTAGATGTAGACCTTATCTACTTATTGGAACACAAGATTACCTATTAGGTATGTCGTTTTATCTAATATGTAAGTTGAATCATGGATGTGAGGTCAATTGAAAAATCTAAATGATTATTTCGATAATAAAAAATTGGTAGTGATTTAAGAATATTTATTAATTAGTTGAAAAAACAGCACATCAGTCAACCAAATGTTATAGTAAAACACTATAACATTTGGTGCAACATGATATTCGAACTTTTACAAGGAAACGTGTATCTTCTTGTGTAATGAATAAAGTTCAATTTTAAATAGATATATTGTTTCCGCTTATATGACGTATGTATGTCTGTCGTGAATTCGCTTACATATAACAAATGTCGTATTCTACGTGGCGTTTCGTCTTAACTTGGCAAAAGTGTAAACTGTTAACTGACGGCCCTCGAGTAACTTACGAAAATGTTTAATGGCCATGTAAATAGCCAACAATTCACGTAAAGCTGTTTGTAGAGCCCGTATGAAGAATTACTCTCTACGTTGGGGCCCAGGCGAGCGGTCCGAGCGAGCACATCGTAAAAACTAAAAAGAATCACCAAACCGCTTTAGATTTTATCAATAAGAGTCTGTTAGATTGATCGTGCGGTGATCACGAGGCGGCTCGCGCGGTAACGCAGCGCGCAGTCATGACTTATGATATTATGACCTCGGTAGGTGGCCTAAGGTCTTTTATAAATGCACCTTGCGTTTATAGTTTAAATGCGTCCTATGACCCGGACTCCACCAAAACGGATACGAGACGAGAGGAGAGTAGATGTGTTTTAAACAACCAATACAAATTCGTTATTAACACATCTCGTCTCCGGTCAGCCTCAGTGAATACCTTCGAGCGGAGATATATCATACTTGTATGGCGTGATCGAGCTAGCGGAGATGTGAGTTGTGCCTTGCCTGCTGGCGACGGCCGACTGGACACAGCATCTCCTCTACAGTCTAGTCAGTACGCATCTCCGCTCATCTTTGGTGGATACCTGTGTTGAAAAACGTCTCTTCTCATGTCCGCTTCGAACATCTCCGCACATCTCCGCGTTGATGGAGTCTGGGCCTAAAAAGGCCACCAGCAGCCAGCAAGCATCAACTTATGTGATCTGCATATTGAAGATGTACAATTTCACCTTAAATCAATTATCATCGGCAACCGTACTAGATTATTATTTAGATAATATCTTATCATGACATATTTATAATCATGTAAATTGTTTAGATTACTGCATTACTTATAGAGACACTTTTCGACAATATGGTTGCGGCGCGGTGGTGTGTCGTGTTTTGTTTGTTTTTGATTGCAAGTTGTGAAGATTACGAATTGAATATAGTGCATTATAACGACTTTCATGCGAGGTAAGATTACATTATGGCATTGTTATTGTAGGTAGTTATACACATTACGTTATACACCTGATAAACAAATTTTTAATATTTAGTTTATGAGTATAGATTTCATTTCAAAGTTGAAAAACCCATAAACTACTGCTATTATCATAAATGTAAAAGTTTGTGAGAATGGATAGATTTTGTTTGTTTAGTTTGTGACACTTTGACACAAAAACTTTTGAACATATTTTAAAGAAATTTGATATGGCAGTAGTTTAGGTTCTGGATTAACACATGGCTAGTTTTTATTGGGAAAAAGTACAGTGTTGTATATACGTTATTTGTTCCTTGTTATACTATAATTTTGCACGCGGAGCCGCGGACAAAAGCTAGTAATAAATAAATGTGCAGTAGTTTAGAACTGCGCTTACGATTCCGGAGGTTCTGCTTTCGATCCCCGCGCTGGGACAACATAAAATGATGTTTTCAAGTCGTATGGACAACACAGGCTGATCACCTGATTATCTGACAAGAAGATGATCCGTGTGTCGGATAGGCATATACAAAGTCGGCCCTGTGCCTTATCTCTTGCCAGTCATGTCGGTTATTCGTCTCACTGTGTTATAAGAAAGTGAGAGTGTGTATTCCGCATACTCTGTAATAGCTCCCGTGTGGGAGCTATTACATTACAGAGTATAGAAGTTACCCTGTCAAGATAACTTGCGTCTAAAAACTTCAGTGATTAAGCAACATTAGAATCTCACCAAGTCATGTTGCATTTCTAGATTCGTGGAAACCAGTCCCGCCGGTACCGTTTGCAATCCAACAGACGAGCCATGTATCGGAGGTTTCGCCAGGCTCACCACTCTCATACGAGAGGCCCTACAGCGAGAACCAGAGTCCCTTGTACTGAACGGAGGGGACAACTTCCAGGGAACCATCTGGTATAACCTTCTCAGGTGGAATGTGACACAGGACTTCATGAACATGGTGCACCATGATGCTCACGTATGTGAAACAATAACTAATGTGTATACAATTTAGTGTAACGGTCTGTTCATACCGCGACTATACGTGATGCTACGCGGCGCGGAAGTTTTAAGATGGCTATTGAAAATTGAACTTTATTCACTGCACAAAAAGATATACGTCTCATATGACATCAGTCATATACAGCCATGCACAATACACATGCGCTGTGAAGCGAGGTGCAACATGACCTTCGAACACTTACAATGAATCGTGTATCTGTTCTATTTCTTATAGTTCAATTTTCAATAGCTATATTAAAAATGCAGCGCCATGTCACGTCTCGGTTCGTTTCGGTGTGAATTGACCTTAAAAGTCACAATGAATCCCAGCCCCCTAATTGGCCTAGAACAATTTAAAAGACACGACGCTGCGCGAGATATTTATCTATAGTTGTTTAGCAATCTTTATATCTAGGCATAAACTAAAAGTTTGACACCGCGAGTTTACGAACTTTTCATTGAAGTGAACGTTTTTCCACCTACATATTAATAATCTCATGCTATGTCGTGTCTTTGCCAATTATTGTTCTTGGTAGGTATTGAATTTAAGGATGAATGAATATATTTGGTGATATATTACTTCACTCGTCAGAAAGGCTGAGAGAGCCTGGACGAAATTGGCCAAATATTCGTTTGGAATAGTCTAGATCTGGAGCACCAAACAGAAACATAAAATTTATTACCCGAGGTGGCTCAATGAAAGAAAAGGTTGTGGAACCCTGTCTCAATTATTTGTTTGTAATATAATGTTGCTGTAAGTTTTACTATTTAAAGAAATGGTTAGAAACAAATGAAAACTGTCTACATAGGATAAGTGCACTAAATCAATGTCTTCATTTCTTTCAAATCCCATTCTTTAGTAAGCGCGTTAAACTAACAATGAGTATCTAAAGGCCTTATCCTGTCACGCGGGTTTCCACATGAGTGAGGGTCTCGTGCGCAGGATGATGGAATGTTCCAGACTCAAGTCCGCGTGATACTAAAAATATACTGGGATGATTTTTAACCAACTTATAAAAAATGGATGCGATATATATATTTTAATTCCGTTTCGAGAGAAAGCATTACTATATTAAAATTATTATTTACGAAAGATGTTGGGTGTTTATGACGCTGTTAAAAAAGAGTCGACCACAAACCGATATACTATTAAATTGTACAATTTTCATTCACATCTCATTTCCTGTAATTATTTTAATTCAGATCCATCGAGAATCTCCATTGAGTATCTCCACGATAACAATATATTGTTAATCATAATTTATATGAATATTCGTTGAAATGAGTTAAAGTGTATGAGAATTAACCCCACCTCCTGCAGATATACCTCGTGTTTCGTTGTAATCTAGGTGGTAGCGCCATCTAGGAGCGTCGAACGCCACTATGAATGGCATCTCATAATATCGATAAAGCAGTATTCCACCCCCACCCCCTTCCCCTCTCCGACGCTAACCGAAGAAATGCGAAGATACGCGCGAACGCGGCCGACAGCGTGTGTGTTATTTAGACTTTTTTCCGTTACTAATTACCGCCCACGAAAGTGAGAAATTCCTATAGGAACGTACGCGTTAAGAATACTAGAAAGACTAAAGTGTTGTGAGCAGAAGAAAGAGACGAAGACTCCAGCTGCAGACGCCCGTACAGAAGCTGGTTCGGTAAGCGTATCCCCTTTATACCTTTCCATTACATCTAATTATTACTGCATATTAGCCAGATACCTCCTGAAATACAGTCCACAAAAATATCGAAGAGAAATTATTCGCTATCGCCAGACACAAGGTGGCCCGCGCGGCCACTAGGTGTAATTACGCTTTCTGCAGCATCCAACCCAATTTTGTCTTTAGTCGCCGTAGCAAACTGTTCCATAGAAAATGCCCAGTGTCCTATTTATTTTATACATTTAAAACTATTTTAGATAAAATTATGAAAATATTGAAATTAGAAATAATTTCACCCTATTGACCCCTGTTGACGCTAATGACGTTGCGCGTGATTGGAGCGCACAACGGCTCACGCGCGTGAAGCGGCGCGGCGCGGCGGCCCGTCGCCAACGCAGTAGGGTGACCTAAATTCATGATCTTTTTAAGATTTTTCAACTTTCAAATAATTTGAAACAAATGCTTTGTAGGTTATATATATTCCACATGCTCTGTTTCTCTCGAGACGGAATTTAAAATCACCGAGTATTGTATGAAAATGTAGTCTGCATGCAGCCGAAACCCGCGAGCGTGGGCAACCCGTGGTATAGAAAAAATTCCCTAAGCTTCAGCTTTTAGCTGGCCAAGTGCGAGTCGGACTCGCGCACGAAGGGTTCCGTACAAAACGGCAAAAATTGCTGTTTTTGCCGTTTTGTACGGAAAACATTTAAAGCTCCTGTAGCTTTAAATGTTTTGTTTAGTATTTGGCGCAATGTCAACTGTCCAGCTCACGGTTAGGGAGATTACAGCCTGGTGACAGACAAACGGACAGACAGTGAAGTCTCAGTAATAAGGTCCCGTTTTTATCCTTTGGGTACGAAACCCTTTAAAAAAAAACAAATAATGTCCTTTACGTAATAACCAATAGAATTGTACACAGCAAAAGCTTCGGATTAAAAATTCCAAATTTATGTCTCTAATCAATGCCGAATGTGCTATAGGCTAATAAACGGAAATAACGGATGTAAAATGGTTTCAAATGCACAATTAGAAATAACGGGAAATGTAAATTGTATTGTAATGGCTTTTACGTGTTTCATTGGGACCACAATGTAATCGCGAAGGATTCGCGTTTTTTGGCCGTTAAGGAACACCCCACCTATAAGTAATGTACAGATGTAGCTAGGACAGGGACAATTCACACTGCGACGATACGTGACGTGACTTTTTAAAATAGCTATACAAAATTGAACTTTATTCACTACTCAATACGATACAATTTTTCATTGCAAGAGTGATGCCTTCGACATTGACTTGACATTCGAACTCTTACAATGTAACGTGTATCTTCTCGTGTAGTGAATAAAGTTCAATTTTGCATAGCTATCTTAAAAATTCAGCGCCGCGATGCTTCGCGTCTAGTCGCAGTGTGAACTGACCTATAGCAATATCTATGAACGCTTGTACATGTCAATCTGGTCCCGGGTTAAGTTCAGCGACAAGCTTGTGTACGGGTATGTACCAGACAATAGAAATATGTTTAATACTATAGGTACATAATAATTTAAGATTTTTATTATATTATACACATATTTAGTACAGATCCATGACCCAGGAATACAGAGCACTTTTTTGTTCCTTTGGCGGGATTCGAAACCGCGACCTCTGGCTTGAGCATCTACGCGTGATGTTGTCATAGGTCAGTGTAGATCTCTGTAGATCATCCAAATCAGAACGTAATCGTGTATTTAATTAATTATTGTTAATTGCAATAATCAATGCACTTAGATATGAAAATCTTTGAATATTATCTAAACTATTTGAAACACAAAGTTAATTTGTGTTTCTTGAAGTTAAACAAGTAGTCATACTGTGTTTTCTGTTACGATAAGTTTATCGTAAGAAACACAAAGTGAACCAGTAATAAAATATACGGTACTTACATATTTTATTACTGTTTCACTTTCTTTTTTCAAAATACCCATTAATAAATTTTAATTAAATTTATTAAAGGTTAAGTTTCAACCGTCTAGCTACCACGGTTAATGAGATACATCCGACGACAGACAGAGGGACATGCGGACCGACAGTGGAGACTTAGTAATAAAGTCCCGTTTTTACCCTATTGGTATGGAACACAAAAAAGTACTGCTTAAAATAAACCATTTTTTTTTCATCAAATCACAACCTAATCTTCACTTATCAGGTACTAGGCAACCATGAGTTCGACAATGGCATAGACGGCGTGGTTCCATATTTGAAAACTCTAGAAGCGCCTGTTGTGACAGCTAACATCATCGATGACGACGAACCCACTATACAAGGTTTATATAAGCCTAGTATCATTGTTAAAAAAGGAGGACGGAGAATCGGCATTATTGGTGTTATTATAGCTTCTACTAATGTAAGTATGACGCGTTACTATAAAGAGAGGGATTTAGACAAATGAAGTAGTTCAAGTACACACTAAACATGGACCGATCATAATATGTTTGTCTGTCAAATTACTTTTTCAACGTATCAGACATGACAACATTGTCAACGCGTCTCGTATCGGTGTGAACTGACCTTAGCATGTAAATTTTAACATTATAAATTCCAGGAGTTGGCATCCACGGGGCATCTGAGGTTCACAGATGAGGTGGAGACAGTGAGGCAGGAGGCGGAGAAACTGCACGAGCAGGGCGTCGATATTATTGTGGTGCTGTCCCACTGCGGGTTGGATATAGACAGGTAATTTAAGATAGTAGTAAATTTCTGCACACCTTGAAAGGTGTGTAGAAATTAATGGAATATGAATCACATAAACTTTAACTGTACCCAATTGTATACGCCTGCGTTTGTATAATTTTTGTAAGGGCTTAGAAGTTTTCGCTTCTTTTTTAAATATATTTGATGATAATGATTGTACCATTTCTAGAGACGATTAATATGTATAGTAGGGCTAGATCTTAGAGAGAGAGAGAATCCAACGGCTAGAGGTATGAACATGTAAAAGTTATTTAGAGGCAATCTCCATCTGTCTTAATAAATGGACCCTCATCAATCAAACACAATAAAAGGTTTGAAAAACGAAACTCTGGGGACTGTAATTATTATTATATTGATTATAGTTAGGCTCAAATCATCGTCACCAACGTTCATCAAAATACACCGTAACAAACTCGTGCATTCGTAATTTTATTGTGAACAATAGCTAAAAATAATTAGATACTACTCAAATAAATCCTCCACCAGACCGGATCGAACAATAAAACTGTGTTATTGGTTTTTGAAAAACTTACTCGTAGATACAGAAATCGAAGGCTTGATTTAAAAAAAAAAAACTTACTAACTAACCGAACCTAATTAAATAATATACATTATACGGTGTCGTTAAATAAGAAAATTATCTTTACTGCATGCCAACTGCATATATGCGGAGAAAAAATGGTTGAAACTTAAATACTCGTAACTAAAAGAACTTAGGCCTACGGCCATCCTTTATTGGATGATTTATACAGTATTCACCGAGCGAAGTAACCACTCTTGAAATACTGTAGTGCCTGGGACAGTTGGTTTTTAAATGTCGTATGGTTACCCGAATACATACGGTATTGTCACAACATAGTCAGCCTAGTCCAGAGGAATGACTGGTCAATACGTCTGGGGCCAACCATGTGCGGGTTTCCTCACGATGTTTTCCTTCACCGTTGGAGCGTCCGTATAATGTACTCGAGATCTGAAAAAGTCTCATTAGTACAACCCAAAACCTGGGAATCGAACCTGCACTCTCTCGAGTACGAATCAAACGGTCTACCCACTAGGCCACGGAGCTCTTACTCGTATTACTCGTATATATAAATATTTATATACATACTTACTCGTAATACGTAATACATATATAAGTATTGAGCATTAAATTAAATGTTCAGTAAATTAAATTGACATTACTACTACCACAGATTATAGAAAGACGAACAGATAAACAGATACAATATTTAGCTTTCGGTTTTATTGCACTACTACAAGCATACAGTGTGACCACGATTGTGAGGAAAAATTGTGAGCCGGTGAAGGGGTCGTCAATAATTTCAAATTTGGATTGATTTCTCAGAGCTTAAAACCAAATCGATTTGGATCGTTCTATGGAAGCTGTTGCTCTGTACGTATTGTATATATATTTTCTACTCTGTGCTACTACTTAGATTACATTTCAGAAATATAGCACTAAACGGTGGTCCCTACATCGACATCATAGTCGGCGGCCACAGCCACACGCTACTCAGTAACGAAGACCCGCCAGCGGGGTCTGTGTTCACGCCCGTGGGACCTTACCCGGTGGTTGTCGAGCAACCCACTAGATCGGTGAGTAGAGTTTGGCAATAGTCAACAATCACAGCCACACGCTACTCAGTAACGAAGACCCGCCAGCGGGGTCTGTGTTCACGCCCGTGGGACCTTACCCGGTGGTTGTCGAGCAACCCACTAGATCGGTGAGTAGAGTTTGGCAATAGTCAACAGTCACAGCCACACGCTACTCAGTAACGAAGACCCGCCAGCGGGGTCTGTGTTCACGCCCGTGGGACCTTACCCGGTGGTTGTCGAGAAACTCACTAGATCGGTGAGTAGAGTTTGGCAATAGTCAACAGTCACAGCCACACGCTACTCAGTAACGAAGACCCGCCAGCGGGGTCTGTGTTCACGCCCGTGGGCCCTTACCCGGTGGTTGTCGAGCAACCCACTAGATCGGTGAGTAGAGGTTGGCAATAGTCAACAGTCACAGCCACACGCTACTCAGCAAGGAAGACCCCCAGAGGGCTCAGTGTTCACGCCCGTCGTACCTTACCCAAGTAGTTTTCACAACTTAAATTCCTCATATTCCTAATGGACATCTCCATTTTCACAACTATTTAATACTAAGGTCTTTTTTACACATTACAAACTATACTTACGCAACTAATATCAAATCAATTGGTCTCTCCCACCATGAAATCTTTAATACTACCTACCCACAATAGAATACACTTTTTAAAAATCCAACTAGCTCACATGGTAAACATTTTTCTGCTTACTTACGAAAGTGTAAACAAGCCCTTAGTATCAAATAGTTGTGAAGTTGGAAAAAAACCCTTTTTTATAACTTGTCAGGAAAGTAAGTTGTAAAAACGGAACAAGGGAATAAAATACAGAGAAAAACTTGAGGCACTTATGAAAGTGGGACTCTTTTTTCTGCTTTGTTAAACATGAGTAAACAAAAATTTTTATATTCATAGCAACCAACCTTTTATACCTACTTCACTTTATTAAAAAAGATTAATATTTTAGAATAAGAAGTATGTTAAACAACGGAAAGCTTATATCAAAGGATATCATCGTTCAAAATATCTATTGAAATCTTAATTTGTTAAATTTACTACTTTGTTTTGCAGATTTTGATCGTTCAAGCTGCAGCCCATACAGCCTACTTGGGCGAAATCAAATTATATTTCAACGACAACGGCGATCTTTTGAGTTGGAATGGAAACCCACGTTATGTATCAAATGAAATAGAACAAGGTAATAAGATGAAACCTTATTAATCATTCATTTCTTTTGAATATAATAGGGAATATAACTGATATATTATTAACTATTATAAATGTGAAATTCTGTGAGGATGGATGGATGATTACTCTTTCACGCAGAAAAACTACAGAACGGATTTTGATGAAATTTTTTGTGGTAGTAGTTTAGACTTTGGATTAACACATAGGCTACCTTTTATTCTGAACGAGTACAGTTTTTCCATGGTATATTGTATAAATGCAGGCGAAGTTGAGGGCAAAAGCTAGTTCGCTAATAAAAATTACATTCTGTGTGTTATCACCAGATATTGTAAAATATTTGAAACTGTTTATCACTACTGCCATAGATAAAGTACAAGCTAAACTTTATCTACGCTACTTCTGGTCTTCAGTAGATACTCCTGTAATTCTTTGGTGTTGCTGTTATTCAAAGATAACTGCGAAACATCAGTCCCTCATTAATAAAAATATTTTCACCACGGATACGCTGCCTTTATTTGTCAAGTGTATTTCCAACGTATCAGACAGCAACATGGATTAGCGTATCCGTGGTGTACCAAAATATTTTTATTAATAAGGGGATACATAGGTATACATACAAACAGGCGACCCGTCTGCGTGTTAGCCTTCGAAGGAAAATATTAAAATAATTTAAACTGAAATGTCTGCAGCTCGTATACGCAAACGCGAAACGGACCAAATTGCTTTTATCCTCTCAGTTTTAATTTCGTCATCTTTTCAGCACCCGACGTCCTAGCCAAAATAGACGAATACCTGCCTGCGATCAGTGAATTAGCCAACGAGAAAGTGGGCTACTCCAGAGTCCATCTGTCGTCAGCTTGTGCGTGCGGGGAGTGTAACTTGGGCAGTTTTATGTGCGACGCCTTTCTGCATTATGTTAGTATATCATACAATCATGATTATATAATTCATTAACCTTAAATGCGTAGGACGCAGGTACATGCTAATATATGGTTTCTCCATTCTAATAAGTTACCTTTAACCAACACAAAAATTATCTATATTATAAAAGTGTCTACATATGAATTACTAGATACCATACAATTATTATATAGGACGCTTATAATTTCAAAACGACAATATTCCAAAGATATCTCAAATCTTAGACACAATTTAGGTTTTCATTAGTGATGCTACTTGTATTCCACATAATAATTTTATTATGTTCGGTACTAATTAAATTGGGTAATAGAATAAATAACATTCTACATCTATGTCTACACCCACATCACAACCTACATTTATTAGATCAACACATGCATGCAACCTACTGCAGCGGCCGGCCGATATTTTCTGAAATAGAACTCTTTTGCATTCCAACCAAATCTATAAACTGAACGAACATCTATATATTTGACTTTCAAGTGACACTAAAAATTCGAATTTACACTACTGCCCGTCGATAAATTTTTGACTAACAAAAGACAAACATTTGACAGCGAAGAACGGTTAGTATGGGAAAATTTATATAATTGTAAGTTTTAGTATTTTCCTCTCAATTTTTATTTCTCATCGTTTAACCTTCCCTGAAAATTTACAATTATTTCAAGACCAAAATTAGCCAAATTGGTCCAGCCGTTTTTGAGATTTAGCGATATATAGAGCTGCAATCTACTTCATATTAGAAGAAGTTATGGAAGTTGACTCAGTATTTTACATCCAGTAAAATAACGACCATTGCGCCCTAATTGATCACAAACGATCAAAAATAACTCTTGTAATTATTATCGGTAAAATCTCCTTTGGATTTTCAGGCTGTACCCGTTCGCGCGCGCACTATATGAAGCGTATGCTATTAAGTCAGTGCGTTGACCGAAGCGAGATTATATCAAAAATAGTTAACAGAATTGGGCTTCTGGTTAAGTGTCTCCTTACACGGTAGATGTGCTTCGTTGCCGAATATTCGCTAATCAGTAATCGACCAAACCGCTATTCGCATCCCTCATACAGCTATCCTGGCTAAGCTATGCGCTCGTTACGCGCCTGTCGACGCCAGCTTCATCTAATTTACGTATGAATGTGTACTGTGGATGTTTGGTAAACTTAGTGCCGAATTACTCCTTAATATACTGACTATATTTCTCTGCAAATGTGTCATATTTTTGGCGAATTACTCCATAATATAATGGCAATAAGTATCTAAAAATTACTTATATTATAAACGCGAAAGTGTCTTATAAGTTGCGATATGGATGTTTGTTACTCTTTAAAGCCAAAACTACTGAACGGATTTTGATTAAATTAAGGTATGGTAGTAGTTTAGACTCTGGATTAACACATTTATCACAGCTAAATGTACGGTCCCCGCGGGATTTCTTTTAGCGTGTACTTACACACGGGCAACGTCTAGTATGTTATAGTCTTTTTATTCAAAACTTTATAGTCTACTGTTAGCACATATATTTCTGAATTTTAATTGAAATATAAGAAATCTTTTTAGTAACAATTATTTTGTATATTTACTGAATTATTGCTAATTTATTCCTGCAGGAAACACGTTTATTTCTGAATCTAAATATTTTTAAGTTAATTTTAGTTAGAACTTTAGGCTGGGACTATATTGGTCATTGGAATCCGTAAGGCCGGGGAAAAACAGAACACTAAAAATAGAACTCTGCGCTAATACAATACAGCTCAAAATCGAACACACGAGTGTCGAGTAAAATGTTAATGTCATATATGACAGCTCGACACTCGACACTTCGATTTTCAACTCTATTCAAGTTATGGACCAGAGTTATACTATGAGTCCTCTGAATTTTCCCAAGGCCAGCTGATTCTGGATTGTATAGTCCCAGCCGTACTTAGAATTTTAGGTAGGTACACAAATTCTGTGGCAATAACTAGCAGACCTAACCTAAACTGTGTAAGTACTAACAGAAGGACTGATATAAAGAGGGAAAGTGAAATACGTGAGTTACGAAATACATACCAAACTTCTAATTTCGCTACCCTCTCTTAATTGTATTAAATTAAACCAATACCTACTGAATTAATTGTTGAGATAGGCAGTTAATTGTGTATTTCTGGAAAGACTACAATGTAAAAGTGTGATTAGTAGAACTTACTTGTTAGTTATTGTACTTGATTTAAAGGAAGTTACTGCACAATATGAATAATGTACATTATTACATAATTTATTTTGTGTTTACTGTTTCGTATAGGTAAATATTCTTTGTAGTCCCAATTTTAATGTAATTTAGTTAACAGTTTTTTTTACATACTTTTCATTAGGTTTGTAAACAAATAATAAAATTCTACAAAATTAATGTTGTCATTGTAATTCTTTGACGCACAGTAAATAGGTGATATTTAAATTGATAGTTTTATACTTTATAGTGTTTTAACTTGTTTTTGTGTTTTTTTTTATTAAATAAGAATATTCTACTGGGGCTTAATGCCCGTACCCTTTTTATCCAGATATGACAATAATTATTATGCACAGGACATTTATAAATTTCGTACAATCATTTTATAATAATATATTATATAACTACGTGTTGCCCGCGACAGCGTTCGCGCAACAGTTAATCTTGCAGAAACCGTACATTTTTCCGCGATAAAAAGTAGCATATGTCCTTCCCCGTTGTCTACTCTATATATCTTCCAAATTTCATTAAAATCGTTCCCTTAGTTTCATAACCTATTCAACGCAAACAAACGAACAAACTTTTCCTCTTTATAATATTATTAAGTATAGATAATATTGGATCGCACCAGAGTATAATCAGTGGCCATGCTTGTTTCAGCTATAACTTTGCTTATTCTCTAAGTTAAGCATATTTCTAGAAAAGAAAATTGAAACCATCCGAATGTTTTAATAAAACAGAATCACCTAATAGAATCATAGTCAGTACTATGGCTGACAGTTCAGAGAATCCAATTCATAAATAGGTAGAGTACTACGGATAGACTCGTACCTACTTTAATTGCATTGAAATGACACCATGTCAGTTATTGATAAGAACATAATACGAGCAAGTTATGTCAAAAGTCTACCTGATTATGAATTAGATTCCCGGCTATGCGCTGGCAGTAGATAGACTACATTTATAGTTAACTTGTCCTTCAGGTGATGCAGCTCGCTCAAGGGGATGATTGGCACTACGCACACCTGTGTGTGATCAATCAGGGTGGCATTCGAGTGGATATTGCACCTGGAGGTAAGAAACCCGGATTGTCGGCCCCGTGCATTTAGATGTTCGTTTCGGAGCGGTCCGAACAGGGTCCCAATTCTCGTACCTCGAAACTCGGTTCGGTTGTCAGTCTGTCCCGCTCGCGCACGCATCATTTGCCGCCTGTGCGAATGAGTCAGCGCGTTAATCGAACCGAGATTCTAGGTACGAGCGTCCGATGGACACCAATGTCAACAACAATACAAAATAACCTTTCCTGTTTCAGACGTTACCTTTGAGAGTTTATTATTATCAACGCCATTCGAGAACAACGTGGAAATTTTCGACCTGAAAGGCGAACACATTATGGAGCTGCTGGAGTACTCTGTGGCTAACGATCCATATCCTGGGGGTAGGATGGTGCAAATTTCAGGTAAATGTGTCTGAATCTGAGTGTATTTTTATCCGAATGAAATATTTAACCCATTCAGTTTACCTCTGAGAGGTCGTCAGAGGTAAAATGAATGGGTTAAAATATATTGTAATATTGTAGTTTAGTAGTTAGCGCATTGGAGCTCAAGCCGGAGATCGCGGGTTCGAATCCCGCCACGGAACAAAAAGTTTTCTGTATTCCTGGGTCATGGATGTGTATTCATTATTAAATATGTGAATTATATTATAGGAAAATCTTAAATATAACTATAGTATAAAAAGTATTAAGGCTCTGTATAACGCCTGTGACCAGAGACCAGACCAGAGTGTCAAGTCCCATACTATTTTTTTAGGCGACAAGGGCGTATCGCGCCGATCGGAGAATATTGAAACCGGATAAAAAGTCACTATAAATATTTGAGACAAAATTTGCAAAAACTAAAACGATCTTCTCCTGAGTATTGTCTTACTTAAAATACTGAAATATTTTTTACACTCGTGTGACTTATAGAAGAAGAGAAAAAAGGTTGTAACTTAAAAAAAAAGGGGGGGGGGGGGGACATAACATATTTTTAAATCAATATTTAAATAAAAAATTCAATTTATAAAAAGACAGTCCTCGGCTGCAAATTAACATATATTTTTTTAGTATGTAATGTTTACTTATTAATATGATTATACTACTTCGTGCCTTGTGCCAGGCCTGTTATGTTCTGTTATGGCCATATGTAGTTTAAGCCCTGTTTTAAATAAACTATACAAAATTTCATTATATAGGCTCTACATATTAATGTTCAACAAATTTGCTTCTACATCTAACTATTCTATACAGAATTATGTATCGCTTTCATCCCCTTCCAGTGCTGGTGTTTCGGCATTCTGAGCCAGGCAATTTGAAACAAATGACTCGAAAGTGTTTGAGGGATTTAAAATAAAAATGTGTCTTTGATGAAATAAACTTCAAGTCCTGTTACGTTCGTTAACATTATAAGTATTTTTTGATCATCGCGTCGCATGGATCAGTCAGGCCTAAAATGCTTTATAATATAATGGATACTTGAATAATGTAATGGAAACTTTTTTCTAAATCTGTGGAGCTTTAAATTCGCTTTTACACGTAACATTCTTTATCAGGTTAAGTTATGTTGCCTCTTTACTTTATTTAAGGATTTCATTCAGTTTATCTACAACCACTGCTGCAATAATGGGGCTGATGACTACATATAAAATATTTAGTTTAATTTAAATACTTAGATATATTGGGGTGATCATTAAAAAAACCTAAATCATATCATTCATCCATTCGCAATCAATCAATTATTATCATTCTTCATGTCGAATCAATCAATCACCCGAAGGACTGTTGGTAACAAAATTGTTGATGGACACAGGGTTGCGGGCAGTCTTCGACGGTTCCCAGCCTCTAAACTCGCGGGTCCTGAACGCGACGGTCCGCTGCATAGACTGTGAACTGCCGCGATACGAACCATTGGACACAGAGAGATATTATAAGGTCGTCTCGCAGACTTTTATTGGTGAAGGCGGTGATGGTTTCACGGTGAGTTGTTTGATGATTGTTAATTTGGGGATTTAGGCTGGAACTATATTGTCCGGAATACACCGGGGAAAATTTAGAGCATTGAAACAACAATAGAGCTAAAAATCTAACACACAAGTGTCCAGTCAAATATCAATGTCATCTATGATAGCTCTCTACACTTCGATTTTCATCTCTTTCGTAATTAGCGCAGAGTTCTAATTCCAGTGCTCTGAATTTTCCCTGGCCCGCCGGATTCCGGATCATATAGTCCCTATGCCTATATAGCCTAATACTATTCTGACCAGTCGGGCTATTCACAATCGTCTCGGATGCCTAGTAGGGATGTTGCCTAGTTTCTAATATCAAATCACTTTTTTCCAAATTTAAAATTGTTGAATAGAGCTACGTACATCCAAAAGGAAATGCTATTTAGATTGCCGCTATTAAAAATTAAAAGCAAATAAAAAATGTTGCCCATCTTCTTTACGCAAAACGATTTTGACGTCACTATCTGCTACAAACCTTGTTTATTGACAAATGTACGGAGGTAGCACATCGTAATAATCATAATCATAATCTTTATTTGCACTGAATATGGTACAATTTGATGGTAACAATTTATACTTTAGTTTCATTACATTTTGGTTGATTTAAGCGTGCAAATATTGTTAGGCCTAGGTAGTAACATAATATCAATTTCAAACTATACAGATAGTCACCATATCAAAAATTAGTATTGAGGTTAAGATAAGATAGAAAGTAATAGGAATAAGAAATTGTCATTAATTGTTGATTATATGTCAAATATCTGATAATATTATGTCACATAGAAATAAACTACTTGTAAACAATCGCAGTAAGTTACTTACATTATTTATATAACGTATCGTGACGTCACAGGCCGATATATCGCTTTCTTTATTATTGTAAATTTAATTTGTTCGTATCTTGGTTATGTTTTAAGATTTACAAAAATGATGTTGATTAGACTAAAAGTAATATTTTAGTCAACTCCTTATTTTTCCCGAAACGTCCCGCGGGCAACCAATTATATAACTTGCCGCACTCAGCGTTTATTGGTCGCCGCGAGAGATTATTATCAAATTTGAGTTGAACGGGAATTGTAAATAGCTCCGCAGGTTATCTATAGTAAATGTAGTTACGTGATTATAGTGATAATAATATGTAATTAATATTAATAGAATAACTTTTGCCAATATTCATACTTATGTGCATTAGAACAACATGAAACCAAAATAAAAGCACATAAGAATCTGCTTAAAACATATTATTGCAGGCTTACAGGATTCTATGTATAGACCGTGATAAACAGACAGAATTGTTGTAGTTGCCTCCGTGGTCTAATGGTTTAGAGATTGGCTCTCAACTCGGAGGTCGTGGGTTCGATTCCCGCCTCGGAACAACAAAAAATGTTGTTTCCAAGTTTGGTTAGGACTATGCAGCCTGCATTGACTTGATTGTCTGACAAGAAAGATGATACATGCGTCCTCGCCAGTCGTGTCGGTCCGCCTGACCCACTGGGCTTCGGGGGTAAAGGAAGAGAGATAGAGAGAGAGAGAGAGTGATCTTGTGTACTGCGCACACACATGGGCACTATAACAACTCCGGCGTAGCTGGCCCGGTTTAAATGCAACCGGCCACCGTCACCGAAATCGTTGTGGGGAGCTATTGTAAGTAGAATTATGTGTGTAGATATTATAAAATCACTTGTTAAGCGATTCTCAGAACTAGGCGAACTGAGCCAGTTGATATCCTGAATCCCAATAATTAGGACAAACTATAGCTCTGAATTGAGTACAGTCTAAATATTTGCCTAACCGGTCCACTAGTTTCCCTTGCCTAACAAACACAGTAACACTCCTTATTGTACCTACCCCTTTAAACAGCAATGGCGGTCAGCGCTTATTATTTTGAGAGTATTGAAAGTAATCTAGCCACAAAGCTAAGAATAAAATGTTACTGCTAATTTGGCAAATAAAAGATACTTGGTTTGGCTATTTTAAGCCTGCATCATTGTAATGAATGTTATGTGGTTTCTCTATGAATCTTCATATTCTATTAATAATTATGATTTTTATATCACAACTAGCTTTTGCACGCGTGGATTAGTGTTCTTGGAGGAAAAAAACTTTTTCAGAAAATAACTCCACTGACTGCAATATACATCTGTATACAATATTGAAAATGTTTTTAGGGTTTCGTACCCAACGGGTAAAAACGGGGCCCTATCACCTCGAAACGACCGCTACGTGCGAGACCGCTTTATATAATTATATTATATTTGTCTTGAATATAAATTTTACGATATATTCTAATTAAGAGATATTAATTTAAACTGTATGGTTTAAAGGGCTACTAATTACTAAACACACTCGGCATATTTAGCGGAACACAAAAAAAAGGTCCATAATTAAAAAAATATGGTTTTATTTTAAAATCTACTTACTACACTTCTTTTGTTATTTAAAGTTTCATTTGTTTTACTTAATATGAGATCACATTAAGAACAGATTTTGCGAGTAAAGGCTATTTGTGAAAAATGGTACATTTTTGAACTTTTCATGTAACCGGGAAAAGTGAAAATTAATATTAAAATAACAATTAATTAAATAAGAAAAATTGTGATTAATATCGCGTATTTCCTCCACGTGCTCTTATTAAAGTTTCTACCCGTCTAGGCATACTGAGAATGATGTTATCGATGGTCTCCTGGGATAGTCTCCGCCATTCCTCAACTACGGCGATTCGCAGTTCACCCACGTTGGCAGGAGCTGGAATTCTGGACTTAACTTTTCTTTTCAGCAAGTCCCAAACGTGCTCTATTGGGTTCATTGGTTCATCCGGTGATCTCGCCGGCCACTCCATAACAGTGATATTCATATCATTAAGATAAGCTTGAGTTACCCGAGCGGTATGCGGCCGCGCATTATCCTGCATAAAAACAAAATCGTCACCGATATATGGGGCAAACGGTACGACATTTTCTTCAAAAACTTCTCTGATATAGCGGTCTGCAGTCAGACTCCCTCTGTCAATTACTACCAAGTCTGTACGAGCTCCCAAACAAATGCCCGCCCAAATCATTATTGATCCACCAACGTATGCAACTGTAGTTTCAAAATTTGTCTGAATGTATCGTTCTCCTTTGCGTCTGTATATTCTTTACCTGCCGTCAATTTGATTTAAGAGAATTCAGCACTCATCACTAAACAAGACCTTACTCCATTGGTCCGCGTTCCAAAGTCGATGTTCCTGAGCAAAAGTTAACCTGTTTCTACGATGATTTACCTCGAGCCTTGGAGCCTTGGCGGGCACAAATGAACCCAAACCAGCTCCTTCGAACCTTCTTCGTACCGTACTGTTATGGGGGACTTCCTAAATCCCTTTTTAAAAAAAAGATTTATTTTACAAACTAGAAAATATATAGAAATAGAAACACAGAATTAGTAAGTTCGGCACACGACCGTCAATGAATTAGGATGGATTAAGACTGACTGGGAACTTGGGAGGATGTTTATATAAAGGGTATAGGATTGCTGATGAGGATGGAAAGATTATGGATAGGGCTTAGGTAAGGGAAAAGGCTAACAAGGATAGGATATAACACCTCCCCCGGCCAGGACTAAACTTCGGGGAGAACCGAAGTTTGGTTAGGTGAGACAGGGTCTGTGACAGGAGATTGGGAATGGATTCTGCACCTGGGAGAAGCTGTATTGAGGTTTGTATCTGGATTCACTGAGGAACCAGGATTGGGTAAGTTAAGGAAGGCGGAGTTTGAGTTTGACAGTTGTGCCCCTTTATTAAAAGATAAATTTTGAAGATAGCATAACATAAGACTACAATGATTAGAATTAAAGTGATTATAGAGTAATGAGCCTCGTATCTGATTATTGAGTGTTTATTAATTATTTTGTCTGTTTCTCGTGCTATTGATTTTAATTTTGTTTTTGCTTCTAGGGTAAATGCGTCTAAATCTATATTTTCGAAATGGATAGGGGGCTCATCACTTTTACTTAATTTAAGGTTATCAAGCGTACAGCATGTATCATTAATTATATTAAAATCTGGTTGTATATTTACAGAATCTACTTTCACAGAATAGGAATTTGAAATAAGTTTTGTGCTTTTACAATAGGCTGTGCATCCTGTAGGCAAAAAGAAGAATCCTGTACCAATTATGTTTAATTTTACAATGGTTTGGTTAATACATTCGATATAGAGTTTATTAATTTCTGTTTGTACAAAAATCCACTTATTGTTAGTTATTTCTTTCCAGATGTCTAAATGTCCTTTGATAAAATCCGTTTTGCATTGTTGCGGTACACTATTCAAAACTTTAGTAATGAGTTCACTTTCACAATTAGGGTTTGCACTAGTAGAGAACACGGTTGTTACGTCACACACGTAGGAGCCTTGGTCTATTGTCGCACATTTTCCGAGTGACTCTAGTACACAATATTCTGATTTGGAATTATCTATAGCTATATACTTATTACTGGGTATTATATAACTAAATACACTATGATTGACACTACTATGGGCAACAGGCAGTGGTATGTTATGGTATATATCGAATACACTGGTTGATACTAGTGGTATTCTTAGTACAAAAGTAATCCTATTATTTAAACTAAAACTTATAACACTAGATATATTGATAAACTTAAACATATTACTTAACTCTAGGTCTATCGGGAGTTTTACAGTTCCAGATAAGTATCTATGGTTATCAATCAATTCCTTGTACAACACAGATGGAGGTAAAATGGCTGGATGTATAATATTTTGACTGCTAAACATTATTGCATTCATTATATCTTCCAGTTGAAATGACAATGTTAACATGGCTGCTTCCAAACTGCTCAAAATTGAATTTATTTCAGTTCTTATGTAAAGTTCATTAACTATTGTAGATAAATTACTTACTTTAGCTGCAAAATTATCAATAGTTAGTATAAGGTTTTCTTCATTCGATTTTATTTTATGTAATGTAAAGTTAAATTCTGTTAATGTAGATGTTGTCACTAAGATATTTTCTTTCAGTAGGGAACTCAATTGTTTTTGATCATTTTGAATAGTTTGGATTGCATTGTCATATTTTACGGCATCATCTTCGTCCAAAGTTCCGAAAATAGTCTTGGAGATCATTCCAATACCACCAAGCCATGCCCCTCGCCTGGCTCTATTACTGGTCAAGTGAGATATGGATGCAAAGTCGGAAACTAACTCATTATATTTAATAGTTAAGGGTTCTAATATACTCAAGCATTTTAGGTTCATTTCATTTTGGTTTTCCAAACGATGGCATGTGAAGCGTAACGTGCCTAATACAGAATTAAGGTTTTTAATATGCGGTTGTATAAATGATATGTCACGAGGGGTCACCACATCGAGGTATCCGGTTCTTATTTTAAGTTTTCCGATTGGGTCAAAGTATATACCAGGACTTGACTTGATTTCTTTAACATATTCTTGGCTGTCCAAGGCCCATCCACTGTAATAAAATTTTAAAATAGTGTTACTATGCTAATATTTCTATGTTTACTAAACTACAAACTTATATTAATCTTTTTAACTACTAAAATTTGGGCTCGTTTGAGCTGGTACTGAGTCTTGGACTTCAGCAAGTTTGACTTCATCGTAATGGTGTCTTATGTGGCGTCTATTTATTAATAAAGACAATGTGTGGTTACCGTGTATCTTAACCACTTTGTATGGCCCTTTCCATACAGGCGAAAGAGCTTTTCTTAATCTTAAGTGATTTTTCAGGTATACGAAATCACCAACTTTATATTCTACGGATCGAGTTCGCGAATCATAGTAGTTTTTTGAACCCTGTTTTGATTTGTTAATGTGTTCTAGGGCATTTTCACGGGAGTGTTTTAAGCGATGTTGAAGCATTTTTACATATTCGGGGTAAGTTGTAGAAGAGATGTCATTATATACAGATGTTGGGATATATGGTTTGTGTCCGAATAATAATTCATAAGGCGAGTAATGTGTCGTGGAGTGAATGGCGGTATTATATGCTAGTACAGCCGTATATACATATCGTGACCAATTGTCCTGATTTTCATTAATGTAAGATTTGAGATATTCTTTTAAAGTGGAATGTGATCTTTCTAAAGCGCCTTGAGTTTGTGGATGATACGGAGATGAGAATAGGTGTTTAATTTTCAATAATTCGCAAGTCTTACTGAATAGTTCTGCGGTAAAGTTTGTACCCTGGTCTGTAAGAATTCGTTTTGGAATTCCAAACAGCGAGATACAATGTACGAGACACTCACTAGTTTCTTCGGCAGTTATGCTGCGCATAGGATAAGCTAAACTGAATTTGGTAAGATCGTCTTGCATCGTTAGAATGTATTTTAGCTTTGCGGTTCCACATTCAGGGAGAGGTCCTACTACGTCTATCGCTAGTCTCTCGAAAGGAGCTGTAGATGTAGATGTTATGACCATAGGTGCACGATTGATTTTGCGTAATGCTTTATTAGTCTGACAAGATGAACAATTTTTTACGTAGGCTTCAATGTCGCTACGCATATTCTTCCAAAAATATTTTTCTTTAATGCGGCTAAGCATTCTACTACTTCCTAGGTGTCCGGCAATAGGAATATCGTGGTTTTCTTTTAAGATTTTCGGAATTTCTGATGGAACAGGATAAATTATATTATTATGATAAACATGAATTGTGATATGTGTTCCATCAAAAATGTGACTAAGCATATTATATATTTTAACGAAAGAAAGCCTATCAAATGGATTTCGAAAATCTGTTATACTTACGTCATTAACAGATGGATAGTTCAACATTATTTGATTTCTTATGTTTTTCAGAGATCTAAAGATATCTGGATAGGTAGAGGAATCAAAGTGGTGTACTTTAGTGAAAAGGAAGATATAAGTTTTATTGTTGTTTTCGAGGGGTAAGTACTCGAAAAGGGATCTCTCTTGTTTTTCAAACGTTTCACGGACAGGCGCAGGACAATTATTAATTATTTCCTGAACGTATGGGATGGATTCATCCATATCAATTGACGTTGGGATTATTATAAGTTTCTGGGGTCCCTTAAGGGGATCCTCATTATGTTGTATTATACGTGTATCATTAGATTTATTATTTAAATTTAAGAATTTTGAATATGATTCATCGTTTTTATCTTTTTCAGGTTGGTTCGGCTGCGGAGGACTTAAGGGTGGATAATCAGGTGAAGAAGGAAGAAGCGGCGAAGGCGGATTTGAAACTTCGGGTTCATTTACAGGATTGCGGAGTACGAGAGAGGGTGAAGGAACACTTGGATTATTTGTTGTTTCAGGTTCTCGGGGGAACGATGGATTTAGGTCTAGTGGGGAAGGGGTTTGTAGGTCAGGTTCAAGAGTTTGTTGGCTCGTGCCAGGTTCTGGTTCTATTAGTTCAGTCTCATCTAGGTTAAGGTCTGCTGGCGTTATCAGCTCATCAGGATCAAAGGATGTGGGGGATATAAGTAAATCCATCAGATCTCGGTCTAAGGTATTTGGATCTATTTCTCTAGTACTGGGATTTGCAGGAGAGTCTTTCTGTTGTAAGACAGGGTTAACAGGATATCGGGAGAGTGCGTCTGCTGCGGAATTTAATTTTCCTTTTTGGTAAAATATATCGTATTCGTATTCTAGAAGTTGAAGTCGCCATCTTTGCATTTTGCTACTTGGGTCAGTGTGGTTAAACAGCCATTTTAATGGTCGATGGTCTGTTACAATAGTGAATTTGCGGCCAAATAAGTATGGTCTAAATGTTTTGCATCCCCAAACTATAGCTAACAGTTCCTTTTCTGTTGTGCTATAGTTGATTTCACTTTTGCTTAACGTTCTAGAGGAGTAAGCTATGGGATGGTCCTTACCAACAGGACCTTGAGAAAGGATGGAAGATATAGCATAATTAGAGGCATCGCAGGTTAGGTTAAAAGGTTTCGTATAATCTGGATATATGAGTACAGGAGCGGTTAGAAGTTTATTTTTTAGAGTCTCAAAGGATAATTGATGTTCGTTTGTCCAGTCAAACGGCACATCTTTTTTTAGGAGTGATGTTAGAGGTTTTGAGATTTTAGAAAAGTCAGGAATGAAGCGTCGATAATAAGATATTAGTCCCAAAAAGGATTTGATGTCTTTTTGACATTTTGGGATTGGAAATTTTTGTACACATTTGACTTTATTTGAGTCCGGTTTCAATCCGTTCTCTGAAATTATATGTCCTAAATAGCCAACCTCTTTTCTTAGGAATTCACATTTGTCTGGTTGTAACTTGAGATTAAATGAACGGAGTCTTTCGAAAATAGTGGTCATGTTTTTTATATGAGTGGATAAATCAGGAGAGTATATAACGATGTCATCGACATAAACGAAACAGCGTTCTCCTTGCAGGCCAGTGAGAACGTTATTCATTAAACGTTGGAATGTTGCTGGCGCGTTTTTAAGTCCGAACGGCATTCTAGTAAATTCGAAGTGTCCTTCGGGAACACTGAACGCTGTTTTGCATGCATCTTTTGGGGACATATTGATTTGGTGAAACCCAGACGTTAGGTCCAGGGTGGAGAAGTATTTGGAGTTGCCTAGTTGGTCAAGAATCTCTACTATATTAGGTATTGGGTATGTTTCACCGATAGTGATGTCGTTAAGCCGACGATAGTCGATCACAATTCGCCACTTTTTTTGTCCTGAGGCGTCGGTCTTTTTCGGGACTATCCAGATTGGTGAGGACCATGGAGATACAGACGGTTGGATGATCTTTTGGTCGAGCATTTTCTTAATTTGAGATTTTACCTCTTGTTTGTGTACTTCAGGAAATCTATATGACTTAACGTTTATAGGTTGATCGGAAGTGGTACGTATTTCATGTTGAATAGCGTCGGTTGTGGTAAGAGTGTCATTTGGTAAATAGAAGATGTCGGAGTATTTGGAACATGTATCGTATAGGGCATTGCATTCTTCTTGATTTAGATGTGAAACACGGAGTAATTCTAGGACTTCTTTGGTTCTATTTAAGCAGGGTTGTTGGCAAAAGTTAGTTTGGTAAGATGTGCTATCCATAGGATGCAATGTAAGTAAAAGATTAGGGTTAAGATTTACTGGTTTTTCTGATATTTTAAGAACTGTTAAATTAATTCTTTTATTTTCTTTTACTTTGGCTATGCAATTGGAAACGTATAACTTTTTATTTAGGTGTTGGTCTAATACGAGTCCTTCTTTTAATTCAGGATTTTTTATAGAACATTCGATGACCATTTCAGTCCTGGGTGGTATAATGTAAGCTGGTTCAAAAAAATGTAACTGTAAGAACGTGTTATTAATATATAAACGGTTTTCATTGTAATCTATTTTGCAGTTATTCGTATTTAACATGTCAGATCCTATTATTCCATCGTATGGTAAGTTAATTTCTTTAATAACGTGGAATGTATGCAATATATGAGATTTTGGTAATTTAATTTTTAATTTAAAATGACCTTCGGTTTGTATTGACTCAACTGTTGGATCAATACCTTTTATATTGATAGTGTCTTTTCCTAATTTAGGACTCCGGGATAAACAGGAGCGTTTAATTAAGCTAACTGAGGATCCTGAATCTACGAGTAAGCTCAACGGAAGGTCAGATATGGAAGACTCTATTAGAACATGAGGTAAGAGAGTTTTTGTTGGGTCATTTGTTATTTCGAAAACATTTGATTCTTTGAATTTAGTATTTTTTTGTATATTATCAGGTTTGGTACTGAGGATTTTGGATTTATTGGTTGATTTCGAAATTTTAGTAGAATCATCGATTGTAGTATTAGATTCAGAGGATTCAGTGGATTCAGCAACTGCAACGTTGGATTTAGGAGATTCAGTGGATTCAGCGACTTTAATGTTGGATTTGGGAGATTCAGTGGATTCAGCGACTGTGATGTTGGGTTTAGGAGATTCAGTGGATTCAGCGACTGTAGTATTTGATTTGGGAGATTCAGTGGATTCAGCGACTGTGATGTTGGGTTTAGGAGATTCAGTGGATTCAGCGACTGTAGTATTTGATTTGGGAGATTCAGTGGATTCACTGACTGTAGTGTTGGATTTGGAAGATTTAGAATTTATTAATTTATTTTTATTAATATTATGATTTCGTTTTTTGGTGTCAGGTGTATTGTTGTGTCCCATGTGACACCGCCACGAGACATTGTTTAGTTTTTTTGGTTGTCTACTGTATCGTAACCAGGTTCTTCTGGCATTTGGACGGTGAACGGGTTTTGTGTGTCATCGTTCACGTAATGTGTATTGAATTGAATAGGTCTAATTCTGGGATTGTTATTGTTGTTTTGTTGTTCTTGGTTTGTTCTGTACCTATTGTTATTATATTCTCGCTTTCTGCAATTTTCGATGCTATGACCTGGGTTTTTGCAATATCTGCAGAAGACAGTCTGTGGCATAGGCGGACGAATACGTTGGATTGTTGGATTTATTGGTGTTGGAATTTTCTTTTGAAGCATATTTTGAATCTTCTCTTCGCTTAACGCTAAGTTAATAGCTTCGTTCAGATTTTGAGGGTCCCTACACCTAACCATGTTTGAAATATTTGGTTTGAGTCCTAATAAAAACGTGTGTAAGGCTAGATCCTCCATGGAGGCTACTCTACCTGGGAGTTCTTTCTTTGATTTGTTAGCAATTGAAATTTCAGTTAGTAATTTTGATAGCGAGGTTTCGATTCTTAATGAATATTGATGAATTGGTTCATTAGGTAATTGTTTGCAATTTTGTAATTCTGCAAGTAAATGTGTATAATGCTTTTTTTCTCCGAATTGGGTTTGTAAAAATTCTTTTAGTTGAGACCAGTTAGAAAATTCTTTAATGGATACTGCACTTTCAGCTTTGCTCTCTAATTGGGACTGAATAAATTTAAATACGATATTTTTTTGGTTGTCATTTCCGAGATTAATTGCATTATCGCAGTTTGTTATAAATGATTGAAGTTTTTCTCGGGACCCATCGAAGGGTTTTATAAATTTAAAAAGGACTCCAGTAGGAATTGCATCGTGATCATCAGAAACAGCAGCACGTGAGTTTGCTGCTGTGCAGCAGGGGGTTTTGTTTGCCCCTCTCTTGCCTGACCTAGTAATCGGACCAGACGGAGCAGGCGGCGGTGGACAAAGACAGTCCATTTGTGCCTCATCCTCCTCCAAGGCAATCTCGGGTTTTGGACTCGGTGCTCGACTTTCAGACATTATGTTTAAGTAAAATACTTACTACGCTAATTATAAACAAAACTAAAACTAATGCTTAGTCTAGAAATTTAACATCGATGTAAATATATCGTGGTGAATCTATGTAAGATTATTTTATATCAATGTACTAGAGTCACTTACTGCGACAGGAATGCGGCGATAAGAACGGCTCGTATAAACATCCCGTGCGTCCCGTCGACTGCTGGGCGTTCTCGGAACTCGGAGCGTTGGACTCGGCGAGATTGACGTAATCGTCAATCTATGATTGCTCGAAATTTCAGGAACCACAGACTTGTTGCACAGATTTAGGCTTTAGCACAGATTTAGGATTTAGCACAGAATTTAGGATTTAATACTGGTTTAGAACTTGATTTGGATTTAGCACCGATTAAGTATATATTTAGGATTTAGCACAGATTTTGGTGATTTTTTTTTTTTTTTTTTTTGGGTTACAACTTGGAACACTGATTTGTTTCACTGGTTTTTACTTTGAGTTTGAACACTGAGCACTGAATATAGTTCAGTTTTATTAGCAATTCAGTTCGCGAGGCGTACCTGGGACTTTTAAAAATCCCCTTTAGCTGCCACCATTAATGTTATGGGGGACTTCCTAAATCCCTTTTTAAAAAAAGATTTATTTTACAAACTAGAAAATATATAGAAATAGAAACACAGAATTAGTAAGTTCGGCACACGACCGTCAATGAATTAGGATGGATGAAGACTGACTGGGAACTTGGGAGGATGTTTATATAAAGGGTATAGGATTGCTGATGAGGATGGAAAGATTATGGATAGGGCTTAGGTAAGGGAAAAGGCTAACAAGGATAGGATATAACAGTACGCTCACTTACGGTTACACCCCGCACAGCTAACTCATGTCGGGCTTGGGCGGCCGTCAAACGGGGGTTCCTACGTACACGAAGCCGAATGAAACGATCATCCCTACACGAAATGCGTCTTTTTCCTGTCCTGCTCTTCTCACATAAGATCTCTGGATATCACCATTTCTTCGCATTTCGAGTGCCCTGGCAATCTCCGTTGGGGCTAAGTCAGGCATAATTCAGTCCTCAACTCCAAAAAGATACGCAATTAAAAAAAACTAACAAAAAACAGTATTTCAATGAAATTTTAAATCAAACTCAGAAGGAAGATATACTCGAAGTTCGCTCCAGATAAGATGTATTTGAATAAAATCAAAACAATTGCATAAAATGTGATGTTCAGTTGTTTTCTTAATTTGAAAATATTTCTTTTTAAATTAAATGACGTATAAACCAGCCAGCAACCTTATATGATGCTGATATCAAACCTTTATTTTATGTTCCGCTAAATATGCCGGTGTGTGTAGATCTAATGTCCATAAAATGCTTAAAGTGAGTAACGTATTTAATTTGATAAGGATCATACTGTATCCGTCTAAATAGCTACTGAAAATACCAGACATAATAATAAGTGTGAACTGGGCACGGGCAGCTAGTTTTAATAAGTAAACATGTCCCTGCATTTTAAATCTGTAATATCTTCGAAAATATTCATTTAAATTACATGCTGTAATGGGCCATATTGATATGCACAATGTATTTAAGGCACTTAATTGGATAAGGATTAATGCTGTATTGCTTAAAATCGCTTTGTAAATAAGCCATTATTTCTCGTAAAATGTAAAGGATAAAAAATGGTTATTGTGGGTTATCCCTAACTCCTAAGAGATAGACATACACCATCGCGGACTTTTTTGTAAACCTTTTTAAGGTGTACAATACTGTAGTATATTATTTTGATCTATTTCGTAGGGTTCAGCCAGCGTTTGCAATGTAAGCGCAAAAAATGTGTTTGTTTACGAGATTAGAAACCTCTAAAATTATCAATGTTTCTTACTATATTTTGCATGTTATAAACGTTCCTCTAGAATCACTCTATCTATTAAAAAACCCGCATCAAAATCCGTTGCGTAGTTTTTAAAGATCTAAGCATATTATATACGAACAGACAGAAAAAGCAACTTCACTTTATACTATGTAGTGACATTCTCAGATATTTATGATTTAACACGTACTTCTTTACCGCACTGTAATAAATATCTATCTATACATATAATAAATTTGTAACTGGTAGCTGTCTGTACATGGAAGATAAATAAGAAAAACTATTACGGGGGGCTTTATGAATGGTATAGAAGTTTGGTTACTCCGCTCTACTTAATTGACCGACTTCCAAAAAAGGAGGCGGTTATACATTCGGCTGTTTATAATGTTCTTTCAAAATTCTTTTCTTACTGTATAATCCCCAATTGGTCTTTTTGACACCAAAGTGGTGACCTGATGATGGAATCCAGAGGAATCGAGGGAACTCCTCGAAATTTATATGCACACATATCATTTTTTGCGATTTTGACTTTTTCCGAAGTAGTCCAGGCATATGCTACCAAAAATAAAGATTTTGCACCAAGATTATACCCTGGATCCAAAACTACTGAACAGAACTCCCGAGTCGTTATAGATACAATATGTTTGGGGATTTCAGCGTTGTTTAAAGAACTGAAAGCATATGCCACTATGTCAATGCATTGCCGTTTGTCGAAGCATTTTCAAAATTCTTTTGTTGTTGTAAAAAATACAATTCAAAATTGATCCCTTAGTCAGGTGATCATCAGGTGATGATGGCATCCATGAGGAATCTAGAGAACTACACAAAATTATAAGGACATTTATAGTGAATTCTACTTTTATAGTAAGTAAAATTATGTGCCAAGGTGTAGGTACCCTAGATCCAAAAGCACTGAACAGAACTCCTCAGTCTTTATGATATTTAAGATATTTTCGCGTGTTGTTGCTTGCAGTTCGCAAGCAAATGCCACGTTTATAGTAATAATCATCATAATCCTTACCACCATCTTACGGTATACCTACATATTATTATGGTGACATAGGTACTCCTCAGTTTTGTACACCGATATTTGAAACGTTGCTATTGCCAAAATTATATTGATGATCATCATCATCACTATAACATTATATTTAATGCTGACTGCTACATTTTTTCCGCCGACTACTACAGTAGATAATAATAATAATTTAATAATATAGTGTCTAATCATCATCATCACTGGTGATTGTTTATTTGGTCCACAGATAGGAAATTCTTATTTAAGGAAATACCACGACCTCTCAGAAAACCGGCTTAAAAAAACGCTTGAGTTTGTTTTGCCGAGAGAGTGTGAATACCGGAGGCTCTTTTGTATCAATACCTTTCTTAAATCTTAATTAATCCTACTAATATTATAAATGTGAAAGTTTGTAAGGATGGATGGATGTTTGTTACTCTTTCATGCAAAAACTACAGAACGAATTTTGATGAAATTTGGTATGGTAGTAGTATAGGCTCTGGATTAAAACATAGGCTACTTTTTATCCCGGAAAAGTACAGTATTCCCGCGGGATATCCGATTGTATATTTACGCGGGCGGAGCCGCGAGCAACAGCTAGTAATAAATATAACTAAAAAAGGAAAAATTATTATTTTTAAACAAAAAATGAAAACCTTTCCTAAAGTAAAAATGCACAAAATAGTATGAAATAAAACTTATTTTCCAAATCATTCCTCTTTTTTGAAAATTCGGCTAAAATTTTAATTATTTCTCTACTCAATATTCATATTTTTTATGTCGGTACCATCATGGACAAAAAAGTCTGCGATCTCTTAAGGATAGATTGTGATGTATGTCTTTTAAGGATAGGTTACTTTACATTTTTTAAAACTTAGAATGGGTACCCCATTCTAAGTTTTAAAAAATGATCACAAATAATGTAGTATTTTCAGAAACTATTTAGACGGATACAATATTACCTAATCCTTATCTAGGAGATATGTTAAAATTGAAAAGTACGTGTGAAAATGTATTATAAGTATATTTGCTAAAGTAGTTTTTTGCCACGAACACTCCCACGCGAGCGAAGCTGCGGGCAAAAGTTAGTTAATATAATATATTTTATATCTATAGTGGTAACTACTTAAAATATTTACAAATTATAAAAGTAGTAAAAACAAAATTAATACTAGAAAAACTTAAAAAGATACAATGAAAAGAAATCTCCCAGGTCGCTCCCTCCAGGCAGAGTACCTAGAAGGCTCAAAGAGTTTCCCCGCTGGATTGCGATACTCACTCTTTGGGCCATATAGGTGCCGGTTCTATGGTCTCGGGTGGCCTCAATTAGTTTTTTGGAAATTTCTCTGAAAAGCTTGTGCGCACCCGAACCCCATGAACCTAGGGTTTCAACCCCAAACGGTTCAAATATGAGATCCCTAATAAGGTTCTCATATTTGCGCCGCTTGAGGTTCTCCGCCTGATGGCGGCCGCACCTGCAGTACCTACTCGAGGTGCCCTGGACATGGGACGGAGCAACAGTATCGACGCAAGTAGCGTCCCATACAAGAGCCCGCCCCACTCTCCAAGGGACCAGGGTCATACCGCCTGGTCTCTTGTCATCGTCGCGCACCAAACCAGAGGGTTCCAGCACAGCTGGCACTCCGGCAGTGACAAGAGCCCGACGGATAAGGTCGTTCAGGCAGTGATGTCGGGAGATGCAGCCGGCGCTTCGTTGACAGGACAGACCGTGGTGTCCGAGGCTGTCCACGTTTGCGCCACAAACGCAGTGGTGGGGGATGACGTGGTGGCTGCCAAGACGCAGGAAAGCGGGAAGCGGTTCGATCCAACAATGTGCCCGTATTGGGTGACGGTAATGCCTGCAGCCAAAGGTCCGACTCCTACTTCTCCGCAGCTAAGAGGCGAGCCTGCTCAGCAGGACTGGACGACGTATTATGAAGATTATTCCGTACCAGTCTGCAGAGTGGCTCCTCCCAGAGCCTTTCAGAAAATGTATTGTCAGGCAATTCGCCACAAGCACAGTTATTGCGTCCCAGGCGTCCTTAGCGTCGTCCAGAAAGGAAACTATATTGGAGTAGGATGGGTGCTCTAGTATTTTGTAGATGAGTCTATGGTTCGTGCGAGACCGCTTTATATAATTATATTATATTTGTCTTGAATATATATTTTACGATATATTCTAATTAAGAGATATTAATTTAAACTGTATGGTTTAAAGGGCTACTAATTACTAAACACACTCGGCATATTTAGCGGAACACAAAAAAAAGGTCCATAATTAAAAAAATATGGTTTTATTTTAAAATCTACTTACTACATTTCTTTTGTTATTTAAAGTTTCATTTGTTTTACTTAATATGAGATCACATTAAGAACAGATTTTGCGAGTAAAGGCTATTTGTGAAAAATGGTACATTTTTGAACTTTTCATGTAACCGGGAAAAGTGATAATTAATATTAAAATAACAATTAATTAAATAAGAAAAATTGTGATTAATATCGCGTATTTCCTCCACGTGCTCTTATTAAAGTTTCTACCCGTCTAGGCATACTGAGAATGATGTTATCGATGGTCTCCTGGGATAGTCTCCGCCATTCCTAAACTACGGCGATTCGCAGTTCACCCACGTTGGCAGGAGCTGGAATTCTGGACTTAACTTTTCTTTTCAGCAAGTCCCAAACGTGCTCTATTGGGTTCATTGGTTCATCCGGTGATCTCGCCGGCCACTCCATAACAGTGATATTCATATCATTAAGATAAGCTTGAGTTACCCGAGCGGTATGCGGCCGCGCATTATCCTGCATAAAAACAAAATCGTCACCGATATATGGGGCAAACGGTACGACATTTTCTTCAAAAACTTCTCTGATATAGCGGTCTGCAGTCAGACTCCCTCTGTCAATTACTACCAAGTCTGTACGAGCTCCCAAACAAATGCCCGCCCAAATCATTATTGATCCACCAACGTATGCAACTGTAGTTTCAAAATTTGTCTGAATGTATCGTTCTCCTTTGCGTCTGTATATTCTTTACCTGCCGTCAATTTGATTTAAGAGAATTCAGCACTCATCACTAAACAAGACCTTACTCCATTGGTCCGCGTTCCAAAGTCGATGTTCCTGAGCAAAAGTTAACCTGTTTCTACGATGATTTACCTCGAGCCTTGGAGCCTTGGCGGGCACAAATGAACCCAAACCAGCTCCTTCGAACCTTCTTCGTACCGTACGCTCACTTACGGTTACACCCCGCACAGCTAACTCATGTCGGGCTTGGGCGGCCGTCAAACGGGGGTTCCTACGTACACGAAGCCGAATGAAACGATCATCCCTACACGAAATGCGTCTTTTTCCTGTCCTGCTCTTCTCACATAAGATCTCTGGATATCACCATTTCTTCGCATTTCGAGTGCCCTGGCAATCTCCGTTGGGGCTAAGTCAGGCATAATTCAGTCCTCAACTCCAAAAAGATACGCAATTAAAAAAAACTAACAAAAAACAGTATTTCAATGAAATTTTAAATCAAACTCAGAAGGAAGATATACTCGAAGTTCGCTCCAGATAAGATGTATTTGAATAAAATCAAAACAATTGCATAAAATGTGATGTTCAGTTGTTTTCTTAATTTGAAAATATTTCTTTTTAAATTAAATGACGTATAAACCAGCCAGCAACCTTATATGATGCTGATATCAAACCTTTATTTTATGTTCCGCTAAATATGCCGGTGTGTGTAGATCTAATGTCCATAAAATGCTTAAAGTGAGTAACGTATTTAATTTGATAAGGATCATACTGTATCCGTCTAAATAGCTACTGAAAATACCAGACATAATAATAAGTGTGAACTGGGCACGGGCAGCTAGTTTTAATAAGTAAACATGTCCCTGCATTTTAAATCTGTAATATCTTCGAAAATATTCATTTAAATTACATGCTGTAATGGGCCATATTGATATGCACAATGTATTTAAGGCACTTAATTGGATAAGGATTAATGCTGTATTGCTTAAAATCGCTTTGTAAATAAGCCATTATTTCTCGTAAAATGTAAAGGATAAAAAATGGTTATTGTGGGTTATCCCTAACTCCTAAGAGATAGACATACACCATCGCGGACTTTTTTGTAAACCTTTTTAAGGTGTACAATACTGTAGTATATTATTTTGATCTATTTCGTAGGGTTCAGCCAGCGTTTGCAATGTAAGCGCAAAAAATGTGTTTGTTTACGAGATTAGAAACCTCTAAAATTATCAATGTTTCTTACTATATTTTGCATGTTATAAACGTTCCTCTAGAATCACTCTATCTATTAAAAAACCCGCATCAAAATCCGTTGCGTAGTTTTTAAAGATCTAAGCATATTATATACGAACAGACAGAAAAAGCAACTTCACTTTATACTATGTAGTGACATTCTCAGATATTTATGATTTAACACGTACTTCTTTACCGCACTGTAATAAATATCTATCTATACATATAATAAATTTGTAACTGGTAGCTGTCTGTACATGGAAGATAAATAAGAAAAACTATTACGGGGGGCTTTATGAATGGTATAGAAGTTTGGTTACTCCGCTCTACTTAATTGACCGACTTCCAAAAAAGGAGGCGGTTATACATTCGGCTGTTTATAATGTTCTTTCAAAATTCTTTTCTTACTGTATAATCCCCAATTGGTCTTTTTGACACCAAAGTGGTGACCTGATGATGGAATCCAGAGGAATCGAGGGAACTCCTCGAAATTTATATGCACACATATCATTTTTTGCGATTTTGACTTTTTCCGAAGTAGTCCAGGCATATGCTACCAAAAATAAAGATTTTGCACCAAGATTATACCCTGGATCCAAAACTACTGAACAGAACTCCCGAGTCGTTATAGATACAATATGTTTGGGGATTTCAGCGTTGTTTAAAGAACTGAAAGCATATGCCACTATGTCAATGCATTGCCGTTTGTCGAAGCATTTTCAAAATTCTTTTGTTGTTGTAAAAAATACAATTCAAAATTGATCCCTTAGTCAGGTGATCATCAGGTGATGATGGCATCCATGAGGAATCTAGAGAACTACACAAAATTATAAGGACATTTATAGTGAATTCTACTTTTATAGTAAGTAAAATTATGTGCCAAGGTGTAGGTACCCTAGATCCAAAAGCACTGAACAGAACTCCTCAGTCTTTATGATATTTAAGATATTTTCGCGTGTTGTTGTTTGCAGTTCGCAAGCAAATGCCACGTTTATAGTAATAATCATCATAATCCTTACCACCATCTTACGGTATACCTACATATTATTATGGTGACATAGGTACTCCTCAGTTTTGTACACCGATATTTGAAACGTTGCTATTGCCAAAATTATATTGATGATCATCATCATCACTATAACATTATATTTAATGCTGACTGCTACATTTTTTCCGCCGACTACTACAGTAGATAATAATAATAATTTAATAATATAGTGTCTAATCATCATCATCACTGGTGATTGTTTATTTGGTCCACAGATAGGAAATTCTTATTTAAGGAAATACCACGACCTCTCAGAAAACCGGCTTAAAAAAACGCTTGAGTTTGTTTTGCCGAGAGAGTGTGAATACCGGAGGCTCTTTTGTATCAATACCTTTCTTAAATCTTAATTAATCCTACTAATATTATAAATGTGAAAGTTTGTAAGGATGGATGGATGTTTGTTACTCTTTCATGCAAAAACTACAGAACGAATTTTGATGAAATTTGGTCCATACCAAATTTCATTAGTAGTATAGGCTCTGGATTAAAACATAGGCTACTTTTTATCCCGGAAAAGTACAGTATTCCCGCGGGATATCCGATTGTATATTTACGCGGGCGGAGCCGCGAGCAACAGCTAGTAATAAATATAACTAAAAAAGGAAAAATTATTATTTTTAAACAAAAAATGAAAACCTTTCCTAAAGTAAAAATGCACAAAATAGTATGAAATAAAACTTATTTTCCAAATCATTCCTCTTTTTTGAAAATTCGGCTAAAATTTTAATTATTTCTCTACTCAATATTCATATTTTTTATGTCGGTACCATCATGGACAAAAAAGTCTGCGATCTCTTAAGGATAGATTGTGATGTATGTCTTTTAAGGATAGGTTACTTTACATTTTTTAAAACTTAGAATGGGTACCCCATTCTAAGTTTTAAAAAATGATCACAAATAATGTAGTATTTTCAGAAACTATTTAGACGGATACAATATTACCTAATCCTTATCTAGGAGATATGTTAAAATTGAAAAGTACGTGTGAAAATGTATTATAAGTATATTTGCTAAAGTAGTTTTTTGCCACGAACACTCCCACGCGAGCGAAGCTGCGGGCAAAAGTTAGTTAATATAATATATTTTATATCTATAGTGGTAACTACTTAAAATATTTACAAATTATAAAAGTAGTAAAAACAAAATTAATACTAGAAAAACTTAAAAAGATACAATGAAAAGAAATCTCCCAGGTCGCTCCCTCCAGGCAGAGTACCTAGAAGGCTCAAAGAGTTTCCCCGCTGGATTGCGATACTCACTCTTTGGGCCATATAGGTGCCGGTTCTATGGTCTCGGGTGGCCTCAATTAGTTTTTTGGAAATTTCTCTGAAAAGCTTGTGCGCACCCGAACCCCATGAACCTAGGGTTTCAACCCCAAACGGTTCAAATATGAGATCCCTAATAAGGTTCTCATATTTGCGCCGCTTGAGGTTCTCCGCCTGATGGCGGCCGCACCTGCAGTACCTACTCGAGGTGCCCTGGACATGGGACGGAGCAACAGTATCGACGCAAGTAGCGTCCCATACAAGAGCCCGCCCCACTCTCCAAGGGACCAGGGTCATACCGCCTGGTCTCTTGTCATCGTCGCGCACCAAACCAGAGGGTTCCAGCACAGCTGGCACTCCGGCAGTGACAAGAGCCCGACGGATAAGGTCGTTCAGGCAGTGATGTCGGGAGATGCAGCCGGCGCTTCGTTGACAGGACAGACCGTGGTGTCCGAGGCTGTCCACGTTTGCGCCACAAACGCAGTGGTGGGGGATGACGTGGTGGCTGCCAAGACGCAGGAAAGCGGGAAGCGGTTCGATCCAACAATGTGCCCGTATTGGGTGACGGTAATGCCTGCAGCCAAAGGTCCGACTCCTACTTCTCCGCAGCTAAGAGGCGAGCCTGCTCAGCAGGACTGGACGACGTATTATGAAGATTATTCCGTACCAGTCTGCAGAGTGGCTCCTCCCAGAGCCTTTCAGAAAATGTATTGTCAGGCAATTCGCCACAAGCACAGTTATTGCGTCCCAGGCGTCCTTAGCGTCGTCCAGAAAGGAAACTATATTGGAGTAGGATGGGTGCTCTAGTATTTTGTAGATGAGTCTATGGTTCGCGGGGACTGAGAACAAGAAGGCCGGGAGGTATATGTCGGAAGGTTTTCGAACACCCAGGCCACCGAACCTTACTGGAAGCGTTGTCTGAGTCCATGAGCGGCCATCAAAATTTATGTTCAAAATCGTGGAGATGTGTATAATAAGATTTTATTACCATAAGACGCTCTTACCATCCAACTGTTTCAGAAGTTTCAGAGGGAACTTCCACATTTGACAACACCGCAAGACTGGACTGATACGTTTTTGGTACGCAAATGCAATAACGTATTAGGGTGAAGGCCATGTGACAGTTAATTTAAAGGAGGCGGTCAAAAGTTTCAATAAAATTTTGTAATTTATTATTTATGAATTCGGGGAGAGACTCGTCTAAAATAGGTGAGCCAAAAAGGAAGAGCGAATCATTATTGATGACAGACAGTTGTGGAGCTATTTCTTTAAAGCTGGATATAATCGCGTTTCTATCCCCACAACTGTATAGCACGAAAAGCTCGCGCTTCCCTAGGTTTAGCTCCAGACCTAGTTTTTGGAACTCGCGCATCAGATTGCGGAAGTTGGATAGTACAGTGGGTGCATCGCTTACAATGGTCCCATCAACCAAATACCAAACATTACATTTTGAATTTAGAAGCTCGATGTCCGGGTGTATGGCAAGGCTGAAATTTGCTGGACCTAGAGGGTTGCCCTGTTGGCAGTCATGGCAGTCATGGCAGCATGAGATGAGGTGATTTTTGTAAATAAGTTTAGTGGGGTCGGTGTAACATAGGAGCATGAATGGTAAAATTTGGCTTTAGATTTTATTTGAGCCAACATGACGCCTCGGTCAACTGAGTTAAAGGCGATTTTGACGTCGACCTTCAGAAACACATCATCGCCCTGATTGTGGATAGCTGTCCTGAAAGAGTGAACGGTGGCCTCACAGCCCCCTTTGCAGGCAAAACCGAGCTCTTTCGGCTGGTAGTATGACGAGAGGAAACTGACCGATTTGCAGGCTAGTTTGGCTGTAAGGCGCCGGTATGTGGAGCCGACAGCAATCGGGCGAATGCCACCATCTCACTTCCTTATGGCACAGAGGTAAGCTCCTTACAGAATGTCCACGATATGCGACCCCTCCACGTAGCATCAGGTTACACAGATTCGTGAGTTCACGCAGGAGCATCTCGCCGGCCTCCCGCAGCAACCGCTGGTGAGGTCCTTCAGATAATGAGGAGTGAGACCGTCGAGGCTGCCAGCTGAACCCGGAAGAAAACGATTTTGTTAAACATAATATATTTATTTATTCAAAGTATATATACCATTTCTATCTATGCATTTTGCCATCTCATAGGGAGTTCATTGATTCCTTTACTAAAAAAACCATTCGAACAGGAATTAATAAAATCTTTGAAGGCGCTTTGGACTGCCCCATGGGAGTTGAATTTTTTCCCTTGCAAGAAGTCATCCAAACTTCGAAAAAAAATGGTAATCTGTTAGAACAAGGTCCGGGGAGTACGGTGGATGTCTTAGACATTCCAATTGAAGTTCCTCTAATTTGGTAGCGTAAAAAAAAACAAAAAGAGGAAAAAACAAATGAATTACGGTTTTCGAAACACAAATGCATGAGTTGTTACGGGTAAGAGTAAATGAAACTAGAAATTACCGTGACAAATATATTAAAAAAAGGGACGTGGGCAGAAGGCCGAAAAACCTGGTTTAGCCTCTTGGTGTCTGTGGGAATCGGAGGGGCCTTAACCACACGGGCACTTAGCTGGATCCGAGAATGTAGTCAGCACGTTGCGCGAGGAGCCCAACTCCTGTAGCGTCTCTGTCTCTCTGACGTTCAGGCCGGTATGTTCGCCGCGACGTAGATCGTCCAAGGGGCGGTGCAGACTTGGTCCGAAGCCAGTCAGATCAGTCCAGAATAACTAGCGGCACTCAGGCGTCCGGATGTGTGGAAACTAGCCATAAGTCCATGTAAAACGGTGCCTTGAACTCGGAGTATAGGTCCCTGGAAAATCCATACAAAAATGTGGAGTAGGAGTCCCACAGCCGGCGTGATCTTAACCCCAAACGATCAAAATCACGGGCTGTGTGACCATCACAAAATAAAAATGGGTAAGCAAAATAAACTTTTTCACACATTTCTAATAACAGGATGACCCAATCTCACGTATAATAACTTGGTAAAACATATTTATTAGCTAAATTAGGCGTCAAACTCAGTATCAACTTTGCATAATTAGTTTCCTACAAAGCTGGAGGTAGTCCGTGGGAACGAACGCGAGATGAAAAATTTACTTTTCTGTATCCGGTTTATGAGACTGTGTAATTTTTTTTAAGGATCTACTAAACTTTCATGCTTTTAGTTTAGCTCGGTAACATCCGAACTGTGTAAAATAATGTAACTCAGGCTTTTAAAAGGTTTCCGATTTAAATAAATACTAAAATTTAAATCGTAGTTTGCTGTACTAGATTTAGACCATAAAAAGGTCCAAGAAGACTAGAAAATCCACCCATGGACCCTTCGTTTTACAATGTTTGTAATAAAAATTATGAATCTTTCAAAAAAACCAACGCTGAAAACGGTTCAGTTCAAACATAAAGTCTTAGTAATATTACTATATTAATACATGAAGCAAAAAATTTCGGTACAGTTTTACGAGAATTGTGCAACTGGAGGAGTATGAATTTTGGTCGGTAGATTAATGTTTATTTGGAGGAAGCTTATTGACTGACGTATCAACACACATGCCAAATCCTTAAGGCTAGAAATTTGAAGTTTTGCACACGTTTTTCTCATATGTCGTAGGCATCCACTTAGGAAGGATTTTTGAAACTACTAATCTAAATGTTATTTATTTTTTTATGATATGACAATTAATTATAATGCATTTATTATGGCAAAATGGTACTAGATTGTTTCGAACGTTTGAAAGCACGGAAGTTCTTCGCGCAGCCCACGTCCATTGTGTTTCTAGGGTCGTGTATTAACACGACCCTAGAAACACAATGGACGCTGTTCAACATATCGATTCTTTTGTCATACCAGAGATCATACTCCCAGAGTATGTGATGAGCAGTTTGTTCACAAGGGCTACCTTCGGTCGAACCCTCGCATGGCGGAGACGAGACTAATTTAAATCCATAAAGTTTATATTTAAAGTTACCGGGACCAGTCAGAAACTGTACAACGTAGTGATAAATTTCTATCCAGAGCTTAGAGAGTCGATCGCGTACCGAAGGGAAGAAATTATAAAGGTGACGCCCTTTGATATTGTTAACCTACTGATCTTGCCACTCAGAAATAAGGTTTTGTATAGAAACATTGTTTCTCTCTTTGAACTCCACTTTGTAAATCACCTGTAAACAAATTATAAATAATTATTCATTTTATGACAGTTTATTAACTATAAAATAAAATCACCAGCTTCGTAAACTGGGCGAGTTGTAAATGTATTAATAAAATTGAATCTCATTGCGACCATAAAATAATTTCAATACCGACTCGTAAAAAGACCCGCGCCCACTTGGATGCGCGGGATGAATTAAAGGGGTAGTTATGAAATCGTCGGGATGTAAAATATTGCTGAGAATATTTTATCCCCGGATAGCTCAATTAGAGAAGAGTACTTGAAGAAAATTATGGCGGTAAAGAGAAGACAGCTGCAAGCGATACAAACTAAACATGCGTAAAAGAATTTAACACCTTAATTTTAAGAATATTGTGATACCATGACGTTATATGCATGATTGAATATTTAAATAACAGGCAAAATTTATTTAAAAACAAAAATTGTAGACGCAAATGAACTAAGGACAAAAATTCTTAAAAAAAGGTCAAGCACGAAAAGTAACGTAATATATATCTATGGACGCTTTCACACCACTTCAATCTGGTGCCGTGGTAAGTTCTCGAAGAACTTGTGTTACGGGTACCAGACAACGGAAATATATTTAATACTTTTTATACTATACTTATATTTAAGATTTTAATTATTTAATGCATATATTTATTACACATTCATGAACCAGACGCACAGAAAACTTTTTGTTCCCTGGCGGGATTCGCACTCTGGCTTGAGCGCCAACTCGCTAACCACTGAGCCACAAGGGTCGTCTAAACGTAAAGCCACTGAAAGTGGGTAAGGGAAAACGATTTGAAAGCCGAAAATAGTCAACATCTCTTTGCAAAGGTCGATGTGCATCCATTTTTGATGTTGCCTAAATAATAAAGAATGAAATACCCCCTTAGAAACTAATGCCAATAACGTTCCACTAAAAAGTTAACTCACAAAGCGATCGTTCAGCTAATTATCTACGTTTGTACTGCGCGCGAATTTGCCGATACATTACGGACATGGCGTAATTGCTGGATCTGTTGGCAATTTACTTGTAATGTACTAGGCAATATTGTCAGGTATTTCACGTATTTGCTTGGAGGTTTTCCGTGCAATTTGGTGTTTTAGTTTTAGGAATAGCATTATTAGGACTATGTTTGGTTCGCTATAGTAAATTATAATATATTAACGCTCGTATGTGATGCTATGAATATTCTAGTACAATAATATTAACTTAAAGACTCCCACAACATATTTAAGTCAAAACACATATTATGTATTTTAACTTAATTTTTTTTTTTCAAATATAATTAAATTAAATCGAAGTGTCTGTTAACTATTTGAAATAATTACTAACTATAAAAGTAATAAAAAGAACATTTATAATACAAAACTACAAAAATTACAAATAAAAAAAGCTGCAACAAAAAGAAATCTCGCAGTTCGTCTCGCAGGCAGATTACCTAGAAGGCTCAGAGAGCTCGCTGGATTGCGATACTCACTCTTTGGGCCAGATAGGTTTTTTTTTTTCAAATATTGTGGCAGAATTTTTGTGATATTATAATGATTGTAACACCATTTATACCATATTCTGGCAAAAAACGATTTTATTGATTGATTGAAATATTAATTAATTGGCGGGGGTTCGCGTGAGAAAGAATAGAGGAAGAAGATTTCAAAGTCCGTTCCCCACAGGAATGTACCCTCTAAAAACTGATGATACTAATGATCCCGTAGAAAGTAAACCCAATAAGCGCTCGTTCAGCTAATTCTACGTTAGTTAGTTATTCGCCGATATATTATAACGGACGTGCCGTTGTTAAGTTAGTAATATATTATGATAAACTGGCTGGTGCCCGCAACTTCGTTTCCGTAGAACTAAGGGAGACTGAACCCTATTTTCGTAAAGATAAAAGTAGCCTAAGTTACTCCTTATAACATCAGCTATCTGCCAGTGAAAGTCCCGTGAAAATCGGTCCACACATTACAGAGATTAGCCGGAACAAACAGAGAGACAGACAGAAACAGAAACCTCAAAATAGTGTAAATTAAAAAAGTAGTTCTATATTTAAAAAAAAGATAAAATTAAACTATCAGTCAATATGTAGAATAAAACAAATTTTCATAATAATGTGTATAGACATAAAATGCCATCTACACTTCTTGATTAAAAAGAATTCAGAAAGAACGTAATAAAGTACTGAAATGCATAAAAGATAATATTATGTTGTACAGAATAATTATTTGAAGTCAAGTTGAAATCTATTTCCTATTCTTACCTACTATCATAATTTGGAAAGTTTGTAAGAGAACACAACATCATGCATGGATGAATGTATATTACTCTTTCACTCAACTACTAAACGGATTTCGATGAAATTTGGCATGGTAGTAGTTTAATCTCTGGATTAAAACATAGGTCAATTTTATCACGAAAAAGGACAGTGTTCCCGTGAGATACTGTATATACGGACAGAGCCGCGGGCAAAAGCTAGAACAATTGATAATATATATATATATAATCTGTCAAAGTCACATAATTATCCCACAGTAAAAAGTTATCTGACGATTGAAAAATCAGTTGTATGGGATTTTTTATACTAAGTACTTTGATTTTATGCATTTAGTGAAAATATGTTAATTTAAAATAACAAACAGGGACTTCAATTTTATTTATTGCATTAATAATGAATAAAATTGAATGATTATCCAATTCAATTTAAATAATCATTTAATTAAAAATGATTTTTTTCTATTCTTCGATGTAGTTGCAGAATCAGTAGCCTAAGCACGAACAATTGACAGAAAAGTATCCGTAACGTTATTGTTTGAAAATTGTATAGGCGCTGTCACGATTTTCGTACAATATTCGTTCGATAAAGTTACGAATACTTTGTTGTCAATTACTACTGCTTGCCTAGGAATATGCATGTGACACCAAAATGGATAAAATATTTTTATTTGTAAACTTTATCGCTAAAAAACATACTCTGTACAAATGTTTTTAAAATTTGTCGTGAATTAAGAGTGAAATTTAACTATCAAAAAGTGTTTTTTTTTTAATCCCGCGCAATTTTCAAAAAAGTATATGTACTGGCGGAACGAAACGTGACGTCATCGCACAGACGAACATGTATCATCTTTCAAAACTCCATTTTTTTATATTTAAGGCGGAAGGTATTAAAACCATTGCGCTTGTCAATTTTCATTGTGTCAAGTCAAACAGAATTTTCGTATAAGGCTGGGATTATATTATGATCCGGAATGCGGAAGGCAGGAGAAAATTCTGAGCATTGGAAATAGAATTCTGCGCTAATATAATAGAGTAGAAAATCGAGCACATGAGTGTTGAGACAAATGGCAATATCATATATGACAGCTCGACACTCGTAACTTCCATTATCGTATTTAATTACGTAATTGTATTAGCGCAGATTTCTATTCTCAGTGCACTGAATTTTCCAGGGCCAGGCGGATTCCGAGTAATATAGTCCCAGCGTAATAAATCTAAGAGTAGAGAAATCTCGATCCTCCAAATTTATGTTTTTTATAATTCGTATATGAATAATGTAAATGAATAAAATCAAAAAAAATCTATAAATTCTCGAGACTGGCAGAATGGTGCAAAACCTTTGCAACCGCCATTTCCATTGTCATAAATAAAAGAAAAAGAAGATTATTTTCTATGGTTCGTTGTTTACAAGATATGAATATTTATTTATTAGATTTATTTAGTACTTATCACTAGGATATTACATAAAAATGAATGAATTAAATATGTTTACGAACTTTTCGTAAACTAGGTTGTTTTTGTCGAGGTTTGTAAATAAAACAAGTATGCGTAGGAAATCTATTTCAATGTACTGACTGATCTTCAGAACAGTATAAAGTGGTCAAACAAGATACACTGTCTCTTCTCATCGCCTTGCACCACTTTTTCTTACATACTTACACCTTTCGGCATACGAAAATATACTTTGCCAGGTGCAGTTTTTGTGTTATTTTCGCACATAGGGACGACACAATATTTATAACATGGTTTGCTGCGCTTTTCCATGGTAATAAGTTGATTTTATCACTTACCTATGTTTATAACTTTGTGAACTAATCACTTTGTTGTTTGTTTACATCGATCTTGTGTATGACTGTATGTCAAAGTCAAACAATGATTTTAACTATCAACTGTCCATTTTAGGTGCGAAGACGTTGTGACGTCATCACACAAAACTCAAGCGTGCGATAATGGCATTTTTAAACCACCCAAAAATTACTGTGATTTTAAAACATTTTTCCAGCCTAGTGGATTATATTTTGGATGCGTTATATATTATACATTTGGTAATTTTATAACCAGTAAAAACGTTAACAAAAAAATATTTGCATATTTATTTGCAAGTAGAGGTCACCCTGTGGTTGGAATTCTTACCATATTTTAATTTTAAAGTTTCAACTTTTGTTTTGCCTCTTAGATACGCAATAAAATATGTAAATGTTGTCTATGGAATGTGGAAGAAAGATTGATATTTGTGTGAATCCTACTATACGAACGCATGGTAGTGTCAACACAATACACACAATACACAACACAAATCATTGTTATATTTTACACATTCATATTCGTGTATTTATTAATTTTATTAGCATAAACTGTCCGTGGCTTCGCCCGCGTGAAATTAGGTTTAAAACTTTCATCCCCTATTTTACCCACCTAGAGGCTGAATTATAGAAAACGCTGAAATACGTAGTTCATTATTTTTACCGTACTCAATTCATACGAAATATCGCACAAATATGTCAGTCCAAGGAATAAAAATTTTCATACAAACTTTTATCACCTATTTTACCCCCTTGGCGTCGAAGCCACGGCCAAATGCTGGTTAAATATAATTCTTCTGTTTACATTAAATTTTTTGTGTGTGTTCAAGTGGATTTGAGAATCCACTGGATGATGTTTTATTATTATTTTTATTTTATTTTTATAATTCAAAATTTACAAGTAAAAATGTTTTAAATCCAACGAAGTGGGCACCTAGCTACCTAGACCAGGTATGATGTATAAATAAGCGTTTAAATTTCAAGAAAAACATTCTGTCGTTATATGTCGTTAAAAACGCATATTTATACTAATACTAGCTGTTGCTCGCGGCTCCGCCCGCGTAAGTATAGTATCCCTCGGGAACACCACTTTTTCGGGATAAAAAGTAGCCTATGTTTTAATCCAGAGTCTAAACTACTACCATACCGAATTTCATCGAATTTTTGTGTGAAAGCGTAACAAACATCCACGCTTTCACATTTATAATATTAGTAAGGATTATAAAGAGGAAATATTCGTTTGTTTGTTTGCATTGAATATGCTACGAAACTACTGGACCTGACTGACATGGGTGAAATTTGGCACATACAGAACAGGCCACGGGGCAGTGCATAGGCTACTTTTTATCGCGGATAAATGTACGGTTCCCGCCGTATTTCTTTTAGCGCGTACGAAGTCGCTTGAAACATTTAGTCATATACGTTCATACTTCATGCAGATAAACAGTCACTTGCTTATAGTATGTTAATACACGTACAGATTTGGTCCGGAGCAGACCACGGATTTGGTTGCCATCTTAGGAGTTACTCCCTAAAATTGGAAAAAAAATCCTCGTGGATTTTAAGGGTTAATTTTAGAGTTATGTATTAGCTTTATTTTTTATTAAATTAAGCTATTGAACTGTTATAATAATTATTAACAAACGATTTGGAAAGTCAACCTGTAAAAAATAAACTTTTGGGAGTCTATTTTAATATATAAAGGACAGAACATTCTTTTTTTATTATTTGTTTATGAGTTTATTTATGTGTAGGAAGAAGTATTCTTGAGCGTTGGAAGTTGGAACACTGCAAGAAATCGGAATGCACTGTAAATAGTACTGTGTGCAAATATAAGAGAGCTCAAAATCAAACACACGAGTGTCGTGCTGTCATAATGGTCTGCTCCGAACCAAATCGGTACGTGTGTAACGAACATTACACGTGGCTTAAACTAGCGCGTGTAACGTATCTATGAGTGTCCATGAGGCAGTTTCTTTGTGAAGCCCGAGTAGTAAATTAAGATTCGCTCAGGCTGAAGGGCTTGTTCCATAAGGGCCACTGAACTTGATAGAAGGTTATAATTACAATGGCCTATAAAATCCTACTACATCCTACATATTATTGTAAATGGGAATTGCGGAAGTATGGAGTATGGATAGGAGACCGGCCAAGTGCGAGTCGTGCACGAAGAGTTCCGTACGAAACGGCAAAAAATCAGGTTTTTTTTTTGTATTGGGGCCCCCTTAAATACTTATTTTGTTTTGTTTTTAGTATTTGTTGTTATAGCGGCAACAGAAATACATTGTCTGTGAAAAACTTCAACTGTGACTGGTTAGTAAAGCTTGGACTGTCAGGCACGTGAACACATGTCACATATAGACAGGAGAGATTAAGGCGTACCAGGTCTAGAACTAATGACCTGCTGATTGGAGAACGATAGCAATAACGACCGTACCTACTGCCACTGGTCCATTTAGAAGCGGCCACGATGAATGTGGACGATAAAAGAATACGGCTTTAGTTGTTGAATGTAAAAATTTGTTGAGACATTCAACACTAAATGGGATTCTGAGCAAAAATGTTTTAAGCCAGTAGACCTTGGGGGTTGAATTTTGAAAAATCCTTTCTTAGTGGATGCTTCCGTCATATGAGGAATACGTGTGCGAAATTTCATTTTTCTAGCATTAAGAATTAGACCTGTGCGTTTATTTAAAACTAACATCCCCTATTTTAACCTCCTAGGGGCAGAGTTGTAGGAAACGCTGAAATACGTAACTCATTTTCTTCGTACTCAATTCATACGAAATATGCAAATATGTCCAAGGAATAAAAAGTTTCATACAAAATTTTTACCCCTATTTTACCCCTTGGGGGTTTAATTTTGAAAAATCCTTCCTTAGTGGATGCCTACGTCATATAAAAATACGTGTGCAAAATTTTAAATTGCTAGGCTACGTTCCCACGAGCGTTTTTTGTGGTCGCGACAGAAAAAACTGCACTGTAAATACAATATTATATAAGTTGTAAATCATTTACAGCTGTCAAATCTGACAACTGACACTTCGATTTTCAGCTCTGTTGTATTAGCCCAGAGTTCTATTTTGTAGTAAAACTCCAGATCACACAAATAGTATTTTTATTATAAAGTGGTCCCAGAAATATATTCGCAATAAATCACATATGAGTTATAGTTATTGTAATAGTAGTCCTATCATATCCTATTATGTAGATAATTAACTAACAAATTCTCGCAACAATAATAATCAGTATGTTACAACTTCGAGACTAATGACTTACCAATAGGAACTGCTGAGGTCTACGCTGATACCAGAACTGAACCTCAAATCTATTTTATACTGAAATATCCCTTCCAATTCCCTCCAACTGTTATCAGCGTTTACCTCTTTGAAGGAAGTCAAATATAACTTCCGTTTAAGAATAAATGTAGTTTTATTTTAACAATACTAGAAAAAACCTAACACAATCATAATAAATATTACATAATTATATAATTCTCATAATAACATTTGTTAATTTTTACACAGTCCATGTAATTAATACAAATTATCTGTCACTTCATCTAAAGGCTCAACTGTCAATCAAATAAACTAAATAAAACGTATTAACTTTGGGAAAATCATAATCCGGGCCAAATAATTATGCGATTAAAAGTTATATAATTTATGTTTTAGATTTAACATTTTGCAATTTTTTTTTTTATTCTTTATGTACAAAGAAAAGACACATTTTAAAGTTATATTATTACAATGGCGTACTTATCTCTTTGAGAGATCTCTTCCAGCAAACCATAATGATATGTGGATGTTGGTTGTGGAAATAGGGCTATGTACACTAAAGACACATTTAAAAAGAACAAAAAACATTTAACTTATACTAACAACCTATAACTAAAATTAAAATACATATACCTAATAATAAAAATACTTAAATATGCAATATACAATACACATACATACACAATACTTACATAAATCACTATAAATAAACATAATATTATTATAACTATGATAAGTAAATATAATAGACTATTATTATAACAACAAACTAGACTAATGCCGAATAGTGCCGTTTCAATCGTAATTTAAACGAGTTGACTGTAGGGGCCTCCCGAATGTGCTCCGGCAGTCCATTCCAGAGTTGCGCCGCAACACACGAAAACGAGCCCTCATAGATTGTATTACAGTGTGCGATTTCTAGTGGCCTCTTCACTGTGCAAGTTCGAACAGGTCTCTCGCTAGGCGGTGTGAAGCTGAACATTTCGTAAAGATAGGAGGGACAATGGGAGCGAAGAATTTTAAAGAGAAGCGTGAGCATATGCGAGTTCCTGCCCAACCGTATGGGAAGCCAGTTTAGACGCTTACGAAAGTCTGAGATGTGGACATATTTACGCAAACCAAACACATAACGGATACCTAGATTTTGCATGCGTTCAAGCTTATTTAGTAATGCTTCTGTCAGGTCCAAGTAGACAACATCAGCATAGTTAAAAAGTGGAAGAATGAGAGACTGCACCAGTAGCAACTTAGTTGGAATAGGGAGGAAATTCTGTAGTCGTTTAAGCGCATGCATAGCACCATTCACGCGGCTGCTGACGTTATTGACATGCACCGACCACGATAGGTTCGAGTCAAAGATTACACCCAAGTTTTTTACCTCATCGGATATCTTTATTATATTGCCATTGTAAGTGATATTGTCTAAATTGTGAAAATAAATTCTACTGCGTAACTGTTTACTACCTATAATGATAGCCTGCGATTTCTTGGGGTTCACAAGTAGACCAAAGGTATTCGCAAACTCGTTTATGCTCTCAAGATCCTTGTTCAGCTGGTGCACTGCATCGTTAATATCAGAGAGCATGGTATGCCTATATATTTATAGATCATCTGCATAAAGGTGGAATAATGAAGTTATAGCCAAAGATATTTCATTGATAAATATCGTAAAAAGTGACGGTGATAAGACTCCGCCCTGAGGAACACCAGCAACGAGATTTGACCATTCAGAGATGAATTCCGGTGTAAAGATTCGCTGCTGTCGATTTTTCAGATAGGAGTCAAACCACTCTAGAGCCGAAGTCGATACACCAACCGAGCGAAGTATTGCGAGCAAGACGTCACGATCCACGGAATTAAATGCACAGCTGAAATCGAGAAGGACAATTATTGTAAGTTGACTGTTACCCATGGCTTGACGAATATCTTCAGACATCTTCAGTAGTGCAGTAGTAGTGCTATGCTCTGCGCGAAAACCGGATTTGGATGGATTTAAAAGCTGATTGTCGGCTAAAAAGTTAGTTAGTTGCTTGTTTACTGCCTGCTCGAGAATCTTGGACAGGATAGGCAAAATTGAAATAGGGCGATAGTGTGAAGGAGAGTTAGGATTGGGAACCTTGGGCAAGGGTATAACATGGGCTTTCTTCCAGGAAGAGGGAAAAGTGTTAGTACTGAGAGAGAAGTTAAGTATGTATATCTGATAGGAGTGAGTAAGTCAGCTACTGGAATAAACATATCTCTACTGAGTCCTTCACATCCAAACGCTTTCGAAGAAATATTTAAAAGATGATTACGAATTTATAATAATTAACAGTTGATCTAAAGATTAGAAAACCCATAAAATTAAAATCGAACTAAATAAATAAGCGATAATTATTGCTATTTAATTTATATTCTAAATTTGGCATAATCATCAATATTTCTTTAAATTTGACCTAACAATTTACAGTACAGTTTTTTCTGTCGCGACCACAAAAAACTCTTGTGGGTTTGAGCTCTAGGGGCGTTTGTCCACCGCCACCGTCACGTCACCGAGAAAGCTATGACGACGCCGAAGTAGCGATAAATACATTTACTATAGTCGTGTGTCCTCCGCACGCCCGTCACGTCAACCTAATCTCGGCCAGTAATAATTTCGTTCTCAGGGTTTGGCCTGCGCGTTGATACATCAGTCAATCAGCTTTGCCTTTTATATATTAGGCAAGATAGATATATTGATGACGTAAAGTATAGTTTACGTTACGTTGTGAATTTTTCTCGTATCCAAGTTAGTTAGCGACTATAGTTGTGTATATTTTATCTTAACTACTAAAAGCACCGGCTTAACGTTCGTCAGTAATGTTGTAGTCAGTAAATTTTGTCGAATTTTACCCAATATTTTCCAGGTATGCAGGTAGTATTAGATGGGGGATGATCTAGGAGACAGAGTTCTAAACATTTCAGTCCGATGCATTGAATGTGATGCCACGGTACATCCCTTCGGATCTAAAGAAAGATTATAAAGTTGTCTCACAGGATTTTATAGCCAACAGCGGTGGGGGTTACACTGTAAGTTGATTTTTCAAATCAACTTACAGTGTAAAGTGTTGTATATTTTCTTTATTTAACGGGCCTGTGGCGGACCGATTAGCGCCACGATCCTGAATCGCGCTATCGAAGTTTTCACAGTTCGGTGCTATACATATATACATATATATACAACATCTGAAATGCTTACAAGTGGACTTCGACCTGACCGAGCATACCACTATGCTCGGTCGGAGATCTCCCTTGGGGCTTCTCCCAAAAAAGCATTCCCACATGACGTGGCCTGTAAAGACCTGGTTCTAAAAAGTTTTATTTTGAGAACAAAGTCGAAATAATGAGGAAACTACGATTATATTGAAGTGAATGTAATATAAATTCGATTGAGATAATATAAGTAATATATTATTGAATATAGAAAATATAGAATGAATTATATTATATAAGTAATTTCAAATACTTATGTCAGATACGCGTAACGCAGTTACGTAGGCACTTGTATTATTTATTCCGATTTTTTTGCACTGTTATTTTGCGTTGTTGACCAATTCGCTCGGGTTCGATTCTCGGTCAGACGATATTTTTATTCTTTTCCTATTATATTTTTTTTTCGCACTACTCCTCAAACTTCTACACTCCGAGCAATGCTTGGTCTCCCAGGTACTATAGTATTATATAATATTGTTGAAATAGGTATACCTAAATACTGTTTTCACTTCTATCGGCAGCCCAGTATACTGCTATTTTTTTTTAATTATTATTATTAGAGTTGTTGGATCAAACAGAATTCCAAAATTTGGTTCGCCTCGTGTCATTTGACAACACATTAATTCATTCAATTTCCCCACACAAGTTCATATTGGTTTGATGGAACGGTTTAAACTGACCATATTACTTCAATGCAATAATATATATAAATACACAAAAATTCTCGGTTTCTTTGGGATAAATCTAGCTATATCGAGCCGCCGTTTCCGAGTTGCTGTGTGCTGTGTGCGAGTTTTCGTCACTACTCACCGTGAAGAAGTTAACTACAATTAGTATGGCATTTAATTAGTTACCATTGTTTGCCACTAGGGGCGCTGTTTGGATGCCATACAAATTGTAGTTAACGTCTTCACGATGTGTGTGTATGATGTGCGAAAACTCGCACACAGCACACTGATTATTATATAATATAGTATTTCCAATAATTACTCATTTAAAGCGTTTTAAGTATAAGATCTCAGAGAAACATTAATTTATCATTTCAACTTCCAACTAGTAAAATAGAATATAATAATAAACGTTACTATCACAATTAATTATGGACTAAGATCCCAGGACCGCCAGATTACCCTTATATTGTTAATGAAAAAATGTATATAATATTGTAGTGTTAGCAAAGAATATATATTTATTTGGTATTAGTATGTACAATGAACGTATGCATACCCGCGAGTTTGTGTCGTGGGCAAACTTTTAGTTGTGGCTGACTGAAGTTGCGGAAAATTATTCCCACTTTATTCACATTCTGATAAAGTATCAATCTTATTTTTTGGTTTTAGAATAACGTAAGGAACAAAACTTATTAGTTATTTTGCTCTAAACTTGATACGGACAGAGATACAAAGGTTGGAAGTTTAATGATTTTTATTTTTACGTGGATGTTTTGCCTTTTTTCTAAGAAAACTATAACATTAACATAAGTAATCGGTGTAAATTTCACTTGATAACATTTAATTATCATTATTCTACTATTAACATACGTTAGAATCGTCTCAAAGGCTGTGAGAAAAGTGAACACAATTTTTTGTACCTTTGGCGCCCTTTACCCGAGAATTGGCCCACCGGCCACCGCACAAACTAGCGGGTATGCATACGTTCATTGCTCACACTAATACTATAATATGATATATATTATCAGTTAGAATATAAGGGTAGTCAAGCGGGCCCGGGATCTCAGTCCAATAGCCACACTTGTAGAAAGTTGGCTTTAAAATGATCATTTATAATTTTATGTCATCCAAAACGTCGTAATCTCCACAAAGTTTTATTTGTTATTCCGGATTTTTTTTTCCAGAACATATTACATACACTATATACAATACTAATAAAACTATTTACACAACGGATAACTTAAACTACGTCGCTGTCTTTGTCTGATACGTTGGAAATGTCACCGGATAGAAAAAGATAGCAACGTTGTTTAAGTTATCCGTTGTGTAAATATTATTATTAGTAAGGGGGTAGTTATTTTTAAATATTGCAATTACCAAGAGCATGTAAGGACATGACTAAAGAGGGTTCCATAATTCTAAAGTCATTGTCTGATTTTGCTCAAAATAATTCTCCTAAAGAGATTTTAGCATGATCTATAACTATGGAAACTTACAAGTTTTTATCTGTAGTTTAGAAATTCCGCGCGGCGCGGCAGACCAACTTATTAACCACTACGGAGGCCAATTACTCGAAAATGGTTGACATTGTAAAAAGTCACGTATGAAACCTTACATTTATTTAAAAAGTCCTATTTGTCGATACCCCAGTCCGCAGACGATGTGGTGGTGGATGATGTGGGTGTGGTGGTATAATGGAAAAATATTCTTCATCTCCACTTCATATGGATTGAGAGCCACCCCTAAAATATTAAATATTATTATTTTATGATGAAACTGAGATCTATACACAATATTTACTATACAAAATTTCATCCATTTATATTCATAATTTTAGAAGTTAGAAGGGCGTTAGAAGGGAACAGACAGACAGAAAGACGGACGGACGGACAGAGTAAAACTATAAGGGTTCCTTGTAGTTCTACGAAACCTCAAAAAAACTGTCATTACTTCGCTGAATACACTTAACTCGTACCCAAGAACAACAGCCAGCAGAAACTAAAAGTTGAAATGTCTTGTAACTCCAGCTCAGAAGTCCAATTAGCAATGGAACAAGTTGCGAAATCCGCAAAGTAAATTCCTCGGGCCGATCTCTTAAATGAATTCATGAAACTATTAGAATTGACAAAGTTACCATTGACCAAGTTACAATTATAAATAACTATTACGAATGCTATTCAATTTTGTACAAGGCTATTGGCAGACACAAACAGTACGATAAAAAGTTACTTTTTAATTTCGGTCTAATTAGACTACTTGCTGTTCTGTAAACTGAATTCAGTTTCGAAGTCCGAATCTAAAAAACGAATGATTAAATAACTGGACTTTACCCGCGACTTCCGAAGTAGAAAATTGTTCCGAAATTGAAAATTCTTCCGTGAGAATCGTACATTTTGTCACGATAAAACTAAATGAAATGAAAATGTTTTTAACCGACTTCCAAAAAAGGAGGCGGTCACAAACCAAGGATGATCTGATTCGATTCCTCATAGATCCCATGATCTATGAGGAATCGAAGGAACTCCTCGAAATTTACGCTCAACCACTGAGCCACGACCTCTGTGGCTCAGTGGTTCAGCGTGTTGTTTTTTTTTTTTTTTTTTTTTTTTTTTTTTTTTTTTTTTTTTTTTTTTTTTTTTTTCCCTCCCCCTAACATAATCAGGGATTGTTTTATTCTTTTAATCTTTTTTGTCTTTTCCAGTCTCATTCCTATTTTTACAATGGTTTCTTATTATTATTACATACTTTTCTTATTTCTAATCAATCAGTCTTACAATTTTAGTACCATTTCATTTGGTACTTGTCAACATTACATTAATAAATAAGCAAATATAATAATTCCAATCAAATGATAATTCTAATAATAATATTCCAATAAATAATAATTCCAATATTAAGATAAAACAAGATTCAATAAAACAATTACAACCAATTAAATATCACAGTAAAACGACGAAACAAGGTAAAATACTAGCCTAATATCACATAAATTACAAGTAGAGCCTAACTAAATCACACTAAAATATCACAGTTTCTTTTGCATACTGCAACCACAATCTTTTTACAAAATCTGAGGAAAATATCCCTCTTTTTTCCCCCCAGGATGGGAGACAGGTTCTCACCCGTAATCGATATGCCCAATTCTTGCTCAGTATCGTATCTACTGCTAGCAAAAATTGGGCACTCGAGCAACAGGTGAGGAACCGTCTCCTCAACTCCCGGCTGACATGAACACGATGGGTCCTCCTTCAACTTGAATCTGTTCAAGTAGAAGGCGAACCCACCGTGTCCAGTCAGAATCTGTGTGGTGTAGTGTGTAATGTCTATTTTCTTGACTACCCTGTATGCAGCAGCAGCGCTTGGGAAAAAGAGCTTCGTGGTTCCGGCCGTCCCTCCCATTTCGTATCTCCTGTCCCATTCCTCAACCGTATCCTCTCTTAAGATACGCTTGACGAATGAAACAGGACACAGATCATAGTCAGGTTTCCTTTTCGATCTCAGCGCGGCCTCCTTGGCTAACTCGTCAACCCTCTCATTCCCTCTCAACCCTGCGTGCGCCTTGATCCAAAACAGGGAGACCTCCCGCCTCTGCAAAGCAGTTTTTCGGAGGGCCGCCCTTGTTTGCACTGCCAGGGGATGAGGGGAACTAAGGGTGACAGCCTGGAGAGCCGATCTGGAATCGCTAAGGATACCGACCTTCGCCATTCCACTCTTGCAGGCTATGTCTACAGCTCTATGGAGCGCTAGAAGCTCGGCCTGGTAGACGGTGCAATACGACGGCAACGCAAGCTTGACGGCCTTCGTCTCGGCCTCACCCTCCCATACGGAGAGTGCGGCTCCGACTCGACCCTCAATCTTGCTGCCGTCTGTGTAGATCCTATGGACGTGGCTATCAACCACGCCCGCATAAGAGTCCTCGTCTACCAACCCAAACCTCAGCTCTACCTGCTCTGCCGGATGTGGGTCCTCGACCGCCGGAGCATTTCGTTCCACCTCCCTGTCCCTCAATGCCGGATGAGGTACCCCCTTCTTGATCTCATAGAGCCTCGAAGCTTCGAGTATCCTGAGATCAAGAGGGAGTATCCCCGCCAGCAGCATTGCAGAGTTCAGGGAGACGGTCCGATACGCTCTGCAGATCTTCTGGGCAAAACCCCGTTGGACGGAGTTGAGCCTTTTCTGGACCCCCATCTTTTCCACGGTGGGTGCCCACGCTGCCGATGCATACAGAATGGTCGGCTCTATCACGGCCATATATATCGTTTTTACAATTTGGGGGTTAAGCCCCCAACCTACTCTAGCGGCCTTTGCCAGCTGCTTATATCTTTCTATTGCCTTTTTGCATACGTTGCCTACATGCGAATTAAAAGTAAGACCCCTATCTATGGTCAAACCTAACACCTTGATTTCGTCGCAGTACTGTAAAGATACACCCCCCATTCCGAGACGAGGCACGTCATATATTAGCTTTCGGGTGCTTAGTAGAGCGCATGTTTTGTGGGGGGCGAATTTGAGCTTGTTCAGCTCCCCCCACTTACTGATTTTATTTAAGACCCCATTTGCCTTCCTCTCTATCTCTAGGGCAGTATCACCCTCAAATACTAAGACTAAGTCGTCGGCAAAAGCTTGACTAAAAACATTCATCTCCTCTAACATCCATAGCAGGGGGTCCAACAAGAGGTCCCACAGGATCGGTCCTCCTATGGACCCCTGAACGCACCCCTTGTTGGTCTCCCTGCTCACTTCCATTCCAGCATATCTCACATTCACTTCTCTTTCGCTCAGATAGTTGCTGATCAGCCGCCTCAGGTTCTCCGGACACCCAACCTCAGCTAACCTAACCTTTATGGCCGGCCACCAAGCACTGTCAAAGGCCCCCTCTATGTCCAGTGACACCACGACAGAAATTTTCTTCTCCTCCCTCTGTTTTCTGACGTGGTTCACCAACCTATAGAGGGCGTCTTCGGTGCTCCTTTGGGGCATGAAGCCATATTGGTTAGGGCTGATCTTGGGCAGCAGGTAGAACCTAAGTCGGGCGACCAGCATCTTCTCGAAGATTTTGCCGAGAACAGGTAAGAGGCCGATCGGGCGATAGGCTTTTGGTACCCGGTACGATTCCTTGCCCGGCTTCCTTAGTACCACCACAGTCGCCCGCTTCCACTGTTTGGGGAAGCAGGCGACGGTGAGGCACCTATTCAGCAGAGCAAGGAACCATTCCGGGTCACATTCCACAGCGCGTTGGCAGATGTCCGACGTGAGTCCATCCGCCCCGGGGGCCTTTTTGGGGTTGAAGGACCTTACGGCTCTCTTCAACTCCTTGGTTCAGCGTGTTGGTGCTCAAGCCGGGGTCGCGGATTCGAATCCTGCCGAAGGAACAAAAAGTTTTTCTGTATTCTTGGGTCATGGATATGTATTAAATATAAAATCTTAAATATATGTATAAAAAGTAATAAATATATTTCCGTTGTCTGGTACCCGTAATACAAGTTATTCGAGAACTTACCAGAGGACTAGATTGACGTGGTGTGAAGCGTCCATAGATATTATTATTATTTATATGGACTTATCTATAGGGATTTGACTTTTCTGAAGTAAATCAAGCATATGCTACCAAAAAGTTAAAATTTGTGCCAAAGGTGTACCCTGGATCCAAAAGCACTGAACAGAACTCCTAGTAGTCTTTAAAGAAAGAAAGAAAGAAAGAAAAAAATATTTTCAGTTCACAAACGACAAAAGAAATTCAATAATAATATTAATATTAGATGCTATTTTAAAGATACACGTTTGGAAATTTCGGCGTTGTTTTAAGAACTGAAAGCATATTGCATTATGTAAGTTACAGTAATCATCATCATTATCTTATATTATACAATACCTAATGGAGGCTTGGCGCGTATTCAATTATTAATTCGAACGCTCCTTTTAAAATTTCATAAATGTGTTATAAAAAAAATATAATAAATATGACTAAAAAGAGAAAAATAATTATTTTTAAAGAAAAAATCAAATCGACTTCCACAGTAAAAATGCACAAAATATTATGAAATAAATCTTATTTTCTAAATAATTCCCATTTTAAATTCGGCTAGATTTTTAACTATTTCTCTCCTCAATCTTCATTATTTTGAAGTTGGTACCAAATATTCACTATTTTGAAGTTGGTACCAGCCCATACAATATCCTGATAAACAATATTTTATAGAATAATTTTCATTTGAGTTGGCTGGTCAAATTGTTTATAAAATAAGATTTATTTCATACTTTTTTGTGAATTTTTGCTTTGGAAGTTTTATTTTCCGTGGTGTATTCTATGTCTATGCCAAATAGGCTACTTGAACTACTACTTTTTTTTATCCGAAACGAGTCATAATTAATTGTTCCGTTACCCCAAAAAAATAATAGAACAATATTTAAAAACCATAAAATTCCACAAAACTTTAATTTAAAGTATTTTAAATTTAAAAAACAGCCGAAAACGCCTCCCGCCATGTTTGTCGATAGATAATCTGTGCTCTGACGTCATACTAATAGTAAACAATCACTTGACAGCTCAGTGCACTATGCACGGTTGACAACTATGACAAGGGACGTTTATTTGTTTACTATTACAATGACGTCACATCATGGCCGATCGCACAATGCACAGATAATAGTGTTTTCGTCAGTTCAAGTAAAAAATAATTTTTTTTTTTTTTTTCAAATTAAATTTATTTATCCATCTTGTTATTTTATTTCATGATTTCGCTATATTACGTTTTCCTAAGCCAAGTATTAAAGGAAATACTCATTCAATGTATGAAATTAAGTATAAGTCATGTGGCCTATCTCATCAAAATTTCCTAGTGATTAGTTTACATTGTGGATTTAGGTAAACTATTTTTTCATAAAGATGAAGCTAATTATGTAAAATACATACATCTTTATGGAAAAAAAGTATTATCATTTTGAACAACAGTTAGTTACTGTTTATATCAAAATTATTGTATTATTTTATTCTATTAATTATAATATAATATCTATGGACGCTTTCACACCACGTCAATCTGGTCCAGTAGTAAGTTTATGAAGAACTTGTATAAAGGGTACATATATTTAAGATTTTTATTATTGAATACACATCCATGACTCAGGAACACAGAAAACTTTATGTTCCCTTGACATTGATTGATTCGAATTCGCGACCTCTGACTTGAGAGTTTAGCACCAATGTGCTAACTACTAAGCCACAGAGCTCATATTCTCATTTTGAAAACCTGTTTCTATCAATATAATTTTCTTCTCTAATTAATCCATTCCTTCTTCGTTTTTTTTTCTCATGTGTTCTCCTTTCTTAAATTTAGTAAAATTTATCTTTCCAGATGATATCAAATAACCGTCGCAACGTGGAAGTCATCGGTGTTGACTACGACGTGATACTCCAGTATATGAGGCGGGAGTCGCCCATCATCAAGGACCTGGACGGCCGCATACATATCACTGACCCGTGCCTCGACAACTAGTGTTGCTAGTTGCCAAGTTGCTTCAGTCACCAGTGTTGCCAGTCACCTAACAAGTTGCCTAATGTTGCTAGATATCAAGTTACTTCTAATAAATGAGTCGTATATGTGGTATTGTTTCAAATTAATCTGAATAGACATTCATTGAAGAGTTAAGAACATAACTTACATAACACTTAATTGACCCGACAGACGTTGTTCAGCCTTAACTATGACCTGGATTAAATAAGTAATTTACGCTTGAACGAATATCGAATGTTTGACAGGTAGGAACAGTTAGTATAGGAAAATGTACCTACCTAACTGTCGTTTTTAGTATATTTTGACTCGCAATTTTTCTAAAAATTTTGAAATTATTTTCATGCATTAAGGATATGAATAAATCTTCCCAGAACTTCCACATTTGTTTCAAGATAAAAATGAGCCAAATCGGTCCAGACATTCCAGAGTTTTAGCGAGATGTTTAAATGTTTTGCAATTATTTTTTTTATAAAAAAAGATATTTGCTCGATGGCAGTAATAATAACATAGTAGCCTATTGTGAGTTGCAATGTCTCAACTAATCCAATATCAATGTATCGAGAAGATATTTAGAGCGTTCTCGATACTTAAATATGTTTAAATATAAAGGATTTAAAAAACGGTATCTCCATTTTTTTAGATTCTATATATTTAAACATACAGTACAAACTTTTGCGAACAATTTGTACAGGAATTTTAAAGCTTCTATAAAAACAAGCTGCTTAGATTTCTGACTTAAATCAATTTAAATCATAGCTTTCGGTCCTGGTACAATTAGCTTAGCAATCAGTCTAACATATCGCACAATGTCTAGCAAGTATACATTTCAATAGTTCACTACATGAAAATAAATCACAATTTTGATTTTGCACTCTGAATTGGGTTCCAAATGAAATTGGATATGGTTTGATGAAAATCCGAACGGGCTCAATTGATTAGTCGTGCTTGTGCTGAATTTAAAGTAACTTAGAACGTTTTAATCTAAACGTTCTAGATTTAGAAATTGGTTTAAATAGTCGAATGGAATTGGCTAGCAAAAAAAGACAGTTTTTTCAAAAGTAAAATACACAAAATTTATTTCTGCATTTTGTGTACGAGTCGAAAGATATTTGTTCTGTTTGCTTCGCTTATATTGTGTTCTGTTCCTATCTTTTTGCCATTCAAAGTTAGCTGTTATTTACCTTACCTACTAGCTTACCTACTGTACATTGGCAAACGCGTCCTCGTAAATTTTAAGTTTTCTAAAGACCTGTTTCGCCATCTTCTAATGAGTGTCGGATAGCCTATTAGGATGTTTTGCCACCGCTTATAGAGCCACAGATTCAAAACATGCAAATTAAGTTATCTGACACTTAGCAGCAGTGTCAAACAGACCCGATTTAAAATTTATGATAATCATAATAATAATAAACGTTTATTTGCATAGAATGTAGGTTACAAAAGTTCTTATATTCACCCTTTTAGTACTCCTTTTAAATTTAATTAACTCAAGAAAAGTTTGATTAATACTTGGCAAGCCAGGTAGCAAATACTCATGCAACGTTATCAGTATCTATCTACCTACCATTAAGCTACACAAAACCTTAGGTAACATACTTATTTATTCAGAAAACTTGCAGCTAATTTAAAAATATATAATAACTATATTATGCTAACAACATACCTATAAGCCAATTATAACTTATAAGTTTCATTTATAGCGAGATACAAAATACATATTTTGCAATATTTGTGTGATATTTGCATATTACGAATATTTTTTAAAACTTACATCATATTTTATTTTAGGCAAAAGCATCACTATAAATGATCATCATGATTATTAAGGTCACTAAAGTTAATGTTAGTTGCTAAAATCATAATTTAAGGATTGTAACAATCACTCACCACTAACGACCCCACCGATCAGATTTGCCTCTTCAATGTAATAAGTATGAGGCTCTACACCACGCTCACCTACTGCTTGTATAATATTAGGTCCTTACATATGAAATTAGCGTTTTGTCGTACTGGCCACTTTGATCTCAAATATATCTTCATTAGTTAGGAATACCAATTTCAAATTATATCGCTATTTACTCATGCATTTGTGTTTCGAAAACCGTAATTCATTTGTTTTTTCCTCTTTTGGTTTTTTCTTTGGGTCACTCTGTTTACAAAACGGAAAACTTGAATATCATATTAATTTCGAGTACGAGCTCCTCCATGGCCCCAGTGCTGCAGAAACGGCTCGAAGGATTAATGATGTGTATGGCGGCGGTGTCGCAAAAGAAAACACATATGCGTTTTTGGTTCCAACGTTTTCGTTCTGGAAATTTCGACCTGAATAATGCATGAAGAATTGAAAGACCTTAATAATGAAGAATTGAAGCGGATCTATCGCAAACCACGTCCGAGTTAGCTGCAGGCTGCGGTGTTAGTGATAAAACTGTTTTAATCCACTTGAAGCAAATTGGGAAGGTGAAAAAAGCTTGAAAGGTGGGTACCTCATGAATTGAGTGCAGCAAACCGACAAACGCACGTCGACTGCTGCATTACATTACTCAACCGGCACAATAATGAAGATATTTTAAATTTTAAATCATTACCTGTGATGAAAAGTGAACCTGTACGATAATCGGAAACACTCATCGCAATGGCTGAACCCTGGCGAACCAGCCAAAGCCTGTCCCAAGCGAAAATTTACTCAAAAAAAGTTACTTATGAGCGTTCGGTGGACTAGTACCGGTGTCGTTCACTACAGCTTTCTTAAATCTAGCCAAAATGATTACGGCAGATGTCTATAGCCAGCAACTGCAAATCATGATGGAAAAGCTAGCTACTAAACAACGAGGTTGGTCATTCGCTCTAGGCCACTGCTGCTTGAAGCAGCTTACTGCACAACAGACGGCTACCAAATTAGAGGAGTTTCAATTCAAGTTCCAAGTTTCAAATTGGAATGTCTAAGATATCCACCGTACTCCCCGGACCTTGCTCAACAGATTACCATTTTTTTTTCGAAATTTGGATAACTTCTTGCAAGGGAAAAAATTCAACTCCGATGGGGCGGTCCAAAGCGCCTTCAAAGATTTATTGATTCCTGTCCGAATGGATTTTTTAGTAAAGGAATCAATGAACCCCCTATGAGATGGCAAAAGTGCATAGATAGCAATGGTATATATACTTTGAATAAATATATCATGTTTAAAAAATCGACTTTATGTTCCTCCTTTACAAAACGCCAATTTCATATGTAATGACCTAATATTATGCCATGTACTAAAGTGGCATAGTAGTATTCAAAATTGGCTGTTTTTTCACTTACCGGCACCGTCCCGGCGATGACTCCCACATGACACATGTCGCCGGCCGACCCTTAATACATGACATATCTTCTTATTATTTAATAAAAAATGGATTGCAATTCCAATGTCTCGCTAAAACTCGAGAACTGGACCGATTTGGCTAATTTTGGTCTTGAAATAATTGTGGAAGTTCAGGGAAGATTTAAACGGTGAGAAATTTCAGTTCATGGTCGGGACAGCTAATATTTTATACATTTGCAAAGCCGGCTAGTGGAAAACAGCAGTTAGCTCGTCAGTTAATTAAGCGGCAGCCGGACCGCGGACAGTCCCCAGCGTTGCGGAACAAACAGCCCTGCTTATTCAGTGTACGTTAGTGGCTCCTGCTACACGGCCGATGGGACTAAAATTCTGAATGGAGATAAGCCAATAGTGGTTACACTGTATGTTTTCATGTTAAATTGTAACAATTAAAACGACGTTTGACGGTATCGGACTTTTAGTGAACTGAAGTTAAAAATCCAGGTCAATTTCGAGTCGGACTCGCGCACGCACGGTTGCGTACCATTATATCAATATTTTACATGTTACTTAATATTTCGTTATTTTTGTACGAATATTTCCAAGTAAGCGCATTTATAACTCCTAAACTAACTAAGTTAAAGAAGCCGTTTATAGTTTCCTTTAAAGCTTTCAGCATTAAATGCAGCATTATATGGACTAACATCATGAATTTTTTCAGATTTTTAGAGCCAGTCCGTTTAGCTTTAGAGGGAGGGGGCTTTAAAGTTGAATATCTCGCAAACGGATACCTAAATAAAAAAATAATCCCATCAACCTCGCAATGTTTTTAAAAGACATATTTAATGATAACCCATACTATGAGGTAAGACGCAAGAAAAAAAAATCCCCAATCAAAAATTTTTTTCGTGATTTCATTTTAGCACTTTGTAACGTAATAAACACACATCCATGCAAAATTTCATTTTTCTAGCACTAACTATTTGGACAGTAAGCCGAAGACGGACGGACGGACATGAAGAAACCACAAGGGTTCCGAGACGTAAACTACGGAACCCTAAAGAGTAGGCTAAATACTGTATATATATTATATTATTATGAATTATGATGATGACAAATTTGTCATTATAATATAAATTCAATCGCAGATAAATTACTACTGAATCAAAAAAGCATTTTATATAACCATTAAAAAAAAAACAGTGAACAAATTAAGAATCGAAGCCACGTTCTAACCGACCGCCACTGGCTAGATTACAATCGGAACGGAACGGAATAAATACAGATAAATTTCATTAATTTCAGCGCTGTCCCAAAACATTCCCTGACAGGAACACAAACTAGAAAAGTTAGCTGCGACCGTGTTGTCACGTAACAAAGTGGACAAGGTTCTAATGGAACCTGCGCACTCCGCAAATCCAATACATCTAGTTTTAAACAGTCGTTATAATGAGCGGCAAATCTGGTACGAATTAGCTTTGAATATGGATGCTATTTTCTATTTATAAATCAACATTGACCCGTAACATAGGCACTATTTGCGCACACACATATTAGGAGGCGTCCTTAAAGCACGTGATGTGATGATTTTAGTTACCAAATCCCACTTGGGAGCGGGGGGGGGGGGGGGGGGGGGGGCCTCAGCAAATTACACGATGTAATTTTTAAATAGGTGCATGATTGTTTATTGATAAAAATGGGTTTAAATTGCTTTTAAACTTTTTAAATGTCTAGTAATATTTATCGTGGCTATCCGAATAGTTTAGTTGTATTTACCGAGTATTTAGTAGTTAGTAACTTTAAGTAGCTTAAGTTAGCTTTTACTTAGCTTTGTTTACTCAACTCGATGTCATAATGTAGAACTAAATTATTGTATTCTCATAAACTTCAAACCGACGTCAAACCAGTTTTGATTGGTCCAAAGTCCAAAAATCAGTTTATGAAATTAAGACGATTCATTTATAATTCAATAAAAGTAAATTGAAAGTGTAAGCTAATTACGATAATTGGGATCAGGCTGTAGTCCACCTGATATCACTATTCTCACTCCCAAAAAATCTGCTATTTTTGTATTTTACTTCTGAGCGTCTTTTCAGGACTCGAGTGCCGATTAGTGCACTATAGCAATCATCAATACCTACGGTCCATTTTGGGCGTAAAAAAAGTCTGTCATTCGTTACTGTCGGGCGACGGTGATGAATAAAAGTGGTTGGCCATATGGGCATATGGTTGGACCTTTCATCACCGTTTCATCACCGTTTCAAGATCGGAACTACAAATTCATATCTTATGTCATAAAACTGATCACACAAAAGGAAATAAGCACTAAAACCTGGTTGAAACATTTAAAATGTATTGAACATTCTAGTCATACGTTTCAGTTCAAAAGCTTTAAACATGATGCGATGAATTATCACAAAAACTCAGTGCAATCCCTTTGGTCTTAACAATGTCAGCTCTCTAAACTACAACTGTTTAACATTGTAAAATGCTTTATTTAACAAAAGATTCAATCCAAGTAGTTGTAATGCTGATCGCTGCGAATGCACGTGACGCCATTACGTCCTGTACGTGATCTTCTTCAGCTTATGCTGCCCTGGTATTTTGTCTCCGGATAGTTCTGGAAAGTAAAATATATTAAGGTCGTATTCCTAAGCAGATAGGTAAGTTTAGATTTACATAAACAAAGGTCATTGCACTAATTTGCATAAGCTCAGGAATTGCTGGAATGGTTTTGGTGTCTGATATATATTAGGTTCATCTTCGTTTCGTTTCAGAGCAGTTTTCAAACTTATCCATCGCAATAAGCAGGTAGGTATACTTTATAGGCCTCCCATATGGACTACCAAAATATAGATAGATTTTTACCCGACTACGGCGGAGCCAAAAGTAAGGGAAATGATATTGGCGCCTATATACTACTGGTCCGATTTTAATAAATTAGGTTTCAATAGATTCGTAATAATAGCCCGGCTAACATAGGCTATGGAGATTACGTAGTCGGGTTATAGTTTTTTTTTTTTATAAAAATTGTAGTTATTATTCAACACTATTTGTGTACACATCGTGGAGCTGGTTTAATTGAAATTGCAATATAATGAAAACAATTGTGGTGCCCTTGCAGAGTAATTTTGAATTTTATACTTTGGGTATACTCGTAATTTCTTAATGGCGACTTTCAGTATATTGTTCAGGCAATAGCAAGATCATATGACATGGCTTCAGTACAAAAATAATAATAAAACGCCCAAGTGCGAGTTGGACTCGCACACGTAGGGTTCCGTACCATTATATCAATATTTTACATGTTAACTTATAATTATTTTGACGACCTCTGTGGCTCAATGGATAGCGTGCTGGCGCTTAAGCCGGAGGTCGCGGGTTTGAATCCCGCCAGGGAACAAATAGGTTTTCTATTGTATTATATAATAAAAATCTTAAATATAAGTATACAAGGGCTGCACTAAAAGTATCGGGAATGGAATATTTCCACTGTTCCTGTCATATTAAAATCTTTTTAATTTAAAACTCCTTGGTTTTAAAAATCGAATACCGTTTATTTATTTAAAAAAAGATTCTCGGTCTTGTCACAAGGTCTTGTCAAACTTGTTTAGTTGTTGAGAAAATGGAATTGACTCGAGAAAATTCTAGAGCGATGATTTATTATGACTTTCGAAGTGGTTTAACACAAAAACAGTGTGTTGACCGGATGATTTCTGCATTTGGTGATGAAGCCCCATCCAAAACCACAATTTATCGCTGGTTTGCTGAATTTCAACGTGGACGTGTCAAGCTCAGTGATGATCCCCGTCAAGGTCGTCCAAAAACTGCAGTCACCCAAGAAAACGTTGATGCTGTGCGTAAGCTGATTGAGGAGACCGACATGTGACATACCGCGAAATTCAGGCAACTTTAGACATTGGCATGAGTCAAATACAAATAATCTTGCATGAACAATTAGGTGTAAAAAAGTTGTTTTCCCGATGGATACCGCATTTGCTCTGTGAAGAGCAAAAGCGGCTCGCGTTACTTGGTGCGTCAGAACTCTCGAAAGATTCCACGCAGGATCCTCAAATGCTGTATACAACATCGTATCAGGTGACGAATCCTGGATATACGCGTACGAACCCGAAACAAAAAACCAGTCACGAGTTTGGGTGTTCGAAAATGAGTTAAAGCCAACAAAAATTGTTCGTTCACGGAGTGTTGCAAAAAAATGGTGGCCACGTTTGTCTCCAAAACCTGCCATGTTGCGACTATTCCTCTTGAGGGACAAAGAACGGTTAATGCAGAATGGTATGCTACCATTCGTTTGCCACAGGTCGCTTCCGAACTCCGTAAAGAGAACTGCAACCGCCGCATCATCCTCCATCACGACAATGCGAGTTCTCACACACACACAAAAGAGTTTTTAGAGCAAGAAATCATAGAATTATTAGACCATCCGCCGTACAGCCCCGACCTAAGCCCTAATGATTTCTATACTTTCCCTAAAATAAAGAATAAATTGCGTGGTCAGAGATTTTCATCACCTGAAGAAGCTGTGGACGCCTACAAAACGGCCATTTTGGAGACCCCAACTTCCGAATGGAATGGTTGCTTCAATGATTGGTTCCATCGTATGGAAAAATGTGTCAAATACTTCGAAAAGCAATAAATACATTTTTAAATAGTAATGTTGTGCCACTTCCTTGATTCCCGAAATTTTCAGTGCCGCCCGCCCTCGTAGCATAAAAAGTATTAATTATATTCCGTTGTCTGGTATCCGTTACACAAGTTCTTCGAGAACTTACCAGATTGACGTGGTGTGAAAGCGTCATTAGATATTATTTCGTTATTTTTGTACGAAGTTTTCCAAATAAACGCATTTTACAAGTTAAGCGTCTATAACTCCTGAGCTAACAAAGATATCTAAGCCGTTATAGTTTTCCTTTAAAGTTCATCTCATGTACTACTACTCGTATTATGAATTTTTCAGATTTTTTGAGCCAGCCGTTTTAGCGTTTGGACGCCCGGTGGGACGCCCTATTTTAATGAAAAAAGCGCTTTACAGTTGAATATCTCGCAAACAGATACGTAAATCAACGGCGTCGTAGCAACCTCTCAATGTTTTAAAAGACATTCTACTTTTCATTCAAAACATTCTACTTCAGGTGCCCCAAAAACCATATTTTTCTTGTGCACGCAAAGTTTCATATTTCTAACACTCACCGTTTGGACGGTAATCCGAAGACGGACGGACGGACGAAAACTATAAGGGTTCCGAGACGTAAATTACGGAACCTTAAATAGGACACACGAGTATCACATGCGGACATTAAAGTATGAGAGGAATTTTCCGCTAGCAAAAGTCGTGTACGTGCGTGAAATGTTTACAGTATAATGTATAACAGAATTGAAGGAAATATACTTAATTGTTACTTTGCGATATTGGATAAGACTGATTATCTGAAGAGTCCCCGTAACATATTCCGAATCATTATCATCGTACCAAAGATTTCGAAACTAAAGATAGGCTACGACGCACATTTGACAGAATAAATCTCCATACAAGAAAAAGTTACGCCATCTTGATTTCACCATACCTCAAATATCAAAAAGGCCCCAAACAACCCCAAAAATTGAGGTCATTTAAGTGGAGACAGTTTTTAACCGACTTCCAAAAAAGCAGGCGGTTATACGTTCAGCTGTAGATTTTTTTCATGTTCAACGATAACTCCGCCGTCTGTTGACCGATTTTCAAAATTCTTTTTTTAATGTATTGGGTATAATCCGAAATTGGACGTTGAAATCTCGTAGTCACCAAAGCGGTGACCTGATGATGGCATACATGAGGAACCGAGGGAACTACCCGAAATTTATAAGGACATATATAGTGATTTTGACTTTTTCTGAAGTAACCCAAGCATATGCTACCAAAAAGTAAGATTCTGCACCAAGGTCTACCCTGGATCCAAAAACACTAAACAGAGCTCCTCAGTCTTTAAAAATACGCGTTTGCAAATTTCGACATTGTTTAAAGAACTGCAAGCATATACCGCCATTATATAACTTACAGTAATCATCATCATTATCTTATACACAATACCTTATGGAAGCTTGGCGCATATTCAATTATACATTCGATCGTTTATTTTAAACGTTCTTAAAATGTGTTAATAATAATTTAACAAATATCACTAAAAGGGGAAAAAATATTATTTTTAAACAAAAAATTAAACCGACTTCCAAAGTAAAAATGCACAAAAAAGTATGAAATAAAACTTATTATCTAAATAATTCGCCTTTCAAATTTGGCTAAAATTTTAACCATTTCTCTACTCAATCTTCAAAATTTTGAAGTCGGTTTTTTACTTTGGAAGTCGGTTTAATTTTTGTATCGACATTCTTCGCCCATAGTATAGACTATAGTTAAACATCTATGGTTTACATTGACTACTGAGTTACTGGCGTCCCCACTGCTGGATTATTAAAAAATATAAAGTCTATATTTTTTATAATCTAGATTATAAAAAAATATATTATACGTATAATCTCAAAAACAAACTTTTTCTTTACTCACGGAAAATTAATATAATTCTAGAGGAGATATTAGGTTTCTTTTGCCTCTTAGATACGAAATAAAAAATGTTAATGTTATTTATCGAATGTGGAAGACAGATGGACATACGTCGTGTAACAAGACTGTAGTGTGTGTTGTTGTTATCTTACAATTAAAAATGAATTGTAAAACCTGTGTCTCGCTAAAATTCGAGAATGGCTGGACAGATTTGGCTAGTTTTGGTCTTGAAATAATTGTGGAAGTTCAGGGTAGGTTTAAACGGTGAGAAATATTGGAAAAAAAATGCGAGGAAAAGACTAAAAATGACGATTGGACATTGTTAAGACAAACAACGTACGTCTTTCTGTACACCTTCCTCCACATAAACTTTAACTGTGCCAAATTCACACAATTGGATATTTTTCTAAATGTAAAAATTTAGTTTTTTTTTTTTTTTTAATAAATTAAGAAACAATTTGGTATAACAACATGATAAAAGTAAAAAGAATTAGGATTTTATATGACTTTCGAAGTCACAAAAAAGTTGAAATATTTTTTTAAAACATTAGTGTATACCTAAAACCTACATAATTAGTTTACTTACATCAAATAGAAATAAAAAGATGATGAGATGAAATAAAAAGAAGAGATCATAAAAAGATTTACTATGGTATGTATCAACACACGCGCAAAATTTTGTGAATATGGCCATACATTTCGTAGCAACATTAATAGCGTGTGACGTCACCTGCTTGTACGTTTTTTATATGGGTCACGAGACTAAAAAAAAATACCGTAATACGGTATTTTCCTGTATATTTTTTTACATAATTTATATGACTATTGTACATAAAGTTTTTGCTTCACGATTATATATGATTAACTGTTTCCCGCGGCTCCGCCCGCATAAATATATTATCGGGTATCCCACGGAAATACTGTACTTTTCCGGGATAAAAAGTAGCCTATGCTTCAATCCAGAGTCTATACTACAACCATACCAAACATCAAAATCCGTTCAGTAGTTTTGGCGTTAATAGTAACAAACATCTATCCATCCATACATCCATCCATCCGTCCATCCTCACAAACTTTCAAATTTATAATGATATTATTATAGTAGGATTCGATCCATTTTAATCTAAAATAGTTTTCATTATAATCCACGGATACATGTCCACCAATATATCCATTCTCCGTGTATTATTGTATACAATATATTGTGTCAGTTACAATATATTGATGGCTTAGTGCGATGGAAAATCACTGGAACGTTCGCGTTATACTAACCAAAGAGCATTATGATCTCATAAATGATTGCCGATTGTGGAAACCAGTTAACCTGACTCGAGTTAATTAACTGAAATATTGTTATAGGCATTAGTTTTGAAATCCCGTATTGGTGCTTTATTGTGAAACCTTAGACCAAATAAAAGAAAGAAGACAGCTGTCTTCAGATTGTTATTTGGTCAGAGGTTTTACTGTGTGCTTCGCAGAAGTCTAGGGTGTCAGTCCAAACTACGTCTCGCCGTATAATTGCACACATGTAACGAAACTATGCCTTACCTGGGGAGCTGTCGCGGTGTGTGGTTTTTTTACCCGCGGCGGAACAGAGACGGTACACGCGGACATACAAAATCCGGCCTCAGTTTTTGTTTGACAAAGCTATGTCTTCGCTTTTTTATTTGGTCTGAGTGTGAAATGAGATAGTAAAGTGCCATTGGTGGACATTAAAATAATTAAATTAAAAAATCCCTAAATACCTAACACCTTCCTCTGTTCATATCAAATTTAATCTAAGCGTAAACGAAACAGATTGAGTTCGACCAAATTTGTGTCCTGGCATCCTACTGATATTATGAATGTGAAAGTTTGTGCGGATGGATGGATTACTCTTTCACGCAAAAACTACTGAACGGATTGCGATGAAAACTGGTATGGGACAGTTTAGGCTCTAGATTAAAACATATGCTACTTTTTATCCCGAAAAAGTACAGTACCTATTCCTGTGGGATACCCGATATTTACGCGGGTGGAGCCGTGGGAAAAAGCTAGATTATTTATAAATAACTAGCTTTTACCCGCGGCTCCGCCACTTCCACAAGAATTCCACGGGAATACTGCACTATTTTGGTATAAGAAGTAGCCTATGTGTTATTCCAAAGCTTAAACTCCTATCATACCTTTCATCAGAATCCGTATAGTAGTTTTTGCATGAAAGAGTAACAAGCATCCATCCATCCATCCTCACAAACTTTCGCGTTTATTATAGTAGTTACGGGATAAAAGTAGCCTATGTATTATTCCAGAGCTTAAGCTACTACCATACCAAATTTCGTCAGAATTAGTACACTAGTTTTTGCATGAAAGAGTAACAAACATCCATCCATCCTTACAAACTTTCACATTTATAATAGTGGTATTAAATTTATATATAAAAGTATAATTGTCTTTTTGTTCATGTGTAGATAAAATCGGATCTGTGAAGAGTACGTATAGTTAAAAGTCAGTTGTTGCGGTTGTCCGTCACCTTAACTGGCTGCGAGAATCGCTTACCATCAGGCGGCCCGTGTAATCATTTGCCGGGCCCATTCCATAAGAAACAGTCCGAACAAAACTTGCCTAGAAACCAGTAAAGAAAAAAACCGGCCAAGAGCAGTCGGACTGGCGCACGTAGGGTCCCGTAAAAAAGTCTGTCCCCTTGTATATTAACTAATATTTATTTTATTTTGTTTTTAGTATTTTTTGTTATAGCGGCAACAGAAATACATCATCTGTGAAAATTTCAACTGTCTAGCTTTCGTGGTTAAGTAGATACAGCCTGGTGACAGTCAGGCGGACGGACAAACGGACAGGCAGACAGACAGCGAAGTCTCCAGTCCCGTTTTGGTCTCCATACCCATTGGGTATGGAACCCTAAAATCCTTTCTTTGCCTATCGTTATTTGAGTAAGTTTTGGAGTAATTACAGGGTCGTGGAACTAATACAAAACCAACACGAAAACTGTCGGTCACGCGTTAATTTAATTATTTTCCTAGTGGCGAAAATATTATTGAAATTCATTTGTTCAAGGGAAAATTGGGTTCAAGTGTCAAGGATTTTAATTTTGTAATTTAATTTTTTTAATTTCAGTAACGATTGCCGGGTCCATTTGTTATTTCGTTACCTGTTCAAGCAGCGTACATATTTTATGTTTTTGCAGGATATTGTAACAACTCAATTAGGTACATACACTCTTCCTCACTTGCAACAAAACCGGGAGTCGTTATCATTTTTGGACAAGTACGACCATGGAGCAGATATAGAATACTTGACCAAAAATAATATTTTGACTTTTGATCTCGGTTCGGAGTGCTAAGTGTGAGTTTTTCTTTTCGCATTCGATCGTGAGCACGTTTAGCGCTTACTAGGAATTTGTATGTGATTTGTACAGCGCCACCTAGTTGTAATCGCGACAACTAGGTCAATTCACATACAAATTCCTAGTAAGCGCCAAATGCGCTCACGATCGAATGCGAAAAGAAACCAAAAAAAAATACATACAGCCAAACGTATAACCGCCTCCTTTTTTTGAAAGTCGGTTAAAAACTCACACTTAGCACTCGGTTATCATGAAATAAATCTTATTCATTGTCTTTATTACTAAAGACCATGTGTGATGTACATTGTACATATTATCTATTATATAAAGTAACATGTCCTGACTGACTGAATCATCAACGCTGAAATCAAAACTACTGAAGATAGAAACGTAATACTTATTTGGACCGTGGCTTCCTTTTATGACGTATAGGTCCACTACGAAGGGATTTTGCGAAATTCACTCCCTAAAGGTATAAAAAGGGGTATCAATATTTGTATGTAACATTTTTGTTTGTGGTCAGATCTGTTTGGAATTTCGTGATATTGCTCTTTGTCGTGATTTTCGTGATTTACTAAAACTGTAATTTAAAAATTTGTAAAATTAGATTTTATGGAGTAAAAAGGGGTAGGTACTTTGTAGGGGAAAAAATATTAAATGGGCTATTTGGCTTGGAACTTCGTAAATGTAGTCCTAAAAGAAAATAAGTAAGCACATGTTTCATAATTTTTCGATATTCAACACCTAAAGGGATGAACCCCCGTGAGAATGTATTTTTTCTAGAGTCAGACTCATGCTTGACCATATGGGTTGTATATTTTTGAAATGGTCTCTTCAAGCTCTTTATTTTGATACGCAAACCTTCCAAAAAACCTTCTGCAGTCAGGTAATACATACATAAACAACCAAAATCATTTTCCTTCTTTTTGGCTTCGCCGTAGTAGGGTAAAAAGGGTTCCGTTTCCATTTACTATTTCCACGCAAACGAAGTTGCGGACACCAGCTATCTAATTATATAAAAATAAACCGCTCGCGCTAATACGCCGCTATAACCATGAGAAAAAGTTATAATTGATATTTGAGAAGAAGAAGAGTACTTCCCAAGTTATAACTTGGGAACGGCTGGACCAATTTGGCGAATTTTGGTCTTAAAATAATAATTGTGAACGTTTAAAACTGTGAGAAATATTGAAAAGAAGGCGAGGAAAATACTTAAAATGACAATTGAATTTCCCCATACTAAGTGTTCACGTTGCTCAATTTGTTTACCTGTTTGGTTTCTTTCAGAAAAGTCGACCAACAGAAACTGCGGTGAAATATCTCTTTAACGTGAGCTCTGAGTGACTAATTTCGCCGAATAGGTAAGTGAGGACATGGAAGACATAATAAAAGGAAAGGGATGCACTTGTAACTCCTCTTACAGGAGGTTGCATAAAACAGCGTTATGAAGAAAATATCGTCTGTAATGCAAACGTCAGTGGTGGTACTGCCACCCGAAGACTGGGACTATGTGATCCGGAATTCGGCGGGCTCGGGAAAATTTCGAGCACTGAAAATAAAACTCTGCGCTAATACAATAGAGTTGAAAATCGAATTAGAGTCGAGTTGTCTTAAATGACATTGACACACGACACTTGTGTGTTTGATTTTCAGCTCTATTGTATAAGCGCAGAGTTCTATTTTCGATGCTCTGAATTTTCCCCTGTCTACCGGATTCCGAACAATATAATTAGGTATATTTGTTTCCTGTGTATGTAAATAATTAATTTTACACATTGCCCGTTTTGTCTTTTGTGACAAAATATGAATAGTTTTCTGCTTGTGGGTTGCTTGGAAGAAATTGCTGCATAGCAGTAAAGCCGCTCTTTGTGTTTGTACTAAGTAGTGATGTTTTCGTACTTTTAAGTTCATTTGGTATGCAGTATGTACGCAATAAAGAATATTCATTCATTCATTTATAGTCCCAGCTTTAGGCTTCACCTCAAATGTCAGATTTGACAACTCGACACTTGACATTTCAATTTTCAGCTCTATTTTAATGGCGCAGAGTTCGTTTTATTATATTTGCCGTGCTGTTTTTGTTGACGCGACTACAAAAAAGTTCTCGTGGAAACGAAGGCTACGAGCTGCAGACTAACATAAGAAGTGCCATATCAAGTTGCAGTGCCATATTAATGGCTCCCACACTGATTACGGTGCCGGTGGCCGGTTTTATTTGAAACCAGAACTTGAAAACAACATTTTTTGCTGTTCCCACGCGGGGATCGAAACCCACAACCTCCGGAGTCGAGAACCGAGCTCCGAGCCACTGGCCCACGGAGGCGTCAGTAGAATATTGCTGTATTATCAACATTTTACACGACTAACCGCCTTTTACTCCACTGCGGTGTCCTGAGTGATAGATGCTCCTTGTTTTATTCCTCGTTCAACACAGTGTAAAATCATCCAACGATAAATTACCCAGAAAATTAAGAATGCACTGGACTCGCGTGCATTCTTAATTTATTATACAACAAGGATGTGTGCTTAAGATGCAACAAAGTAAATAATCAGAAATAGATATATACAATATCTACACTAATATCATAAAGAGGAAAAGTTTGTTTGTTTGCCATGATTAGGCTCCGAAACTACTGGACCGATTTTGACGAAATTTGACACATAGAGTAGACCACGGGTGAGGATATAGACTACTGTTATCGCGGTAAAATGTACTATTTCCGCGAGATTCAACACTTGCGCGCACGAAGTTGCGGCCAAAATCGAATCTATAATAAAATATAGGTACACAATATGTCGTTTTTATATAAAATTTGTTGAGCATACAATAATTATAGGAAAAACAAATCAGCAGTAGGTTAGCACGGTGAAAAAACACAATTTTCCCCAGTAGTCGTTACGATAAAGGTCAGTTATTATCTGGTCATTAATTGAACCTACTAATATTATAAACTAGCCGTTGCCCGCGGCTCCGCCCGCGTAAACTTACTATAAGTATCCCTCGAGAACACTACTTTTTCGGGATAAAAAGTAGCCTATGGGTCTAAAAAGGCCACTAGGTGTTTCATTTTTTTTTCATACAAAAATCGTGAAATGGTTAAATGGCTACATGGTTCATTTGATTTTATCATATTACAAAACATCAATTTTGACAGTTTTAAATATTATGTCGTAAATATAAATATTTCGTATAATATAATTCGTAAAATGGCACACTTAATATGAGTTGAAAAAAATATATGAAACATAATAATATGAAACACCTAAAGTGGTCCTTTTAGACCCCCAGATACTATATTTATGCGGGTGGAGCCGCGGGAAATAGCTAGTAATTCATAATTTCTATTTCATTTATAAACCCCTGTTTTCATTCAGTAGCTTTATCAATACCAAGTTGATTTTTAGGGTAACGTACCCAAAGGGGGTACAAACGGGACCCTATAATTACACTGTCCGTCTGTCTATCTGTCCATCTATCTGTCACCAGGCCGTTTCTACCATGTTAGCTAGACAGTTTAAATTTTCAAATATATAATATAATGTAAACGGCTTCTCAAAAATATAAAAATAACTATCTGACCAAAATCAATGTACATTAATTAATGTATACATATATATTTATAATGTATATTGGATGGTTGCCTGGAAGAAATCGCTTTTTAGCCATAAAGCCGCCAGAATTGTATTGATTTATCTAATATTTAAATGTTTTACTATTAATTTTGTGGAATGCAATAAAGTATATATATTTCCGTTGCCGCTATAACAACAAATAATTAAAACCAGATTAAAATAAATAGGTATTTAATGGGGGTTCATGGGGGGAATCATTCATAGTGAAACATATTTTTATAAGACATTTCTAATAGTATCTTCATTTTGAAGCTCGTTTGTTGATAGAACAATTTCGTGTAATCCTACTATAAACTACAGAGCTTTTCCATTAGTTTCTATATTACATTCTAATGTAATATAGAAACTAATGGAAAAGCTCAGTTTTGAACTTTTCATGTAACCGGGAAAAGTGAAAATGAATATTAAAATAACAATTAATTAAATTAGAAAAATGGTGATTAATATCAGTTCACCCACGTTGGCAGGAGCTGGAAGTCTGGACTTAACTTTTCTTTTCAGCAAGTCCCAAACGTGCTCTATTGGGTTCATATCCGGTGATCTCGCCGGCCACTCCATAACAGTGATATTCATATCATTAAGATAAGCTTGAGTTACCCGAGCGGTATGCGGCCGAGCATTATCCTGCATAAAAACAAAATCGTCACCGATATATGGGGCAAACGGTACGACATTTTCTTCTAAAACTTCTCTGATATAGCGGTCTGCAGTCAGACTCCCTCTGTCAATCACTACCAAGTCTGTGCGAGCTCCCAAACAAATGCCCGCCCAAACCATTATTGATCCACCACCGTATGCAACTGTAGTTTCAAAGTTTGTCTGAATGTATCGTTCTCCTTTGCGTCTGTATATTCTTTGCCTGCCGTCAATTTTATTTAAGAGAATTCTGCATTCATCACTAAACAATACCTTACTCCGCTTACTTGGTCCGCGTTCCAAAGTCGATGTTCCTGAGCAAAAGTTAACCTGTTTCTACGATGATTTACCTCGAGCCTTTGAGCCTTGGCGGGCACAAATGAACCCAAACCAGCTTCTTCGAACCTTCTTCGTACCGTACGCTCACTTACGGTTACACCCTGCACTGCTTCTAACTCATGTCGGGCTTGGACGGCCGTCAAACGGGGGTTCCTACGTACACGAAGCCGAATGAAACGATCATCCCTACTCGAAGTGCGTCTTTTTCTGCCTTGTCCTGCTCTTCTCACATAAGTACCGGTCTCCCTGACCGTTGGATACTGCGATGGATCGTTGAAACTGGTCGATGAAGATCTCTGGATATCACTCTGTAGGTTTGACCATTTCTTCGCATTTCAAGTGCCCTGGCAATCTCCGTTGGGGCTAAGTCAGGCATAATTCAGTCCTCAACTCCAAAAATATACGCCATTAAAAAAAACTAACAAAAAACAGCATTTCAATGAAATTTTAAATCAAACTCAGAAGGAAGAAATACTCGAAGTTCGCTCTAGATAAGGTGTATTTGAATAAAATTAAAACAATTGCATAAAATGTGATGTTCAGTTGTTTTCTTAATTTGAAAATATTTCTTTTTAAATTAAATGACGTATAAACCAGCCAGCAACCTTATATGATAGGTACTGATATCAAACCTTTATTTTATGTTCCGCTAAATATGCCGGTGTGTGTAGATCACGGATCCTTAATTTTACACGACGTCCATTTTCAGGGCTAAACGGGACATTATTTTGAGGGCGACATGCAAAATTAATTACCCCTATTATCCAAAGCTTTGGCAACATCTACGTTGGTACCTAAGTACTTCGTACACGCTCGCGCTGGTTTAGCTACACCGTTTGCTTCACGTTAAATAATTTAAACTTTAATATTTAAATTTTAATATCATAAACTCTTGTTTTTTGTAGCAAATCCTGAGAAATTAAAACAGAAAACATAAAATTTAGCGAACGTCCGTGCTAATTAAAAGTAGGTATAGTTTGCAAGCCCCTTACGAAAAATAGCATAACATTTGAATTTAATGTAGCGTTCATACTAAGTATTATTGTTCTTATCCTCGACTAGCTGGTACCCGCAACTTCGTTTGCTTGGAAATAGTAAATGGTAACGTAACCCTTTTGACCCAACCACGCCGAAGCCAAAAGGAAGGATAGTGATTTTGGCAGTCTATGTATGTATGTATGTGTGTATGTATGTTTCTTCCCTTGTAGCGTCTAAGCTCCTGGTCTGATTTTAATAAAATATGAGGTGTCAATAGTTTCGTAATGATGCCGCGGGTAACATAGGCTAAGTATATATTTTATTTCAACATTTTGTATTTCGAAATTTTAACCTCAGATAGTCCCTAATCTTATATCTTATACTTTAAACGAGCAATTCTTGTATATTTATATGTTTCTGTGATCTCGGAAACGGCTCTAACGATTTCGCTGAAATTTGGTATATGGGGGTTTTCGGGGGTAAGCAATCGATCTAGATTAGTCTTATGTTTGGGAAAACGCGTGTTTTCGAGTTTTCATGCGTTTTTCTGTCCACGCAGAATATGGGCACTAATTTTGTCTTATCGGCCAATGTCCGTCTAGTCCAGCGGGTTAAGACGCGGACTGCAAACAACGAGTATTATGGGTTCAAACCCGATCGGTGACTTACTTTTGTTTATTTTTATATGTTCAAGTTTATATATAATTTTTTAATTTTTATTGTTTTTAGATAAATTTAAAAAAATGTTGTTAATGTTTGAGATAACAATATATATTTCTCTTAAATAAACGTGTTACATTTACCTATACTGATTACGTGAATAAGATTTATGCTTTCGAGTTTTTATTTTATCGAGACTTATGAAACAATAGTGTGTGGGAAGAGTGGATGCCCCAAAGGGAGATCTCCGACCAAGCGAGGTGCTATGCTTGAGTCTTGATTGAGTCGGCCAGTTCCGACTCACTGGGACTCTCTGGCACTGGCCGACACAAGCAAGACGACTCAAGATTCGACCTCAGGTCTTCGGGGGGAGTGATGTGGCGGACCAATTAGTGCCACAATCCTGAATCGCGCTATCGAAGTTTTCCAAGATCGGCGGTATATATACAACACCTGAAATTACTATAAGTGGGCTTCGGCCTGACCGAGCATAGCACCTCGCTCGGTCGGAGATATCCCTTTGGGGCATCCACTCTTCCCACAAGTGCGAAACGAAAAATTTACCGATAATTTTAAACACAGTGTCTCGGGTAATTTTTTTGATGCCATCTCTCGGATAATGCCTAAAAACTAACTACTACGCCTCGCGTAATGCGTATTGACCAAATTGAACCATAGCTCACGAGCTATGTAATAAGAGAAATTGACAATAGATGGCGTTACTCTGTTACAAATGCGCAACACAGTATGGAAAGAAGTTTTAGGTTAAGGCCTGATTAAACTAGCCTACTGTTCATTATGTAAACATAAAATAATTTTCTTTAAAATAAAGCAATAAAATAAAGTCTATGATTTGTTTATTTTAAAGACTGAATGATGATGATCAGAAATATCTAAGGTATAAGCTGTGATAGTCTTAGGGCACTACTTTGGTGGCCCATTTTTTTTTATTATATTTTAATATTTGACCTTTCATTCTGAAAAAGGACCTAAAAAAAAAAAAGTAAAAAAAGCCTTCATGTGATCATAACAGTTTTTAGGATCACTGAAATCAAACACCTGATCTGCACAGAAATCGATTGTAAATAATAATAATTGTCAGTTCACATTTTACTTTTTAAGTTTGTGTAGATTATCACCTAAACACCACCATATTACAATAAATAGTAATAACCGAGCATAACTCGGTCGCCCAGGTACTTATTAGTTATTCATTAAAATTTTGTGACTGTATGTGGATAATTTTATTTTTTTAATTATTATTATAGTGACTTGGCAATGAGCACAATGAGAAAATACTTGATAGCTTATGACGTAAGAAAAAAGGAAAGCAATGTCAATATATTAGTTACTTTTTTGTGAATCTAATAAGAATGGTATTAGTAGTATTAATTTAATATTATTAATATTATATTATATATTATATATTATACTATTGTATAATATTATTTTATTAATTTAGTATTATTAATATTAATCTACTTTTATTTGATTTAAATTTATCTAGGACTAGTAGTGATAATAAAAACTTATTTGAGTATTATTTTTTTCTACAGTGTTACCGTTTATTTATTATTTCTTTTTTTTTATTGTTAAAATTCCTACGCACCTAGATATTAAAGCCTGTTATTAAGAATTTGTTGATTTTCGTGTAAATCGCCAATTTCTTTATAAATAAAAGTAAGTATTAAAAAAAACAGTGATCATAATAAAAACATAGTTTTTTTCTATTATTTGAAAAGTGCCCATAAAAAACGAATATTCGAATAGCAAAATTTTCGAATATTTGCAAGCCCTTTATTACATCAAAATAAAAAAATATTGATAGTAAGTTTTCCTAATGAAGAACAAATTGTGGAAAATAATTCTAACTTTAAACAAACTCGTTGTTATACGTTATATTTACACACAACTTGGTTTAAAAGGAGTATTTTGTTAAAAATAATTTTCTTCATGTGTGCCGTCCTTTAATACTTTGCAGAATTTGTACCACAACATTAATACTATCATAAAGCGCAATAATACAAATGTGTTTCTAAATACAAGGTTTTGATTCCTGTTTGGGACATTAATTAAAAAGAAAAACCAAATATGCTTTTTTATCGAAATAATAGTAGTTGTAGGATTAGGATGGGTAACAGCAACACTTCTAGACTGCTCTACCCAATAGACCCACGTCGGTGGTCGGTATTGCTAGAGGTAGCTTGAGCTCCCCACCTAGGCCATAACTAGTTACCCCTACTACGACACCGACACCCCCCCACGAGTGTGCATGTTTATATTTATTATTATAAGTGTCAATACACTACATCTACCTTTTACAAAATTGAAAAACAAGAATATATTTTTTGTCATAGAGCAATCTACCACCGGTTCAACCCTAACCCTCCGAGAAGAACCGATGAAATAAACTCGGTCGGGCGCCACCTTTCCCCAAATAGATGGAAAAATTACAATGTAAACATAATATAAATAACAATGTAATAAGTACACAGAAACAACCTTGCAAGGTTCCATATTGTTTCCAAAGTCTGCATTCGTTGACAAAATATATTAGCAATTTACTATCTTTATAAACAATAATAGAATATCAAAATATATCGTTTGAATTATTACTCATAATTCAAACGATATCCTATCTTGTGATTTGTATAGACAGTATTCCGTCACTAAACTCTTTTAAATTCAGTGGCTCTTATAATCATTGGTTGAATGTTCAGAGACAACTAACCCGTCTCATACAAACTTAATTTAGATAACAACAACCTTAATTATCTTAAAATACACTATAATATTGCCACGGGTAAGCTATCTACTTATTTAGAGCTTTAATACACACTTTAAATATCGACTTAGTCCAAGAATACAAAATGTATGTAAAGTGCACATATAATGGTTAGGTGGATATAAATCTTTGTTTAGATTTGACGTGGTTAGGGGTCCACTTAGGTTTGACATTAGTTGTCACCTTAACACCGCTTTCCGCAGTTTATTCATAGCACATTTCTACCAAATGTACGTCATAGCGCATTCTTAGTTTTGAAATCTTTCTTTAATCAAACCATAAATCTTAAGCAACCAGAATGTAATTTTACAATGACGGTAAATTGTAAGTCAAAGTACCTAGTGGTATTATAATCCGTTTCCAACAATGATACTAAAATGAAAACTGTATATTTATCACGAACGCTCGAAAATTGAGCGTCTCACACAAGAGTGCCTAAAATGCGAATAAACAGAGATTATTCATCAGTATTTTTAGGTTCAAACATTGAACCTTACACTTTACATTTTACATTTTACTATCTGAAAGGCAAAATAATAAATAAGAAGTTATATGTTTCAATATAACAAAAATATAGCTGTCTCTCACAGTATCGCGCGCGATAAGCAACATTGTATCGCTTAATGTGAAAACGCTCTAATACGTGAAGTAAAAGTCACGTTTTCACGGTTTTGGACCTGTTTTAATCACGGATCCAGTCTGCAAATCCAGCAGCCTGTCAATAATTTGTTTATATCTTTATCATATTCATCATTCATCTGTTATCTGTAAATAGTAGTGAATAACCAGGCGGATTTAGCAGAAGGCTGAATAGGCTGAAGCCTAGGGCGGCAAATTTTAGAAGGCGGTAAATGTGACCTAAACTTTTTTTTTCTTACAGAAATATATAAAACATTTTTATTTGCATACAAAGATTACTCTCGAAAATTTAACAAAAAAAATATATTTTAGTTAAATTTTCGAGAGTGATCTGTGTAGTATATCTACTTTACACACTAACGCCTGAATCTAAAAATTGACTTAACGCTTAACGCTCTAAAGTCTAAACTATACTTTTGCGGTTATGCGACGCAAAATATTATAAAAGTTTATTATTATTATGTTTCAGTAATAGAAGGAAAAAACTGAATAGCCTATGGGCGGCATATAACAGTTCTTTGTTAATATAAATGTTCAAATAACACCTATGAAATTGCCGTTCTGCAGTACTGGCCATTTCAAATCAAAATAATTTTTGTTTGTCTAAGAATTCTAATTTCAAATTAATTTTATTTTAAAAACATGGAATTCTTCTTCCAAAAGTAGTCATTTGTTTTATATTGATTAGTGTTACATTTTCATCGCATTTCAATCTTTTTCGTCATCATGGATACGTTAAAAATTCGAGTAATTATGGAATATGAGTACCGTCGTGGCAGCAACGCGGCACAAGCGGCACACAACATCAACGACGTTTACGGAGCTAACACTACAAACCAACGCACCACCTCTTATTGGTTTGCTCGCTTCCGTTCTGGAAATTTCGACCTTAAAAATGAACCTCGCGGTCGTCCGAAGACTTTGGTCAACAATGACGAATTAAAGGCGATTGTGGAAGCTGATGATACACAATCTACGGCTGAATTAGCAGCAGCTTTCGACGTTAGCGTCAAAACAATATTGGTCCATTTACGTCAAATTGGCACAAATGGGTGCCCCACGAACTCAATGATCGCCAGCGCGAAGTACGCGTCGAGACGTGCCTTGCACTGCTCAACAGACATACAAATGAAGGAATTTTGAACTGCATTGTTACCTGCGATGAAAAATTGATTCTGTTTGATAACCGCAAGCGCTCAGCAAGTTAGTTGGATCCTGGTTCAGCACCTAAACAATGCCCTAAACGAAAACTTACCCCAAGAAAAGTGATGGTTACTGTTTGGTGGTCTAGCGCCGGTGTGATTCATCACAGCTTCTTACCAAACGGGGTGAGCATTACTGTAGATGTGTACTGTGAAGAACTGAACACAATGATGGAGAAGCTGGCATATCTCCAACCAGCATTGGTCAATCGCTCGTCTCCGCTGCTCCTGCACGACAACGCGCGACCTCATACTGCACAGCAGATGGTCTCCAAGTTGCAAGAACTGGGGTTGGAAACTCTCCGTCATCCGCCCTACTCACCAGACCTTGCGCCTACAGACTACTACTTTTTCCATAATTTGGATAACTTCTTGGCGGGAAAAAAATTCAATACCCGAGAGGCAGTACAAAATGCCTTTGAAGAATTTGTTGCCTCCCGTCCAGCTGATTTCTTTAAGAAGGGCATCAATAAACTGCCACTGGGTTGGCAAAGATGATGTGATTGCGTGGTTGATTACTTCGATTAATACAAATAAAAAATACGTAAAAAAATTCGGTAGGTAAAGACCTAATATTTTAAGCGCATTACGCACCATCCAGCCTGCAAATCCAGCACCGGTACTAAAGGCCGTCATTAGTGACAATAATGTATAATGTTTGCCCACAAGTCCGCGGCCTTGGATGTACAGGTTGGACCGTGAGTATGGCGCTAAAATCCGACATTGTCAATATAATAGACAAAATTTACACACTTTTATTGCGTATCTAAGAGGCAAAAGAACCATAAAAATTGAAAGCATGAGTAGCATTCGTCCGTAATTTGCTTAAAACTACCCGTTTAATTACTATATACGTAATATTTCCTAGTATATTTCAATTTAACAGTAAAATTTATAACATAATTCAATAAATAGTAAAATTTTAATATAAGAAAACCTAAAATGCAGTGGTCTTTTGGGGGCTTTAGGGATTCATAAGTTGAGTAGCTTTTTTAAGTTTTCAGTATTCTTTTAGTAGTTTTGCAAAAACAGAGCTGGCAACACTGGAACGAATCACTTCAGTCCATCCGGCTGACTGATGCGATCTCGAAATTACATACAGACGATACGATTTTGCATCCATTCAGGCCGAACTGAAGGAAAACCGGACCATATATGGGGCTCCTAACAGGAACAATACCGACCGTATTGGAATGCCAGTAATAGCTTGAGCTCTCCACCTTTTCTTTCTTTTGTCCCTGTATTTACTCATCTTATTAACCGTTGTCTAGAAACACGTAACATATCCTGATCTACTTAAAATTGGAGTTATTAGACCCATATAAATAAAAAAGGTAAAGTCAATGATTATAATAACTATCGTCCAATTACAATCCTGTCCATTTCAGACAAAATAATAGAAAGATACTTAGGCGATCAATTAAATAAATATCTTCTTACAAATAGCATTATCAACAAAAATCAATATGGGTTTCAAAAACATAAAAGTACTGTACAACTTTTGTGTAAATTCTCTGATAATGACAATGAAAGTTTAAATAAATAAATACACATTCTAGCTCTTTTTATCGATTTTAGTAAAGCTTTTGATATGTTTAATTATAAAACACTTTATGATAGATTGTCACGAAATTGAGTGCAGGGTCCTCTTTTATAGTACTGTGAAAGTCGACGATCAACTAAGTAGGTACTAAGTTTTTGACTACCAAAGGCACTGCTCAAGGTTCAATTATTGGCCCTACTGAGTATTTCCTATATGTCAACGACATGAGGAATGTTATAGAATCGGGGTATGTGTACCAATTCGCAGATGATACGTGTATATTAGTGGCAAGTAAATACATCTCGGAAGCACAAAGTTTGCTTCAACATAACTTCAATAACTTGTGCAAATGGGCACATGACCTCGGTGCGGTAATAAATGCTTTAAAAACTAAAATAGTACATATACACTCATCGCATAATAAATCTCTGATTATGCCATCGGTGATAGCCCATGAACATGCTTATTTGCATTCGAATAATCTGAATAACTCGTGTCAACGTCCCGCTCTTGAAGTAGTTGATAAACATAGGCTGGGCAAGGCTGTACCTAAACCTTCTTATACCATGATAGCTCGACAGTTGAAATTTTCACAAATTATGTAGGTATTGCCGTTATAACAACAAATACTAAAAACAGAATAAAATAAAAATTTGAGGTTCCCATACAACAAACGTGATTTTTCTGTTTTGTACGGAGCCTCTCTTGCCGACTCGTACTTGACCGGTTTTGTTTTACCCTCGAATTTTAATACCTTTCAGTCCAATTTTATTACCGTTCAGTCCATCCGTACAGGTCAGAATTAATGTTGCCAACATAGTTTTTTTACAAAATTTTTACTTCTAAATTTAGTATTTTATTCCCTCTTTAGTAGGAATTTAGTTGTTAGTAGTGGATTTGTAGAAAATAGCCAGACAGTAACCATAATATGCAAAATACTGTGGTAGCACGCCATTTTGCATATGCTATTATGACACCTTATCATAATAGCACATAGTAAGTAGCAAGCGTCCGTAAGTCGCTTAAAACTACCGATTTAATTTCTATATTAAGTAATATTTCCTACTATATTTTAATTTTCATACGGTAAAATTATCATCTTTTTATTGAAAAGATTATAATAGAATAAATAGAATATATAAGAATATTTCTATATATTAAAACTGAAAATGTTGTGGTTTTTTGTTGTTTTTTAGGGATTTCCATGTTTAGTAGCTATTTTATAGTTATCGGTACTCTTTTAGTAGTTTTAAGTAGAAAACAACGCGAGTTTAGTAGTTTCGCAAAAACAGAGTTGGCAACACTGGAGCGAATCGCTTCAGTCCATCCGGCCGACTGATGCGATCTCGAAACTGCACACAGACGATATGATTTTGCATCCGTTCAGGCCGAACTGAAGGAAAACCGGTCCGTGTATGGGACTCCTAAGAGATCGAATTTGAAAAAAATATTGAATTAGAGTTTTAATCATGTCAATGAGCAATATCATGAAAATCAAAACAGATCTGACCACAAACAAAAAAGTTACAAACGTTGATACCCTACCCTACCCTATAATGGGTGAATTTCGGACAATCCCTTCTTCGTGGACCTATACGTCACATTAGGAACCACGGTCCAAATATTACGTTTATAGCTTCAGTAGTTTTGCCTCGACGTTGATGAATAAGTCAGTCAGGACATGTTACTTTATTTATTATATAAATAGATACAACAATATGTAGTCTGTAGATTAAAAAATCTTAACAAGTATAATATAATATTATTTGCCCTATATTAGGAATTGTTAGAACTTAAAAACTAAATATATGTTTCATCCTAAAAAGTTAAGTCAATTCACAAGTTGTTAATTAATTAGGGTCAGGTCACACCGGGACGCGATGCGGCGGGTAATTTTTAAGATAGCTATTCAAAACTGAACTTTACATTAATTACTGAAAAATATACACTCATTGCAAGAAATTCGTCGACGTCATATCAACATTTCAACCAAAGTACAAAAACCTACCATTGGCCAATTTACTAACGTTAAAATAAAAACTTCGTAACAGAAAAGTTATCTCAACGCGATAACGAGTTATGCTAACTGTCATCTTGGGTACCTTAAATTAAATACAACTTCCTAACTACAACTTCGTAACTTGTTTAAGTGGTGACGAAGTTTTTGTAGGTACATTTCCAGTTCCGTACAATAGGTCAGTTGCTTTGTTTTAAAGGGTGCGTTCCACTAAGCGTTCACAACGATCAAAATGGTCCTTTAGTCGTTCCACATAACGACCGCGGTCGTGGTCGCGGCGAAAACGTCACTTATGACGTCATTACTTACGCTCACGCAAAGCTCACGACGACCCATCAAAAAAAAGGTGGGTCGAAGTGATCGTTGAGAAAATTTGCGGCGTTTTCAAAACTCAAAGCATCAAAAATGGCGACCGTTAAGCTTACGTTATTTCATGCGGAAAGACATATTTTAGTAGAAGTGAATGTTTCTGCAGCGGATGCTCAACGTGCCTCCACAGGTAAATATAATTATGTAAAACAAGCTTAGAAAAATTAATTGTAGTTTATATTAATGTACATGTATACATTTTTCCTTGATTGCCAATAATATAACCTAACTTTAGAAATGAAAATTAACTTAGCCTTCTGTAAATTAGTTTTCTTATTGAAAAAATTATTACATACGTTTAAAATTTCAATGATGAAAATTTATTTTTATTATAGACACAGCATTTGCGAGACAACTTTTGAACAGAGCTTTAAATGAACAACCCGGAACAATTATTGTCTGCTGATCGTGCTGATGAAAATTTTCAATTTGCTGATGATGTCACGGATCATATTATTGATGAAGAATTCCTCGTTAAACCAATATTAAATATAAAAAATTAAATTATATATTTTTTTTCAATATAAATCGATTTAAAGAATAATTAATTAAGTTTATTTTCAAGGCTTACATAACCTAACCTCTTAAATCTGTGGCATTCTTTTTATTAACTCGCTGCTTGTATTATTTACCTCCACGCTCAAAACGCTCTATAATCCATTCCACTTGTGTTTACGACAGTAACGATCACAAGCAAGTGGAACGGGAAAAACTGCGGTCGTGACTCGTGAGCATGATCGTTGTGAACGCTTAGTGGAACGCACAAAAAATGAATTACAAAGTTTTTGATAAGCACCGAGACGCAACGCGACCGGCATTTTTAAGATAGCTATTAAAAATAGAACTTAATTCGCTACACATGAATATACGTTTCATTAAAAGTTGGAAAAAAGGAGGTACCTCTGTGTACCATCGTTTTTTTTTCGACCAAGTGCTAAAATAAAAACACGAAAAAAAAATATTTTTTTGGGTTAGGTATCTCCCCTACACGTATAATGGGGATGATCTTTTTTTGTGATCATCATCATCATAGTGTGGGGTTCTTTAAAACTACCTATTCAACTATACCCCATACATTGTGGTAGAGTGGAAAACAAATTTCTTATCCCAACTTCATGTGTATCATGGAGAGTCAGCTCTAACGAGCTTATACCACCACAAAACAATAGAGACATCTGACAAAATGTAAGTAAATTTATTAGATATGTGTATAACTGCACGCAGGAGTAACGAACATAACATGCATTGTTACGAACTTCAGCAGCTGTCTAGTTAGCTGCCAAGTCTTACAAATTGGTTTTACAAAATGACAACAGGTGGCGTTTTTTCTTACATGTACTTACATTAAAGAAAACCGCATCAAAATCCGTTTTAAAGATCTAATCATATATAGATAGGGACAGACAAAAAAAGCTACTTTGTTTTATACTATGTAATGATAAAGCATTACTTACAACGTCCAATAAGGTTCACGGTTATATAAGTACTGACAGTAAATAATAATTGTTTAAGTCCTCCATAGATTTATATATGGGCCAGCTGATTGAAGGCAATATTAATATTTCGTGGAGTACTTATTAGGAAACCTAATTCCTATATGCTAAAGGATCTAGTGCAATAGTATGTAACTAGTATGTATGTAGTATGTACTACTAGTTAGTAGTATGTAACTTCAACAAAAATATGTGAAGCAAAAAAAAAACGATAATTGTGCAAACGAGTATGTAATTTGGCACAGTTAAAGTTTATGTGGAGGAAGGTATGCAGAAAGCATTAAGTACCTATATATATTGAATGTGGTAAAAAACCTTGAATAGGTGCATCTACTGCAAATATTATCTTATCTCTGGGACATTATACAGATATAAAGTGAATAACTTTATTGTTTTTATTTCAGTTAATAAAATACCTGCAAGAATTACCGGTGAGTAGCAACACGTATTTTTAACTGAAAAATCTATTGTACGATGCTGAAATTGCACTGGTCCAGTGGTTTAGATTTGGCTATCGATATGTCGTGGGTTCGATTCCCGCGTTGCGATGGCAATGGCCTCAGTGGCGGAGATTTGTTCCACTGCAAGATTTTTATCTCGTATTTCATAATATTATTCTGCCTAAGCCTCTTCTCAAATTTTACATAACGTTATTATATAATATATTAGTTGTAAATACTAATAACTGTACCTAAAAATATTTATACTAGAATATTAGTCGACTTATACTAGTAGAATAGTGAGTATCGAGTGAGTGAATCATACCAAATGTCAGCTTTCTAGGGCTAGGGTAGGATTTGTCGATTATCAAACTAAATCGTGGGTTTTAGATATCAATAAAATCTAAAGTATAAGAGCTATGTACTTATAATTTTACGTATTTAATAAGTCCGCTACTGGGAGCATATTTTGAAATTTTTGCTTATCTGGTATAATCCAAAATCAAGTTATGAGGGTTCAAAATATCGACGAAACGCTTCGAGGAAAGGTGATCTGGAAGAGCCCTTGCGCTTCGCTTGGCTGGTCATGGTGAGGGCACTAAATTCTAGAAGGTACCGCCAACTTAAGGACCTAATACTTTTAGGGGCCTGTTTCACAATTACCGAATAAGTGACGAATAGCTTATCCGACAGTTTTGTCGATGCTTACTTTTATCGAGCGACAGAGACAAAACTTGCAGTTAAGCTATCTGACACATATTCTAAGATTGTGAAGCAGGCTTAGACTTCATACTAATCGTACTAAACTCAAGTTTTATAATTTAATTGATGGTTTAGGATGGTGACTGTTTTGGAACAATCACTATTGCACAGTGTGAATGAACATTTACAATGAATAAATTGTAATATAACAAGAATTTATCTTATGCTGTGATGCGCGGCTGAATATGCCTATCTCGACCCAAACGGGCCACATACATTGTTTGTACTGCAGTATGTTTACGTAACAAGTACGTAGGTACGTAATAATTGTCGCTATTCGTACCTACGTACTTGTACCACAGATTAATAAATAGTTACTACGTTGCTTGTGCGCCCGAAATTAATAACATATCTAAAATCTTAGATTGACTTCAATCTTAGATTCTCAAACAAAAATTGATGTTAATCCTAGGATCGTTGAAATGTATTGAAATATTGATCTCAGATAGCTAAAATGAGATTAAGATTGATTATTAATTTCGGGCGTTTGTCGCTATAGATGACAAACGATCGTGTTTGTGAAATTTATGAAAGCTTAGGGCAAGCAATTTATGAAAGCTTAGCAAGGGCTTAGGCCCTTTACTAAGCCCCCAGGTTTCATAAATTTCACAGTCACCTTTGACTTCTTTAATTAGAATCATGAAGTTCGAGATCGATATGTATGGTATTATTGACGTATCGCGGTTTGGGCGCTATGTACATTTTGAAGATCGTCATTGTAAGTAACGATGACTTGTTGGCTAAGCCTTCTGGGGCTTAAAATGTATGGGAGTAACCACGTGTTTTAGCGACCAACTGTGACAATCCGATATTTTTTATTTTTTATTTCGCACTTCGTAATTGCAATTAAAGATAAAATAAGCTACATTGGCTAAGTACCAAGGCTCGTGATCTGAAAATTATTATTTTAAAGAATAAGACGAAAAATATTGGATAAATTAATATTTAAAAAATATATTAAATATAATCAAAAAATTATTTAATCGCCATTACCTCACTTACTTAAATTCAAAAAATTCAAAAACAAGCAGTAAATAAATACCTGAGATATTATATTATGCACCACCGGAGTGTAATGAAGGTTAAGGTCAAGCGGCGGGACGAAGGCATTCGTCCATTGTTTTTCCTTCTCATTTTTTTTTCTTCTGCTTGTCGTTGTCCTGTATGCTGTGTCACATATCCGTCGAATTTATAATATTAAGCACTATAAAATACGACACTTTTGTTGTTATTAAATTACTATCGATAGTAAATAAGTTTTAGATGCCCACACGCCATGTCACAGACCACGATAATTGTAGAATGTGGACACAGACTACTAAGGGGATATACTACGTATATTTATTCCCTTGTGTTCCATCTGTGTGTTGTGTGATGAAAAAATAAACGATTCCAATCTATTAATAGGTATTTACCTATGAAATTGCCGTTCTGCACTACTGGCCATTTCAAATCAAAATAATTTTTGTTTGGCTAAGGATTCTAATTTCAAATTAATTTTATTTTAAAAACATGGAATTCTTTTTCCAAAAGTAGTCATTTGTTTATTGATTAGTGTTACATTTTCATCGCATTTCAAATCGTTAAAAATTCGAGTAATTATGGAACATGAGTACCGTCGTGGCAGCAACGCGGCACAAGCGGCACGCAACATCAACGACGTTTACGGAGCTAACACTACAAACCAATGCACCACCTGTTATTGGTTTGCTCGCTTCCGTTCTGGAAATTTCGACCTGAAAAATGAACGTCGTGGTCGTCCGAAGACTTTGGTCGACAATGACGAATTAAAGGCGATTGTGGAAGCTGATGATACACAATCTACGGCTGAATTAGCAGCAGCTTTCGACGTTAGCGTCAAAACAATATTGGTCCATTTGCATCAAATTGGCAAGGTAAAAAAGCTTGACAACTGGGTGCCCCACGAACTCAATGATCGCCAGCGCGAAGTACGCGTCGAGACGTGCCTTGCACTGCTCAACAGACACACTTTTGAACACAGAATTTTGAACCGCATTGTTACCTGCGATGAAAAATGGATTCTGTTTATGTATCTGATGTATCTGATAACCGCAAGCGCTCAGCAAGTTGGTTGGATCCTGGTTCAGCACCTAAACAATGCCCTAAGCGAAAACTTACCCCTAGAATGTGATGGTCACAGTTTGGTGGTCAAGCGCCGGTGTGATTCATCACAGCTTCTTAACCAACGGGGTGAGCATTACTGCAGATGTGTACTATGAAGAACTGAACACAATGATGAAGAAGCTGGCACATCTCCAACCAGCATTGGTCAATCGCTCGTCTCCGCTGCTCCTGCACGACAACGCGCGACCTTATACTGCACAGCAGACGGTCTCAAAGAACTTGGGTTGGAAGCTCTCCGTCATCCGCCCTACTCACCAGACCTTGCGCCTATAGACTACTACTTTATCCAGAATTTGGATAACTTCTTGACGGGAAAAAAATTCAATACCCGAGAGGCAGTACAAAATACCTTTGAAGAATTTGTTGCCTCCCGTCCAGCTGATTTCTTTAAGAAAGGTATCTTGGCACTGCGTTGGCAAAGATGCATTGATTGCATGGGTGATTACTTCGATTAATACAAATAAAAATACATGAAAAAAAAATCGTTTAAATTGTTTCATACAAAACGGCAATTTCATAGGTAAATACCTAATATTTTATCTGGAGGTATTTATTCGAATCCAATACTAAAAAGGAGTGAAAGAGATAAACTATGATAAGGCTAGACACTGTACGCAGTGTACCACGCTAGAGATTAGTTTGTATATCAGAAGATAAACTCAATTTTCTGATTTGTCGATAAAAATCGAGTATAAAGTATATTACTCGACGTAGCACTCTTCAGTAGTATTACTTATCATCTATGGTAGCACTTGGATTAAGTTCTCAGCTCGTTGCCTGCATTTATATTATTTTAGTTTTTCTGTGGTCCTCGATGTGAGTAGATAGTGTTGTTGTGAAATAGTGACGAAATATGAAATTGTTTTAAACACTTACGGATTGTGTCGCGGTGCACTTTTGTTTTTCCCGACGTTTCGGCTACTATCCAGCGGCCAGTTGGATTTGAAGAAGTTTTTCAAACTACCCGAAGATTCTTCAATTATTATTTGTGCTCCGATCCACAAAAAACACAGTATCTTGAAGCCGCGGTGTCGGGAAAAAGGAAAGTGGTGCACTTTTCTTTTTCCCGGCACAATCCGTAAGTGTTTAAAACAATGAACAATAATCGCATGAATATAAGAAATCAATATGAAATATGGATCTTGATTTTATATGATGCCATTTTTTTTTTGTGATGTATAAATTGAAATACATTAAAGTTCCTACTACAAATTTCAATACGGTGTGTCCAGTTTGTCTTTAGCTTACAAAATAATGAAGCTTGAGTAGAGAAACACCTAGTTCAAATTTTAGCCGAATTTAAAAGTTTTGTTTCATACTTTTTTCTGCATTTTTACTTTGGAAGTCGGTTTTTTTTTTTTTATACGTAATTATGTATTAGTTTCAGATAATGGCAAATTTGGAATATTTTTTAGTAGCTTTACTATCTTTAAGTCATGCTGCAAGCGCTTACAAGATATTATTAGTGAGTCCACTAAAAGGAAAAAGTCATGCCATTCTCGCAGAAGGAATTATAAAGCATTTGCTGAAAGATGGACATGAGGTAAGTGTAAAATTTTTTATGTTCTAATACGTTCATAATAGTAGAAGAGTCTAATGGACTGAGATCCTAGGCATCCCAGACTACCCCTATATTCTAACCCCGTTACTAATAAAAATATTTACACAACGGATAAGCTATACAAATTTTTGTCTTTGCCTGATACGTTGGAAAAGTCACTTGAGAGATAAGGACAAAACATTGTATAGCTTATCCATTATGTGATTATTTTTATTAGTAAGGAGGTAGCACTGATAAAATATTACATCATAGTGTAGTATTGTAACGTATGCAGACCCGCTTGTTTGTGCCGTGGGTTAAGCAGTAAATATTTATTAATCTGTGCCGTGAGCCAATTCTCAGGTACGATGGCGTCAAAGGCGCAAAAGATTTGCACCTACTAACTTTTCTCCACCATTATATGGTGGTGATGATGGTGATGAATTTTAAATTTCAGATAACTTACGTGTGCGGTTTTCCTCCTGACAAACCGATGCCAAAAGTGACCCTAGCAGAGACAATTAACGGCTTTGGAGCAGACGAAAAAGGTAAATAGGTACTATTTTCTATTTACACTTGAATGGAGCTGTCTTGCTTTAGTATAAGAGCGTCCGTGACCTATTGAATAAACCGCCTGAGTCACACGCGAGATCGTGCAGGCTCGACGCCGGGTTGTGTACCAATTAGACTTTCACAATAACCATATACTGACGCTAGACTTAGTGTTTAATTATTTACCCTTATCATCTGTGGCAACCCTGACAAAATTGGAATCGTTCTATGAGAGCTGTTCCTCTGTACGTATTACTGTACTGTAATGTTTGAACACGTAACAAGCAGGTACCTAGTAATGCCCGAAGATACTCATTTGTTATTAAATAACTAAGATAATATGCTATATAAATCATAATTACATATTATTTACAACAAATGAAATGCCTAGCTACAAAAATATAGTGTACTAGCTTTTTCTCGCGGCTTCGCCCGCGTAAATATACTATCGGGTATCCCACGGGAATACTGTACTTTTTCGGGAAAAAAGTAGCCTATAAAAGATCCCCAGCAAAAACTACTACCATATCAAATTTCATCGAAATCCGTTTAGCAGTTTTTGCGTGAACGATGAAAGAGTAACAAACATCCATCCATCAATCCATACATTCCTCCTCACCAACTTTCACATTTATAAAAGTTGTAGGATTTTTGAAAACTATAAAAAAAAACTCGTTATACGCAAATATAATACGGTCAACATACGCCATAACTTGCTTTAATTAGGTATCTGCATTTTTTTTTTTTCAGATTCCCCTTTTAGTTTAACAACACAACTTAGCAAGACGATGTCTATAAATGATCTGACAGATATGTTTGTGGTTCTCTCGAACGTGACCAACGTCGTTATGAAGGAACCATCCGTGCAAGCTCTCTTTAACGACCCAAAACTGCGTTTTGACGTAGTCATAGCGGAATGGTTGTACAGCGATATATATGCTTCGTAAGTATTTTTAATCTTATTAATGAAGATTTTTATCTTAAAAAAAAATTTTAACCAAACGTCAAACGGCCCCTAAAATAAAAATTCTGAGTAAAGAGCCCCTCCGCTTACTAGGTGCGCCGATACTCAGTGACGGTTTTAATGACTTTATTTCGGAACAAAATCGCACAGAATCTTCTGGCAAACTTATTTCGATAAATTCCCACATAGCATACCAAATCATTTGGTTCTGTCTGTTTGTGCCCAAATTGACGTACGCTTTGAGATGCTCTCCACTATGGAGTTTTTCCAACCTTCTCTCACATTTAGATGTCACTTTGAAAGTGAAAAAAACTCGAACATCTCATGGTCCCAAGCCGCTCTACCCATTCGGTTCGGAGGGTTGGGTATCAGGAAGGTGTCCAGAGTGTCTCTTCCTGCTTATTTGCCATCTGCTCATAGCATCCACCCACTTTTCACCAAAATCATTACAAATTCATTAGGCTGCGTGGGTATTGACTCATTACCGGAAGCTGTTAATACTCGGCGTGGAGTCTGCCCAGGCGAAATTCCAGTCTATCCCGACATTCAAAAGAATTGGGATGAACCCCTTCTTAACTTGGCACAATCAGACCTATTAAATTGCTCCTCCCCTGCTGATCGCGCCCGTCTCTTAGCGTCCACTTAGCCGGACTCGGGGTACTGGTTCCAGGCACTCTCGTCATTCAATATCGGAACTCTGTTGGATAACCACACCTTCACACTATCAGTCAGTCTGCGTTTAGGAACTATGCATAACTACGCCACTGACGAGCCCCATCGCTGCCATTGTGCTATCACAGTGGACCACCAAGGACACCATGGACTGTCGTGCCAGCGCAATGCCGGCCGCCAGTCCCGCCATGCCTCCATAAATGACGTCATCCGCAGGGCTCTTGCCACCGTTAACGTGCCGGCTACACTTGAGCCGAACGGTAACGACGGCAGGAGACCTGATGGCATGACCCTATTTCCGTAGAGCCGTAGGAGGCCGATGGTGTAGGACGCTACCTGCATGGATACACTGGGGGCGTCACACGTAACGGCCATTGCAAGGGTGGCGGGGCAGCAGCTGCACTCGCCGAGACCAACAAAAGGCAGCAATATGACTCCATCGGCGATGGTTACATTTTTCTGCCTTTTGGAGTCGAAACTATGGGTCCTTGGAGCCCCAGTACCAAGCATATTTTTAGGGATTTGGCCAAAAGACTGGTCGACAAAACTAATGCGCTTACCTCGGCCAACGCATCAGATTGGCCATACAGCGTGGCAATGCTAGCCTCTTATTAGATACTCTACCCGCAGCCTACGACCTAGATTCAGTTTTTTAGCTAATTTATTACCCTATTATATTTTTAATTAGATAATAACTTATAAATATAGTGTGGTGGGGCTCGGGTTTTGAATTTACAAACGAACGAAAATAGTTTAAATAACGTGTATTATAGGGTACACATCACAGTTAACACACCATAGTAACAGTACCGCGTCGGTGTTCAACGCGCGAACACGGCCTCTCCGCTCGGCGGATTGCGTACTACTGATCGCACGGTGCGCGGGCGCCCGGGGCCTGCGTTGACGAGTTGAACGCCGGAGCAGAGCGGACGGCGCAATGGTGGTGGCGCGAAACGGAGCGCGAGCTGTCCGCCTAGCGTCTCGCGCTATAATAGTTTAGATAATAATTTAGTCATTTTAATTACTTTTTAAATCGGTATTTTTTTAATATTGTAATGTGAACCTTTTGTGTTATTGCTTAAATAATTTAACATTTAAATTTGAAAAAATTCGTCGTTAAAGAAATCAATAAAATATTTCAAATGCATTTGAAAATTCCACCTCTTTTCGACTTTAGACTTTATTTTGTATGATTTAATTACAAATGTGCAATTATGAGATTTTTTCATGTACAGGTAGTACAGGGATGGCGAACCAATCATCAAATCAGTTCATAGTTCTAGGTCAATTTTGTAGCAAAATCGGCGATATCTTTTTTTTTTACGTTAACTTAGAAGTTTTATTTTTAACAGCTTCAAGAGACCGTAAACTTAATACCTCCACGCGTTACCGAAATAAAGGGTATTGACAGACGCACAAACGAACGGACAACGAAGTGATTATATTCGACGATATCTGTGGCTGACGACCTTGTCTGTGGCTCAGTGGTTCAGCGCGTTGGTGCTCAAGCCGGGGGTCGCGGGTTCTAATCCTGCCGAAGGAACAAAAAGTTTTTCTGTGTTTCTGGGTCATGGATGTGTATTAAATATGTGTAAGATATAATAAAAATCTTAAATATATGTAGGTATAGTAAAAAAAAGTAAAAAGTAAAGTAAAAAGTATTTAATATATTTCCGTTGTCTGGTACCCGTAACACAAGTTCTTGGAGAACTTACCACGGGACCAGATTGACGTGGTGTGAAGCATCCATAGATATTATTATTATTAAGGGTTCCTTGTTTGGGGAGGAACTCTAAAAACCCGACATTGCCGGTTTTTATCCGCCAACCTTAACCTTGACAATATACCCAAAGCAAGCGTTATGACACGCCGGTTTACTGTAAGGGCATCATCATCTTTCTCTGGTCAAGCCGGCCCAATCGTGCTATCATGGCTCGCCGTGTTTAAACGGGATGATAACGGAATACTTCATAAGAACAAAAAAAATAATAACAATGAGCAAAAACATTGCAGGTTTGCAGCAGTATTCGACTGTCCGTTGATTTGGTTCTCGAGTGTGGAACCTCATTGGAAGATCTTGCAGCTTATAGACGAAGCCACAAACCCAGCGTACACTACAGACGTATTTTCAAACAATATCCCATCGCTTACATTTGGACAACGTGTCACAGAATTGGGATTCCAAGTCATGGGTCATGTTTTAGATTACCTGTGAGTATAGTGCCCATTAATTACTTTTATTTAGATCCATAAACCCAGATCAGATAGAACGAGGTTTAGTTTTTATTGACGAATTTCCTCACACTCGAAAATTTTACTAAACTGTTTGAATTAAACAATACGATTCAAATTGCTTAAAATTTAACGCAACATATTCTAAATTTGAACTTTTAATGATCTGAATAGGGACCATGCATTTGTTTTAAATCAGAAAAATTATGTTATTTTCCGAAACGATATAGGTACATAAACGCAGTATTTAAGTTAATAAAATCAATTTTGTATTTATCTTCATATATTTTCAACTGCTGTGACGTCACTCGTGCATCATTTTTTTATGCGTAGAGCATTTTTAATGCTCTCCATCTCCAACGATCTCACTTTTCTGATGACTGTATTTCGTCAACGGTTGATCGTAAATATACCATTGCAAAGACAATATATCCTTGCTTATTATGTACTTTTCGAAGAGCCAATAAAAAAAAACTATGCATGTACCCCATATTGGTACGTTTCTTATACAAATTATTTTTTTAATTTTCAGATTATTCGCTGGACCAGAAAAAGAGACGTATGATCAATATGTGGCCCCTGCGATACGTAAAAGAGGCAGACTAGTGCCAGATCTTGAAGATGTCAAATACAACGCCTCCTTAGTTCTGGGCAATTCCCACGTTTCTTTGGGAATGCCAAAAAAATTACCAGACAGCTATAAGCAAATCGGAGGTTACCATATCGAAAAAGAAGTTAAGCCTTTACCAGAGGTAAGATATTATTATGTAATAGAATAGACCAATAGTAATGTTATTCCACTATAGTACCTAGTTTCAATATTCACCTACTAGTTAGTTTTCAAAGAAACCTAGCTTAACCCTAGAGTACCAACACAGACAGAGACAAAGATTTATGTAAATATGTTACATAATTAATGTTGTAAGAAAAAAGAGGTTAGAATTTAACCTAGTCACTTCGTAGTTCTACCTAAAAAGTTTTGCGGGAGTTTTTGAAAATTCGTAATTTTATAGATTTTCATGTGTTCTAGCGGCAAAGACACATAGTGGCAAAGTTGAAATTCTAAAAGTGTTCCGCGAAATTTATAAACTTTCAAGGTAATCCCCTTTTTCTTGGCCAAATGGGCTAATTCTAGGGTTACGAAAAATTTGCATTTAGTACCTACATTGTGCAATGTTCACACACAAACCTAAAGTGCATTATTATTAACATAAAAATACAATTATAATAAAATTAAATTATGATTATTAAAATGCATACTAAAGTATATGAATATTTTTATCAATTTGAACCAACAGTTGAAGAAGGTAAAAAGCAATTTTTATTTCATTCTTGGTCTAATTTTAGATTTGACGTCAGTTATATTATGACATATTATAACCAGTATCAAAATAACATTCAGATAATAACTAGTGTTTCTTAATTGCCTAATTTCCGTTACAGAACCTGAAGAAAATAATAGAGGGTTCTCCAAACGGCTTTATTTACTTCAGCATGGGTTCAAATCTGAAGAGCAAGACGTTGCCTGATGTAATCAAGCGGGACCTGGTTAACATGTTCGGCAAACTTAAACAAACTGTGATTTGGAAATTCGAGGAAGACTTGCCGAACAGACCTGCTAACTTACATATTGTAAAATGGTCGCCGCAGCAGAGTATTCTTGGTAGGTTTCTATCTACACTAATATTATGATATTAGTGAGATTTGTGTGAGAGAGTGAGAGGAAAGATTTGTTTGTTTGTTTGCATTGAATAGGTATAAGAAGGTAGATTCTGCTCATTAAGTCCTGCAATAATACAGTTACAATCCAGTCCCGATAAGTCCCGATATTATAAAACTGTAAAATGGTCAACGTCAAGCCAACCTCAATCAAAAGTACAATTTTCCTATATTTTTATTAAAAGGTGACTCCGCGCATGTTTCTTAAGCCGGTTCTTCTCGCCGATTTCCGAACCGATGGTATCATGTAGGTCAATTCTATAAATGTTATTTAATAACCCTTGGTATATGGAAATTAAGAAAAATGAGTTTGAGTTTGAATAGACTCCGAAACTAATAGACCTATTTTGATCAAATTTGGCATAGATATAAAGTAGTCCACGAGAAAGAATACTTTGTATTGCGGCAAAATGTACGATCCACGCAGGATTTTCCTTTGCGCACACAAAATCTCGGACAACATCTAGTTTATAATAATGACGCAATGTTTACATTTTGTTGCAAATTGGCTCATATCCTTTGGCGTAGTCGTGTAACTATCAATCATAGTAATTTGTAAAAAAAAAGTGAGCGAGATGTGAGTGACGTGGTGAGGAACATTAGAATTGTTGACGTTTCACATTAACAATATTCGCTTGTGTTCTAGTCCATAAGGGATTTTCAATAGGTAGTTTCTTAGTTAGCTTTGTTGGCTTGTTTATTTGTTACATGTAGTAGGTACTATTGGACTCTGTCTGAAAATATCCACAATAGGGATGTTGCCTAGTGTGGAATATCACATTTTTAAATTAAATAAATTTTAAATTTGTTGATTAAAGATACACAAGTCTAAAAGAAATAGGTGTTTAGATCGATGCGATTAAAAATTATAAGCAAATAAAAAATATTGCTCATCTCTTTCTCGCAAAAAGATTTTTTACGTTACAAGTTGATACCGTCACATTTTGTAATGACAGATGTATGGCGGGTGCAACTCGTGACGTCACAGGCCTCTATATCGCTCTCTTTCATATTGTAAATTTAAATTGTTTGTATCTTCGTTATTTTTTAAGATATATGAAAATGGGTTCTAGATTGTTCATTAACACGTTGTCTAACATCGAATAGACGAAAAAAAAAATTTAGGCAACATGCCTATCGAGTCTGAGACTGTTTTCCTCCAAATTTAAGAGATTACATTTTACTTTCAGCCCACGAGAAGTGTGTCCTGTTCATCACTCATGGTGGTCTGCTATCTACAACAGAATCCGTCCATTTCGGTGTTCCAATTATTGGAATACCCGTATTTGGTGATCAGTTTATAAACGTTGGCAGAGCAGTCAAAAGAGGATACGCAAGAAAAGTGGACCTATCTTACTCCATGGCTGATAAACTGTATGAAGAAATCAATGTATTACTATCGGACCCCTCGTAAGTATTTGTAATAATAATAATATCTATGGACGCTTCCACACCACCACTCAAGGAACCCTTATAGTTTCGCTCTGTCCGTCCGTCTGTCTGTCTGTCTGTCTGTCCGTCCGTCCGCGCTTCTAGCTTCTGTAATTATGAATATAAATGGATGAAATTTGGTATAGTAATAGATCACAGTTAACAATAATCAATAATAATATTCATATAATAAATCACATAAAACAATAATATTTTTATTGTTTTAAGCACTTACGGATTGTGTCGCGGTGCACTTTTGTTTTTCCTGACGTTTCGGCTACTATCCAGCGGCCGTGGTCACGGGAGGATTGAGGTGGCAGTTGTCCTATTCCACCAATATGACCACGTCTGCTGGATAGTAGCCGAAACGTCGGGAAAAACAAAAGTGCACTGCGACACAATCCGTAAGTGTTTAAAACAAAGAATAATATTCACGTAAGCATTAGAAATCAACAATTTTATGTTTTAGGGGTGGCTCTCCATAGATGTAAAGTAGGGATGAAAAATATTTTTTCATTCTATCCCCATCGTGTGGGGTATCGTTGAATAGGTATTTTAAAATAAAGGTAAGGTTTCATACATGACTCTTTTACAAAGTCGATCATTTTTGAGTAATCAGCCTCCAAAGTGGTTTGTAAGTTGCTTAATAGCATACCCTAGCATTTCTAAACTATTGGAGATATATATCTTCTTGTAAGATTCCGTTCTGAGAGATCATACTGAAAACTCTTTAGGAAAATTATTTTGAACGAAATCGGACAGTAACTTTAGAAGTCATTTAAAAAAAATCTTTTGCGCGTTGATAGTTACGGAACTCTCCTTAGACATATCGTGACATGCTCTTGGTTAGGTTAGGTTATTTACTTATTACTGTATAAAAAGGACATTATAAGTAAGTTAGGTTCAGGCAATACCCACGGAATAGGAAGGCCGAAGTGTTTACGTCACACCTAATGCTTACGTTCACACATATATGAGGCCATTCAATACCCACGGAATAAGAATATTTAGCAGTCAATGTTGGCTTAGGGCATTATAAAATTCCGTGTACGCTCAAAAACCTATCATCATTATCCGTTACAAAATAAAATTTCCTAGACATTGACCACAGTTAACACTAAAAACCTTGATTAATTTTTTTCTCTTTCTCTTACAGTTACAGACAGAAGGTGAAAGAGCTGTCTCTCGTCTATCACGACCGTCCCGTAGCACCGTCCGCTGAACTGGTGCACTGGGTCAACCACGTTGTGAAAACCAACGGAGCGAGACATCTGCGCTCCCCAGCACTGGCAGTAGCCTGGTACCAGAAGATCTACTTGGACCTAGTAGTGGTACTACTAGCAATAGTTTTCGCTATTGTATATTCTATTAAATTCCTTATTAGAAGTTTATGTAAATATATGAGGAAGCCGCAAAGTAGTAAGAAGAGGAATTAAAGTGTTGCAAGTATTAAGATAAAGTGTAGAGGATTGTGGTAGTGTGGTAGAAGGTGGAGGACTTTTTTATGTGAACGAGTCGGAAAATGTGACTGTAGGGTATTGACAAACTGACACTATTCCAGGACTGTAAGCAATAGACTCCTATTCCGTGGGTATTGCCTAAACCCAACTTACTTATAATGTCCTATTTATACAGTAATAGGGGCATTATATGTAAATAACCTAACCTAACTAAGAGCATGTCACGATATGTCTAAGGAGGGTTCCGTAACTATCAACGGGCAATAAGTTTTTTTTAAATGACTTCAAAAGTTACTGTCCGATCTCGTTCAAAATAATTTTTCTACATAGTTTTCAGCATAATCTATCAGCACGGAAACTTACAAGTTTCTATCTCTAATATTTCAGAAATGCTAGGGTATGCTATTAACCAACTTACAAACCACTTTTTAGGCTGATTACTCAAATATGGTCGACTTTGTAAAAAAATCATGTATAAAACCTTACCTTTATTTTAAAAGACCTATTCAACGATGCCCCACACGATGGGGTAAGTATGTCGTTTAGTAACAAATAATAAGTTTGGGTTTGTATTGATTATAAGAAAGAGAAATAAACAATTTGATACTTGCGTGTGTTTGTATATTTAGTACATTAAACTATAATTTTGTTTCAGTCATAAATAGAATTGAAAGATACAGTCTAAATAGTAATCTAAACTTGTGGCTATAATGAAAAAGCCATCCAATATTTGTATCGAAATAAATTAATCAGTTTTCTTACTTTTTTTTAGGACGATCCTAACTTGATACAAGGAATAATTTACTATTGTTAAAATAGCTATGATAGCTATAGCCAGAATACCAAGTAGATCTAAATACAATTTCTCGTACCATTCGACTTTCATAGCATATGATCGTAGGTGCAAGGCACCTCGAGTTTGGATAACGTGTTCCACCCAATGTATTAATTCTTGTCCTGGTGTTGTTAACCTGTGGTGATAGATAGCTGATACTTCCTTAGCGCGTTGACGATATCTGAATGCAAAAATAAATTTATGTAACTCAATGAACAAATATAATGATGTTATTAATTCCAGTAAAATGCGGAAAAAAATAATGAATAACTCAAAATAAGATAGATACTGGGGATGGTCAATAACATAAAATCATACGATCATAATAATAAACATATTGGAAGTGCATTTTAACTACTCTAACGTATCATAAACAATACATTCTAAAATATACTTACTATTCTAGTTAATTTCTGCCAAAAGTAAGTAATATTTAAAAGTACATACCTTGGATTTTGCATGACTTCATTTATAACGTTTTCTAGATCATCCAACGAATTCTTTGATAGATCAAAGTTTTTGCCGAAACCTGTCCATTCTGCTTTATTGATGTTGTTGAATTGGTCCGCGAAGAATGGCATACCAATCACAGGGACTCCATAGTATATGGCTTCAGTGATTGAAAGAAGCCCCGCATGAGTTATAAACAGGCGGCAGTTAGGGTGAGCTGAAAAATATTTTCGTCAACATATAAATTAAGCAGGATACAAGTACGCGTCTTCTTCGGTTCATATTACTTATTTGTATCAGTGACTAGCTAACAATTAGTCTATTAGATGTGAAAAATATTGTTTTTGTAAATAAAACGCAACGGAGGAAAAGCTTCTATGCAGAACACGGTTTGGACAACGGAAAAAGTCATAAATTAAAAAATGTTACTCTAATCTATTATTTATCTGATGAATTAAAAATCAAACCTAATATGATTTGTTGTGGTGCCCAATTTACAACATGCACGTTTCTCGATAAATTTGCGACGGCCACATCAGATTTCCAAATAACTGTCAGATTTTAAATTGCTGAATGTGTCTAAAAATTGCGCTTTCATCTCTTCACTCATGGTCCGAACTGGCAAAAGAGAACCCAAGCTGAAGTATATCACACCTTCCGTAGCATTATCCATAATTGTCTTGAAATCTGTAAAATTAAAAAAAAACAACTTAATAACAAGTTTTTGATTCATTGTCATCATCATAACCTATTACTAAAACTCTCATTACGTGGAGACCTTTTACGAAAAATGTGCTGATCGTCGTTAACTAATCTCCACTTATTCTGCGTTCTTGTCATTTCTTAATCTCCTCTTATTCTACGTTTCGTTAAATATAATTATAGTGTTATTTTTAAGTTTTATTTAATTACCTGAGGTAAAGATTCGGCTTTCTCATTGATGTGGTATCCCCCTATATCCTTGTAGTTCCTTGGTAAAGCAAGAGGATCACTTGTGACAAGATTACCATTACCAAACATAAAGGATGCATTGTATCGAACTTCATTATAGTTTGGTACTTTTCTACCTCTTTTCGTTAGTATAGATTTAAAGATACTGTGGAAAATTGCTTCCGCATTTTTTGTTATAAGCCTAAAAATCAAATTGACCGTAATAATTCAGAAAATATGTATTGCATAATATTATTCTAAAATGATTAGAATTTGGTTTTCATTTTACATCTAAGTATATTATAAATTATTGTACTCACCATCTTTCATATTCCATCTCAAGTAACGTTAACAGTTGATAAATTCTATGACTCAGTGTAAAAGACCGAGACTTCGAGTGCAGGTGGAAAGTATAAGCCGGATTCAGGTTGTCGTCAATTAAGGATAGTGCCATTGTATGTGGCATCATAGATGACGACCAAATCAAAGGACAATCGAACACTGTTGATAATCTGAAAAAAATACTTAAATTGAATGAATGATTTGAGTTCTAAAAGTATAGTTTATTTACTTTAATTTGGCTCCAATCAATACATTAAAACACCAACGGAAAATACACCTAAATGGGAGATAATAGCTCGGACCGAATAGGATTGTAGAATTTTATTCATTACCTTAAACACTTACGGATTGTGTCGCGACTTTTCGGCTACTTTCCAGTAGCGGTGGTCACGGGAGGATTGAGGTGACAGTTGTCCTATTAGTTGAAGTTGTCGGAAGCGTTGTACGAAACGCCGGGAAAAAGAAAAGTGCACTTCAACACAATCCGTAAGTGTTTATGACGATAATTGTAGAAATAACTAAGTGCCATGCTCAAATAACGTCGTTAGCGCGATCTACATTATTTTGCATCGCAGATTGATCGGCAACACATTGGTAAGATTCAATTAATTGTGGCGGACGAATTAGCGCCACGATCTTGAATCGCGCTATCGAAGTTTTCACAGTTCAACATCTGAAAAACTTACAAGTGAGCTTCGGCCATCCGAGCATAACCACCTCGCTCGGTCGGAGATATCTCTTTGGGGCTTCCACTATTCCCACACAAGTACAATAAGATTATGTTTTCAATGCTACACAAACAAAAATTACTAACCCCGCTGCTAGCTCATTGTACATCCATTCTACAATAACTGCATCAAATTTCTTATTCGGATCCTTCATAAGGTCTTGGACAGCATCGACATTCAAACTGTGGTTGTATATAACGTGCATCAAAGTTACAATGGATTGAAGTGACTCTGGTGCTTTGTTTACTTTTTGATCTATGTTAAACATATCTGAAAGAAAATGGCGATTAGTAAAGTGAGTTTGATATTTTGTTCGAGATAAATTGGCGTAATTCGATAAAAAAGTAAAATATCTCCTAAAATCTTTGCTTTTATGCCTGAAGAATGCGTTGCAACAGGCTAAGTACTACGCTACGTAGCAAAAGGGTATTTTATTTAGTCACTGTCTAAATGTATTGCACGAAACATTTCTAGTATCTTTGCTCTCCATACTTGGAAACCTGCCAAACAACCTTTCACAAACGCGTTCTTAAGCTTGACCACTGTAACTTCTAGATCATCATCACTATCATAGACAAATAGTAGGTACTGTTAGTTCGGATCTCTCGTCAATGTGAGAAGAATTACTTAGTAGTCCGCCATACTAGCTTGGTATGCTTTATCGGAAACGAATTTAATTGCTAACTTAATTAGGGCTTAAGAATTTTCTCGAATATATGTATAACAATAGTAATAATAATAATAGCTCCCACAACGATTACTGTGACGGTGGCCGGTTTCATTGAAACCAGACCAGCCACGTGGGAGTAATTATATACTGCCCAAATGTGTGCGCGATAAATAGGAGCACTGGGTTGAGTGTTGACGGACGGATGACCGACACGACTGGCGAGAGATCAGGCGCAGGACCGACTTTTTACGTGCCATCCGACGCATGGATCAGCTCTTGTCAGACAATCAGCCCGCATTGTCCTAACCCACGACCTCCGAACTCAAGAGCCAGGCTCTAAGCCACTGGACAATGGAGGCGTAACTAGAGCATGTTGTCACTTGTTCTATTATCAATTAGCTGAGGTATCTTTGTCTGAGATACCATACCTTTAGGTAATAAATTTATACAATCAGGAGTATCAATCTCCTGAAGTCTACAATCCTGTATCTTCGAAGGTGTTGACGCTATGTAGGTGACCTGTAAAATAAAGTATTGCTAGATTTTAGGACAGTAAAAATAAAGAACACTCATTAAATTCGAGTACAATACCAACTAAGTGTTTATATCGTGACTTACAATTCTACTATCCTACTAATAAATACCATAAATGTGAAAGTTTGTGAGGATCGATGGATGGATGGATGTTTGTTACTCTTTCGCGCAAACTACTACTGAACGGATATCGATGAAATTTGGTATAGTAGTACCGTCTGGATTAAAACATAGGCTACTTTTTATTCCGAAAAAGTACAGTATTCCTTTAGGATACTGTATTGACGCGGGCTACAGCTAGTATACGATATAAGTTTATTGATCGTATTATTGTAAGATTTAATCAGCAGAATCGACCTACAGATTGAAAAATAAATGAGCGATTCGGAAACGGAATTCATAACGGTGGTAAGATAACATCTCTCTTGACGACCTCTGTGGCTCAGTGGTTGAGCGTGTTGGTGCTCAAGCCGGTGGTCGCGGGTACGAATCCCGCCGAATGAACAAAAAGTTTTTCTGTGTTCCTGGGTCATGGATGTGTACTATTAAATATGAGTATAATAAATAAAAATCTTAAATATAATAATGTACTTATAGTATAAAAAGTAGACAATATATTTCCGTTGTCTGGTACCCGGTAACACAAGTTCTTCGAGAACTTACCACGGGACCAGATTGACGTGGTGCAAAGCGTCCATAGATATTATTATTATTATAACAAAAAATACAGTTTAAAAGAATTCTGATGCCGTTTTGGAGATGCAATATTGTGTTTGCACATAAAAACACACAAACAAATACACAACCAAATTTATTTTGATCACTTGAGGTCTAAATACCGTTTCTGGTCAATAGCTTTATTTTGGAACATGTTTTTAACTGTACAAGTAAATTTTTGTCTTGCGTTAGTTTTACTATATTCATAACTAGCTGTCCCGACACGTTTTGTTCCGTAATACTTAAGGAGCCCTTATAGTTTCGCTCTGTCCGTCCGTCTGTCTGTATGTCTGTCTGTCTATTCGATCGTCTTGGTCGCGGCATGGTTAAAGATAATATCGGCACAATAAGTTAATAGAAACTCAAAACAAACACAACCGGTCAACTTCAAAATTTCTAATTGTGAAAATTTCAACCATGCTTAACCATATACAACATTACGTTTTGTTATTCCATGCCAGTTGCGTTTTGTTACACCACGTTTTATACCATTATGGTGTAAGGGGCACGGCGCTAAAGCTTCTAAGCTCTTATCTAATAAATAAAACACAGACTGTGGAAGTTAATTCCAAAAGGTCTAATGGTACTAAAATTAAACTAGGAGTACCACAGGGGTCTATTTTGGGCCCTTTTCTATTTCTCATCTATATAAATGATCTACCTTATCTAGTTAATGATAAGCAAGAGATAGTACTTTTTGCTGATGACACTTCACTAATTTTTAATGTAAAGCGACGACAATCTAACAATGACGAGGTAAATAGTGCTCTCTCAAAAATAGTACATTGGTTTAATGCTAATAATTTACTGTTGAATTCTAATAAAACAAAATGTTTAAAGTTCAGCTTGCCAAATGTTACGCAGGCACAAACCAATATACTATTAAATAATGAGAAAATGAAATTAGTAGACACCACTGTATTTCTAGGTATAACATTAGATAGTAAGTTACAGTGGGGACCACATATTGCTAAATTGGCAGATAAGCTGAGTTCTGCAGCATACTATGTTAAAAAAATTAGAGAAATTACCGACATAGAGACCGCGCGATTAGTTTACTTTAGCTATTTTCATAGCATAATGTCGTACGGCATCCTCTTGTGGGGAAACGCTGCGGACATTAATACAATATTTGTGTTGCAGAAACGTGCTATACGTTCTATTTATAAGATGTCAACTTTTGAATCTCTAAGGGAAAAGTTTAAAGAAATAAAAGTTCTGACCGTCGCATCTCAATACATTTTGGAAAACTGTGTTATATGTAAGAAAGAATCTAAACAACTTCAAAAAGAAATGTGATAATCATTGTGTAAACACTAGAAATAAGAACAAGTTAGATATGCCAGTGTTCAGACTAAGCAAAATTAGTAAATCCTTTAAAGGCCAATGTATACGCTTATACAATATAATCCCAGAAAAGGTTCAAAACCTTCCCATTAATAAGTTTAAAAAAGTAGTTAAAGAACGTTTGTGTGCCAAAGCGTATTATAAAATAATGACTTCATTCAAGACGGCACACCTTGGGAATAAGGTGGCTCCTTATCTTATCTTATTATTTGTTACATAGACATAAGTAAACATTGTAATAATTTTGATTATAAAAGAATAATTTTCCATCTTTTTGGTAAAAGATGGCCCCAGACGAGTTTCTTGCCGGCTCTTCTCGTTGGGTTAGTTCCCGAACCGGTGGTAGGCATCACGTAGTATCGACGTTCAAAAAGAGTATTTAAAAATACCAATTTTGAATAAAAAAAAATTTGATTTTGATTTTGATTTTATGTTACGTGACACGTCCCACGGGAACGGTATAAAAAGTATCCTATATCCATGTCCCTGTTCTAAGCTACCTCTCCACCAATTTTCAGCCAAATCGGTTCTGCCGTTCTTGAGTTATAAATAGTGTAACCAACACCTGTACATATAAGAGGAAGCAGACCGAACACAAATTACACAATTACATAGACAGTAATAAGCAATATATCCATCTCGTTCTCACTCATCTGAACTCCAAATACATCTTTCTTTGTCTTTCAATGTAGTAACACTGACACTTATTAGGTCTTTACCTATGAAATTGCCGTTTTGTAGGAAAAAATTTAAACGAATTTTTTTCATTTATTTTTTATTTGTATTAATCGAAGTAATCACCCGTCAGTCAATCCATCTTTGCCAACGCAGTGGCAGTTTATTGATGCTCTTCTTAAAGAAATCAGCTGGACGGGAGGCAACAAATTCTTCAAAGGCATTTTGTACTGCCTCTCGGGTATTGAATTTTTTTCCCGCCAAGAAGTTATCCAAATTCTGGAAAAATTAGTAGTCTGTAGGCGCAAGGTCTGGTGAGTAGGGCGGATGACGGAGAGCTTCCAACCCCAGTTCTTGCAACTTGGAGACCGTCTGCTGTGCAGTATAAGGTCGCGCGTTGTCAGCGGAGACGAGGGATTGACCAATGCTGGTTGGAGATGTGCCAGCTTCTCCATCATTGTGTTCAGTTCTTCACAGTACACATTTGCAGTAATGCTCACCCCGTTTGGTAAGCAGCTGTAATGAGTCACACCGGCGCTAGACCACCAAACAGTGACCATCACTTTTCTAGGGGTAAGTTTTCGTTTAGAGCATTGTTTAGGTGCTGAATCAGGATCCAACCTACTTGCTGAGCGCTTGCGATTATCAAACAGAATCCCTTTTTCATCGTAGGTAACAATGCGGTTCAAAATTCCTTCAGCAGCCTTGCAGCTTGCCTTGAGCAGTGCAAGGCACGTCTCGACGCGTACTTCACGCTGGCGATCATTGAGTTCGTGGGGCACCCGTTTGTCAAGCTTTTTACCTTGCCAATTGGACGCAAATGGACCAATATTGTTTTGACGCTAACGTCGAAAGCTGCTGCTAATTCAGCCGTAGATTGTGTATCATCAGCTTCCACAATCGCCTTTAATTCGTCATTGTCGACCAAAGTTTTCGGACGACCGCGAGGTTCATTTTTCAGGTTGAAAATTCCAGAACGGAAGCGAGCAAACCAATAACAGGTGGTGCGTTGGTTTGTAGCGTTAGCTCCGTAAACGTCGTTGATGTTGCGTGCCGCTTGTGCCGCGTTGCTGCCACGACGGTACTCATATTCCTTATTTACTCGAATTTTTAACGTATCCATGATGACGAAAGATTGAAATGCGATGAAAATGTAACACTAATCAATAAAACAAATTACTACTTTTGGAAAAAGAATTCCATGTTTTTAAAATAAAATTAATTTGAAATTAGAATTCTTAGCCAAACAAAAATTACTCTGATTTGAAATGGCCAGTACTGCAGAACGGCAACTTCATAGGTGAAGACCTTATTATATAGACAAAACAGAAATTAAAGCAAACCGCCATGTTGATAGATGATGATAGAAGACACATGGAGTCTTAACAAAATAGCTCATGTGTTTTTGTTTCATTAAAATATTAAATATTAACGTGTAAATTGTGAAAATAAGACAGTTAAATATGGTAAAGTGCCCCACGGTGTAGTAGTGCTACATATAATAAAACACCTGACATAACATTCCATAAGTAAGTATTGTTATGCAAAATAACATCGTGAAGTTGTTTTGTTTATTTTGTTATTATTCATACATAATTCAGATAAATAATACAACATTTTTCTTCCCTAAAATCCTGTTTGACAGTTTTGGTACTTCAGTTATTCGGAGGGACCGGATTTAGATTTACTTTAGTTATTTTATTAGATTTATTTTAATGGTTTTGGTTAGGCGAGAAAAAGTAACTTTCGATGTATTAAGAGTGCCTAATTTGCTTTTAATATAGATAATTGGATAAACTCTTTATAGGTACACAAATATTCTTGCTTGATACATTTACCTCTTTTTAGGTTTCCAAATGATGTGCACTTGAGTAATTCCTGGTTGGCAAATATGAATGTGACAAATTGGCAGCCCACAAAATCTTGTGTAATAGGTTCAAAACATTTCGACAGTCGTAATATCGATAATAATTTAGAAAAATTTTAAAAAAAATATAATGGATTCAGAGATTTTACCATGTCTTACCTACGGCTGCCAAACTTGGACTTACGATACAAAAACCCAAATGAAAATTCAGACAACACAGAGAAGAATGGAGAGGAGCTAAATTAAAGGACAAAGTAAAAAACACTGAAATTCGTAAGAAATCCAAGGTAACCGACGCATTATCATTCTCCTTACAAAGGAAACGGAAGTGGGCCGGCCATGTAGCTAGATACACTGACGATAGATGGACAATAAGATCAGCTGCTTGGACCGGACCTACCGGCACCAGAGCGAGAGGCCGTCCACGCGCAAGGTGGGCAGACGAAATAGAGGCGGTAGCGGGAAAAGGATGGCTAGACATCGCAAAAGACAGAGCAACTTGGATTTCAATGGAGGAGGCTTGTACCCTTAGGGGGTCCATACATAAATGACTTCATATCATCATGGAATATTACCTACTATACTTAATAATTTGTTTGCTAATTTAATTTCACATTTACGTATTATTGACATTTTGAAATACCTAATTAATTAATGCTTGACAATAATTGCTTAATTACATAATATAATATGACATTTTGATATAATTTATAATGATTGACAATTGTTTATAATGTTTTTTTTTTGATGACATGGTTACAAAATAAATAATTTTAATTATAATAATTAAGTAAATGAAAATGTTTATAAGAAAATTAAATAATATCATTATTTCAAAGCACTATAGTTAGCATGTAAGATTTCTTTTCTTAGAAATTTATAATTATTGTACCTATCCAATGTATGGAATTTAATAAAGCTTTATTTATTTATTTATTTAATATCCATAAAAGTGGCTTTCGTGCGAGGCTATTTCATGAAGCGATTCCAACAATATTTGATTCACCGTTGCAAGAGGTATGTTTCTAATTTCATATGCTTGCCATGGTGATGTGGTAACTAGCAAAACTTTATAAAAAGTAAAAAAGTGGTCAAGAGTAGGGCACTGAATATTGCATTTACTATTCCAAAGATATAAATTGAAAACGTCACTGGACGTCTTGGCGTAGGTGTCCTATAGGGCTTGGGCAGTCAATATGTTAAGTATAGTAAACACACCGGCATATTTAGCGGAACACAAAAGTTCACAAAAGTTCGTTCACAAGAACAAAAAAGGTCCATAATTAAAAAAATATGGTTTTATTTTATAATCTACTTACTACACTTCTTTTGTTATTTAAAGTTTCATTTGTTTTACTTAAAATGAGATCACATTAAGAACAGATTTTGCGAGTAAAGGCTATTTGTGAAAAATGGTACATTTTTGAACTTTTCATGTAACCGGGAAAAGTGAAAATTAATATTAAAATAACAATTAATGAAATTAGAAAAATGGTGATTAATATCGCGTATTTCCTCCACGTGCTCTTATTAAATTTTCAACCCGTCTAGGCATACTGAGAATGATGTTATCGATGGTCTCCTGGGATAGTCTCCGCCATTCCTCAACTACGGCGATTCGCAGTTCACCCACGTTGGCAGGAGCTGGAATTCTGAACTGAACTTTTCTTTTCAGCAAGTCCCAAACGTGCTCTATTGGGTTCATATCCGGTGATCTCGCCGGCCACTCCATAACAGTGATATTCATATCAAGCTAAGCTTGAGTTACCCGAGCGGTATGCGACCGAGCATTATCCTGCATAAAAATAAAATCGTCACCGATATATGGGGCAAACGGTACGACATTTTCTTCTAAAACTTCTCTGATATAGCGGTCTCCAGTCAGACTCCAATCTGTCAATCACTACCAAGTCTCTGCGAGCTCCCAAACAAATGTCCGCCCAAACCATTATCAATCCACCACCATATGCAACTGTAGTTTCAAAATTTGTCTGAATGTATCGTTCTCCTTTGTGTCTGTATATTCTTTGCCTCCCGATAATTCCCCTATTTAAGAGAATTCTGCACTCATCACTAAACAATACTTTACTCCATTGGTCCGCGTTCCAAAGTCGATCTTCCTGAGCAAAAGTTAACCTGTTTCTACGATGATTTACCTCGAGCCTTGGAGCCTTGGCGGGCACAAATGAACCCAAACCAGCTTCTTCGAACCTTCTTCGTACCGTACGCTCACTTACGGTTACACCCCGCACTGCTTCTAACTCATGTCGGGCTTGGACGGCCGTCAAACGGGGGTTCCTACGTACACGAAGCCGAATGAAACGATCATCCCTACTCGAAGTGCGTCTTTTTCTGCTGTCTTTTTCTGTAGGTTTAACCATTTCTTCGCATTTCGAGTGCCCTGGCAATCTCCGTTGGGTCTAAGTCAGGTATAATTCAGTCCTCAACTCCAAAAAGATACGCGATTAAAAAAAACTAACAAAAAACAGTATTTCAATGAAATTTTAAATCAAACTCAGAAGGAAGAAATACTCGAAGTTCGCTCCAAATAAGGTGTATTTGAATAAAATTAAAACAATTGCATAAAATGTGATGTTCAGTTGTTTTCTTAATTTGAAAATATTTTTTTTTAAATTAAATGACGTATAAACCAGCCAGCAACCTTATATGATACTGATATCAAACCTTTATTTTATGTTCCGCTAAATATGCCGGTGTGTGTAGTTGGTAAATGGTAGTCTATCTTCCTGTTTATGAACTTATCACTTATTTTATTCTTTTTATTATAGAATAAAGAAAATTTACCAAAACCTGGACCAGCAAGAAAAAGGAGTGCTACTAGAGATATTCTATGTATCCTGACTGAACAAAGGACTGTACAAAATAAAACAACCACAGCCATCTACTTCGCAGCAGAGTGAGAACATTTCATTTACAATACAGGATGTAAGTAAAAATTGATGTCAATGAAAGAGAATATATTGATAGAAAAATTTACATCAATAAAGTCTTATTATTATTACCTTCACCTATCTGTAGGTAATGTTTATTATTTTTTTTAGTAATTCTGGAAGTTGGTATCTATCAATATTATGCTCCTATTTGTATTGGTATGTGGAAATTGCGCTGAGTTGAGAAGAGAAGAAGAACCAAGGGGAGGTCTTTGCTCAGCAGAATAGGATGAATCAGAGATGCAATTGCCATTCTCAAAACCATTATGGTATCATGAAATTGTATAGAATTTGGAAACTTCTTACTTTGACTTGATGTTATAACTATGACATCCTTATGTCACAATTTTATGCCATATTGATGATTTTGAGAACGGCAATTGAAGGTTACATAATATGTGGTAATTATTGTTTTACTGGTCTTACTACTTATCTACATGTATATCTACAGATAGACGAAAGCGAACCTGCCTTGGCGACATCTGCTAAGGAGCAGTCTATTAGAATAAAGAATCTTCAAGAGAAAGTAATGAAGTTGAGAAGCATAATTAAGCTTAAAAATAAGAAAATAAAGGCATTTGGTCAAAAAACAGAAGGTTAAAAAGCAAAGTATCGAAGTTTTCAGATGTAATAAGTGATTTGAAACAGAAACTTAGTCATTACGGTGCTCATATTTTATCAAATATACCAGTGAGTAATAACGAATTTTTTGTGAGATATATAAAAAAAGCGCAAAGATCTTCATTCATCCAGTGTTGAGGTCTTTTGCACTTCAACTACATTTCTATTCTCCGAGGGCATACAGTTTTGTACGCAACACTTTTAATACAGTACTACTTCATCCAGCCACATTGTCGCGCTGGTATAAAAAAGTTAATGCAGAACCAGGATTTACATCTGAAAGTTTTGACACTTTAGAATCATTGGCGAAAAATAGAGAACATAAAATATTTCTTCATTTAAGTATTGACGAAATGGCTATAAGAAAAGGATTAATCTGGGATAGAAGTACAAATAAATCTAAAGGGCATGTTGATACGGGTACAGACATTTCAGATGACAGTATTCCTTTGGCAACACAAGCTTTGGTCCTGATGGCTATGGCAATAAATATGAATTGTTTGTTGCCTATCGCTTATTTTTTTATAACATCAATGACTGGAGAGCAACGGGCAAGTATTATCAAAATGGCAATAGAAATGCTCTATAAAATAAAAGTGTATGTTTGCGGACTGACTTTTGATGGCGCTGCATCAAATATAAGTATGGCGTCATATTTGGGATGCAATTTCTCTTAAAATAATTTGAAACCATATTTTATATTAAACAACATAAGAGTTAATGTATTTTATGACCCATGCCATATGATCAAACTCATACGAAATACATTAGGTGATTTTGAGACATTAATAGATAAAGATGATAATATAATAAAATTTAAGTTCCTCAGTTTATTGCTTGATTTACAAACGGAAAAAGGCTTACACCTCGCTAATAAACTTAAACAAGCCCATATTTTCTTTTCTAAACAGAAAATGAAAGTGCGTTTGGCGACACAGCTGTTTAGTAAGTCAGTTGCTGATGCGTTATTATTCTGTAAGGATAATGTAGATGATTTTAGAGAGATATTGATATTTCAGAGACTGTACAGCTACAGCAAAATTTATAAACATCATCAATGACATAATTAACATACTGAATAGCCGTTCTACGTTAGCACCAGGTTACAAAAAAGCATTATGTGCTCCTAATGTTCAAAAAGTTATAGGAATGTTTGAAATCAGTAAAGATTATATTATGAATTTAAAACTGTCCAACGGGAATTTAATAGTAACTTCGGCCCGCAAAACAGATTTTATTGGATTTATTATAGGCTTACAAAGCGCACTCAACATGTTTGAGGATTTAATTGGAAAAGAAAAGTTCAGATTTGTGTGTCTGTATAAAATTGGCCAAGACTTTCTTGAAATGTTTTTTGGAATTATGAGAGCGAGGGGTGGTTAAATGATAACCCTAATGTCATTCACTTTAAATCTGCTTACAAGAAAAATCCTATGCATTTAAAACTTAAGTTACAAAATGAACGTTTTACCATACCTATTCAGATACTGACAGTAAGTTCAACGAAAGAAACCATTGAAACTGTCAATGTAACCACTCCGAGTTTCGAGAGAAATATAATGGATCTATGCCATATGAAGACGATATTTATTGTTTTTTTAAGTAATATACATACTTTCTTCTTCGTTAGAAGATTACACATGTTACGTATCAGTCTATATTGCAGGATGTATAAAAAGGAAAGTGATTAAAGTAATAAATTTTTTGACTTGTCTATCATTAATGATAGACGTGAAAGAAAATTTTTTGTGTTCATTAATAAACAAAAAGTTTAGAGGAGGTTTGCCTCCTCTAAACTTTTTGTTTATTAATGAACACAAAAAACACAAAAAAATCAAAATTTATCCATCAGATGGTCTGATTAAAATTATTCAATCATGCGAGAAGATGTTTTAGATGAATAAAGGCAATAACATCAATTACAATTATTCTATGATTTCATATGTAGATTAAATTATGACACTTTTGATTCGCAAAATAAAGATTATGACTTTAATCACTTGCATTTAATAATTAGAGTTATTATTAAGTTTTATGTAGATTTAAGGTGTACACAAGATGCAAAAAAAAACTAACTTAAGTGAACGAAATTATTAAAAAAAAGTATATTTTATTTAAAAGTAAATAATTCGTAGATTATTTTTGGTTTCATTTATATTTTCCAACTCCATTCTCCATATTTATAAATTACTAGCTGTTGCCCGCGGCTCCGCCCGCGTAAATACAATGTCCCACGGGAACGCTGTACTTCTTCGGGATAAAAAGTAGCCTACGTTTTAAATCCAGAGCTCAAGCTACTACCATATCAAATTTCATCAAATTCCTTTAATTAGTAAGTAGTTTTTATATTAGTAACAAACATCCATCCATACTCAAAAACTTTCACATTTATAATATTAGTAGGATAATTCGTCTTGTAATTTTTTAATTGATAAGTAGGTACTGAATACGGCCCATGCATTGTTGATGTGTGTGAAGTTGTATCTGTGTTGTATAATTGCCACGGTTTTGTAGCAGTCATGTTCGGTCTGCTTCCTCTTAAAAGTCTGTGAACCAACACGACTTTCTTTTATATATATAGATAATATTATGTAGTAACAAGTTTGTCTGGTTGTATTTCACAATAATTAAAAGCACTTCAAAAATACTAGCGAATTCAATACAATTGGGTATAAAAATCTAGATGAAGGCGAGTCTGGGGACACTTGACCCCTGTTGTTGAAAAAATACCAATTTACCTTCTAAAACCAAAGGCAGGAATCGCACCGAGTGTCCCCTATATAATTGGATATTTTCCTACATGTAAAAATTTAAATTAAAAAAAAAAAAGTAATAGTTTATTTCCAAGTCGATAAAAGTAAAAAAAAAATTAGGATTTTATGTGTAGTTTTGTAATTAGGTATATGTATTTCGTAGTCACAAAAAAGTTGATATATTTTTTATAACATTAGTGTATAAAACCTACATAATTAGTTTACTTACATCAAATACAAAAAGATTTACTATGGTATGTATCAACATAAACGCGCAAAATTTTGTGCATATGGCCATACATTTCGTAGCAACAATCACGGAATATAAAACACAACTTGTGTTTTATATTCCGTGGCAACATTACTAGCGTGTGACGTCACCTACCAGTACGACTTACAAATGGGGCGTTTTCTCGAGACTCAGAAAAATGCTTCAAACAAACCGCAATATCTTTGAAAATTTTGATTTTTAGTATACTACTTAAGCCGTTTGTAAACTGTCTTATTTTTCAAAGCACTATTCTGTTATGTAATAAATAAAAATAAGGAAAATACCGTACTAGAGTAATATTTAATATAACCTTCATTTACTCCCACTATATCTATTTGATCACTAAAAGCTTAAACTACAATTATTATATTCGTATGTGGTGTTTTAGAATTAATTTAACCATAACATTTCTGACGCAACTTTTTTTATGGTTCGGTATTATTTCTTGTCTACCTTTTCTTGTTTTATACCTAAGGACTATGGGAAATTCAATATTATAAATATTTTAAGGGTCACTTGATGCAGGGGATCAAATCACCCCTAATAAACTGTACCATGTGTAACCGGGAGTAGTTTTATGCTATAAACAAATAAATCATAAAAGTCGATTAAGTTTTTTAATTCAGTCGTAGACGACTGAATTAAAAAACTTAATCGACTTTTATGATTTATTTGTTAGAATAGGATAGATCCTATTACACCAATTGGTTTTCAGGATTTAAAAATGAAAAACTAAAAATAATAAAGAATACTTAATTTTACATAAGAAAAAGTAAGAGTCGTCATATTATACGAGATAAGACAAATAATAAATAGCGAATCTAAAACGTCGACACTACCTTCCGACAAAGAAACCGTTAACTAGGCACGTCAGGCACCGATCACAGTGTGTTTTGTAAGTTAAAAATATACCTACATTGTGGCCTGCTTCCAGTAAATTCCTGACATATCCTTCACCGAGTATCGCATGACTCTTACCCGGGAACGGAAAAAGTAACAGAACATTGTATGCGTCACAAACAAAAACACAAGTCGCCAACATATAAAAACACAATTTGGACATGTTGTCCCCACTCGAGGAGCATTCAGCAACTGTTCAAAGAGAATGTACTAAAGTAAGGCCAACGAGACAAGATAAAAAACGTAAATAAACGGACCGCTACTGAGTTGCATTATGAAAGTGAGTTAATATTATATCTGTCCTTATCACTCGTATGCAATAATGACGTCAGTTGGTCGACGACAGCTGTCGTAGCGTGTTTCGTGGTACAGGAAAGCGGCCAGTGCCGCAGTTGTCAATATTTGGTCCGCCAAACAATTGTGAACAAGTTCATTCCTGTTTGGATTGCGTTCGAAGTGATACATATTTTTTCGTCTCCGTATTTACTTGGTTTTTGTTGTTATTATTCCGTTTTGGTTAGTTTTATTTTTGATTTTTGCTGTTATTGTGAGTGCTTAGTTGTTGATTTTAATTATGGAATCACAGCCTGGCGGCTCTAGACAACCTTTGAAAGAAATCAATTCAGCACGCAAAAAGCATCAAAATGTAAGTTAATTTATTAATTCATTTGCACTTGAACCATTACCATAATTTTGATTTTTATGGTTCCATACCAAAAAAGATTCTTTTTATATAATAATAAGAAAATAGTCTAAAATTTACCATTCAACACATTTTTTTTATTTACAGCGGACGTATTTTACATCTACTGAAAAAGGAATGGTCGTTAATGTGCACAAATACGTGAAGCAAACTTGGCCTATTGATAAATATCCGTACAAAACAAGTATAATGGAGAAAACAGCGAGCATTTCGGGCATCGGTGTCGCTTACGTGTATAGAATTATAAAAGAATATGCAACAACTGGGAATGTACAAAGCCCATCAACAACCAAAAAAGAGTTTGATAAACAGGCCATACGAAAGAAAGTTCATAGCTTTTATCTGAAAAGCGAATTACCTACATTTTTACCTACGTAATAAGAGGTGGAACTCCGAATAAAAAAAAAGTGTTCGAAATTCAAAGCTTTACCTTAGCTTTTTTACGTATTATCGACTAAAAGTACAAAAGATTCAAGCCTAAAATTAAAAAAAATAACAAAAAACTAACGTAGGCTATTATTAACGATTTTTTTTATTTTAGGATATTAATATACGTAAAAACGTATATACGTATATATACGATTTTTTTTATTTTAGGATATTAATATACGTAAAAACGTATATACGTATATATACGTATATACGTAAATACACTATAATTGGGTTATTAGATTAAAAAGGTAAATAAAACAACAAAACAACTATAATTCGATCGTTTTTATTGCATTTAAAAATATTACAAAAGTAAGGCTACGTTCCCACGAGCGTTTTTATGTAGTCGCAACAGAAAAAAATGCACTATAAATAGAACTCTGCGCTAATACAACACAGCTGAAAATCGTGTACAGCTGTCAAATCTGATATTATACGCTTGACACTTCGATTTTCAGTTCTATTGTAGGTTTGTTATTGTAGGGTGTGCAGAGTTCTATTTACAGGGCGATTCTGGTGGTAACCTTGAAAAAGCGCGGTTGACTTTAAACCTTAATTTTAAATTTTTCCTATAAGTAGTGATTTTTTTATCGTTATAGTGAATTTAAATATTGCTGAAGAAGGAGGATGCGTAGGCGTAGGCTCTGGACGATCAGACTGCGGCGATGAGCGAGATGCGTATCTGCCTTATTACAAACCGAATTATAAAAGACTTTATCCGGAAAACTCAACTTAAAGTGTATGTGGAATCCACTAACGACGATAGATTGGGCAACAAGAGCCCTATATACTTAAACCATATTTTCGCAATGGACATAAAAGGTGTGACGGGTGAATACCCGCTAACTGCGGGTAAAATAACTGCTATTTTATTGGCATTCACCCTCTGAATAGAGGGTGAATGCCAATCAAATAGCAGTTATTTTCAAGCAATATAAATACGGCCAATAACTTTATTAATAACACCACTTTCCTCACTAAATATAACATGAAGGCGTTCATACCGGCAGCGCAAATTGAAAAAACCGGCATCATTAGATTTGTTCCAGCGAATATATCTAACAAAGAACTTTACACAAGACTTTCTTCAATTTATGAAATAGTGGCAATAAGAAGGTTTTCAAAGAAAGTAGGACAAGAGCGCATTGCATTGCAGACTGTAAGCATCACTATCTAATGTACTGCCTAATAATGTACAATATGATTTATTCTCGTACAGAGTTTTTGAACACATTCCACCATTACTACAGTGCTATAGGTGTTTTAAATTTAATCATTCAGCAAAGATTTGTAATGGTAAACAAAGATGTAGTATTTGCGGAGGTGAGCACTTGTATAAGGAATGTGATAAGCCAACAGAAATCAGCTGCATAAATTGCAGTGGGTCTCATCTTGCGATATCTATATTATGTCCTATTAAAACAAAGAAGATTATTGAAAAGAAAACAACATATCTTATGCAAGTGTCGCCTTAACAAAACAAGTCACCACCATTGAAACAGATTTCCCTCCACTCCCACCACCAAAACCACAACCTGTAAATAGTAATGTTATTGTAAATAAGTCTGTAAATATCTCTGCAAATAAGTCTGTACAAGAAAACTGTAAAATAGTCGATTCTAAAGATCTTAAAACTCAAATAATTTCCAACAACGACGTACTTATGGCTCTAGTGCAGACGTTGGTGGAATTAGCCAATAAAGATGACAGTACACCCACTGATATTAAAACTATTAAAGATGCATTATTAAAAAACTTAACATAATGGATTGTGTAGGGCCTAGTTCTACACAATCCAAGCTATGTATTGCACAGTATAACATTCAAAGTGCAAATAGTAAAAAACCTTTATTAATCCAAACCTTTATTAATCCAATTTTTAAAACAACAAAATATTGATATTTGCCTTCTTAATGAGACATGGTTCAAAGGTAATAATTTTCAAATACCAGGATATAATACTTACAACAAAAATTCAAACAATGCACATAATGGAGTTGCAATACTGATAAAACCATACCTTAAGAATAATATATTAAATACCAGATTTTATGAAGACATTCAAACAGTTGCTGTATCTATATCAACAGGACATATTAGTTTAACAATTCTCTGTATATACTGTCCACCTTCAAGTGGGCGTATACGAATTAATAGACTCCGTTACATTATTAATGATCTACCAAAGCCCATATTTATGAGTGGTGACTATAATGCTCATCATATTGCATTTGGTTGTCAGTCAACGAAAGGTAGAGGTCAGGAGTTATTTAATTTAATTGATGACTTAGATTTGTGTATTTTAAATTATGGTAGACCTACAACTATAAATCGCCCTAGACAAACTGCTTCTGCCATTGATGTAAGCTTGATCAGTGGTAGCCTCGCACCACTATGTGAATGGTCTGTACATGATGATACAATGGGACAACAATAACAATAACCAACAATAACAGAAATTTCATTACATATAGACAAATATCATCTCAATTCCCCTGTAGATAGGTTCATATATAAAAAAGCTGACTGGGCAACATACACAGCTCTTTCAAAAACAATATTTAATGATTTCATACTTCAATCACATGATCCTATTTCAACTTATAATAATTTATGTTGTCATTTAGATATTCTTAAAGAAATGTCAATCTCAAAGCTCACTAAAATGAACACTTTCATAAGCAGACCACCATCTCCCTGGTGGAATAGTATATGTGAACAAAGTGTTATTGCTTCATAAAATGCACTAAAACTATATAGAAAAGAGCCTACTATTGAAAATTATATTAATTACAAAAGAAAAGATGCCCTGAAAAAGAGAACAATTTTAGAACAGAAAAAAATTGGATGGAATAACTTATGTAACACTTTTAATAGAAATACTCACATAAGTAAAATTTGGAATTTATTGAAAATGTTCAAAGGCATAAGACCTAAGAATAAATCATATACAAATGAGTTTATATCTCCACTCTTGGATAAATTATCAGATAATAGCAACTTAATTGAAGTAGATCAACTGAACATTCTTTTTGAAATCAACAATGATAACCCAAATTCTAAATTTTTACTGGATTTATTTTCATGGTCTGAATTTTTAATAAGCTTGCACTCTAGACGAAATACAACTCCTGGCTTAGATGAATTAAAAACTCAGATGTATCTGCCCAAAAGTTGTTTCTTAACATCCTCAATTTGTTTTGGCGTAATAAATCTATTCCACAGTCATGGAAAACACAGTGTGTTGTTCCAATACTTAAGCCCGACAAATCTCCTGAGTTTGCTAGTTCTTATAGACCAATTTCCTTGTCATCCTGTCTTGGTAAAATATTCGAAAATATGGTGAAAGTACGTCTTGATTGGTAGGTTGAATCCAAGTGTTTCATTCCACATAATATATACAATATGGCTTCCGTAGAGGGCGTAGTAGTGCAGACAGAATCACCTCTTTAATGTCTGACCTGAAAAATGCAAAACATAGAAAATTAAACACTGTTTGCGTATTCCTAGACGTTCAAAGTGCTTTTGACAGTGTTGATCCTGGTATACTAGTTCAACTCATGTCTAGGTTGGGTGTGCCCGGGCACTTATGTAAGTGGATTTTTAATTTTTTGAACAACAGAACAATCTATGCTAGGCATAACAATATTTTACATGGACCCAAATGTGCCTCAAGAGGCACAATGCAGGGTGCCACTCTATCTCCATTACTGTACAATATATACACAAGTGAAATTTGTAAATATGTAAATTATTATACAATGTCATCAGCAAATTGTAATAATTTATTATTATTACAATTTGCTGATGACATTGTACTATACATCAGTAATTACAACTTAGAGATTATAATGGATAATATGAACAAATCCTTATTTCAACTATTACAATATTATAATGATCGTTTACATTTAAAAATTAACCCCTCTAAAAGTAGTGTTATGTTTTTTGGCACTGAAGCCTCAAATTCAAATATTATTTACAATAATGAAATTATAAATAGAGTCACTTCAAAGAAATTTTTAGGAATAATACTGGACCCAAAACTTTTGAAGAACATATTAAATATATATCCAAAAATAATCACACAGGACTAAATGCTATCAGATCACTTTGTGGCGTAACATGGGGTGCAGACCCTAAAATATTGTCAATATTGTTTTTTTTCTTTTTTTTTCGAAAGGGTCTACGCTAAGGGTCGGGTTAAGACCGCTGTAGCTAAATCGGACTATAACTAGCCTGGTGGCTAGTTCATTTGGTAAGAGTCGATGGGAGGGTTTGACCCTCCCTAACATCACCCGGGTGATGTTCAGACCGGATATTGGGGACAGCTACGGATTGTGAGCTATTATTATGACAGGGGAGACGCGGGTCTCTCCTGCTAAGGGGTCCGACCCCTTTCTCGCTCGCTGAGGAGTGTGGTTGCAAAAGCAAAAGCTAGCGGCGTGCGAGTTATCGCGATAGAGGAGCTCTCGTTTTTATCGGTATCGATACTGAGAGGGCCGTCCCTCTCCCCTTCCGCGTACGGTCGGAATGACTCGCGCGCGTAAGTCCTAATGTCGATGAGGTTCGCGGTATTGGTAGAGCTCTCTATATCAATATCGCGGTCGCGGACACTATTTTGGTGTGTACCTAGACTACTAGGATGCGAACTCGAACTCGGGTTCGGGTCCGGTCCCGTGTTAGGGTCGGTCTGTACGTCTGTACGTGATGTCGTGTCGGATGTGGGACCTCGGGGTAGGCGCCGGCGTCGACCCCGGTGCGATACTAACCTCGCGGGTGCGTGTGGTTTGTGTTTACGTAACTGTACACAGTACGTTACGTATTTTGTGATCGGGTCAACGGGATCGGCTAAGATATGCTTAGGCCGTTTGTACGGGTGTCAGAAAGTCTGTACGTCGTGGTTCTGGACTCTTTGCAAACAGTCCAATTGAGACTCCCTTATCTGTTCGAAAGAGACGCACGCATAAGTGAGTATCGTTCTAATGCAAACCTTATACAATGTAAGCTTATGTCTTAGGGACATTTTGCTTCGCGAATTTAGTAGCGGATATAATTTGTAGAGTAAAAATTTCGCTTTGCGTAATGTATTACTGATGTGACTCGAAAACGTCATCGACTAATTTAGTACTACGCCTAAATATTTGACCTGAGTGACCTCAGGAATTATGTTAACGTGCAGGCTAATCGGGCTCATTAGTTTACGGGGGCAATTACGTCTTACTGCCCTATTACTATTGAATTGGATGGCGTGACTTTTGTCGGGATTAACTTCTATTCTCCATTTGGAGAACCAATTACCCAGAGCGGTAACTGACTTCTGGAGGGCTTTAGACGCGGTACAGGCTCGTGTGTGGGAATAATAAAGGGCTGTGTCGTCCGCGAACATAGCTAATTGCACCTTAGGGATGTCACTAGTATACAGGTTAAATAGGGAGGGCGAGAGGACTGAGCCCTGCGGTACTCCCGCCTCCATATATCTTGGCGACGACAGTGCGCCTTCTACGCGGAAATGAAATTTACGATTTTTTTTAAATTTACTAGTTAGTAAAACGAGATAATCGGGTATTTCCATTTGATAGAGTTTGTATAACAGTCCGTTATGCCAAATTTTATTAAAAGCTTTTGAAATGTCAAAGAATACGGCGCATGTCGTCTTCCTGTCGTTTTTGCTAGTTATTATTTATTTATTTATTTATTTACACTTAATGCACAAAAACAGGTACATAGGCGGACTTAATTTACTATGTATTATGTACTCCGTTAAGCGGTGTACTTGAGCGGGACAGCTGTACATTTTGCGGAAGGCAAACTGCTCGTCTGGAAGGAGTTTTTTTGTCGGTTATGACGTCATTGAGGCGCCTTTTAATAACTCTTTCGTAGACTTTACCAAGGGAGCTAATGAGACTTATTGGACGGTAGCTACCAGGCACCTTCCGGGGTTTCCCCGGTTTGATACCTATGATAATAGCTACTTTCCAAATGTCTGGAAATGAACATCCTACTAAGAGGGCGTTAAAGATGTTCACTAGGAGTTGAATTAGCTCGGACGGTAGCATTTTAAGTGTTTTGTTTGAAATACCGTCGAGGCCTGGGGCCTTTTTGGCATTCATACACTTAATAATGTCACTGACCTCCTCCGAGTCGTCAATATTGTATAAAAGTATTGTTAGAAGTCACTTAGACTATAGCTCACTCGCTTATATGAATAGTTCTCGTGTAAATAAATTAGACATATTGCAGAATTAGGCTTTAAGAATAATATCTGTTGCCATGTGCTCAACTCCCATAAGGGCCATGGAAGTTGAGACAAAAGTAATGCCTTTGATTTTGAAGCGAATCTTACTTGCTGAAAGATACTGTCTCAAACTAATAGCATCAAACAACACTCAAGTAATAAAAAAAATCGTACCTTATATAGATAGATCCCCAAGAAGACCATTAACAACAGCACAAGGTCTACTATGTGGTAATTCTCCAACACTGTCCGATATATTTCTGGAAATAGACAATATTTTTTCTAAAATTATAAAACAGTTTCCATGGCCATGTTACTCTTTCTCTTATCAGTGTATTTCACATCCAATTAATGTAGTTCAACAGACAATAAACAATAATTCGGAAATGCTTCAATTTTTGGAGGAAAATACAATGTACTATGTTATCTACACTGATGGGAGCAAAGCAAGTGATTATGTACATGCTGCTCTATATGATCCACAAGCAAAATTTTCTTCAAGTTTTATTCTGCATGAACCCTGCTCTATATTTACGGCAGAGGCATATGCAGTGTATCAGGCATTAATGCGTATTCGCGAAGTCAATAACATTAAATATTTTTTAATAATTTCTGATTCCTTGAGTTTGTTAACATCTTTAACTACCCTCACAGTAAAATTCAAGTCTAATTATATCCTTTACCTCATTAAACAAATAATTCACCAATACCACAATAAAATATCCAAATTTTCTTTCTATGGGTGCCTTCCCACAAAGGTATCTCTGGCAATGAAATGGCTGATAAAACTGAAGGAGTTAATGCTGTTGACGTTAGAAATACAATGAGTGTTCCTATGTCCGATTACATGCAATATATTGACCAGAATACTCAAAAGTTGTGGTTAGAAATGTGGAAGAAAGATCAAGATACGAAAGGAAAATGGTATGGAAGCATACAAGAAAGCTTACCTGCAAGGCCTTGGTATCATCGTATGCAAGATGCTACTCGATACTTTATTACTATCATAAATAGACTGCGATTGGTCATAATACTGCACCGTCACACCTTGCTCGACTCGGCATTATTGCGAATAAAAACTGTTCACATTGTAATTCAAGTGATGGAACTGTGGAGCACATTATCTTCGATTGTCAAAAATTTTTGATCGACAGACTAGTGTTGGCCAGTGAACTTAGTGATGTTGAAAATAAGTGTGATTTATTGTCCCGCCCACCGCCATTAAAACAATTGTTACAAGACGAACTTACTTACAAGCACATCTACAAATACATAAAGAATACAATTAAAACAATTTAATTGAATGTGCTCATAAGCGTAATATTATACCTCATGAATAATATGAGTTGACCTAAAGGTTGTAAGCACCGGGTGAAAAAATCCCAAAAAAAAAATAAAAAAAATTTCAGTGCAGTTTTTTCTATCACGAGTCGCGACCACAAAAAGACTCTCGTGGGTACGAGGGCTAAAGGTAGGTAACCTAAATATTTCAGGTTATCACATACGGCATAGCCTGATTATCTTCAGCGGTTATCCGTTGGTGAAAAATAGGTATTGTACACTTCTGTGGGCCTAGCGGGAACATTTGACAGCGGCGTAACGTAACGTTATCGAATAAGAATTCTTGAAATATAGTTGTCAATATTATTGCGGGCCCTTACATTTAACTTTTTCGCAATATTAACAAAGGTTAAACTAAATGTAAAATTAGATTAATAAGTATGTGGTAAAACTGTACAATATTATTAAAAATAAAGTACTTACATAAATATTATTAAGCACCTATGATAAACTATAAGGTTTTAACAGACGGGCAGAAGACGTAATAGAAGAAGAAACGTAATAAGTATGTCTGTATTTTTATAAATATAATAGCAAATATAACAAATATTAGGTAAGCAATAAAACGACTATGTTTTAAACATATTGCGTGCATTATTGAACATTCGAATCTTATATTATTATTAGAGAAAATCTTAAATCTTAGCATCCACATTAAAATCACTTTACATTATGTTTCATACATATTATATTGAAACAAATATAATCTTAAGTATCTTTTCATTAAATCGAGAAGTTAAAATAATTTTATACAAATACACACCGATATTCTTCGAGTCAAAGCGTGTTTAATGTTTATATGTACCTAGTGGTTATATACATGAATTTATTTTATCAAAATCACTGTTTCATCATAAAAAAAATATGATTTCAAGTTCACTTCACTAAAAATTACAGATTTTTGCAAAGAATAAAATTTTGTAATAGTTGATAATAATTTTTCAAACTTAAAGAATTTTTAATTTTGAAATTAAAAAATTATACTTCTTCTATTTCTGCATCACCAATCATAGGCGATGTGTGAAAGAGTACACACGTTATAAAAGCGAGCCAGTTATATGGTTTGCACCCTGTGTTTTATATTCCGTGGTTTGTACAGACGATATTTAGGTATAATTTTGAATTTCGAACGCCAATACTTACGATCGCCAGTTGCGACACCCTGAACTGGTTTCGTTTTTATTTGATTTCAAATTTGGAACGTTTATACTGCTACATAATGTTTATCTAATAACCATCTCAAAATTTGTGCGTGCAATGTCATTGAACTTTACATATTAATATTTTTTGTCTGTACCGTACAAAGTTGTAATAAACTCCCAATAGTGAATTATATTTCGTCGCTTCATTCTTCAGATACAGTAATTAACAATGTAGTCCTTTAACCTAACAGGCATTAATCCGCACGTTTAGAGAATCGATTTTGAGGGTAATCGAAAATTTTTATTTTGCTTACCACCATGTTGCGCCAGCTTGCCTCATTCTTTTTCCGAGCGTGGCAGCGATCGCACGTACTCAATAATAGTATTTAATTTATCGATATCGACATTCCGAAAAGGAGTAATGAAGATAAAATTCGCCGCTATAAGCGCAAGCTTCGAAAGTTAGAAGAAAATAGTAACAAAGGTTACAAAAGAATAATTGTGTTGGAGGATTCAGAACAATCAGGTCGGTATTTTAAATTATAATTATACTGATATAATTTTATATTCTGTGATATAACATTATATCCAAACTTTTGCTTTAAGCCAATTCTAGCCCGAGAGGTTAACCGAGTGTTAGCACGTGTATTTTCCTATCATTATAATATGATAAAATAAAGCTCCACGCCAGGAGAAGGATCGTGTATCCTTACATAGGCAGTGTAACATTTATAATATAAAATAATGTTATAATATAATATTATATCTGTTATTACAAAAAAAAAAATGTGGGTACCGACATACACATTTTCTTCTTGCAAAAGCAGAATGCTATTTTTTAACGGTTTTCTTTTGTCTGACGTTTTCAGACAAAAATGATAACGTCGAGCCCGAGGCCGTTTCATTATTGCCCGAACCTCTCGACCAGATTATTGAAGATGCGATTGAGGGTACCGATCAAAAATTTAGTAACTGATTTAGAACCGGCCACCCTACAGTTGGACTCAGAAATCCTCACTGCTCTTGGTGAAACCACCGAAGAGGCTCCTAAATTCGGACCTAAGATACATGAAAAGCTATCATGTCTTTGGTTACCGATATTGAAAAAAGGCTTAAACAAAGACTATAAAGAAAAATTTATCAAGGATTATTTAATACCCGAGAATTGTGCATTGTTGCAACCACCCAAACGGAACCCTGAAATTTTGGCCGCAGTTTCTGAAGGTACCCGCAACCGCGATAAAAAAGTAGAAGCCGTACAAATACAATTAGGACAAGGTATTGTTGCTATTAATAAAGGATTAGAGCTGTTATTAGATGAAAAAAATGACAGGCTTTCAGCCATAAAGTTTCTGAGTGACAGTTGCCGTATATTGTGCGACTTGCACTTTGTCGAAACGGATTCTCGCAAAAAATTTATTACACCCGGATTAGACAAGAACTTTTTAAGCTTAATGCAAGATGTCGAACACGATGATTTACTATTTGGAAATCAACTTCCCGAAAAAATTAAGGCCTCCAAGACTATTGAAAAACAAGGGTTGCAGATTAAAAAGACGCCGCCAAACCCCAAGACGACGCCTTCGCAGTGTATATCGATGTCCTATATTTACCAACCATCGACGAGCCGCTCGCGCCAGCCGGGAAACTGGGCCGGCCCTCCTCGCTTCCCGTCGAACAGGGGGGGGGAGAGGAGGGCAGAGGACGAGAGGAACTCCAGTGGGCCGGAAGTCACAAGTTTCAGTCCCAGCACACCAGAGACCTGCTCAGAGCAGACAGCCGCGTGCAACGGCTCAGCAATAGAGGTACACGCTGGAAGAATTCAGCATTTTATTAATTGTTGGCGAAAAATAACGGATAATTCCGAGATTCTAAATTGGGTCGCAGAGGGTTTTTCTATTCCATTTTGTAAAGAAGTAAAACAATTTTTAATTCCATTAAATAATAATTTGCCAATTAATGAGCGACCCTATATATTAGAATCTATACATAAACTTCTAGACCTAGGTGCAATTTCTCCTTGCCAAAAAATTAAAAATGATTTCTTTTCTAGTATATTTTTAGCGCCTAAACCAAATGGAAAAAAAAGGTTTATTTTAAATCATAAAACTTTAAACAATTTTATTTCTAAAGTTCATTTTAAAATGGAGGATCATAGAACTGCAGCTAGGCTCATGCCCAAATCTGGTTTTATGGCAAATATCGATCTAAAAGAAGCATATTTTTTGGTTCCAATTATAAAATCACACCGAAAATACTTACGTTTTCATTTTGACGGTGTTTTATACGAATTCAATGTCATGCCGTACGGATTGTGTATTGCACCTAGAGTCTTCACTAAACTAATGAAGGAAGTTATGAATTATTTACGTAATCAGGGTTTTATGTCGGTTATATATCTCGACGACATATTGTGTATCGGACAAACATACACTGAATGTAAAGTCAATGTGCAAGAAACAATAACTTTGTTATAGTGTCTGGGTTTTGTTATTAATAAAAGTAAAAGTAACTTCGAACCCCGTCAAGTCTGTCGGTTCTTAGGTTTTAATTTTAATACAAAAGAAATGTCTTTAAGTTTACCAGTCGAGAAACGTAACAAAATCTTGCAGATAGTAAATAAGTTTATTTTATTACCCAGATGTTCTATAAGAGAACTTTCACAATTTATTGGTATCCTCGTAGCTCAGCGGTCAAATACGGTTGGCTTTATACAAAGACCCTAGAATACCAAAAATTTTTAGCATTACAGAAATATAAAGATTTTGACGTAAAAATTAATTTAACGCATTGTATATTACCGGACCTATTTTGGTAGAAACAAAACGTTTTGTCTACTAAAAATATATTAAGATTTGAAAACTATTTTAAGTTAGAAATTTTTACTGATGCGTCACTCAACGGTTGGGGGGCTTTCTGTGGTGGAAGACGAGCTTGCGGGGGATGGAAGAAAAATGAATTATCTTTTCATATAAATTACTTAGAGCTGTTAGCAGTTTTCTTAGGACTCAAATATTTCGCTAGTTCATGTTTCGATTGTTCGATACTCTTAAGGATTGACAACACGACAGCTATATGTTATATTAACCGGATGGGTGGAACGCAGTTTCCCCATTTAAATAATCTAGCAAAAGAAATTTGGCAGTGGTGCGAGATGCGACAGATATTTTTATTTGCATCTTACATTAGTACATCTGAAAATGTGGAGGCAGATCAAGAATCACGAAGAATAAATTTGGACACAGAGTGGGAATTATCTGAGGAAGCATTCCAAAAAATAGTTCAAACTCTGGGTCAACCACAAATTGATTTATTCGCATCACGCGTCAATGCCAAGTGTCGTCAATACGTCTCCTGGAAACCGGATCCTGATGCGGTTTCAGTTGACGCTTTTACAATTAGTTGGCATACTACTTTCTTTTATGCTTTCCCTCCTTTTAGTCTCATTCTAAAATGCTTAAGAAAAATTATTTGTGACAAAGCCACCGGAATTTTGGTTTTTCCGTACTGGCCTGGGCAACCTTGGTTTCCACTCCTCAAACGAATGCTCGTATCAGACTTAATTATATTTGAACCTAAAGATGAGCTTTTGTGTTCAAATTACAGATCCCGTCACCCGCTCCGTCGCAGCCTTTTCCTGGGGGCCGCGACGCTCTCAGGGAAGCATTCACTAGATTAAATACACCAGATGTAGCGCTAGATCTTATGCTAGCTTCGATTTCAATTAATACCATGAAACAATACTCGGTGACATATAAATTGTGGTGGTCTTTTTGTGCCGATAACTCTCTAAAGACCTGTGAAGCTTTAACGTCTTCAGTTATTAAGTTTATTGTGGATAAATTTAACAAAGGCGCCTCGTATGGCACTCTTAATAATCATCGGTCTGCCCTATCTTTACTCCTAGGGAGTAATGTCGGTTCAGACGAACGTATAAAACGGATCCTCAAAGGTATTTATAGACAAAAGCCTTTTCGTCCTAAATATATTTCTACGTGGGATCAAAAAATTGTTCTAGATTATGTATCTGCATGGTACCCACATAATAACTTAAACTTGATACAAATTACTAAAAAATTGACAATTTTATTAGCTATTTGTACTTCTCATAGAGTGCAAACGCTTGCATTGATTAAATTTCTAATATAAGTAGGACAGATTCAGGTATAAGAATACTAATAAGTGATATAATTAAGACCTCGGCAGCTAATCGCGACCAACCTATTTTGTTTTTGCCTTACTTTAGCAGTGACCCAAAAATATGCCCGGCTAAGGCTTTGGAAGACTATTTGCTGGCTACATCAAATTTAAGAAATGATGAAACAGCAGATAACCTTTTAGTGAGTTATAAAAAACCTCACAAGAAGGTGACGTCACAAACGATCAGCAGGTGGATAAAACAGACACTCGCGGAAAGCGGCGTGGACGTGTCCATGTTCAGTGCACACAGCACTCGACACGCCTCCACCTCGGCGGCAGCCTCCGCAGGTGTCTGCATCGACACCATCAGGAGGACGGCCGGCTGGACCAGCTCGTCCGCCGTATTCGCACGCTTCTACAACCGTCCTGTGGTCGATGACGGAGCATATGCTCGATCCGTTTGTGGGGTTACCGATAGCACTAATTGAATGCCATATTTGTTGATTTTCACATAAGGCTGATTATTATTAATTGTACTTATAATGTTAAATTAAGTATAAGAGTAATAAAAAGTTTTTTCCTACTTTGCATCTTACTGACTCTAAACATCTACATTGTTAATTACTGTATCTGAAGAATGAAGCGACGAAATATAATATAAGATCAAACGAACTTCTTGAAGTGAAGTTCGATCATTATTATATGAGTCGCTTCATTCGAAGATACAAAGTTCCCACCCACCCACAACCAACAGGGAAAAAACACAATTCTCTAAAATAATGAGGCAAGCCGGCTGGCGCAACATGGTGGTAAGCAAAATAAAAATTTTCGATTACCCTCAAAATCGATTCTCTAAACGTGCGGATTAATGCCTGTTAGGTTAAAGGACTACATTGTTAATTACTGTATCTTCGAATGAAGCGACTCATATAATAATGATCGAACTTCACTTCAAGAAGTTCGTTTGATCTTATATAATACATTAATTTTTGTTGATAAATTTAATGTAGTCTACGCAACAAGTTGAAAATGGTGACAAATAGAGACACTAGTCCTACTACTCATCCTACAAATATGTGTAATACCTTGTTTCATGTGTAGAAAATTGTGTTATAGCCTTCAAGTCTCATTTGCAAATTATTATAAGCCTAATATTCAAAATTGCAAAAGTTATAAACAATTAAATATGACCAAAATGGACTTCGGTTTGACGTTAACTATTTAAAGTTCATAAATTATAAAAACACCATAAACGTATGTATTATATTAGGTCATTACATAATATGAAATTGACGTTTTGTAAAGGAGGAACATAAAGTCGATTTTTCTAAAAACATAATATATTTATTTAATCAAAGTATATATACCATTGCTATCTATGCACTTTTGCCATCTCATAGGTGGTTCATTGATTCCTTTACTAAAAAAACCATTGGGACAGGAATCAATAAAATCTTTGAAGGCGCTTTGGACTGCCCCATCGGTGTTGAATCTTTTCCCTTCCAAGAAGTTATCCGAATTTCGAATAAAATGGTAATCTGTTGGAGCAAAATCCGGGGAGTACGGTGGATGCCTTAGACATTCTAATTGAAGCTCCTCTAATTTGGTAGCCGTCTGTTGTGCAGTGTGTGGTCTAGCGTTGTCCTGAAACAGCAGTGGCCTAGAACGAATGACCAACCTCGGTTGTTTAGCAGCTAGCTTTTCCATCATGATTTGCAGTTGCTGACAAAAGACATCTGCCGTAATCGTCTGGCCAGATGATGTAGTGAACGACACCGGCACTAGTCCACCAAACGCTTACAAGTAACTTTTTTGAGTCAATTTTCCGATTAGCGTACAGGATCCACTTTTCATCACAGGTAATGATTCGATTTAAAATTCCTTAATTATTGTGCCGGTTGAGTAATGTAACGCAGCAGTCGACGTGCGTTTGTCGCTTTGCTGTACTCAATTCATGAGGTACCCACCTTTCAAGCTTTTTCACCTTCCCAATTTGCTTCAAGTGGATTAAAACAGTTATCACTAACGCCGTAGCCTGCAGCTAACTCGGACATGGTTTGTGATGGATCCGCTTCCGCCTTCAATTCTTCATTATCAACTTCGGTCTCCGGCCATCCACGGGGCTTGTTCTGCAGGTCGAAATTTCCATAAAAACGTTGGAACCAAAAACGCACTGTGTTTTCTTTTGCGACACCGCCGCCATACACATCACTAAGTCTTCGATCCGTTTCTGCAGCACTGGTGCCACGGTGGAACTAGTACTCGAAAATAATACGATATTTAAAGTTTTCCATTTTATAAACAGTGTGACGCAAATAAAAAACCAAAAGAGGAAAAACAAATGAATTACGGTTTTCGAAACACAAATGCATGAGTAAATAGCGGTATAAATTTGAAATTGGAATTCCTAACCAAAGAAGATATATTTGAGATCAAAGTGGCCAGTACGACAAAACGCCAATTTCATATATAAGGACCTAATATTTGAATAATTCGACGTTACTGTACTGCTGAATTCATGGACACATTTTTCCATGTTAAACAGGTTATTTGGTAGAACGTAGTCAAATCTGTTAAATGGAGATAGGAGGGATGAAGATCTGCTATATGTATGGCCGATATCGGACTGTTTCTAAGATATTCACCATTTTATATATTTTTTGAAGTGAAACTACTTTATGGGAGAAATTTTATAGCAATGTAAAAAAATTGTAACGTTTTTCTGTTACGCGCCATCTATATTCATGGTTTTTCTTTCGTAGTGTAATACAAATAGATAAGAGTAATTTAGAATTCTAATGTCAGATACACCTAGCGCTAACTGCGCTGGCACTTGGATTTTTGACCAATTGGTCTCGGGTTCGAATCTCGGTCAGACGAAATATTTTTATTTCTTTTTCTTTTATAATTTTTGAAGTCAAACAATTTTTTTAATGATTGTCCTTCAGGCACGATGAGAGTATTTTTAGATTTTAAATAATGAATGATGTTTCACTTCTGCTACTTTTACTCTGTACATGTCATTTCTTTTTTTCTTTGGTGATCCGCTTTATAAAAACACTGAATATGGTTTCAATTGCTTATGTAGTAAGAAGTACAATAAGCAAATCTAAACACAATTTAAATTTGTATTTTTTTTATATTTATTAAATTCATACTTGCGAAACATACTATTGCACTTTTAAGTTTCTACAATCATAGAATGCCAAATTAATATGACAACTTAAAAAGAAATGTAGTGGTTTAAAAATATTTAATTATATTCTAAATAATGTATACCTAAGTCCTAATACCTGAATCCTTTCTCTATGATATCTGAATAAATCCTTTTAAACATTTTGGAAGTAGTTTTGAAGTCGATGATTTCTGACTGGCTGGTTAGAGACAGTTTTGCCGAATAAATAGAAGTAATAACAAAATACCCGTTTTTTATAAATTAATTAATTAATTCGATTAAACTCCGCTCGCTCCTGTTTTTGCATAGAAGTAATTATTTTTTAGATCTAATAGAGATAAGATGTAAGAGGTGTCAAAAACAGCACTAACGGTTTGTGTAAACCAGTGTTAATTTTTTTTGTTAAGTAGTCCTATGGTTGCGGAAACTTCAAAGTGCAATGACGTGTAAGATGATTCTTGGACTCTTGATTTGTAAGTTAAATATTAAAACAGTTATCGAGTTTAAATTGTGCTTAGACTTGTTAATTGTTTAACTTAAACTTAAAAATTTTGAGATAACTATTCAAAATTGAACTTTAATTAACACAAAAATATTCACGTATATTTGACATCAGTCATACACTGCACATGCGTTTCGTTTAGGTGTAGATGCACCCTAAGAAGACGGTAAAATGTGAAAAAAAAGTAAAAACTGAAAAATAAAAACGTGTCATCAATCAGGTTGATAGTAAAAGTACTACTAATATGTATAATATATATAATTTATATAATTCAAACCTAAATTTTGATTCATGTACTTATTGTAATTTCACATCGAAACACACGTTCAGTTTACAACTTGACGATCCGGGACGCTACGCGGCGCTGCATTTTTGAGGCAGCTATTCACAATTGAAGTTTGTTCACTGCACAAAAAGATACACGTTTCATATGACATTAGTCATACACTGCACATGCGCTGTGCATCGCGTTTCTACTCGACATTCGATCTCTTACAGTGAAACGTGTATCTTCTGTGTAAAATTTTAAGTTAAATTTTCAATAGCTATCTTGAAAAAGCATATGTCGCACCGCGCTGCACAACGCTGTTCTTGCAATGAAACGACAAACTTGTACATTTTTGTATACTTAGTAAATAAAGCTCACGCTATCTTAAAAAGTTGGGTGCCGCGCCGCGCCGCGGTGTGAGCTGACGCTTATTTTATTATTATCTATTTTTGCGACATTAACTTTTATGTATCGATATTTTTGCTGTCATGAATTGTGGTTTGTGACACGATATAAGCATCATGCCGATTGGACGATAGGTTGTATGGTGTATGACTACTGTAATGTAAGACTAAATACGAGCATCTACAGGGCTTCTTATCACATATTAAAGAGGGACAGATAAACAGCTACATAGCTATCGATTTGATTGCACTACTACAAGCATACAAGCATACGCTGTGTCCACAATTGTGTGGAAAATCGTGGACCTTTGAAGGAGGATGTCAAAATTTTCGAATTTGGATCGTCTTGGGTCGTTCTATGAAAGCTTGTTTCTCTGTACATAAGTATGCATACAGCTAGTACACCATCGGCTCATTTTTTATAAACATTAAATACCCGTTATCATTAAGTATTTCTTTTATAGCCGCATCCATACTCTCCGCCATATCTTCAGCCAAGTCAAGCACAATTCCAAACCCCTTGGTCACAAAAGATCTCATGTTGACATAAAATAAAGCTAAATTGCCATCGGTCACCACACAAAAATACTAAGTGTAATTTTGACAATTACAAAATGATTATAAAATAAAAAAAAAACATCTTAGCGAATAAAATCACTTGAAATTCGGTCAAAAATAAAATCCAACAATATTAAAAATTGATTCGGAAACAGCATAAAAAGTCTCCTTATAATTTTCACGTGTTTTGCTATTATGTATGACTGCGTGGCAAAAAGGTTTAATTTATTTGATGACAGTATATGGATTTATTGCACATAACATTTCTAAAGAAATGTCAGTTGATGCTCATCTGTCAAATTAACTGTCGAACAACACATTTATTAAAAGCGTCCTACCCCGATGAAAACAGAAGGTTGTTATAAGTTTGACGTCTGTGTGTCTGTCCTTGGCATTGTAGCTTTCAAACGGATGCAACCGTTTTGATCTAGCTTTTAAAATCTGACGTGATCAAGAGTGTTCTTAGCTATAATTAATCATCTTTACACATAAAGGCTTACCCTTTGGGAAGTTTTGCCAGGGAGTTCAATGGGTGACGTTGTGGATTTTGTATTTCCATATAAATTTGTGTTATTTCGGTTCTTAATGTGTAATATTGGTAGAACACTATCCATTAAATATTTGTTAACGTGCACAAGCATGTACAAGTGGTACAACTCCTAAAAACTTGCTATTTTGTGTTCCCGCCAAAACTCCCTAGGTACTTTCAGTAAAGCTTCTACCACTTTACTGAATCGACTGACATGACTCATGGACTGTACTGACTATTTATTTTGACTTTGACTAGACTTTAGACTTGACGATATAGGAATAATAATAAATATTAATATAATAATAAATAACCTCATTTATTCCTTAAAAAATACATACAAATTTCAACGACTTATTAATAATTACATTTTTATTGTATTAATTGTTATTTGAATTGCATGCAACATTTTCTATATTATAATTATTTTTACAAATCAAATATAATGAATTTAAAAATATCAAATTAAATTTTACATTTTTCTGGTATAATAATTTATATTTTTAATATTATTAAGTACTTATTGTTATTGTTAATTTAATATTATTATATTTTTATTTTGTTTATTATATTTAAGTATTTGTATTTATATTAAGGACCTCTCTACGAGTAAAGGCCTCCTTCATATTTTGCCATACAACTCTATCATTAGCTTTGGTCATCCAATCCTTACCAGCAATTTTAATTGTTTCGTCTGTCCATCTTGCTCTTGTTCTTCCTCTTTTTCGTTTGTTTTGTGGTCCTTTCCAGTTAGTTACTTTGTATGTCCATTTCTGTTTGTTCATCCGCGCTACATGTCCGGCCCATTTCCATTTTAGTTTTTGACAATGTTCCAAAGCATCTATTACATATTTTGTTATTTTTCTGATATCTGAGTTTCGCTTTCTGTCACTCTTTTTGATATTTAAAATACTACGTTCCATAGCTCTTTAGGTAACTTGTAATTTATTTTTTGTTTTGTCGTTGTATATCCAGGTTTGGCTACCATACGAAAGATATGGGAGTAAGCAGGAGTCAAGCACTTTTTTCTTAAGTTTTATAGGAAGTTTTGATTTTAAGCACTTCTTTGTAACTCCAATGTTATTCTACTTATTTCGTCTTGTTGTCTAGATTTTATGAAAGCTATTTGTTTTCTTATATATATATATATATATATATATATATATATATATATATATATATATATATATATATATATATATATATATATATATATATATATAATTCTTGTATTTTGTATATACATATTCGAGAGGGGTACTAGACTTTAATTGGGAGTAAGATAGAGTTAGTCATTATTTTTGTTTTAATACTATTAAGCTCTAAACCTATTTCTTGACTCACTGTGTGTAGTTCGCAAACCATTTTTTCTAGTTGGACAGCTGTTTCTGAGAAGATAATGATGTCGTCTGCGAACCTAAATTTGCTCAGAAAATCACCTTTTATGTTTATACCTCTTTTTTGCCAGTTCAGTTTTCTCATGATGCTTTCCAGAACAGTGATGAATATTGTAGGCGAGAGGGGATCACCTTGCCTAACTCCTCTGCAAATTTTTATTTCTGAGCCTTTTGTTTCCATTTTTACACGGGATATGCTTTTGTTATAAATATCTTTTATAAGGTCTATAGTTTCTGTCGGCACATCGCATTCATATAGAGCCGTCCACATACTATTATGAGATATTGAATCGAACGCTTTAGGATAATCAATAAAAGCCAAGTAGAGCGGTCGCTGGTGTTCCTCATATTTCTCTATTATTTGCTCTAATGTATGAATATGGTCAGTTCTTGAAAAGCTTTTTCTGAAACCTGCTTGTTCTGGTGGTTGGTGTTTATCGGTATATTTTTCTATACGATCTACAAGGCAAGAGGCAAAAAGTTTGTATATATTGGGTTGCAGGCTAATTGGTCTGTAGTTATTTATATTTGCTGGGTCGCCCTTCTTGTACAGTAATATTATATCGGATTTTGCCAAATCGGATGGAATTTTTTTATGATTTAAAATCGTGTTAAATAGATTAGTTAGTAGGCGAGCTAACTCGCTCTTACCTATTTTTATTGCTTTTGTCTCCTTTTAGCTTGTCTGTTTTCTTTATAATTTCAGTGCCTGAGAACCTGTCAAGAGTGGTAGAGTTACATGTGAGCGGCTCAATTCCTAGGTAATCGTCGGTTTTTGATGAGTAAAGATTTTTATAAAACGATGTAGCAGTTTCTATTATCTTTGATCTTGAGAAAGTCTTCTTGTTACTCCAGTATTCTTTTAAACACGGTATCCATTGCTTAGTATTCGTTAGCGCTTCATAGCATTTCTTCATACTTCCTGTCGACCTTAAATGGTTTTCTAGTATTTTTATTCTATATTCCTGATGCTCTTTTTTAATAAGTCTATGTATATTTTTAAATAAATAACTGCGCTCTTCCTTTTCTTCTTTATTTAATTTTTCTTTGTTGTCAGTTCATGTCTTCTATGAATAAATATCTTTATATCATCTGTTATAATAGTGTGTTTCTTGGGAGTTTCATTTTTAATGCAATTTAGGCTTTCTAGTATACATTTTTTCAGTGTATTATAAAAATACTCTACATCTTCGCATTCGTCCAAGTTAGCAGTATAAATATTTTCTTTTAAATTTTTTAGGAAATGTTCTTGATTGTCTGGTGTTATTAATTTAGTTGTTAAATTTTTGTAATTAGCTCTACTTTTCTTCATTTTTGACAACTACTGTGCTTCTAATAAGTCTATGATCACTGGGAAATTTTAATTCATAAAGTACTTCGATATTAGTTATATTTTCTCTATTATTAGTTAATATGTAGTCTATTTGGCTTCGTGTATTCTTAGGAGACAACTACTTCCACATATTTTTACTATTCTTTTTAAAAAGACTATTTAAAATGTATAGGTTATTTTCCCAGCAAAATTGTAGAAGAAGTTCGCCTCTATTATCTCTTTGCCCAAAGCAGTAGTTACCTAGGATTCTTTCTTCCCCAGCAAGACGTTGTCCGACGCGCGCGTTGAAATCTCCCATTATTATTTAATGTTGGTAACACTGGTGACGTACATTTTGGAGGTTGGTTGTAGAAACTAAATATTTCTTGTTCACTAGATTCAATGGTGGGCGCGTGAGCCTGTATTAATAATAATTTTTTACTGTTAAAATTAAGGTTTAGAATACATATTCGTTCAGACAGTGCAATGAAGCGGGAATGGAATATTTCCACTGTTCCTGTCATATTAAAATCTTTTTAATTTAAAACTCCTTGGTTTTAAAAATCGAATACTGTTTATTTATTTAAAAAAAGATTCTCGGTCTTGTCACAAGGTCTTGTCAAACTTGTTTAGTCGTTGAGAAAATGGAATTGACTCGAGAAAATTCTTGAGCGATGATTTATTATGACTTTCGAAGTGGTTTAACACAAAAACAGTGTGTTGACCGGATGATTTCTGCATTTGGTGATGAAGCCCCATCCAAAACCACAATTTATCGCTGGTTTTCTGAATTTCGACGTGGACGTGTCAAGCTCAGTGATGATCCCCGTCAAGGTCGTCCAAAAACTGCAGTCACCCAAGAGAACGTTGATGCAGTGCGTAAGCTGATTAAGGAAGATCGACATGTGACATACCGCGAAATTCAGGCAACTTTAAACATTGGCATGAGTCAAATACAAATAATCTTGCATGAACAATTAGGTGTAAAGAAGTTGTTTTCCCGATGGATACCGAATTTGCTCTGTGAAGAGCAAAAAGCGGCTCGCGTTACTTGGTGCGTCAGAACTCTCTAAAGATTCCACGCAGGGTCCTCAAATGCTGTATACAACATCGTATCAGGTGACGAATCCTGGATATACGCGCACGAACCCGAAAAAAAAAACCAGTCACGAGTTTGGGTGTTCGAAAATGAGTTAAAGCCAACAAAAATTGTTCGTTCACGGAGTGTTGCAAAAAAAATGGTGGCCACGTTTGTCTCCAAAACCGGCCATGTTGCGACTATTCCTCTTGAGGGACAAAGAACGGTTAATGCAGAATGGTATGCTAACATTTGTTCGCCACAGGTCGTTTCTGAACTCCGTAAAGAGAACTGCAACCGCCGCATCGTACAGCCCCGACCTAAGCCCTAATGATTTCTATATTTTCCCTAAAATAAAGAATAAATTGCGTGGTCAGAGATTTTCATCACCTGAAGAAGCTGTGGACGCCTACAAAACGGCCATTTTGGAGACCCCAACTTCCGAATGGAATGGTTGCTTCAATGATTGGTTCCATCGTATGGAAAAATGTGTCAAATTTCGCGGAGAATACTTCGAAAAGCAATAAATACATTTTTAAATAGTAATTTTGTGTCACTTCCTTGATTCCCGAAATTTTCAGTGCCGCCCTCGTAGGAGCAGAATATATGTTGCCATATATAAATAAATAAAAAAGGCTTACCGCTTGACATTGACTTAACTTACCAAGTATGTTCTGTATACTAGTAATAGTTTTATACTAGTAATTATAACTTGTATCTGCATGAGGTACCCATGTATTCCATATACCCATGCATTTATAATATAGTCATTGCATGAGTCATTCCCTGCACTGTACGCCATCAGCTTTTCACTGAACATCTGCTCCATCACTCTGGCGTTGGCAACTCCTATTACAGGGGAGGCTATACCAAAAGAAGAAGAAGAAGTATGTTCTGTTGGGGAGTCCATTTGATTAAGTGTACATTATCTGATATTTGGTTTGACTGGTCAGTCTCGAATTTCCATAGAACCGTCTGCTTCAGTTTGCCAAACATCTTCAGGATAGAACTCATCATGTGCTCTGACAATGACAGATCAAGACATGTGTCTTTACTTTTGAGTTTAGAGCCCATACTGAAGTAAATGACACCATGCTTCGCTCCATCCATTAATGTTTGAAGATCCTAAAAATCCATAACAGGAAAAACATAATCCATGAGAGGATGTTTCTACTTTTAGAACGTAGACAATCCGTGAAATATAAGTTAATCCGGGGGGTAAGAAAAATAATTTGATAATATCGGCCATATAACTGGAGCCTGTAGGTAGTATAATATGTAATTTTTAGGTAAAGGCTTGTAGCCTGTAGGTATATGTAGTAGATGTAGTAGTACCTACAGCCTGCACCTACATCTACCCCTACATCTACACCATAGATTGTCAACAGGGGCGGTACCGCCCCCTAGTGGGCGCTGGAGCTTTTCGTGGGAGTGGTAGTGAGTCAAAAAGCAAATGGTGGGTCGTTATGTCAGTCAAGGGGGGTCCCACGGTCCCACCACGACCACGAGTAGCACGATTACAGAGAGAGAGAGATATAATTATTTTTTAAACTTTTGATTTTATTACATAATATATTAATTGTTATTAATTTGAAAATTGGCATTTAATTAGCTATTACTAGAGATCACCCTGTGGTCGAAATTCGTCCATAATAGTATAGTTTTAAGTTTTAAGTATAATTTTTAAGTTTCAACTTTATTACATAGAAAAAAATGAAAATGTTGTTACAGATTGACAAACATCAACGTGTAAAAAAAATTATCAATCGCACCGTGCGTTTAATTTCAAGTGTAAGTTAATAATCTGAAGGAGTGTGTGTTATTGTTATTATCATTAATTGTATGTATTCCTAAGCATTATTTTAAAAAATATTAGCTGTCTGCACACCTTCCTCCACATAAACTTTAACTGTGCCAACTGCCAAATATATACATTCCCAAAATTCTCGCAAAACTACACTGAAATAAATATAATAATAATCAGTCTGGCACATTTTGTTAAAAGTTTTTAAGCACGCGTGTTTCACAAATATTAGTGGGTCGTGCCCACTCATATCATTTGTAGAATTTCCCTTTCGTAAATAATTTCATTCATCTTACCTTAGGCAACGGTTTTGTTTTCAACATTAAATCCTCCAACATATTTAGCATTTTGTGGCAATCTGTAAGCCCCTCCGAACGATGGATGTGATAAACAGGAACGATGCGTTGTAAACAACTGAATCGTACGAAGGCATGGTTAGTCCCCTCTTGGTAGAAATAGGGTTGAAAACTGAGTTATACACTGATTTCTCAAGTGGTGTGAATACTAGAAAATGATATGAGATGATAACTATTTAATAAAGTAAATAATAATACAATTTATAGTTCTTTTCTAGGTTTTATAGTATTACAATATTTACACAGGTTCCCCCTTATAGTTTCGCTATGTCCGCCTTTCTAACTTCTGTAATTATTAATATAAATTAATGAAATTTGGTATAGTTAGACATTGTGTATAGATCTCGGTTTCGGAATTATAAATAATAATAATTTTATATTTTAGGGGTGACTCCGGATAAACGTGAAGTGGGGATGAAATTATTTTTTCTTTCTATCCCATGCCGATGCCCAACACGACGACGACGTATCTTTAAATGAAAGAAAGGTTTCATAAGTGACCTGTTCACAGAGCCAATCATTTTCAAGTAATCGGCGTCCAAAGTGGTTTATAAGTTGGTATTTCCAAACTATATTAGATAGAAACGTATTATAACGGAAAATTATATTGAGCTGTTTAGGAAAATTACATAGTTATTTGTTTATACAATAGGAATAAATTGTTTTGTACGTGATGCAATTTACATTAGATTACAACTAATTTGGGCATATTGACCTTGCACAGTGTTTTTGTCTGCGTTATGAGTTTAGATCATTTTGACATACCCTAGTTGAACGGATCTCCAAACAATGGTACATTGTTCTTGAACTCGATCCCAGAAGAGTCGAGTGGTGGTTTGTTTGTTGAGAATATGTCCACGTTGTACGAAGGATTGGGTAGCTCATCAACAAGTTTCACCACCTGCCAAAGAGCTACTGTCGTCGAGAACCATCAGCGGACAATCAAAAAAAGGAAGCGATTCTGAAACATTAAAATTTTAAAACTATAACTTGACTACACAATTTTAAATATAATAGCCTATATTACCCGAGCCAATAAGAATATTTTTACTCCACATTCATTAAAATCGAATTAGCAGTAGCAGCTACAGTGGAACAAACGTAACAAATACATACATTCATATATACACTGCCTAAATCATAACCCTTTCTTTTTGGCTTTGCCGGCGAGAGATCAGGCACAGGAACGACTTTTTACATGCCCATCCGACGCATGGATCATATTTCTTGTCAGACAATCAGGTGATCAGCCTGCATTGTCAAATAAATTGTTATTAAATTAAATATTATTATTATTATTCATTATTAAATTCCAAACGTGGAAACATCATTTTTTGTTGCTCCAACGTGGGAATCGAACCCATCGAAAAAATATATTATTCTCGTTGATAAGACAGTAGATCAAGCGTGTTTTTGTCAAAATGGACCAATGACGCATAAGCCGCGTTTACAGTAAGTGAAATTTGGCACAGACATAAAGTAGACCACGGGGGTGGATATATTATTGCGCGTACAAAGTCGTGAGTAACATCTACTATAAGTCCGTTCGCGTTAAGAAAATAGTGAGTCATCGTTGTCCGCCGGCCTGGCCACGCCCCCCAGCAAATTAAAATGCTAGAAATTAGAAAGTCGAGTTCACAGTGACCAGTTGAAGTCTGACCTTCGAACAAAACGGTTGTGTATTTTGCGTGACTCGTTCAACAATAAAATTTGAAAATGAATACTTCACCAATTCGAAAGAATAAAAGTGGATCAATAATCCATAGCGGAGAGGGACACATAATTTACAATGTTTATAAGTACTTTAAACTGTGTGATTTAAATGCAACTATGGAGAGCATAGTCATAAAAACAGCAACTGCATGCGGTGTGTCCGAAAATACTGTTTATAAAATTATTAAAGAACAAAAGGATACTAACACATTAAAGTCACCCGTGAAAAAAAGAGCTCGACTATCCACAGTCGATAAATTAGATGAGCTAGACAAATGTGCAATAAGAAGAAAAGTTCACTCAATATATTTAAATAATGACTACCCGACATTGGACAAAATTATGAGAATTTGCGAAGCTGCCGAAGATATTCCTGTTTTCAAACGTACTACACTTCATAAAATATTGCACGAGCTTGGTTTCGATTTCAATAAACAGGACAATAGAACATTGTTAGTCGAAAGGGAAGATATTGTTTTATGGAGGCGTAAATATCTTCGGCAAATAAAAGAATACAGAGACGCTAATAAAACCATTTACTATCTTGACGAAACGTGGGTAAACACGGACACGTAAAGACAAAAACATGGTTGGATACAACGGTAAAAATAAAAGACAAGCCTTTCTAGATGGCTTATCAACCGGTCCAAAGGTTCCGACAGGAAAAGGTAAAATGTTAATTGTATTGCACATTGGCAGCGATAAAGGGTTCGTGGAAGATGGTCTACTAGTATTTGAATCTAAGTCTACAAAAGACTATCATGAAGAGATGGATGGTGAAAGATTCCTTCATTGGTTCATTAATATAATGCCTAAGCTAGAACCAGGATATGTGGTTGTCATGGATAACGCTCCCTACCATTCGGTAAGAGTCGAAAAAATACCAACAATCAGCTGGAACAAACAACAAATAATAGATTGGCTTCAAAGCAAAGGCATATCCGTAGACATGTCTTTTTTAAAAAATGTTGCCGAAATCGCCCCACAATATAATAAATATTTAATATATGAGACTGCCAAAAGTAATGGAATTACAATTCTTCGCCTGCCGCCTTACCATTGCAAACTTAACCCAATGGAAATGGTGTGAGCCCAAATAAAAAATTATGTTGGTGCCAATAACTCCACGTTCAAAATAAGTGACGTAAAAAAATTATTATATGACGCAATAGCATTAATAGACGCTAATCGTTGGAAGAAGTGCTGCGACCACGTGATACGAGAAGAAAATACCATGTGGCATTTGGATGACGTCATGGAACACGCAGAACAAAATTCTTTCATAATAAAATATGTAACTGAAGAATCTAGCGATACTGATTAGTGATTTAAGTAATTTTAAGACATTTTTGTTCCATTAAAAATAATTAAATATTAAAAAAAATATTGTACTTTTACTCCACGGTGAATACACCCTTATCCTGTAGTTGCACAGATGACTCACTATTTTCTAAACGCGAACGAACTTATAGTGAATAAATATCTTATTTAGATTTTATAAATAATTTTAACCGGCTATCTTTTTAGATTACCATATATTTTAAAGTTCATACCCTGCCACGTGTTCATAGAAGAACCATTCGATAATAGTTATTAGTAGTTACATCAAACTTCTTTTTGGGTTTTCTAAGAATTTCACTAATGTTGGATCTGTCAGTACTTTCTTGTTGAGCTCGTACATGGCATAAAACATCATTAAAGAAGCACCCCCATCTATTTTACCAACTCGGTGCCTCAATTTGAAGTCGTCATCCAAAACATAAAATCTAATCTCCTAGTTATTCACAGTCCTTTCTATGTATCTGGATTTTAGGTAAAATGTAAAAAAATGTGCTTAGCTACTTTGTTCATAATGAATTGCAAATTAATTGGAGACTTAGTATCAATTTTGCTTAAAATTGCGGTTTAATTTTTGGTAGGAAATAATTAATATTAGCCAACAAAAGAAATATAGCTGATAGTAAGTATTATTTTTTTACTCCCGACTGAAGAGATAGAAAGAACTGAGCTACGGGTGATAAATCTACTTCTTTCAAATTCTTGACAGTCTTTTCATGGGGGAATGGTGTAACATGTACTACTTGAAAACATTAATATCTAATTATAATTTAGCTTTACTATCAGTACCCTTTGCGACTACTAATTACGCTACGAGAAAATAATGTATTTAAAATTTCAAATTGTTAAATAAATAAAAATATATACCTGCTGGATGATTTTTTATTCCGTTTCGGGAGAAACAGAGCGTGTTTTGTAGGAAAAAAAGAACCTATGAACATTTGTGTCAAAGCGCAAGTATTTGAAAGTGGGAAAATCTTTAAAAAAATATTAATTCAGGCACCCTACTGCATTGTGCGCCGAGCGCTGTTGATTGTCAATCGCTCCAATCACGCGCAATCGTATCAATAGGTCACCCTAGTGATATTATTACAATATTATCTGTAATTAATATACCACGAGTATTGCATAACTTTTATCGCGGGCTTTGAGCGCGGCGACCGAATCAAGAAATTCCGTAATAAACCTAACACCCCCCCGTTCCGACCGGCACAGCGGTGCGGCGTTGAAATCATGCATCCGTGAATCCGTGAAACCGTGCATCGTCTAACGTCGTTTCAGTTCGGCAGACTTCGGCACGGTGTTTGTGTGCGTGTGACTAGACGTATGCGAGTAGACTTACTATGCAATAGCTTTACCGCGGCAGTCCCCGAGTGCCACACGTATTTTCATTTTTAACTTTTGTGAACTACTTTCATTTGGCGCCAAAATCCGCCATTTTGTTTTTTTTTTCTTTGAACTTGCTATCTAAGGACACTTGGGTTTTTGAGACAAATCTAACGATACCTTAATTGTCGAAATCCATCCAGCCGTTTGCAAATCAAATTACATTGCGCTATCTAAGGCGCTGAGGTCATTAACCTTACAGGTGATTTAAAGATGAAGCAAAGACCTAAATAACATAAACATAATCAGCTGTGTGAGCTCAATGATCTAAACAGCGCCTTAAAGAGCGTAATATTATTTTAATTTTTTATAAAATTTTATTTATTACTCGTATTCAGCCTAATACATAAGCAGTAGATCCTTGTAGATCATATGCCCAAAATATCCGTATTTGATTTTGAAAAAACTAATATTATGTGAAAGTTCTATTTGTAAATAGGTATAATCATGATCTTTCGTCTAATTCGATCGTAAAAATATTATAACCATCCTATTGATAAAGCCAACCTAATGTATTGACGTGACAACGTCTTATAATTCGATGGAGCCGGCTGCACGCACGAAAAAACATGACTCATGCGGCGTTACCTCGCTATGCGGCGTTACCTCGCTCTGAGGCGTTGTCACGTTCAACTTTCGTCAGTAAACCGACTTTACAGACAACCGATTTTTTTTAACATAAATTAATGTCATTAGTAACTACCTAGTTAGTAGTTAGTTGGTAACTACTAACTCTGTGTGACTATGTGTTAGGCTGGGACTATATTATTATGATACAGAATCCGGTGGGCCCGGGAATATCTTGAAGAACTCTGCCTTAGTACAACAGAGTTAAAAATCGAATGGTCGAGGATCGAGCTGTCATTTTTGACATTGATATTTGACTCGACACTTTTTCAACACCGTATTCCTAAATAGTCAAGTCTAAAGTCTAGTCAAAGTCCAAATAGATAGTCAGTGTAATCAATGAGTCAAGTCAGTCGATTCAGTAAAGTGGTAGTAGTTTTACTGAAAGGGAGGGAGGGGAGTCTAGGGAGTCTTGGAGGAAACACAAAATAGCACGTTATTTGAAGTTATCACTTGCCCATACTTGTGCACGTTAACGAATATTTAATGGTTAATATTCTACCAATATTACACATTAAGAACCGAAATAACACAAATTAATGAATGAAATACAAAATCCACAACGTCACCCATTAAATTCCCCGACAAAACTCCCGACACTTGTGTGTTCTATTTTCAGCTCTATTGTATTAGGTCTTTACCTATGAATTGCCGTTCTGCAGTACTGGCCATTTCAAATCAAAATAATTTTTGTTAGGCTAAGAATTCTAATTTCAAATTAATTTTATTTTAAAAACATGAAATTCTTTTTCCAAAAGTAGTCATTTGTTTATTGATTAGTATTACATTTTTATCGCATTTCAATCTTTTTCGTCATCATGGATACGTTAAAAGTTCGAGTAATTATCGAATATGAGTACCGTCGTGGCAGCAACGCGGCACAAGCGGCACGAGCGGCACGCAACATCAACGACGTTTACGGAGCTAACACTACAAACCAACGCACCAACTGTTATTGGTTTGCTCGCTTCCGTTCTGGAAATTTCGGCCTGAAAAATGAACCTCGCGATCGTCCGAAGACTTTGGTCGACAATGACGAATTAAAGGCGATTGTCGAAGCTGATAATACACAATCTACGGCTGAATTAGCAGCAGCTTTCAACGTTAGCGTCAAAACAATATTGGTACATTTGCGTCGAATTGGCAAGGTAAAAAAGCTTGACAAATGGGTGCCCCACGAACACAATGATCGCCAGCGCGAAGTACGCGTCGAGACGTGCCTTGCACTGCTCAACAGACATACAAATGAAGGAATTCTGAACCGCATTGTTACCTGCGATGAAAAATTGATTCTGTTTGATAACCGTAAGCGCTCAGCAAGTTGGTTGGATCCTGGTTCAGCACCTAAACAATGCTCTAAACGAAAACTTACCCCTAGAAAAGTGATAGTCACTGTTTATAGTTAGTGTATAGTTGATAGTTACCGCAGATGTGTACTGTGAAGAACTGAACACAATGACGCAGAAGCTGGCCCATCTCTAATCAGCATTGGTCAATCGCTCGTCTCCGCTGCTCCTGCACGACAACGCGCGACCTCATTCATACTGCACAACAGACGGTCTCCAAGTTGCAAGAACTGGGGTTGGAAGCTCTCCGTCATCCGCCCTACTCACCAGACCTTGCGCCTACAGACTACTACTTATTCCAGAATTTGTATAACTTCTTGGCGGGAAAACAATTCAATACCCGAGAGGCAGTACAAAATGCCTTTGAAGAATTTGTTGCCTCCCGTCCAGCTGATTTCTTTAAGAAGGGCATCAATAAACTGCCACTGCGCTGGCAAAGATTCATTGATTGCATGGGTGATTACTTCGAATAATACAAAAAAATACATGAAAAAAATTCTTTTTTTTTTCATGTATTTTTTTCGTTAATTTTTTTTCATACAAAACGGCAATTTCATAGGTAAAGACCTAATATTATCGCGGAGTTCTATTTCTTGTGCTCTGAAATTTCGCAAGCATTACGGATTCTGGTCAATATAAACATACCGGCATATTTAGCGGAACACAAAAAAAGGTACATAATTAAAAAAATATGGTTTTATTTTAAAATCTACTTACTACACTTCTTTTGTTATTGAAAGTTTCATTTGTTTTACTTAAAATGAGATCACATTAAGAACAGATTTTGTGAGTAAAGGCTATTTGTGAAAAATTGTACATTTTTGAACTTTTCATGTAACCGGGAAAAGTGAAAATTAATAATAAAATAACAATTAATTAAATAAGAAAAATGGTGATTAATATCGCGTTTTTCCTCCACGTGCTCTTATTAAAGTTTCTACCCGTCTAGGCATACTGAGAATGATGTTATCGATGGTCTCCTGGGATAGTCTCCGCCATTCCTCAACTACGGCGATTCGCAGTTCACCCACGTTGGCAGGAGCTGGAATTCTGGACTTAACTTTTCTTTTCAGCAAGTCCCAAACGTGCTCTATTGGGTTCATATCCGGTGATCTCGCCGGCCACTCCATAACAGTGATATTCATATCATTAAGATAAGCTTGAGTTACCCGAGCGGTATGCGGCCGAGCATTATCCTGCATAAAAACAAAATCGTCACCGATATATGGGGCAAACGGTACGACATTTTCTTCTAAAACTTCTCTGATATAGCGGTCTGCAGTCAGACACTCCCTCTGTCAATCACTACCAAGTCTGTGCGAGCTCCCAAATAAATGCCCGCCCAAATCATTATTGATCCACCACCGTATGCAACTGTAGTTTCAAAATTTGTCTGAATGTATCGTTCTCCTTTGCGTCTGTATATTCTTTGCCTGCCGTCAATTTGATTTAAGAGAATTCTGTACTCATCTCTAAACAATACCTTACTCCATTGGTCCGCGTTCCAAAGTCGATGTTCCTGAGCAAAAGTTAACCTGTTTCTACGATGATTTACCTCGAGCCTTGGAGCCTTGGCGGGCACAAATGAACCCAAACCAGCTTCTTCGAACCTTCTTCGTACCGTACGCTCACTTACGGTTAAACAAACCGCACTGCTTCTCTCTTCAACTCATGTCGGGCTTGGACGGCCGTCAAACGGGGGTTCCTACGTACACGAAGCCGAATGAAACGATCATCCCTACTCGAAGTGCGTCTTTTTCTGCCTTGTCCTGATCTTCTCACATAAGTACCGGTCTCCCTGAACCGTTGGATACTGCGATGGATCGTTGAAACTAGTCGACGAAGATCTCTGGATATCACTCTGTAGGTTTGACCATTTCTTCGCATTTCGAGTGCCCTGGCAATCTCCGTTGGGGCTAAGTCAGACATAATTCAGTCCTCAACTCTAAAAACATACGCGATTAAAAAAAAACTAACAAAAAACAGTATTTCAATGAAATTTTTAAAAAATCAAACTCAGAAGGAAGAAATGCTCGAAGTTCACTCCAGATTAGGTGTATTTGAATAAAATTAAAACAATTGCATAAAATGTAATGTTCAGTTGTTTTCTTAATTTGAAAATATTTCTTTTTAAATTAAATGACGTATAAACCAGCCAGCAACCTTATATGATACTGATATCAAACCTTTATTTTATGTTCCGCTAAATATGCCGGTGTGTGTAGTTCCCAGCCTTACAGACAACAAAACCGTCCATGAAATTTTTTGATTACAAAATAATCACAATAGTAAGTAAGTATACTAATAAGACAAATAACTATCTAGTAAGATAGTAAGTACATAGTAAAATTTTGTTTATAGAGGTATTTATTTAATTATTCTTAAGCAACTGTCTTACATAATAAAATAAGACCTAATTCTTATGTTTAAACCTTGTATACTTGTCAATAATAGTATGTAATATCGAACAATTTGCCGCTCGACCAGGCATAAGATCAAAATCGCATAACAGCGCCAATGAATCGTGCGCACGCCGCACGAACACGTACCCACCTGTAAATACTTTAACCACGTCACAGTTACGTTACGTTACAGTCGTAGCGATCGCTTCCTTTGTGCTTAAAATTTAAATATTTTAAAGCGACCTGCAAAGAAAATGTTTAGTAACTGGTCGGGCCGGAACTTCGCCGATATTGTACCTAAGTAAATAAAATTAATCAATTGATATCATTTATTTACTTTTAAAGGACTGATAAATAAAACTTTAATAAAGACACTAAACACATGTGGGCTTTTTTCAAAAACTTTGTCGTCTAGTTAATCATACTGTCCGAGGGAATTGTGTCATGTAATAAAACAGGAGCTGATTTTTAATTAATTGTCTGGGGATATTTTATAAAAACAAATCCTATATTATCTAGCTGTTGTAAAATTATTATAAAAATCGGTGTAATTTTTTAAATAAACCCGACTTAAGCAACACTGGTGATACAAATTTCGGGTGTCCAACCTCATTTTGTCAACTTCAAAACTAAATTACTTACGTTTACTTTTCATGGAGATATTCAAAAGTTATGTTTTTAAAAAGATTTTAATACATAAAATTTAGTTTAAAATGCTAATTATAATTAAAGGCATAAAAAACAATAAATCTTTTAATTTTAGTTTGTCCACAAAAATAACACGATCTGGAAATTCCTAAATAGTCACGACGACTTTATTATGAACCAAACCTAAAAATGATCAAAATAAGGATTATTTTTTATCATAGCAACATTTGTATCCAATGGCCGTCGCCATTTTGCTCGTTGATTTAACCGACCAATCAAATGCGACGAAATAGTTGTAGCATAGACGAATAGTTTGCAAGTGTCACGGTGTCGGTTGGTTGTGTTCCAAATAGTGTCGGCGTTTTATAAGGTAAAAACAATTTAATGTATTACTTTGATATAAGAGATTTCATATTTAATTAATATATAATCAATCAGAAGTTGTTGTGGTAAATTATTTGTTGTACAATAGCTATAAATTATATTTTGATAAGTGTAGTAGAAGAATCGACACATCCATTCGTCACGTGACGTACAAGCGGAACATTTTTCGTGACGAAAAGGAATTCTAAGGCTGGGTGTATATAGGTGAAGTTATAAAAGATGCAAAACTACAAGATTAATGTATTTACTATAATAATATACAATTTTAGTTTCATATTAAATTTAAATACGATTAAATCGATTGACCCATCATCAAATTAATGATTTATGTATTTTATTTAATAATATAAACATATTGTGTTTTTAAAATCTATTATTTTTTGACGTGATGTTATTTAGTCACGATGAGAGTATTTTTGGATTTTAAATGATAAATGAAACTTTACTTCTGTCACGTGTACTCCGTACACGCCATGTTTATTATTTTTACTGAAGGACATTTATGCGAGGAGGATTACCACTACATTCTGTGACAAAGTAAATGATTTATTATTTTTGACAGGGCCATGTTACGAAAATTAGGCAATAATAATCTCACCGCGAGAGGCAAATGCTTCCTCAGCGTTAGTTCCCTGTCCTCTGCGGCGGTGATGGCTAGCCGGGCCGCGCACAGCTTGCGCTCGCAACGGGTCGCCAGTTTCTGAAATTATCATAAAAACTTTAAGAAAAATGGTTCTTGAGGTAAGATATAAAAAATGAGATAAGCTTAAACATAAGATTTTCAGTTGTATGTTCAAGGTAATGTTTTTCATTAGAAATAAATCGTTAAAAGTAGTTGTTTGTAGAAAGAAGGAAAAAACAATAAAATTTCTTGAAGATGACAATCATTTATTATTGCTACGCAAATGCGCTCGCGAGTAGGTACGCGTCTATATATAATTATATAATTGCGTCCTATTGCGTATTTTAGCAGCTACTTTAGTATGGGTTAGTGTGTCGTAGACATTTATTCAAAAACTTTTGCTACAAGTTACACTTTTTATGGTGTCTCCATTGATCCTATAGTCAAATTGCAAAACAATTTTGCAAGGACTTGTTACTAATTTGTTTTTTTTTTGTGTAATAAATAAATAATAATAATAACTTTTCTTGACTTTTAATTTAGAGTATATTCATACCCTTATATTTCTGGTCACAGTTTATTACATTCGACCTTGCTACACTGCAACAAGGCTCAGTTTACCTGTAACTCCTGCAGCGCGTTGTTGGCGGCCATGCGCAGCGCGTAGTTGTGGTGGTGCAGCGCCGCTACTTCTCGGTTGCGCCGCTCAACCTTTTCCTCTAGTGCTAGTCGCTGCTCGTGCGCCGTACGCAAGCTCTCTAGCGCCACCTCCTGGAAAGTCATACATAAAATACTTACATATTAAATCGCACTATGTATAAGCCGAACTACGAATGCATATTTCACTGGGAAGTTATGGCAAATTCACTTAGTTGTCATTGAGTGAGGCAAAGCGGCGGCGGGCCTATCCGAAAGGTCAGCGACGCACCTACACTCTAAAGTAATACATAAATATAAACAAATAAATAAAATTAAAATGTCTGTTTGTAGTTTAAAATTAAGAGCTATTCACTTAATGGATCTCAAAGTATATCATAAGTAAATAATGGTGAACAAAATTGCTCTTAACATCACTAGATTTCAATCAACATGTAAGGAGAAATCATAATAATTTTACCTAATTATTACTCCGCAACAAAATTCGTGCGCGTGGTTAGCCATACTCCTGCGTCAAACGAGCGCTGTGACGTATGTGTGTGTGTGTGTAGGTGTATGTTTTAATATGAAACATGACAAACGCAAGTGTAAGGCTGGGACTATATTTAATGCTCCTGAATCCGGAACACGGGTGAAAATTCAGAGCATTGAAAATAGAACTCTGTGCTAATACAATAGAGTTGAAAATCGAACACATGAGTGTCGAGTCAAATGTCAATGTCATATAATATGACAGCTCGACACGCGAAACTTCCATTTTCAACTCTATTGTAATATATAATTAGCGCAGAGTAGTACGATAAATCAAGTTTTTTATCTGATATCGGTGTCGCGTAATGTGAAAACGCTGTACTCCCTAGTCACTCCCGACCGCAACGTAATGTAGCTATGTATGTACGGTCGCGGACAGGTACGGTGTATCACTTTTCAACTTTATTGCTCGGTGATAAGGTTCAAAATAAAGTTTACCTGATCTGTCCGCGACTTAGCGAACTGTAATTTAAACATTTTCATTGCGATTACTTATCGTTTAATTTAATGTTTTTAAATAACTTACACTTTGATTTCGTAGTAGCTTTCTATTCAATATTTTAAACAAAATAAGTTTTATTGATTTTTCAAGAGTTGTATTTTTTTTTAAATAGGTAGTTAAGTAGATATTTAGTTTTGTTTTCATAATAATTAACGTTGTCTTTTTATCCAACCGCGATAACCGCGATTCACGCAATCGAAGTCGCGGGCAACACCTAGTTACGATTATTATCAATACAATACATGATACAACATTATACAGGTGTATAATTATGTACTTTTATGAGGAATCCGATACTTTTGGCGCGCCATCTAGTGATCACACGTGGTACCCTAATACTACGCCATCTACCATAATTGTCTAGAAACAAGGTGTTGAGGTTATTTTTTTAGTATTTAGAGAAAATTATCAAATATCATCCTTCGATCTTTAAAATTACACAGGAAAGAGACCGAAAAATAATATTACTTGTTTAAAAGAGAACATAATTGATTTACTGCACTAATTTGTGCAATATATTGATTTTCGTACTATTTACCAACGCCATCTAGGCTAAAGCAGAAATCGGACCTTTTTTTTCGTGTACGTTTTAATGTATGAGATCTGTCTGTTTTATGGGTCCATGATAATAGTAAAATGGAAAAAGCTTTCAGTAAAGAAGAAATTATTGTTGACAAGAATGGAGAGCAAAGAATGGAGCATAAACTTAACTAATTTGGAATAATGGTTATGGTTATTACGGCGATGTTATCGGTAGTTGTCAATTACGTTTTTATCAAGTGTTGTCGTCAAAATAACACAAGATAGGCTTCGAAGAGAAATGGGTTTTGTTGCCAATCAGCCGCCGCAGGTGGTGGTAAGGAATACGCAGCCCCAGGCCAGCTATGCAGCTATGCAGCAACATTATATGTAATATGTACTTACCTACTGTTTTATGTACATACCTTAGAGGAAATGAATATGCATTTTTTAAGGTGTACCTTAAAAAATGTATGTAACATGGGTATGTTGAACAAAAAGTTTTAAATTGTAATTGTTAGTTTACTTACTTCCTTAACCTATTGCATTGTGATTGTAATATGAGTAAAAAAGTTTGCAAATTTTGTAATGGTCAGCGTAGTTGGTTTTTAAGCAGTGCAAATTGTAATTTTTTCAACATATAAAGAATACCTAAGTAATATTTTTAAAAAAAAAGGGGGGGAATATTGTGGGGTCTGTATACAGGTGTGTGAAAGCTGACGTGTGCGAGAAGTAATTGTGTGTGTGAGTTAAGTGTGTGGCTGGATTTAGTTTTATATGAATTTAATAAACATTTGGCATAAAGCATTCGAGACTTTCACTTGTGTACCCTGCTAAGCTCCCCTATATATAGATGTCACAGACATTTTAATCACTATGGCGGTATTTCAACAAACATTCCAAATACATTATGGTTGATGATTATGTTACCATTGTTTGCCACTAGGAGCGTTGTTTCGATGTCATACAAATTATAGTTAACTTCTTCACAGTAGCAAAAACTCACACTCAGCACACATATAGACATTCAAAAATGATTTGTGAATTAAGAATAATTCTTAAGTAGGTAATTCAGATTACTATACGATATGCTAACACACATACCGATTTGGTCTGGAGCAGACCATTATGAAAACATGATACTCGTGTGTTTGATTTTCAGCTCTATTGTTTATGCACAGAGTACCTACTATTTACGGTGCATTCCGATTTTTGTGCAGTGTTCCAACTCTCAAAAATGTTTATAACTGAAATAAACCGACAAATAAATAATAAATAAAAAAAATCTGTAATATTATTCTGTGCATTTTGCATTAAACGATACTTCCAAAAGTTTATTTTTTGCAGGTTGTCTTTTAAAATTACTTGTTGATATAACAGTTCACAAACAAGCAAATACAAACCTCTAACAATAACTCTAAAAATCCTCCCAATTGAGGATTTTTTCCTACATTTTAGGGAGCAAACATGGAGCAACCCCTAAGTTGGCAACCATTTGGTTGCCAACTTACCAGTGGTCTGCTCCGGACCAAATCTGTGTGTTAAAGCTTTTAGGATAACCGACGTCGAGATTAATCAATGCAGGCTGTTACAAAGTGATAAGGAACTACTTAATCAGAAATTGTTGGCCATCATTGAGGTTTCTGCGGATATCGATCTGCATAGATCATAACGATTTAGAAAATTTTCCACTTGTAAATGTACACTATAACAAATACAAACGACAATACGAGTATCAAGTATTTATTTACTGTTTAAAATAATCTATCTTTACTTTACTTTGAAATTCTCTTACTAATTTTCTCAGTACAAAAATAAAAGAGAACACTAATATAACAATTATTAACAAAATGTCTAAATGAAATTTCTTGTACAGTTCTATGCTTAGTGTTGTTGATCTTAGATGTTTGCTCACCAGCAAAAATACCAGCTTTTTCCCGGGTGGGAATAATCTTGTGTCTTGTATTGCTGATTGTTCCTTGGCCTTTGTGCTATAGCTGTCAATAAAAAAACATTATGTCCTATCGCCGTTATTCGAGGCCTTTAAACAAAATTGAGATGGTAGTCTTTCGTTTCCTGCCGTAATATTTGTCGTTGCAGTTTCGTTTCCGGTCTTTTTTGCGGCAAGATGGCCGCTTCCGTTGTTCACCAGGTGTGGCGCGCGCGCTTTTTTCCTCATTGGCGTTTTAAGTTTTGTGCCGTAAAGACTTGTAACGCTGTTAGCGTTCGTTTACATTATAAAAGTCTTATACAACTTTAGATCTTTTCGATATTTTTATTTTACCGCATCATATTCCAGGCCGTTACAACAATGTAGCAGATCGGTTGTCGAGAAAATCGTACCTTCCCGAATGGCATCTAGTCCCTGCGGTGACAAATATCATATTTCAGAAGTGGGGCATTCCCGAGATCGACTTATTTGCATGTTGTACCCAAATATGTGAGCTTAGACCACAAGGATCAAACAGCGTGGAGTCACAATGCGTTTTCATGGGAATGGGACTTTAGCCTGGCTTGGGTATTCCCACCGCCGAATCTGATGCCCAGAGTGTTAATGCATCTCAACTGTGCGAAAGGTATGTTTCTGATTGCAGCTCCGAAGTGGCCCCAGGCTTTCTGTAGAGCAGATCTAAAAGCACGTGCAATAGCACCACCATTCACAGTTCGAGACTTAGAATCGAACTTACTCGATCTATCGACGGGCCTTCCCCCGCCACGGTTACAAGACCTGACCATGGAGATTTGGAACCATATTTCCAAATCTCCACGAGGGGTGGTCACAAGAGCTAGAATCCTGTTCAGAACAACAGAAGGCTCTACTAAAAAGCGGTTGGCGTAAGTCTACTCTTAACACCTTTAAACCGGCTTGGTTAAGATGGTTGAATTGGTGCAAAATTTCTGGGGTCCAGCCTACTAACCCATCAGGACCACAGTTATCCCAGTTTTTAGCTGACCTACATTTAAAACATAATTTAGTCTATAAAACGATTTTGGTTCACAAGTCAGTTTTTTCTACGCTTAGTATTGTTAATAATAGCTCTAGTCTCGCCTCGCATGTTTTTGTTAAGAAAATTTTAAAATCTATTTCAACGAGAAATACTCAAAAATGTAATAAGTCAAATACCGTTTGGGACACTAGTACTCTAATATCTTACTTAGCAACAAGTAACATTAATCATGAAAACTTATTCGAAGTGTCTAGGAGATGCGCTATCTTATATTATTGTGCTCTGGTCGCAAAGTACACGACCTGACGTTATTGAGCGTATCGTGTTAAATTATAAATTAGCCAATTTAAACAATATTAATTTTAATTATGTTATTTGATTAAATTTAAAATAATTGATAATATTATGAATAGCAGTTACGAGTATCTTTGATGAAATAGGATTTAGAATATAATAGAACAAAGTACATTATTTTATTCATAACCTAATTATAAAATTGCTAGAAAAATGTTTTACTTATTCTTTTAACAATTTCCTTATGATATTGATTTATCACATTGTGCATTGGCGTCTTGTCTACCAGGCGACAACAAACAACGTCTCAACTTTTGTTTAAAGGCCTCGAATAACGGCGATAGGACATAATGGCAGAGTTTTACCTACCATTAAAACTCTTATTATGTCCGGAGCCTTATTCGAGGCCTCACAGTAAGGTCTGCCTGGTGAAATAATTAAGACTGCAATGAGGAAAAAAGCGCGCGCGCCACACCTGGTGAACAACGGAAGCGGCCATCTTGCCGCCAAAAAGACCGGAAACGAAACTGCAACGACAAATATTACGGCAGGAAACGAAAGACTACCATCTCAATTTTGTTTAAAGGACTCGAATAAGGCTCCGGACATAATAAGAGTTTTAATGGTAGGTGAAACTCTGCCATTATACTCTCTTGTTGCTGTCAATAAAAAAACCTTATAAATGTGTTTATTACTATCACATAAATAATATTAGCATATTTTCAACTTTGTACTTGTTTGTGCATGAACTTAATTATAGTCATGACCGGATAAGTTGATTTTCCAAAATGTAACAATCATATTTACATTATTTTATTTATTTAATATTTAGATCCCCGAAAATGTTGAATTTTGCTCCCCAATCCCAACAAAATGTCAACCAATAGGCGTTATCATTTCACTAATGCTAATATTACTTAGTCACACTGTTAAAAGGAAATATTATACTAGCTACAATTAACTTAATTACTATCATTTTAATACCGTCATAAATTATTATTTCTCATCAGTACGCCACACGTAAATTCATATACTAGTTAACTACAATACTAATATTTATTAATAATTTAAACATTCCCAACACAGCAAACTTACAAAGTGACATACATACCAGGGGGGGTATTATGAGGTCTTGTAGCAGTATTACTTTAACATTACTTTTGAATTTCATATAAGCAAACATGATCTCTATTTATATCGACAAAAAGATATTTTTAATTTGCGCGAAATCTAAAAGTAATGTTAAAGTAATACTGCTACAAGACCTCATAATACCCCTCCTGGTGTTATGAATTAGCAATTCTTCAATAGTTTTCTTCAATAATATTGGAGAGTCATCCGTCAAATCCAGCCTCTTTCCGAAGCCTTTCTCTACAACTCTGTCTGAGTTTATGTATTGGTCACCAAAGGATTTAATACTGATTAGTGGTCTGCATAGTTTACAGCTTCAATTATAGACAGGAGACCACCATGGGTGATAAACAGAACGTTAAATTTGGATAACCTAGAACAAAAACACGATATTTAATGTATTTTCTTAACATTTTCTTTGTTGTTTCGTACAACACTTTATTTTACTGTTAAATTGAGTTTAATTATACATATTTTTAATTTTACAAACAGTGTGTAATTATATATACAACGTTAAAAAAAACTTTTTTTACCATTTTATTTATATCACTATTCTTCAAACCTCCTTTTGTAGCCGATCAGCCGCCGCAGGTGGTGGTAAGGAATACGCAGCCCCAAGCCTGCTATACAGCTATGCATCAACCTTATATGTAATATGTACTTACCTACTGTTTTATGTACATACCTTAGAGGAAATTAATATGAATTTTTTAACGTTTAAGGTTTAAGGTACCCATGTTGAACAAAAAAATATAAATTGTAATTGTTAGTTTACTTACTTCCTTAACCTATTGCATTGTGATTGTAATATGAGTAAAAAAGTTTGCAAATTTTGTAATGGTCAACATAGTTAGTTTCTAAGCAGTGCAAATTGTAATTTTTTCAACATATAAAGAATACCTATGTAATATTTATTTAAAAAAAAAGGTTTGTTGACTTTTCAAATTACTTAATAACATACAATTACAGTTCACAAACAAGAAAATACAAACCTCTAACAATAACTCTAAAAATCCTCCCACTTGATTGATGATTTTTTCCTAAATTTTAGGGAGCAACCATGGAGCAACCCCTAAGTTGACAACCAAATCCGTGGTCTACTCCGGACCAAATCTGGACGTGTGTTAAAGCTTTTAGGTTAACCGACGTCGAGATTAATCAATGCAGACTGTTACAAAGTAATAAGTAGAGTGGACTATAACTACTTAATCAGAAATTGTTGGCCATCATTGAAGTTTCTGCGGATATCGATCTGCATAGATCATAACGATTTAGAAAATTTTCCACTTGTACACTTTATAGTGTGCAAGTGCAAATGCAAACGACAATACGAGTATCAAGTATTTATTTACATTTTAAACTAATCTATCTTTACTTTACTTTGAAATTCTCTTACTAATTTTCTCAGTACAAAAACAATAGAGAACACCAATATAACTATTATTAACAAAATATCTAAATGAAATTTCTTGTACAGTTCTATTCTTAGTGCTGTTGATCTTAGATGTTTGGCTCCTCCAGTTTGGATGACATACTCCACCCAAAACACCAGTTTTTTCCCGGGTGGGATCAATCTTGTGTGGAATATTGCTGATAGTTCCTTGGCTTTTGTACTATAGCTGTCAATAAAAAAAACCTTATAAATGTGTTTATTACTATCACATAAATAATATTAGCATATTTTCAACTTTGTACTTGTTTGTGCATGAACTTAATTATAGTGATGACCGGATAAGTTGATTTTCCAAAATGTAACAATCATATTTACATTATTTTATTTATTTAATTTTTGGATCCCCGAAAATGTTGAATTTTGCTCCCCAATCCCAACAAAATGCAGACCAATTGGCGTTATCATTTCACTAATGCTAATATTACTTAGTCACACTGTGTTACAAGGAAATATTTTACTAGCTACAATTAACTTAATTAGTTACTATCATTTTAATACCGTCATAAATTATTATTTCTCATCAGTACGCCACACGTAAATTCATATACTAGTTAACTACAATACTAATATTTTTTAATAATTTAAACATTCCCAACAGAAAACTTACAAAGTGACATACCTGGTGTTATGAATTAGCAATTCTTCAATAGTTTTCTTCAATAATATTGGAGAGTCATCCGTCAAATCCAGCCTCTTTCCGAAGCCTTTCTCTACAACTCTATCTGAGTTTATGTATTGGTCACCAAAGAATGGAATACTGATTAGTGGTACAGCATAGTTTACAGCTTCAATTATAGACAGGAGACCACCATGGGTGATAAACAGAACGCAATTCGGATGAGCTAGAACAAAAACACGATATTTCATGTATTATTTTCTTTTGTTGTTTCGTACTTTATTTTACTGTTAAATTGAGCTTAATTAAACATATTTTTTAATTTTACAAACAGTGTGTAATTATATATAAAACGTTAAAAAAAGCTTTTTTTTTACTATTTTATTTATATTCACTATTCTTCGAACCTCCAAAAAATGTTTATAATTAAAAGCCTTTTAAAAAACCAGATGATTTATTTACATAAACATAATTTAGTGATATTTTGTGAATTTTAAAATATTTCACATTGGTTATGGATTATTCATGTTCAACAATAATCGGAAAATTATAATATAAGTACAGAAAATAATTAATCATTTTCCGTTATACACTCAACCCATTAATCATTATTCTTAATAAATATTTCGATTTACCTAGAATACTCTGCTGTGGTGCCCAGCTGATCAGGTGAACATTTTTCGGCAAGTTCTGTATTTTTTCGTCTATCTTCCAAACAACAGTTTGGTTTAGTGATCCAAACATCTGTATCATTTCTCTCTTCAATCGTTCCGGCATGCGACTGCTTTGCAATATAGATCCTAAGCTAAAGTAAATAACACCATCTACTGCTTCATCCATTATTTTCTTTATTTCCTGTTACATTTAAATTATTCATTAGATATCTATCCGTAAAAAAGTCTTAATATATACGTTTGTCGTCAAGTCGAGATTATCCATTTGCTCATTTCATCCTATAACCTATAGGATGAAATGAGCAAACAATTTCGTGTGGTACCTAGCACACGTAATTGTTTCTAATTTCTCGTCATTTAGATAAAATATACTCATTAAATTAAGAAATACCTGCGTCAATGGCCCCACTTCATTTTTGAGATGATATCCGCCGATGTTTTTGTAATTTTGGGGCAATGCTATGCTGTCTCCTATTGAGACATCTGAATTTCCAAGCACCATAGATGCGTTGTATCTAATATCGTTAAATTCGGGCAGTTCTCTTCCCCTTTTTTTAATAGCGCGTCCAAATACTTCTTTGAAGAGTTCACTTTCTTTTGCTTGAAGTTTCCTAAAAAATCCAAAATAAATTTGTAATATAATGTAAATTGGTTTTGTACAAATTGAATTTTCTAATAGCATATTATATTATACTAGCTTTTGCCCGCGGCTTCGCTTGCGTAAATAAATTATCCCATGGAAACACTGTACTTTTTAAGAATTGAAAATAACCTATGTTTTAATCCAGATCCTAAGCTACTACCATACGAAGTTTCATGAAAATCTATTCAGTATTGTTGCGTTAAAGAATAACAAACATCCATCCATACATCCATCCTCAGAAACTTTCATTTTTATAATAGTAGTAGAATAAAATATACACACAAGAAACTAGTAAGACTTTTAAAAGTAAATGCATCATGTTAATTAATTTAAATGTCCAACTATTATTCTTGATTGCAGTCTGATAATAGCTTGTTGCATGTTGTCAACAATAATGATGACATGGATCCTTAAGTGGGTGTTTGTAGTAGTGTTTTAGCTAATTATAGAATGACTTACACTAATAATTTATTTTTGAATACAATGCTGAATAGAACTAGTTATTTTGACACAATTTAAGCCTTTGATTAATGAGGTTATTGTTTGCAAACACGGAATATAAATTTTCAAAAATACTAGCTAGGCATTTTTACTAATGATAATCAGAGATGAATAGAACTAAAGAAAATGCCATAAATATCTTATAAATATTATAAACCTTCTCCCTCGCAATCAAGCAAAAAAGTCAATTAATCTAATGCAGGCATCAGACATTAAAAAGCAACACTTATGTATACACTTGAGTCATAAAATTTAAATCGACATCTTCAACCTCTAAAAACTTTTTCAAACTTTAAGTAAAAACTTAAAAATGGATCTATTCGCAATAGGAGGTTAGGGCTTTAGTTCATCTTTTGCTAGCTTTTTGAAAAAAAGACAGACTTACTTTCAATGTAGCAAAAACAAGAGATAGCTATTGCTTTTCTACATTTCAGTTCAATTTATATGTACTCCTACTACTCTTACGCAGAAGTTTATCCTTACCATTTATGATAATGCACCCGCAAAACTATCCATAGATTGTAGGCTCGATCAGACATTGATAAAGAATGCTGCCTGGATAGATGGAAGCGGTTGAATGATGGGTTGACGTGCTCATCTATGAGGGACAAAATCGAAGTGTGTGGAACCATGGATGATGACCAAATCAATGGACATCCGAAAACTGATGAGAAGCTGCAAAAATGAATAACTAGGTTGAAAATATATTACAATCATTTCACTTTAGCAAAATTTCAGCGGCCTTTGCGTCATTACTGCGTTAATAGATAAGTTATTTATCAATTTAGTATTATGTTATACTTAAAAAGAAATGAAGTTGCTCAAGCAAATAAATGTGCTAATTTTAACTTATTAGCTGTTAACTCATTCTCACACAGACAATAGCGAATTTTTTGCATAAGCAATCAGTTTAAAAAAATCATTACATTTAAAATGTTTTAACATTTTTTTGTGCAATGCGGCTTGTTCGAAATCAAAAATCAAAACTTGTAAGTACATACTTTTACTAATGGTTATTTTTTGAAATATAAGTAACCCTTCTTTCGTTCCTAATCCTAGTAAAGTTCTTACCCAGCTCCCATTTCGGAGTACAACCATTCAACTATGACTACATCAAATTCTTCGTTTGGGTCATCAATAAGATTTTGTACTGGTTCACTTCGGAGCGTCAGACTTACAACTTCAAACATTATGTCGAAAATAATTTCTGGGCGTTGCATATCTAATTTGTGATAAATCAGCTTTTGCAGATCAAAAACATCTGAAATGAGAAGGCATGTGTTTATAAACCTGACTACCGAATATATACTATCGGCAAAGTTCCTGCTCGACCAGTTTCTGAAAATTTTCCTTTGCACGACGACGCCTCATATTTGCCTCAAATTTTTTTAAGCACATAGGAAATAACAGCGTGATTGGTTAACGCACACATCGTCGTGTGCTCGACTGTAAAAATGATTAGTTGTAAGGTCGTGTTCGTCGGCGTACTTTTTGGCGCATGCGCTGTGGCATCACCAAAACTTAGTACTAATTAATAACAAAGGTTACCTAGCAAGTTGTAAGCAAATTTGAATTTTGTTTATAAATTGACAGGTATCCAAAAATAAACGTTTTTAATTAGTAATTGACAGCGCATACGCCAGCAATATTTGCTGCCAACGAACACGGCCAAAGCTCAGGGGGTCTAGCAGGGACATTTGAAAGTGGCGTAAACGTAACATTATCGAATGAAATTCGTACGGACGCTGTTATTATTTTGACATACTTTCATACAATTCTTATTCGATAACGTTACATTTACGTCGCTGTCTAATGTTCCTGTCATGCCTACAGATCTGCCGATTGACGACGCGTTGTTTTTCTTTGTTTTTTTTTGTGTGCTTTGTTTACGGATTCCCGCTTTCCTACTTCTGACCCTCGCTTTTTATACCGGACTTGCTGAAATTGTGCTGCGTTTTAATGGACTTCTAATTGCTTTACTGCTTGTGTGTGTTAACTGAACTGTTATCATTCATCATGAACAGAAACCTCACAAGGGAGGAACGCATCCAAATTCTCGTCATCAAGGGCACAGCATCTCAAACATATCACGGGAATTGAATGCCACGGTAAGCCATATTATTTTATGAAATAAATAAATACGGTAATACAGGGGCGTGCGCTCCTTATAGGCAGAAATGCAGTGCTTTACTTGTCATTCACAGATATTTTAATAAAACGTTCGTACGTTTTAGATGACTTTAATAATTAATTAATAGTAAATAAATTAATTAAAAAAATATAATAACTTAAAAACGCCTAATATTTTATAAATAGCAATTCATCTCATGCCGTTGCGTTCGCAGGACAAATCATCGCATGTATGTGTAATTTTCATACTTCGCAAACGCACACACCCATGAATATCGACATGATTATATAGCGGTAACTCCCGCGGCAGGCGATGGCTCTCGGCTATCCGAACGCTTCCGAAAACCGCCGAACTGGCTTGTCGGAAATTATTCGTTGCCTATAATCCGAGTAAAAAGAATAGTCGGAAATCTAATAAATCACGTATGCACATTATGCATTTTTGTTTAGTAAGGTTTTATTTGTTTAAATAGAAGAAACTTTTTGTGTTTCGCGGGGGCCATATTGCATATTTCATGTGATAAGCATTGTTTACAATTTAATCCAGTTTATTTATAGTTTTCTTAAAAGATTTTTCATTTTAACATTTGAAAGTGTGTACATTTAATAGTTTATTACTGAGTTTCTATAATAATTGCAGTGATTTGCTTTTATTAGTGAGTTAGTTGTTTTTTTTTTAATGTTATTTGACTGTGAGGTTTGTGTTGAAAATGTGTGTTTATTAAAAATTAAAAATAACAAGTTCTCACAATTGTCATTCAGTGAAAAGATTCAAATTCTGTCTAAAGGTAGGTGTGTACCCGAGTTACAACAATTAAACCAGCAAAAAATAATGTAACTCGAAAATTTCATGTTAAAAGTTATGAAACGTATAACTGGCTGTGTGGTTGTGTACACACGATTAAATTATATTGTTTCCCTTGCATATTATTTATTGTATTATTTAGTAATTTACATCGGGATATAGTAATCTCAAGTAACCGAAACCCTGAATATGTGAAAATTGAAGCTGACTGACTGGTGAGTAGTTATAATATTTTAAAATATGCTTATTATTTTACTTATTAGAATTTCTTCCGCCGCGACGATCAATCGCTGTTTGGTCTGCGTTGCCGTAGAAGATGTACATGAATAGTAGTACATCTAAGACTTGCTCTGTTGGCATGGTTTCGACTTAGAGATCCGTCGCTTGGCTGTAGCTATGCTAAAAATCTATAAACGAAAAAGTTTTTGTGACCGAGTACTTCGCCGCATACCCAGTGTCATAATCCTGTGCACGCCACTGCTCCTGAGGATCAGTATAAGTAAAGAAAAGAAAAAGGACGTAGATGATTAGCTGAACAATTATTTAGTTGAGACCTTATAACAATAGCTTCAGCCAAACCCCTACCTACATTTACAAAATATTGGTTAACAAAGTTTACAGATTCTATGGGTTGTGGTTTTATATTGAGCAAATGCGAGTTGCTAGTTTTTTGACCCTTGAAGTGCGTGATCTCGTTTAGTGTTTTATGTAATTTTTTAGAGTCCTTTACACCGTCCAGGATTCTATTTTTGTGATATTGTATTTTAAGTTTTATCATTAGATCTGTGCAAAAGTTATGAAAACACAAATGTTATTTTTAATGTCATATTGTTTGTGTCATTTCTAAGTTTTAATTGCATTTTGTTACTTAATCTAATACAGCGGAGTGTTCCTGTTGTCATCCAAGGTTTTATGTTACGCTACGTTTGCTACTACTATACACACGAGTTTTGCTATTAAAATGTACAGCGGTCTGCATTACTTTAATAAGAGTTTCAGCAAAAGTCATTAAGTAGGATCAGTAATTAAGGTGAATTGAGATATATCTGTAGAAATTAGCGAATTAAAGGCTCCTTCATAATCTATATTATAGTAAATAGTTTTTTTATGTATTTTTAGTTTTTGTAATTATATTAGATTTCAAGAAGACAGTCGCGTGATCTGTTATTGCGGTATTAAGTACAGCTACAAAAATTGAATGTTTGTTTGATTGAAAGTTGTATGTGTGTGGTCCCTTAGTCACCAAGATGACTAAGGGACCACACACATACAACTTTGGGACATACAAACAAGGGACCAATTTGATGGTTGATGATGGCGCATCGAGATAACTCCACAAAATTATAAGGACATAGTGATTTCTACTTTTATAGTAAGTAAAATTTTATGCCAAGGTGTACCCTACATCCAAAAGCACTTAACAGAACTCCTCAGTCTTTAAAGATACACATTTAGAAAATTCGGCATTGTTTATAGAACAGCAAGCATATGTACCACTTACAGTAACCATCATCATCATCATCACCACCATCTTCTTACGATACACCGTTATAATTATTATTATGGTGACATATACTCCTCATAGTTTTGTGCACCGATATCAATGTATTTGACATTTTGCTATTGCCAAAATTATATTCATGATCAACATCATCACTATATAATATTTGCAGGTATTTATTTAAATTTGCGACAAAACAATCAAACTTTAGGTGTGAAAAAACCGAATATTGAATATGTGGTATTTCCAAATAATGTGGTATTTTCAGAAGTTATTAAGAAAGATACAATATTACCTAATCCTTATCTAGGATAAAGCACGACCAGCGCATGATCAACATCATCACTATATAATATTTGCAGGTATTTATTTAAATTTGCGACAAAACAATCAAACTTTAGGTGTGAAAAAACCGAATATTGAATATGTGGTATTTCCAAATAATGTGGTATTTTCAGAAGCTATTAAGAAGGATACAATATTACCTAATCCTTATCTAGGATAAAGCACGACCAGCGCATATACATAAAATTGCGTAGGTACAAAAATAAGTTTATCATTTTAAAGTCAAATAATGTTAAAAAATATAACACCAACAATTGTTAACAGCTTACCCCCAAAACTGCAAGATAAAATTGTAAATAAACAGAAGTTTCGTAAAAGTTAAAAAAAAATATTTAATAAATAAGGACTATATTGGAAAAGTTATACATTAACTCAAAATTATATATGTCATGTCCTTATTCTATGTTGTATGCAAATGTTGTATTCTTTTGTACGCAAATCGTACGTGTTTGTGCGAGTAGTGCCCAGATAAACTGTTGCGGTTTGTGGCGCACTTGTGTAGGTTAAGTTCAATAATTGTATAAAATATTTTAGAAAATTAAATTTAAAAAAGTAATTGTCGACCAACTTTGCTAAGTTTCAGCCATTATAATTCTCCATTTATGTTTTATTTTTTCGTTTATTTCTAATTACTTATTATGTTATTGATTAAGTTTTTGTCTAATTTGTAAATTATATTAATTCATATAATATAATCACCCGAAAATTATGTAATTACTTTCATAAGATGCAAGCTGTATTACACCTATAATTATGGCAGCATTTAGATATAAACAATATGAATGTGCAATTTTAGCTTTTAACAATGTTTGTTCCTTGTTGATGTATCTATTAAATTAATAAATAAAGAAATAAAAAAGCGCGTGGTTTAGCCACAGATTAATATAATAAATAGTTCTGGTTTACGCGTTCGTTGTACTTTTTGCATTATTGGCAAATTGGTGTCCCGGGTTCGGGTCCGGCCAGACGGCCGAATATTTTTGTGATTTTTTCCGCACTACTAGAATGCCGAGCAAAGCTCTGTCCCCCAGGTACTTTTATTAAATCTTAATGTCATAAAATAATATTCTACCTGCCATATTATGCGCTATTTTGGTGCTATTAAATACGTCGATCTGACGAAGATTCTTCATGTTTTCCTTGATTGGAATAGGCGTGATGTAGGAAACCTGAAACAAAATCAAAATAGGTACATAAATAAAATACATAATTATATTATATTTTTATATTATGGGCAATAGAATGGGGAACTTGCCGTTACTGCCGTTGTTGGTTATTTTCCTGTATCTACATCTTAATATCTTTAAAATTTAAGTTTAAATTGCAATTTTGAAGCATTATATTATTATGTTATATATATTATTATGTTTATAGTTATATTTAAAATATTAAGTAGGTTAATTTTAAATAAAGAGTTATACTAGTATTTATATGGTAGTATTTATTATTATTATATATTTTATATATACTCAAAATGTCTAAATCTATGTTTCCTTTTAATACTATGCATCTACCTCACACTGTCTCTGCATCACCCATAGGTTGGCTGGTAGAAAATGCCACAAGGCATTAAAACCGCCTCTGTAACATATTGTGTGCATAAAGTATAATAAATAAAATAAAAAAAAAAATTGTGAGGATGACACTAAAATGTGAGGATCCCCACTATTATAATATGATCTACCTAAAACGCCTGATCATAAAGACATAGAACACCTAATTATAAAGAAATAGTTCTATATAATAACGCGCTATAAGTTCTGAGGAAGGAAGTCAAATGCCATTAATTATCTGTGTAAAATAGTGACTTAGGTAGAATATGAACCTAACTATATGAACTATAGAATATGAACAAAAATATGTATATTAAAATGCCAAATCCGTGTGTGTGTGTGTGTGATCTGCCGTTGATAAAGTCACCGTCAAATGTCAATGTTTCTCTCGGTCACCTTCCATCAATTTATCACGCCGTACATTGAATAAGTAAATATTACTGTCTCTTCTCTGAGTCGAAAAAAAATTTATTCTCATTTGATAATATCACTACATAGTCGAAAACAAAGTAATTTTTTTGGCTGTCCCTATGTATGCTTAGATCTTTGAAACTACGCAACAGATCCGGGTCCGGATTGATCCGGGTATTTTTTTATAGATAGAGAGAGAAACCTTTCAAGAGAAAGGTTTATATGTATATATAACTTGCATAATATAGTAGAGGAACACTAGGATAATTTTAGAGGATTCTAATGTCGTAAATAAACACATTTTTTGCGCTTACATTGCAAATGTTGCCTGAACCCTACGAGATAATTATATAAAAATAGTGTATTACAGTATTGTACACCTTAAAAAGATCTACAAAAAAGTCCGCGATGTGTCTATATGTCTATCTCTTAAGGCTCCCACAGACGAGAGGCCGATCGTTTCAAAAATTTTTTTTGCACCTTATCGTGCATTCGTAGCATTCGTCCGCAATTTTCTTAAAACTACCCGTTTAATTACTATATACGTAATATTTCCTAGTATATTTAAAGATAAAATTTATAATAATAGGTCTTTACCTATGAAATTGCCGTTCTGCAGTACTGGCCATTTCAAATCAAAATAATTTTTGTTTGGCTAAGAATTCTAATTTCAAATTAATTTTATTTTAAAAACATGGATTTCTTTTTCTAAAAGTAGTAATTTGTTTATTGATTTGTGTTACATTTTCATTGCATTTCAATCTTTTTCGTCATCATGGATACGTTAAAAGTTCGAGTAATTATGGAATATGAGTACCGTCGTGGCAGCTACGCGGCACAAGCGGCACGCAACATCAACGACGTTTACGGAGCTAACACTACAAACCAACTCACCACCTGTTATTGGTTTGCTCGCTTCCGTTCTGGAAATTTCGACCTGAAAAATGAACCTCGCGGTCGTCCGAAGACTTTGGTCGACAATGACGAATTAAAGGCGATTGTGGAAGCTGATGATACACAATCTACGGCTGAATTAGCAGCAGCTTTCGACGTTAGCGTCAAAACAATATTGGTACATTTGCGTCGAATTGGCAAGGTAAAAAAGCTTGACAAATGGGTGCCCCACGAACACAATGATCGCCAGCGCGAAGTACGCGTCGAGACGTGCCTTGCACTGCTCAACAGACACACAAATGAAGGAATTTTGAACCGCATTGTTACCTGCGATGAAAAATGGATTCTGTTTGATAAAAGCAAGCGCTCAGCAAGTTTGTTGGATCCTGGTTCAGCACCTAAACAATGCCCTAAACGAAAATTTACCCCTAGAAAAGTGATGGTCACTGTTTGGTGTTCTAGCGCCGGTGTGATTCATCACAGCTTCTTACCAAACGGGGAGAGCATTACTGCAGATGTGTACTGTTAAGTAGTGTTGGTATAATTAGCATTCGCAATAATAAGTAATTGCTAAATGCCCATTAGCAATCATTAAATTAATCTTAGTTGCTAAAATTATCGTGCGCACCAATCGTCTGCGTTCATGAAAAAATTATGTGACCGCGCTGCTTCGCACCGCGGCGCTAACTGGCTATTGTACTTTAAACTATTTCTATTTGCTAATGCTAAAATCATTCGATGCGAAATAATTTGCCGCGATGTTTCACGAATTAATACGAGCGAGTGAGAAGAGAAAATACATTACCGGCACGGCCGTCTAATTTTTTCAAAATAAAGTTAATTGCATGCGTTTAGGGTACATTATTCAATAGCTGTTTTTTTATTAATGTTTTCGTATTTTGTCGTTTAGGTCGTAGGTCAGTTTTTTTAGTCAGGTGAAATAATTGCGTTTTTTGCGCGATTAACATCGATCGTGTGATCAAATCAACCTACTTTAATTTGAAACTGTGTGTGTGTGTATTTGTGTAAATATAGATTATATTTTAGTGCATAAGGATATAAAATTTGATTTTAACGTGTTAAGAAATAACACGCTATTATATGCTTTGCAATTTGCATCTTACTTTAGCGCAGACTGGAAATCGCTAATCTTAAAAAAAAATGTATGTTAATACTTAATAAGGCGACGCGACGTAATTAAAAAACATTAGCATTTCACAAAATACAGCTATTTATGATCATTAAAAATCGATTTTAGCAAATAGCATAGCAATAGCACGTAGCATGCTAAGACATGAAAATTAGCATGCTAATGAAATTAATGAAAAATAGCATTAATTTCCATTACTACTGTGAAGAACTGAATACAATGATGGAGAAGCTGGCACATCTCCAACCACCATTGGTCAATCGCTCGTCTCCGCTGCTCCTGCACGACAACGCGCGACCTCATACTGCACAGCAGACGGTCTCCAAGTTGCAAGAACTGGGGTTGGAAGCTCTCCGTCATCCGCCCTACTCACCAGACCTTGCGCCTACAGACTACTACTTTTTCCAGAATTTGGCTAACTTCTTGGCGGGAAAAAAATTGAATACCCGAGAGGCAGTACAAAATGCCTTTGAAGAATTTGTTGCCTCCCGTCCAGCTGATTTCTTTAAGAAGGGCATCAATAAACTGCCACTGCGTTGACAAAGATGCATTGATTGCATGGGTGATTACTTCGATTAATACAAATAAAAAATACATGAAAAAAATCGTTTAAATTTTTTCATACAAAACGGCAATTTCATAGGTAAAGACCTAATATAATTCAATAAATAATAAAAATTTAATATAAAAACCTAAAATGCAGTGGTTTTTCGGGGCTTTAGGGATTTCTAAGTTGAGTAGCTTTTTGATAGTTTTCAGTATTCTTTTAGCAGTTTTTGGTACTGAACTTGTGAACTCATGGAAAACCGGACCGTATATGGGACCCCTTAGGGATAACGCACAATAACCATTTTTTATCCTTTACTTTTTACGAGAAATAATGGCTTATTTACGAAGCGATTTTAAGCAATACAGCATTAATCCTTATCCAATTAAGTACCTTAAATACATTGTGTATTTAATATAGATCAATATGGCCCTTTACAGCATGTCATTTAAATGAAAATTTTCGAAGATATTACAGATTTTAAAATGCAGGGACATAGCGGGAACCTATTACTTCGTTCCCGTTGGGGTTGGGTACGAAACCCTAAAAGACAATTTCAATATTGTATACCGAAGTATATTGCAGTCAGTAGTGGTGAAGAAGTTTTTTCTCTAAGAACACTATTACACGCAGGCGAAGCCGCGGGCAAAAACTAGTACTACCTATATAGGTAAAATTTTATACTCTGTGCTACCAAAATTATAAATGCAAATGTTTGTTACGATTTCACACCTTTACCTTTTGCTTTTAGATAGGGATAACTGTCTGGTACAATCATAGACGTTTAGAAATCATTCGGTACAAGATTATGTTTAGCATTTTGCAATACTTCCGAAATTGATCATGTTTATTTCCCGCCGGTTTAAGCGACTAATGCGGGACTGAAGCCACCACGTCACAGAGTATAAAATATATAATATACTAACATACAGAGAAACAGCTTTCATAGAACGATCCAATTCGATCCAAATTTGATAATTTTTACGTCCACTTCAACTTCAACAATTTTACCACACAATCGTAGACACGCCGTATGCTTGCAGTAGTGCAATCAAATCGAAAGCTATATATTATATAGCAATTATGTTGTTTGTCTGTTCCTCTTTCTTTATCTGCGACCACAGCGTCATTATGACACATACAGACTATGAGGACACAAGGGCTCCTTACGGGAGTGCAATTTTATGCAACTTTAGCGCCTTGCACCTAAAAATTAGCCCACCACACAAACTGGCGGGTATGCATACGTTCATTGTACACAGTACACACGAATACCACAATATGATATACATTTTGTCAGCAAGAACATAAGGGTAGACTAACGGCCCTGGGATCTCAGTCCACAAATTTTTTAATGGATCTAAACGTAGGCATAGTTTAAATGTCACATATTTACCGTGCAATAAAGAAATACAATCACACGTAATTAGGTTGAATCCAATATTTTATGGATATAATTATACCAACACTCTGATTTCTGAACAAAGTATAGCAGAGTTTACCTCAATCTTTAAATAATTAAAAATCTCTTAAGCTATTTATTCAATGTATATTTTTTTTTTATAAAATTAAAACGCAAACGAGCAAACGAATCACCTGATGGAGCGATTACCGTCGCCCATGGTCACCCGCAACATCAGAGGAGTTTCAAGTGCGTTGCCGGCCTTTTAGGAGCGAATACGCTCCCTTCTTGAAGGTTTGCAGGTCGTGAACGTGGTCGGCATGGTCCGGAAATACCGCTGGCGACAGTTCATTCCAGAGTTTTACTGTACGCGGCAGAAATCTTCTCATCAGATTGATCATTCAGATTGGTCTGTTGTTGGAAGGATTGGAGCGATCACCTTTTTTAAGTATCGGTTGCACCAAAGCTGACTTCTAAGATTCTGGGACTATGCCATAAGAGTAGGAGAGCCGAAAAAGACGTGTTAAAACCGGTGCCAACTCTGGAGCACCCATTTTCAACACAATAGGATCCATCAGGCCCACTCGACTTTTGGGTATCAAGGGAATGGAGAGCAACTCGCACTGAGCGCTGATGGAACCGAATATCATCTTATCATACTTGTATCGCGGTATAGTCGGCGGTTCCTGTCCCCCGTCATCCAGGGCCAAGTTGGACGCAAAGTGCTTGCCAAGAAGATCGGCTTTCTCTTTTGCGTCATGGGCCAACGAGCCATTTTCTACGTGTAGGGATGAAAGGGATAGCTAACAGATATTCCCTTCGATAGCTTTGGCAAGGGACCAGAATGCATGGGTTCCCGAAGGGAGATGCTCGAGTCTCTCGCCAATTCTACTGATGTGCTGTTTCTTCGCCCAGGCAATTTCTCTTTTGAAGGACCTAGAGGCAAGGTCTTACTCATTTTTAAGTGTGCTGGTATTTAAATCCCGTGCAGACATTGCTTTAGCCCAGGTTTGGTAAGTTTCCTGCTTCCGGCGAGAATCTTCTTTGGAAGATGAACCAAACCAGGGACGGAATCTACTACCAATGGGCAACACAGAGATTGGAATGAAAAGTTGAAACCTTGTAGTACCACATTGGCAACAAAGTTGGCAGCCACATCTAAGATTCGCGTAGGAGTAGTAACCAGTTGTGTTAAATCATATGCAAGGGCAAAGTCGCAGACAGATATTACCGCATGATCAGTTTATAGGTGTTAGGATAAAATATAATCGACACCTATTATAGTTTATACGCTTATATTGTCCACTTTTTAACACATAGTTTTAGTGAAAAAGGTACACACAATTAGACTTGAAAAACTAATAACGTAAAATAAAACGTAGGGGGATCGGACCTCCGGTAAACTCACTCATTTGGCGAAACACAGCGCTGTTTCATGCCGGTTTTCTGTGAGGCCGTGGTATGTCTCCGGTCGAGCCGGCCCATTCGTGGCGAAGCATGGCTCTCCCACGGTTAATGCACTTTTCAGCAACAGGTAGAGTGATTTGTTTGTTTGTTTGCATTGAATATGCTCCGAAACTACTGGACCGGTTTTGATAAACTTCGGCATAGACATAGATTAGATCACGGACAAGGATATTATAGGCTACTTTACATCGCAGCAAAATATACGGTTACCGCGTGATTCCTTTTTGCGCGATATGCTTTTTTGCCTTAGTTTTTGTTTACTTACTTTGAAAGCATTTCCTGTTTTATTATTTTCCGTAAGCAAAAAGTGATTTCAGACAAGTTAATTACGACAGATACCTACTTAATTAAAAGTACCCGGAAAGCAGCGGAAGTAAGCTTTGTTCCGAGTTATAGTACATTTAAAATAAAATAAGAAATGACAAAACTATTTATCTGACCTCGGTTTAAGCCATTCCAATTTTCGAACAACGCAAAATTTATTCTTATGAATGCCGTTTTGCCACTCGGACTGACATTTAATCGAAATTATTGATATATTATTGCACGATGACAAAAAAAAAATATAACTTAAAAATGCGCAATTTCTGGGGATAGCTAGATCGATTTTTCTCCCCCAAACCACACTGCATACCAAATTTCATGGAAATACTTACAGTCGTTTTGGAGATTCCTATTATATATATATATATATATATACAAGATTGTCTAGTTTAAAGTATAAGATTAATGGCCTTTTAATATTTATTTGTATGGTATTGCTAATTTACTACCTACTATTATTTACAAAAAGCTAATTTTATACTGTCGCATAATAATTATTTGTTTTATGCAGATTAAATGCATCTCATATCACTTCATATCATTTATCATCACACTTGTTATATTTTAACTACCTGACTAAGTAGTTAACAAATGCGAGTCGGACTCGCGTACAAAAAGGTTCCGTACAAAACGGTTAACAATTCATGATTGTTGTATGAAAGCCCCACTTAAATAATTTTCTGTTTTTTGGTATATGTAGTTATAGCGGCCATAGAAATACACCTTCTGTGAAAATTTCAACTATCTAGTTATCACGGTTCATGAGATACATCATACAGCCTGGTGACAGACAGACAGACATCTTCGGACAGCGAAGACTCAGTAATAGGGTCCCGTTCTTACCCTTTGGGTACGGAATCCTAAAAAGTAAGATTATATTCTGTAGGTACAGAATAATATTATTATGTAAGTATGTTCGAAATTAAAATCATCGTTTACGACAAGAATATAAAAATAAACATTATATTTTTAACATATTTTTTTAATGCTTAAGATGCATAAAATCAATTTATTAATATATTTAATAATTGCTATTATAGAGTATGATCAATTTCGCAGCTAATATCTTCTCACTTCTTGCAGTACAATTTTCGTGTTAGATTCAAAATCGCCAAACCAATTTTGCTAATACCGAAATTTAAATCCGAAACTTAGGCCCTTTTCACCCGACTACGGCGAAGCCAAAAAGTAGGGATAAGATGTTGGCAGTCTATGTACCTATGTATATATGTTTGTTCCTCCGTAGCGCCTAAACTACTGATCTGATTTTAATAAATTTGGTGTCAATAGATTCGTAACTATGGCCCGGGTAACATAGGCTAAACAATTTACGAAGTCGGGTTATAGTTTTTATAAATAAATAAGTTACCTGTACCGTACCGAATTAAGAATTTAAAAAATAATAATAATAATATAATTGATCAAAGGATTCTTACTAAAAAAGATCTGTCGAGCAATAGGATTCGACGTAGTATTTAAATATGACCCATTTCGGGCGTATGTCTGAAACAACAACATACCTCATGTCCCGCTTTAAGCAAATGCCTGACGTATGCTTCTCCCAAAATAGCATGGCTCTTGCCTGGCACCGGGAACACAACCAACAGCTTATACCCACTGCACGCACCGAACAGCAAGAGAAGAATATACTTGTACATAGCAAGAACGAAACGACACGTCGGCAGCTTACAGAGGAACGCTAAGGAATGATTTCAGACCGACTAAATCTTGATAAACCAGATGTTAGGTATATTATGTCGGCGTAGCGTCGCGGGGTAGGGGTTCACACATAATTACTTTATGTAAATAATCACGAACAGAGTAACACTTGATAAATACAGCATACTTTTATTTATACTTAAATTACAGTTATAGTTCACTGATGTAGTCCCGTTGTAGTTCACGGTTAAAGTTCACTGATATATTTCACAGTATTAAGTAGTTCACTGATGACTTTTCAGAAGAATGTCTATTGACATTCGAAGGTACTAGAACTAGCGTTATTGCTTTCGTCAAATCTGGTTAAGGTCTGTCTCTATACAATGCAACACCATACATTAATATACTTGGGTTTTACCCCACTCGTTCATACTTTCACACCCCTTATTTTACATTCCCAGAATATTACAAACAATGCGTAATAACAAACAATGTAATCCATTTACTTAAAACAACGGTTGGGTCTTACAATGCTACTTTTCATATAATTAATTATCTTAATAGATAATAAGATAATCTCTATTTTACATAATGGTTTAACTTTTTAGAGTTTACGAATTTTAGAAATATAACAATCAACAATCAACAACAGGTGCATTAATAACCGCGCCGAAATACATAACTATAAACTGTCGTATATGTATGCTATTTCTATAGTCTGGCAATGATTTGAGGTTGGCAACAAAATAGTTACCTAATCTGGGAGTGCATTGAGATTGTAATAAAGATGTCGTGTGTTGAATACCAAAATAAAAGTCTGTCTACAAGTACGGTCGTTTCTTAGTCTTCCTGCACATCCACAACTCTACTCCATGAGCACCATGAGACAGGATCTCATGGTGCTCATGGAGTAGAGTTGTATGTCTCCAATAAACCTTAAACTGGCGACGAGAGAGGTAAATTTTATTATTATGAACCAACGTGAAAGTCAATTAAAATATGGCGTCTGAAGAACCGCATCGTGTATTTGTGTCACACACACCAAATAAACCAAATTCGAAGTCGAAAAAAAAAAATCACCATACGTGTCCATATAAATTTCGAGGATTCCCCTCAATTCCTCATAGATCCCATCATCCCATATGCCTATACAGCAAAAAAATTATTATGTAAAAATTTCATTCAAATTCAGCAAAAAGTTATATATATATTAGGTATATATACCTATGAAATTACCGTTTTGTATGAAAAAATTTAAACGATTTTTTTTCATGTATTTTTTATTTGTATTAATCAAAGTAATCACCCATGCAATCAATGCATCTTTGCCAACGCAGTGGCAGTTTATTGATTCCCTTCTTAAAGAAATCAGCTGGACGGGAGGCAACAAATTCTTTAAAGGCATTTTGTACTGCCTCTCGGGTATTGAATTTTTATCCCGCCAAGAAGTTATGCAAATTCTGGAAAAAGTAGTAGTCTGTAGGCGCAAGGTCTGGTGAGTAGGGCGGATGACGGAGAGCTTCCAACCCCAGCAGTTCTTGCAACTTGGAGACCGTCTGCTGTGCAGTATGAGGTCGCGCGTTGTCGTGCAGGAGCAGCGGAGACGAGCGATTGACCGATGCTGGTTGGAGATGTGCCAGCTTCTCCATCATTGTGTTCAGTTCTTCACAGTACACATCTGCAGTAATGCTCACCCCGTTTGGTAAGAAGCTGTGATGAATCACACCGGCGCTAGACCACCAAACAGTGACCATCACTTTTCTAGGGGTAAGTTTTCGTTTAGGGCATTGTTTAGGTGCTGAACCAGGATCCAACCAACTTGCTGAGCGCTTGCGGTTATCAAACAGAATCCATTTTTCATCGCAGGTAACAATGCGGTTCAAAATTCCTTCATTTGTGTGTCTTTTGAGCAGTGCAAGGCACGTCTCGACGCGTACTTCGCGCTGGCGATCATTGAGTTCGTGGGGCAACCATTTGTCAAGCTTTTTTACCTTGCCAATTTGATGCAAATGGACCAATATTGTTTTGACGCTAACGTCGAAAGCTGCTGCTAATTCAGCCGTAGATTGTGTGTCAGCTTCCACAATCGCCTTTAATTCATCATTGTTGACTAAAGTCTTCGGACGACCGCGAGGTTCATTTTTCAGATCGAAATTTCCAGAACGGAAGCGAGCAAACCAATAACAGGTGGTGCGTTGGTTTGTAGTGTTAGCTCCGTAAACGTCGTTGATGTTGCGTGCCGCTTGTGCCGCGTTGCTGCCACGACGGTACATATATTCCATATTTACTCAAATTTTTATCGTATCCATGATGACGAAAAAGATTGAAATGCGATGAAAATGTAACACTAATCAATAAACAAATGACTACTTTTGGAAAAAGAATCCATGTTTTTAAAATAAAATTAATTTGAAATTAGAATTCTTAGCCAAACAAAAATTATTTTGATTTGAAATGGCCAGTAGGGCAGAACGGCAATTTCATAGATAAAGACCTATTATATATATATATATATATATATATATATATATATATATATATATATATATATATAGTCGATAACCTTTTGTGCGTCCACTATAGCAAATTTTGCATATAATGTGGCGTCCACCTGCTTACGACGTCCGATATACGGACGTCAAATAGGAGGATGCTAGGAATGTATTAGAAATGTAAAAATCAAAAAATTTAAATTGGACGTCACTTCACTGCTAATCTGGCTTTTCTGAGTATATTTGTAGTTCAGTGTCATATTCTATACTTACTTTCATGTCTAGCCGTATGTGACGTCCAACGAAAGTTCGAAATGCGACGTTGCCGCACCGTCTCGTCCAACGCGCCGCGTCCAACGACTGTCGGGTCCGCTAGTTTATTATAAGATTTATTTTCATACGCATAATTATGTAGGTATATAGGCATGAACTAAATACTAATAACTTTATTATTTCCACAATCCAAAGGCCGGCGTGTCGCGCGCTGGGGCGACGCGCGATATAGGTTTTGACTTGATAAATCGATGAAGCCGGCTGCACGCACGAAAGAACATGACTCATGCGTTAACCTGTTACCCGTTATCGTTACCAAGTACCGTTACCAAGTACCCAAGTACCAGCGTTACCTCGCATTGCCTTTACCTCATTATTATTATTATTATTGTTGTTGTTGTTGTTGTTGTTGTTGTTGTTGTTGTTGTTGTTGACGTTGTCACGTTCAACTGTCGTCAGTAAACCGACTTTACAGACAACCGGTATTTTTTAATTTTTACCAAAAACTGTTTACTGTAAGCATATTCTACCACCTATGTTTATCGGCGATAATGTAGGATTCTAATTGCGAAAGAATTTTTCAACTCGGTCCCGTAGTTTCCGTGTTTAGTAGAGAAAAATATATTTATGTTATTTATATTGCAAGTTATTCGTGTTCGTATTGAATTTTGTAAATTGTACCCTTTAGGCCCACTTGCCTTGAAGAATAAAAGTTAACCCTGGTTAAAATATGCCTTGTCCTACTTTAATATTATAAATGTGAAAGTTTGTGAGGATGGATAGATGGATGTTTATTAGTCTTTTACGCAAAACTACTGAGCGGATTTCGATGAAATTTGGTATGGTAGTAGCCTAAACGGCTCTGGATTAAAAACATAGGCATATTTTATCCCGAAAAAGTACAGTGTTCCTTTGGGATACTATATCTATGGTATATATATATACTATGTATATGGGCAACAGCTAGTCTTTCATAAATACGAAGAATAAGAGAGATAAGTAACATTACCTAGGGTTAATTTTAACCCAGATCTGCGCAAGTGGGCCTTAGAAGTTTAATCGATGTGCAAGTAGCAATTCGCTTCGAGAAAGTCAAAATCAAATTGATTTCATTACTTACATATTATTATTATATAATTTAACGTCTTACAAAAGCCCTGAAATTTCGATTTTGAATTTCGAAAGAATATGCGTCAAATAAACATTAAAGTTTAAACACACTCGGCGCGCCGGGGCTTCGCCCTGTCGCACGATATAGGTTTATACAAAAACTGTAAGTATATTCTATCGCCTATGTTTATTGGCGATAACGTAGGATTCTAATGGTAAAAGAATTTTAAAAATCGGTTCTTGTCTACTAATCGGTTTTTGTCTACTTAACACGGAAACTACAGGAGTTTCCTTGTTTTGGTAGACAAAAATATAAGTTAGGTACTATATTTTGCGCGCGGCTCCGCCCGCGTAAATACAGTACCTATCCCGCGGGAACACCGTCAATCGTGTTTGTGTTTGGAATAGGTACCTACCTACTTTACTTTAGGAGTTAGTTCGATGTGCAATATGCAAAACGCAATTCGCATCGAGGAAGTCAAAATCAAATTAATTTCAGTATAATATACTTACATAATCCCATCATAATCCTTATTCCTAACACTTAATGGCGATCTTTTTAGAATGAGACCGCATATTTTTTATTTTAAATTACAGTGCTTGGACTTTTCATTATATATATTTTTTATTTCCTGTAAATAATCATTTCAGTATGTTCAGTGTCGAAAGATATCCTTATGCCTTAGTCTAGAGAAAAACGAAAACGCACAAATGATCCTTCTTGTTCAAAACGTAAATTGGTAAGTAGATTTTCATTTCAATTTATGAAATATTATGGGGATGAAAAATATTTTTTCATTCTACCCCATCGTTTGGGGTATCGTTGAATAGGTATTTTAAAATAAAGACAAGGTTTCATAGATGACATTTTTACAAAATTGACCATTTTCGAGTAATCGAATGCAAACTGGTTTGCAAGTTGGTCCCGGTCCCCCCTCCCTAGCATTTCTAAACTATTGGAAATAGATACTTGCACGTTTCCATGCAGATGGAGAATGCTAAAAACTCTTTATGACAATTATTTTAAACGAAATCGGACATCGGGCTTTTTTACCATGATAAACATTTATTTTTCATTTACACTATTCTTAATCCAAATTTATTAAATTTAATTTTTTATTTTTTAGTTAGATTTTCTATAAAAGCGTGTTTTTTTTTGTTTTTTAAAGTATAATTTATTTTTTGATTTTTAGTACGATTTGCCAAAGAGTAAGCCTGGAACTGCACGCATTCGTTCTATCACTAGTTCTATCTCTCTTACTCTCATGCAAAGGATGCGGAAAGAAATTGATGAATCCTGGCGAATTTAATCAGGATAATCGGATATTTTAATCTAATTATTGCATTGTCATCGGTCTTTGACAGGTGTGCAAAGTTTGAATTAAATCTGATCGTTCAAAGTAGGACAAAATCGAGCCCAAAGGAGTCGGTTACAAACAAACAAACAAGCAAGCAAGGAAGCAAACATACAGGTGAAACTAATAAAAGGGTTATAAAAGAACCTATTACGCGTTGATAGTTACGGAACCCTCCTTGCGGCCCGTTTCAATAACCTATCTACCAATAACTATTTGTCAAAAATTTCAAATTCGTATCGCAAAAAACCGGCAAATGATTGAATGACGACGTTTTTAACAAATAGTTATTGGTAGATTGGTTATAGAAACGGGCCGTTAGACAAGTCTTGACATGCTCTTGGTTAGGTTATTTTGAACTCAACCTAAGAGTACGAGTCGGACCGAGGGTCACAATGGAATTGAAAAAAAAATACATTAGGGTGGATAAATCCGACTCACACCTAGCTATTTAGGGCTCCGTACCTCAACTTTCTTCAACCTCAACCTTTTATATTACCCTTCACAGAGACCCAGATGTTATCAGCCACAGCCACCATACGCATCAGCACTGCCAAATACTAGTATTGACGATTCATTTATGGATAATAGTACTGGCAATAAGAAGGATAGAGATGAAACTTATGTGCCAGATACGGATGACGATACTGCAAATAGTTCGTATCTATCCAACATATCGATTACTTTGGAGGATGTATCTGATGTCACTGAGAACTTGACTCTTGAAGGTATTTATTCGGATCTGCACAGCAACGAATCACGTCTGATAGACCAAGTTGCTAGTAATATCACTGTTAGTGAAGAAACCGAACATACTCTTGATAATTCTATAATCGAAAATTCAGATACTTCAAGCAACCTAGAGCTTTCTCAATACCAACATAACACGTATATTTCGCCAAGTGAAAGCGAATTATCATACCTCGAAGAAAATCAAAGATTAACTAGCCAAGCATTGTCACCAAGTCAAACCACAGTACCTTCAAATATGTTGGAACTATCTCAATGTTATGACAATATTCTGACAAATAAAAAGGACGTAACAAACCTTCCACCAAATCATACAGTAACTAGCCAATCATTATTACCAAATGAAAGGGACGAATTATACCACACACAAAATCATAGTTTTTTTTTTTTTTTTTTTTTTTTCGAATGGCTTTGCTTGCTACGCTAATGGCTTTTCGCCGTTTTAGCTTAGTCGGTCTGGTGACTGCCTTATAGCAAGTCGTTTGGTGGGGAGACGACGAGGGAGTTTAATACTCCCTCCTGCGAACCGGTTTTTGGGGAATAATTACGTAATACACTACGTATAAGTTATTATTAGGTCTGGAGAGACCGTAGTCCCTCCTCCTGCGGGGTCCGACCCCTACCTCACTCTCTGACGAGTGTGGTTGCTCACGCGCGGTAGCACAAACTAACGGCGTATTGGTAGGGATAGAGAAGCTCAGTTTTAAGGATCTGGGAGGCCATCCCTCCCCCCTTCCGCGTGCGGTCGGGTGGACTCGCGCGCGAATGTCCTGATATCGAGTAATTCCGCAGTATTGATAGAGCTCTCTATAACAATATCGCGGTCGCGGTCATAATTATGTGTGGCTACACTAGTAGGAGTCGAACTCGGACCCGGTTTCGAGTCCGGTGGTCCGTGTTTGAGTCGGTCCGTATGTCATTACGTGTGTTCGTGTCAGGTGTAAGACTTCGGGGTAGACGCCGGCGTCGACCCAGGTGCTTTTCTAACCACGCGGGTGCATGTTTTAGTGTTTAGGAGAACTCCTTGATTTTGTTTATCAAGTCCGTGTGACTTGCTAGTGCGGACATGCGGTCCTCGAAGGAACCTCGCAGTTTTGTTACAAATATATTTAGCTCCATCGAGTCGATGTCGCTAAGAAATTTGGCGGCGAACGCTATGTCGGCGCCAAAGTTTGAAGTCGGGGGCGGTTTCGCAGGTCCCGTTTCTGCGGCCCTTTTGGGCGGGGGGGGGGGGGGGGGGGACCTTTATCTGACTGGCTGGGAGAGCCGTCGACATTTGAGGGGGGGGGGGGTCCCTGTGGACCCTTCTGGGGTGACCCCCAAGCAGGTTTGGAGGGAGGAGGGGCAGGGACGTACCTCTGCTTGGGAGGGGCACCTCTCTTTAGTGGTGCTTTGCGCCTCTTTACTTGGGGTGCGCGTTTGCACCCTTTGTAGTTGGCCGGATGGCCAGAAGTATTGCATAGTACGCAGCTTGGGGGAGTAGTCTCCTCAGCTGGGTTCCTACGCGGACATTCGGACGTGCCGTGGTCGCCCAGACATTTCACGCAGCGCGGTGGCGAAGCAGTTCCGCGCTGAGTGGCCGTACAGTTGGCAGCGATGACACTGCCCCGGCATTCCCCTTTTGTAGGGGGATCGATGGTTATGCCTGTGATGTAGCATACATCTTTGATGTTAAAAATGGCTTTTCCCTCCGGAGTGGGGGGAAGCACGACAAGTACCATATTATACTGGTATTTCTTTATGGGGTGGTACATCCTGTGTACCTCTTTAGCGGGGATCCCCTGTCTACGGAGGTCCTCAAGGACGGATTCCGTGAACAGTTATTTATCTACACCCTTGATGACGACTCGCAGCATGCGTTCGTCCTCCAGGGCGTAAGTGTGGAACCCGATCTGCTTTTCTCTGAGAAAAGCAGTCAGTGTGGTCAACAGGGGTTGGGACCTGCATCATGATTCCCTTTGGGGTGTTGTGGGCTGACGAGTAGCTGATACGCTGCTCGTTTATTGCTCCACTTATCAGGTTCCATTTAGCCTTTTCCTGTATAATAACAGGAGGCGGCAGTTTGGAGGCCGAAGGAGTCGACTGGGAAGTCGACTTTGGGCTGTTTGGGGCCGCGGCTTTTTTGCCGTCAACCTGCATGGGTTCCGCACGGGGCCATGTAGGGGGTTTATATCCCTTTCCGCTTTTCGCGGTTTTAGCCGGTGGCGTCGGCGAGGTGCAGACCGCAGAGGAAGCGCCATCCGAGCGTTTCCTCTTCTTGGTCTTTCTACCTTTTACGGTTTGAAAACCGTCCTCCCCTTCGGAGGTCTCCTGCTCGGAGCAGGACATCTCCGACTGGGATAAATCTGTATATTCGTCATCGCTCTCAGGCGATGACTTTGAAGTCGCTGTCGTCGCCGGCGACGACGGCGACTCTTCGGACGTAGCTGCCGGGGAAGCCGGTGAGCTCTCGGGGACATAGGATTTTTTAAACGCCTCCCAGGCCTCTGAGGCTCCTGGGAATTTTTGGTCCATAAAGGTCAGGAACATCCTCACCATGGTGTCATCCATGGTCAGGCTGTTTACCCCGGCCCTTTTGGGGCTACTGCTCTCTAATGAAATTTATTTAAGATTCAACCCCTCCCGGCATCCGGGGGGGGGAGGTGTGTGAGTGGAGGAGTCCACTGGTATGTAACCTATCCGAAACGATTTCACTTTACTTACTTTACCTGTTCCTCGGACGCAGGAACACACCGACACTACACTATCGCTATGCGAAGCGACCGCGACGGTGGAAAAGTGTTTTAAACGGACGCGTCGAAAAATAATTGTCGCGGTGAAAATTAACGGTCGCGGCGAAAATTAACGGTCGCGGCGGGAAACCTAACGGTCGTGACGGAACGCGCGAACACCGGCGTCACGTCGCTGCGTGAAGGCCCGAGAAGAAGGCACTGGCACTGGGTAGTATATTTAAACACTTTAATTATTTATACACACTCAGTATATATATGATCTGAACGGAAAACTTGTCGCAGTTAAGTGTTATGCGTACCACTTAGCACTACCACTCAAATCGGAATTTGAGAGCAGAGTCCAATCATACAGTAACTAGCCAATCTTTATCACCAAATAAAAGGGACGAATCATACCTCACACAAAACCATACAGTGACTAGCCAATCATTGTCACGAACAAATATTTTGTCAATACCATGACAAAATATTTGTTCAACCAATTGAAAGTGTAGAATCTTATCTCACCAAATATTGTACTGTAACTAGCCAGTCATTATCGCCAAATCCGACCGCTGTTCCTCCGACACGAGACACAGTACCTCCTACGTCAAATTTTATTGCTGATAATAACGATCCTAATTTTTATATCGGCCATAGCTCGGGAAACTCTGAGTTTGATGATAGTGACAGAGACAAAACATATAATGCTGCTTCTGCTGACCTCCAGCGACACAAGTGATATAGAAGAAATAGAAGATACCTTTACTAACACTAAGTGTAAAACACGAATACGTCGAGATTGTAACTTAGAAAAATCCCAGGTGGGTTCTCCACTAGGCTTGCATTTTTAACAAATATGTAGATGGTAGACCTGATTTTATTAAACAAACAAAAAAAGACGTATTTCAAGTGTTGAAAGAATATTGAATTTATTGAAAGAATATTTAAGTTTCAAAGAATATTGAAAATAATACAACTACGCTTATTCTCAACTGTGGTGTACTCTAACTAGTTCTATTCTTGTCCATGATCCTCCTCTACAATAATAGTAATAGTAATAATAATAATAATAATAATAGTCAACCTAATTTTATCTCTAATGAATCTTCTTTTATTTTCCAAATGTTTTTTACTTCAATTTAATTTGATACTTACATATCTGTAGAATTACATGATTTTATAATTGATTTATTTTGTTGTTTTTTTTAGGAAAAAACAAGTGATATTTAAGAAATTATAAGGAATGAATCCGGAAAAAAATGAAAAAAAAATAAGAGCAAGAGATTATTGCTTTTTTTGTGAAATTGAAGTTCAAAATTTTGCAAGGCACATTATACGAAATCATACTATGGAATTAGAGGTACAAAAAATCCTTTCATATCCAAAAAAAAGTTGTCATCGAAAAAATCTTTTAACAAACTTGCGTAAAAAAGGTAACTATATAAAAAACATGACGCAATGCTACAAACCTATGAAAAAAAGCAATGTTTACCCGGATATAGATTACTTGCCAAATTTTTTGGGATTTTATTCCAGAAAACAGCTTTGGAAACACAAAAAGAGATGTCAACCTTTATCTGAAACTGCGAATGCCCAAGTTGATGACCAAAATAAACATACACTATCAACTTTGTGATATTACAAATACTTCAGAAAATAGAAAAAACGAAACCTTGTTCCTTGGACATCACAACAAAAAAATATAGTTTTGAAGTTTTTTAGGAAACACATAAAAAATAGACAACCGCCAAAACGCCATGGGTGTGACGAACTTCGCGATCTGCATCCTGACATTCTGCATAACAAAGATTGGCTAAAAATCAAGGTATATGTCCAAAATATATACACAAAACGAAACAAATAGATGTGATTAACATCGTAACATAATAATAACTTGTACTCATCAACTGTTGAAATTTTTGATTTGTATAATCGGCCGTGGCATAGTGTTTCTGATACGAATGATCCTAAACATTTAATTTATTTTCTTGAACTTCCTGAGTTTTGGTGCGTCCATTTCGAATATGCTATGTATGACCATTACCCCAAAAATGAGTGCAGTTATTGTACCTCAGTATTTCTAAATAATATTATGTAAGTCATTTGCGTGAGCTTCAAATTACCAAAAATATTTATAGTACGTAGTTATTTTCCATTCCACGTTTTAATTTGTGTAACAAGCATATTTTCGGTTTAGTTTTATGACTATCTACATTTCGACGTTAGTTATAATTTTATAATATTCTGTACTTACGTTAAACGGATGTTGCATCTTTAGAATATATTTAAAGTATTTTTATTAAAGGTTATTTTCATTACATTTCATTCGTGGTTTCTTTTCTTAGTTACCTACTCATACAAGGTGACTTTTAATTAGATCTTACTACCAAAGGGGATATATGTATTCATGGCAACTAACAACATTCTCTATTGGACCCATGTTGAAATCACAAAAATAAAATCCACTTCCTATACTAATTGGTCCGATCAGCTAATCAACTTTGTATGAGAAGTCAATTTTTTTTTCGATTTCGATATGGATCCCATATAAAATTTGTTTGTTATCGTGAGTACATTCATACCCTGTTGTATCCAGAAATAATTAAAAGTCACACCATATGTATATTAAGGCTATCGAAGGTTTTTAAAACATACATGCTTTTGGCTATCTGACGTCCATATAGCTAACCTATCCATTAAAGAAGGTAAAATAGTTAAGTAATAATTTTGCACAGTATCGGACGTCTGTACATTGTTTTATTTCTTTATTGTCTTGTTTAGTGCAAAGGCACGCAAAGGGCACATTTTATATCCTTTTCATTAGGGTACTATCCACATTACTTTGAATTTTACTTTTGTGATTTTGTTTTCTCACACTTAATCGTATTAATATACATCCATATATCTAGCACCTATAAATAATGCATTATGCCTACGTCTGATATATGCAAAATTATTACTAAACTATTTTACATAAACGACTATCGATATATTAGATATATGAACTTCATATAGACAAAAGTATGTATAGTTTAAAACCTTCGCCTAGCGCCCACACTATGGCCATTCGCCAAAGTGCGGGCGCTGGGCTAGTCAATGGCCATTATGGCCTGGACAAGCACATTGGACGCACGTACTTCCTCCAGCTTTAGTTCCGCCAGCTTTTCCTCGGCTTCTATAATCTTCTTATTTTTCCTTTAAGGAGGTGCACGCTTTTCACATATCGTATCCTCCTCGTTAGTTACCATTTCCTCGCTGGCGGACGGTCCTGTGATAGTCTGCTTCGTGCTGGTGCCTGTCGTTATCTCGGTGGGTGCCGTGGTGGTTTCCTCTCCAGCCTTTTCTGTAGGTGGTGGCGTGGAGCGCGTCCCTAATGTTCCACTCCGCGTCAATAATCCCTATTGGTGGTACCCCCGCTCAGCCGCGTCGATGATGCGGGATGCTTTTGAGTTCGAATCTTCTATGTAGCCCGCGCTGGATTCACTTACTTGAATTCTCACGCTGAGTCTTGAGTTTTCACGTTGAGTCTTGAATCCGGCTCGATTAGGACCATACAATATGGGGGACACGCCTAGTCTACCTAGGGCTACGAAATCAAGGGAAATTTAAAAGGGGACGGAAATTAAAAGGACGAGGAAAAGTCAAGGGAAAATAGTAGACGGTGAAGGATTGAAAGGAATTTATAAAGGAAAAAAACAGGTCACTGATCACTACTTCGATGGGCGTTGAGGCAGGGATTCGTCTTACTTTGCGGCTGGTTACGAGCGAACTACACCATGTATGGCCGCCGGCCCTATATTTTTATCGGCGGCTTATGCCAATCTTCTAGAACATTCCATGCCTCACCTATTAGATATATTATGGGCTATTTATTGACATGATTAAAATATTGACGTCAGATAGCTAAAATAATAAAATAATATTAAGAACGTCGAACAATGTTAAAACATACATACTTTTGGCTATCTGACGACCATGTATCTAATCTATCTATTATAGAAGGTAAATAGTTATCATTTTGCACAGTATAGGACGTCCGTATAGTGTATTATTCCTTCATTCTCTTGTTTTATAGTGCAAAGGGAACATTTTTCTTCCGTTAGAGTTACTATCTACAATACTTTTAAATTTACTTTTGTGATTTTGTTTTCTTATAACTAATCCTATATTACGGACGTCGAAAGGTTGTAAACCATACACACTTTTGGCTATCTGACGTCCATATATCTAGTACCTACGTAGGTAAATGAAAATGAACTAAAATATGCGCTTTCCTATAAACAAAGAATAAATAATGCATTATGCCCACGTCCGATACTATGCTAAATGATTACTAAACTTACCTACTGTAATCGATAGATTAGATATATGGACGTCAGATAGCCAAAATAATAATATTATACTACGGCCGTTCAGAGAATGCGTTCCTGACACGTCGCGATTGAACTGACGACGTAACTTTGTAATGGCGTTGCAGATACGATAAAAATATTTTTGCTGGTTGTTTACCGTTTTAACAATTGATGAGCATTAAAACAACATTATTATATCAATAATCAATGAATGTTATAATTTTGTGCCTAACTGAGTGTCAAATAACTTGGTAAACAATATTTTTCTAAATCTATACTGCGCTATTACAAGGTTATGTCAGCGCTTTATATTTGTAAAATAGTGCTGTGCTAACAATAACAGGCAATAATAGTATCGTAATCTGTTCTTATACAGTTATACTTTATAAAATAATACGTTTTGTTTTTCTTTTTAAGAATTTGAAAATAATGGACTATAAGATAACTTTTATGAAATATAAAAATAATAATTGCATAGAAATACAGATTGTAACTTTGTAACAAAGAAAAAATAAAACAATTTTATTATATGAATATTACCTTTTTTTGGTTTCCACTTAAATAACTAAAATATAAATTTTAAATGATTCCGCCAATTTAAAACGAAAATAATCTTAAAAATAATGCGGCGGTTCATTTTGGAGGAACGGTAACGAACTCAGTGTTATGTTGTGCCCATCACTAGTCGTGACTAACTGATAGGTGTCAGGAACGCATTCTCTGAACGGCCGAACTTTAATGACGTGGAGAAATGGTAAAACATACATATTTTTGACTATGTGACGTCCAACCTATCCATTACAGTAGGTAAAATAGTTTAGTAATCTTAAACAGATATCGGACTTCCGCATACTATACTACTATTTCTTTTATTCTCTTGTTTAGTGCAAAGGGCACATTTTATTTCCTTTTATTGAGGTACTATCTACATTAATTTGAATTTTACGTTTGTGATAGATACTCTATATACCCTTAGAGTATCTACTCCATAGATACTCTAAGGACGTCGAAAGATTTAAATAAAAACATGTACTTTTGGCTATCTGACGTTCTTATATCGAACCTATCCATTAATGATTAATCATTTTGCACTGTATCGGACGTCCGCATACTGTATTATTTCTTTATTCTCTTGTTTATTGCTATGGAAATATTTTACGATACATCCTTTTAATTTAGGTAGACCGTACCATCTAAATTACTTTGAATTTTACTTTTGTGATTTCGTATTCTTTTGTATGTATATGTAGGTTAAATGTGTTCCTATCTACTCGTACTTAATAATTAGAAGTTTAACTTTAGAAATTACATTAGATCTCAATATTTGTTTTATTTACGTATAGGTACGTACTCAGTTACGGCAACACATATCTGCACATATTATACTTACCTCTTACTTTTTGTACCTAGTAGATATCTAATTAATTACAATAAAAATCTTCAAAATCTCATTGCAAAGAGCGGCAACGTTGCACGATTTATAGGAGTTGCGATAGATAGAGAAATGTAACTAGAATTCTGTATATCATCGAAAGCCTGATAATTGATAATATGGAATGGATTCCTAATTGATTTCAATGTGCCTGTAAATATACGAATATTTGTATATCAATATTGGTAAAAATTGCAGGAAAATAAGTTGTAAACTATTTTTGATACTGCATAAGCGATTAATATTCACAGTAATAGTTGTTCCAACGCAAGTGGATCTGGTGGACGCCCCAATAATGTAAAATAAAAGGACATAACGTATACCGCCTCCTTTTTTGAAGTCGGTTAAAAAAAATCAAATGGATTCTCGAAAACAGCGGCGCGGCATCGGGGCGGGAGAGGCGCGGCAACGGGGCGGGAGCGGCGCGGCTCTAAAATTAGTATTTTATAATCAATATAAATATATCAATATAAATATATTATGTTATTTTATAATCAATATAAAATTATAACCATGCCAAACCTTTCAAAAAAAACAACAAATATATTCTAGCCGACACAGTTTTAGGGCTATACAATGGTTTCGCGTACGGCCACGCCGCTGGTTTCAAGTACGGCCAACGGGTCTGCATTTCCCGCACCTTCACTGCGCTGCGCGGCTACCGAAAAATTCAACGCAGTCTTTATCATTATCGGCGCGATATCGGATATCGGATTAATAGTAGACTTACCTATGTCTTATTTCCAAATTATTATTTTGATGCATAACTACACCTTATGTACCTAATATATTATGATAAAGTATAAAGCAGTATATAGAGATAAAAAAATCTAAATGGCCAAAGTACAACAAACCCAATGTACCTTAAAAAAATAAACATTTAAAAAAGTACCTACTTTTTTAATATTTACCTAAGTAGAAAGTACCTACTTACCTATTATTTTTTTATATTTTGCTATGTCTATTGTTAAATATTACAAAGAAAAAAATAGCATTATTACAAATAGTTTACAAAATGAATATATTATGAATTGTAATATTTCTTTCCACCTTTACGCACGAACAACAAAACTTTTTACCAAGAAACATTTGAACATAAGAAAATAAATAACTACTAATTTTTTTTTCCATACATTCAACAAAGGCTAAGGCCACACGCGAGTATTTTAAAACAGCGCTTGCGCTGTGTTTCGCCTAGTGAGTGAGTTTACCGGAGACCCAATCCGAGGGGGATTGGGTCTCCCTTTGATGGCGCAGCGAAATCTAATTTGTTACCCCAGGAGGGTACCAACTGCGTTGAAGAATTTGTGAGACTTTTATCACTTTTCACTGAGAATACAGATTATAGTGGTGTAAACGACTGTAACAATAAGTAAAATGTAACTTAATATAAGATGGTCGGTAGAGGCGGAGCAAATGCCCATGGGCATTAGAATTCAAAAGCTTAGGAATATTTATAAAAAGACAACTAGGCAAGATAAGTACCTACAAATGGCTCCGAAGTACAACATATCCCCTACTTACTTATTACTTATTATTATAATAGTACGTATTAGTTTATGAACCTACTGTGTATAAACCTAATTATAACAGTAATACAAATCAATATAATGAACTGATGAAAACATAATCAGATTTGGAGCTGATTTGCTAATCTAATAAAAACTTATCTCAGCCACTATAAAATAAGCACTTCTATCAAGTGGCACTTGAATTAAAGTGGCCAAGAACTTAATTAAAATAATCCGTATAAAAATGCGCGAAAAAACTCAGTGCTTAACTATTTGGCTGCAGTATTGATCACGCAATAAAATAATCATGAAGAACCATTATATTATGATAATTTTTGTTTATTCCGCTGTCTCTGGAATACATGCAAAACATAGATTTGGTAAGCATTTTTGACAACTTTGAATTATTTTTTTTAATAAGCTGTAGGTTAAAGATTATCGCAGAATCTAGAATTACGAAATTCCAGATATTCTTCAATCCCTCATTTGAAAACTTTTCTATTTACATCCTAACGCTGTTTGTCCACCGCCAACGTCAACGGGACGTCAACGAGAAAGACATGACGACGCCGAAGTAGCTATACATACATTTACTACAGCCGTCTGTCCATCGCACGCCCGTCCCATCAATCTAATCTCGACCAGAAATAATCTCGTTCTCGTTGACGTCCCGTTAACGTTGGCGGTGGACAAACAACGTTACGATATAAATAGAAAAGTTTCAATCCCTCATCAAATGAAGGATTGAAGAATATCTGGAATTTCGTAACAGCGTAACTCTGCACGCTTTTGAGACTTTTGGAGGCATTTTCTAAGTGTTTACTTTGTTACCAACGATCTTACCTACAACGCAATCAGTTCAAGTATGGGGAATGTGCTGTACCTCGGAGTTGTACCTTGGCCAGTTGGCTTTTTCTAGGTATTTCTGAGGTATTACATTGTATAGCGTCTTAATTGTGTTAGTTACCTCTCTACTGACCATTTTCAACCGACTTCCAAAACACAGGTAGAGGTTATCAATTCGTGTGTATGTTTTTTTTCGTATGTATGTTACGTGATAACTCCGCCGTTTGTGGACGTATTTTCTAAATTCTTTTTTTATTTTAAAGAGTTGACTCCCAAGTTCCCAGTCCCAAGTCCCATTATTGCCAAATGGTAGACCTGGGCCTTTAGTCAAGATGCATTCGATAATTTCGACGGCGAAGTTCGAAAACAAAATGTATGAAATTTGACATAAGGCATCGCAAGCGACATGTCACTTAGCGTACTGACTTCAAAAATAAAAAGAGTAGAGAAATAGTTAGACAATAAGAATTATTTCATACTTTTTAGTGATTTTAAAAATGATGTTACTTTTTAACCGACTTCCAAAAAAGGAGGCATTTATACGTTCGGCTGTATATATATATATATATATTTTGTTTGTCCAACGATTACTCCACAGTCTGTGGACTGATTTTCAAATTTTTTTTTTGATTTATAGGGTATAATTCCAAATTGGTCCTTTTGATATCCAAGTGGTGACCTGATGATAGGATCCATGAGGAATCGTGGGAGCTCCTCGAAATTTGTATGGACACATACGGTGATTTTGACTTTTTCTGAAGAAGTCCAAGCATATGCTACCTAAAAATAAAATTTTGCACCAAGGTATACCCTGTATCCAAAAGTATTGAACAGAACTCCTGACTCCTTATAGATACATGTTTGGGGATATCGGCGTTTTTAAGGAACTGCAACAATGCTATGTGAATTAAAGTAATCATCATCATCACCACAATCATCAAACCATACATGATCACATAATGATAATATAAAAGGTACTTCTCATAGTATTTTACACGGACACGGATATCTTTGAACTTTACTCAGCCGTTTATGGACCTATTTTCAAAATTCTTATTTTGATGTACAGGGTATAATCTGAAGTTGGTTGCCATGCCATTCATGAGGAATTGAGGGAACTACTCGAAATTTATATGGACACATATAGTGATTTTAACTTTTTCTGAAGTAACCCAAGCATATGCTACCAAAAAGTAGGATTTTACACCAAGGTATATCCTGGATCCAAAAGCACTGAACAGAACTCCTCAGTCTTTAAAGATACCCGTTTGGAAATTTCGACATTGTTTAAAGAATTGGAAGCATATGCTATGCAACTTACAGTAATCATCATCCAATCAATATACAATACCTAATGGAAGCTTGGCGCGTATTCAATTATACATTCGATAGTTTATTTTAAAACTTCTTAAAATATGTTAATAATAATTTAACAAATATGACTAAAAAGGGGAAAATTATTATTTTTAAACAAAAAAATAAACCGACTTCCAAACTAATAATACTTATTTTCTAAATAAGACTTATTTCATACCTTTCCTACAATATCCTGACAATATGCCAAACAATATCCTGATAAATCATTAAGTTGACTGGTACCGACTTCAAGATATTTCTCTACACAATCTTCATAAGATTGTGTAGAGAAATAGTTAAAATTTTAGCCGAATTTAAAAGTAGAATTATTAAGAAAATAAGATTTATTTCATACTTTTTGTGTATTTTTATTCTTTGGAAGTCGGTTTATATACATATGTATATAATTTTAAATATTTATTTATATCTATAAGTGTAAGTAAGTCGTAAGTAAGTCATTTACCGTCATTAAGCGTCATCTTTGATTTTATCGACGTTTGAATAATTTTTGGTTTAGAAATATTTTATTTTTACCATCATAATATTTAGAAGTCTGACAGTTTTAAACTGTTGTAATAATAACATTCACTTGAAATGTTAACGTTTCTATTGTTTATTTATATTCAATCAGTAATAATAAGCTTGCGTCATATTTTTAAATAACCTACCTTCCAAAATATGCAAACATAGATTAAGTATGTAGAGTTAAAATAGAGTAAATAATTGGAATGAACAACGATCGGATAACTAAAAGTATAGACAAAAGTACAACTGTCTCCCCTACCTATATGGCCGATGACAAACCCGATCTACCTACTACCATTTTTTGTGTACCACTCAAGTGGACTTGAGTATGTATAGTATGAGCCGTTGAGTATGTAGAGAGCCCTTTTTAAGTAGCGTTACTGTATTCTGTCAAGTTTTAAGTAGTTATTTTAGGTAAAAGATTTTTAAGCCAAATACTGATTCTTACAGCTGGTGCCCAGCCATGCGTTAACATGTGGGATGAGGGATGCATCAATGGACAGCTTCCTGGATCAGGTATGAAACTTTTTACTCTCTTCGCACTCCAGTGTCTCGTGAGAGGTATCTGTGCAAAACTGAAAAGGAGACGGCCAGACACCACGTTCATGTTTATCAGAGAATTTACGGCGAGATGGGCTTTAAGGGCGCGTTTACAAATTGTGTTGTTCGACAGCGACCTAGTAGGTACGGAATCACATTTATTTAGGAAGGGTTTGTACGTAATAAATCCAGACAATAACCAATAAATACAAAAAGTTAAACCGACTTCCAAAATAAAAATACACAAAAAAGTATGAAATAAATAAACACACCGGCATATTTAGCGGAACACAAAAAAAAAGGTCCATAATTAAAAAAATATGGTTTTATTTTAAAATCTACTTACTACACTTCTTTTGTTATTTAAAGTTTCATTTGTTTTACTTAAAATGAGATCACATTAAGAACAGATTTTGCGAGTAAAGGCTATTTGTGAAAAATTGTACATTTTTGAACTTTTCATGTAACCGGGAAAAGTGAAAATTAATATTAAAATAACAATTAATTAAATTAGAAAAATGGTGATTAATATCGCGTATTTCCTCCACGTGCTCTTATTAAAGTTTCTACCCGTCTAGGCATACTGAGAATGATGTTATCGATGGACTCCTGGGATAGTCTCCGCCATTCCTCAACTACGACGATTCGCAGTTCACCCACGTTGGCAGGAGCTGGAATTCTGGACTTAACTTTTCTTTTCAGCAAGTCCCAAACGTGCTCTATTGGGTTCATATCCGGTGATCTCGCCGGCCACTCCATAACAGTGATATTCATATCATTAAGATAAGCTTGAGTTACCCGAGCGGTATGCGGCCGAGCATTATCCTGCATAAAAACAAAATCGTCACCGATATATGGGGCAAACGGTACGACATTTTCTTCTAAAACTTCTCTGATATAGCGGTCTGCAGTCAGACTCCCTCTGTCAATCACTACCAAGTCTGTGCGAGCTCCCAAACAAATGCACGCCCAAACCATTATTGATCCACCACCGATGCAACTGTAGTTTCAAAATTTGTCTGAATGTATCGTTCTCCTTTGCGTCTGTATATTCTTTGCCTGCCGTCAATTTGATCTAAGAGAATTCTGCACTCATCACTAAACAATACCTTACTCCATTGGTCCGCGTTCCAAAGTCGATGTTCCTGAGCAAAAGTTAACCTGTTTCTACGATGATTTACCTCGAGCCTTGGAGCCTTGGCGGGCACAAATGAACCCAAACCAGCTTCTTCGAACCTTCTTCGTACCGTACGCTCACTTACGGTTACACCCCGCACTGCTTCTAACTCATGTCGGGCTTGGACGGCCATCAAACGGGGGTTCCTACGTTCACGAAGCCGAATGAAACGATCATCCCTACTCGAAGTGCGTCTTTTTCTGCCTTGTCCTGCTCTTCTCACATAAGTACCGGTCTCCCTGAACCGTTGGATACTGCGATGGATCGTTGAAACTGGTCGACGAAGATCTCTGGATATCGCTCTGTAGGTTTGACCATTTCTTCGCATTTCGAGTGCCCTGGCAATCTCCGTTGGGGCTAAGTCAGGCATAATTCAGTCCTCAACTCCAAAAAGATACGCGATTAAAAAAAACTAACAAAAAGCAGTATTTCAATGAAATTTTAAATCAAACTCAGAAGGAAGAAATACTCTAAGTTCGCTCCAGATAAGGTGTATTTGAATAAAATTAAAACAATTGCATAAAATGTGATGTTCAGTTGTTTTCTTAATTTGAAAATATTTCTTTTTAAATTAAATGACGTATAAACCAGCCAGCAACCTTATATGATACTGATATCAAACCTTTATTTTATGTTCCGCTAAATATGCCGGTGGGTGTAGATCTCTGTTTACATTATGACACGTGATTTAGGAAAGTTATTTTTTTCATTTACAGTATTATTTATTTTGATTTATATTATTATAGTAAAACTTTACCATTAATAATTTGTTCATTATTGTATATTACTATGACATTACAGTACAACTGATGTTACTAAATAGAAAACTATTAAAATTTCATAAATACAATAATATTATTCAACATTTAAATTAAAAATCATAGTTGGCATTTGTTGTGCTGTTATAATATTACCAAATAAAAAAAAACATTCGAAATTAATAATGTTTTATTACAATTTAAAGAGAGGTCCATACAATCATTTGGCATAGTTATTTATCAATCAGTCTTGAGAAATTTGTACATTTAAATCACAGCATGTACGTATCTTATTATATTAACTACTTATTAAGTATCTTATTACATTTACAATCAGTTTGACTAGGACCAAACCAATTGGAAAAAGCATTTTTTTTTAATTTAACAAAGTTACAATCACAGCATTATTTCCCTATCCACGAAAGCTACTCAGGGCTTATCAAAGTTATGATTGACTTGTATCACCTAATTAGAATAATGAGGCAAACCTATTGCCATATAAAATGTTATATAAAAATAAATCTCGTAAGAAACTTAAAAATAATTGTTTTTCTAAATCAATAATAAATTGTTTTATTACAATAACATCTCGTTTTAGTATTGCTAAAACAAGATGCTGTTGTAATATGACAATGCGTAAGTCTGTGGTATTATATTACTGTTAATTAAACTCTTTATCTCGCTCTTTTTTCCGTCACTTAATTTTAATCTAGACTGATATAAAGGCTTCAACTGGAAATCTTGAAGATCAGTGCTAGTACGTGTTCGAGACGAACGATTGTTACGGAATTGTATTTCTTTGAAATCTGTATCTAAGTAGGAAGTTATATAATAAATGCCAACGTGGTTGGAATCTTGATGTTTTTCAAATTTCATTATTTTAATGTCACTTATTCTAACTGTTTCGCCTTCAGTATTTTTTGAAAATTGAGCACCGTATGCCTCTGTAAGATTTTTTATATCAACAAAGTCTGAATAGCACATTTCGGTAACATTGTAAGGATTGCCTTTCTTTCGTGCAGTTCTGATAATGGTCACGTATTGATCTGGTGTGTACACAGGACCAGAACATAAGCACTTTTAAACGGCTTTTTCTATCACAGAGTGAACGGAATCATTGTTGTTTTGTGTGTGCCCACTAATTAAATATTTGTACGTAATAAGACTTAATTTTAAGAACAGATAAGGCATATACATACATAGAAAACATAAACTTATTCTTTTGCTGACCACAGCAATTATCAGAATAAAATGTGATTCGTAAATTATTGTCATTTATTTCTGATACCCTCTTTGTCAAATACTTCCAAACACACGTTGCTATTTCGTTAGCTCCTCTTGATGCCTCGACCTCGCTCCAGACAAAACACAATAGTCTTTCGCTAATTCACTTATAGTAAAATTACAAACATTGAGTTTACACTTGTAATATAAAGTAGAAACATCTCCTTTCGGAAGAGGCAACACTGCCTGGAGGTCATAACAGGCAACAATGTAGTTTTCCTGAACCATTGTTTTGTCATTTGACTTTTCCTGGCGACATAATTCTTTTTCAAGCTGGTGTTGGTCGTATCTGTTCTGTAATTCTATTGTCTTATCAACAGCGTTTTTAAAGCTAATGCATAGTTCGCACTGGTCTTTTTTAGGTGTGTGAAAGGCAATGTTGTAATCTTCATTAAACATTTTTCTATATGTATGAATTTTAGCAGCTTCAACACCATCACTCAAGCATTGTGTTTGGTAGTCGGTATTAAGATCGGTAAGGTTTTTACCCCCATCAATAAATTCACGAGTCGTTTGTTGTCTTAGGTAATAAGATTCAATTCTTGGGATTGAGTCTGTGGCTTTTATTCCTTTAATTATATCTGAGCTTACTTTGTATTGTTTTCCATGTTTACCCCTTTTTTCTTCTTCAATCGTTCCCGCTTGGTTCTTTTTTGCTATTACAGTTGCAATAGGTTGATTATTAATGGCCAACGTGTTCTTGAAGAATGTTTTACATATACGATGCTTAAAATTGTTAATCACGAATGAAAATGAATGTTTAAGACCTCTATTGCTATTATGAAATTTATATTGATACTTAGGTGTAATAACATTAATACACTTTGCAATATAATCTCTTTGTCTAGATAAATCTCCCATTTTTCAATAATTGTCAAAAATAATTTATCTGTCTTCCTGTTTGATCAATTCTCTGCACTTTAGTCTACATTTTTCACCACATTGGGGGTCCTATCTGCTTCTTTGGCATGACTTTTTTAACTGGGACACAGAAGTATATTATTGCCCACTATTACGAAGTCTTTTAGCATCTTGCCTGGAAATCCTTTACGCCTTCGTTTGTTCGGAGTTCTGTTATCTTTTGGAGCACCCAAATTATTTTCTTCATCTAGTTGTACAGAAATACTATTATGAGGAGTTGGGCTAAATAATACACGCCTAGGTGGGCTTGCTGGTACATAATCAGGATTGCAATCTGCCTCATCAGAGGAAAAGTCCTTACCCGATACAGATGCACTAGATGAAGATGATGAAGATGAACTTGTTGATGATGAACTTGAAGATGATTTTGAGCTAGTGGAATAGGATCTTACTCTACTGCTAGGACCTGGTCTGGTAAGGTCTTCTTCTGGAGTTTATTCTGGAAAACCAGTACCGCTCAAATATACACACATATAATCACGCCTCTTTCCCGTAGGGGTAGGCAGAGACCACTTCTTTCCACTTGCTACGATCCTTACATACTTGTTTCGCTTCGTCCACTTTCATTATTCTCTTCATACATGCTCTTCGGTTTAGGGTACTCTTGACCTGGCCTTTTTTCAAGACATCCCCGATTTGGTCTCGAAACGTCCGCCTAGGACTACCCCTTCCAACACTTCCATTCACACTCGCCTTATACACTTTTTTCGTCAATCATCCTTCATTCATTCTCTCGACATGGCCAAACCATCTCAGCATACCTTTCTCAATTTTTGTCACTACATCTTCTTTCAGACCACAAAGCTTCCTTATCTCACTATTTCTTATCCTGTCACTCAGTTTAACTCAGTTTTATCATACTTCTTGTGGCGGAACAATAAGCGCCACAATCCTGAATCGCGCTATCGAAGTTTTCAAAGATCGGCACTATATGTACAACATCTGAAACTCATACAAGTGGGCTTCGGCCTGACCGAGCATACCACCTCGCTCGGTCGGAGATCTCCCTTTGGGGCTTGCCACCATATTCCCACATTGGTGACCCTCGACAGAACACACCTCCTTCTGGACATCATCATCATCACCCCTTCACCCCTTGGCACCACGCCAGCCAGCTTCAGCCTCATCGGGTACCTCGACCACCACCAGCCTCAACGCTCCGCGGCCTGGTCGAACCCTCATCGGCTTCATCGGGCACTCTTACTACAACGACCGGTCAGCAAGCAGAGCACATCTCTCCTGGTCAGCACGTAGTATCGGCCCGCACGGCAGCACTCAGACTCACTGGAGCCCGTGCAGCAGCAGCACAGTTCCGACTCACTGGGACTCTCTGGCACTGGTGACTCAAGCAAGACGACTCAAGATTCGACCTCAGGTCTTCGGGGGGGGGAGTGATGTGGCGGAACAATAAGCGCCACAATCCTGAATCGCGCTATCGAAGTTTTCAAAGATCGCTCCACCACCTCGCTCGGTCGGAGATCTCCCTTTGGGGCTTACCACCATATTCCCACATTCTTAACGCTCTCATCTCAACTGCATTTATTCTGCTTTCATGTTTCTTCTGCCATACCCAACTTTCACTTCTGTACATGAGTGTCAGAACCAACACCCCCTCATGCACAGCCAAACGAGCCTTGTTAGACACCTTCCGACTGTTCATAAAGGAGTGCAAAGCTCCATTCACCCTGTTTCCTGTATTCACTCTTCTTTCAATATCACTCTCACGCTTTCCATCTCTTGTAAACTTTGATCCTAGATACACAAACTCAATCACCTGTTCAATTTGTTCATCTCCAATCACGATATTGCAGTCTGTCACTGCCTCATCTCTCTCAAACACCATCACTTTCGTCTTCTTTACATTCATCTTCATTCCCTTTCTAACAAAAGCTCCACTCATAGCAGTTACCATCTCCTGCAACTCCTCGGTCGAATACGCAAATAATACTTGGTCGTCAGCATAGAGAAAACATTTGACGAGTAGCTCATTCATTCTCAACCCACTTTCATTCTCTTTTAAATCTGTCAAGAAATTGTTCATGAACATATTAAATAGCCACGGTGACGCTACACATCCCTGTCTAACACCTTTTTCGATATTAAACCATTCGGTGTATGCCCCATTTATCCTTACACAAGCACCAGAATCCCTATAAAGATATTGCAATGCTCGTATGAGGATACTGCTCACCCCGTTCACGGACAATGCTGACCACAATTCATTCCTCACCACTCTATCATAGGCCTTTTCAAGATCCACGAACGTGCAATAGATCTTCTTGTTTTTAGCCAAATACTTTTCGGCTATGCACCGCAATGAAAAGACCTAATCCGTACATCCCATTCCCTTTCTAAATCCCGCTTGTGCATCCCATACTTTTTCGTCTGTTTCATTCACAACCCTTTCAATCAATACTTTCGCATACAGTTTCCCGACGACGCTGAGAAGACTTATACCGCGGTAATTTATGCAGTCCTGCCATGATCCTTTTCCCTTAAATAATGGCACGATTACGGCTTTATACCTGCAGTCTCCCGGTACTTGCCCATTTCGCCAGCACAAATTGAAAAGGCGGTACAGCTGGCTAGCCACTATGCGCTGTCCAGCCCTCAGCATCTCGGCGGTAATTCTGTCATACCCTGCAGCCTTACCTAATTTCATACTTTTCAACGCTTTCACATTTCATTTATGCGTATCTCACTTTCATCAACATTTAAATTAGATTCCATGGAAGATGCCGGATGTTGTACTCTTGTTGTTGTACTCTTTCAAACAAACTTTCAAAATACTCTTTCCATCTTTTAAACACACATTCTTCGCCTTTTATAATGCTCCCATCATGACTCCTGATTGTACTCAGCTCCGAGGTAGAAATTTTTCCTCTGGCTGTTTTGATGGATTTTCAGAAAAACTTGATGTTTGACTGGAAATCTTCAGTGAGTCTCCTATCAAAATCATCCTTTCGTTCTTCTTTCTTTCTAGACACAACTTCTTTCGCTGCGGATTTCAATCTTTTATACTTCGTTCTTCCTTCCTTTATCTCATCATCCGTTGCCTTTTTAACTTTTAGGTTAGCTTTTGTTGCTAACCAATCCAACCACGCTTTCTTCTTTTCTTGTACTGCCCTTTGTACATTTTTATCCATCCACATATTCTTTCTCCCTTTCTTTCTTTTTGCTACCCCGCATACCTCAATAGCAACATTCACGCATACCGCTCAAATATGGATTTGGTATTCCGTCATCAACTAGTTGAACAAAACACTCTGCTTCCATAGTATGACTAACGGACTGAGGTAGTGCTTGTTCTTGCAATAAAGAAGGAGATCTACAAGTATCGACAGTTATCGGATTTGCATCGCGTGAAAAATTATAATCTAGGTCGTCCATGAATATTAGTTTGGGGTTTTCAGTAGTTACGGAATCTTTCTTAGATTCCATAGCCTCCAAAATGCGTGACAAACGTGGGTTCCGTAAATGCGCCATGACCTGGAGCAAGTCGTTTTATTATTATTATTATCATATTATTACTATAATTGACATTTTAACTTAAATAAATTTAGTTACTTTATGTACAACTTTTATTTATATTAGTATTAAAGTGATACTAAAATAAATGTGTAACGTTATTATTAACTGTTTCATAAATTATGAAGTAAATTTTAATATTGAAAGGAATTTAAACAAAATCTAATATTTTACTTCTAAAATTTTAATGCAAATGTACGTTGTGTAAAGAAATAAACTGTGACTAACATAAATGTCCCACTATTGTAATTAAGCATATGATTTAATTTACTCTTTACTTATTGAAAAACTGTAACTAAACAAAATATGGTTACTCTTTATAGATAAGCGTTATTGGATTAATACCTAAAAAAATAAAAGGCAAACTGTGACTATATAAACTGTAACATTTTATCAATGAAATTTTATTACGAATTGCGTAATTTCATAACACAAAAACTGTGTTTAAACAAATTGAAACACTTTTCCTATTAAAACAATGTTCTTACTGGTATAGTAGTCTAGTCAACAAGTTCAAAAACGTGTAAATAGAAATAAAGCCCCTAAACATATGTGCGATAGCTCATTCGATTCGGAATGACGTCTAGAAAAATGTTTTTAAGGGTATAGGTATTAGCACATAAAAAATTGCGATTGTTATTAACAAAATAAGATTTAAAAAAAAGATATTTAGTTTTTCGTTAATAACTTATAAAATTATGATACTTATATATATGGTCCTCTATCTATATTATTTATAAAAAAAAATTAACGCTGGAAATAGGGCTCCGCGAGGGCGTTACAGCATAGGCGCGCCGTCTAAAAAGCCGGTATATCGCCTAAAATATATTTTTTTAATATTAAATAACAATTTAAAAATTTGAATAAATTATGGTGTAATCTAGATACTTGAACGAAAAAAACCTCGGTGAAAAAAATTTTTTTGTTGATTTTTCAAAAAGTTACACCCATTGTTAATTAACTAATTTTTTTCCAATCTCTGTGTTTATAAATTACGGCATAAAAGTTTAAATAATTGGTCTATAAATTTTTCGCTTCGTGGAGCTCTTTTTATTTAGGTACTTAATAAAGTTATGCAAAAAAAAATATTAAAGTTTATTATTTTGTTAATTATATATTTTTTAAATTAACTAAAAATGAAATTTCTAAAAAATGTTATCAAAAACATATTTTTTTTGTAATATCTTATTATTGCTGTTTTTGTATCTAATATAGGTATTAAATAATATTGGAAAAAAAAAATTATGTCATTTGTTAAGAAATTGTTTATAAACAAATCGACTATTTTGGGATTAAAAAAAATTTTTTTTACTATCTTATTGCATAGGTGAAATAATGTTTTTTTTAATCCCAATAAAATTCTAATCTTTCTATTATTTCTAATCCCAAAATAGTCGTTTTGTTTATAAACAATTTCTTAACAAAAGACGTAATTTTTTTTTTTCCAATGTTAATTAATACCTATATTAGATGCGAAAACAGCAATAATAAGATATTACCAAAAAAAAATGTTTTTGATAACATTTTTTAGAAATTTCATTTGTTGTTAATTTAAAAAATATATATTTAACAAAATAATAAACTTTAATTTTTTTTGCATAATTTTATTAAGTACCTAAATAAAGAGAGCTCCACGAAGCGAAAAATTTATAGACCAATTAATTAAACTTTTATGCCGTAATTTATAAAAACAGAGATTGGAAAAAAATTAGTTAATTAACAACTGTTCGCGCCAACACTAGCGCGACGTTTAGAATAAACACAAAGGACATCACTACGTGATGTATGGCCGACCGAAAGGGGCGCTGTCAGAGAGTGACGAACACTTGCATTTAGATACCCTTCCGCGCCAGATGCATTTTCAGCTCATCCCGAAACCTAGTGAACGCGAACGCGTGTGCGCATATTTATTTGTGCTCGTTAATATAATACCAAATTCGCCGGCGAACCGCGATAAATCTATCGATAATCCCCACTTCCCTCAGCTCAAAGTCGTATGTGTAAGTTCCTAGCTTACACAACAACGGTGTAACTTTTTGAAAAATCAACAAAAAAATTTTTTTTCACCGAAGTTTTTTTCGTTCAGGTGTGTAGATTACACCATAATTTATTCAAATTTTTAAATTGTTATTTAATATTTTAAAAAAAATAAATAATAATAATAATAATCGTTTATTTGCCAGAGTGAATGTATAATTTGGTCTTAGATAATAGTATTAAACATTTCAGGATCATGTCACTCAACTAAATTAATAGTATGCAAATGTCAATAATAAAATATATGATAATTATTAATTTTCATTTAAAAATTACATATTTTAATGTCAAAAAAGACAAAATACACAATTAGAAGAAAAGAAAAAAAAATACCAAAAGGAAGAAAACGATATGTCTATGTCATTTACCTTATTTTTTATTTCTTTTTAGAAATAAGTATCGAGATAATATTCCTTTACGTCATAAAAACATTTATCTAAAAGCCAGTCATTCAATTTTCTTTTAAAAGTTGATAAATTAAGTTTATCATAATCTTTTGGCAATTTATTAAATAATTTAATAGCCATAAAATAGGGACTCTTGACACGCTGTGCTGTTACATTTAGGCATAACTAATTTATTGGGATAACGTTGTGATCTCTTTGTCATGCTAATGTCTTTGTTTAGTACAAAATATTTGGGGTTCTTTTTAACAAATATGTTACGCGGGAAATAAAAAAAAAGAGATTTCCCGTGACAATGTGTTTATTTAAGAAATAGAGGTCGTGGGCAGAAGGCCGAACGGTCTGGTCTAGCCTCTTGGTGTCTGAAGGGTATCGTAGGGGGTCTAAACCACGTGGGGACTTAGCTCAGGGATCCAGGTCTTGAGTCCAGGGGTCTGGCACGTGGCAAGAAGGCAAGAAGTTGGCGGTGCTAGTGCCCGTACGTCGTTGGCGGTGCTCGAGCCCGTATCAAAGTGGGCGGTGTTTGTGGCCGCAACGGAGTCGTCAGTGCTCGTGCCCGTAACAAAGCTGTCAGTGCTTGGGCCCGTAACAAAGTTCCCGTGAACACGGGGTTAAAATATTATAATTATTATAAACTTGTATCTAGAAGAAGTTGAACAACCAAAATTCGGCAGGGAAAAAGGGCGTTGTCCTGTCGCGACAACCCTTTTATACCTCTACTGACATTTGTTTTTTTTTTTAACCGACAATTAGCGGTAATGCGTAATACAAATGCCACAATAAAGAAATATTAAAGATGAAGCTCTAGTTAGAAGCATTTGCCAATAGATGGCGTTGTATAGCACAAATTAGCTATTATTAATATCGACAACTGCTAATAGATGACGGTATACGCATCGTTATTAGTTATAACGATACGTTAAAAAATGTAGCTATGCTACAAATATACACATGTCTCTAATGTACATGCATGGCAACGTAAGTATACCCAGCTTTTTAAATAACAGTTTGCAACTTTCAAGTGGACCTACGTTACATATATAGGTGATATACCGGCATTTTAGACAGCGCGCCTAAGCCGTAACGCCCTCACGAAGTCCTATTTCCAGCCTTAAAAAAAATTATAAATAATATTGATAGAGTTCCGGGAGTTAGGACTTTTTTATTGGACATTTCCTCCTCTTTCAGGATCTTTTTTCAAAATTCTTTAAATATCATTATTTTAAAAGTTATTAACGAAAAACTGAATACCTTTTTTTATCTTATTTTGTTAATAACAATCGCAATTTTTTATGTGCTAATATACCCTTAAAAACATTTTTCTAGACGTCATTCCGAATCGAATGAGCTATCGCACATATTTTTAGGAGCTTTATTTCTATTTAACACGTTTTTGAACTTGTTGACTAGACTATAGGCACAATATTGTATTTCGTGAGCCGATCATAACTCGGTTTAGTAACGCTTTAATTTACCGCTAGATGGCGTAAAATACAATATTTTACAAAAATGATAAATTTATATTGCAGTTTACGTATATTTTACATAGATGGCATTGATAACTCAATTCATGATTATTTTCGTTTAGTAGTTACTGTCAGAACTGGAATTACTTATTTCTTACTCATTTAGTTTTTCGCCATCAATTTTATTGTCTGTATTAATATTTCTTTCATCATCCAAATCATCACAAGATGAATTATTTTCTACTGTTTCACTTTCATCACTAGATAAATTTTCAAAATAATTATGTACATTGTATTGTAAAAATACAATAACATATACATAAATGTTATACACATTTTTATTTTTTTTTCTTTTCGGCATTTTGCTATTGTATTTAAAATAACTAATTATATGTAATTACTTTAGAGCAGAATCAGTAAATAATGTTTATAAACATTGGTACTTATAGGTTACAATGATATCAGATGACGATAGTTGAGGTTATAATAGTCTCATGAGAAAGTTATTTTTTTTGATGTTCTAGAGACATCCATAAATAGTCATCATTTTGTTAACATTCAGATTTCTTTTAAATGATCTCAACATAAAGTTATCAAAACGATAACATTTTTCTTCATCATGTCCACCTTTTTGACATTAATGCCGGACGGGATATCTCTATAACCATTAGTTTTATGTGCAGTAAAAGGAAATGATCTCATGTTTCAAACATTTGAGACGATAAATTATCATAATTTGATAAAAATACATCATCTTAAGATTTAAATATGGCATGTATTTAAACTTGCGACAAAACAATCAAATTTTGGGTGTGAAGAAACCGAATATTGAATACTAAATTACCAAGTTGGCCAAAGAATATAAGGAACAAAATATTTCAAATCTGGTGACTATAACTAATACCAGTATGTTTCACTGAATATTCCAAACTGGCAGCTGAATATTATTTTAGCGAACAAATAACCATCATGGCGACAATTTGAGAACACACATTTAAATTAAGAATAGGCTATATTCTCCCTTATGTAGGTAATTCAAAAACATAATAAGCAGCAAAACGAGCGTACATAAAAAAACGTAAAGGAACGCACAAAATTCCAATTTAAAATTTTCTCTGTTTCGGGGGGATATTGTGTAGATTCATTTTGAAATTTAAAAATGGCGGATATATATTTTTCTTAAAATTTATATGGGTATCGTCTTCGAGGTTTTTAGGGATGCTGAATACAAAAATTATATCCATTTTGAAATTTCAAAATGGCGGATATATTTTAATTTCTGTAAAATCTCAAAAATGGTGCGTCCTACTGAAAAAATAATGAATTTTTCCTCCCAAATAACGCTTCCCCATGTAACCCCGTAACCACTTTTTTATCCTGAATTTCCAAAAATTTCTATAGCTTCATTCGTCAATCCTAATCAGCTTCCGCAACAACTTTTAAATTAGTACTCATGTCATTTCTGCGAAGAATGAAAATTCTCCATTTTTGAAATTGAAATTGTGAGACAATTTTATAATCAGTATCCCCAGAAACCTGGAAAAGGACACCCATAATAATTTTAATGAAAAAAATGGTCGCCATTTTAGAATTTCAAAATGGATTTAAATTTGATCATATTCTGTACCCCCAAAACCCTTGAAAACGACACCCATACCAAAGGAAAACAAACTCCAACAGTATCGAAAAATGCCATTTTCCGTAGCCTGCAAATTATATTTTTAACAGCCTACTAATTTATCAACCTAAATTTACCCACCTTTCAAGCTTTTTCACCATCCCAATTTGCTTCAAGTTGATTAAAACAGTTTAATCACAAACTAAATGTTTATTTTGGTGTTGAAATATTAAGATCTTAATCTCAAGTGCGTTTTCTTATCATTTAATTTTTATTATTATCATTAAATACTGTACGCATACTTGAAGCTTACTGATATGAGAGATGGCGCTAGCGTGCTCGACCTCGTCTTGTCTCTTTCCTTCTCGGACCCTCTCGCTCGCACAGCTACCTTGAGAACCCCACCATGGCGACGCGACAAGCAGTGGCCTAATTTAATTTCAAATCATTGGCGTCTGAATTTACCAACAGTTCATTTTGTGATAAGTGCTTAAGTTTTTATTCTATTTTATAAGTGTGAACCTGATATAGCAGCTATTCATGTAAGTGCTCATTTTTATTTTCCTTACAAAGTGAATACAACTAACTAACGGTTTTTACCGTTCGTATTGAAAATATTTCTATAAATAGATCATTATTTTTATAGAATCTATAATAATTAAGTTATATACGCTACCCTCTAAAGGAATTCAGTGATTTTATAAGAAAATTTAGAAAATTTTACCACTTTTCTAGAAATTTTTATCTACCTTCAGATAGACTTTTGTACTTATTTTTTAGATTTCTTTATAATTAGAACTATTTATAATATAATGCATAGTGGTAATGCTTTTTACGTTCGTGCTTTTTAGTTTTAAGTACGTATTTTTAACTACCGTCAAGGAATACTTTTGTTTGTCGTTCATATCTTACATTTTCAAGCTTTTTGCATGGAATCCTAATATTAGGTTTCGTTTTTAGCAGGGAAAAAAACTAATGATGAAGTTGACCCGGTCGTGGATAAACCGGGCCCGAGTACCGCTAACTACGACACTAGCACGGATTCTTCATCTTCCTCTTCCTCATCTTCTTGTACGAAGAAACGGCGACAGCGCCACCGTAAACGCAAGGATAGAGTTTTGAAAAAATTGACACAGGAAGAAGGCGAACTTAAAAGGCATCTTAGATACAACCACGATCACGTAGATAAAAGCTATTTGCCTTTAGTTATTGATAACGTAGACCTCGACAGAGACTATTATAGCGATAATATTATTGACGATCAAGTTAGTGGTAGTCTTTATGATGAAGAACATACTAATAATGCCAAGTTAGATTTTAATTTTGATATTGAAGTTAAATTAAAGGAGCCTTCGTTACCAAAGGCACCTGAAAAGTTTCTTAATTTGCTGCAACAAATTCAACATTTTGATAAAGATAAATGGAGCGAAGTTCGCTATGCAGAAGTGCAAAAGCGGTATAATCATACGCCAGGTTTTACTGATTTAGAAGCTAACGATGAGATTAAAGCTTATGATAGTCTACGTCATTTAGCTTACGCAGATAAAGCTTACGCCGGTATTACCTTTTGTTTGCTAAAACAGCACGATGCTCTGCAACAGACTCTAAACTTACTTTTATATTGGGCCAAAGATGAGGTAAACCTAAATGTCGACTCTTTGCATACGATGGTTAAGGAATTATTTACAAGCGGCGATTATGCGTCTGTTTCTGCCGACCTCTTACAACTCGTTTGTGGTCACAGAGCTGAGGTGATACAGATGTGCCGAGATGGGATCATAAAATATGCACGTGACCCACTAACCAAATCATATTTACGCAAAATCCCTCCTTCAAATAAAAACTTTTTTAATTCTGAATTGCTATCGAGAGTTCTTGATAAGGCAGGTGGCGTTAAGAAAGCTTTTATGCCTTTGATAAAACTAAAAAGTTTTGGAACTACCTCGCAGGTAGTTAATAGTGGCTCTAATCAGCCCCCGCTGGGAAATAGTCATGCGCCCTCGCAGGGCACATCTCAAGGTTGCTGTGGCTCTCAACACACACGACCGTTACAGAATTACCAACCCTCGTAGGGAAGGTACACAAGTTATCCCTACTTTAACTCTAACGCATGGCGTAGCAATAAAGCTAACCGTAGTTCCTTTCGACAACGAGTCGACCGGCAGCCAGCGGTACGGCTTGAGCATGCGAAGGACAATAGAAAACGGCCTATTAATAGAGGATCAAACTCAGGTAAAAGAAGAAGATTCTGACTCGAGATTCCAAGCAGGCCGACTTTGTACGTATCACAGTCATTGGAGGGCGTTGAAGGCACCACGTTTTCTTTTAAAAATAATAAAAGTTTATCGCATACCCTTTTACAAGAAACCTCCTCTTCGCCTCCCCGACATGACACGCACCTGCCTAGTGACAAGAAAGTGCGATGCAATGTCAAAGGCAATTCAAAAGATGAAGGACGAGAAAGTTCTCGAAGTAGTTCGATCTTCCCCCAGCTTCATTTCGAGCATGTTTCTCGTTCCGAAACAAGACGGCTCGCACCGTCCAGTGTTCAACTTGAGCAAGTTGAACGAATATGTACTAACCGAACCATTTAGGTTAATAAATGCGAACAGGGTCCCAGACTTCCTACAACCGAACGACTGGTTGTGCAAAGTGGATTTGTCCCAGGCCTAATTCAATCTACCAATCGCACGTTCTCACAGACGATTCTACGCCTGTTTTACGACAAGGAAATTCTTTAAATGACGTGTCTTCCCTTTGGCCTCAGCACGGCCCCAAGGGTCTTTGCCTGTTTAAGCAACTGGATTGGTCAAATTCTAAGGGAACAGGGTATACGCGTCATAGTATACTTAGACGATTCCTTGGTGGTCAATCAAAATTACCATATACTAAAATCACATATCCAAATTGTAGTGGAAAGACTTCAATATCTGAAACTTCAAATCAATTTCGAAAAGTAAATGCTGACCCCGTCCAAATGTCTGACCTTTCTGGGTTTTCAATAGGACACATGGCGCAATGTAAAATTTCTTCCGTTAGAGAAGGTGATAAACCTAAAAAGAAAGATTTCCGTAATCTCTCAAAAACTCCTCAATTTTGCTCGGTTTGTGATTCCGAGGGGACGACTACACTTTCGAGACACTCTCATGTTCTTAAACGTTGCCATGAAGAGCCCGTTTACTGCCGTGCATCAGTTGCCAAACATAGTAGAAATGGAACTGCAGTGGTGGATGGCCAATTGTGACCTGTCGTCACAAATTCATTTTCCATCTCCAACAAAATTCTTAACTACGGACGCCTCGGACGTAGCCTGGGGAGCCCAATTGGAGAAAATCTTTGAGTGGAATGTGGACAGGTCCAGAACAAAATTTGCACAGCAACCAAAAAGAAATGTTAGCGGTGTTAAAGGCACTCCAAAGTCTATGTCACAAGATAAAGAAATCCACAGTCCTCCTACAGTGCGACAACAAGACTGTTGTGTCTTATTTAAAAAATGAGCGGGGGACCAGGTTATTACCGTTGCTCCAGTTGACAAAAGAAATATTTCACCTTTTAGACTTACACCACATAGAACTACAGGTACACCACTTACCGGGAAGGTACAACAGTCATGCAGATCATTTATCACGACATCTGAGTCTTCCGGAATGGCATTTACTGCCTCATTGCACAGAGAACCTGTTCAAGAAATTCGGAACACCGATGATCGATCTCTTTGCAAGCGAAACGTCGAAAGTAGTTTCCAATTATGTGAGTCTGGATCAAACGGATCAGGAGGCGATATATCACGATGCGTTCTCCCGAACCTGGAATTATCCCCTCGCTTGGGTGTTCCCGCCACCCTATCTAGTTCCCAAGGTGCTCATGCACTTGAACAAGGCGACAGGGTTCTATCTGTTGGTAGTCCCGAGATGGGAACGAGTATTTTGGAGGGCGGACCTAAGAACCCGAGCAGTAGCAGCCCCGTTCACCATACAGAATCTACACCTGAATTTAATAGACATTGCGACAGGTCATCCCCCAGCAGGAACCCAAGACATGGAATTGCAGGTGTGGAAATATGGGGGTGGACAGAGGAGGTAAAGGACTGGAATATAAACTACCTTAATCTCCTAAAAAACTCTTGGCGTCCATCGACACTAAAAACTTACAAAGTGGCGTGGAACTGCTGGCTCAGATGGTGCCGCACTAATAAAGAAAATGCCACTCATCCGTCGGGATCTGTTCTGGCAAAATATTTAGCTGATCTTCATCTTATTGATGGTCTAGCTTACAATACTATATTAGTACACAAGTCGGTCGTGTCGACATTGTGCAGTGTTGAAGATGCGGGCAAATTATCTTCACATGTTCTGGTAAATCATATGCTTAAGTCGATCGCTGTAAATAAACCAGTCTCTAGAAAAACAAGTATGGGATATAGACGATTTATTGAAGCATTTGGAAAAGCAAATTATCGATAAAAATAACTTGTCGACATACAGCCACCTTGCTCCTTTTATGCTCAGGCCGAAGAGTCCATGACATGACATTATTAGCGGTTGATTCAGAACACTTCACTGTAAATGAAGACTCGATTTGTTTTTGGCCTCTTTACGGATCTAAAATAGATAGTGCGAACTACAGATAATCGGGATGGAAGATATTTTCAAACAATAGTTCCAGAAATTTAGATCCTGTTTTTTGGGTTAAGCGGACCATTGGTTTATTAAAAGAAAAATGGAAAGAATGTAATTTACATAATCTTTTCATTAATAAGAAACCCTAAAATAAAGAAACCCTAAGCCGGCCTCCAGAACGGTTATTGCTGGTTGGGTAAAAACTGTATTTCGTGAAGCAGGTATTACTGCCCCTCTAGGAAGTATTCGCTCTGCCGTAGCGTCTAAAAACTGGGATGATAATTTACCTCTTGATCAAATATTGGCCAAAGGAAACTGGCGATCAAGTAATACTTTCTCGCGTTTTTATCGCAGAGAAGTAAAGTCGTCTCGCAGAGGTAAATCAACAAGTTTTGGTTTAGCCCTACAAACTGATTTTATATTTACTTATACTTTATTCTGTAATTAATTTATACTTTATTAATTAGCACAAATCAATAAATCTATTGATCTTGTTAAGGTATTTTTTACATTCCTATTTTCTAAGCTCTTCTAATGTATAATATGCCTTCACATTGGCGTCTTTTTCCCACCAGGCGATAACAAACAGGTCTCATATCAGTAAGCTTTAAGTATGCGTACAGTATTTAATGACGGTGTTTTACCTGTAAATAAAACACATATTAAATACTTACCTTACTTGAAGCTTACATTTTGAATACTGCCTGGTGATATTCGACTCAATGATTTGAAATTAAATTTGGCCACTACTTGTGGCGTCGCCGTGGTGGGGTTCTCAAGGTAGCTGTGCGAGCGAGAGGGTACGAGAAGGAAAGAGAGGAGACGAGGTCGAGCACGCTAGCGCATTCTCTCATATCAGTAAGCTTCAAGTAAGGTAAGTATTTAATGTGTTTTATTTACAGGTAAAACACCGTCATTTAATGTAGAAAAAAAATTGGCTCGCTTCGCGCTCGCGATGAAGATATTATTCATTTCAAGTGTTTTGGTTACTTATTAATGTTAGTACCTGGATAAACGAGCTTTGCTCGGAGTTCTAGTAAATTAAAAAATTAAAAGTATTACAAAAATATTTATCTGACCGCGATTCGAATCCACATTCCAAATTTCCGAACAAAGGCCTGACAATCAGACTGACATCTATCTTGGGATATGCATGTGTATGATGAAAGTACGCATTTTTTATAAACTTCTCTAGGCCTTAGGGTCATCTCACACCTAGATGCGACGCATCTCAGTGTGAACTGACGCTTAGATGCTGTTAGAGGGTGCGACCACAGCTCTACCTTGACCATTTTTGTACCTATGCATTTCTGGATTTCAATCTGAATTATTTTCTTGTTTCAGCCTTTTTAGACCCCTTTTTTTACGTAGTCGGGTTATCTTATATATCTTCCATGTACAGACAGCGACCAGTTACGAATTTATTATATGTATAGATAAGAAAGAAGATATTATATACAAATAACTTAGGTAGAAAGAACCATCGAAAATATTTTTCAGGGGGTGATGACGACTACCTGAACGGTGGGTTCAACCCCGGCAAGCGCTGCGTCAACATGAGGGACGAGGGATGTGTCAAGGGACTACTCAACGGAGCCGGTCAGTTTTTTTAACCGACTCCAAAAAAGGAGGTGGTTATACGTTCGACTGTATGCATGCATTTGTATGTCCAATGATAACTCCGCTGTCTGTTGACCGATTTTAAAATTCTTATTTTGATGTTAAGGGTATAATCTGAAGTTGGTCTCGTTGTCACCAAAGTGGTGACCTGATGATGGCATCCATGAGGAATCGAGGGAAATCCTCGAAATTTATATGGATACATATAGTGATTACTTTTTCTGAAGTAACTCAAGCATATGCTACCAAAAAGTAAGTTTTTGCACCAAGGTATACCTTAGATCCAAAAGTACTGAACAGAACTCCTGACTCCTTAACGATACATGTTTGAAGATTTCAGCGTTGTTTAAAGAACTGCAAGCATAAGTCGCTATGTCAATTAAAGTAATCATCATTATCACCACCATTATCACATAATGATGATATAATAGGTACTTCTCATAGTATTTTACACCGACACGGATATCTTTGAACATTTCTCTGCCGTTTATGGACCGATTTTCAAAATTATTTTTTTGGTGTCAAGGGTATAATCCGAAGTTGGTCTCGTTGTCACCATAGTGAACTGATGATGGCATCCATGAGGAATCGAGAGAACTCCTCGAAATTTATATGGACACATATAGTGATTTTGACTTTTTTTTAAGTAATCCAAGCATATGCCACCAAAGAGTAAGATTTTGCACCAAGGTATACTCTGAATCCAAAAGCACTGAACCGAACTCCTCAGTGTTTAAAGTTACGCTACGCGTTTGGAAATTTCGACATACTTTAAAGAACTGAATGCATATGCCATTATGTAACTTACAGTAATCATCATTATCTTATATACAATACCTAATGGAAGCTTGGCGCGTATTCAATTATACATTCAATAGTTTATTTTAAAAGTTCTTAAAATGTGTTAATAATAATATGACTAAAAAGGGAAAAAATATTATTTTAAACAAAAAATTAAACTGACTTCCAATGTAAAAATATACAAAAAAGTATGAAATATTTTCGGCTAAAATTTTAACTATTTCTCTAAACAATATTTATAATTTTCTAGTCCAGGTACCAGCCAACTTAAACGTGAGTTCTATAAAATAATGATTTATCAGGATATTGTTTGGGCTGATACCGATTTCAAAATTATGAAAATTGTGTAGAGGAATAGTTAAAATTTTAGCCGAATTTAAAAGGGGAATTATTTAGAAAATATGATTTATTTTATACTTTTTTGTGTATTTTTACTTCGGAAGTCGGTTTAATTTTTTGTTTAAAAATAATCATACCTACAGTTAAGGCCGGGACCATAATTATGATTTGGAATCCGGCAAACCCGGGAAAATTCAGAGCACTGAAAATAGAACTCTGCGCTTTGTATTATTAAGTTGAAAATCGATGTGTCGAATGTCGAGCTCTCATATATGACATTGACATAAATTGACTCGACACTAATTATTGTGTGTTCGATTTGCAGCTCTCTTGTATTTGCTCAGAGTTCTATTTTCAGTGCTCTTAATTTTCCCCAGCTTTCCGGATTTTGGAACTTAACTATAGTCTCAGCCTAATACTTAAAGGCTCTACTGCAGCACACGCTTTGCACGGTGTACACGCCCACTCCGCCATATAACTGCGTAGTGTCAGTTTAATATCTTTTAACAGTACAATTAGTATGAAAAATTAATATTAGTTCCGAAATGAACCACCGCACGATCGTACGCTAAGGTTTCGGGAGTACTAATGAGATCGAGTTGATTCGCCATATACTCAGTAATGTCTACAATTACAATGTCAATTTACAAATAATAATTTATTACTCTTACATTTCTAAAAGTACTTCATGGGTTCATCTAGAAACGAATCACAATTAGTATAATTTATGATTACACCATATTAAACGAACTAGTTACTAATTCATTCTCATCAGATGGCGTTAATAATTAAAACTAAAATAATAGATAGGTTACTTCTTATTTTCTGAAGGTGGCGACGACGACTACCTCAACGGCGGCTTCAATCCCGGCAAACGCTGTGTCAACGTGTGGGACGAAGGGTGTATATACGGACAGTTGAATGGTGCTGGTAACTTTCGATTTACATAGCACAAGCCAATAAAATAGCAATTACTTTGATAGAAGGCCATTGTAGTACATATATTATCGACACCACGCATTTACTTTTAATAAATATAGACATCCTTATGACAGAGAAATATTATGCACATTTTAATAGATGCAACTACTAACCATAATAAGAAACTAATTTTGCTCTTTTCAGGTGGTGATGATAGTTACCTACAGGGTGGATTTAACCCAGGAAAACGCGAACTACAAGCCTGGCTTTTGCAAAAATCAAAAATACACAAATCGAAATCATTTTAATGATTATATTCCTAAAAGAAGAGATTCAAGACTATCATTTTGAAAATACCTACTTATATTTTGAGGGAAATAAAATTATGCTGACAAAAAACAAAAATACTTTAGTTTTAATTAACAAACTACTAGCTACCTGCTTAGAATTGCACAATAATTTAATAGTATTAAAAATCTATAAATTAATTGATGGAGATTTTTTAGTTTTTCTTTTTTGCATTAAGTACTTACTTAATTAATTAATAATTTTTACTTCCAGATCTAAACAAATATATAAAATTTGTTTGTTTGTAATTTTAAATTATCAGCTTTTCACATAATGCATAATTTGAAGGTATAGATAGGTATATGATATTTACATTAAAAATATATTTTAAATAATAAATTATTTGTCTGTTTGTTCCGGCTAATCTCTGAAACGGTTGGAATGATTTTCAAGGGGCTTTCACTGGCAGATAGCAGATGGTATAAGGTATAACATAGGCTTCTTTTATCTTACGCTTCTGTTTCCGTTGGTTCTACGAAAACGAAGTTGCGCCAACTCCTTAAAAATAAAACACAATAATATAATATTTTAAATCCTTTATTTACACATAGAACAATGCATAGTTATTATGCACAATGTATAATAATATAAGTAAGTAATATAATATTTAATAAATCTTTACAAAAATATTTCTTCAATATTCACAAGTTTCAAACTGCATGAATAAATTTTTACCTTCAAGACCTAGAACCTTAATAATGCCTTGAACAATATATCCTAATCTTAACTTTAATTCTGGCAAATTGGACGAATAGCTTGGTAGGTAAGGCAAAAGCTTATGGCTTGGCAAGTTTATTGTTCAAAAATATGGCTATGTATATATATATATATATATATATATATACTGGCAAATATTATTATTTTTGTTTGTCAGTACTAGTTGTAGGCACAATTTTATAGACCCTACCTAAAATTATAACCATAGGTTTCATGTAGATTGCGTTATTGGTATACAACTATTTTGTGGTAGCAATAAGTTAGAAGCAAGCCACTTAATGAGTGTACCTACGTAAATACTAGATTCATTTTCACAATCATAAGTTAGTTTTGTACCTATTAGTTATTCTAAACACAAATATCTTGTCAAATGATATACACTCTTAAAATAAATGCAGCTTTTGGATAAATTGGTAATGGTAATTTGTTAAAATGAATTAATTAAGTATTGTGGCAAGATAACTATTGTCTTCTCATTGTTTAATAATTTTTTTTTAAATCATTGTTTAAAAAGTTCTAAATGGTTTCTGTATATTTTCAATAGACTGAAACGGACCGTAACATACAATTTTAATTTTCAAACAAATAATAGTATTTGTATAAAATATTGTACTTTAATTTCACTCAAAGATAAAATTCAACCTAAAGTTGTGTTACATACATGATACTTAATAATTTAAAGAGCACATCTCTTTTATACATTATTTTTTACTAATCAGTTGGGATTTTAAAAACAATTAATTAATCTTGAAAATAATCAAAATACATAATTTTATTTCTGTGTTATCTGTACATGAAAAAAAAAACCATTTTGAGGATCATGTACTCACTTTTCTTACTGGAGATAAAGTTTAAAATTTTAAGTTCGGAAGTTAATAAAAAATACTCATATTTCTTGTAATTTACAATCAGCTAAGGACATAAGTATTGTCTTCTTTAAATTATATTATATCTTTTTTTTCTCCATTATGAAAATAGTGAATGTTTATATTTCTTGTAGGCGGTGGGAAAAGCATATAAATTAACTACTTAATGACTTTGTTTAACTGGTATTAGAATTCAAGCTATAACTTAAATAAAGCACTTATTGAAATAAATGAGTAATTTATACTTAGACGCAATAGCATGTCATGTAAAATTATTAAAATAGAGCTAAAATTAATAGACATTATTCAATATTATTAAACTTTACATACATATTGTTTAGCTTCTGTTATAACTTTTAAGAGAACATTATGATATTGAGTTATTTGCTTAGTCTTTTATGTTCCCTCATAATATTAATTATTCATTTGTACACAATCTAATATAAATAATTTTGTTTTTAACATCCAACTAGACCTTGATATATTCGACATTCTGATATTTTATACCATCACTTTGTATACCAAATTATAAGTGAAGGTCTTAAAACATTCCCCAAGAATAAAATCTGGATAAGAATATCACAGTTTTATAACTTACAATAACTAGACCGATTTTTAATTTATTAAAATGGCAATTTTATTTATTGAACATTTGATAATAATATTTTATTAGATTAGGTACATACCTAATATTTTTATATAATATAATTAAGCAATAGGTACCTATTATAAAAATATTATAAAATTAAGTAACTTCTCTATTATTAAAACTAGAACTTAAAATACAACACATACTCACTGGCTTTTCTAGGCTGATATAGCTATTTAGGGCACAGTTTTTAATTTGTCTTTATACATGTAACTGGTTTTTGAAGGCAGTCCTAAGGTTTATAAAATACTAATTACCTTGATTATGCCACTGCTCCTGGCTGTATTGCATTGTATCAACAGGTAACTTATTATACATACTAATGTGATGAGGATGGTTAGAGCCCGAGGGTTTCTGAGCATTTGCTTGTCGGAATTTAGTTGAATATTTGTAGAAGTCCGACATTTCAAATGGTTTGGTCTCTTCTCTGTATGGAATACACTTGCCTTGTTCAATAACTGTTAAATTATTGGGAGACTCTAAAGATACTGCGCTTGTAGAAAGCATGGGAGGGCTTTGAGGCACTTGGTTAGGACTATGCATCGCCGAATGACGGCCAGATGATATCATAACCTCATAAGTTAGTGAGTTACCTATACTTGGAGTCCTTTTGATGCTCGGACTCTTTTTCAAAGCTGGAATTTCTTTAGTTGGAGAATCTAATGATGTTTCGTACCATTGCTTCTCTTTGACTTTGTTATCCTGTGAGAGTGGTGAAAACTTGTTCATGCTGACAGAATCCAAGTTTCCCTGGGAATAACCAGACATTTGGCTTAGAGGGCTCAATGCCTTTGGATATGTTCTTCTTTCTTCTTGACCATAATCATCTGTAGACACTTTGAGTTGCAAATGCATAGGATTTCGTATTGTGTTCCTCTCTCGTAAAGGCAAAGTGTTGGGCACAGGTATACTTCTTTCTATGGGCAGCTGCCTTCTTTCTACCTGTTCTTGGATGTCTGGTTGAGATCTGTGTTGGTATACTGGAGCTGGCGGCCGGTATGGTTCACCCATGTTCTCCAAATGTTGATTATAGTCACTATGGGATGTGAGGTGGTAAGTTTGAGTCCTCTGCAAGGTATTACGTCTTGCACCATCAGCCCGCCGCTTTGGTTGCATTTGATGATGATGTAAAGGACCTAAATGTTGATTCTGTGCTTTTAAGTGTGAAGCATATTGGTATATAAGTGGGGTGTTCCGCATTCCATTCTGTGTGGGTACAGGGGACTGAGCAATTGTTCCATGAGTATAATGAGTGGTTATGTCGGGATGACTACTGCTGAAGTGTGTTTCCCGCAGCCGCGAAACACTGTGAGCCTCTGTTGGACTATTATAGTATATTTTATTTGAATATTCTGTAGTCATTGTATGGTGTCTGTGTACTGGACCATGCTGTAGATCATTCATTATGTCACTGTGGCTATCCTGCCGGGTGGCCAAAGCTGGATAAGTATGAGATGTGTGAATTGAAAATGTCTCGGGATTGCGTTCGTGCGGCGGTGAAGGAAAGAAGTTGGAGTTTATTTCAGGCCGTCTCACATGTCTCGGTTGCGCACTCTTGTTAGATATGCCTGATATCGATGGGGTAGACAACCTATGAGCTAAGTTCTTTCGTAAGTTTGGATCAGAGTCATGCACACGATCTATGCCTTGTCTCAGACGTCGCGAAGACGTATCAGAGCCATCGTGAACATCGGTACCATCGGTAGATCTATCAACGCTACGCATACTTCCAAGCCTTTCTCGTTGCGGGATTTCGGGGCTTAACGGTGCTTCTGGAGGTATGATACCAGTGAGTTGAACTTCCTGAACGCACAACTTATATAATTCTTCATTTTTCGACGCTAACATCAATTCAAGCTCTTTCTTTCGTGCTTGAAGTTTCAACATTTTGTCTTGCTTATCACTATGTAAATCGCTCCCCATGGTGCTGGTACCCATATTACACTATAAAACTTTAAATCAAATGATAATCCATAAACAGACGCGAAAGGGAAAAGTAAAAAGAAACGTAAAAAAGCAAAGTAAACAAAGAAAAGTTTAAATAAATTTAGCAACTTTGACAGATTTGATTACTTCAGTCTTCACACTTTCACACGCACTCAGTAACCACACGACCCGCGGCTACAACCCACAGACTACAGAGTTTACATAGACGTAAGGCGCGCGTTACACGGTCAATAATGCCGATTGCCGAATTTCAAAACATCATCATAACATGATTCGTAAGCGTATTGTCCCTTATTTAAAAGTCTCAAGTATGCAACAAGGCAAATGGCGGGTCTCAGGCCTACCCAAAGGAGGGAGAAGAATAAAACAAATTGTCAAACCATAGATGTCAATGAGTTTTTCCGGGGCAATCAATGGGTGACGTTCTGGATTTTCTATATCCTAATAAATTTGTGTTATTTCGATTTTTAATGTGTAATATTGGTATATTAACCATTAAATATTCGTTAACGTGCACAAGTGTGGGCAAGTGGTACAACTTTTAAAAACGTGCTATTTTGAGTTCCCTCCAAAACTCCCTAGGAACTTTCAGTAAAGTTTCTACCACTTTACTGAATTGACTGACATGACTCATTGACTGCACTGACTATTTATTTGGACTTTGACTAGACTTTAGACTTGACGATTTAGGAATACGGTGTTGGAAAATTTTCTATTCCGCCTTTTAACTCGACACTGGCAAATGGTTATAAGACGATGCCATATGAAAAAAAAATAGATGTCAATAATTGTCATTTGTCAATGTCAAACTGATAACGCAAAAATCTGTGGAATTTCCAAGCTTAGCCTTCCTTGATGATTGTCCGTTTGTAGCCATAAAATATAATTTTTTAACTTATATTTCCCAATTTTAAAATGTCCAGAGTGGTATATAAAACTCTTGTATCAGCGGCCGATAAATTCGTTCCGACAAAACTAAGACCAATTTGGGAACATGAAGCTGGTAAGTTTTCAGGGATATTAAAAAACGAATTAAAAGCATAATAAGTGAAGTAATTATACAACGTCCTTATATTTTAGGTCCAAAAACGATATTTTTCTGGGCACCAGCATTCAAATGGGTAAGTTTTCTTCCAAGGTCAAACTATCACTCTATTATTATAAAACCTTGTTCTTACTAAGGTCAATAACGAGTTTCATAGACAACAACATCATTTCAAATGCTAATGAGTTTAAATATATAATAAACATTTACATTTTCATAAGTAAATGGTTTTAATAAAATGTTAGAACACAGAAAAAAAATAAAGCAAAAAATTAATGGTAATAAATATTGTTACTAGCTATTAAGAATATTATGTGGGAGAGCCATGCTTCGGCACAATGGGCTGGCTCGACTGGACAAATACCACTGCCTCACAGGAAACTAGTGTGACATAATGATTGTGTTGTGTTTCAACGAGTGAGTGAGGTTACCTGAGGCCCAAGGGAGGGTATTTTAAGGACCAAGAACAAGCAAGCAAGTGCGAAACGTCAGTTATGTTGTGAGTGTCCATGGGCGGCAGTAATTGGTTACCATCAGGAGAACCGTCTGCTTGTTTCCTGGTCCATTTCAATAAAAAATTTAGATCAAATCACTTAGGTCATTTTAAATTGGAGGTTGTCTGGGTTAATATTCAATATTAGATTTAAGTTAACATAATGTTGGTAATGGTTATTTTTACTAGATTGTTTTAAACTTTAAAGTAACTGTGAAATGTCTGATATCATTTGACATCATGAATTATAATAATGGTCTTTTGTCATTACTAAATAATAATTCCTACAGTTGAAAAGCTATTTATGACAAAATTATGAATGAGTATGTGCATTTTTAGTATTCTCCTTTTTATTATAAGAGATTTTGAACATATCAAAAAAGGGTTCCTTTAAATATTCCTCTTTGACTGCATGAATTATCTCTAAGATCTGTGGTTCACATGTTTAACAATTTCAGGGTTTGGTGTTAGCTGGTTTGGGTGACCTAAATCGACCTGTGGAGACATTGTCCATCCCCCAATCAGTATCACTCGCTGCCACAGGAATCATCTGGTCTCGCTACTCACTTGTCATCATACCAAAAAACTACAGTCTTTTTGCTGTTAATGTGTTTGTTGCCATGACGAGTCTCTATCAAATAGGTCGAGCTATTAAATACGCACAGTCAAAGAATAAAAACGAAAAGTGATTTTAATCATGAAGAAAAATTTATAGTTCAAATGACAATTATTAGTAGGGAATGTAGGTAAATCTCATTAAATTATATATATTTTAGCAGATGTCAAAGAGCATAGGTTTGTATATTTGCTTATGGATAGAATGCTCTTTTAGTATGGTGCTCTTTTAGTATGTAAATAATGTTTATAACTGTGATATGTTAGATATATAATATTGTTTTCATTGATCAGTTAGACATGTGCAAAATAATTTTAAATAGACAAAAATGAAAAATAAAACCTGTATTCTATGAATATGAACATAGAAAAGGTTTATTTTTCTCGTCTTAAAAATTGCCATTATAATAATATGACAATTTTAAATGTGTAGAACACTTGATTTACTTATAAGTAATACTATCATTACATACCACGAGTAACAAAACATTTATGTTCTATAAAAACAGATTGACTATTTTTGTAACAACCTTTTATTGTTGAATATATATTTTATATGTTTATTTTCTTTCTTTTCCATGTTTCCATTACTTGGTTTGTCATTTAACCACCAAGAAAGTTTATAGTGATATCATGTGATCAATGCTCATTTATTTGAGTGATAGCTAATATAAACTTTGCTGGTAAAAATTAACATAAAGGTGAGGGGAAATCAATATGTCGTTTTTTAACTTCCATGTCCTTTAATCATTTGCTAAGGTAAGTTTTAGATATTAGAACTCATTACACAAAGAATGTTGCATGATATATCATGTCAAATGTTGCAAGACAACCATTTACCATCATCATAATTATTTAACAATTCATAATATTGAGGACACCCAGAGCAAGTGATAGACATAATAGTACATAATTTAGGTACGGCTAAGCATGTCTATCATTCCTTTGACCTAATAAATCAAAAGAAATTGAATTATTCATTCAAAGAATAAATTTTCATTTTTGCAAGCATTGTTTGAGATCATATTCTCTTTCTGTGCTATTAGATTATTAGCTCATCTTATATAAATCAGTCACAATATTATTACATAACAAACCAACAAGGTAAGGAGTGCATACATTCGTCGCGTCATTATAGTATTACTAGCTGTTATGTGGTTATTATGATTATATGGTGGTTATATTGATATCATTGAGGTGGTATAATATATATTTTCCTTATATTTTAGGCTCTTGTGGCTGCATCTATAGACGAGTACCGTAGGCCTCTAGATAAGGTCTCCACCACACAATCTGCAACTTTATCCGCCACAGGCCTGATTTGGACGCGTTATTGTCTCGTCATTCGTCCCATAAACTACGCGCTATCGCTGTGTAACTTTACACTGGGATTAGCAAACGGAATACAATGCTATAGGGCTTATAATTACCAACGAAAAATGGGATTGTAATCTTATCACAGATTTTAAAATACAGACGCAATTTTGTGATGAAGATTAAGTTATAAGTAACTAAATAAATGTTAACAAATACAAACGCCTAACTGTGGTCGCCACTGAATCATAATATTGTACATGAACTTTATAAATCAGGTTTATGAGGCGAACAGGCGATATTTAAGAGTGATTTCTATCATTTAATAGTCAATACATACAGGAAAATTAATAGAAAATCTAAGGTTTCCCCACTGGTTCTTTAGGGAGCCCATACAAATGAGTCCTAATGAAACTGAGATGGACTTTATGCTCGTTACTATTATCATCATGATAATTTATTAAAATCAGCGCCGCAGTCATTACATTAATTAACTAAATAAAATTGCGACTGTATATTTAGGATCATAGATGGAAAAAAATAGGACGAATGGCTGTACATAGTTGAATATTGATACATATCATTATTAAACTCACTAGATATTAATAATCATTACTTAGCCATAGTGTCCGACCGAAACTGGTTTTTACGACCGAAACCGGAAACGAATTTCGGCAATGGTCTCAGTTTCGGCCGAAACCGAAACAAGAATCATGTTTTGAGGGAAAAGTAAAGAAAACGTTAGTATAATCAGCCAGTCTTTTTAGGGTTCCATAGTATTCAAGGAACCCTTATAGTTTCGCTCTGTCTGTTCGCCCTTCTAGCTCCTATAATTATGAACATAAATGGATGAAATTTGGTATAGTTTTAAATTGTGTATAGATCTCGGGTTTTGCATCATAAAATAATGTTATATTTTAATGAAAAAATATTATTTCATTCTGCCCCATCGTGTGGGCTATCGTTTAATAGATCTTTTAAAATAAAGGCAAGGTTTCATACATGACTTTTTACAAAGACAACAAAGATTTTCGAGTAATCGGCTTCCAAAGTGATTTATAAGTTGCCCCCCCTACCCCCCCCTGGCATTTCTAAATTATAGGAGATAGAAACTTGTACCGCGTTGATAGTTACGGAACCCTCCTTAGACATGTCCTGAGTCCAGACATGCTCTTGGTTTACTGTCGTTTAGTGTAGTTGATCTACAAACCTGTATTTCGAGCAAAAGATATAATATTAAGTGTAGTTGATCTACAAACCTGTATTTCGAGCAAAAGATATAATATTAAGTGTAGTTGATCTACAAACCTGTATTTCGAGCAAAAGATATAATATTAAGTGTAGTTGATCTACAAACCTGTATTTCGAGCAAAAGATATAATATTAAGTGTAGTTGATCTACAAACCTGTATTTCGAGCAAAAGATATAATATTAAGTGTAGTTGATCTACAAACCTGTATTTCGAGCAAAAGATATAATATTAAGTGTAGTTGATCTACAAACCTGTATTTCGAGCAAAAGATATAATATTAAGTGTAGTTGATCTACAAACCTGTATTTCGAGCAAAAGATATAATATTAAGTGTAGTTGATCTACAAACCTGTATTTCGAGCAAAAGATATAATATTAAGTGTAGTTGATCTACAAACCTGTATTTCGAGCAAAAGATATAATATTAAGTGTAGTTGATCTACAAACCTGTATTTCGAGCAAAAGATATAATTATAATATTATAAAGATATAATAGTTCTTGGTTAAATTATTTTTTTAACCCGGCGAAGAAATTTAAAAGTATGTGGTGGAGTGTGATCTATCCTAATACGGCTATAAAACTTGTACCTTACGTATTTACTCCTCCCGAATGCAGTTTCGGTCGTCGTTTTGGCAGGTTTTCCGCCGAAACCGAAACCCGTTATTTTGCCGAAACTCGACCGAAATTGAAACCGATACCGAACATTAGGTCGGACACTACTTAGCCAACATATTATATTATGCCATATTACCATACCGAGGAAGTATGTATATTATTCCACAAATAGTAGTAGGTATCAAAAACACTTCAAAGTCTTAAAATATAAACACTCTTATCAAACATAGCAAAAAGTAGTTATAGTATAGTTTTTACTTAGCTTTATAGCAACATAGGATTTGAAATTCAAAGTTATATCTTACATGCATTTAATCCTGATAAGCAATCTTGCCTGTATTGTTAGTTAGGAAACTAACTAGTTTTTGGTATATAATATCAATTTAAAATGCACATGTTTTGGGAACCTAAATTATATATTATATAATCGCTAAAATGGTTTTCGACATGTTATTACTATAATATATCCTATATCCACAATAGATATTATGCTCTGTTACAGAGTTTACTAACTATATGTAAACTAAATATTATAATCATCAAAAAAGTCAATGACTACAAAACATTTTAAAATGTCTCTAGTTTTACTTACTTTAAACTAAACAGTATTGAAACCATCAAACCTCAATACCTCTACAGTATATTCATGTATTTAGTATGTTGTAAGTTTGCATAGTACAAAAGCTCCTAGTCTCATGTCACAAAATATTAACTAATATAACTAAAAAACTAAAATACCATAAAATGCTTTTTTTTTGTTAATTTTAAGCATTCAAATAGCTTTTAAGTTAATGTTCTTCATCATAATATTGTTATAAGTCATTTATAAATGTATCAGTTGAAAATAATGTTTGTTTTATTTACATCCTATATGCTATGTAATAGGCAAAATATATTTCGTATATTCGCATTATGTTTCTAGTGAGTCGTCAGAACAAATGACAAAATTTGTCAATGACGCATATGCCGTATTTACGGACGGTTATCACGGACACGTCATTGGGTAATTTTGACATTTGCTCCAATGACTCACTTCAAACTTAACGCTTATATAATATAGTGTATCATTTAAAATCATAGGAAAATAATAATACCAACCAACTTACCAAAAACTTATTTTATTCGTCCACCATATTCAGTAACTTGTCAAGACCGATTGGTACGAACACTCTGCCTCCATCATCAGAGTACATAATCACATTTCTTATAACATAGCACTGCATGTTGCCAATCTTGTACAGGGGTCTACCTTCTCTGGTCTTCCCGGCTATAGGTACGAAGGTAACGCCCTTTTCTATACACCTAGATTCTAGAAGCTCAGAGAAACTCTTAGCTTGGGCCGTGGAGGCCACTATGTCACTAATTCTGGAAGTTTCCTTCGGTTCTGGTAAAGTAAACCTTGGGGGCGGCGGCGGTTCCACTGTGTCGATATCCGTACTCCTATTCATCATATCCAAAGCTTTTCTAAATGCATCCCTCACTACGGGTTCTTTGAGAATTTCATCGGGAAACATTTTCTGAAATTGAAGTTGAAATGTTGCTTTATATTTTTAACAAATATACCTATAGTGTTTGGGAGTAAAATTGTAAAATTGTTAATAACCATATTTTCATAATGTTTCACAGTCTTCTGATAAATGTATTTTGATATATTGTGACGTATCTTGAGGTGCGTATACACGTACCTTGAGGTGCGTATACACGTACCTTGAGGTGCGTACTCGTACTTTGAGGTGCGTACTCGTACTTTGAGGTGCGTACACGTACCTTGAAATTCATACACGTACCTTGAAATGCATACACGTACCTTGAGGTGCGTATAGGACGCCAGGACGGTGGCGTGAGGCGGCGCGTTGTTGAGCCACGCCGCGAGGGCCGCCAGCCAGCGCGGCAGCAGCGCGCGTCCCGCCAGCGCCGCGATAGTCGGTGCACCTATCAAGTCCACCCAGGGCACGCACCACGACCAAGCAGGACACCATTCTGAAAAAAAAACAGTAGTTTCTTCAGTTGTATAAAGTCTGTCAGTTCAGTAAAATCAGTTGTCTAAATGAAAATAAATACATCAATAAAGTACGTTTATTTCAGAGTAGTCTATTAAATGTGAGTAGATATGTTAGTAACAAAATAAACTTATTTTTATGTTAGTATGTATTATAAGTAATTACATTATTTATGTATGTATTTTATAAGATCACCCGTGCCGTGTATAGCTTATAACTGTCGTCAAGAGCTCTTAACTAAAAGGAAATACTTAGTGCTTTCGCTGCCGGCTTCGAAATTATTTCAAAATAGTTACACTTCCCCCGAACCCGATTATATCGACGTACGATGCGTCACTGTCCTCACAAAGAGTAATAAATTATTTGATTCTTTAGCTATCTAGTGGTGTACTTATTTGGGGCGATATAGTTACAAACGAAAAACTAATATCATCGTCGGATAAATGTGATTGTAAGAGCTACTTGGAACCTTAATCTAGGTTATTCTTACCGGTGCCCCCTCCCAGCAGGTCAATAGGCGCCGCCTGGAGACAGTGCTCCAGTTTGGGCAGCACATGGTGGTGCAGCAGCGGCGTCAGCGCGGCGCCCCACGCGTGTCGCCACGCCGCTAGTAAAGGCCGCGCTGAGCTGTCGGCGGGGTGCCAAGCCGCTAGAGCCGTCGATAGACGGGAACGGATGAGCGGGTAGGTTTGTGCTTGGAGAGTTTCACCTGTAATTAATTGTTAATATTTTAAGATGTTATTAGTTAATTCCTTTACAAGGTATGAAAAACGATAGATATTATGGTAATATAGGCTGTAGACTGAATATGTTTCAAACGGCGTCCGACAAACAACCGAGCCAGATACAAGCTAACAGCTTACTCGCTCGCACACGTAATATAAGAGCGAGAGAGCGTGACGACTCACCGGCTAGCTCGTGCCACGGCAGCACCCAGTCGTGAAGCGGCTGTGTGTCTCTGGTGGGGTCCCACTCGCGCACGGCCGCGAGCAGGCGTGGCGCGACGCAGCGGCCGGCGAACGAGCGCGCCAGCCAGTGCGGGCACGCCGCCGACCACGATTCGAACACGTGTACCATGGGCGCGGGGTCTCGGGGGTTCCAGAGTCTACAAATGGACGACATAATACATGTCAATCATCACCCAACCCTCGACTTCACGTAAAATTTTCTTTATACTATTCTATACTATAAATTTAATACATAAAATCTGAAAAACTATCCTTTTTACCTGGATAAAAACAGCACTTAATTTTATTTAAAATATTCTACTTAATATAATTATAGAGTAGATGTTTCCCGCGACTTCGTGCGCGCAAAAGAAAACATCGCAGAAACCATACATTTTGCCGCGATAAAAAGTAGCCTATGTCCTTCCTCTTGAGCTATAATATGATGTAGAGTGTCTACATCAGTGCCAAATTTCATCAAAATCAGTCCAGTAGTTTAGGAGTCAGACTAAATGAAAACAAACAAATATAGTTTCTTCTTTATAATAATAGTATAGAATATAAATAAATAAACCCAATTTCAATTTAAACATCATTTAGCCACTCACTCTGCAGCCGCAGTGATGCTCGGCACGAAGTGTTGCCATAGCAGCGTGTTGTACGACTCCTCCGCCAACAGAGGGCGCCACTTGACGAACGTCGACACCGGTTGGTCCGGGTTTTGTAACGGGTCCCATTTAGCTAACAGCGCACTGAAGAGGGGAGAAACTATGTTCCCACCGATCGTGCCTAGGCCGAACACGTCGTATTCTTGGGGGAATGTTTCCTGAAAGTAATAAGAGATTGATACCACAGACTAGAAAATATACAGTTTGTCATTTCAGTCAGTGTTCCAAACTTTCAGGTGTAAATATACTCTTGAATATAAGCAACTTTTATTATGGGATGAACTTTCCTACTTGAATAAAAAAATCAGCTGTCTCCTACAAAATGCTATCTATGCCGTAGTCAGGGTACATAATATGTACTTACGTAAAGAGAAACAGCTTTCATAGAACGGTCCAAATCGATCCAAATATAAATATTATCAACAAAATATTAAATATTTTTTGTAATAAAATAATTTTCCAAAGGAGTATCTAGCATGATCTATCAGCATTGAAACTTACAAGTTTCTATCTCCTACAGTCAGAAATGCCAACTTTTAAACCACTTTGGAGGCCGATTACTCGAAAATGGTTGACTTTGTAAAAAAGTCATGCATAAAAGTCATATATCAACATTGCCTTTATTTAAAAATCCTATTCAACGATACCCCACACAATAGGGTAGAATGAAAAAAAAATATATCATCCCCACTTCACATGTATGGAGAGCCACCCCTAAAATATAAAATTATTATTATTTTATGATGCCAAATCCGAGATATATAGTCTGTGACTATATCAAATTTCATCCATTTATATTCATAATTACCGACGCAAGAAGAGCAGATTGACAGACAGACGGACGGACAGAGCGAAATTATAAGGGTTACTTGAGTATTACGAACCCTAAAAAGCAATGGACAGTATCTTTCACAGTAGTAATAAATATTATAAAGATTTATTAACTGTTTCCCAGGTTTCTTAATTGTCTCTAAAATCTATCTGTTAAAAATAAGAATCAAAGTTGTGACTGAATTTTACGGATCTCTGCTAACTGGTGTGGGAGATTTTTTAATACATACTGGAAGATAAAACAATAGACTAAGAAATAATATTCTAGTGATTTAAATGCTAGACCGACGGTAGTTTTTTATAATTTACTTACTTATTTTTCTAAAATTTAAATACCTTAAGATCTGCCAGCACTTCATACGCCGTCTCCAGTGAAACATCAGCGTGTTTCAACCGCTCCACTCTTCTGAGTATCGCTTCTACTTTGTCAATCACCTCGTCTTGTTCTTTGACCTTGATGTTGCAGTCCTCTAAATCTCTCTCTAATACTACAATCTCATCTTCCGCTTGTCTAAGTTCTCTTTCATTTTGAATGATGTCCTATAAAGAAAGGTATACGTTTAATTTTGTTTTATCTCAGCTTCCTTTATATTTAGCTAATCGTCCACTTGTACAAAACCGCTACTATACAAACTAAGGTAAGGTAAATAAATAAACAATAACAAGATATCGGTTTAATTTTTTTTAATGATGAATACTGGTATTTTGCCCATAATAATGCATTAATTATATTTAATTACCTATTTTTTTTTATGATGTTACTGTTCTTGTAGACCTCTTGTTTGTACCTTACTTCGTGATAAAATTTGACAATGCTTTTAAATTCGTGAGTTCTTGGACGGTATTTCGTGATAGTGTTATTTTATACTACGTTATGATAATTTATTATTAAAACAAAGAAAATATTAAAAGAATTCAATAATTAAGAGAGGATAAAGATCTATTTTAGATAAATACCAGTAAGTAGTAACATACGAGGGCGGCACTGAAAATTTCGGGAATCAAGGAAGTGACACAACATTACTATTTAAAAATGTATTTATTGCTTTTCGAAGTATTCTCCGCGAAATTTGACACATTTTTCCATAAGATGGAACCAACCATTGAAGCAACCATTCCATTCGGAAGTTGGGGTCTCCAAAATGGCCGTTTTGTAGGCGTCCACAGCTTCTTCAGGTGATGAAAATCTCTGACCACGCAATTTATTCTTTATTTTAGGGAAAGTATAGAAATCATTAGGGTTTAGGTCGGGGCTGTACGGCGGATGGTCTAATAATTCTATGATTTCTTGCTCTAAAAACTCTTTTGTTCTGTGCGCGGTGTGAGAACTCGCATTGTCGTGATGGAGGATAATGCGGCGGTTGCAGTTCTCTTTACGGAGTTCAGAAACGACCTGTGGCAAACAAATGTTAGCATACCATTCTGCATTAACCGTTCTTTGACCCTCAAGAGGAATAGTCGCAACATGGCCGGATTTGGAGACAAACGTGGCCACCATTTTTTTTGCAACACTCCGTGAACGAACAATTTTTGTTGGCTTTAACTCATTTTCGAACACCCAAACTCGTGACTGGTTTTTTGTTTCGGGTTCGTACGCGTATATCCAGGATCCTGCGTGGAATCTTTCGAGAGTTCTGACGCACCAAGTAACGCGAGCCGCTTTTTGCTCTTCACAGAGCAAATACGGTATCCATCGGGAAAACAACTTTTTTACACCTAATTGTTCATGCAAGATTATTTGTATTTGACTCATGCCAATGTCTCAAGTTGCCTGAATTTCGCGGTATATCACATGTCGATCTTCCTCAATCAGCTTACGCACAGCATCAACGTTTTCTTGGGTGACTGCAGTTTTTGGACGACCTTCACGGGGATCATCACTGAGCTTGACACGTCCACGTTGAAATTCAGCAAACCAGCGATAAATTGTGGTTTTGGATGGGGCTTCATCACCAAATGCAGAAATCATCCGGTCAACACACTGTTTTTGTGTTAAACCACTTCGAAAGTCATAATTAATCATCGCTCTAGAATTTTCTCGAGTCAATTCCATTTTCTCAACGACTAAACAAGTTTGACAAGACCTTGTGACCAAGACCGAGAATCTTTTTTTAAATAAATAAACGGTATTCGATTTTTAAAACCAAGGAGTTTTAAATTAAAAAGATTTTAATATGACCGGAACAGTGGAAATATTCCATTCCCGATACTTTTAGTGCAGCCGTCGTATTATACCTACTCGGATGAGTATTTGTCCATTATCGTTTGGTATGACACTATAAAGACCTTTAAATCCTTGTTTGCTTTTATTTCACCAATATACTACTAATTGATGCCAAAGCTTGGTCTAAATTTTCGGTACTAGGTATACTTTCTGTAAGCAATTTCGTGCAGTAGCTGACAAGCTGGTGTACTCATTTTGAATCTTATTGCTATAGTAATAAGGTCGACAAGTGGTTCACTGACTTGTCGGTGACCGTATATTAACCACCCTATTACCATAATATTATGTATTGGTTTACCCTATATCATATATTAGGTCATTACATACATGTACATTATGAAATTGGCGTTTAGTAAAGGAGGAACATAAAGTCGATTTTTTTTAAACATAATATATTTATTTAATCAAAGTATATACCATTGCTATCTATGCACTTTTGCCATCTCATGGGTAGTTAATTGATTCCTTTACTAAAAAACCATTCGTACAGGAATCAATAAAATCTTTGAAGGCGCTTTGGACTGCCCCATCGGAGTTGAATTTTTTTCCCTTGCAAGAAGTTATCCAAATTTCGAAAAAAATGGTAATCTGTTGGAGCAAGGTCCGGGCAGTACGGTGGATGTCTTAGACATTTCAATTGAAGCTCCTCTAATTTGGTAGCCGTATGTTGTGCAGTGTGTGGCCTAGCGTTGTCCTGAAGCAGCAGTGGCCTAGAGGGAATGGCCAACCTCGGTTGTTTAGCAGCTAGTTTTTCATTCATGATTTGGAGTTGCTGGCAATAGACATCTGCCGTAATCGTCTGGCCAGATTTAAGAAAGCTGTAGTGAACGACACCGGCACTAGTCCAACAACCGCTCACAAGTAACTTTTTTTGAGAAAAATTTTCGCTTGGGGCAGGCTTTGGCTGGTTCGCCAAGGTTCAGCCATTGCGATGAGCGTTTCCGATTATTGTACAGGATCCACTTTTCATCACAGGTAATGATTCGATTAAAATCCCTTCATTATTGTGGCGGTTGAGTAATGTAACGCAGCAGTCGACGCGCGCTTGTCGGTTTGCTGCACTCAAATCATGAGGTACCCACCTTTCAAGCTTTTTCACCTTCCGAATTTGCTTCAAGTAGATTAAAACAGTTTTATCACTAACACCGCAGCCTGCAGCTTACTCGGACGTAGTTTGCGATGGATCCGCTTCCACAATAGCCTTCAATTATTCATGATCAACTTTGGTCTCACGGGGCTTGTTCTGCAGGTCGAAATTTCCAGAACGAAAACGTTGGAACCAAAAACACAGTGCGTGTTTTCTTTTGCGACACCGCTGCCTTACACATCATTAATCCTTCGAGCCGTTTCTGCAGCACTGGTGCCACGGTGGAACTCGTACTCTAAAATAATACGATATTTCAAGTTTTCCATTTTAACAGAGTGACGCAAAGAAAAAACCAAAAAACAAGTGAATTACTGTTTTCGAAACACAAATGCACGAGTAAATAGCGGTAAAAATTTGAAATTGGAATTCCTAACCAAAGAAGATAATATATTTGAGATCAAAGTGGCCATTACAACAAAACGCCAATTTCACATGTAAGGCTAACCTAATATATACACCACCACTATGTACGAGTATGGCCTAGCGAGTGGGATCTCAGAATATACGCGTATTGAATGGACTAAAAATTGTATTAGTAAATCTTGTATAGATCAGATCTATGCAAGATGACGCACGCTGGACCTTTACACTATGGCGCTCGGAACTGCACTAGCAGACCATAGATTATACAGATATATACTAGTATAGTGACGCAACTCTAAAATTGGAACTAAGTCTTAAAAGTTTCGGGATATCGTATGTAGATGGCGTTGTACCGTTTAGTTACTATTAGGCCCGCTAGATGGCAGTAGTGCTGCCTGATAATTTTTATTGAACCGAGATAAGCAGAAATTAAGTTACTAACGAAAGTTAAAGACAACTACCAATGATTCAGAATGATCATATTTCCATAAAATTGACAGCTTTGGCCACCGTAATGCAAAATGTTCGCGAGCCTCTTAAACGCCTGGTGTCTTCGATAGTGCGATGTAGGAGCCGCTTAGTGTTCTGTTCTCTGTTATCTGTTGTGCCTATCCGAAAATTTTCAAACTGTTAGTACCGGAAAGTCGTGTTGAGATGTAACAGCGACATCTCAACACGACTTTCCGGTAAAGTTGTAAAGTTACTCTGTAAAGTTGTACATGTATGAGAGTTTCACCCCCCTGCTAGCAGAATCGTATCGTCGCACTCGCCACGGTAGGCACGATATGGCACAGTGTAAACAAACACACGAGCGGATATTAGCTACATAACTCGATACGACAGAAATATATTAAATAATAGTTTAAAAGCTTTGGACTGGAAGCCGATAAAACAAATTATAAATCCAAATGAAATTTATGAAATGATTGTTAGCAATTTTAAAAAATGTTATAACGAATCACAAATTCCTTACGATCCAGCAAGTAGTAGACAATCCTTACGAACCCAAAAGACATTGCCAACGTGGTTTTACTGTACTAAAATTAAACACAACATCCGCAGTAGGCTTGCCAAGGTAGTCTTGCGGTAGTCTAGCGTGAGGAACTACAGCCAAACCATTAACCACCGTCAAATTGAAGAGAAAATGTCCCCAACGTTAGCGGTAATGATGATGATGGACCCACCTGCTCACAGCAGTCCAGCACCAGCTGCAGGTTGTGCACCAGCGCCGGCGCCGCGAAGTTGTTCAGCTGACGGCGCGGCTCGTGCTCGTAGCGCGGGGCGGCGGCGCGCAGAGCATGGTAGCCGCTCAGCACGCGCCGCTCGCGCCCCGTCATGTCGATCACGGGCACGCGGGACAGCTCGTTACTGTAATTAAGTTGTACTGTAGATCACTACAGAATACGTAAATAGGGTGTACTGTAGAATAATTATGTAAATTCGCCCCCTTACTAATAAAAAATATTTACACAATGGATAACTTAAACAACGTTGCTGTTGTTTAAGTTATCCATTGTCTGCCAGGTGTGTGTCTGTTAAGTGACTTTTCCAACGCATCAGACAAAGACAGCAACGTTGTTTATGTTATCCGTTGTGTAAATCTTTTTATTAGTAAGGGGGAAGGTGTACTGTTCATCACTGCAGGAAACGTAAATATGGTGTACAGCAGATCACTGCAAAATATAATGCGTTTCATTTCATATGATCATGGGCAAGAGATATTATGTTATCTGTTACCGTATACACACTGAATATACTTTCATAATATGCATTTAGTGAAAAGCTTTTAATTTCAAATTTAACACACTTCAATTTCATTTATTTGTAAAGATTATTAAATGAGCCTCAGCCCTACTATTTGTTTATTACATTTAATAAGCTTTAGACACGATTATACATAGCTATCCTTATCGCTAGGCAAGTAATATGTTACGAATACCTGCTAATAGTATGCATTGTTGGTTTTCCCTCTTGTATCACATCGGCCGCGTCTCTGTAGAAGTAGCGTCCCTTGTGCGACTTCTTCCAGTTGTAACTCTTTTCCGTTTTAGTTTTATCTTGTTCTTCTTTTTCTTTCAGTCGACGCTCCTCTTCTTTTTTGGCCTTTTGCTAAACGGTCGATAAAAAATTCGGTAATGTTCGATTATCAGATTCCGCCTTCATGATTATGAGACCAACATAGATCACAACGAGACGCATCGCGACGCTGCATTTTTAAGATAGCGATTAAAAATTGAACATTGCAATAAAACGTGTATCTTCTAGTGAATTCACTTCACTAGAAGATACACGTTTTATTGCAAGAGTTCTAATTTCGAACTGCACTGGACTGCGTAGCTCGGCGCTATATTTAAAAGCGCGCGCCGCTCGCGTCTCAGTGTGAGCTGACCTCAACATGAAGGTAAGATCCATTTTCCGTGTGACACATGGATGGATTGGATACAGGTATTACTGAGCTGAATAGTTTTTTCTATGGCGCCAAGATCCAAATCTTTCGTCTGCTAAGTGACTCATTAGATTTTAGAACATAACAATTAGTTTCATACATAATATATTCAAAATATGAAGCAATTTATAGAAATGAAAATTTTCTTTAAGTTTTGCCTATTTTATTACTTGCCAGAATTTGTTCCTCATTAGCAAATAGCAACACTATCGAATGGTGTACAGGTGTGTTTTTTTCTATCAATATTGATCTATCAAAAATATAATAATGTAGTTTTAGTTTTTATCAAAATCGTTCTTACAACTCGTTCTAGCATAACGTTACGTTTACGCCGCTGTCAAATGTTCCTGCTACGGCCATAGGTGTGCAAATCTCGCGACTATTAAGTATTAGTTTAATCTTGTTTGACGTATATGCGAATGATTCAGCACATTGACCAATCACCAAACAGAAATTATATAAAAATAGTTAAGAGAATTGGGCTTCTGACAATAGGATTATTAATTACTTATACTCACTGCAGATTTTTCTGGTCCATAAGCACCAATCGCTCCTCTACCTTTCCTGACACTTGCTTCCACTGGCGCTGAAATACCTTGAAGGTCTTTCCCCAAACCTTTACCTGGTTGGTAACCCATCTAAAACAAAAACAACTATTCAGTTTCTTTAGGCTAAGATAAAATATTCTAGTAAAACTTTTTTTATTTTCTGTCTAAAACATTTTTGATAATATTTTAAAAGGCTCTGAAATGAGATAAGATCTTTTCACATTACTCCAATAAATAAATAGTTTTTAGCATGGTCTATCAGGATGGAAACTTACAGGTCTCTATAGTTTAGAAATGCCGGGGGGGGGCTAACTTTTACACCACTTTGGAGGCACTCGAAAACAGTTGATTTGTAAAAAAGTAATGTATGAAACTTTTATTTTAAAATACCTATTCAACAATACCCCACATGGGGTAAAATGAAAAAATATTTTTTATCCCCACTTCACATGCATGGAGCCACCCCAAAATTATATAATTATTATTATTTTATGATGTAGCCACACCTGAATTATAAAATTATTATCTATACACAGTTTTTAACTATACCAAATTTCATTAATTTATATTAATAATTACAGAAGCTAGAAGCGCGGACAGAGAGACAGATGGACGGACCAAGCGAAACTATAAGGGTTCCTTGAGTATTATTACGCAAACCCTAAAATGTACTAAAACACCATAGAAAACCGGCATGAAAACGCTCACTCGGCGAGGTGAGTGGGGTTACCAGAGGCCCAAGGGGGGTTGGGGATTTTTAGGAATACAAGTGCCCAACACTGTTGTAACTCCTCTGGTGTAGCATCTGTCCATGGGCGGCTGTAATTGCTTACCATTAGTAGATTTGCTTGTTCCCTGTTCCATTTCATTTCAAAAATAATCATACCTGCAACAGCAACTTAGCTCCAATGCCCTTGGTATGTTTCTCCCAAGCACCAACATTGCCACCAAGATTCGGTGCTCTCATCCCCTGCCCGGCCTTGCGGATACCAGCTGTCTCAGTTTCATGCAGTTCAGGCACGTCATCTTCATCAGAACTATTGATATATTGTGGCTTGGATGTTGTTGCACCTGATTGTTGTAATTCTAGATTAAAATTAAGAATGTGATTAAAGTAAGCTATTCTCTCTTGTATTCATATTGTATTGTAAGAAGGATAGCATAAAGAATTTACTTTGTGTATATTTTCTCATAAGCAAATACCTTATGACTGTTGAATTACCTATTCCTATTGCACCAAGTACAAACAAGATATAATTTAATGGCAACTTATCTTATTACTAAATTTTAAAGATAGAAAGACTTGCTACTGAAACTATCTTTGCTACCTTTGGTTTCTTTCTTCTTCCCCGCTTGCTGAACTCCACCAGCTATGAATCCAATTGGAGCAGAGTAATCCTTGGGTTTTCTGACTCTCTGTCTGACATTGTCTTCATTATCATCTTCGTCACTATCTTTTGCCCAGACTCCTATAAGACAAAGTTAGGTTTACCCAATAAAAATAAAAGTAAAATATAATTGTGTTCAAAGGTCTTGACTATTATTAGTTTTTTTTGTGGTATGCAATTGGTACATAATATAATTTCTTGTAATAGTAGATAATTTACACTTGCAGTTGGTTTTGTATCAACTCCACAAGCATTTGATATAAAAACCGTATATATAACCATGTATTATGTTTACTTTATATTTACGGTATACTTCCCTCAGTATTGAGTTACATTTAAGTAAATTTACTTTTTGTTTGATCAACGTACCATAAATTTGGTGCTCCTTTTTCGCTTTTCTACTTCTGTGTGGATTGAACTCATTGTCCAGATCATAATCTGTTATTTCAAAGCGGATAACTTCATCGTCGGACATTTTAGTGCTATAAAATAATTTTAAAAATACTTAAATAAAACTTTAACACCATCTAAATTCCACATCTAGAAAATATTATTCTTCTTCTTCTTCCTTAGAAAAGGAAACTGTGTCAAAAATGACAGTTCCACTTTTTAAAAATATTGTTTTATAGTATTAAACCATTGCCAATTTACCATTAAAGTTAAAAGAATTTTGTAGCGTTTTCCATTTATAAGTGTCGACTTTTTTGATGAAAAAAATGTTTTACGTGTTAAATTGTACGCAGTTCGCCAAAATGCTCGTAAGTTTTTCCTGAATTCGTCATGATGAATAGGCATGTTGTTAAAAAAATTTTGTCGTCAATTCGACGTACGACATGTTAACCCTTTATGTACGGGTGACATCTATAGTTGATTTCGCGATCTCATCCCTGAATACGGGTGGCGACTATTGTTGATTTGGGAAAGGATCTCCTTTAAGCCCTTGTATTTTCAAAACTATACCTTACTCCTTTGAGTTAAAGTTTAGTATCTGAAGTCGATAAAACAGTCTTTTACTTTAAAACAGTTCCAAAATATTTCCATAGATGGCATACAAATAAATTAAATTTAAAAATCTCGTTTTTTGTCACTGGCAACTATTGGTGCCACCCGTATTAGGAGATGACAAAAAGTTTAAACTCTAATGGCGGCAATTAGTGTTGTGCAAAAATTATCGTCGCGGTTTTTATGTGAGTATTATAGGTTTCTTAGCATAATTTGATATTTTTAAGCTATTTTACAAATATAATTAAGGTAATAAATAATTACTGATATTGGTTTTTCCTAGGTATCAAACTTGGAAAAATTTGAATCATGTCGGATGAAGCGGGTGCATCTAATACGGAGGATCGACATTGCTCGACTATCGATGATCGACAAATTCAATTTTTTTTAGAAACTGATGAGTTTGAATCTGATGCGGAATTCGAATTAGACGAACCGGAATTGTTAACAAATGATAATAATGATATCAATATTTCTTCTGACATTGATAAAGCTCCTGTTTTGCATACTTCCCAAAATACCTCTACATCACTGACATTACAAACGGGTCGACCTCACATTTTACCAGCGTGGATTACACAAGGATATACACCTATTTATTATTCTTTTGATGCTTCTAATAGTGGCCTAAAAACTAATTTAACATGTAGATCTGTACAAGGTGAAGTTTATGAGCATTTTTTAGATGTCGATATGATCGAAATGATGTGTTTGTACACAATAAGTATGCTGAGGGATCATCGAGTTCTACCAACTCTGGTCATCGCCGTAAGTGGACAGCTGTCACTCTACAGGAAATGTATATATTTATTGCTTTGACAATGCTAATGACCAGAAAAAAGGCATTGGAAATATAGGAATATTGGGCAACTCATGTTCTTTTATATCAACTAATATTTTCGCAAACTATGCCAAGGGATAGATACAGGAGTATTTTAAGCAACCTACACTATAATGATCCTGAGATTGAAACAAGATCGGACAGACTGACAAAGTTACGACCTCTGGTTGAACATACAACGAACAAATTTAAAACTTCATTAGTGCCTTACCAAAATCTCGTGATAGATGAATGTTTAATTTTATTTATAGGAAGACTGATGCTTAAACAATATATTCCAAAGAAAAAAAGTCTATTTGGCGTTAAATTTTTCGTGCTATGTGATACAAAGACTGATTATATATTACAATTTATTATTTATGTAGGATGTAAGACTGATATAAACGATAATTATAATTTAGGGCAATCTGGCGCAGTAGTTACCACAATGATTGAAGATTACTTTGACAAGGGCCACACTATCTTCCTTGACAATTAGTATACGAGCCCATCTCTCTCAAGACTGTTGTTGTCTAGACAAACCAATTCTTGCGGCACAGTCCGTAAAAATCGAGTAGGTATGCCCACCTTTACCCTCTGGTAAAGGTGGGCATACCTACTCGATTTTTTGCAACCGGTGAAGTCAAAGTCAAGTACACTTCCCAAATGATGGCAATCAAGTGGCATGATCGCAGAGATGTTCATTTTTTGAGCACTTTTCATAAAAATGTAATGAAGGAGACAGGAAAAAAGGATTACAGAACTAACCAACCAATTCTAAGGCCAGAAGGCATCTGGACTATAACATCAATATGGGCTCAGTTGATAAAACCAACATGTTGTTAAGTTCATTATCTTGCATGAGGAAATCTAAGAAATAGTATAAAAAAATAAGGTTCCATATTCTTGATTTGATTTTATTAAATTCCCATGCGTCTTTTAAATTACTAACTGGAAGAGGGTCATATCCGTTAGCTGATTTTCAGTTTTCTTTAATAGAACAACTCATTTTAAAGCACACAGATGAAATGACAGTAGGAAGACTTATTTCTATCCACAGCGATGGTTTAATTCGTCTTATAGAAAGACATTTTCCCAAACCAGTGACACCGACAAAATATAAACGAGAAAAACCTTTTCGACGTTGCCACGTGTGTTCAAACACCTATCAACGAGAGGCAAGAAGAAGATCAATGACGAAGTATATGTGCATAGAATGCAATATACCACTGTGTGTTCATCCGTGTTTTGAGTCTTACCATACAAAATTGCACTATTGACACTTTAATTATAAAATGGTAATTATAAACCTTTTTTTACCAAATTACGTAATTAAAATATGCTTAAAGGATAAAATACATTGTTATTTATTATATTTTATCTTTACCCCTATACTAGGTAGTTATGAAATCAACCACGTTACAACACGTATTTATCGACCGCTGTATCGATACATGCACATTACTATAGTTAGCGCCAAAAATTGTAACGTAAATTTGATTGTTTTAAAACTTAGTTTTTATTTAATATTTTTGGGTAAATTCAGTGTTTTTGTAGACAAATGTGTTACAAGATATTGTTGTCGTGATTTCAATAGTAAATTCTCTTAAAATTAAGTGTTGTTTGAACAAAAACAGTGATAACTTCTTAATTTCGATTTTTGGTTATAATGTGAAAATTAGTAAACGAATTGGAATAAAACTAATATACTTCAAAGGTCAGTGAAATAATAAACAAGTGTACAAAATTTTATTTGTCTAGGTCTTATAATTGAAAAGATACATCCAAATTAATACATAACATATTACGCTCGCGCGCGAAATATTCCCCGTATTGAGCGATGTCATTAGTCATCAACCCCGTATAGAAAGGGTTAATAAACAATCTAGAACCCATTTTTGTATATCTTAAAAAATAACGAAGATAGAAACTATTTAAATTTACAATATGAAAGAGAGCGATATATCGGCCTGTGACGTCACGATTTGCACCCGTCATACATTTGTCATTAAGATGTATGGCGGTTGCAACTTGTGACGTAACAAATCGTTTTGCGAGAAAGAGATGGGCAATATTTTTTATTTGCTTATAATTATTTTTAATCGCGCCAATCTAAATACCTATTTCTTTTAGATTTATGTATCTTTATTCAACAATTTTAAAATGTAATTTATAAAAATATGATATTCCACACTAGGCAACTTACCTATTGACAACAAAAATTTTTCACAGTCGAGTCGACAGAGTGAAACACTGTGTTGCACTGTGTCGCTCATATAAAAAATTACATACCGTCTGTGGTTCTAGTACTTAAAGTCTAGTCAAAGTCCAATATATCGTCAATGCAGTCAATGAGTCCAGTCAGTCGATTCAGTAAAGTGGTAGACGCTTTACTGTAACGTCCTAGGGAGCTTTGGACAGAACATAAATAGCACGCTTTTTAAAGTTAGGTACTTATACCACTTAACCACACTTAGGTTCTTAATAATTATGGAATACAAAAACAACAACCTTACACATTCGATCACCGTCAAGAATCCGTTAATAGCCTTGTTAACTGATTTTTTTACTCTTCAAATATTTAAATAACTTCTCAGAAGCAATAGTATTTTTAAAAATCTATAAATATTTTAAATATGCAGTAATTTGCAACTAGTACAGAACTTCGCAATCTCGTGAAAACGCTCTATACAAAAGTAAAAGTCTGACGTCAAGCATTCCTGCATTCATTTGCAATATAATAGGTCTTTACCTATGAAATTGCCGTTCTGCAGTACTGGCCATTTCAAATCAAAATAATTTTTGTTTGGCTAAGAATTCTTATTTCAAATTAATTTTATTTTAAAAACATGGAATTCTTTTTCCAAAAGTAATCATTTGTTTATTGATTAGTGTTACATTTTCATCGCATTTCAATCTTTTTCGTCATCATGGATACGTTAAAAATTCGAGTAATTATGGAATATGAGTACTGTTATGTATATTATGTATTAATTAAATTAGAAAAATGGTGAATAATATCGCGTATTTCCTCCACGTGCTCTTATTAAAGTTTCTACCCGTCTAGGCCTACTGAGAATGATGTTATCGATGGTCTCCTGGGATAGTCTCCGCCATTCCTCAACTACGGCGATTCGCAGTTCACCCACGTTGGCAGGAGCTGGAATTCTGGACTTAACTTTTCTTTTTAGCAAGTCCCAAACGTGCTTCTATTGGGTTCATATCCGGTGATCTCGCCGGCCACTCCATAACAGTGATATTCATATCATTAAGATAAGCTTGAGTTACCCGAGCGGTATGCGGCCGAGCATTATCCTGCATAAAAACAAAATCGTCACCGATATATGGGGCAAACGGTACGACATTTTCTTCTAAAACTTCTCTGATATAGTGGTCTGCAGTCAGACTCCCTCTGTCAATCACTACCAAGTCTGTGCGAGCTCCCAAACAAATGCCCGCCCAAACCATTATTGATCCACCACCGTATGCAACTGTAGTTTCAAAATTTGTCTGAATGTATCGTTCTCCTTTGCGTCTGTATATTCTTTGCCTGCCGTCAATTTGATTTAAGAGAATTCTGCACTCATCACTAAACAATACCTTACTCCATTGGTCCGCGTTCCAAAGACGATGTTCCTGAGCAAAAGTTAACCTGTTTCTTACGATGATTTACCTCGAGCCTTGGAGCCTTGGCGGGCACAAATGAACCCAAACCAGCTTCTTCGAACCTTCTTCGTAACGTACGCTTACTTACGGTTACACCCCGCACTGCTTCTAACTCATGTCGGGCTTGGACGGCCGTCAAACGGGGGTTCCTACGTACACGAAGCCGAATGAAACGATCATCCCTACTCGAAGTGCGTCTTTTTCTGCCTTGTCCTGCTCTTCTCACATAAGTACCGGTCTCCCTGAACCGTTGGATACTGCGATGGATCGTTGAAACTGGTCGACGAAGATCTCTGGATATCACTGTGTAGGTTTGACCATTTCTTCGCATATCGAGTGCCCTGGCAATCTCCGTTGGGGCTAAGTCAGGCATAATTCAGTCCTCAACTCCAAAAAGATACGCGATTAAAAAAAAACTAACAAAAACAGTATTTCAATGAAATTTTAAATCAAATTCAGAAGGAAGAAGTACTCGAAGTTCGCTCCAGATAAGGTGTATTTGAATAAAATTAAAACAATTGCATAAAATGTGATGTTCAGTTGTTTTCTTAATTTGAAAATATTTCTTTACCAGCCAGCAACCTTATATGATACTGATATCAAACCTTTATTTTATGTTCCGCTAAATATGCCGGTGTGTGTATTATAAATTCGATCGTTTATTTTAAACATTCTTAAAATTTATTAATAATAATTTAACAAATATCACTAAAATGGGAAAAGTTATTACTCTTTTTAAACAAAAATTTAAACCGACTTCTAAAGTAAAAATTCACAAAATGTCAACTACTCCACATCATAGCGGTCCAAGACAAATAGTTTCTTTACGTTCAGGGAAAGGGGAATACTTTTTTGTGGATTTTTTACAAGTTATGTCTCTATACTTCCTGAATTAACCTATGGAAGCCGTTATAGTTTTCCTTCAAAGTTCATCACTCGGACTACCATCATGAATTTTTTCTTTATTTCGAACTTTAAGAGGGGTGGGTTATTTTAACAAATAATGCGCTTTAAAGTTGAATATTTCGCAAACGGATACCTAAATCAAAAAATCAAAAAGCTCTCAATGTTTTAAAAGGCCTATCTAATGATCCTCAAACTATGAGGTAGACGCGAGAAAAAATCATCCCCTCTTTACGTGTAGGGACGGCACCCCCAAAAAATAACCAACAATCAACGTGCTAACCACTGAGCCACAGAGGTTGTTGTTTTTTTGTATATTTTCGTTAAATTTGTATTATTTCGGTTCATAAGGTATAAGATTAGTAGAATTTTGAGCATTAAAATAATATTAGGTTGGTGTTTTGTCGTACTAGTCACTTAGATCAAATATATCTTCTTTGGTTAGAAATTCCAATTTCAAATATATACCGCTATTTACTCATGCATTTGTGTTTCGAAAACCGTAATTCATTTGTTTTTTCCCCTTTTGATTTTTTCTTTGCGTCACTCAGTTTACAAAATGGAAAACTTGAAATATCGTATTATTTTCGAGTACGAGTTCCACCGTGGCACCAGTTCTGTAGAAACGGCTCGAAGGATTAATGATGTGTGTGGCGGCGGTGTCGCAAATGAAAACACAGTGCGTTTTTGGTTCCAACGTTTTCGTTCTGGAAATTTCGACGTTCTGCAGAACAAGCCCCGTGGACGGCCGGAGACCAAAGTTGATAATGAAGAATTGAAGGAAATTTACTCAAAAAAAGTTACTTGTGAGCGTTTGGTGGACTAGTGCCGGTGTCGTTCATAACAGCTTTCTTAAGTCTAGCCAGACGATTACATCAGATATCTATTGCCAGCAACTGCAAATCATGATGGAAAAGCTAGCTGCTAAACAACCGAGGTTGGTCATTCGCTCTAGGCCACTGCTGCTTCAGGACAACGCTAGACCACACACTGCACAACAGACGGCTACCAAATTAGAGGAGCTTCAATTGGAATGTCTAAGACATCCACCGTACTCCCCGGACCTTACTACAACAGATTATCATTTTTTTCGGTATTTGGATAACTTCTTCCAAGGGAAAAAATTCAACTCCGATGGGGCAGTCCAAAGCGCCTTCAAAGATTTTATTGATTCCGAATGGTTTTTTTAGTAAATGAATCAATGAACTACTTATGAGATGGCAAAAGTGCATAGATAGCAATGGTATATACTTTGATTAAATAAATATATTATGTTTAAAAAAAATTGACTTTATGTTCCTCCTTTACAAAACGGCAATTTCATATGTAATGACCTAATATTTATTAATTTGCATTATGTGTGGGCAAGTGGTACAACTTCAAAAAGCGTGCTATTTTGACGTACTCTCCAAAACTCCCTAGGTTCTTTTTTTTTTAATTTCCGTAAAGCGTCTACCACTTTACTAAGACTTGACTCACTTCACTTCACAGACGATTTATTTGGATTATGACTAGATTTTGGATTTGACGATTTAGAAAAACTGTGTTGAAAACTTATACGAAAATTTTAAAAAGCCCTTTTTTTAAGACTTTTGACGTAGGAGTTTTGCCGGGGAGTTCAATGGGTGACGTTGTGGAATTCGTATTTCCTCATAAAATTTTGTTATTTCGGTTCTTAATGTGTAATATTGGTAGAATATTAACCATTAAGTATTCGTTAATGTGCACAAGTGTGGGCAAGTGGTACAACTTTTAAAAACGTGCTATTTTGTGTTCCGCCAAAACTCCCTAGGAACTTTCAGTAAAGCTTCTACCACTTTACTGAATCGACTGACATGACTCATGGACTGTACTGACTATATATTTGGACTTTGACTAGACTTTAGACTTGACGATATAGAATTACGGTGTTGAAAACTGAAACAAAAGTTCTATTTCCCGCCTTTTTAACTTGACACTGGCAAATGATTATAAGCCGATGCCATATTTAAATAAATAAAAAAAAACTTTTGACGTAGTCTGTCAGATGTCACTAACTTATCACTGTCAAGTGTTATATTTTATTTACTGTGAATCGTAAAAAAATACCTGCATTTTACTAAAACATAAAAAAATATACAAAATAAGAAGCGAAATGTTTATAAAGCAGTAAATTTGGATCTTAATCTTTCAAAATATGTGTATACTATGATATTTTGTGGCTGTAATGTTGTAAAAATTCATCATGTTGAGCAGGTTTTCAGATGTTCTTCAAGCAACCGCAGACGTTGTGAGTACGAATTAATTGTTCAATAAATAATAATTAAGCAGTACTAATAGTGCGTTACTAACTAGCTCTGGGTCATATTTATTAACCTAAATTAAACATGGCTTTGATACTATCTACTATTACTATCTACTATCTACTATAGTAGTTAAAAGTTATCACAAACATCTCATAGTTTTTTTCCCTATGTAGCTGGCACCACCAGCAACAAGGTATGAAGATTTTCAATATCACTGGAAGATGATAATTAACTTTTATCAAAACTATGATGACAATGCCAAAGTTCATATTGAAAATACAAGAGTACCGCACCACTTACATCAGATACTTCAGGTAAGAATATTTAGTAACACTTTAAAATATCATGTCAATGTGTATTATGTAATTTACTTGATATTTTTTAAAATTAATACTCTAAAAGTGGTGTCAATTTCTAAATTTTCTGTAGTATTATTTGTTGTTGATAATATTGGTATTTACTCTAATCTTAAAACTTCTTCTTCTTAGCTCTTTCCCACCATATGTTGGGTCGGCTCTCCTAGTATATTTGTGTCAAAAAACTCTATCTTGGGTTGTTGCTTTGGCCAATTTATTTACAGCTAATGTTACTCTAATGATTAAACATTTATTTATTTTGTGCTATTGAGGAAAAGGTCTCTAAAGAAAATTAAGAATAGCTTATATTCTCAATGTCGAAATCTAAATATTTTGCCAAGTAAATAATAATCTAATTATTCAAATGTTATTAGACTTGTAATATGCATATGATTTTTTCATATGTGATTGTAATATTTGAACTATGTAACAGTAATATGCAGGTAAAACAACATAATTAAAAATGCAAATAACTTTCAATTGCAACTGGGGCATGAACTTACTTTCATACTGATGTAATTTATCTTTTTTATTTTGAAGCAAGCACATATTACTTTTGTATTTTTTAAGGTTCATACTAAATGTAAAATTTGGTATTAAATGTAAAATCAGCTATTATTATAAAAAATAATATATTTGAACTTTCTTTCATGAGACTAGTATTACATTGCTGTAGATAAAATAATATTAGTTATGATCACTGGTTCTTGAGATTGTATTACTACAAATCTGCCTTTAATGCACATAATCTACATAAAATGTAAAAAGTCCAAACATGAATAAATACTCACATCTAGAAAATTAATGCTACATCCAGCAAAATTTTATGCCTCTATACTAAAATTTCAGCTCATCATTGATGAAGAGAAAGAAGAGCAGGATGGCACAGTTGGGCCGTGCTTAGAGTCGGTGATACAGAGGTCCGTACCGGTGTTGGACGCTCTAGCGGTGTTGGCGGTAGCCGACAGGCCACCCGGGGCACGAGCCATGGCGTTGACACTAGCTACAGCATTGTTGAGACGGACAAAACGACCATGTATAAACAGTGCACATGTTTATAGACCTATTCAGGTAATTTTGAAACCTTCATTACTTTTTGGAAGTACTGGCAAAAAATTGGCAAGGAATGAAAAGGCAAAATACTACATACTTAGTACTGACTCAACACTTTTTGGAATGGTAAATAAGAACAAGGAAATAAAGGCTTTTTTATTATTTTTATTATATATTTGATATTTAGCCTATGTTAATATTTAAATATCTATATAATTAAACATTTTATTTTCTGTTTATAACCAGCTGTTGATAAATAAGTTTTTATTACAGAGAATGTTAGTTCAGTGCAATGAAAGTCCGGCGTCACCAACTGAAAAAGAGGAAGTGGAACTTCTCCTAACCTTGTGTGGTCTAGTCAGAAAGGAACCAGGGCTAGCCAATATATTCACTACACCATTTGTAGAAGACAAAAGCACTTTACTTAGTATACCTGAAGACATTAAAAAGCTAATACCAATCAAAAGAAAATCACATACACCGAAGAAGAATCCTTTGTTTGAAGTCGACATGGCTCCAAATCCAATGAGAAATGTGTCTATTATTAGAAACAATAAAGATGAAAATTACATGTCAAATGCATCTGTGATAAGTGGGCCGGAAGACAATGGTTCATGTAAAAGTCAAAAGACCGTCTACGATGATAATGATAAATTTCTACTAATTGATCTCCTGCTGTCATATTTGAACAGTGCTGTAAGTATTTTAATTTTTATCAAAATATTGTACAGTCGCTGATCTGCTGTCCCACTTTTGGACCTTTTTCCCATAGTAATAAAGTCAAAAAGTACACTTATTTTATAGATCTTTTATTATTCTGCTTTAAAATTAAAGTTTGATAGTTAAAAATACAATACAATAAAAATTTGATACTCAATAACAAATGACAATTGAAACAAAACTAATACTATGAGATAATAAAAACATGCTTGTATAACATAGTAATGGATTCAGCATTGAAGTGCAATTAAGCTGCAGTGCAGTTAAGCTGGCAATTTTTATTAGTTCAATTAAATTTGTAACATATAACGACTGCTATTTAGGTTGTAGATTTATTATTCAGAAAACTATAAAAGTTTTTTTTTAAACTAATTCTTATTATATAATATATAAAAAAATATATATAATCCTAATATACTGGGAGAAGTGAGATTATGCGTCCCGGATAGGTACATGAAACGGCGGAGGCGACCGCAGCTGTTAGCGGTTCCGGCAGCACGCACCAACCTCTTACAGCAGGCGCCCCTGACGCGCGCGCTGCGAACGCTTAACTTGGTAGACGAGAAAGCTGATATTTTTGATTGTTCATTGAATGACTTTACTAAGGCTGCATATTTTATAGTATGTTTTAATTCATAAGATGTCTGAAGTAAGTCATTAGTCACAGTAGTTATATGAAATTGTTATCTAGATATCTAAGAAATTTACTTTATTAGTTTGTATGTTTTTGATGTTTATTGTTTATTATTAGTTACTTGTCTGTCATATTAGGATAAGGTCCTGTAAAGATAGATTTAAGTTTAGAAATAAATAAATAAATAAAAAATAAATTATAACCATTTATTCACTTATCACTAACTTAACCTTCATTCAGGACAACCAAGTAGTCCTCCGAGCGTGTGAGGGTATAATGATAGTGTCATCACTACCGGAGGATGATATAGCCAACCTGGTCACCAGTTGCAGCCCGGCTTGCGAAGTCATCGTGGACAAACTGCTCACCAAGTACCGCAGTATACCCTACGACCTGGACCCTAATGATGTGGACCATCTGAATATTACTTGGGCGTAAGTAAATCTTCTTATATATAAATTATTGTCCTACGGTGTAACTTAACACCTCCAAATCGTCTTGGTTTTATGAAAATTTTTGTTTATATTCACTATTTAGTCCTTAGAATAGATCCTTAACTATTTAACCGACTTCCAAAAAACGAGGTGGTTGTACGTTCGGCTGTGTATATATATATATATTTTTTGTATGTTCAACGATTACTCGTCTCGTTAGTGGACCAATTTTCAAAAAAAAAATTATGTAAAGGATATACTTAATCCCAAATTGGTCCTTGGTTGATATCAAAGTGTGACCTGGTGATGGGATCCATGAGGAATCAAGGGAACTCCTAGGAATTTAGAGTGAGAATATCTCTAATATATAGAGAATAAATATTAGAGAATAATAATATAATGCATATAACTAAAAAGAGAAAAAAATCTTTAATAAATTCAACTTGAACGTGAGTTCTATTTTAAATATTGTTTTATCAGAATGTTGTTCGGGCTGGTACCAACTTCAAAATTATGAAGATTGAGTAGAGATGTAGTTAAAATTTTAGCCGAATTTAAAAGGGGAAATTTTTAGAAAAAAATAAATATTTCATACTTTTATGTGCATTTTTACTTTGGAAGTCGGTTTTCATTTTTTGTTTAAAATTAATATTAACCTATCTGATAATAATTATTTATATGGTAGAACAATGTTTGCTAGGCTAGCTAGTATAAATATATTAGAAATGCTTCACTGACGTATTATTGAGTAGTCATTAGTTCTAAAGAATTGAGGTAAAATCTATTTGTGAATACAATAAATAAAGCCATTTAAAAATGTTATATAATAAACATTGGCTGCATTGTTGGCCCTTCTTTCTAAACAATCTATATAAGATTCATAAAATATGTTTTGTGTATTTAAGTCGAAATATAAGAACTTTATCATTTTAACGTTTTTCAAATTGTTGTAATTATTCATGTCATAAAGGACACTGGCGAATCCTGCCCATCAAGAGCGGACAAGTTTCGAACATGTTAAATAAAAAAATGTTACTTGGGGTGTGAAATAGATCTCTCTATACTACTTATATTTATACCAAGAAAAATAATTATTATGTTTTATTTTTTTCGTATTGTGAAAGCGACATATATCATTTATCTGTTAGCATATTGCGTTTCCAAACAAACTAGTTATTAATTTTATTACTTAATTGATTAATTTAATGATGTCGCTTTTCCGCAAACCGCCACTAGGGCAATTTATTGAACAATATCAATTATTTATCCCCCGAGTTTGATGTAAGGCGACTTGCCGGTACATAAAGGAGTTATGTATACTAAGACATTGTTTGTTATTTTCAGGTATGTGGTGCAGGACTTTGGTGACAAGACTTACAACAGGTTCAACGGCTACCGAGAGCTGACCAGTTTCTTCTCGTGGCTCGACTACTGTGATACTCTGATGAAGGTATTATGAATACATGAAAGTAATCTTGTTTAATAATATGGTACTTGCGATTGTAGTTTATTCCTTAGTAGAACAAACGCCGACGCAATTACAATGGAGAATGTTGCTTGTTATGTAAAATCACTTGATGAAATTTTGTTACAGTTGAAGCTATTTATTGTTTATTACACTAGTTTTTGTTTCATCAATTTCCACGGAGAATACAGAAAGCTTACATTTAAAATTAGTTAACATTCTCCATTTTTGAGCGGAGCGAAATTAGACTACAATTCAATATGCGTAATGGTGTGTCGATAAACAAACATACTCCAAGTCTTTATTTTCCACTATAGGAATGCCACCCCACCATTGCCTGTCATCTCGCCCGGATGTTCCGCGCCCAATTCCTAGAGGGCGCAGCGGAGGTGCTATTGCCCGCGGCCGATTCGCAGCTACCCGCGACCGAGTCGCTGCTACCGGCGACTGTCGTGACCACACGGATATCGGCACATCGGGCCGCGCTCACAGCCGCGGTGTTAGCCAAGTGTTTGAGGGTAGTTGATTCCCCGGATCTCATCAATGGTATATATCTTTCATAGTTATTATGCATACTATTCATTATCCTTATTTATATTAAAAATTTGAAAGTGAGTTTGTTTGGTAAAAACTACTTAACTGATCATTATGAAATTTGGCACACATATAGTATATAAAGTAGACCACGGAAAAGGACATAGGCTACTTTATGACGGAAAAATGTACGGTTCCCTGGAGTACGGGATCTCTTTTTGCGCGCACGAAGTCTCGGGCATCATCAAGCTATCTAATATTATGTCTACTACATGGGCTCAATCTCTTATCAATGCAATGTAATAAAGGATCTTATCCTCTTCTTACATATTAAAAATGCAAATGTTTCATTGAGAATGAATAGATGTATGTCGTTAATGTTTCGCGAACCGCTACGTGGATTAAAATAATTTTGTCACATAGATTTGACCATGCACACGCATCTGCGTACAAGCGTAACGTACGAATACGCAACGCACGAGAGATGGCGCTTTCACAATGATGTTTTATTTTCGCTTGGTATCAAATCAATATAAATTGCAATGTGAATCGCAATGTTAATTAATATTTTGGTTTTATTTTCAGAGTTCTCGAACTGGCTGGTCGGCGACGGCGAGGTGTGTGAGTGGCCGCTTCTGCGCGCGCTCATAGACAACTGTCTGACTGACAACCACGACTTGACGCTGGAGACGCTTAGGTTCTTCGAGGTACAGTGGCCCTAGCAGCAACATTTGACAGCGGCGTAAACGTAACGTTATCAAATGAGAATTGTATGAAAATCTGTCTGAATCATGACAGCGTCCATACCGTCCCTGTTCGCATTTACTATATAGTATCTTACGGTTTTCGTTAATAAACGCAGTGAATTAAGACGAAGATTTCAATGTATAATGCGTGTGCATAATCTTATCGCAGTCACCGAATAATTTTTTCCTGTGATTTCGTCTCAGATAATCCAAGTCCGTTTTCAACGTCCTATTCATTTTAATTACTAAAGTATATCAAAACCGTATCAGCCGTTTTGTAAGGAACATCAGTAAGAATTGTAACATTTTTTACAGGCAGTAATAGAGAAGGGCACGGAACACAGTATGGACCGTCTCGTGCTGGCCCGGCTTAGTTCCCGAGGGTACTGCGCAGCGGGCCCCACGCCTAGGGCACCCAGCCCCCTGCAGGACGAGAGGGACAGACTCAACGACGTGTCGTATGGGAGAGAGCGAGAGAGGAACAAGTATGATGATATGAAAGATTATATAGACCGTCTAAAGATCCCTAACGTTTTATCGTAACGATTTAACTGTGTAAGCTGAACTGTGCAGTTTTATCGATCGTGTGTATAGCAAAGCGTAGCGTATAATCTGCACAGTTCGGCTTACACCGTTAAATCGTTACGATAAAACGTTACGTGTGTAGCGGACATTATACTAGAGTGCAATGAAGCAATATACTAAAACAACAGATTTTTGTTTACGTTCAGATTGAATTTGTACCGAGTACACGACTACCGACCTGCCCTAAAAGTACTTCCACGCCCAGGAGTGGAACAGACTAGCCCTTTGCAACAACAGGATATTAGCACGCATATTTATTTATATAGTATATATAGATATTTCTTGATAAACTGTGTTTGTACAGTCAAGTTTTGGATATCATTTAAAATATAACAAAGATATGAACGTTTAAAGTAGTCAACTGGACAGAGATCCGAAGTGTAACGTGACGTCACATTTCACGACTTGCATAGACAGAGAGTTCATACTATCTTTCGTTTTGCGTTGATATTAAAAACTTTAACCGCTCATATCTTGCTCATTTTTCATCCGATATTGGCGATATTTTCGCCTTTTGTTGTAATTTTCAGTATCATACTATTATAAATCTTTTGTTCTATGAATATTCCCTATTCTTACATAGGCCCAAAATACTTCTTTTAGCGTCTTTGCGTTTTAAAATTTAAAAAAATAAATAAATAAATAATTTATGGACACATCACACCACGTCAATCTGGTCCCGTGGTAAGTATCCGAAGAACTTATGTTACGGGTACCTAACAACGGGAAGTATATTGAATACTTTTATGCCATATAAAATACATTTGGGATTTTTAATATATTATAAACATATTTAATACACATCCATGACCCAGGAACATGGAAAACTTTTTGTCCCCTCGGCGGAATTCGAACCCCCGACCTCTGGCTTGAGTGCTAACCACTGAGCCACAGAGGCCGTCGCTTTGAAATATGACTACTGACTAAACAGTGAAGATGATGGCAGGGAGGCGATGCGGCAGCTGCAGCACGAGGAGCACGTGAGCGAGCAGGTGGGCGACATCCTTCACCACGAAGGCCTGGACCGCCAGGACTCCGGTGACAACATACACAGGGTGATCAACAGGTGAGCAACACGCAGGATGTATCTTTATCCGAATTAAATATTTAACCCAACATTAGGCTTCAATATTACGTATGAAATAACAGTTACGAAACTACTAAAAATTGCTTAATTTACATGATTAACATTTCCCGACAACTATCACTACGACACCCTAACAATGCCGTACAACGCGCCGGCTTTGAAGGTCACGCGCCCGCCGCGCAGTATCAGCCGCGCGGTTATGCGTTGAATTAAAGTATTTCATAGGATACTCTGGTCACAATTTAAGGTCACATGTATTACATGTGACCTTACATATATATTTTTTGGAACGTGAATCGAATACTGATTATACGCTCCTTGAATATATATGTTTCTGTTTTGAAGACACGTCCTGTATACAGGGTGGTCAACAGGTTAGGGACATATTATGAGTCACACCAATATAATAGACGCAATAAGGAAAGGATATAGTTCATTGATCTTTAAAGCCTTATATCACGTAAGCGCCGTATTTTAATAGCAATAAACAAACAGTTGTAATAATTTTATGTGTTGTTGTCATATGATAGGTAAAATGGCACCTGAAATTTATTATGTTAAATAAAACCTGCAATAATACAATTGCAATCAAGTCCCGATACGCATACACTTCCAAACCGGTATTCTCGTAAACGTTAAACTAGTGTCAAACGCGTCCTGATTGGTCCAAACTTCACAAAGTCAGTTTATGATAACATTAAGTCGCTTCGAATAAAATACAATCAAAGTAAAATGCACGTCTACTTTAAATACGAGAATTGGGCTTCTGGCTTTTAACAATTCATATTTTAGTTTTGATTTCTTAACATACATTTAAAAATATAGATTTTCATGCCTAATTTTTTTAATGGTGTCATTGATTGGGAACCGGTAATACTAACTTAATATCATTTCCCGCCTTTGCCACAAAAATATAATTTTAACAATGCTTCTAGGCGACTAATGCAACTCAAGAAAAAGATAGAAGAGATTATAGAAGCTGAGAAATCTAAGAATAGATATTATGACTAAATTCAATAATATAGCTTTCATAACAGTTATACTACATAAGGACTATTAGTAACATATATTTTACATTATACTGAAAATATACAATATTTTTAATTACTAGTAAAGCAAGAAATACATATCATTTTATTTCATTTATATAGCATTGATCCAGTAATTTTGAAAGTTACTTGTTACATCTACAATTTTGAAAAAATATAACAAGTTATAGGTGTGATAAAAAAATACTTGGCTACAATTTCGCCAACGTATTGAAACGATGTTTAACGCTGAGCTTCGGTTTAAGGTCTGTCTGACCCGTTCTAACATTTAATGAGAGAGAGAGAGAGCGAGCGAGAGATCAAATCCGAGTTCAGCTATATATATATATAACCGCGATTAAAGAAAATTGGTTAAATCTGGGCTAAATGTTATACCACAATTGTCTCTGCATGTCTAGAATTTACAATAAATATGTTATGAAACTATAAAAACCTATTTGTTTACTAGAGCCTAGGCCTAGGCCAGTGTAAGGATTTTAAGGTATATTTTCATTTCATATTTTGATGTGGCATGTAAATAAAAGTATTTTATAATATTTGAACCCATAAATCCGATTAATAATAATTTATCTCGGAAACTGAAAACTCATGCCAAAGTTATGGAAAGCGCCCACGAGGTCGCAGATAAATGGTCGTGAGGGGAAGAGAAACCTTATGCTACTTAATCATTAACGAGGAATACAAATCTACGTCAAAAATTTACAAGAGTAAAGAAATTGTGATTAGATTGCCATAATAGAAAACAAAATTTGCACTAACATATAATGTATTTTTAGTTATACGAAACGTACGTTATATGTAAGTATTATATTTATTTATATTTTTTTTGAATAAATAATAATTATTAATTATATTTTTATTAGTTAGCCATGTAGTTTTGTTAGTTAACCATATTCTTTAATTTACTGGCCTAAATTCGACCTCAAGCATATTGTATAAAAATGTTTGTACCTATATAATATATGTTTTAAAGTTAATATTAAAGATGTATGTTAAGTAACATTCCTATGATTTCTAGTATTTCTTTTTCAAACTACTTAATATCTTCATTGCTATTTTTTCTTTAAGAATCTTTAAGGAGATTTTTTAACTAGGTATATATTTATTATAAAAGGCCATACATTAAACTTAGACTAAGTCAAGATAGAGTACTATTATAATATAAGGTGTAAGCATCACGTAGGGACAATTCCATAAGTGTCATTATTTACGTATATGGAAATAAAACTTTGAATTGAATTGTAATAACTTTACATTATAATAATTAATGTAAGAAAGAAAGAATATCACAGTTCCTTCATAAGAGCTCAATATAGGTTATAATTTATTGATATATATTTTTTTAAATCACTCGAGTGTGATTTTAAATATTTTGATTTATTTTTTATATATTGTGTAAAATGAAAAAAAAAAAACAAATACAAATATTGTATTTGTCTTCTATTAAAATATTAGTAATAACTAATAAGGATTTAGATTTAAGTCACAAATCAACAAAAGCACGCCTTACACGGTCAAGAAGATTTTTTAATATAAACTTTTATTTATTTTTTGTTAAAATCCCGGAACAGCTTGATTAATTACTTGAATGTGTGATGCGGCTTTAATATTTAACGTCCATAATCCATCCTTAAATGTTTTTCATGAGATTTTGTGCAATAAAATATTTTTATTGAATGATATATTTTGTATATTTTTACTTCTATTTTAAAATTAAAATGATATATATTTTAGTGACAATAAGAATTATTTTAACATTTACACCTATGTAAAAATAAAAAAAATACGGTCACGAAAATTTCGAGTTTTATGTGTGTTACAATGATCGTTAATATCAGATTTATTATTGCATATTTTTATTCGCAATAGTTTTGCAAGTCAATAAAAATATTTTTGTATTTACAAGTATTTGGTAGACTTTTAATTACACAGACTAAGCTAAGCTAAATTGCACAGACTTTTGATTTTAACGCCTTAGCACTTAGCTTTGCCTTTTTATTTACATAACTTTTAATAGCGCTAATTAATAGTTGAACTACCGACAAATTCACCCCATAAACCGGGCATTACAGAACTAGATTGCGATGTGATACAATGGCTGTGTAATACACAAAAAGCAAGCTTGAATGGTAATGCGCAATTTTAATTAAAAAGAGAACTATGGCGTCATGGTCTGTGATTTGTAATGCAACTCATATTGTCTATGAGTATTTTTGTATTATCTATGATTAAACAAGTTGGAAGTAAACAGTTGTTTTATTGGTGGTTCCAGTTTCCTGCTGCTGCTGCCGCGCGCGATTCTCTCGGACCCGGTCGGCACCGATTATGAGAACTATATACATGACGCGCAAAAACATTACCAGGTATGACATGGAGAGAATTTAGCCTGAATACAGCCAGTTTAGCCTGAATACAGCCAGTTTAGTCGTTGAAACTTGAAGAGGTCATTCATAAAGCATGTAATATTTATATTTCATATACATTTCAATTAATTATTTATTATTATTATTGTTAGTTAAAACCTTAAGTAGTTTTGTTACAATATTGGTAGTATTAATTAATATTTCAATATTTTAACGTTAATGTTTAAGATATAAGTAAATTCATCAATAGGGATGTTGCCTAGTATGGAATATCACATTTTTATAAATTAAAATTTAAAGTTGTTAAATAGAGATACATAAATCTAAAAGAAATGGGTATTTAGATTGACGCGATTAAAAATTATAAGCAAATAAAAATATTGTCCATCTCTCTGTCGCAAAACGATTTGTTACGTCACAAGTTGCAACCGCCATACATTTTGTAATGACAGATGTATGGCGGGTGCAACTCGTGACGTCACAGGCCCGATATATCGCACTCTTTCATATTGTAAATTTAAATTGTTTGTATCTTCGTTATTTTTTAAGATAGACGAAAATGGGTTCTAGATTGTTTGTTATCATGTTTCACAGTAATAATTGTCGTAACTGTCAACAACAGTTGTAAATGTTATCATGTTATCTTACATTGAATAGAAGAAAAAATTTTTTTTAGGCAACATGCCTATTTCACCAACACCTGTTAAAGTTAATCGTTGATTGAATGTTATCATGTTATCTCTCTCGTTCTTCGTATTAATGAAAGAGAATGCTTGATATTGAGATTAACGATTAACACTAACAGCCGTTGGTGAAATTGGGAGGAAAAGCTGAAATATAGTTCTATTCATGCAAAGTTAAAAATAAAAGCTGCATTTCCACTATCCATAACAAGTGTCGATTATAGGGTCTAAAACTGGTGTTCCAACAGACTACATCAAAAGGCCTCACTCACGGTCCAGCCTGCAAATCCAGCACCTGTACTATTTGACCGTTATTAGTGTCAATCATTAATAATTTTTGCCTACTAGTCCGCTTCAAGGCCGCGGAGTTGGATTTGCGGGCTGGGTGGTGACTATGGCGCTAAAGGTAGACACTGGCAAAGGGTAACCCCCTGTGATAAAAATTTAGCATTCAAACAAAAGGCACGCAAAAATCTTGTTTTTCTAGAACAGCGTTATTATTGCAGCTATGGCTTGACATAACCTCGACCTACAACTGGCCATCCGAAGTGACCTATATCGACAACACAGCCAGTTCCACTCACAGCTACGACAGTCGACCAGAGGCAGATCTACATTTAGACGAAGTATTCGATAATCAAAACGAAAAGAACCGATTTCTCGATATCGAATCGGATAATCGTAAAATCGATTGTGCATTCGTCAATCGGTCGTCCCTGGGCGAGGAAGAGTTTGACGAGGGACCATTCTTCAGAATGCTGTTCAAACTGCTAGCGAATATGCCAGATCAGCCCTACCAAGTGAATTTGCACCTTACGTCCATAATATCAAAGCTCGCTTTGATACCCCACCCGAATTTACACGAGTATTTGCTTTACCCGAACTTACAAACGGCGAAAAAAACTCTGACGCTATTTAAAATATTACAAGATGTGGCAAGAAGATTGACAATGGAAATACCTAGACTGAAAAACTACAAGAAGGTGATAGAGAACACCAGAGCTCAGCTCATGAGTGAGGACCCGACTTATGATGAAAGGTATGTTTTTTCATCGGAATTTTGATCTCATAATTGTATAATTAGTCACTAATAGGTTATTTTTTGTTTTATTTCCAAGACTTAGGGTCAGCTCACACTGAGACGCGACGCGGCGCGGCATTTTTACAGATACATGTTTGACGTTTCATTGCACGAGCGGCGCAGCGAGCGATCGAGCGGTGCATCTCGTAATTCGAACTCTTGCAATGAAACGTGTATCTTCTAGTGTAGTAAATAAAAAGTTCAATTTTGAATATCAATCTTAGAAGATTAATAAAAATTATTAAAATAGAATGTACACTAATTAGCTTTCTATTGTTATCTTCTACGAAATAAAGCTTTTTGGAGTTTACTCATTAAAAACGATTTTGCTAATAAAAAGTAATGCAAAACTATTGTGGTAATAGCGCTTGACAATCTTCGTTTTCCTGTGGAAATGACAGCCGACGTTGTATGAAAAACGACGATTGCCGAGGACTATTCACAACATGGTCGCGTACAATAAATCGCGACACCCCTATCTATAAAACCCCAATTTCCCGATTTAATCAAGTTTGGTCCGAACTGACCCCATTTCTGACCCAATCCCCCACTCATTTGACCCTTTACACCCCGTAGTTTTACCCGTTTCCCCACCATTTTTTTCTTCAATTTGCCTCAGAGGGGTTTCGTTCAATTATCAAAAAAAAGAATCCATTAAATCACATAACTGATATTTTAATCGAAACCTGAGAAACTGATACTAAAAATACATACTTCGCTTTGACATAAGTAATATAATATGGTAAATGAAAACACGCACGTTATTGACCCTACACTTTAGAAACCGTTTTTTTATTTTTTTTCAAATGAGAGGACCACCCAATATTACTTACCACGTATTAATAAACGAGACTCGTTACTCAAGTACGCTGTCATTGCTGTCAAACTGTTACTTGAGACGCGGTTTCGTGGGTACAGTCAAACCTTGACTTGAGAACGGCTTGCTTGGGAATTGGGATACAGTACATTATTATTTGTGGTGTTTTTGGGTGTGTTACAATTATGTAAATTATAATCTAAATATTTATGATTAAACAAAAAACTCAGAATTTACACTACATACTCAACACAAAATAAAGTTATAAAAAAAGATGCTATATTGATACATGATTGATACTTATTCTTCTTTTTTTTGGTAATCGCGGTTGCAAAGGTTTTGCACCATTCTGCCAGTGTCGAGTATTTGTAGAAATATTTTCGATTTTATAAATAAAAATATTGATTTATTTATTTATATTAAACGACTTACCTATTTGATTTATATTAATAGACTTGATTTGACACTTGACAGTAGAACTTTTTTTCGCTGCCGAAAATAAAACAATCCTCATTATATGATCCCTCCCTCCTACAATTCCTCGCCCTATCAACCTTAAATCTGTTCTGTGTTTTGTAAATACTCCTTTTACTGAAACTTTATGTACATACTTTGGTACTGGCCCTAAATTTGTACTGTACACCGTGCCCTTGTTTATTCATAAAACCCACTCATAAGGCAGAGTTTTCGTCAACACAACACATTGGCGAATCACTAACGAGCCACTTTAAAGAATAAGAAGAAGAAGAACTTTTTTCGAATGGCAATGGCATTCCGTTTTACGTAGTTGTTAAAAAAATATGGATATTATTATGCTAGACAATAATAAATATTATTATATACGTAAAAATTAATGAAAATCAGTTTTTTTCAATATAAAGAATACAGACTTAACTTTTTTTGGTATTTATTTTATTAAATATTACATTTTAAAAAAGAAATATTGAAGGAATGTATAATAAATAAATCCGTTCTTTGTAGAAGTGTAAACGAAACGTTATTTTATTCGTTCTTTGTCGTGTAGATCACGCTTAAAAGTTGAGTAAGTGATCTCAATAACGTTATCAACTGAGACGGTCTTGAGATCATACTATGAATTAAAGACCGTCTTGAGAAGCTAATCGTTACTTGAGACTGTCTCAGCCAAGAAAGGTCTTGAGAACAAGTTTGAGAACGGTTTATTAATACGGGCCCTAAATTATGAAAGAATGAGGAATAATAAGGTCGCAAAACCTTTCCCGGTTCCGTCCAAACTCACCCCCTAGACCCTGTTCATATTATGTATTATAAGGATACTAATTATTTATTACTGTATATAAGGTATGAAAATCTATGGGAGTAAAAACTAATTTACGATGTCACACGGTACGGTGTCACACGATGTTAGCCGAAGATGCGTCGGTCGCTTTGCATTGCACTCCAAATTTTACTTTTTAGAGTAAACTCCAGTCGTGCGTTGGAGCTGACACACACACTTTTTTATTTTCTTGTCTTAGAAATGCTGCGCCGCGACGCGTCTCGGTGTGAACTTACACTTAGTCCTAATTTCACCAACGCCTGTTATTGTTAATCGTTTGTCTAAATAACAAGCCTTCTCTTTCATTATAATATATGTAGAGCGAGAGAGATAACATGATATGTAATCAACGATTAACTTTAACAGGCGTTAGTGAAATTGGAACTTAAATTTAAATAATTTGAAAGTCCTAATAACATATTCCATTCAGTTCAAAATACAATCTCATATTTTTAAACATTTTAAATACATTTCTTTTTAGGTGTCGATGTCTAGGGTTAACTTGCAAAACGCTGCTTTGTTTGATTTAGAAGTACTAAACACGTTTTAGCTTGAATTTTGTATGAAAAGTAAAAGTTAGTGCTAAAGTCGGTCGCGAAGCACGCATAATTTCGTACATTGGCGATGAGTTAACTTTATTAACTTGTCTCTTCCACACGCGCACGAATATATTGCTATCACGCTCCTATCGCGCATCTGTGGAAACGCTTTAGCACTGAATTGATTTTAACGAATGTGTAAGCCAGCCTAAAAAATATAACACCTAACTTACTATATTTTGTCTACATTTTTCAGGAACGACCACAATCAACTCGTAGAGAGTCTGATAGTGCTCGAAGAGTTCTGTAAGGAGTTAGCAGCTGTTGCCTTTGTCAAGTACCAACATGTTATGCATATGCACAGATAAGCTTTTGCCTGTAGGTCGATTCCCCTAATTTAATCTTACAAAAATACAGTTACGATGCAGTCTCGATATTATATAGCAGCAAAATAGTATTCTCATAAACGTCAAAAGAACGTCCAACGCGTTAAGATTGGTCCAAAATCCAAAAATCAGTTTAGGATATCAATACGATTCACTTATAATTGATTGAAAGTCATACGGCCGCATACTGGAGCGATAGTTAAATTAAGTGACGCTCAAGTCACGTGCTCTCCTTGTCGTTTCGGCTAGCACATGAGTGAATAGGAGGGCTTTTAATTTTGATTAGCGTTTCAGTATGCGGCCGTAAGTTAAATACGAGAATGGGGGTTCTGTTTTCATAAAAATGTAAGTAAAGCCTGACCGACTACAAGTAACCTACACCGAGGGCGCTTCATATTTTATTGCAGCAACACTACGAAAAGATATTAGAGGGTTTCCTAATATCGAACATTTGACATTATAATGATATTTAAATTTAGTTTCGTGAATTTTCCGCAACATGCCGAGGTTTTCTATATCCTAATATCGAACATTTGACATTATAATGATATTTAAATTTAGTTTCGTGAATTTTCCGCAACATGCCGAGGTTTTCTATATTCTCAGGTCAGGCTATACTATTATAAAATTATATGTCTAAAATAATATACAGCTCGAAATATAATTTGGCAATAGTATAATATAATTATAATCGTTTATGAACCAGAGATAAGTTATTTTTATTTTGTTTTTGCGCATAAGTTTATTAAGGCTTACAAAGTATTTAAATCATTTTAAATGATCGTTATGTTTTTTGTTACTTAATTTGAAATGAAAGGGCTATGTGCAATACTTTTTTATCTGGCAATCGCAAATTATAATTATTTATTAGTGATTCTTACTGATTACGGATAATTCTTATTAATTAGCGAACTGGCCACTAAGTATTTCCTAATCCTGCAGCCTCTTTCTAGTCCTTCTAATTATTATTATTTTATTATAATTTGTTTTCATAAGTAATATACCTACGCTTGTAAAATATGTATAAAATATTAATATTTTAGAAATAGTAAATATGTTAGAAATTGTCAAAAAACTGCCAACATAGCATTTTCTATACAAGAAATAAATCAGAGCGAATTGAATAATTAATTGAAAACTTAACTTTTACTAATAAAAATATTTACACAACGGATAAGCTATTCAATGTCTGTCTTTGTCGGATACGTTGGTAAAGTCACTTGACAGACGAAGCAACAACTTTGAATGAATAGCTTATATGTTGTGTAAATATTTTATTAGTAAGGGGGTTAGTCATTAATTATTGTTATATATTGTTTAGTAAAGTGCAAGCATTGTAATAACGTTTCGGGGTAAAAAAAACTTCATTTGAGTCGTTTTACAAGATCTATAGACGATACTTGTATTACATAGTTTGTAGTAATTCTTATGCCAGTACAATAAAGCATTTATTTGAATAGCAAAGTAATTAATAACATAATTATTTCAACATTGCACTAGCAAAAGATACTGTCAAATAGTTATGTATTTTTAAATAATAGTATTGATATTATAAAAAATATTATGGTTCCGAATATTTGTGTAAAATGTTTCAAAATTTTATTGTGGAAAACAAAAAAATTGTACCAAGCAATCCAAAACATTCCTAATCATAACATATATTATGTAACATTGTTTGCACAAGTAATATTTATAGATTGTTGAATAAATAATTTTAATAAAATAATTTTACTTTTATTTCTTCGCATTGTAACAATATTGTAGGTTATAGTGAGATTACCACTACAGGAAATGAAAGACACATAAAATGCAATGGCGATTATATTTATCCAGAAATTAAATAATGCATATAAACATGAATTAACAATAATTGTTTTATATATTTACATTGTTGACTTATTTCTCCTAAGCTTTTAATATAAGCTAAGATTGATACTTACAAAGATCTATGATTTGTTCACAGCGATAAAAAATGATTGTCAAGTTACCAGTGAACCAAATATAGATGGCGCTAGTATCTATCCAGATTTTATTATGCTATTGAACTCCTAATCTTAACCTATGGTTATTTCATAAACGGTAGCGCGTATGCAATTTAATACAATACCCAACCAAAAAAAAGAATGCACATCGACGTTTGAAAAGAGATATTCGCTCAGTATCGACTTTGTGGAGCATCATTTCTGACAAACAATATCAATTCAACAGTGATACAAGTGCGTAACATAAAACTTAAAAATTTCGCTTCTGTCCGCTTTGTAGAGCTAAAAAGACACTAACCGAATGTCTCTTTTTAAACGTCGATGTGCATTATGCATTATTTTTGGCCAGGACTGTACTATGGATTCTTGTGAAATTATTTTGATTATGGGTCATGTAGATCCTGGCAGTATCAATCTTATACCAAACGCTAGCTCTCTACCGCTATCCACACTAAACTTGTACAAAACGGATGAATATTGTACTATTATCGATCTTACAAAACTTCACCGGGTCAGGCACTTTTTTCATTTTCGACAGATTCCATAAATAATCATATATCGATGGTAACTGTACCAAGAGAAACCGAAAACTGAACTATTTCGACAGTCGCATTTTATCCATTATGTATTTGTGTGATTTAATTGAATATTTTTTGAAACGACTGAACAAACAATGGATTATACACAAATGTCAAAATAAGCTGATCTGCTAATGAAAAAAATAATTAATCATCTATCAAAAATACTGAGCTTATGTATTGTAGGTTAAGTTCAGTTAGCAGTTAAGTGTAAAACTAGTATTTTTTGACAAACGATTAAATATTTTTCAGAAGAAAATTAGAATATCCAATATAAACTTAACATAGAAACATCTATGACTTACATAGATGATGTTTAAGTGAACTAAAATTCTGGCAAGGATACATTTAAAATTAAAACAGCCCCGTACATTTGCAATTGATCGTATCTATAACGTTATAATACAGCAGACAATGTTTCTTCAAGTATATTATAAAAACTCTATATCGCATAACAAAATTCCACTACTGTCTAGCAAATTATATTATATCTATCACAATATTTCAAACTATATTTTCTAAAGAACCTTGAATTTCCTTAAGATATTATTTTAAAGATAGAAAATGAAATGGTTATGTATAATATATGAATAATATTATACTTACATAAATATTATACTTTACTATTACAAAATAATTTAATAAATAGAAATAATAATGGTATGCCGCATTTTAAACAATTAATACAATACAACTAAATTACATTTTACTTATGTAAATCACAATATTTTATGAAACATTGTAATATACAAGGAAGTATAGGTAATAATAAACCTAGACATAAAACAAAAAAAATCGACATTATTGATATGTAAAAACGAAGCATAATTGAACAAGCAAAATTAAACCTTCGATTTCATAGGTTACACATACACATAAATGTTAAGTTATAACTAAAAAGAAAAGTTTTAAGTGTTAACCAAAAAAATTGTTCAAATATCGAGTAGTTTGCTTTCATTCTTAACAACATTGTTAGGTACTTAAAATTTTAATTTTATAGTATTATTTTTATTTGTCGTATAGTTAAGGACAGTCAATTTAAAAAATATATAAAACTACTAAATAGTAAACCTTGACTGTACGAAGACATAGACGACAACTTGTATTCTCCGTTCCGATTCTATGTAATCTAAATGTAAATAAAGCTTAACATGGCGAACTTTAGCGTTGCAGTAAACATTCGAACTCTTGCATTAAACGTGTATTTTCTTGTGTAGTGAATGATGTTCAATTATGAATCGCCATCTTAAAAATGCAGAGCCGCGTCGAATATCGTCTCGTTTCGGTGTGACTGACCCTTAGTGCTTGCAATTTAAATGTCACTCAATCACCGCGCAATAAAGAAATACAATGAAACAAACAGTCAAGAATAATTTTAAAAGTATTCGACTAGTCTTGGTCCTAACCGCGACCGCTTGTATTATGAGTTTAATGTCAAATTTAATTGCCAACCCGCAGTAGGCTGCGTAGTGGGTTTTACCACTTTGAACCCGTGCCCTAGTAGTTGATCTATTATCATGCTGTTAGTACTTGAAAGGCGATATTAAAACAATCAGATCACAAACACTTTCGATTTGATTTACAAACTTAGAATTGAGTGATTGATGTGACATGATATGATTTCATGGCCCCATCATATATAAAGATAGAATCTGCCTTTTACAATCAAATGTATTACATAACATCCAAATAAAACTTAATATTACTATTATATTCTCCTTTTTAGTTCAAAGGATTTGATTCAGATTTTAGTGAAAACTTTAGTAACTGTAATTTTTGTTAAAATCTGATCAGTAGTTTAGGTGCTACGGTGGAACAAGCATACATACATTAACCGCCAAAATCATGACCCTTGTATTAGTATGTGTTCTGTCAGTTTTACAGTGGTGACCCACACAAGTGTATGTAATAAAAACTTATATTCATAATTTTAATCGAAGTATTCTGAAAAAAAAAACAAGTATTGTATCCATTGTCACTTGACCGGTCTTTGTTTAAAAGTCCTACTGGTCACCAATGTAAAACTGGCAGAAAACATACTAATACAAGAAGGGTCATGATTTTGGCAGTTGATGTATGTATGTTTGTTCCACCGTAGCATCTAATTGTGTAGGACTTTTAAACAAAGACCGGTCAACTGACAATGCATACAATACTTGTTTTTTTTTTCAGAATACCACGAATAAAATTATGAATATAAGTTATTATTATATACACTTGTAAGAAAAACTTATATTCATAATTTTTTTCGAAGTATTCTGAAAAAAAAAACAAACAAGTCCGGTCTTTGTTTAAAATTCCTACGCAATGAGAGCTCAGTTTATAATAAATAGGATCGCTTATAAAATATATATTATAATTTTCACCTCGGCAGAACCTGCGGTTTTAATAAAGAAATAAAATGCACAACTTTAATTCCAAATAAATATAAATGATCATGTTGTTTTATTTTGAACATTTTTGAGTATTGTTTAAAATTCTTGGTTTAACTACAATTTTAAAATGCGCTATACATAGACGTTTCGTAAATAACAAATGTGGAACGATCGCCAAAGGTATCTGAAACAGAAATTGCAAAAGTTATTATGTGTTCAAGGCCGTAAAAAATTCTGAGCAATGAAAATAGGATTCTGCGCTTATACAATAGTTGAAAATCGAGCACACGAGTGTCGAGTCAAATGTATGTCATATAATATGACAGCTCGATACTCGAAACATTAATTTTTAACTCTATTGTATTAGCGCACGGTTCTATTTTCAGTGCTCTGAATTTTCACCGGCGTTCTGGACTCTGGAACATATAACCCTAGCCATTATCATTCATTTCGTTCTTACGAATTGATATTGATCTTAATCACTTTTTCCCATGGTTATGCATATGACACATAAATGGAGGTTTGTGGACACGAATAACCGGCGTAAAAAAAACCTTCATTGTGTTTTCCGAATAACACTATATTACGGAGGCAACTGCTTACTATCCATTAATCGCTTGGCCTCAATTATTAGCAACTATCTACCAGATGAGACATCTACTGATAAGTGATGGGGTCGTAGGGACAGGGTCTCCAGACTAAATAAGCCATTCACGTACCGGGAAGTGGCTCCATCACCACCAGGAGAAGAAAGGCGACTTGTGCTGGAAGCGCTGCTGGAACGAGTCGAAGAACCGCGACGACGTCGTGCCGCTCTTGGACCTGGAATATACACCGTGTTAATGTAGTTCTGCGGTAACATTAGCAAAAATATCTCAATATGGTTTTGTCTTATTGCAACTATCCGTTCTATTCTCCGTTTATCCGTTAGTAACGTTGACAGGTTAGCTGAGCCCTTAGGTCAGAAACCAATACACAATGGATACTCGAGCTTGTGCTGGTGACAATAGAGTCCATATCACCTCTCCACTATGACAGCGGGCATCTGCACCAGCTGCACGGGGCTCTTGCCGTCCTTGAGCGCCTGTGTGAGGTTCAGCACCTGCCCCCGCACCACGGACATCTGCCGCTCGAACAGGCCCTTGTCAAAGCCTTTATCTTGCTGTAAATGACAATTAAATATTCTTAATAAAAATAACTTTCGGCATTTTAAAAACTATGGATGTTTGTTACTCATTAATGTGTTATAATGTGTAATATGTAATGTGTCATAATATGTTAACTACCGAACATAGGCTACTTTTGCTCGCAGCAAAATGTACAGTTCCCGCGAGGTTTCATTTTTATGTCGCACGCCTAATTAGAATAATGATGGTGGTGGTGGTAATTAATTATAATTATAATATAATTAATTATAATTAATAATAATTATAAATTCTATAATTCCCGCACAGTGGCATTGGCAGTCAGCAATAAATATTGTAAAATATGTATTGCAAACCTTACAATCTTAAGGTATGCTTAAGATTGTAATACTTCTAAGATTGAATATTCGATATCTTGCTTACTTTAAACAGCACGTGAAGTTCGTCACATAGCTCCTGCACGAAGTTCATGTCAGACAGCAACGGTAACACTAGCTCCCTGAAAACAAATAATTTCACATTAAAATATGTGACAAACATATCTTCCCATTCACAACTTTTTGTACAAATGAACACGTGGGTAACGCACGAATAAAGATGTATCTATTTCTTACAGGATTTGAACGGGCGACGCTTTACCGTATTTTTGTAGCTTCGACAATTAAGGCCCATTTGCGCACATCATAAATATAACCCCTGGGTTCAAATATCATGCCTTCTCTTTCATAAGAAGAACGAGAGAGATAACACGATATTCAAACCCATGGTTAACTTTACCCAGATCTGCGCAAGTAGGCCTAAGGCTGTTTGTCCAAACCACCGTCAACAGGACGTCAACGAGAACGAGATGACGCCGCCAAATTAAGACACATACATTTACTATGGCCGTATGTCCACCGCACGCCCGTCACCCGAGCGCCGTCAGCCCGTACGCCGAATTATCGCTTAGTACGGCGCTACCGCTAGAAATCGGCTCGAAATTGTGACGGGCTAAATTAGCGGCAATACATAGCACGCACATAACACGTACAAACGTGTCCACCGCCATCGTCACCGAGAACATAACAACAAGGTAAAAATGGCGAAGAAATTAAAATACGCCATTTATTCATTAATAGAACTTGTCGAACGTTAATATAATGTTTGTGGGATAAAGAAACTAAGAATGCATCCAAAGATAACATTTTGGTAAGAAATGCACGACATAAATGTCTTTCTGGAGTCGAACATTAAGGAGGCGGACCAGAAAATTAAAGACGCAATCAGTACAATATACATATTAATGTAACGCACAGTAAGAACAAACTGAACCACCGAGATGGTCGCGTTGGACACCCGATCGCCGTCACGTCAACTTAATCGCGGCCTGAAATAATCTCGTTCTCGGTGACGCCCCGGTGACGGTGGCGGTGATCAAACAGCGTAAGTCGTGAAATAAACTTATGCCATTCATTAGTATATAGTAACTAAAACAGCTTATACAAATGTGTTAGTGGGTGCATAGCTTTAATTAATTTGTACGCAGGTAACAACGTCTTGGGGGTCACACCTGCCGGATCTTGGCTATTCAGGAATTAGGGTTCACGAGTTCACGAGTAAATAAACCTGGGTAATCGAGCTTTGCTCGGATTTGTGATATATTTAAAAAAAATAGAAAGAATAACAAAAAAAATTATCAGGCCGGGAGGCTGGCCCACCAAATTCCCAATTTTCAATCAAAGCAAAAATTATACACACGCATACCAAACTGCCAATCGAACTGACATAATAAAATCGTAATTTTTGATATCATTGTTGCACAGCGTTGCGTTGCATGAAAAAAACATAGCCTAAAATTGCGCAGTTTCCCAGGGATAAGACCTAGTTAGATTGATTATTTCGTTTAAAGTACAGGATATATGTACTTGGTCTCATGGCTGAAGGGTTTCTTGGCCTGCGGCAGCCACGCCCAGTGGTATGGGTAGGCGCGCCACGAGTCCGGGTGCTTGAACGGGAACGCCAGCCCGTTGTCGATGGCCGCGATACGCACTTCGGAGCTACCCGTCCACTCCTGGAAATTACACACGCAAATATTATAAACGGAAAAGTTTGTATGTACGGAATGTTTGATACTCTTTCACGAAATCCCAAAATCAAAGTCACGAGCAACATCTGATTTGTATTATAGATGTTAAGGTGCGGTCGCGGAGCACGTTAAATTTCGTACGTTGACTGATCGCTACTTGTCTCTTTCACTCACGCACGAGTATCTATCGCGTTTACACAGGCAAGTGATAGGAGCGCGATAGCAATATATTCGTGCGCGAGTGAAAGAGACAAGTAGCAATAAGTTAAAGTACGTGTTCTTACAAATTACGTCTCACTCGGGCGGCTGGGCGGAGGGCCCATAGAACACTATCACTTTCGGCTTCCCTTATACATATATGACGTGGGTAGCAGTCATCTTGCGGTCATATTAACGCGCCCTAAGAGTCAATTCACACCGAAACGATACGCGACATGGCAGTGCATTTTTAGGATAGCTATTCAAAATTGAACTTTATTCATTACAGACCATAAGTCTTAAGCATAAAGTTAAAATTACAATGGCACGTCTGTCATCATCAAACGCGAACAAATATTTATTGTCACAATGTTCCGTGTGCGGAGTGCGAGTTTTTGTCACTGCTCGCCGTGATGAAGTTAACTACAATTTGTATGGCTTCGAAACAACGCTCCTAGTGGCATAAATGGGAAATAATTCGAAGCCAGCGCACTGATGAGCACTCACGGAGGGGTCAGTCATGCTGATGTCCTGGCCGGGCGCGTCGTACTTGATCAGCCAGTTGTCGTTGCCTCGGTCCGTGTTGCGGATTATGTAGTCCAGCACCACCAGCCGCTCGAACTGCAACTGGAACCTGGAAATTAGAAGTAAATCTTTTACAATAAAGGTAGGACCGCACTAAGCGGGAGCGACGCAACACGTCCCTACTAATAATACCGCGTAGTTCCGCTGCCGCGTAGTTGCGCCTAGTGCGGTCCCACCTTTAAAAACAATTATCAAAATCGGACTACTCTGAAAAAAGTTATTTGTGGTCATACATAAAAAAAATATACGCGTCGACTTGAGAACTTCCTCCGCTTTTTTCGCCGATTTAATAACATTTAATATATTATGTAAAATATGGTGTGGCTGTGTAATAGACACGTTATACGGCCGTCTATTGTGTGTGACATGTAATAGAAAATTTCCTAGACCTCACTCAAGGTAATAAATTCTTTGAAACTTTAGCTAATGCATTAGTGTTAATGAATATTGGATGGAGCTGTTAGATATACGTTTTTTGACATGCTCCCACTATAAAGGCTAGTTAATAAAGATGTAAAGATAGTGTCCACGTTAAAATCGTAAATATTACTGACTTTCTCATGATGTGGTCTGCGGGCGGGTCCTGCTCGAACCTCCTCAACCAGTAGTCCGCGTCTTTGTAGCCCTCCACGAATAGCTGGAATGAGCCACCTGGAAAGCCCATAAACATTTCATGTATATCGTTAATATTATACTCTATTTTACTGAAACGAAATAAAAAATCACACAGCTTAATATAACCTTAGGCGGCAGGCCCATGCGATTAAACCGGAGGTTCGGGAACTGCTCAGTGATGGCGCGCTTCAGCCGCGAGCGCTCTCGGTCTATGCGCAGGTAGTTGAACGTCTCCGACACCAGTTTCACCACCTGTGAAGTTAAAGAGTATAGAGCGACAGCTTGTCAAAGTGCCATAGATTGTCAGATTATACAAATAGCTGAATGCTGATTAAAGCAGCCGAACAGATACCGAACAGACGATATTGGACTGACTTTACAATACGGTATTTTCCTTTATTTTACTACATAAATGAATAGTGCTCTAGTGTGAAAAATAAGACAGTTTACAAAAGGAATAGTATGCTAAAAATCAAAATTTTTGTATTTGATGTAAGTAAACTAATTATGTAGGTTTTATACACTAATGTTTTAAAAAAATATTTCATTTGCGACATCCAAATGAATATATTTACAAAACTACACATAAAATACTAATTCTTTTTACTTTTATCAAGTTGTAATACCTACCTAATTTATTAAAAAAAACTAAATTTTTACATGTTGACGAATACCCAATTGCAATACGTAACTTTTTTACGGCGCCATAAGATGCAATGAATAATTTTATTGCCAGAAAATACAGTAGTGTTTACAATTTACTTAATAATATGTCTAGCAATATCCCGCGACAAAATACCCACAACCTGCATGCGATAACAAAAATTAAAGTGTAAATATTAATTAAATCTAGATATAATATTAATTAAATTGTATGCTATGGATTTCCGTAAAGTAACGCCTGATTCTCTTTAACAGTACTTTACTGTTTGTAATATTCCTTACTTGTGATTTCTTTTAACTACATACTTTAAAAATCAACAGTCAATGCGTCAACTCACTCTCGTCTTTGGCACTATTTTAAGTCCGATCTTTGAGTCGACGAGACTAGCGCCGGCCTCGGACAGGTAGCCCTGGTTGGGTATGAGGCAGGAGCGGCCGAAGCAGCACGGACAGCACAGCTTGTGCATCCACTTAGTCCATTTCGGGTTGAGTCTGCCGTACGGCTCCTCGTCTTTGGGCTTAAACACCCCGACAATTTTCTGAAAAAAAAAATAACTGAAAAAGAATTCTAATTTTGAAAATTTTGCCAGTTAATTATTTATATTATATTCTACTACGGGCCTACTTGACGAACCGTAAAGCACAGATTAAAGAAAGACGAACAGAGAAACAGCTAGGTAGCTGTTAGTATTTTATTTTCTACTCAGAGCGTAGATGACAACTAGGCCATATTGATACTCAAGGCCTGTTCAAACAAATATTAATAATAACAGCAGCGTAAATTGAGACTAAATGATCAATTTACATCAAAGACGTATATGTTATAGACGCGGAATGTTGAGGTGAAAACTGTCCCCACTTAAATGGCTCCACTTTTGGAGATTGTGGAGCCATTTTGACATTTGAGGTATGGCGACATCAAGATGGCCGACATTTGAAGTATGGTGAAAACCAAGGTGGCGTGCATTTTTCTTGTATGAAGATTTGTTCGTCAAATGTATGTCATAGCATATCTTTTGATTTACACACTATGGTCTATACAATCTGAGGTAAATCATTTAGGTCATATTCGAGCCGTCTCAGAGTATGTTAGTCTAACAATCGCCAAATATAATATTAGCGTAATATTAAAATATTTACCCATCTATCTATACTAATATTATAAACCATATCAATCCATCACTTACCGACTTTCAAGAAGGAGGAGTTCTGACCGATTGGAGTCGTCTACAGAAGATTTAGAGGACGACTCCAGAACACTTCGCGCCCCACGTCGCAGACAATACGTGTTTAATGTTTAATGTTAGTGTTAGTTTATTATATATTTATGTATGTTAGTCTATAAGGTATTTATAATATGGACCTATGCAGCCTGAAATAAACGGTATTTATTTATTTATTTTATTTATTTATATAGAGTAACGATTTCTTTGTTTGTATGCATTTTATAGGCGCCGTAACTATTGGGCCGATTTTGATGGGCACGAATATTTTATAGTATACCACGGGGAAAGACTGGCTACTTTTTACCCCGAAAAAGTACATTGTTCCCGTGGGATACTGTATTTACGCGGGCGGAGCAGCGAGCAACGTCTACTTATATAAGTATTATAGAAACTTATAAATATTAAATTTTGAGTCTTAAGCGATTCGCAAATTAAAAATTGAGTTTTTTTCAATTAATTTTAACTAACCCTCAAATTGTCATGCAGTGAGTGAGCCGATGAATTATAGCTATGAACACTTTCGATCATGTCAGCTTTCAACCAAAAATATCTAGATCAAAATCGATTCATCTGTTTGGGAGCTACGATGCCACGGACATACCCAATTACCCACAGACGAAGATATCTATTTCAATGTTTACAGGCAAACATTGGAATCGATATCATCACCATCCTGTCTACATTTTTAACGCCCGACGAAAACCATGAACGGTTAGACCTTATCAGTTATCAGCTATGTTCTGATAACGCTCACATAACAGTTTGTGTAACAACAGCGTAATATGGCTAGGGTCACTCGACTACAGTGTCTATAGTATAGTACGCGGCCATAAAGAATGAAATTCGAGCTTTGAAAAGCGATTTTCAGCCGGTGTCAGATTTGTAGAGCGTTTTCTCTTACGCACAGAGTCGAAAGTGGTGACAGTCCGCTATAAGCGCGTGCGAGCGAAAATTATGTGTGGGGTGTCTACGAGGGCTGCACTAAAAGTATCGGGAATGGAATATTTCCACTGTTCCTGTCATATTAAAATCTTTTTAATTTAAAACTCCTTGGTTTTAAAAATCGAATACCGTTTATTTATTTAAAAAAAGATTCTCGGTCTTGTCACAAGGTCTTGTCAAACTTGTTTAGTCGTTGAGAAAATGGAATTGACTCGAGAAAATTCTAGAGCGATGATTTATTATGACTTTCGAAGTGGTTTAACACAAAAACAGTGTGTTGACCGGATGATTTCTGCATTTGGTGATGAAGCCCCATCCAAAACCACAATTTATCGCTGGTTTGCTGAATTTCAACGTGGACGTGTCAAGCTCAGTGATGATCCCCGTCAAGGTCGTCCAAAAACTGCAGTCACCCAAGAAAACGTTGATGCTGTGCGTAAGCTGATTGAGGAAGATCGACATGTGACATACCGCGAAATTCAGGCAACTTTAGACATTGGCATGAGTCAAATACAAATAATCTAGCATGAACAATTAGGTGTAAAAAAGTTGTTTTCCCGATGGATACCGCATTTGCTCTGTGAAGAGCAAAAAGCGGCTCGCGTTACTTGGTGCGTCAGAACTCTCGAAAGATTCCACCCAGGATCCTCAAATACTGTATACAACATCGTATCAGGTGACGAATCCTGGATATACGCGTACGAACCCGAAACAAAAAACCAGTCACGAGTTTGGGTGTTCGAAAATGAGTTAAAGCCAACAAAAATTGTTCGTTCACGGAGTGTTGCAAAAAAAATGGTGGCCACGTTTGTCTCCAAAACCGGCCATGTTGCGACTATTCCTCTTGAGGGACAAAGAACGGTTAATGCAGAATGGTATGCTAACATTTGTTTGCCACAGGTCGTTTCTGAACTCCGTAAAGAGAACTGCAACCGCCGCATCATCCTCCATCACGACAATGCGAGTTCTCACACCGCGCACAGAACAAAAGAGTTTTTAGAGCAAGAAATTATAAAATTATTAGACCATCCGCCGTACAGCCCCGACCTAAGCCCTAATGATTTCTATACTTTCCCTAAAATAAAGAATAAATTGCGTGGTCAGAGATTTTCATCACCTGAAGAAGCTGTGGACGCCTACAAAACGGCCATTTTGGAGACCCCAACTTCCGAATGGCATGGTTGCTTCAATGATTGGTTCTCTCGTATGGAAAAATGTGTCAAATTTCGCGGAGAATACTTCGAAAAGCAATAAATACATTTTTAAATAGTAATGTTGTGTCACTTCCTTGATTCCCGAAATTTTCAGTGCCGCCCTCGTATCTAACAGTGGCGTGGGGTACCTATAACTCCATTCCTATCGGCTTTACTTACCGCATAGCTTTTAAAGACCCTTATCCAAATCCCTACCTATTATACAGGCTAGGGCTTCCCTATGAAGGAGAACCAGCTACCGCCACTGGTGTCTAATGAGGTTTTTCGAGAGACAAAGAGCCGTCTGGTGGCTGAAGTGGTATCGGAAACTGTCTATTATAATAATTTTCGACACTTTTCCTGCCACCCGACGGCGTCGCGGAGTATAAGTCGGGTTATTTCGTGTCAAACATCTTTCAAATGTCAGAAACAAAATAATTTATAAGCCCCTATTGAGGGTTATCAACAATTTAGTATCGGTTATGTAAGTTACTGTACCCTTATTGCCCCACTATGGCGGCTCACTGAGTTTTCTATTATTAAAAAGAAGAAGAAGAACCCTCATTTCTTTCTTCAGAAGATAATACTCTACAAAGCTGAACCCTCACGACACTAACTAAATAACACCCTCCATATGGTACTGCATACACGGTTTGGACTGCAGACGGATCTCACATAAAGATCCCGTCACTGACCGCAGGCCACGCACCGTTCCCACCCGTGCTCCGAACCGAACGTGTAAATGCGCGGCGCCGACGGTCCAATCTGGCATTTCGACAAATAAAACGTTCGTTCCGCAGCGAAAATTGGATCGGCGCGAGCTATCTCGTTTCAAAGGTTACTACTATAACAGTAGCATAATTTGGCAAAATATGGTATATAAGTTTTCGTAGTGTAGCGGTTATCACGTGTGCTTCACACGCACAAGGTCCCTGGTTCGATCCCGGGCGGAAACATTCACTTTTTTTTGTATTTAAACATAGCGATTTTTCTTTGTGTTTAAACACAATCTTTTGCAAACAAATAATAAAAAATGTTTGATATACATACCTATAACTGTGTTTACAGATGTATCTAATGTGTAGACCGGGTAATGTAAATTTTACTATAGATATAATTATAATCTCTGTAAATACTATTTTGGCGAACGACTCGAATCCAAGAGGCAATTTACATATTAATACTGAAAACAATACACTTTAAAAAAGAAATATTATGAAAAAAGTACGGGAAACCAACAGTCGTTTTAAAATATGGTATTTGAACTGATAATAAAAATATAATGTATTCTTCGTACCAAGAAAGAGAGACAACGTCTTAAAACTCTCTATCCCCGCAAAGAAACATAATCTTTGCTTCTTCTTAGTCAAGACTGTTCATGTTATCTGATTGTAAGCATAGTCGGCAAAACAAAGCACCCTTAGGATAAATTTTGTGTTCGAACACAATATGTTTCAAATTTTAAACTTATTAATTGGATTTCTTATTTTGTCGAACACGCCCATAATCGAATAGAACAGTTTGGTTTGTATTGAAAAAGCATAAATATATAACATTTTCATTAACAGAATTATTTGATGAATTTCTTCTGTTTTAAATGTACAAAAATGATAAAAACAATACCTACAATAAACTGAAAGAAAAACGAATCTACTATTGTATAAAAATACGGAATCAACCATTTTGTAATAGTTAAATGGTTAAAACCTATAGGTTCAGCTATTTTACTGCAATAACTTCACTTTTCATCTAACAATACTTAACAGAGATAACATTTAACCTCTTAGTTATTGGTCTGGAATGTTTGTTGTAAGAAAACAATAATAAAACATTGAATTAGAATTACATGCTAATTTATTTTCATTTTATTCCTAAGTGCGCGGCGTTATTCATGGTATTTTATTATGATTATGCTTATTTTCAAGACGTGGTTTTATTTTAAATAGTTAAATGTGTTGTTTGTTCATTCCATTCCAACTGTATGTTTTTCCCTTAGAGCATTAAACCAACGTTTTTCCACTATAAAAGTAATCTGATTTTCGTAGTCCTACTCTGTGTTATACATAATATATGAATCTGAATATTATTTTATTCATCAATTGAATAATATAATATTATAATCTAGAGATTATGAACGCTTCACACCACATCACTGGCCCCATGCTAAGTACCCGAAGAACTTGTGTTATAGTGACTCAACAATGGGAAGTATATTTAATACCATACATATTTTTAAGATTTTTATTACACATTTATTTTAAGGGCCACCACAGACGGCAGACGAGAGGCCGGTCGTTTCAGTTAGAACTGACGTCAGTTTGGTCTGAACGGATTCGAGCACATACACGGAAAAAAATCGCATCCGACCCAACTGACGTCATTTCGGCCTGAAAACACGCATCAGTTCGTTCTAGTTTGCCGTGAGCTACTGTCGTGTTTATTAATAATTGTAAACTCACTACGCTTGTACACGATACACGCCCGCACGGCCGCGGTTCTGGCGAGAACTGCGAGCGATTTGTCACACATGGTCCGTTCAGACTAGAATTAATGTTGCCAACTAAGTTATTTTACAAAGTTTTACTACTAAATTAAGTATTTTATTCCCTCCTTAGTAGGAATTTAGTTGTTAGTAGTGTTTTAGTAGGAAAGAGCCAGGCAGTAATCATATATAAAATAGCCTAGGTTAGGCAAAATAAAATAAGAAAAAAATGGCCACCTTATCATAATAATACATCAATGCATTGCATTGATGATTGATGCATTCGACCGTAATTTTCTTAAAACGACCCGTTTTAAGAAAATTACGGTTCCTAGTATACTTTAATTTAACGATAAAATTTATAATATAATTCAATAAATAATAAAATTTTAATATAACAAAAACTAAAATGCAGTGGTTATTTGGAGGTTTTAGGGATTCCTAAGTTGAGTAGCTTTTTTTGATAGTTTTCAGTATTCTTTTAGCAGAAAACGACGCAAATTTAGTAGTTTCGCAAGAACAGAGCTGGAACGATTCGCTTCAGTCCATCCGGCCGACTGATGCGATCTTGAAATTGAACACAGACGATACGATTTTGTTTCCGTTCAGACGGAACTGAAGGAAAACCGAACCGTATATGGTGCCCCTAATACACATCCATGACCCACGGAATAACGCGCTAACCACCAAGCCACAGAGGTCGCCGTTGAAGCTAGTTTTAGGTTTAGATATTAGAAAGTATAAACAATAGGAATAAAATTCTTACCCCTCCAGGATTTTTGACGAAGTACGAGCCGCTGGAACCCTGGTATATCCTCTCTGGAAATATGCCATTGTCGATCGCAACCTCCGCCTGCCATAGCAGCTCGGTGAACTGTGGATCGTCTGAAAGGAATACAATATATAAAATCAAGAAATGTTATGTATACAAAGAGGTCCAAATTGCAATACACAGAGGAGGAATTCTCGTAATTAAAAGTTGTGGACTGGTATGGCTCCAGCCGCAGGGCATGCTATTGCACTGCTAAAATTGGGAATGTGTTACAGCATGCACTGTCACTGGATGATGAACAGTATGTCATTGATATGTCTTGACAAGAATAGGGAATATATATATATATATATATATATATATATATATATTGTATAGAACACAAAATTTGCATAAAATTAATGATATGATACTAGACTGAAATAAAAAATGGCAATGTCTGTTGATAAATGAGCAAGATATGGGAGCTCAAAGTTTAAAATCTATCTCTTTCTAGCAAAAAGTAATGTAGTATAAGCTTTCTATGCAAGACGTGTAATGTGACGTCACATTACACTTTTGATCTCTCCATTGACTTACGACTACTCTAATGTTTATAATTTCTTGTTATTTTCAATAATATCTAAAAACTGAATGTACTACACAGTTAATCAAACGAGATAGATCTATTGAAATAAAAAAAAATATATATGTGCATGCTGCATAATATATTATGAGGCCTTAATGGCCTCAGATGTAAAAAAATTTCCTATTTTGCAACTACTCGTAATTTAATTTTTTTGCACATACAATGTTGCCTATAATCTTTTTTTGGAATATAATTAATTGAAAAATAAATAGCATAAAAAGAAAACTAAACAAGGGTAAGAAACTTAAGAACGAAAACTGTTACACTTGTGGTACACCACCTCTGTGGGTAATTGGCAGTGTGAAATATTGCAATAATTTGAAAAGCAAAGCATTTATTTCATGTTCATATAACCCTGGATAATGATTGGTGGTTATTTTTGTATTTGAAATTCATTGAAGTCAATCATTTTGTTTCTAAATAACAAATAAAATTATTTTTTTCCCTCTACACCTTCTTACTACTACTACTTACAATCTGAACTCAGTAAATCGCAAGTAAAATGCCACAATGTATAAGAGTTTTTAAAAAACTTTTTGCCACTAAAATTTCTCTCTTGAATATTTTTTAATTAAAAATTATTACTAAGCTTCACCTTTCTAGAATATGATTCTCATTACTTTCAGTACTTAACCTAAACTAATGTGAATCACTACATAGTATAAAACAAAGTCTCTTTTTCTGTCTGTCCCTATGTATGCTTAGATCTTTAAAACTACGCAACGGACTTTGATGCGGGTTTATTTAATAGATAGAGTGATTCAAGAGGAAGGTTTCTATGTATATAACATGCATGATATAGTAGAGAAACACTGCTAATTTTTAGGATAACCCATAATAACCATTTTTTATCCTTTACTTTTTACGAGAAATAATGGCTTATTTACGAAGCGATTTTAAGCAATACAGCATTAATCCTTATCCAATTAAGTACCTTAAATACATTGTGCATTTAATATAGATCAATATGGCCCGTTACAGCATGTCATTTAAATTAATATTTTCAAAGATATTACAGATTTAAAATGTAGGTAGTGTATTTCAAAGATCTAATTGAACTTTATTCACTACACAAAAAGATACACGTTACATATTATGACATCCTACTACTATTATAAATGTTATAGTTTATGAGGATGGATGGATGTTTGTTTGTTACTCTTTTACGCAAAAACTACTGAACAAATTTCGATGAATTTGGTTTGATAGTAGTTTAGGCTCTGGATTAAAACAGGCTACGTTTTATCCCGAAAAAACACAATCTTCCCATGGGAGATACTGTATTTACGCGAGCGAAGCCGCGGGCAAAAGCTAGCAATATACTAAAAACTTGAACTACTATAATATATATGATACTATGAGATGAGATCAAGTTTCTAGCATTATTGAAATGTAAAATATACTTGTTTACAACATAAATTACCTTTAAAAAACCTAGCCAGGAGCATGTTTATGGAAGGTTCTGTAATTAGCAATGGGTCAAATAGGTTTTTGAAGTAAAACTTTTTTATTTCTTCGTTGAGACCGAAATTTCAAAATGTCACATCATGCAGTTTGCGACACGGCACGATTTTGAATTTTAAATGAGTTTACTTCTACAACGATATTGTTAATATTGTTGAGTATATACTCTATCCACATCAAAAATTACTTCAAAAGGTTCGTCAGATTTCACTCAAAATAATTTGCCTAGAGAGTTTTTAGCATAACCTATCAGCATCTAAACTTACAAGTTTCTTTAAATTATAGTTAATGACAGAATATAAAATTACCTATAATATAAAATCAACTATATCAACAAGTATGGAGAGCCGCCGCTGAGATGTAACATTATTATTATTTTATGATGCCAAAGAGGAAATTTATACACAATCTATTTGTATACCAAATTTCATCCATTTATATTCATAATTTCAGTAGTGAGCTGTTAGAAGGGTAGACAGACACAGCTAAACTTTAAGGGACAATGGTTCCTTGTAGTACTATGGAACCCCAAAAACACAGTGCAAATACTTTGTATATTTACTACCATTTATTTTATATTACAATGTAATATGTACATAAATAAAGAAAAACTTAGAAACTTAAATTTAAAAAAAAAAACTCGGAAATTTTAATTAAAACACAATTTTGATGCATTAATAAAGTTTGTATGGATAACATATCCCATATCACTACAAAGTATAAAAGAAAGTCACTTTTGCTGTGTGTCCCTATGTATGCTTAGATCTTTAAATCTACACAACGGATTTTGATTCGGTTTTTTTTTAATAGATAGTGATTCAGGAGGAAGGTTTATAATATGTATATAACATGCATAACATAGTAGAGAAACACCGATAGTTTTAGAGTTATCTAATGTCATAAGGAAACAAATTTTTTCTCCAATAACACTATTCCACGCAGGCGCATCCGCGGGCAAAAGCTAGTTATAATATATAAGGTAAATAGTATTGCAAGGCTCAAAACTAACACTCAAAGAAGTTCCACATAGTACAGAGAGCATAATATGTTTGATAAGCCAATTAATTTCAAACACAAATGTTTGCTAATTATTTTTTGTGTTTAGCAGTACAGTTATATCAAAATTCAAATATTTACTGCAATCATAAGCAAATTCCATATTATTTTCAATTTTGTATTACTAATCACAAATCACAGAAAACACACACCAAGAAATGTGAATAATGACATTTCTTTATCTGCACCTAAGTTCACACAAGTTTTCAAAATTATTGACTTTCTTTAATCTAACTTGAAGTATAATAGCAATGAACAATAAACATATTACATTAAGCAATTAAAATGAGCGAAATGAAAAGTTTTCATGTCAAGGTGAAGATCATACTTAGTCTTCAATTAATGGATTTAATTAAAATAATATTGATTTTAAGTTTTCTAGAAGTCATACGATCATACGTCTGTGTTACAAGAGCAATTCACACAGCTACTGTAAATAATACATGTAAATGTGTATATGTAATTAATTTTACGACGTCAATAGAAGATTGGTACCTGGGAAATGGTTGAATGTTACGTCCAAGTCGCCACGGCCACCGAGCAGTGGCTGCGACTCACGGTTGACTCCTGGTGAATCCAGGTTTCCTTCGAACCCGACCTCTGGCACTAAACAAATGTCTTCAGCACTACTTGATAAAGATACCACGCCGTCATCGGGAGGCGTAATCGTTGTGTTGTTGGGTTTGTCGAAATCGAGATTCAACAGAGTCTCTTCCGTACTCATGAGTAATGTTAAGAAATCTCACTCTATCGAGCCTCATTTAATTCGTATGGTGTTTTTCTTTGTTTCACAATCATTTAAAACAAACACTTTGATTCATTCAACACCGTGAACATCACCAAAGATAAATGGAGATGTCAAATGTCAAATTTGACACAAATTACTATGACGTTGACATTGAATGATAATTAGTCCAAAGACAATTGCATTTTTTTTATTTATATATGTGATCGGCTTATAAATAACTATTTGCTAGCGTCAAGTTAAAAAGGCGGGAAATAGAACTTTCGTTTCAATTTTCAACACCGTATGCCTATATCGTCAAGTCTCAAGTCTAGTCAAAGTCCAAATAAATAGTCAGTACAGTCCATGAGTCATGTCAGTCGATAAAATAAAGTGGTAGAAGCTTTACTGAAAATTCCTAGGGAGTTTTGGCGGCGACACAAAATAGCACGTTTTTATAAGTTGTACCACTTGCCCACACTTGTTTACGTTAACGAATATTTAATGGTTAATATTACACATTAAGAACCGAAATAACACAAATTTATAAGGAGTACAAAATCCACAACGTCACCCATTGTATCCCCGGCGAAACTCAAAATCAAGATTAAAAAGAAAAAAAATATCATCAAAACATACGATTTCCTATAAATGTTTGGTAATTTAGGCAATATCGTGTTATGACTATAATGAAATAATAATTAACTAACAATAACACAGAATACTGACACATTTATTGGAAAATATCAATACTAACACGATTTATATTGTCACTATTCAAATTTTACTAGATTACTCTATTTGAAAATATTCATTCAGTCCTTGAGAATCGCTATAACCACTGTATTGCTTTTTACTGTTACCGGCACCAGAAAAACCTTCTTTGCCAAATTGACCTTTATGGCGATCGTGATGGTAATATCCTTTGTCAAATGCTGCACGTCCCCCAATTTTAATACCTGCACCTTTGGCACCAACTTTCTTGATCACACCGCTAGTTTCATCATCTTCGTATATTTCTTTATCCTTTTTATATTCGTCTTTGTGATGTACCCTGTGGAATCCTCTTGTTTTGGTACCTTTTTTATATTTCCTCGTTTCGTTGCCCTGAATTCCAACACCATTTTTTATTAAACCTTTAATGAAGCCATAAGCATCGCCATCATTTTTTGTACCAGCATCATGGGAAGCGACTGTTTTTAAATAATTTTTGAGATCTTCGTAATCATAACTTTGTTCAGCTCCTTTTTTGTTGGAATTCTTCTTCTTAAATCCCGATGCTTTTTCTTTAACATTTGCTTCGTCGTCTAAATAATAATCGTCGAGATCTTCATCTTCGACTAAATACAATTGATTTCCTAGATCCAATTGATCGCTATCTGAATCTAGGTCAATAGGAGACGATTTGGTGCACAGAAACAAAATCGGAAGAATGATCAATTTGAACATGATCTCGTTTTTTTTCTCTTGCACAATCGAGGTAAGTTGCGACACTGACATACATGACAATCGTAGTGTTTATATAGCCTTCTTCGGAACAAGGCTATATTTTCAGATGAGTTAAGATTTTGTTACGGATTAATAGTGTTAATGAGATTTGACATAAAATCAAGGCTGACTCATCTACCCAAAAAATCTATAAGTTAGACTTTGACTAGACTTGCGCTCGTCATATTGTTAAGTGGAAAAATCATTCATTATTTTGGGTTAAAAATTATATTATAACACAGGTCATTAATGGATGATATCATGTCAATTTTTATAATTTTACGTATGTTAAGGTCAATAAAATATAATACACTAGCGGACCCGACAGACGTTGTCCTGCCGGGCTGATTTGTGAATCTAAAGCATCCAGTGCGCCACCCAAACGCATACAATAAAATTTATTCAAATCGGTCCAGCCGTTTAGGAGGAGTTCAGTGACATACACACGTACAGTAGAATTATTATAATTTTATAAATTATAAAGATAATATTATTGTAATAGACAATATTATAGCTATACGTTGATGAAATATATACTTAACTATTTAGGTACCTACTATCTTCATAACCAACTCATAATATTAGATTAACTAAAATAAGCAAAATAAGTTACTTGAACTTGAACCTACACTGAAAAGTTACTAGAACTTCATATTTGAGTACATAATTATTCTAACAGTTCGAAATCAATCAACTTTAAAATCAACCGAATTGATAGTCGAAGGTACTTATTTCCATAAAGTAGGTAAGTACCTAGTTTTGAAGTTTCATAATTTGGTACTTTATTTAACACTGAACCCTACAAATCAGATAACAATTTTCCAGTCTGTCACGGTAAATTATAAATGTGATTTGAGTCATTCATCCAAAACGATTCAAAATTCAGGGTCGTATGACTCGTACAATACTTTTAATAATATAATATTTTTAAATATATATACATAAGCCACATGCGAGATGTTAGGCCCCGTAAATAGCGTAAAGACTTTTTGACGGAAGCCGCATAGTCCGCAGCAAATCGCCTCTTAAAAGATTACCGCCGCCTATGGTCATTTGCAGGCTGCAATACTGGAGGAATTACAAGTGTGCGTGGAGGTCTGCCACAAGCTTTGGGAGGTGGACCTCATATTACACTCACCTCAGCACACGCAGCTCACAGAACATACGTTATTCCACACCTGTCGGTATGGTATAATTGGTATGGCAGTGGCATCTGTGATCTGTCCAAACACACTAGCCGTGTAACTACATTCGTGCCGAAGCATAACTCTCCAACGGCAATATTTTTTTAATAATATCTATGAACGTTTCACACCACGTCAATTTGTGCTAAGGATCTGATGAACTTGTGTTACAGGTACCGGACAACGAGAATTATATTTAATACTTTTATACTATACATACTTATATTTAAGCCTTTCTTTTATAAAATACACACATTTAATACACATCCATGACCCAGGAAAGCTTTTTGTTTCCTGGGCGGGATTCGAACCCGCGACCTCTAGCTTGAGCGCCAATGCGCTAACCACTGAACCATAGAGGTCGTCAAAATTTTGCTCTCCTTGTTTATGGGACAAGTACATAAAATAGCGAGAGTCTAGAACTTCTACAGTTCTAGACTATAAGTCCTATAATGAGGGATATTAGATAACTTAAGTAGCTCAAGGAGTAGACTGACTCAACGAGTAGACTACTAAATTGCATCAAAGTGAAAGTTCGTGAGCATGACGTATGAAAGAATGTTACTCTGTCACCCAAAAACGATTGAATGGATTTCGATGGGTGTGTTAACTATTAGTTAGGCTCTAAATTAACACATAGTCTACTTTTTATGCCAAAAAGTACGGTGTTTCCGTGGAATCGTGTATGTGGGTGGCGGTTATACGTTCGGCTATATATATATTATGTATAATCCCAAATCGATCCTTTTGACATCAAAATGGTGACCTGATGATGGGACTCTTGAGGAATGGAGGGAACTCCTCGAAATTTATATGAACACATATGGTGATTTCGACTTTTTCTGAAGTAGGTAGTCCAAGCATATGCTACCAAAAAGTAAGATTTTGCTCCAAGGTATATACCCTGGATCCAAAAGTAGGTACTGAACAGAACTTCTTAGTCTTTAAAGATACGCGTTTGGAAATTTCGGCATTGTTTAAAGAACTGCAAGCATATACCACTATGTAACTTACAGTAATCATCATCATCATATTATTTACAATACCTAATGGAAGCTTGGCGCGTATTCAATTATACATTCGATCGTTTATTTTAAACGTTGTTAAAATGTATTATTAATAATAATTTAACAAATATCACTAAAAAGGAAAAAATATTATTTTTGAAAATGTTGAAGTCGGTACCAGCAAAGTTGAAGGTAATAAGATCTATAATTGTTTTATCAGGATGTTGTTCGTGCTGGTATCGACTTCAAAATTATGAAGATTTGAGTAGAGAAATAGTTACATTTTTAGCCGAATTTAATAGGGGAGTTATTTAGAAAATGAGTTTTATTTATAATTTTTTGTGCTTTTTTAATTTGGAAGTCGGTTTAATTTTTTCTTTCAGTTTGGTCATGATGTTTTTATTGACTCGTAGTTTATATTAATAGGATCTTTTTTGCAACTAACAATTGAAAACATTAGGAAATTTAGGAAAAGCATCTAGCAATGAATTTGTTATAAAACAAAATGTTCTTTGATATTCATTTATTTGACTACTGTACAAAAATTCGACATCACCATGTAAAAACCTAACAAAATATCCAAATTATTAGCAATACATTAAAATTATAAGATTCAATGATCATCACTATCATCATCATCGTCGTCATAATATTCGTATTCCTTTTCGTGCCCACTGCTTCCCTTTTTACCGTGCTCCTCGTGGTGGTTATATTGACTATCATGCCCTTCTTCACTAGAATGACCAGAATTTGCCTCATCTACATGGCCCTTAGCATGGAAACCAGACTTTCCAAAATCGCCCTTACTGTACCCACCATCCGAATGTATACCCTTCTCGTGACTACCTTCTTCAGACCCATGCTCCTCCTCTTTGTTACCATGTTTGTTGAAATGACCTTTCTTATCGGCAACATCGTAGAAATCATGGTCCTTTTTGAACTCATCCTTATGGAACACCTTGTGGTACCCAGTCACATCCTCACCCTTGCTGAAGTGCGATTTCTGTCCATGGTCCCCACCTTTATAGCTTTTTCTGCTTTCGTGGTGATTTCCATAAGCATCGGCTTCATCGTGATGGGCTCCCTTTTCGCCTTCGACGCCTTTAAAATATCCTTCTTTGTGCTCCTTATCGTAACTTCCAGAGGCACCCTTAGCATGATGATCCTGGGAGTGGTATCCCTTGCTGCCCTTTTCACCGTGAGCCGCGAAATGTTCTTCGCCATAGTCACTACCGCCACCGTCTTCGTTGGCATCGTTGTGCAAATATTCTCCAGAATCTTCTTCAGAATCTTCATCATCATCCTCTTCAGCGTCTTCGATGACGATGGCCTTAGAGGCAACGTATGGTAACGGTACTGGTGCTAGGTCATAGGCTTCTATCGCTTGAATCGGCTGGGCTATGGGCAGGGGTGGTGCAAACGCATGAGGCTGCTGGTACTGATGGGAGCCAAGCTGAATCAGGTTTCCTGGACCGCCGTTGTCGCTCCTATATATGTAGCTCGTGGCAGGGGCATACCCAACTTGTACCGCCGTAACACCGGCCACCACAAACAAAATACTCAACGCAGTCTTCATAGTTGTTTCCCGATGGACCGTTTGTGCTGTAATAATTTCATAACCTCTTGCACAATATTTATATCAGAGTTATAGACAAGGAAAGGACCGTGAGTGTTCCAATAAATCGCGTAGCCATGTACCAGTTCGTGTTGACGAGGTTGTAGGTGACAAAGAAGCTAATAATGAAAAAATTGTGTCACAATATTTACAATTAGACCGCAGAGAAGCGTGAAATTCATTGTATTAAAAAACCTAGGCACTTAATTGAGTCTTGTGGTAACAATTCAGTAAAAATTAGTGCGGTACAAATGATTAAAAAAAATGGTTATTAATTAATAACCATAATATTCTAATTACCTACTTCGATCATATTATATAAACATGATCCATGTGTCATAAAAATACGGGTACTTTACTTAATAAGTACTTATTTTAAGCAATTACTGAATACTAATCATTTTAACAACCCGCAAATAAATAGTGCCTAATATTAAGCAGTAAATAACACATACTTATATACGTAATATTGATTTTCCAGTTACTTATGTACCTACACCAAGCTCCTTAATCTACATGCTCTAAGCTAAGCACCCCAAATACTAAAGTAGGTTGGTATTTACTACTTAGTACTTACTACTTACTCCTTTGCGCTCAACAGAAATTGAAATAATCATCAGTGAGATTACATATTATAAGATAATATTGTGTTCAAATATAATGATTTAAATGAAAGCGAAGGTGTCATAAGTCTTTGTGCTTTTCTAGTATGAAATGATTCTAGCTAATCGCTATTGCCTATTCGCTTTGAAGAGTTCGAGCTATAATTGTAGATACAGGCATGTAGAGACAAAAATTGACCACAAAGTACTCTACTTCTGGGGTTATTTGTGACAGTCGAGGTTTGATATTTGACATATTCACATTTTGTTATTCCCGCATTGGAACAACAGAAAATGTTGTTTCCAAGTTTGGTTACGACAATGCAGGTCGATCACCTGATTGTTTGACAAGAAAGATGAGCCATGCGTCGGATGGGCATGTAAAAAGTCGCACCTGCGCCTGATCTCTCGCCAGTCGTGTCGGTTATCCGTCCCACTGGGTTACGAGAGTAAAGGAGGAAAGAGTGCTCTTGAGTACTGCGCACACACTTGGGCACTATTAAATAACTCCTGCGTACCGTCACCGAAATCGGTGTAGGGAGCTATTATTCACTTTTTGACATTTGCTTTCCGCAGTTTAATTAGTCCGCTAATAGTAAAGTTAATTGACAAAATCTTTTGAATACTCCAGTGAGGTTTTATCTACGGAAAAGTTCCTAGTGAGTTGAATTTTTGTATATTTTATATTTTATATTTTATACCTTTATTACAGCGTTGTAATGACTATTTGAAAAATCGACATTGATATCGTGCCGGCTAAAAAAGTTATTAAGGTCAAAAAGTCACGAAAATCAAAAGTTTTTCGCAAATATCTCGCGACCTGTTGCTCGGAGGTCAATAGAGGTCAGTATAAAAATTGTTTGTCGTAAAATTATCTACAAAAAATTGCTTTTGCATTTTTCTGTAAAATTGACCGTTTTCGGAGTAGAGCGCTGAGAAAGAGACTAGTATGCACTCACATACGGTATTGTATTAAGTACCTATATCGTACACCAAGGCGTAAACTCTATTGCTTTATTATAATTCATGTTTGTGTCTTAAAAACTTCTATCTGATACTTGAGCGTCTTGTGAAAAATATACTTATACTAGCTGTTTCCCGCGGCTCCGCCCGCTTAAATATACTATCGAGTATCCCGCGGGAATACTGTATTTCTGGGGATAAAAAGTAGCCTATGTTTTAATTCAGAGTCTAAACTACTGCCATACCAAATTTCATAAAAAAACCGTTCAGTAGTTTTTGCGTGAAACGTAAAGTCCTTAAATTGTTTAGTATTTTTTTTTTATAATTCTTAAGTAAAACAGGTAGTGTAGTTTTAAGGGCGCAATTACAAGTTGGGTGTTTTTCGGTCGATTTTGCGATCAACTAAATCCTACAAAACTGTTGCATATTGACAAAAGCAAGTGTCAATGTCATTTTTGACATTGACAGATGTCATGAAGTAAAGCCTATTTAGTTTATTTTAGTTGGCCAAAAGGCTATAAATATTGTAGACGTATATTATTGTGTTAGGCGCACCTCATATGTAATACGTAATCAGTGTTAAGCACCAATAAAGGAGAATATAAGAATTGTTGCTGTATTATTATCATCACCACTCAGGCACAAGAAGGACATACAAATCAAGAGGTCGTAGCCCGCTACACAAAAAAATGAGTACTCAGTTTTTTTTAAATAAAAGAATATGTATGTAACTTTAACTAAAAATAATTTATATTTACAAAACATAACAAAATTATAATAACTAACAACTTTAACACATTAATGTTCGATTTGGTATCCGTAGCTCTTGCTGTGATAGTGTCTGATCTTGGATCCGAATAGGCCGCCTCCAAGATGGGAATCTTCATCACTGGTGTTTTCTTGCTCAGCTGCTTCTTTGGTGTAATCATTAATTTTTGCCACATCGTCATCATCAGCTGCTGTCTCATATGTGTCTCCGTTTTGGAATCCTGCGTCCGATTCATATTGTCCATCTGTATACTTTCCGAAGAAGTTTTTGATTGGTTCATCGTTGTAAAAACCTTTATTGTACGGGTCTTCGAGGTAGTATTCGTGAAATCTACTTCTCTCTTCACCTTTACTTTCATCTTGATCATATTTGTCGCCATTTTGTTGGCCTTTGTCCCCAGACGCTTTATACGATTGTATTTTTTCTGGTTGATAATCCCCAGCCCCACCTTTACCATATTGGTTGATCTTATATCCTTTGAAAGCATCATCGTCGTTATCACTATATTGCTTCTTATTGTACAGTCCATGGTCAAATTTTCTTAGCCCACGCATGTAGTCATCAAAAGTGCGATGAGCTGCATAATCTTTAAAGATGTTCCCGTAGTCTTCATCTGCTATGCCGTCTACTTCATTTACATTCTCTTTAACTGGAATCACTCGTTCGTCTTTATTTGAAGGTGCATTTAATCCATCCTTTTCTTTAGCGTAAAATGGGCCGGCAGCTACGGGAATAGGCGCTGCGAACGCTTTGGGTTGCTCGTACATTTTTGATAGCTGTTCCATTACTTCACTTTCACCCAACTTTACCACTTTCTCCTCGCCGTCGTTTTCTTTCTTATAGATGAATCCTGTAGCGGCTGGTTGTAGGTCCGATCCTGTTGTGCGGACCATCACCATCCTTTCGACAGTCTCATGCATTTCCATGCAATAAGAATGCGTTACGAGTAAAACAAGTAAGGGACTTAGATGCAGCATGGTCAACGGTTGGTCACAGAAATGGCGTTAAAGGTCAAATTTAAACATTTATATAACGAAGACAAGTAAGTGTACGAGGCTATTCATAAATGGCCTGAATCTCAATCAATATTGTGCAATGATCTTCTGTGTCAATGATAATGAAAAAGTTATAATGATTCGGTGCATTACTACGCGTTTTGCGATACTACGAACATGTTTTGCCAATGAAGGACGCTTTCTTATATCGCTTATCGCTATATTATGTAGGTACAATGAAGTACAAAATACTTAATAAGGTTTAACAAATTGTATTTTTCATTACTTATAACTTAAAACTGCGTATCAGATGTTATTAAATAAAAGAAGATGAACAATTTTGACGACCTCTGTGGCTCAGCTGTTCAAGCCGGAGGTCGCGGGTTCCAATCTCGCCAGGAAACAAAAAGTTTTCTGTGTTCCTGGGTCATGGATGTGTATTATATAATAAAAATCTTAAATATAAGTATAGTATAAAAAATATTAAATATTTTTCCGTTTTCTGGTACCCAAGGCAACACAAGTTCTTCGAGGATTTACCACGGGACCAGATTGACGTGGTGTGAAAGCGTCCATAGATATAATTGTAATAATTATAAATCTTAGGTAGTTTTTTTAATGTTCGCACGCTTTAGGAGACCATTAGGTACTTACTAAAAAGTGTGCTTATTGTTAAATGCTTGCAACCTTGTTATTATAAAAATTAAATGAGTTTTCGATTTTCGACCGCCTTTTGGTAAATAAATATGTAAGTAGGTACTGTGACTACTGTGGCTGGGACTATAATATGATCCGGAATCCGGAAGGCCGAAAAAATTCAAAGCATTGAAAATAGAACTCTGCGATAATATTGAAAATGGAAGTTTCAAGTGTCGAGCTGTCATATATGACATTGACATTTGACCCGACACTCGTGTGTGTGATTTTCAACTCTGTTGTATTAGTCCACAGTTCTAATTTTACTGCTCCGAATTTTCACCGGCGTTCCGGATTCCGGAGCATGTAGTCCCAGCCTTAGCAGGAACCATGTTTGTTTGTATTCCATCTGAGCTACAGCGCCCCCAAACGCACACACAGTCCCTACTCGCAATAACCCAAGTCCCAACCACTTTAGCGGGTTGTCGTTAAAAAGAAGTACTAAAACATAGAAGGAGTACTAAAATCGAAGCCGTGTAAGCAGCTATCTGTCTCACAAAACGTCAATCGCATAATAACCATAATAGTGAAAGAGAAAGCAAATCAAAGTCTTTTCGTTTCTGCTAAGGTAGACTTGGTGTTGAAGATACTTTGGAGTGCATTTTTATGACGTTGGAATTACTACTTTATGGCACTCATAATAAGTGTTAGCATGTGGGATAACTGATAAGGAGCGATATTTTATGTTTATTTTCATACTAATAGCCGGGTCTCTATGCTATATTTAATTTTTATTACTCTGAGGTTTGTCGCGCGACGTTTTTAGTAGGTACGTGTTTAAAAGAAGCTTAAGTATAATACATAACTTTAATTTTATTCTAACGACTAATTAGATACAATATTTTGTTGGAGACCAATTTCTGTAATTAAATTACAACTAACATATAAAAAAAATACATTTAAAAAACGATAAATTTGCAATCAGACTAAAAGTTTCCCGATATTAATTACTTAACTCTTACATAATTAGCGATTTTTAAACACAGCGTTAATAAATTTTTTATGACTTCTTGGTACTATATTTTTTGTTATTTTCTTCGCTATTTCGTAATCAAAATCTATGAAATTCTCTCTCTTGTAATACTTAAAGTTTTGAGGAATTTCGTTTATTTCAGATTTGGAGATTATATTATTTTGTTCGTTTTCTGGTACGATCATTTTGTATGACGCTCTATGACCATTAATACTTTTTAATCCAGAACCATATTTGTGAACTTTTGCTGGCATATGAATATTATACCCATTAACTACAGCATAATATCTTTTTTCTGAATCAGTTTGAGTTATCTCATTATGTCTGATTATTGAATTTGGCGATGGGGTTCCTTTTTGGTTGGTATCAATCACATTTGATTTCGTAACTTGTTCCGTTGGTTCTTTGGCTATCCCATTATTATTTCTTGTATATAATTCTGTTTTATAATTTTTGAGTAACCTTTTATCTTCATCATCAGCATTAATTTTATCATTTTTAACATTACGTCTATCCAGCTCGGGTAGCTGATGTTGTACTTTCAATGAATCGTAATCATCGTTGTCTTTTTGAACAAATGGATTGTTTCCAATGTCATTTCTTTTCTCGTCCTTTTTCGGTAAGTAATTTTCATTATAATGGGCTGGAGAGGTATTTTCAATGGGTTTTATGTTCAACGTGAAATGTGAGTCTATATGACGTTGGTTTACCAATTTCGTATTTTTCTTGTTGTGCGAAAGATGGTTATTGTGTTTAATCATCTTTGTTCTTGCATCTTCATTTGAATCCCTAAAGTAACTGTTATTTGTTACTTCTTCATACAGATGATACATGAAAACTGGATAGACTAAATAAAAGCAAACCGCTGCTAGCACCAACTTTAAGTGATGCATCTTCAATGATATAATTAATACTGTATAGGAAAATGCTGGGCAATATTTAAAATAGTGATAACTGTTGTTATTTTAAATATTTTGATCTTTAAACAATACATGCATTGTTATTGTATTTTGTTATGTTATTCATTTCAATAGTGCCGTCATTTAACTTTTACTTACTTTTTCCCGCGGATCCGCCCGCGTAAATACAGTATCTCACGGGAACACTAAAGTTTTTTGGGATAAAATGTAGCCTATGTTTTAATCCAGAGCCTAAACTACTGCCATACCAAATTTCATCAAAATCCGTTCAATGGTTTTAGCGTTAAAGAGTCACAAACATTTATCCATCCTCACAAACTATCACATTTATAGGTCTGTAATATTTTACAGTAATTATTTCGGATAGCATAATATTTTTGACAGAAATTCTGAGCACTTAATTAAACCAATTAGCAAGTAATATCGATACAGCTATATAAGGGCTCTTGTAATATCAGTCATTCCACTAAAATATTGGTCATTTGATTCTATACATACAGATACTTAAATAAAATTGAAGTGTCTGTTTGTAATTTAAAATTAACAGCTTTTTACTTAATGCATATGAAAGTAGGTATATACGGTACTTACAATAAAAAAATATTTATTTTTAAATTATGTCTGTCCGTCTGTCTTTCTGTCTGTATGTTCCGGCTAATCTCTGAAACGGCAGGACCGATTTTCACGGGACTTTCACTGGCAGATAGCTGATGTTATAAGGTCTAACATAGGCTACTTTTATTTTAGGGTTCAGTGTGCGGAGTTCGAGTTTTTGTCACTACTCACCGTGAAGAAGTTAACTACAATTTGTATGGCATCGAATTAGTTACCATTGTTTGCCACTAGGGGCGCTGTTTCGATGCCATACAAATTGTAGTTAACTTCTTCACGGTGAGTAGTGACGAAAACTCGCACACAGCACACCGTTTAAAAAAATAGGGTTCCGTTTCCGTTAGTTCTATGCAAACGAAATTGCGGTCATCAGCTAGTTAATGATAAAATTATTCCGATCATTGATGAACAACACTATCTTCCAACATAATATTGTTTACTTACAACCAGAATGAAAACAAATCGAAGATATTCTTAATCTGACCGACAAACGATCGACACAACAATGAAAATTAACGTTTTAATCATAAATGTAATTCTAATTGAGGCATACACAATAATTTCTGATACAAAAATACACGTGAATGAAATAGAAAACAATGAAAGTGTAAAGTATCCAGAGCTTAAGCCAGAGGTAAGAAAGGGTCACACTTGTAAAGAGTTTGAGAAAATAGATGGCTGCAAGATGAAATGTCATGACGAACCTGCGAGTAAACCTATAATACATGTTAAAAGAGGCGAGAAAATTAAAACCAATTTGAAAGAGCCGGTTGTGCATTTGAATTTGGACAGATTTGATGAAAAGTATAAAGAACAGTATCTAAAGAATAGAGGTCTGATACCAATAGCAAATAAGACATCGGCAAAAATAGATTATGGGAAAATAGCAAACTATTCACATGCCGTTATTAATCATACAAAAATATCTTTACAAAACACCACGAGCATAACACCAATAACTAACAAAACTAATTATGAGATAAAGAAATCTTCGAATATGGAAGGTCCAGCGAGTACAACAGCTATCGACCGTTACAGCTATGTTGAAGAAAATATATCAAATGACAAGGGAATAGAAGATATATTTAAACAATATTTTAGGCCTTTGAGGTCACCAACGGAAACTCCCGCACGCTCAAAGCATCCTTTACGTCAAACATTTGATGCTTTAACAAAGTTCTTAAGCTTTTTGCCATTGTTCCCGAAATTACCTCCATCTAATTTAACTATTTGGTAGAATTCTGATGTACGGGACTTTAATATTAATAGTTTGTAAATCAATTTCAGCATTTAAAATTAAAACTTTTTGCGTCCAAAATATTTTACATTTGTTTAACTCCATAACTCGACGACCTCTGTGGCTCAGTGGTTGAGCGTGTTGGTGCTTTAGCCGGGGGTCGCGTGTTCGAATCCCGCCGAAGGAAAGAAAAGTATTCCGTGTTCCTGGGTCATGTAATAAATATGCATCAATCTTAAATAGGTATGTGTATAGTATAAAAGTATTAAATATATTTCCGTTGTCTGGTACCCGTAACACAAGTTCTTCGAGAACTTACCACGGGAGCAGATTGACGTGGTGATAAGCGTCCATAGATATTATTATTATAACTCGCAAGTTACCTTACTTACTTAGTTACTAATGTTTGTAATTGAATAAAAGTTATTTTAATTTTTCTTGTACCTACTTTTATATCCTGTACATCAACACTATGTTATAGAATCGATTCCTCATGGATCCCATCATCAGGTCTCCACTTTGATATCAAAAGGACCAATTTGCGGTTATACCCTTTACATCAAAAAAAATTTTGAGAATCGGTCCACATACGTAATCGTCCAATAAAAACTATAACCCGACTAGGGTTGTAGTTTTTATTGGACGATTACTACACCGCAGTGGAGTAATCGTCCAATATAATAATATATATATATATATATGTTATATACAGCCGAACGTACAACCGCTTCCATTTTTGGAAGTCGGTTAAAAAGGTATAGTTTTAAATTTAAGACGATAGTATATCTACCAGCTAACCCAGCAAACGTTTTTCTGGCATCTAAATTATCACTCATTGGTATATAAATATAATTTTTATATAAAAACTACAACCCGACTGCGTAAATTATATAGCCTATATGTTATCCGGGCTATTATTATTACGAATATATTGACACCTCATTTATTTAAATCAGACCAGTAGTTTAGGTACTACAGTGGAACAAACATACATACATACATACTGCCGAAATCCCTTCCTTTTGGCTTCGCCGTAGTTGGGTAAAAAAATAGTTTACGACCTCTTCTCGGACCTACCGAACAAAAAGGAAAAAAAAGAACATAAGCCGTTTCGGAGGAGTTTGATTACAAAAACTGTGACACGAGGATTTTATATATTAGATTACAATTTATGTAAGATAGAATAAAAGTAAACAATTGCCAACAATTTTTCACGTTTATTTCAAGCAATATGTACACATATTGCACAATAATAAAAAGGTAAAAAAAAAAGAATTAAAATCAACTTTGACAATGAATCTAAATCAGTTACCACTTACCTACCATAGTGCATGTTATATCCTAAAGGATCATAGTAAGCTGGGTGCTGTGATTGATCTACGTAACGATTGTAGTCATTAGAACTGCCTTTAATGTAATTGCTGCCTTCATTGTTTCCTTCGTGATTACTCATGAGATGATCTTTATGTTTACTCAATGAATCTTTTTCTTCACCTAAGGCGGCTGCTGCGTGAGATTTCAAAAATGCCTCCGACCCTCCTGAATGCATCTTTGACGCGCCATCTTGCTCCGTTGCAGATTTTTTATTTGTATTGTCGAAGAATTCGCTGTCTTCTTGATATTCGTCTTTATGATACACTCTACGGAAACCATTTTTCTTTTCGCCTTTGTCAGCATTCATTTTAAGCATGTATTTAGAATTTTTATAATTATCTTCAGCGCCAAACTTGTTTGCGAATGTGTCTAGAAAGTCTTTATATCCGTTGTATTTCTCAGCATCATATTTGGACTTAAATCCTTCACTATTTTTTGCTTCGTTGGATTTATGATGATTTTCAAATTCGTTATTTTTGTTAATACCGTGATCTTTGTTTGTTTGGACATATATTGGGGCAGAATTAGTCATAGCTATGTTATAGATTCCAGAAGGGGCATTAGTTAAATGGCTGTTCTGTGCTTCCATATTAATAAATGGTTTGTTATGATGAAAATCTTTTTCACTCTCCCACATACCTTTAAATGTTAACAAATCTTCATTACTAACTTTATCCATGTAATTTGGAGCATGTGAAAGAACTGGTTTATTGCCGACCATATGGTTGTTTGGTAATATCGGTGGTATATAATCATCTACATATTCATACACGGGTATGATCTTATCGTTTCCGTCCATACTTCTACTTTTATTATTTTCAAATTCTGTTTTAAACATTACTTTTTCATAATCGTATGGAGAATTATACATGTATGGCCAATCCTCATATATGTACCTATTGTCTGTCCTTAAATCCTCTGCATCTACTTGAAATCCGCCATCGGAGTACATATTATTAAGTTCACTGGCTGTAGCTTTTACATCTTGTACTTTCTTGTCCTTGCTTTTACTTATTCCATTGTGTGTTTTCTTCTTCTCAACTTCAACAAAACCTTTACGACGCTTACATAGTCCATCGACTACTTCAGATTTAAAATCACACATTCCTTTACCAATCAACGGTTTGGCATAACTTTCTTCTCGCTTCAAATTATCAATAGTTACTACTTTTGCTGGTTCATTGTTTCTTTGACTGTAAATATATCCTCTCTGTATGGGTTGGATGTATCCAGATTCCGTTTTAAGCCTGTAAACACTCTTTTCGGATCGCACGTTTGTTAATAGCAGTAAGAAAATAATACGTTTCATTTTAAACGCGGCATGTCTCAAATATCAGTAGCGATTGGGAACGATAAATGATGGTCCTTATATTTATGCGTAGTTACGCCCGCTTTGACTGTTTAAAGACAATAGTTTGCAATGTCCTGTGTTGCATTAATTGTCATACAAAATATTTACATTTATGAAATATCCGCCTAAAGCCGACCCCACCGCCGCTTGTCGAAAATCAATTAGACAAGGTTTACAAGCCATGATATAGGGCTTATAGCGTAAGCCGTTGAGTATTCTTCTAACACTTGTGTACACCACAACCACTTTATTAATGTCCCACATCGTTTTTCTATGAAAATGAAGGAATATGTATATGAAAAACGACGATTCCCTAAAGACAAAAAAAAAATGTTGACTGTTATAGAAAGTTTCAATTCAGCGTCATCAATATATTTTTTTTAATAAATTTATAATATCTCGGGAGCTAACATTTTAGTAACATTATGGTCGTGTTTAGACACAGCGGAAACCGTGCTGTTGAGATCCGTGCGGATTGAGCGCGCGCAGCTTATTACAAAGGCGTATTAAAACGTTCACATTTAACCGCGCGGATTATGAGTAGAAATCTTCAGTAGTTTTACTTATCATCTATGGTAGAAATCGCGCGTATTAGATCCATATCTATTATATATTATAGAGGTATATACATCGATAAAATATTCGTACTTATGAACCAAACATACTTAACCTTGCTCGGTAATAAAATACACAAGTCGGATATTAATTTAAATAAAACATATCGATCGGTTTCGTTAGTTCCGTTAAATATTTGGCTATACCAATATTAATGCCGTTTGAATATAATATAACTACTACGTTAAATATTCAACCTTAGTTGGTTATGAGACGTTGATGTAATGATTAATATTATTACAAAAGAATTGTGTAATTGTGAAGACATAATGTATGAACGTATTTGTCGTTAAAACCTATAATATTTAGAGTCTATACTCTATTGCAACTGTAGTTTATAAAAAGGCAAACCACACCTGGTTAGCTCTCACACGAGAATCTGAAATATTCAGGTGACGTACCTACTTCTTTGCTATTTCTGTAATTTTAATTTGTTTAAATGTTCCCTGGTGATATTTTATGGTTATACTTCTGTTTTATAATTTTAACTAATTGAAAAAGTAATAATGTAATTATAATTGGGAATAAATGTGGAAAGCTACTATTGTACAAAGTATAATATCGTCTGGGTTTTATTTCTACCTGTTATACATATTGTTTTATGATTTGAATCGTTATAGGCGGCACTAATAATTATTAGTGTAAAAGATAAGATAAGTCACAAATGGTTTTAATGTTTAAAGTATCTAAACTCTAAAGCATATGTAACTACTTTAAACCTTATGTAATATAATAATATCAAGGGATATGTCATTACTCATTAGTAATTATTGTGTTGTTAGATTAATAGTGTTTTGCAAATAGAAAGTGAGTCTTTTATTAAATTTCATAGCTACCCACGTGTTGTTTTATGTTATTTCCGAATTAATAAACAATTTTGACTAATATCTTTGTTTTATGTTTTGAACTATGATAGTGTTAAAGATCTTTTTAGAAAAATGGTATATTTATATCTACCTACCTTTAATTGCTTGGTTAGGTTGAGATAAATGTATTTGCTATAAAAATTACATGTTCCAATTGAAATATCAGTACTTAAATTCCTGGTAATAGATTATTATCAGTTATTAACTAAATATTAGTATTACTATAAGTATAATAAAATTATATCAGTATCCTGATCTGACATAATATTATTTGTACAATAGTTTTTTATGTTGACTTTTGAAGTATCAGCCATTTGAGAATCAATCAATAAATTCTATATTTTTACAACTATCACGCGCGGTTTCGCTGTGTCTGAACCATAACAACAACCTAACCGCGTGGTCACTGGTCAGCTTTCAGAATTTTTCAGCAGTTAAAGGAATTAGCTCGTCATTGGCTATGTACAGAGTGCAAGCCATATATAAAAAAATGGAATTAGCTGTCGAATAATAATAAAACAAGAAAAATATTTTTAAGTTCTTTAATAGATTCAGACATTCAGACACAAACATTTAGAACTTTAAAAATTTGCACACAATTTGTGATACACTTGTCGAGAAAAGTGTACAAAAATGTCAAATCAATAATCTAATGACATTACCATTTTTTTGCTGTGAATTGAGAATTACGTTATAATAGTATTATTAAAAAATGTTTATGATATATTTTTTTATGAGAAAATATGATATTTTTTGACCATCCAAAGTAGTTTCTATTTTCTAAGGCCTGTTTTTTAATACAACAAAATTTTGTTTAATGAAGTTTGAATTTACATTTTATTTAGGTACCTACATTAATAAAATATTTTAAAATGGATTTACATTTTAATAATAAACTGGCCTTCCACAATTGCAGATATAATATGAACTGCAATAATAATATGAAGATTCACGTGATACAATAATAAATGAAGTTACTACCCCCTTATTCGTCTTATTTTGCAAGCCTTTATTTTCCAAGCAAATATTAATGCTCAAAGTATAGATAAGTACACACTTATGATAGCTGTAAGTTAACATAAATAGGGTTATATCCCTTTAAGAGTATTTAACAATAAGTTTTTATCGAATAATTTTTGAAAATTCTAGAATGACTAACATTTATTTTGAACTACGACTATTACTATGACATTTAATTAAAACAGTGACAGTCCAAGTAAATGGCATAATACATAATATTCACTCGGTATAGGAATTGGGAATTCATACTATTTTGAAAAAAAAAATCTGCCATGTCACTTTCAATACCAATCTTACATACTTCATACTAATCATGTTAAGAAAAATTAATTTCTCCTCCTAAATGTATTCGACAGTTGAGATAATCTAAATATTCACAAAACATCAACTTCATTTAGAATTTTTCACAGCGCACAACCTTTAAGAACGTATTTACTAAAAATATAATGAACAGGGTTTTGTTGGTCCGAGGTAAAAAGAAAAATTTAGACACTATTTTATCACCAGTAAACATGCAGTAAACGGAATTTAACCACAGATTTTTGATTTTTTAATTGATATTAAGAATTTTCCATACTTTTTAATGAGATATTCAATTGTTACATGTATAAATTGCCAATGTGTCACTGGTAGTAAAATAGTTTAAACTTTTAATATTTTTGTTTACATTTTAACCTCTAAGTTTTAACTTTTAATAGCTAACAACTCTGCTACATTTTATTAAATATAATTTTGCAATTTTTCCCTCTTACAATTTGTTTACTTTAATTTAAAGTAAGTATACAAAATTTACATGCAACTTTTCATTTGTCGAAAACTCGTTATGTTTGAACATAAACATATTTATTTTCTAATTTTATTATACTAATCAGTTTTGCCAAGAGACGCCCAAGACTAGATAAAGGCACACACCTATCGTACCTCTATTGAACAAAATACTAATATTTGGTTTAAAAATACTATAACATAATAGGGGACACTTCATATACCAGTATTAGTAACTAAGTAACGATTAAGATGGCATTTAAAATAAACAAAGCAGACTAAAGATAAATTATTTCTATCTAATTTGACTATAGGACGGTAATCTTTAAAAGATGATTTAACTTAACAAAATTAATCTTAACACAAAATGCGACACTAAAATATTGTAATAGTATTATTATTTATTTTTTATCTGTCAATATTATCTTGACAAGATTGTGACAAAATTGAAACAAATTGTTTATTGCGCCTGTATTCGTTAAAAACATTTTTTTACTTTTTATAAGCGCAATAGTTGCGCAAAATCTGTCTGTACTCGCTGCAATACTGCAACATATTATACTAAAATAGAATATATGAAAATAATTAATATGAATAGAGTATAATGCATACAAGCCCCTTTCACTAGATAATTTCGATATACAATATAACATAATTAAAATCTCTTGGCAATTTATTATGCTAAGTTAAAAAAATATTTATTTACTTAAATATATGTATTTTAGTTATTTTGAGAGCTTCATTTCTTAACACGACAGGAGATTTCGTATATCTGAAACGATAAAAACTTTTTTATTTGGTCCATATAATTTTATTAGAATACCCATTTGTTCAATGTTAATTTTTATCGAAAAAAAAATATTTAAATGTAAAGAAAGTATTCAAAGAAACTTGGCTTTTTTTAAGTATACATAAACGTAACTCATGTTTTCATTTAATTAGAGTAAGTTTTTTTTTTTATTTATATATGGCATCGACTTGTAACCATTTGCCAGTGTCAAGTTAAAAAGGCGGGACTAGAAGGAATAGAACTTACGTTTCAAGTTTCAACACCGTATTCCTATATCGTCAAGTCTAAAGTCTAGTCAAAGTCTAAATATATAGTCAGTACAGTCCATGAGTCATGTCAGTCGATTCAGTAAAGTGGTAGAAGCTTTACTGAAAGTTCCTAGGGAGTTTTGGCGGGAAAACAAAATAGAGCGTTTTTAGAAGTTGTACCACTTGCCCACACTTGTACACGTTAATGAATATTTAATGGTTAATATTCTACCAATATTACACATTTAGAACGGAAATAACAAGTTTATGAAGATATACAAAATAGGTACACAACATCACCCATTGAAATCCCCGGCAAAACTTCAGAGTAAGTATTTGTTTTTCAAACTCTGGTAATACTGTAAACTCTATGCAACGATCCGTTATTTTATAAGAAATAACTTTCCTGGTTTTCATTATGATCAAATTGAATGATATATGAACGTTACTTATTACTTAAATATTTACTGGGACAAGAACCTCTTTAAATTAATGAAATTAGACTAATTTAGTCTAGTAAAAATCTAGTAGGAAGTAAAATAATAAATACAACATTTAGTTTCTCTTTCGAAACAATAAGACACGTCAAACGCTTCAGTTATACTCACGCGTTCTGCGAAGACAAACATAAAAAATATATAATCACCATACAGATTACATATAATATAAATATATATAAAACTGGAGTGTCTGTTTGTTTGTGTGTCACCTCAGGCGTCCAGCGACTGGTTAGCGAGAGACCCGTCCCACGCCGCCTCCTTGTGGAGCGCTGCTTGGCGTTTCTTCTCTGTAATATAAAAAACGGATAAATATTATTTTATGTGTGGTTAAATATGAAGAATTGGCATGTTGACTTATTTAGAAAAATAAATCAAAACGGAAACAGATATTTTAATTACACGTTTCTAAATTAGCGCAAAAAAGGCCACTTCAGTCGTGACAGGGGTGTCACAACTGTTACTGCGTTCCAGACGGGTGTTAAGAAGAAAATTTTGTTTATTTTCGTTCACTATATTCATTGTTCCTAATTGATTGTCAGTTGTTAAAATCGCATTAAATTTATTAAAATAATCTGATTGAAAATTTTAAATATTATATATAAATTACTGTTATTTTGCTAAAAACTTTTTAGGAAAAATGTTTTCCTCAAAACGTAGCGTTTTGGATAACATTAACATCAAATGGATAACGTCAATAGCAAATGCATAGACAACGTACGAGTGACGAGAGTGTCGTCATTCAATCTGATTCGTGTTTGAGTGAACATGGCGGACTTCTGTGTTTGGAAAGATTTATTTTAATAAATAAATAATTAATGTTGGATTATAAATGAACAATAATAATTTTTTCTAAATATTAATCATACTTTCGTAGTAGTTATTATTATTTTTATAGTATACGGCGCTCAGTAGGGCATTGACCTCACACAGTTGATTTCAATTGATATCATGAAAATTATTTTGAAATAAGCTGTGAGGTCACCAACATCAGTGTCACATTATTTCGTATAATAATTTTTTGCGCGTTTCATAATTATTACTGATTATTTTTCTGCCTAAACGTATTTATACGAGCAGGAAATCATAAGCTCAAAAAACGTTATATGCCCTTGTCTAGTAAGCCTTTTGTGAGAACGGACGGACAGTCCTTGTGTAGGGTAACAATCTAATTTAGTAAGGGTAACCCTGATTGCGTGGGACACCAATACGCACGCACTGTATCCAAGCAAACAGAATTCACATCGACCTTTGATAAAAGATATTCAATTAGTGTCGGCTTTGTACAACATCATCACTGTCACACACTATCATTATGATATTTGTCACTGCATACCGAAATAAAACTAACTGTCTTTACCATTTGCGAGAGTTCGACAAGCCGACACAATCCGAATATCTCTTTATGAAAAGCCGACACAATAATAATATCTATGTACGCTTCGAATCACGTTAATCTGGCAACGTGCTAAGCAGCCGAGGTAACACGTTGTGTTACGTGAACTTTAATACTATACATATATTTAATGCTTGTTTTTTCCCGCGGCTCCGTCCGCGTGAATAAAGTATCACACGGGAAGACTGTACTTTTCCGGGACAAAAAGTAGCCTTTGTGTTAATCCAGAACATAAACTACTACCATACCAAATATCATCAAAATCCGTTAAGTAGTTTATGCGTGAAAGAGTAACAAACATCAATCAATCACATTAAAAGTAATATTTAGTATACAGTACGTACGGTATGACGCACCAACAATGAACAAATAAAGCGTGCTGTGACTAGACCGCGACCTAATCACAAATTAAACAAAACTTACTGCGCCTACGCACTACTTTAGCGATGCAAATTTTAACTAGTAAGTGACGGACAAGTAGTGACTTGACTCCCGCGGAAAGTACTAAGTGTTGCCGAATATTTGGCAGCCATATAAGCAAGCAATGCGCTTCGGCCAAGAGACTTGCCGAATATTCGGTATTCGACCAAATAACTATTAGTGGCATCTCTAGTTGGATATTCATCCATCCTCACGAACTTTCACATTTATAGTAGTAGTAGCATTTTTATTATATTATACACATTATTTGTTCCTTCGGCGGGATTCGAATCCGCGACCTCCGGCTTGAGCGCCAACGCGCTAACCACTGAGCCACAGAGTTCGTCAAAATAACTTTTTATACCAAAGCCGATCTCTTTTCAATGGTCGATGTGCATTTTTATTGTCCTAGTACTGTACCAGTGGCGAAAGCTGGTTCTCCTTCATAGGGAAGCCCTAGTCTGTATAATAGGTAAGAATTTGCATGAGGGTCTTCAAAAGGTATGTGGTAAGTAAAACCGATAGGAATGGAGTTATAGGAACCCACGCCACTGTATTGTACACACCCCTTGCCGCGGTGATGAGGCGGCGTTCCTCGGCCCGCTCCTGGCGCGCCGTGCTGAGCCGCACGCCGAGAGCGCCGGACACGAGACGCCGTGCCAGCGCCGTGCACGTCTCGGGCCGCTGTCTGGAAATGAGAAAAGGTTATTTTATTTATTATATTGTTCGGAATCTATAAGGCCGGGGAAAATTCGGAGTACTGAAAATAGAACTCTGCACCAAAAAAATAGAGCTGAACAAACAAGACGTGTTGAGTCAAATGTCAATGCCATATATGATAGGTGATCGACACTTGGATTTTTAACACTATTGCGCTGACTTCTATTTCCAGCGCTCTGAATTTTCCTGGGCTTGTCGGCTTCCGGATCATATAGTCCCAGCTTAATTCTTGACCGCTATTTTGCAACAAGCTCTTTTTTGCCAAACGCGAATAATTAAATATAATTGAGCTGGTTAAATTTTGTGATGTTACTACTCAGTATTTAGCTCTCATTCGCTGACCGGGATTAAAAATCAAAGTACTTATATATTTAAATTTGCATCATGAACAAAAGCCCGATCGATATAACTTCACACCTATACGGTTGCAGGAGCTCGGCACACTTGTGCGACTCAACGTATTTAAACAGAATTTGGACGTCATGACGTCACAACTCAGTATGTCCCTGATTTTCGCTCTCTAATTTCATTGATCACTTGTATATCTTACTTTGGCGACTATCTAGTCAATGTATTTACACTTGTACACTTGAACCCCATGTATCGACATAACCTCTCACCTATACGGTTGCAGGAACTCTGCGCACTTCTTGGCCTTGTTGCGCGACTCGAGCGTCGCGGCGTGCAGCGGGCGGCAGCGCGCCAGCGACCGCTGCGTGGACAGCACCTCGGCAGCTGAAATTGATGACAGTTACCATTAGCACGGCACATCATTCTGATAATGTGGTAGAGATCTAAACAATAACCTAACCAAGAGGATGTTAGAGCGAGTCTATGGAGGGTTCCGTCACTATCAACGCGCAACAAAAAAAAAATCAAAGTTATTGTCCGTTTTACGCAACCCATATATTTAACCCAGGGTTAACTTTTACCCAGATCTGTGCAAGTGGGCCTTATTATATTATACACATCCATGACCCAGGAACACAGAAAAACTTTTTTGTTCCTTAGGCGTCCCCTGCGACCCGCGGCTTGAGCACCATGCGCTCAACCACCGAGCCACAGATGTCGTCGATTTTATGCAGGAGGTGTTTTAAGAAGGTTACAACATCCAATACTTTTCACACAACAAGCGAAATGTCCCCCCTAACAAAAGACTAATCGAACTCATTATATATAAATAAATAATTCTGAGATAAACCCAGCCTTATTTAAGGTAAATTGATTTATTTAGGCTTCCTAAATAAGTAAATTTACCCCTAAAGCCGAATCCTTGTTACTGTTTTCATTACAGCACGCTAAAAGTAAGCTTTATTTGCAAAAAATGAACTGGCATAAATGGTGCGTGACATTTTACCCCAATATGGCTCGCTCGACCTTCAACGACCTTCGGCCAATCGTCTTGCCCCGTTTAGCAACGTTTGACTGTTTAACATTCAATACATCATTATCATCAATGCATTCACTGTTACCAGAGGTCCGCTAATAATCCAAATTCGATCATAATTCATATTTTCATTTTTAAGTTTCAACTTTTTCAGGGTTCATTTGCTTTCTCTTTAGTCCCAAAAAAATAAAAAACGTAAATACTAATAATTCTCAAAAACTAATTTTTGCTCTTTTTGACCTTAAATATCTACGGCTTAAGGCATTTTTGGGCAACAACCGGCCCGCGGGCCGAATCCGGCCTGCGAGACATTTTGAAAAAAACCCAATAAAAAATATTACATTAGGTACTTATACTCACGGGAGTGACAGTGATGCGGCAAACATCAAATCCTTAGATGTTTGCCGCCTCACTCTTTGATAATCGCCGCCACTCGGCTTGCTTGATCAAATTCTTTGTTTGAAATGAGGTTTGCAGCCTCACGGGCGACACATCAAAAGATTTATTGCTTCTCAATTATTCTAAACTTGTTTATTCCAGATTATTCCTTCATTTTGCCTATATAAGCGGGTGGATGGCCCGAACGTTAGTTCAGATCTATTTGATCTACCGAGGTGATAACTTGGACAAGCAATATCCTAGCGAACTGCTCGAGCCGTCAACTTGCTTTGTAACTTTGTGTGCATCTTGAGTGGTTACTAACTATAGTTTGCTATTAAGTTTATTGAACTAAAAGTAAACAAAAATGATATTTGGTGGAAAGAAACGAAAAGTAGATACAGAGGGTCGCCAATTTCAAGAAAAATGGACTGAAGAATTCTTTTTTATTTTGCACAATGCAATGGTAAGCCTATTTGTTTGCTGTGTAATGAATCCATTTCAGTAATAAAAGAATTAAATATAAAGAGGCATTACTCAACTAAGCATGCTACGCTGCACTCACTGACAGGACAATTAAGAACAGATAAAAATCAGAAGCTTACCACAAATTTGGAAAAACAGCAACAAATGTTTCATAAACAAAGAACACAACTTGATAATGTTGTGAAAGCTAGTTTTATAGTTAGCTCAAAATTGGCAAAGGCATTAAAACCATTTGCCGAAGGAGAATTTATCAAGGAGTGTATGTTAGAAGTTTGCGGTATTTTGTGTCCTGAAAAAAAAACTGAATTTAAAAAAATTAGTTTGTCAAGACGAACTGTTGTTCGACGTATAGAAATGATGGCTAATGATATAAAAACAACATTGACTGACCGTATGGCTGGTTTTGAATCATTTTCCATAGCATTAGACGAGAGCACCGATTTGTCTGACACAACTCAACTTGCTATATTTATTCGAGGCGTTGATAAGGAGTTCACTGTTACTGAGGAATTGCTTGCTTTACAGCCGCTAAAAGGAACCACTACAGGAGAGGATATTTTTATTGAAGTTCAAAAGGTATTCACAAGTTTTGACTTGCCATGGTCAAAATTAATTGGAGTATGCACTGATGGTGCACCTTCTATGGTTGGCTTACGTAAAGGTTTCATCGGAAGTTTGAATGAAAAAGCAACAGAATTAAATGTGCAAAAAGATGATTTGATAGTCCTTCATTGCATTATCCTCCAACAGAACTTGTGTTCTAAGTCCATTCGACTCCAGAATGTAATGAATGTGGTAGTAAAAACCATCAACTTTATTCGATCCCGAGGGCTTAACCATCGTCAGTTCAAGGCGTTTTTGGATGAAATATCAGCTGAAAATAACGACGTAACATATTATTGTGAAGAAGAAGATGGCTGAGCAAAAGGAAAATGTTGAATCGGTTTTACGAGCTTAGAAATGAGATAGCAGACTTTATGAAAATAAAAGATAAACCACTATCTGAATTAAGTGACCCAAAATGGATATGTGACTTAGCTTTTCTGGTCGATCTTACAGGTTATTTGAATGATTTAAATTTGAAACTTCAAAAACAAGGACAGTTAGTAAATGATTTGTACAGTCATTTGAAAGCGTTTCAGATCAAACTACGCTTGTGGGAGTCACAGATGCTGTCTGGTAACAGTTACCATTTCAACACGCTCTCTGCGTATGAAAATATTGCTTACGTTCAAATATGCTGAAGAACTTAAGGTACTGTCGGAACAATTTACGAACAGATTTAGCTACTTCAAAAACATGGAACTGTTTCAGTTTATTTGCTACTCCTACAAAATGTAATGTACAAAATGCTCCAATACACTTACAAATGGAGTTGATCGAGATTCAAGAAAACTCACGCCTAAAATCAAAATTTGAAGACGTAGAGTTGTGAGATTTCTACAAAAAATACCTAGAAAAAGACGCTTAGAACGCTTTTCCGCAGCTTAGAAAATTCCCAAGAATATTGATTTGTGCGTTTGGCAGTACTTATAAATGCGAACAGTTCTTTTCATTGGTGAAAGTTAATAAATCAACGTACAAGACTGACTGACGATAATTTGGAAAATTCTTTACGTCTTTGTATCAGTGGAATTAATCCAAATATCGATGGATTAGTTTCTTAAATTCGAGCTCAAGTGTCTCATTGATTTCGGTGTAATTAACTTTCGTAGTTTGTAACAATTGCAAATTAAACGATTTAATTATAATGTACCATTTTTTTAATTTCATTTTGTTATTTTAATAAATCGTACTATAATAACATTGTCGTATTATTTCATGTCTAATATCTATCGCAAAAAATATTATCACTACTTTAAAATGCACTAAGTACCTTTAAACGCGGCCCGCGAATGTATTTGCACGCTAAAGTTTGGCCCTCAACATGTCAAAGGTTGCCCATACCTGGCTTAAGGTATCCTACACGTTAGTATTTGTGACATTTGTGACAATATTATACTTAAATAAAGGTTTGTACAAAAATTCATCTCATTCTGTTAGATTACTAAATAAATATTGTCTATGGAATGTGAAAGAAATATTGACAATTATGTCAAAACAACACCTACTGTTGTTATAATATACAAACAATGGTAGCGAGTACGGTAGTGTGTATCTTTTTTTGATTAATTTTGTGTTTCTAAACATTATTTAAAAAAATATTAGCTTTCTGCACACCTTCCCCCACACAAACTTTAACTACTTATGCCAAATTTCACACTCCTCCGTCCGCACAATTCTCGTGAAATACAATATTAATATTAGGTCTTTACCTATGAAATTGCCGTTTTGTATGAAAAAATTTCAACGATTTTTTTAATGCCTTTTTTATTTGTATTAATCGAAGTAATGACCCATGCAATCAATGCATCTTTGCTAACGCAGTGGTAGTTTATTGATGCCCTTCTTAAAGAAATCAGCTGGACGGGAGGCAACAAATTCTTCAAAGGCATTTTTTACTGCCTCTCGGGTATTGAATTTTTTTTCCTTTTCCTTTTGAAAAAATTTTTCCCGCCAAGAAGTTATCCAAATTCTGGAAAAAGTAGTAGTCTGTAGGCGCAAGGTCTGGTGAGTAGGGCGGATGACGAGAGCTTCCAACCCCAGTTCTTGCAACTTGGAGACCGTCTGCTGTGCAGTATGAGGTCGCGCGTTGTCGTGCAGGAGCAGCGGAGACGAGCGATTGACCAATGCTGGTTGGAGATGTGCCAGCTTCTTCATCATTGTGTTCAGTTCTTCCCAGTACACATCTGCAGTAATGCTCACCCCGTTTGGTAAGAAGCTGTCATGAATTACACCGGCGCTAGACCACCAAACAGTGACCATCATTTTTCTAGGGGTAAGTTTTCGTTTAGGGCATTGTTTAGGTGCTGAACCAGGATCCAACCAACTCGCTGAGCGCTTGCGGTTATCAAACAGAATCCATTTTTCATCGCAGGTGCAGCATCGCTAACAATGCGGTTCAAAATTCCTTCATTTGTGTGTCTGTTGAGCAGTGCAAGGCACGTCTCGACGCGTACTTTGCGCTGGCGATCATTGAGTTCGTGGGGCACCTATTTGTCAAGCTTTTTTACCTTGCTAATATGACGCAAATGGACCAATATTGTTTTGACGCTAACGTCGAAAGCTGCTGCTAATTCAGCCGTAGATTGTGTATCATCAGCTTCCACAATGGCCTTTAATTCGTCATTGTCGACCAAAGTCTTCGGACGACCGCGAGGTTCATTTTTCAGGTCGAAATTCCCAGAACGGAAGTGAGCAAACCAATAACAGGTGGTGCGTTGGTTTGTAGTGTTAGCTGCCACGACGGTACTCATATTCCATAATTACTCGAATTTTTAACGTATCCATGATGACGAAAAATATTGAAATGCGATGAAAATGTAACACTAATCAATAAACAAATGACTACTTTTGGAAAAAGTATTCCATGTTTTTAAAATAAAATTAATTTGAAATTAGAATTCTCAGCCAAACAAAAATTATTTTGATTTGAAATGGCCAGTACTGCAGAACGGCAATTTCATAGGTAAAGACCCTATTATAAAGAAATACTATACTTAAAAGTTTTTGCTTAACGTATAATAATATACAATATAATATTATTATGTACATCATAAAGTAATATAATTAATTGTTCTTAATTTTAAACAAAATTAGTTTTGCCTTAAAGATTAGATTAGTAGATAGATTTTTTAGACTATATTACGTGAAAACTATAAGTAAGTAAGATAACATTTACTTATTTTGCTTCAAAAAAAATTTTAGTTCATAACACCTTCGCATTGTTTAGATTTATTGTACAAGATAAAGTGAAATAATAGCTTTGATAATGTATGTAAATTTTTCATGATAATATAAATCATGAAAAATGTATGTAAATATTAAACGACCGATACTAACCGTTAGTCATACACGTTTATGGATACCAAGTAGGTACTACTGTCATAAGTTAGGAATACGCAGATAGCAGTTAGAATACAGATTCATTATATTTAGATATTTCATTGAATATCTTCTTGGGATTAAGGTTTCTGGAGTCCACAAAAATCCATTAAAATCCTGCAACTATTATAAATGTGAAAGTTTGTTAGGATGGATGTATGGATAGAAGGATGGATGTTTGTTACTACTCTTTCACGTAAAAACTACTGAACGGTTTTTGATTAAATTTCATATGGTAGTAGTTTAACCTCTGGATTAACACATAGGCAACTTTTTATCGCGAAAAAGTACAGTGTTCTCCTAGGATTTGATTTAATTCATAAAAAATTAAAAAATGACGTATTTAACGCGGGCAAAAGCTAGTCTTCTAGAAATATCTTCAGTCTTTCATTGACGAGCCATTCAGTTGGAGATCTGAGAAACAATGACCTAAACACTAATCAATGAAATCCACGAAATCCAAAGCTACGCCTGATCCATTACCGACGACTCCTCACATCGCCACGAACGGCGACGGTCCCTCTCGATCCCTTTAACATCAAAACATCTATACTAATATTATAAAGAGCTACCGTTTATCCCGAAAAAGTACAGTGTTTCCGCGGGATACCTAATGTACGCCTATATAATGTAAAATCTAGCCGAATATAAGACCAATATTCCTAATAGTGGTCACTATAAAGTAGGCCAGGGGTCGGCAACCTGCGGCTCTTTGAATGTGGAGCTGCGGCTCTTTAGTACTATACGCAAATATTGTTTATTTTATAAAAAAACGTTTGAAAATCGTTCTGAATCGATGAACGAAGATAAGGCAACATTTCTATCTCACAGCCACTTCGGCTGACTGGTTGCGGGAAAAGAAGTTGTGGGCGATGCGAAGTGGAACCTCCGCCTGCGGCCTCGCGCCTCAATTACGCATAACTCGGAATTCAGATGCAATAAAATTAAATATAAACAACATAATATTATGTACTATATTATTTTGTACCGACGTTCTATTTTAGACTGTTGATTTTATTGTATTTTATTAAGTGTACATACAGTCTTTCGGGGTTTCAAGTTTAACCTGTAAAATAGTAAAAAAAAATCCTCGCTCGCTCCGCTAGCTCGCATTATAATTGTTTCTATGTAGGCTTTAATGCGCTTCCAACCCAAGACAGTTTAGTGTCTTCACCAGTTCTTATGAACAAATAGATTAGTTTTTTATAAAAAAAAACTTTATTTATGCTAGAATTTATTTATACATTGTTGGCAAGAAAAAAAATTGGGGCTATGCGAAAACTTGGAAATTTTTAAATTATTTTTGGCTCTTCCGACTCGAAAAGGTTGCCGACCCCTGCTCTATACCAATAAGAATGCTTAAGAGCCTCCGACCGACCCACGCTCGCGGTCGACGACCGAACGTGACGCAACACAGATCAAGTAGGCCGCAGTCCACACCGGCCGGCTTCTTGCACAAACAACACCGCGGCATACTTGTTTAGCCCGAGGCTAGTCTTATGGTAGGCGACTTAAGGCACAGATTAAAGAAAGAGGAACAGATAAACAGCTACATAGTTAGCATTCGATTTGATTGCACTGCTACATGCATACGGTGTGTCCACAATTTGTGGAAAAATTGTTGGCCATTGAAGTGTGGACCTAAAAATTTTCAAAGAATCGATTTGGATCGTTCTATAAAAGCTGTTTCTCTGTACGTAAGAGTAGTAGGTTTTCACCGGCTCTGCCTCGAAGGCAGACCCGGTGAACACGGTTTGCTCCAGATTTTCGGCGTTCGATGGGCATCACCAGCTAAAAAAAAAAAAAAAGTTTGGTGTCAAATTGGGGGTTTTCGCCCATGCCCGATCGATTGCGCTTATCCGCTTTTCAATATCTCTAACGGTTACAAAGATAGACTTTTGCAATTACTAGGTTCAGTAAGCTCTATTCATTATTACTAATTACGTCATGCAGCGGTAAACAATGGACGGTGATAAGCTTAGGGCCATTAGTGGTTAAGTGAAACAATAATGGTATTGTAAGTGAGTCATTTTATTGGTAAAATAACACAATTTCAAATCGTTGTTTTGTCAGGAATCGAGCAGATGGATCGTCTAATGTTAAGCGATTTCCGTCGCTCATGGAAACTCGCAACACCCTACTCTGGTGTTGTAAACTGCGTTCCCAGTCATAAAAATCCCCAACCCCTCTTGGACCTACGGTAAATCCGCACTCACACAGCGATACACAACGCAAGCGTTATTTCATATCGGTTTTCTGTGTGGCCGTGGTATTTACCCGATCGAGCCGGCCCATTCATGCTGAAGCTTAATCCATGACCAGGAACACAGAAAAACTTTATGTTCCTTCGGCGGGATTCGAACCCGCGACCCCCGGCTTGGGCACCAACACATTCAATCAACTGAGCCACAGAGGTCGTCATTACACTTTTGTTTACACACCTGTACCCTTGACAAAAAATTTTGAACAAATAAATATTCACTAAAAATATCGTTGTTGATTTTTCGCCTCGCTTTATTTATTATAGAGTAAAATGAATTAAAGTAAAATGATACATCAAATATACACTTACTTATCAGAAAGTAAATTTTTTACTAAAGATTTTAAGCCATTAAAAAAATCTCTAAAAAACATCGATGTCGATTTGATCCCCTTGGTTTAATTATTATTATACAGTAGAAGGAAATGATATAAAATGATACTTCAATATACATTTTTTTAAAAGTGAAATTTTTACTTGACAAAATTTTTAAAACAAATTACCATTATTATAATCATAGAGAAAAAGGAATTAAACTAAAATGATATTCAAAATATACACTTATTAAAAAGTAAAATTTTTACTAAAGATTTTAAGCAAATAAAAAATCTCGAAAAAATATCAATGTCGATTTGTTCTTTTGGTTTAATTATTATTATAGAATGGAAGGAAATGAAATAAAATTATATTTCAATACACATTTATTAAAAAGTGAAATTTTTACTTGATGAAATTTTTAAAACAAATTAGCATTATCACAATACCATGTTTTCAGACAGAGTACATTTTTAAACGCATATCTTTTCGTGATGGACACAATTCAAAACGTTATTTTCTTTTCTTCTTTCTTTACTATAGTCGGTATAATCATTATCATTACATAGTATATTACAAAATCTCTTTTTTTTGTCTATCCCTATGTATGCTTAAATCTTTACAACTACGCAACGGATTATGATGTGGGTTTTTTTTAAATAGTCTTTAATATATATTAAGATATCGTAAAATTTATATTCAAGCGTGATAAATGTATATCAAACGATCGCGCATGTCGTGTCAATGTGATAGGGTCCCATTTTAAACCATCTGCATTGGGTAAACTTAAAAACATTTTCAATATTGTATCAGAAGTATATTGCTGTAAGTAGAGAGTTATTCGCCGAAGTAGATTTTCTCCAACAATACTATTTCACGCGGACGAAGCCGCGGGCAAAAGCTAGTATAATATAATATAAAAAATTTTGAACAAATAAAAAAAACTAAATAGTGTAGATTTTTTCTCCTTGGTTTAATTTATTATAACAGAATAAAAGGAAATTAAAGAAAATTATATTCTAATAGACATATTTTATTAAGAAAGTAAATTTTTTATTTGATAAAAATATTAAAACAAATTAGCATTTTCACAATACCATGTTTTCAGACAGAGTACATTTTTAAAAGCACATATATTTTTGTGATGAACACAATTCGATATGTCATTTTCTTTTTTCTTTGTTTTCTCAAAATATTCTTTATAATACAATATTAAAAATTTAGGACAACCCTTTTCCCCTAATTCTATTATTTCACAGTCTTGACATAGCTCATGAATCCACTTAATCTTTTCCATTCCTTTTGTTAGTATTTTCTTACCGCTTAAGTAGGGAATAATCGTCCTTTGAAATTCACAATAGTCAATGAATCCTTCACTCCAACGTAGTCCACGATTTTTTTCTAACCATCGAACTTGCTTCTTTTCTTCACTTGTAAGATTATTATAAGGATATGGTGGTTTAATTACAAACGTCTCTGTGTAGTCTTTGGTTGCAATTGAAAATTCTTTTACGATAAATTTATTTTTGATATCCTTAAATCCTTGAAGGTCAACGATAACTGTATCGCTATTCATGATGTCTTATTTACAATATTGTTCAAAGGCTTATATTCAAATATACAGTTGTTCAGTATGAGAAAATATGCAGCTCTCTGATTCGGAATCTCTTGGTCCCTTTCGATTTCTACTCCCACGACGATATCCTTTAACATTTATTTCTATCTAAATTATTTAGTACTTTAGTATTAATATTAGTACATCACCGGCTTCGCTCGGTGACCGTGAATAAACTGTTGAAATCTTGAGAGTACAAAATGAATATACCGTGGTTAGTGGAGAATACTATTTATAACAACAAAACTTAGAGAATGTTAATTGTATTTCATCACGACTATTATCATTAGATTAATGGGGACACCAATTCCATTCCTAACTATCACTGGAAATTATTTCGGCAACAACATCCTATCGATAATAATACATTTGTATCTGTAGGGCCAGTAAGGACCTGCACATCGAAAAGTTTAATAAAGAAAAGTTCATTGACTGATGTATCAATGCACAGGCCAAACCTTTAAGACTAGAAATTTTAAATTTTGCACACGTATTTCTGGTATAGCGTATGCAACCACTAAGGAAGGATTTTTCTAAATTAAACACTCAAGGGGGTAAAATTTTTATCCCTGTATAAATCTTCTTATTCCTTGGACATATTTACATGATACTTCATATGAATTGAGAACGAAAAAAAAATATTAGTTACGTATTTCAGCGTTTTCTAAAATTTAGTCCCTAGGTGAGTAAAATAGGTGATGAAAGTTTAAAACATAATTTCACACGGGCGAAGTCTCGGGCAATTAATACTAGTATTGAATACATATCCACGACCTAAGAACATAGAAAACTCGCACCGCCTCCACTTTGCAACTATTGGCCACTGAGCTACAGAGATCGTCAAATATACATGAGGTTTGCTTTAAAATATATAAATTTTCTATTTAATTTTCTTCTAAAACTGGAGATTTTATGAGGTTCTGCTAAAGAATTATTCCTCGTAGATACACTTTGAAAAAAAGTTCACCTTTATTCCTTATAGATCCACTTTTTAAAAACCAGTGTAGTGCTTCCTAATACGTGGGTGACACTGAAAATGTTTAGAACTGGCCAGTTAGAAACATTGCTAATGAATTATTTATTTTTTTTAATTTGAATTTTAGAACTCTTTGGTAACCTAATGTATTTAGTATATTGCATTCATTTGTCATTTGTTTTTATGAATTGGCGGCAAATCTAAAACTCTTGTTATACGTGAAAATGAACCTAACGCGAAAAAATTTTCGGTCAATGATTTATTATGACTTTCGTTGTGGGCTTACTCAACAACAAAGCTATGATAGACCGCGATTAGCATTTCTTAATGAAGCCTCATCTCGTGCCACTATTTACAGTTACTGCAGACTGGTATGTCAATCGCTGTTTACCTGTTGTCTTGGAAAGAATTCGACAGCAGTGCCCTCGAAGCAGGATCCTGCCTCACCACGACAATGCTTCAGCGCACTCCGCAAAACGGACTGTTGAATATTTGACTATGGCAGGTGTCGAGATAATGAGTCATCCACCATACAGCCAGAGGTATTCGCTTTACGAGCCCTGAAGATGCGGTGAAAGAGTACGAAAATACCATAGAAGAGACCCCTAAGGAATAATGGGTCCACCGCTTTTTTCAGTGGTTCCATCGAATGCGACGATGTGTAGAGAGGAACGGAGATTACTTCGAAAAACAATAAAAGTATTGACAACTTTCAACATTAAGCCGTTTTTCATTTTCTAAACATTTTCAGTGTTACCTAGGTAGATACACTTTAGGGTACAGGTGTGTAAACAAAAGTGTAATGACGACCTCTGTGGCTCAGTTGATTGAATGTGTTGGTACCCAAGCCGGGGGTCGCGGGTTCGAATCCCGCCGAAGGAACATAAAGTTTTTCTGTGTTCCTGGTCATGGATTAAGCTTCAGCATGAATGGGCCGGCTCGATCGGGTAAATACCACGGCCACACAGAAAACCGATATGAAATAACGCTTGCGTTGTGTATCGCTGTGTGAGTGCGGATTTACCGTAGGTCCAAGAGGGGTTGGGGATTTTTATAACTGGGAACGCAGGTTACAACACCAGAGTAGGGTGTTGCGAGTTTCCAAGAGCGACGGAAATCGCTTAACATTAGACGATCCATCTGCTCGATTACTGACAAAACAACGATTTGAAATTGTGTTATTTTACCAATAAAATGACTCACTTACAATACCATTATTGTTTCACTTAACCACTAATGGCCCTAAGCTTATCACCGTCCATTGTTTACCGCTGCATGACGTAATTAGTAATAATGAATAGAGCTTAATGAACCTAGTAATTGCAAAAGTCTAGCTTTGTAACCGTTAGAGATATTGAAAAGCGGATAAGCGCAATCGATCGGGCATGGGCGAAAACCCCCAATTTGACACCAAACTTTTTTTTTTTTTTTTAGCTGGTGACCCATCGAATGCCGAAAATCTGGAGCAAACCGGGTTCACCGGGTCTGCCTTCGAGGCAGAGCCGGTGAAAACCTACTACTCGTAAGTATGGATATACATATTTTCTTCTCTGTGGTTTACGGTATACTTGTTTTGTCTGCGACTAGTCTTATGGTAGGCGGATTATGGTATATTTGTTTTGCCCGCGACTGGTCTTATGGTAGGCGGATTATGGTAAACTTGTTTTGTCCGCGACTAGTCTTTTGGTAGGCGATTTATGGTATACTTGTTTTGTCCGCGACTAGTCTTTTGGTAGGCGATTTATGGTATACTTGTTTTGTCCGCGACTGGTCTTATGGTAGGCGGTTTATGGTATACTTGTTTTGCCCGGACTGGTCTTATGGTAGGCGGATTATCGTATACTTGTTTTGCCCGCGACTGGTGTTATGGTAGGCGGATTAGGGTATACTTGTTTTGCCCGCGACTGGTGTTATGGTAGGCGGATTATGGTAAACTTGTTTTGTACGCGACTAGTGTTTTGGTAGGCGATTTATGGTATTGTTTTGTCCGCGACTGGTCTTATGGTAGGCGGTTTATGGTATACTTGTTTTGCCCGCGACTGGTCTTATGGTAGGCGGTTTATGGTATACTTGTTTTGCCCGCGACTGGTCTTATGGTAGGCGGTTCATGGTATACTTGTTTTGCCCGGACTGGTCTTATGGTAGGCGGATTATTGTATACTTGTTTTGCCCGCGACTGGTGTTATGGTAGGCGGATTAGGGTATACTTCTTTTGCCCGCGACTGGTGTTATGGTAGGCGGATTAGGGTAAACTTGTTTTGTCCGCGACTAGTCTTTTGGTAGGCGATTTATGTTATTATTTTGTCCGCGACTGGTCTTATGGTATACTTGTTTTGCCCGCGACTGGTCTTATGGTAGGCGGTTTACGGTATACTTGTTTTGTCCGTGACTAGTCTTACATGCAACTAATTGTCAGATGCACCCTGTAGTGAACGAAACACAGCCACATATACAAGTCCGAAGTATATTTTTATGACAAAAAAAAATCTTAGTCGCTGGATACCACAGATTAAAGACATAGGACCAGATAAACGTCTACATAGTGAACTGGCGATTACATTGCACCACTACACGCATACGACGTGTGCACAGTTCTCCTATCGCGTACAAGGCAGTGTCAAAAATCCGTCAAGATTGTGCGCCGTCAAAGGGACGTCTAAGTTTTCAAATTTCGTGATTGAGTTTTAATGTCATGTGAGATTGAAAATTGTGATATTGTGTTTTTGGTAATCATGACGACAAATAACAATTTTTTAATATAAATTTATGTCCAATGAATGTAAAAAAATTATAATATTAAATATATCAAACAAAAATGTGGTTATGTATTGTATTGTGTGTATGAACAATACTAGAATAAAGAAAAATATATATTACTAGCTGTTGCCCGCGGCTCCGCCAGCTTAAAAACAGTACACTTTTTCGGGATAAAAAGTAGTAATGTTTTAATCCAGGGCCTAAACTACTATCACACGAAATTTAATCGGAATCCGTTCAGTAGTTTTAGAGTGAATGAGTAACAAACAAACATCCATCCATCCATCCAATCATCCTCACAAACTTTCACATTTATAATATTAGTAGGATTTTACCTATCCTAAGGATAATAATAGGTTAACATTTCATTTTCTAGGAGATGTCTTGCTTTATTTTATAAAAGCGTGCATGACCTAGTGAATAGACCCCCTGAGTCACATTCGATGCCGGGTTGTGGTGTATACCGGTTCTCAATAACCGTATACTGACGCTAGACTTAGGTTTAATTTACCCCCATCTTCTGTGTAAACCCTGACAAAATTTAGATCGTTCTATGAAAGGTGTTCCTCTGTACATAAATAGGTATATTTTTTATTCTGTGCCGGATACATTGCAGGTAGTCTAGTGCTCAGAGTTTTGAGTTCAGCGGAGTCTCAGTAATAGCATCCTGTTTTTCGAGTTTGTTTTAAAGGGGGGTCGCAGTCTGTTGAAAAATAATAAATACATATTACATATAGGTACAAAAGAATTGTTTTTCGAACTTATCTTTTGTATCGAACGTAGAAAATGGTCCATAAAGTAAGCAGCAAATTGTCCCAAGCCCACAAGTTACAACGCAACACCTAGTTGTTTAGGAATCGAAATAGACACATGTTTCTATGAACAATAAAACCATACTTATCTGCGTAGTGCGTATTGTTACAATGCTAAAGTGAAGAAATAAGTCAAATCGTGAGAACTGAGAACGGAAGGCAATGTTTTTCTTATACATAGGAAACGGCAAGATAATAATTATGCTCTCAAGTACTGAGTGATGTCGGCACTCGGAAGATGTAAATAGGTTTACAATCTACATAACACAGGAAGGTAGTTTAGAAGAAGAAAATAATGATTTGCGTAGAACATCGTCTCTCAACCATTTTTATGTCGTGACCCACGCAAAAGCTAAATAGTTAGGTAAAAAGTCTTGCGACCCCGTCACTATAAAATTATAACAATATGTACATAGCGCACTATTTTTATCAGCTATACGTTATGTACCTACGTTACGCCTTCACTGGTTCCAACGTTTTATTCGACGTTCGATACAAAAGATTAGTTCGAAAAACGAATCTTTTGTACCTATATGTAGTATGTATTTATTATTTTTCAACCGACTGCGACCCCCTTTAAAAACGAACTCGACCCCCCCAAGGGTCGCAAGTCGCGACCGCCCGCTTGAGAATCGTGGCGTAGACAAATCACAAATCGCATTCTACGGTGGTCATGCTACACCAGCTGCAGAAGGCTAACAACGAACCCCACACTAATTACCCCCTCCGCCCCATCTTTTTGTTTTTATGATGACCCGGAGTGAAAACCCACTCTTACACAAGTATAGTACCCGGCGATAAATATTGCACATCGGACCTTTGGAAAGAGACAATCGGCTAATTTCGGCTTCGTAGAGCGTTATATCTGTCGTACGAAATACAAACAGTCCGGTATCTTTTAGAAGCTGTTAAAACAATTATGATTTGCTTCTTTTGATAATTCTTTTTATTATTTGTATAAAATGCACCAATTTTTCTATAAATGATGGCTTTAGGTTGGGGTAAAATAAAATAAAAAAACATGTTCACATAATGTTTACGTATATTTTGGAAAATTACAGCTGTAGTGTACATAATAAACACCATTATACCTGTTGTTAGAGTGAGACATTGTAATAAAAATAATAATAATTCTAATTCTCAATTACTTCCATTTCACTATCTGTGCTCTCCAAGAGGTCAATATCACTGTCCCTGTCAGCCGTATTTGTTACTAGTCTATCAGTGTAATTGTCTAAACCGTGTTGAATGCTTCTATATTCATTCTCACATTTGATTGCATGATCGCAAACCTTTTTCCGCTCTTCAGCCCCGATCATGTTTACTTTTTCAGTCAATAATGTTTTTACTGTAGTTAAATTCATACCCACATTTCTAGAGGCTACAAAGCCTTTCAGTTGAGACCATATATTTTCAATTGGATTAAAATTCGGATGATATGGTGGCAATCGCAACACAGTGTGCCCATGTTCGGCAAGTACTTTGTCCACGGAAAACTCTGTATACCTCTCCTTGTGCTGACATATAATAGCGTAAATCCGGGTTTTTGTTAATTTTGGATCAACTGGAATTTTGTGTCTGTTTAACCAGTTGATCATTTCCTGTTTAATGGTGTTTGAGTTGGGGGGTCTTTCAACATATTTGTTGTGATAGGGTGCGTTGTCGATAACTAGAACAGAATCACTGGGTATATTTGGGATTAATTGATTAACCAGCCATTTTTCGTAGTTATCGTTATTCATTTCATTGTGATAGTCACCTGCAGTGTCCGTGGATTTATATGTTAAAAAGGCACCGGATACAAAGCATTTTTTCATTTCCAGCATGAACTATTATCAAACTTTGACCTTTTGAAATTGGCTTTTTTACTCCTTTTTCTTATCATCACTTCAAGATTTCCCTTTAGTGTGGGATGTATGTACTAATCCATGTAGACTATATTTTTTCCTGATTCGCGAAATTTGCGTATTTTGTCGAGGTATTCCATTCGTTTGTGACTTACATCGTGCTTTTCCATTAGAACTTTTCGATTATCTCCCATTTTAGTGAACCGAAATTGTCCCCATCCGTCTCCATTGTCAGAAAAAATCCCATCTCGTGAAGTATTTTTCTCAACGTCTTTTCAGACCCATTGTAATTAATAGCTTCAGATAATTTAGCTTTTAATGATTTTATTGTTGGCAGTTCATTAAATCGTAAGTGAGAATTATACACCATTCTTCGAACAACGTCATAATCAAAATCGTCCGTATCCAAACGAAATTGCTTTATTGGTCTCCCTTTTTTTGGAGAGCTGAACTTAATTTCAGTAGAATGTGTTTCAGTACTGACTTCGTTTAATATATTGTTCAATGTTCTTCTTTAAATTCCAGTGGCATTTGCAACTCGCTCTTGAACCTTCTTAAAATAACAACTTACATTATCATCTTTATTTTTTTTAATCTGTCAGCTTCGGTTACAAAATATTTATAAACATTGTAGATAATTTCGCGTGACTGACCTTGTAAAGGTTCCCTCTTTTCCCTAAAGTTGCCATAATACAACTTTAAATTATTTAAATTTGGCGGTGTTAACAACTCTAAATATATATTTTGAACTGGACGCGACCGCACTCTATCGCATTTGAACAACGACTGACAAAACGTCACAAAGGTAGTGTGCGATAGAGATAACGCTCTACGAAGCCGAAATTAGCCGATTATCTCTTTCCAAAGGTCGATGTGCAATATTTATCGCCGGGTACTGTACGTAACTTTTGACGCGAACCCCTACGCCCTACCGCTGAAAGGCGAACCCCTACCCACTTTGAGAAACCCTCTAAACTGAAGGAACTCGTCACATTGAGGAGAGTTTAAGATTCAATTGATAAATCGACTTTTCTTATTTTAGTTTAGTCAAATTTAAGTTACAGCCTAAAAACTATCACATACTATTTATCCAAGTGTGCTTTAAATTGCAAATTTTGGACAATCTAGGCTGTTGTGCCAATTCCACATATTATTATGACATTATGTTAATTACAAGAGAATATTATGAACAACAAGTTCAAGGCGATACAGAATCACACATTTCTGCATAAAATAACACTGTAAAGTGGGACACTAATGAAATCGAAAGTGCTGTGGTGCGAGCGTGGCGCTGGTGCGGTTTTGGACTTTTTAATGCTTATTGTATTTATGTAGTTCGTAATTTTAATATCATCCATGGAGAATATAATAAAGGAGTACCTTCTCCATACATGAAAAAGTGTGTTAAACGGATAATTAAATCTTAGCATCTTCTTAGGTTATATTTATAAAAATAATTTTGACTACACGTGTAGTTAGAATTTTCATGATTTTCTGAATTAACTACTAAAGTCGTTTAAAATTTTAAATAACTTGGGCTGGGACAACATGCTCAAGAATCCGGAACGCTGGTGAAAATTTAGAGAACTATATACTAAATATTATATACTCTACTAAATATAAACTATTGTATATGCGCAGAGTTCTATTTTCAGTACTCTGAATTTTCACCGGCGTTCCAGATTCCGGAGAATATAGCCCCAGCCTAAACTCTACTCACTTCACTCCTAACTTCACTCCATCTCTTATTGCTAACATCATATCATACACCCTTCTGATTCTACTGCCATTATTATGGCCCTAGATTATATATGGATATTAGACACTATTATTTAATTACTTTTATCGGACACTTTTCAGCTTTTTTGCCGTAGAGAGATGGCACTCCATTACTCTGTTCTCCATTATAGCATCGCTTTTTGTTAATCGGACACATCACAGGTATTCCTAATAGGAAACTTCAGTTATTCCTCACTTTATTTATATATTATTGACGACCTCTGTGGCTCAGTGGTTTAGCGCGTTGGTACCCAAACCGGGGGTCGCGGGTTCGAATCCCGACGAAGGATCAAAAAGTTTTTCTGTGTTCCTGGGTCATGGATGTGTATTAAATATGTGTATAATATAATAAAAATCTTAAATATATGTATAGTATAAAAGTATTAAATATACTTCCCGTTTTCTAGTACCTGTAAACACAAGTTCTTCGGATACTTAGGACGGGGCCAGATTGACGTGGTGTGAAGCGTCCATAGTTTTATTTATTACCTATACATGTAACACACTTTTTGCGTTAAGTACAGGCGTATTTAGTACCTTGTACCTAAATTGTGCCAATCGATGATCTATGATGAGAAAATAATCCAATTATTTTCAACAATTAATATATTTTTACTTATCGCTTTAATCTTTTAAATTTTATACATTACAAGACTTCATAAACGAATTGCGGAAACCGCGACTATTGATATTTCGCTCTGAATATTGTCTACTTCAAAACACTGCGTTTTCAAAACATTAACATTTCAAGTGACATAAAATTACTTCCCATAGAAAATATTATGGAATGCTCCTTAAGATAACTACAATTTTTATAAAAAAAAAAAACTAAAACCCGACTACGTAAACTACATAACGTCTCCGAAAATCAATTACGGATACTTCGGGCACGTGATTCTCTGCTTGTTTAAAGACGTTTAGGCAAAAAATATTGGCCATACTCAAAGTAAAAAAATTATCTCGTGTATGGGTGACTCTCCGCTAAACGCAAACTGGCCCATATAACGAAATAATATTTTTTTCGAGTAAGACAATTAATTTTCTGTCTAAACGTCTTCACATAAGCAGTATAACATGTGCCTCAAATATACGTAATTGACTTTTCCAGACCACATAATTTATGTATAGCCTATGTTACCCAGGCATTACGAATCTATTGACACATCATTCATTAAAATCGGACCAGTAGTTTAGGCGCTACGTATTTAAACATAGGCTGACAAAATCACTACCCTTCCTTTTGGCTTCGCCGTAGTCGGGTAAAAACTGAACAGGTCATTTCGAAAAAGTTATTTTTTGTGGGTTTCAAAAATGGAGTTCTGATTTTATTATCCACCACAAAGTGCACATAATATAACAAACGACGACGTAGATGTAGAGACTACTATAGAGATTAGGAGATAAACTATTGATGATGATGATAATACTGATAATATTAATGAACAGTAATTTACCCGGTTACTACATGTTACTACATCGAATTCGGTTACGTTGCCGTTGCATCATATTATAGCGTGTGGTCGTTGAACAATCGCACATCTTTGTAGCCTACATGATTTACCACCTTAAAGATCAACGGCTAAACCTTAACCAGGGTAAATCTTTTCTATTTGGAAGTATAAAAACATTTCATTAAAGCACTAGTATGCCATGCCAAAAATATTATCTTGGGCGTCATCTTCAGAAAAGACATTTTTATAAAAGGAAGATTTTACTATCAAAATTATAAGGTCATGAGAAATAATAACAAACATAACACTTACCGATTTTTGCGCTGCTAAAGACAATTAGCGCGTGCGTATCGTCCACCCACTTGATTTCGAAGCCAGTGTCCTTGTATTCACTGAACAACGACAACAGATCGTTCGTTTTGAACTCACTTGGAAAGTCATACACTTCCACCACATGCGCGAAGGTCTCATCGAAGGGACTATTAAACAGAGCCTGACCTCTAGTCTGGTATTGGTCGTAATTATTTTTAGCTTTACTTATGTGAACTTTTCCAACTGTGGATGTAAGTTCTTCGAGCAGAGAAGGGTCTAAACACTCTCCGCTTTCATCAAACACTGCGTCCCAATCATTCTCTTCACGCTTTAACGACACTTTAGGGTCAAGTTTTGGTTTAGGCCTCTTAAGTTCTGGCTCTTTTGAGTCAATAGTTTCGGGTTCTTTCTTAGGACTAGGAGAGTCATCGATAGGATCTGATATGACTAATATATCCGAATTGAAGCTCTGCTTAATAATTCTTTTACTACTTCTATTTATTTCTTGTGACGCTCGTCTCAACTCATTCTCCTCGACATCCTCGTCCTTATTATATAAATAATCAGTATCTATTATATTTCCCTGTCGAGTTTCTTGTACTGCCATGTTTATTTCGTTCGATTCATTTGTGTTATTATCACTAGCGTAATTAGAACCGTCCATATACTCATATAAACTCGGCGGCCTATAAAAACCCAATTGTCCATTAGTAAAATAATCCCCTATATAAAAACTCTCCCCTACATCTATTTCATTATAACTACTATCACTAAAAGATATTGCACTATCACTATTTGGCACTTGGCAGCCTGAAGGCACAGGTTTGTTAGCGTCGCCAGCTGTGTTTGGATCTATGCTCAGTGCTGTGTGAGATCTTTGATTCCTCAGATGTGGTGGCGTATAGACGTTGCAGAAATTTTTGTCTAGAGATTTTTTTGGTGTTCCGTGAGCTGATTTATCTTTGGAAGCCGGGGATTTGGGGCACTTTCCTTCGACAGAGCTTGGTTTTTTGTCGGGCGGTCGCTCTTCGGTATTGTCGTTGGTACGAAGAGCCCGCGGCACATACACAGCTCTATCTGGTCTTCGCGGTTTTGTCGAACTAGTCCTGGAAATTACAAAAATCTTACGTTAATAATTCCTTATTTTCCTTTTAGTTATTATTTTTATGCGAATAGCACTATAACCGAAACTAGTACTCAAAATATAAAATTACCCAACGATATTGCCGCAGTAAAATGCGGGTCAAGTTATTCAACACTTTGCCCTGGAAAGCCGATCATTGCCAAACGAACCGTGAATTATGATCCAACCAACTAGTTTACACTTAACTTTCGATGATTTTCCGGTGTTTTTACGGTTTTTCTAAGTAAATTTTGCCTTTTGTAATAAATAATATGTTTAAAATTGTTCGTTTCGATTGAGTTTATGAACAATCATTTCACAATCGGGAAAACTCATTTAAATCACGACCACACTGAAATCTATATCCTATAAGTTATACTGACAGTAGTACTTCTATCCTATTCGAAAAGCAGTAAAACTTCTAGATGATGTTATCTTAAGTTATATATATAGTAAATACCTGTATCTTAAGTTCGATAATATTCTTTTCAGATGTAATTATCAGCAAACAAAAATCTACTTAATTTTTAATTGCAGCAACTGGCACATTAATACTGCCCATCGTAAGTGTTACAAGGTCGAGCCAAATTATGGTCTCTCACTCGCCAGCCGAAGCACACTTTCAACACCGCGCCGTGCATTCAAAGTTTGTTTTTACTCTATGCTCTTGTGTTTAGTCTTTAGAGTTTGTTATGTAATTCGATTTATTGCTTTATACAAATCAGTTATACTTTGCCCAATTAGTTAAGGAATAATTATGTTTTATGTTGGTGCTTGAGAATGCGGGATTACGTACAATTATGTATTAAAGGTAACAAAGACACTCGTATTGCTAGACAATTATTTTCAGATGATTACGTCTATTGCAATTTGACGACCTCTGTGGCTCAGTGGTTGAGCGTGTTGGTGCTCATGCCGGGAGTCGCGGGTTCTAATCCCGCCGAAGGAACAAAAAGTTGACCCAGGAACACGGAAGTGTTCCTGGGTCATGGATGTGTATAATATAATAAAAATCTTAAATATATGTATAGTATAAAAAGTGTTAAATATATTTCCGTTGTCTGGTACCCGTAACACAAGTTCACCGAGAACTTACCACGGGACCAGATTGACGTGGTGTGAAGCGTCCATAGATATAATTATTATTAGATTTTATTATTATTGGCTGAATCTTGAAATCTTTAAAATCATTTGTGGCAATCCCGCTCTTTAATTCTCTACAAACCCTACACCATAGACAAAATGTGTGCCTGGCAAAATCATATGGCCTTGAGTTTTTACTTAAAAAAAATAGAATGCACTATTTGTACAAAGTATAAAAAATGTAAGCTATGTACTAAAGAATATCGTTTATAAATTCTTCCTAACAGACATGAAAACAATGAATTTAAACAAGACAATATTTCCGGTGCAGTGAATATATGGCACAAGTTAGCTGCCTGGCGCAAAGTACTTTCAGAGCTGTTGCTTATTGTTCTTAGCTGGAAGGTGGTGACAGACTTGGAGAAAATTGTATAGGTATTTAAATCTAGACATTAGAAAACGTTTCCTTTTCTCGTTGAAGTAGGTCTACTGTGGTTAATGCACCAAAGAGTGCATTTACAAATTATGTATTGCAGAACTGATATAAAACAACAACAAACAACAATGAGAAGTTAATTTACACCTTATTTTATAAGTTATATTGAATATTTGTCGTAGTATTTGAAATATAAAACTTGTTTAACTAGTTTCTTGTTATTCTTGTAAATATTAATCTGAACTCAATCTTTATTGTGCTTCATATTTTTTATTATAATTAAGATTTAAGAAGGTCATCAACATTTGCTGCGATTAGCATATTATTAGTAGCAATAAGAACGGACTTTAGATTCATTATTTAACATATTTAGATTTATTTTAAGTTTTTAAGTTGTAAGGTACATATATTTCATGTCTTTGTATACTCACAATGTCTACATAATATTGTAATTAGGGCCTGATTCACAATATTGATAAGTGTCAGATAGCTTATTGGCATGTTTTGTTTCCGTCTCTCGATATAAAGTAAGGCAGCGACAAAACTTCCCAATAAGCTACCCGACACTTACAAGAAGATTGTGAAACAGGCACTTAAGTCTGGCAACCTTGTCAGCAATATTACGATTTTCTTGATTATGGTATTCGTCATCCATGTCGAGTTATTATTTAGGTAATGTAGCAGTTTGAACAGGCAGTGACTAACTATCTATGTACTCTACAAAATAGGATAGAGAAAGCTCATCATAACATTTAAGGAATTGGGAAGAGGAACACCACTTAAGAATAACAAAACTAGAGATAAAACCGTAATATACTCGCGACAACACGACGCCATAATTTGTCAGACAGGTGGAAAATTCCATAGGAAAAATACTGGACGATAAAAACTGGAGCCCAATACGGACATTAGATAAGTTGTGCCACCCTTATATAAAAACGAGCAGTCAAACTCCTTACACGAGGTACGCGGAAACATATTTTTTGTAAACAACTATGTAATCTATGTACTAATGTTGTTTTTATGAGTAATCAGATTGGATTGATGTGATTAAACCAGGGTTAAAAAATACTTAGTACTAGGAGTTTTCATTTGGTACAGTTTACAGTTTTCGGAAAAAAAGTGGTATTTTAGGTTAAGTTTTCAAATAAATTTGCTGGTTTTGTCATGAATGCTACATTTTAGATATGCTTCGGCACGATTCCAGATAAATATCACGGTCTCACAGAGAAGCGGCGTGGATTAACGCTTGCTTTGTGTTTTACCGAGTGAGCGAGGGGACCGGAGGTCAAAGAAGAGTTGGGGATTTAATTTTAGAAAATCTGGAAAATTCGATGAATTCTTAGATTCGATAAAATCAGATGAATCGGTATAAAAATTCGCAAAAGTGTTGGTTTGTCCCAGAGTCATAGTACCCAGCGTACTTCAGGATTGCCAATTTGGTGACATCAAATACGATTCAAAGTGAACCTATTGGCAATCATTTTATTGTCGACTCTGGTTTTTTTTAGTATGAATTTTGGACCATATCCATTAAGTTTATTCCATTGCTTTTGATAATGTCTCGTTTCCTCTTATGAAATATCCAATACTTAACGTAGCCAAAAATTAGAATCGGCTGAAATTTGAATCTACACGACAGCTTGAGTAAAATCCAAATCGTGTAAAGTTTTTGTGCGAAAGTTTTGCCCAAGTTTAAAAACACGGACATGCCTCTGCACAAAAAAACATTTTTAGACCCATGGGACACTTCCCATGTGTGCAATAATATTTTTTGTTTGTTTGTTCACTAATACATCCTCTACCCTAAAATCTTCCTAAGAATATTCTGTGTTAAGGGTGAAAATATGCTAATCTGGTCTAATCAAGAACAAAATGTTAAATAAGGAACTTGAGAATTCATGAAAACAGAAATTACGCAAGAAAACTACAACATTGTAAAATAAGCTGATAAGATGGTTACACCCATTCCTTATCAGTCATAAAGTGTATGACGAGAAGTAAATTTTGCGATTGAAAAGGAATTCTCATGTCGGTTTTGTTTTTTTTTTTAATACGAAAGAGGCATGACTGAAGGAATCTAGTCCCGAATCCGCTTATGGATCTATTTTGTAATTTATAAGCTTTCCAGTTTTATCAAAAGCCCCTGATTTATGTTAAATCTGTTAAACGTTTCCTATACCTACTAAACAGATCCTATAAAAATAAAACCTCCACGAAGTAGAGGCTACGTTGAACGCAACACATTAAAGTAAGCATTGTTTCGTCATAATTATTAATCATGGCATTATTTTACACCTGTGTCCTGTAGTGAACGAGAAAGGGCTATACAATAAGAAAATCACGAAGGCATATAGCAAGCCTTTCAACCTTCAAAATTCAGCGAGAAAATTTTGTCTAAGTATGTTTGTTTGGATTACTTACTATATGACTCAGAATCAATGCTCTAACAATCCAATCAAGTGTCACTCGATCACAACACAGTTCATACACGAGATAATACACACGACCGCACTCGCGGACGGCTCGATAATAAATGAAGTAGGAGTAGGAACACAAGTAGGAAGTGTTGCACTTACCTGATCTTTTCGTGCGCGCGCGCAGCCCTGCCCCCCTCCGCGTCTGCGAACATTACATTATGTCATCAAGGTTCTGGTTCGATTTACAAAAACATCGTTGACCTCCATAATAATATGTCAAAATCGTATCATTAACTTGCTCTAACTGATGAAAGATGCACTTATTTGTAAATCAATTTTTTTATGTATATATTATAATACATGGTGTAGAAATAAGTGTAATAATCATTATTAAATTATATTAGTGTAATAAATTTCACATAATTATTTTCTAAGCCTTTACTTTTTACTAATGGTCTTCAGCCATATAATGAAACGTCACTAAAATTTTAAAGGCTGTTCAAATGTTTGTTTGTATAACACATATTTTGACTTATTACATTGTGTACTTGGGAGCTATTCAAAACATGAACAGCCGTTAAAATTAACAGAAATACCACGTTTAATTATTTCTGGTAGGTACGTACAATGATTATTCTTATTCTATTCTAGTAAATTCAGAAAAGAATATAATCGAAAAATATAAACGGATTCTGTTTTCCTCTGATAAGAGCATCCCATTTCCTTGCAAACGTTTGGCATTAAGTTTAATCAACCAAAACACGCCAGGATAACCTTTTACGATTATGGCGCTCTTACAACAACGCACGAAAGGTCAATTGTCATAAAACCGCGGGTATATAATATGGCCTAGCGGGTATATTAATGTCACACCCGCAAAAGTCTATTGGTGCGGAAGAATATTTGGGTATGTTGACATACAAAATTAACAATCGGCTATGGCAGATGTTACTATGGCTTACTTTTTAGGGTCCCGTACTCGGGACGGGTAAAAAAAATAGGGTCCCGCCCTATTACTGGGACTACGCTGTCTGTCTATCACCCTCACCAGGCTGTATCTCCTTAACCGTGATAGAGGTGCAGATAGCTAGCAGTTGAAATTTTCACAGATGATGTAATTCTGTTGCCGTTAGAAAAACAAATACTAAATTATAAAAACAGAAAAAAATAAAATATTTTAGGTGTTTTTTTGCCGTTTTGTACGGAATCTTTCAAATTTCGTTTTTTTTTTAAAACAATTCCAGGTAGGCAATTTTTTAAGTGCAATATTTTGATAACGCACTGAAATTCCAAAGTAGGCACGACATTTGAAGATTTTTAGAAATGACGTTATTTTGGAATTATTTATCTCCAACGTCATATTTACACCATTGATTTGTTTTGTTACCAACCATTTCTCGTAAGCATCTGAAGCCCCTCTGTCTCGAAGTCGAAGGAATGAACAATATTCTGAAAATCTATTTTAGCGAGCAAACATAACTTTACATCTACTGCAACTTTGACATTTCGAAAACCTTTTGCGCTCAAAATTCGGAACGATTTTGAAATACATAACCAGTTTGCAACAAAGTTTTAGTCTCAAGTGGAATATTTCGAAATGCAATAGAGTCGTGATCACTATTACATAGCTTGGGAACGCTCACTGATGCAACACGAGGAAACGGCTCTTAATTTTTAACTCATTTGCTCCATCGCATATTTGTCATCAGTATTGACGGTCTTTTAAACGGTTTCGTGTACACTACCACAAGGGAGACAATCTCTACAAATGACGGCTCGAGCACCGGCGAATGTCAGCCATGTTGACGTAAGCCTAAGGGTGACACCGAAACAATTTTAAACGTAGCGTCAGACAAATCTAGCATACATATTATGAAATTATATTGTCAATTATGTCGAAGCACGAAACGACCAGCGGCCAGCCCCGCGAACGAAAGTCCTGGTGTAAGTGTAAGTATATCGAACGACGGTTCTTTATGTTAGTATTAAATTTACGTCAGCAATCGTTGTTTTTTATCCACCGTCTGTCATTTCCATTGGAAAACGAAGATTGCGGAGAATGAGTATTAATAGTGTAATTGTGTTAAAAAGGATGGCTTTTCGGCAGTATGTTACACATCCTTGATCCTACTTACTAATTGCTACCACTATTGGCTTTTCGGCAGTATGTTACGCATCCTTGATCCTACCTATTAATTCCTACTACTATTGGTTGTTCGGCAGTATGTTACACATCCTTGATCCTATCTACTAATTCCTACTACTATTGGCTTTTCGGCAGTATGTTACACATCCTTGATCCTACCTACTAATTCCTACTACTATTGGCTTTTCAGCGGTATGTTACACATCCTTGATCTTTCCTACTAATTCCTACTACTATTGGCTTTTAGGCAGTATGTTACACATCCTTGATCCTACCTACTAATTCCTACTACTATTGGCTTTTCTGCAGTATGTTACACATCCTTGATCTTTCCTACTAATTCCTACTACTATTGGCTTTTCGGCAGTATATTACACATCCTTGATCTTTCCTACTAATTCCTACTAATATTGGCTTTTCGGCAGTATGTTACACATCCTACTAATCCTACTACTTTTATAAATGTGACAGTTTGTGAGTACGGATGGATGAACGGATGTTTGGTACTCTTTAACGCAAAAACAACTGAACGGACTTTGATGAAATTTGGTATGGTAGTAGTTTGAGGTCTGGATTAACACATAGGCTACTTTTTATCTCGAAAAAAAAATACAGTGTTCCCGGGGGATATTGTATATACACGGGTGGAGCCGCGGGCAAAAGCGAGTATTCTATAAGGTATTTAACGTTACAGCTAGCTCGATATAATATTAATTATTTTCCTTTCAAAAATTATGGATACGTTGGTGACTGGTGTGGGCTGTGTGTGGAATCATTAAAAACATACTACGAGAATTTAAATCAGGAACATCCGTAATATTAAATGTATGCTTTAATCTATCATATATATGTCAAATTTATATACATCCGGATTATATTAAAAGCTAAAGTGCGGTCGCGGAGCACGTAGAATTTCGTACATTTACTTATCACGAATATATTGCTATCGGGTTTACACATGTACGCGCGATAGCAATATTTCGTGCGCGACTTACGAATGAAAAAGACAAGTAGCGATGGGTCAATGTACGAAATTCTAAGTGCTCCGCGACCGCACCTTAGTCTATTAGCAACTATTGGTCTATAATTGAATAAACCTTCTATGTAGTACTTGCTCAATTATGATAATGTAGGGTATTTTGACTGACCCTATCAATTTCCTTATCATTATCTATTCCCTATCTTTTGTAACGGCGCAACTGGGTTTGTTACATAATGTGTCGAGATAGAAGGGTGCTTATGTAACGGATAACATTCTAAGAACAATGCAACCTTCATTGTATTGACTACTCACAGGAAGAACGAATTATAGCTCTAACTTAAAAATTGCGTGAAACTGAAACCAATTACTTTTTTACCTTTTAATTACCAAACTTTTTATTACCTTTTAATTACCAAAATTTTAATTTAATTACCAAACTCACAGAAACTTTATATTCTAGAATCTAGATGGTAATGATTATTATTGTAGACTGTAACAGTATTGGCTTGCTGTTACAGTCTACATTTTATCTTGGAACCAAGTTCTTTTTCTCTGGACTGGGCGTTTGTGATTTATGAATTTCGCGCTCATGATTGATAGCACTAATATTATAAAGAGGTAAAATTTGTGAGGTAAAATCATCTCTGGATCTACTGAACCGATTTTGAAAATTCTTTTACCAATAGAGAGCCACATTATTTGTGTGCCATATAGGCTATAAATTATAAAAGTTTTGTGTAAAACCCAATTTAACACGGGCGAAGCCGGGGGCAAAAGCTCGTCATTTCATGAACATATAAATATCGAATAAACATAATCAATTTATTTTATCGTTCCATTTGTTACGTCCTGCATTTACATATTACCTAACCATAGATATTATTACATATTATACTAAATCTTTCAATAAAACGAGAATTTAGAACCGGGTTATTAATACCTCACAAATTGCTACTAGTTACCTACGAAAACGTCAACTTCAGATTTTTGGATGGCACCCAAAAATAAACTTACATACTCAATGGGTGATTTTTTCAATCGCTGCATCTGTATTCTTTATTTTGGACAACTTTTATTTTATATCAGATACATTTTAAATATAATTTACAAAATAGCAGCATTAGTTTTCCTACTACTATTAGAAAATGTGAGTTTGTGAAGATGGATGGATGTTTGTTACTCTTTCACGCAAAAACTACTGAACGGATTTTGTTGAAATTTGATATGGTAGTAGTTTGAGCTCTGGATTAACACATAGGTAACTTTGTACCCCGAAAAAGTAGTGTTCCCGTGGGACACTATTTGCGCGGGCGGAACCGCGGACAAAAGCTAGTTTACTAAAAAAAAAATATTACGAAATTACAAAAAAAATTGGGACTCCCCGCAACCTTTTGGAGTACCAAGTCATGGGAGACTCCCCGAATCAAAAGCATGCGTTGTTAATCGACACCTCGTAATATCTATGACGTATAATATAGGGAATCCCTTGTACCTTGTAGAAAAGATAGGGATTTGGATGAGGGTCTTCAAAGGTAAGTGATAAGTAAAGCGGATAGGGATGGAATTATAGGAACCCCACGCCACTGCACTGGTACTAGGTACCCTACAGTGGGAGGAATCGGACATACTTGATCACTACCGGTATTCCGGAACTCCCTCATCGGGCGCCAATGTAGTTATTAGAGCCTAAACATTTCATGTATATAACCTTTATTTGCTAAACACCCTACTTTGTAAATCTGGAGTAGCATATTACGGTGATCTAGTGGACAGCGCTGGGCTTTCCGTGCTTTCGAGCGTTTTTGCCACGATTATCATTGGAAACAATCCAACATAATAAATTCCGAATAAAAGACATAAATTTATCTTTCGCTTAGTATGACATAATAATCTTTATTCCCGTGGTGCTTCCCCTTTAGTTCGGGTACTTCGCCTGTTCGTCCTACAAGTTTCGTCCTAATACGACGTCCGATATTCGGACGAAAAGGCGATTTTCTATTTTTATTACTTTTGCATTCATCAGTTCGTACAATGTAATTAATTTTTATACTTTAAAATTTTTGTGAGTACTGTTTGAAAATTACTGGTAGTTTTCAAAATAAAAGAAAATGGGTAGTTTTGATAACAATATTATTGTTTAATATTTGATTAGGTTTACGAGGGCTGCACTAAAAGTATCGGGAATGGAATATTTCCACTGTTCCTGTCATATTAAAATCTTTTTAATTTAAAACTCCTTGGTTTTAAAAATCGAATACCGTTTATTTATTTAAAAAAAGATTCTCGGTCTTGTCACAAGGTCTTGTCAAACTTGTTTAGTCGTTGAGAAAACGGAATTGACTCGAGAAAATTCAAGAGCGATGATTTATTATGACTTTCAAAGTGGTTTAACACAAAAACAGTGTGTTGACCGGATGATTTCTGCATTTGGTGATGAAGCCCCATCCAAAACCACAATTTATCGCTGGTTTGCTGAATTTCAACGTGGACGTGTCAAGCTCAGTGATGATCCTCGTCAAGGTCGTCCAAAAACTGCAGTCACCTAAGAAAACGTTGATGCTGTGCGTAAGCTGATTGAGGAAGATCGACATGTGACATACCGCGAAATTCAGGCAACTTTAGACATTGGCATGAGTCAAATACAAATAATCTTGCATGAACAATTAGGTGTAAAAAAGTTGTTTTCCCGATGGATACCGCATTTGCTCTGTGAAGAGCAAAAAGCGGCTCGCGTTACTTGGTGCGTCAGAACTCTCTAAAGATTCCACGCAGGATCCTCAAATGCTGTATACAACATCGTATCAGGTGACGAATCCTGGATATACGCGTACGAACCCGAAACAAAAAACCAGTCACGAGTTTGGGTGTTCGAAAATGAGTTAAAGCCAACAAAAGTTGTTCGTTCACGGAGTGTTGCAAAAAAAATGGTGGCCACGTTTGTCTCCAAAACCGGCCATGTTGCGACTATTCCTCTTGAGGGACAAAGAACGGTTAATGCAGAATGGTATGCTAACATTTGTTTGCCACAGGTCGTTTCTGAACTCCGTAAAGAGAACTGCAACCGCCGCATCATCCTCCATCACGACAATGCGAGTTCTCACACCGCGCACAGAACAAAAGAGTTTTTAGAGCAAGAAATTATAAAATTATTAGACCATCCGCCGTACAGCCCCGACCTAAGCCCTAATGATTTCTATACTTTCCCTAAAATAAAGAATCAATTGCGTGGTCAGAGATTTTCATCACCTGAAGAAGCTGTGGACGCCTACAAAACGGCCATTTTGGAGACCCCAACTTCCGAATGGAATGGTTGCTTCAATGATTGGTTCCATCGTATGGAAAAATGTGTCAAATTTCGCGGAGAATACTTCGAAAAGCAATAAATACATTTTTAAATAGTAATGTTGTGTCACTTCCTTGATTCCCGAAATTTTCAGTGCCGCCCTCGTAATAGGTATGACATATTTATTTATACGCAGTTTACTTTTTATTTCATTGTTAAAATCATACTTATTAAAACAAAATTAAAAAGTAATACTATACAAACCCAATAAAAATAAATTAGTATTTAATAAATAACAGAATAATATTTATTCTATAGCATGTTTTAAATTTGTAAGGGGACATGACAAAGTAGGCTTGGACCACTCTCTAAGTCTCTACAACTCCTACACTTTTAAACCTTATTTTTCAACACAGAAGAGTTCGTTAAACTTTTGGTTTCTCGATTTCTTTAAACCCGTTTGGTGATTAAAGATGAATTTGGACATTTTCGACTGCCTGATAACCTGGCACCTAGTCCCAGGTACTAGGTAAGCCCACAATTGAAGAAACCACTCCATAAGACCATTCTCCTCTATGGCCGGGCCGGGCGTGCCACTTTCACTGACGGCGACCCAGATACGACAGTTGGTCATAATGTCAGCTTTGCAACACGGTTATGTCATTGGAATTCAGCATTGTGAAGGACGGGCAGTCACTATTGAGTAACGCCGAAACTTATGTGGGTCATGGCCAAGTCCTTTGGCGACAGGTCACGGGAAGGTTTAACCTCCTTAAGAATCATTAAGGGTTTTTTTTTTGCAGTTTTTTTTCCTTCGTACTACGTTAGGTTAAAAATTTCCAAAGCTTAGCTGTATGAATTTATATTTTGCAGTATATCTTCCTCACTCATCTTAAAACAAAATATAAAGTAAGGTGTATGCGCTATTTTGTCACTGTTAGTGGGTACCTAATGTTAGCATTTCGTGAATAAAATGTCTGGACTTCTTTTTAACTATCAGGCTTTTTGTCAGGACTTATCAAATTTCTAAATGCTAACACTATAGACCTCCGAAAGAATTTCCCAAGCTGGCTGGCTTTTATGGATTTAGTTGCAGTTTATTTTCCTTGAAATTCAGGTCATCAGCGGAAAGGACGGCTGAAAACAAAAAATTCTTTTGACGGTGGACGACGAGGTTCTTTGTAGATTCCACTTTCTTTTGGCGATTTCGGGTCTATTCATTTCTGAAGTCAATTAGTTCATTAGACTTCAGATTTGTTTATACTACAGATCTTATTATAAAGACGTATTAAGGTCGTCAAGTGGTTCACCGGTCGTAAAGTGGTTCACCGGGTCTGTCGGCGGCCGTACGTATGTTTTTGTATTACGTTAGGGCCCTCGCCCACGGCGACTTTTGTAGCGATGCATTAGCGAATTCGTATCGATACAGTCGCGATGCGGCCGCTAACTGTGTGCCCTCGCCCACATAAACACGCGATGCAAATGCGATACTGTCGCGATGCAAGCGCGATTCAGTAACGGCACAAAAATGGCTACGATTGTCACAGTTGCAAGCTGGACTCCGTTGAGGCAACATTAGTCACGTTGTCTTAGGTGCTGCTTTTACGTAAGCAGCCGAAGCGTAAGAACCCATTTACTAAAGAACGATTACTTGGCGGACATTATGGGACAATGTTTAAAATATCGATACAGTCGCAATGCTGTATCGCGTTAGTAGCTAGTTGGCATCACTTCTGTAGAACGATGGAAATGCGACTAACGCACGTTAGTAGCAATGCTGTCGATCGTTTACAAAACGCGCGACAGCATCACTACAAAAAGTCGCCGTGGGCGAGGGGCCTTAACCTAGACACATCCCTCTATATTAAAATTGAAAAAAACAGTTCTGTTGTTACACTAGGTACATAATATATAATAATTCATGTTTCACACCACGTCAATCTAACGTGGTAAGTTCTCGAAGAACTTGTGTTACGGGCACCAGACAACGTAAATATATTTAATAATTTTCATACTATACATATATTTAAGATTTATATTATATTATACACATCCATGACCCAGGAACACAGAAAACCTTTTTTTGTTCCTGGCGGGATTCAAACCCGCGACCTCCGGCATGAGCGCTAACGCGCTAACCACTGAGGCTCAGAGGTCGTCATCTGTATTATTATTTAGGTCTGCTAGACCTATTTAGAAGCGTGTGCCTGCCTATTTCTGATATAAAAACCGTGAGTCATGCGTGAGACTCTCCGCGGATCAGAAGTAGGTCACTGAAGATCAACGTAATCCATTTTTTTAACCGACTTCCAAAAAAAGGATGTATTCGGCTGTATATATTTTTTTGTATGTTCAACGATAATTCCGCCGTCTGTGGACCGATTTTCAAAATTCTTTTTTTGATGTAAAGGTAATCCCAAGTTGGTCCCGTTTCCACCAAAGTGGTGACCTGATGATGGATCCATGAGGAATCGAGAGAACTCCTCAAAATTTTTATGGACACATATGGTGATTTCGACTTTTTCTGAAGCCAAGCATATGCTACCAAGAAGTAAGATTTTGCACCAAGGTGCACCCTGGATCCAAAAGTACTAAACAGAACTCCTGACTCCTTATAGATACATGTTTGGGGATCTTGGCGTTGTTTAAAGAGGCAAGCATATGCCACTATGTCAATTACACCATACATCATCACATTATGAAGATATAATAGGTACTTCCCATAGTACTTTACATCGACACGGATATCTTTGAACATTAGTCATTACTTTGCCGTATGTGAACCTATTCGCGAACCATTTCGACTTTTTCTGAAGTATTCCATGCATATGCTACCAAAAAGTAAGCGTCGCCATCTACAACCTAACCCCACGCAATGTAGGTAAATTGTAATAATGTATTTTACTGAGGTGTTTTTTTTTAACTTTTCATTAACATAGTATCAATGCATTTTTTTTTTTTCAATTAAGAGTCATATTACATCTCGACTTTGATTTTTGCGTAAAATGGCCAATTATGGCGTTCTTGATCTCGGAAACAAAGATACATTAACAATTTTGACATATTGAATAGTGCAGAATAGCTATTGGCCTAGTTCGTAGCGGCCTCGCTTTTTATAAATTTTGCTTAACTTTTTAATTAAACCCAAAATTGCAGAGAAAGATTTTCATAAAATGCGCGAATGCACTTTTTTGCAAATGAAATAATAAAATGAGAATGCTATCTCCTATAATAGTCGTATAGTTCGTAGCGGCCTTAGAATTTTGAAATATCTTTGATTTAATATAGAAAAAAATCTTATTCTAAACCAAAAAAAACTTCGAAAATCGCTTAAGTTAACTGTGAATTACTCCTATCTACGATAATGTTATTAAGCAAAATTTATACCAGAAAAGTTGTTACTTCATGAGGAATAAAGATTTTATAATTTTAAAGCATGAATTTATTAACCTATTTCGATAAAAACGATAAATACAACTGCAATATTACTACAAAATGCGATGCACCGGCCGTCCGAGCTCAGTACTGCGTGAGCGCTTCTCAGCGTCAGACCTGTGTCAAATTTTTTCGCGCCAATATCGATCGAGCGTCCGAGTATAGTGCGACTACCAAGTTTTGATCACGTAAGTATAATTCTTTTTAGTGTTTGTTTTATATGGAATCTACATAGCATCTTGTTCAATTATTCTTAATATTTATTTTATTATTTTCAGCATGGGTCGAAAAACCCCTAGGTATCATTGTGTAAGAAAGTTAAGATATACATCTACATTAAGAAATGCAAATAAAGCAAGGTACTTCTTTCCTTAATACACCATACTATACATATATAATATTAACATATTATAAAACTGTAAACGGGCCACTTTTGTATATTGAAATTTTATTTTTTTAAATACCCCCAATCGTCTTCCTAAACGCAAAAACTACTGAACGGATTTTGATGAAACTTTTTTGTTGTATTGCTATTGGTCCTCGGTAATATATGTTATATATAATAATTTATAATGGGACTGTTTCAGAATGAATAACTACTCTGCCAAGAAAACATTATTATTTCCGATGGATAAAGTAAATATCCAGACATCATCGACTGAGAATGCGGTAAGATTCTTTTTATTGAATACTTATATTAATAGATATAGTAACTGTCACATGTATAAGTCGCTGGTTAATTGTTATGGATTAATTTAACTCATTTTTATTTTAGATACCTACCGATCACGACGTTCTTTTTCGTTCATTATCTGCGAAAAATTCAATTAATATAGACGAACCGCCAATATCAGCACTTGAGGAGATAGATACGAGGACGACAGAAACAGAATCTGAGGACGGATAATAATTGTTTTTTTCTTAAACAGTTGTTTTATATTGACAATCATGGTGAAGAATTTGGTTGCAAATTGAGTAATTTAAAAATAACAAATGAAAAACAAAACGGGACTTATTTCAACATTTTATTTGAACTGTCGTATGTGTGGTTCTACACTTAAATTAAAAACGAACGATGATGATGATGTTCCAAAATTTGATATAAATTTTGGAGCGGTATCAGGATAGAAATAGTACACGTCATGTTCTTGGAGACCATACGGAATGTGAAGATTATTACTGCACATCGGAAAGAAAAGCAGAACAAAATCTTGTTCCGCTAGTACCAACTTTAATGTTAAAGTTACGTAATAATGCATCAAAGCTAGCATTTAATTCCAGGAGCCTCCTTCAAAATTTTACTAACAATCGTGCGGAACAATTTAATAGTGTCGTAGCCAAAGTGGTGGGTGGCAAAAGAATAAATTATTTTTAACAGGCTCATTCCGCATATGACATGGACCCAGATGACGCAATAGCGGAAAAAAATTAAATGCTTATGTTATGAATGAAAAACACGACTTGGTAAAACCAAGTCCAGGGCCAGCTTCATATTGCTAAAAGGAATATCTGCCTTCTTGCAGTTTGGACTGGTCCGGACTATATAATGAAAGTAGTAAGAGTTCAACGGAACGATAATTTTTGGAACATCGAGATGTTACCCAAGTTGATGCGTTTTTACTCCGAGTGTCTGCTCCCAGAAATAGTCGACTCTCGAAAAGCTAGATCGATGCCATTAAGGCATATAATATTCTAATTTGGCTTCGTTTGATTCGTTACAAGAAAAACGTTTTATTTCTGAGAAAGTACATTTCTGACATGTGTGAGTTACTCATAACCCTGTTATGTGTAACTCACAGATGTCAGAATAACCTATTGGCCATCTCATAGCAGGCTACCGCGGTGGCCAATAGTAACATACCGTTATGATATGACTAACTGACAAATGTCAAGAACGCATTCTCTTAAGCAGCCAGGTACTAATATGATGAATCTGAAAAAAAAACTCTTGACTGTTGCTTTTTCACACCAAAACCATTGGATCGATTTGATTGAAATTTGGCAAATATGTAATTCTGATTTAAGGCGTTTTATACCCTCATGTAAATGTATCTAATTTTATTCTAATCTAAGCTATAATTCTAAAACAACAAACGTAAGAAAATAAATTTAATTTGAACAAATATCATCCGTCTCATTTATGGTATCATCTTCATGTAAACTGTTTCTTCACATATTAGATCCATGGCACTATAAAAATGTGCGTGTATAGCGATAACGAATTACTACATAGAAATACTAAAAAATACACAAAACTTGGAAAAAAGTATCAAAATCGCTTGATCGTAGTTTCAACACAGTAGTGTGGACTCGTGACCTTCAATGAGTTGTCGGGAACGCTTCAAATACCTAATCTCGCAGAGTGCAGATTTGTAATAGGGCTCTTAAGTTAAGATCATATATTATTGTGTTAAGAACACAATAATATTATATGATAATTTTAAACATTTCCAATTAATTAAATCCAAATCCAATCCAATTGAAAGATTTGTTTGTTTGTTTGCATAGAATAGGCTCCGAAACTACTGGACTAATTTCCATAACATTTGTACAGATGTAGAATAGACCACGGGGAAGAATATTGTCTATTTTTATCGCAGTAAAAATGTTCGGTTCTCGAGAAATTTTATTTTGCCCATACGAAATCGCAGGAAACATCTAGTTTATGATAAAACACATTATACAGGTGTCCCGTGGCAGATTTAGGATTTGAATTTCGAATATTTTTCTAACGGTTGCGCGGGGGACAGGGGAGGGGTTACAGTTTGGCGCGGCATTTGTGCTGATTGGTCAGTCACGATGTCGCAGTGGACTGGCGCGCACCGCGCTTTCGCAGTTGAAGCGTATTTTGAAGCTAATAAATCGTGCACTGTTGCTCGCCGGAGATTTTGTTCTCACTACAATATTCGTCGCTTAAGTGAAGCACCGAGTGAAAGTTTGATTCAGACGTGGGTCCAGAAGTTCCGTGCAACAGGTTCAACAGTTAACGAGCCACGCCCAGGTCCTAGCCGAACGTCGAGGACTGCTCAAAACATTGAACGCGTTGCAAACAGCGTGCAAGTAAATCCCCGCCAGTCCGTGCGTAAGAGAGCGTCAAGTTTGCGGCTTCCAAAAACCACGGTGCACCGTATTTTAAGCTTGGACATTAAATTCCACCCGTTCAAAATCCAATTGGTACAGGCACTTAATCCAAATGACTACAGAGAACGCAAAGAGTTCTGTGATAACATGTTAAGCCGATTCCGAACTGTTAACACCATTTGGTTTAGTGATGAAGCTCATTTCAATTTGAATGGCTTTGTCAATAAACAAAACTGTCGCTATTGGGCGCCAAGAGGACAAAACCCGCGATTGAAACACCAACAAGCATTGCATAGCCCAAAAGTAACTGTTTGGGCAGCTCTTTCTGTCAATGGAATAATTGGACCGTTTTTCTTTGAAAATTCTCGTAGAGCAATCGTAACTGTTGATGGTGATGTCTATCGCCGCATGTTTATCGAATATTTTATACCGAAACTAAGAGAACTTCCATCGAACAGCTCTCACACGTGGTTTCAACAAGATCGCCGCACGCCTCACACAGCAAGAGCCACCTTGAGCCTCCTTCGCGAAGAATTCCCCGGAAAATTGATTAGCCGATTTGGGGACATCGCATGGCCACCCAGATCGCCGGATCTCACCCCATTAGATTTTTTTCTATGGGGTTACTTAAAGGGAAAAGTGTATGACAGTAACCCGACAGATCTATCGGATTTAAAAGAAAATATCGTGCGAGAAATGAATGCTATTCCTCGGTCAGTATTGCAGCGCGTCGCTCAGAATACTCTCGAAAGATTCCGCGAAAGTGTACGTCGCGATGGAAAACATTTGGACGGAGTGATCTTCAAAACATAAGATCCGCATGTCTCGTCTTTCTGTTTGTGACAAATATATTTGTGTTCTAAAATAATAACATCCTTGAATTTAATTAAGAAATCCTAAATCTGCCACGGACACCCTGTATCAGATTGTGCCGAGTTTTAATAAACAAGCATAAAATATATTTGTGTTAAAATCTAACTTTAATAATAAGTTCTAAAGTAAGGCCAACCAGACGAGATAAAGAATGTAAACAAATTTTCAGGGGTTCAAAACATTTTTATTTGAATAAATTATTATAAAGTTCGAATTTTAATCGCTGTCGTTTGTACTAGACAAAGATGATTCGTCGGAAGAGTCCGAGTCAGCTGTGTTTATGATAAAACTATCTATTGTATTATCAATCATGTTGTCAATATTGGTATAAAAATTGTCCTCGACTTTTATTACATGATCCACACAATTTCGCCATTTATCAGCAGATACACGTTGGATCCCCTCATGTAGCAGTTTTTTCACATCTTCAAATTTAAATGTAGTATTATTGCGATTATGCGAGCGATTTACGGAATAATAACAACAAAAAACCAAGTAAATACGGAGACGAAAAAATATGTATCACTTCGAACGTAATCCAAACAGGAATGAACTTGTTCACAATTGTTTGGCGGACCAATTAATGTTGACAACTGCGGCACTGGCCGCTTTTCTGTACCACGAAACACGCTACGACAGCTGTCGTCGACCAACTGACGTCATTATTGAATACGAGTGATAAGGACAGATATAATATTAGCTCACTTTCATAATGCAACTCAGTAGCGGTCCGTTTATTTACGTTTTTTATCTCGTCTCGTTGGCCTTATTTTAGTAACTCATAATTTTGAAAGTAATTATTAAGTTCGGAAAACAGATTTTTGAGACGATTTTTCTTTGTTCTGTTTATATTAATCACATATCATGACAAAAGAATTAAATGTGATCGTGAGAAATAAGACGCATTGCCAAGTATACAGCGTGTCGCCTCGAGGTTAAGAAATTTTAAAAGCAGAGCCTTTTGATAAATTGAGTTATAGATACGAGTGATTCAAGATTCAAGATAGAGGAAGGTTTATAATTGTAATTGTAATTTAATGTAATTTCAAATGAACAGCTTTTATTTTCACTTAACGCATTTAAATACTTTTATATAGATCGGTACTTACAATAAAATATAAATTGTTAACATTTTTCTGTCCGTCTGTCAGTTATATATATATATCTTCCAAAATAGGCTTCAATTCTTCATTATCAACTATATATTTATATAGTTGATACTATATAAATATATATTTATATAGTATCAACTATATATTTATATAGTATAAGAACTGAAGAAATAACTTCGTTCCATCGTGTCCCTTGACACCTCTCAAGTTTTTTTCCTATACCGGGTGTTTTTTAGGTAGTGACTAAACTTTCAGGAGAGAATATAATATAAAAGAATAGAATATAAGCAACTTTTACTATGGGATCAACTTTCCTACTTGAAAAAAAAATCAGCTGTTTCCTACAAAAGGGCTACGGTATAGATATATAGCAGTTTGGACACTGACCGAAGAAACACCCTGTATAGGCGTATGATTTTAGTTAGCTTACTCTGTTTAGATTCAATTAAATCTAAACGTCAAAATATTCGTTGTATTTCTTTTTTGCACGGTAATGGATAAATTGCACTGCTTGTTTACGTTTAGAATCAATTGCATCTGAAGAGTATATTGGCAAATTATTATTGGTCTAAATTTAAGTTAAGATTTACAGATGCTCTTGGCATATCTATGCCCGCCAGATATAACTAAACATAAAAATTGTATACAGAACCCCACCCAATACTCGGATTGAACGTAGACTTTCAATGATTATAAATGAATCGTCTTCATATCATAAATTAATTTTTGGAGTTTGGACAAATCAAAACGCGTTTCACATTGGTTTGACGTTAATGAGAAAACCATTTTGCTGTTTTAACATATTGAGGCTCCGTCTGAGCTGTAAATAATTATTGTAAGGACTCCCATATACAGTCCAGTTTTCGCATCAGTCGGCCGTCGGACTGAAGCGATTCGTTCCAGTGTTGCCAACTCTGTTTTTGCGAAACTACTAAACTCGCGTCGTTTTCTACTAAAAAATACTAAAAGAGTACCGATAACTATAAACTTAGGAGCCCCTAAAAGTTTTTTTAGGGACTTTGTGCTTACTGCATTTTCAGTTTTAATATTAAATTGAAAATATGATAATTTTACCGTTAAATAAAAAAAATATAGTAGGAAATATTACGTTTATAGAAATTCAATCGGTAGTTTTAAGCGACTTACGGACGCGTGCTACTATGTGCTATTATGATAAGGTGTCATAATAGCACATAGTAGCAGTAAATGGCCCATTTTGCATATTATGATTACTGTCTAGCTATTTTCTACAAAACCACAACTAATAACTAAATTCCTACTAAACAGGTAATAAAATACTAAATTTAGTAATAAAACTTTGTAAAACATCTAAGTTGGCAACATTAATAACCTGACCTGACCTGAACGAATGGACTAAACAGTAATAAAATTGGTCTGAACGGTAATAAAATTCGAATGTAAAATAAAAACGGTCAAGTGCGAGTCGGCAAGAGGGGTTCCGTAAAAAACGAAAAAAATCACGTTTGTTGTATGTGAGCCTCAAATTATTTTATTCTGTTTTTAGTATTTGTTGTTATAACGGCAATAGAAATACCTACATCATTTGTGAAAGTTTCAACTGTCGAGCTATCACGATATAGGAAGGTTACGGCGACAGACGGACGAAGTCGCAACACGTTGCACGAGTCCAACTCGCACAAGGGCGGTTTTTTTTTAAAAATTACGGGTTTAACGTATAAATTATTACTTACTAGCTGTCTCGACACACGTTGTTTTCTGTCTTAAATTTGAACTGGAATGAATAAATAACTACACCTACGTCATAGTCCTACACCTACTCCTACAACCAAAAGCTTTTCTAATATTTCTCACCGTTCTCGAGTTTTAGCGAGCCATTGGAATTGCAATCCATTTTTTCGTCCCTACGGGATACGGGGTTACGGGGTTCGTCGAACGGGATAAAAAGTATCCTATGTCCGTCTCCTGGTTCTAAGCTACCTCACCGCCAATTTTTAGCCAAATCAGTTCAGCCATCCTTGAGTTATAAAAAGTGTAACTAACACGACTTTCTTTTACATATATATTATATTAAAGCTGCTCAATTGCAACTGAATCGAATTGGATGAAATTTTGTTATTAGGATGATTTTATCTAGGCTAAATGTACGGTTCTAACAAAATGGTCTCTTTTTATGACTAAGCAATGAAAACGCAGACTATACCAACATCTTATAAGCTAAACTATATTTTTAAATTAACAAATAGCGAAACAATTGCATTAAATTTTATGTAGATACCCAGGCTGCTAGTTTAATCCTATAACTAATTTGGTCAAACAATTGAGGAAATGACGATATCTATTTCAATGTATAATAACTAATAAGTAAAAAATTAAAACAAATTGGCGGCGTGTGTAGCACCGAGCACGCGCAGCAAGTAGCACCGAGCACGCGCAACAAGTAGTGCGCGACTTATTAATTTATAATTACAATAAACATAGAACAACTGGAGAAACTTCAGGATCACATGCGTTGTTGCCCTTACCCCGAGTAGCATGTTTAAAAAGTTTAAACAGTGTCACGTTACATGATACATTAAAATAAAATCCTGAGTTGAAATGGGCCTGATTGACCAGAGAATGCGTACCGTAAATAGCCGAGTTTACTAAATACATAGTAATAAATATACATAGTATAAGTATAAAAACTTAGGCCTTTTCATCCGTTATTGGATGATTTATAGCCTTCTCCGAGCGAAGTAACCACTCTTGAAATACTGTAGGGCCTAGGACAGTAATTGGTTTTATGGTTGCCCAAGCACATACGGCATTCTCACAACATATTCAGCCTAGTCCAGAGGAATGACTGGTCAACACGTCTGGGGCCAACCATGTGCGTGTTTCCTCACGATGTTTTCCTTCACTGTTAGAGCGTCCGTATAAATGTACTTGATATCTGAAAAAGTCTCACGCCACACGTGGTACACGCCACAACCTGGGAATTGAACCTGCATTCTCTCGAGTGCGAAGCAAACGGTCTACCGACTAGGCCACGGAGCTCTTTAATTTATTAGTACATAATGTATATGTACTAATAAATGATAATATACTACGTCCCATTAAAAATAACGTATCTTAAATATTCCCTAATAGTAAAAGTTAAGCTTGAAGAAGGCCTTAAAATAGGCCAAGCATCAATTTAAAATGGAGGCTTAGTTAAAAAAAAATATATTATGAAGGTCACATTAATCTTTATGAGTTGCATCATGCATGTTACCGCTAACGGTAAAAATGTTTCTTGTTTCAACAGACCGATTTCGATATTTAAGTAAACCATCTCTATGAATGAATTTGACTGCTAGTTATTGGAAGCCTACTAAGAAAACGATAGATTATGGCCCTAATTAGACAGGCCGCGGTGACTGCACGGGCACCTGTTTTCATTTATAGCAAATTGAGCTTTATCGACTAGGCCACAGCCCACAACGTACAAACTAATACCAATCACCCACCCGCGCGGCTGAACGCGCGGTCATATAAACGCGCCCTAAGGGCCTGTTTCACAATCTTCTAATAACGGACTCGGATAGCTTTGCTAGTTCGACCGCATGCATGCTGCCTGCAAGCCGCATCCTATTATTTCATACTAGTTTTTCCTACCACGAGGGCAGCACGCGCGCGGACTGAAACATCCTGGATGAGAGTGTTGTCAGTGTCACGCGTGTGGCAACCCGCGTAGGTCCCAGCACCCAGAAGAAGCAATAGAGTATAATATTTTGAACCTTGAAGATTATCTCTCAAGGTTTTCAATTTAAGTAAGTAGGTACCTATACATAAATGATGTTAGGTCAGCCCCAGATGAGGCTGCAGATTTTTCCGCAAAAGGCCGTCAGTGGGATTTTAAAGGGGTTTCGCGACCATAATCTCTGCTTTTAATTAAATGTGCATTCAGCTGTTTTTAATCTTATACTGTTTACATTGTGATTACTGGTTACGAAAATAGACCAGCTTATAGTTATGTAATAAGTATTCTATATTTATCCCACCAAGATATAATTTAGTTATTTCTTCTTCTTAAAAGTCACCAACTCCTAAGTCCTGAAGCATAGCCTACATTAATTAATCATTTTAACATTTATAAGTATAACACATTAATTAATCTAAAATGTTTCAAGGTCGAACTTTAATCGTCACTAAAACGGTTTTTAGAAGCTTAATTTACAGACTTACACCAAAGAATATAATTAAATATAGACTGGCAAGCCACGTTTCGCGTGTCTAGATTTTCTGTTACAGTTTAAAAAAATAATGTGTTCAGTAAAAACTTACCATTTTGTGGGATATTCTCGTCTTCTCTCTCCTTAGTCAAGCCCATGGCTGGTCGAGCGCAAGCTTCATCACTGTAGAATAAAACAACATTGTTTTTGCGAAATTCAAATTGTACCAAAAATTAAGCTTAGTTAGATTCGGAGGTGAAATGCCTATTTCACTAAAAAAAATAATTTGTGTAAAAATGTTGAATGTTTTTAATAATGATCTGTCTGGATGCTGTGCCGAAAAAGTTGCGTAAGATGTTACGCAAATTTTTCGGCACAACATCCAGAATAAAGGCGAAAAGTCTCTTTTGTAAGAAGTCTTTGCGCGAGAGCCCTACCAAGGCGAGACACAATCCATATAACGTTTTTCACGGCTTCTCGGAAATTCTGGACTTTTGAGGTTGACTTTTGACTTTTAACACGTTTCCTTTAAAAATGTTAGTTTTCCGCACCATTGTAAATCGATTAACAACTAAACCATTACACAGTTATAAACATTGTCACACAATTTATTTTTATTTGAAGCCACCTAAATGCAGCTACAAAAATAAAAAAAACAATGTTTATTTTAAAGAACTAGTTAAGTGTAAAGTGTCTAGTAATCTGCTTGTCTTTACTCATTATTGCAACAATAAGGGTTTCCCATGGAATGAAAATAGACAATATAAAATAAAGAATATGTAGAAAGATTTTGCTCATTCCATTGTATTTATTATTATAATGTATTTACTTAATTTGTTAATTATTTTATTCATGAATCTGAAAAAACTAATAAGGGTAATAAAAATCTTAGGCAATCAGAAGATGATTGTGTGAGGTTTTTTAAAAACTTGCACTATGCTGAAATTGCTTGAATAGCTTCTATTTTTTAAATCATATTAGCATATTACTTTTTTAAAATTATTTATAGAAAACATTGTTTAAAAGCAGCTACCTATTCACATTTCACCACTGCATAGTTGTGCTTCTAAATGTTTCCCTCAATAATATAAGCTTACCTCTCGCCAGTCGTATCGGTTATCCATCCCACTGGCTAATGAGAGTAAAGGGGAGAGTGCTCTTGTGTACTGCACACACACTTGGGCACTATAAAATTACTCCTGCGTAACTGGCCTGGTTTCAATGAAACCGGCCACCGTCACCGAAATCGGTGTGGCGAGTTATAGTAAGCTTACCTCAGTAATTTATCTCTATAACATACAACTGTTCTCCTCTCGTCGCTAACTCCAATGGAGAAGGTGGTGATATCTGGCCTGGCTAGCTCCTCAACGCAGCGATGGATCAAAAACCGACGGTAGTTACTCACAGGTGGAAATACAAGGACACTGAAACAAATATTCCAGTAAAAAAATTAATTTGTGGGTCACCATTAATTATGTTGTACTATAAAATATGTATTAAATAAATGTCTAAAATTAATTTGCCAACTTTGTCAAAGGAATAAATAAGCTGTTCACATAAAAAATAACTTTATTAGCTAGCTATAAATCATATTATGCTGGTGCTTTTTTTGTAGTACAGCCTAGCTAATTATCAATTATTGGTAATGCACCATAATCCAGTAGTTTTACCAATTTGAGTATGCTACATATTAGTATCTGATACCTTTCATTATTATAATAATAAGGTGTAAAACTTGTGTAAACGTCTTCAGTACATACACCAATGGCTAATATTTTGACTTTTGCAAAAATACAGCTAAGATTTATAAGTCAGTGGTATTGGCCCATTGATTAAGTAGGTACGTGATTTTTTGAAACAATCGATCTTAAGCAGGAATTAAAACATGTTTGCGATAATTACGAGTAAGCTTGTTAAATCGCGACTCGTAGGTAATTTTCGTCATTTAAACTTGTTAACGTCCAAGGTATATCACGCACGGCTCGCTCTATTTGCTTGTATGGTTTACAATTCACATCCTTCACAGCTAGCGCGGCAGGCATGTAACCTTGAAAACTCCCGTAATAATAAATGAGGATATAACCATTCACAATATTGTAATATAGCACACATGTCGGCACGCTTGCAAAATTAAAAGTTCATTAACCTGTAATATAATATTAAAACTATTTACCTGTTCACCTTTTTTTCGGCAAGAAAACATTTTAGGTCGTCGCTGACATCTTCGACGAAGCTGTCGTCCGCTAGGTTTAAGAAACGTTCGACCGTTTTGGCACCCAGTTTGACGACAATATCTATATTTAAACGAAAAAAATAAATAATCCACTCCTACAAGGATAACTATTGACCGTCCATTTTTAGTTTTCGTCGCGCTCAGCTCGAACAACACAAACTGTTTGACATTAGCGTGACAAATGACAATTGCCTTTATTTGACTTTGACAATTACTTTTTTAATACGATGCTAAATCTCAATAGCAAGTAACCAAAATTAGACACTTGGTGAGTACTCAGTTGAAATATCAAATAAAGTGGCCAGATGCTAGGTGGACCTTAAAGCCAAAGAACAGATACTTTGTCACATTTTTTAAAGATAAACTAAACAAACGAGCAGAAGCCTGATATCGTCGCCTATTGGACACCCGTTACAATATAATATACTAGAGGAGGCATAAGTGCAAATCCGAAGCCAACATTATGTACATACAACTTACTAATTGTGTGACACTAATTCTATTTTGCTTTGAAGTTACATTACGTTTTATTTTGCCGCTTGTGACGATGCGCGACGTGCCACATTTCATTTTTGAACCAAACAGGGTGGAGTGAGCTATCTATTTAGCTCATATCATAGTAGGTATGTATAATACTTATCATCTGTGGACGTAAATACACGGTACATCTCTGGGTAAGAATCTCAAAACGGATTACTATAGTTTAGTGCAACCTGTAATATGCGAGTAATAATAAATTGCGACCTTTAGCGAGAAGCTGTTACAAGCTAGAATATAATCGATAGTAAAGCTAAAAGGAATCAAAATAACATCATTGAACACATCGCTTGTTTAAAATACTTATATTTTACATAAATATTTATTAAATAAATTCTTTGAAACTTACAATTCTATTAAACGAAATCATTTACTATTTCGAAAAATTATAAGAATTAAATAACATAACAAAATTAGCTAAACATAAAATTACAATTACATAAATTAAAGAAAATGTTAACATTAATTGAATAAAGAAATAGAATGAAAATTAAATATTAAAAGATAGTTAACCACACACAGTGAAGCTCTATGGCTTGGCCTAAAATATCAATATGCGTAAAGTATTGGCTGGCACTGAAGTGCATAAGTCATAAAAATATTTGCAATTTGCTAATATTGATTTGTAATCGAAAGAATATAGGGAAATATATCTGAGTAATTTTAGCTTAAGCTGATATTTTTTATTTTATGCAACCTAAGCTTATTAGTTAGTTGTAAATCCCCTTTGAACTAGAGAGAAAATTATATAATAAGCAATATTTTACAAATTACACTTCATCACATTAAAATTATAAGTAGGTATAAATAATTATCTAAATTATCTACTGAGGATAACATAATATATTTGTATTAAATTTTTCGAAATTGGAAATAATCATAGCAATAACAAATTTCAATTTCATTAATCAAGTATTTAAACAAAGTTGACATCATATTAAAGCAAAAATTACATTATTTTAAATAGTACGTAGTATTATTATTAAATATAGCTGTTGCCCGCGGCTCCGCCCGCGTAAATACAGTATCCCTCGGGAACACTGTTCTTTTTCGGGATAAAAAGTAGCCTATGTTTTAATCCAGAGCCTAAACTACTACCATACCAAATTTCATCGAAATCCGCTCAGTAGTTTTTGCGTGAAAGAGTAACAAACATCCATCCATTCTCACAAACTTTCACATTTATAATATTAGTAGGATTATAATCCAGTATTGACAATTTAACTCTCACAGAGTCAATTTGTAATTGAAAAAAAAAAACAGATAAAAGATTTAAAATAAAACTTTTACAAGATAATTTCCGATGAACACAAGAAAAACTTGCAGATTTAATATGTTCTTATTACATAGTATATTAATTATGTTCAGGAGTGTGACTCAAATCTTAATAATTATTGGTACAAATTATCTTATGCACTACTTCTGAATATTGAGATAATAATAATATACAAAATTATTTTAATAAAGTATTTTGTGAAAATTTTATTATTTAAAAATATTATTCCAATTTAAACTAAGGGTAAGCTCACACCGAAACGCGACAAAACGTGACGCGGCGATGTATTATTAAGATAGCGATTCAAAATTGAACATTATTCACTACTCAAGTAGACACACGTTTCATTGCAAGAGCTGAAATTTGAACTCTTGAGGATCAATCACTTAGTAGCAAATCTGATTTTTACTTATGTACATCGTATATGTATTGACTTACTGAGCATTTAATTTTTAAATTATTTAAATATGTCAAGAAATGGTGGAATTATTAAAGTTTTTCTGAACGGCTAGTTTGAAACGCGCGCTTCCGCTGAATGAGGGTGTTTATCGTTTGATGTTTTTTCTGCCGTTAGGGGGCAGAGCCAACGCACAGAAAGCGTCATCTGGTGGAGTAGAGGGTATCAAAAACAGTCAATAAGAGTTTTCGATTCCTTTCCTGTCACTAGACGGCGCTTGTTAGCCTGACGCTCCTTGTCGTGTCAAAATTCTGTCAGATGTCATGAATTTAAAATCCCTCATTGGTTAAGATGACGTCATCTGTCGCAATCCGTGCGACGACGGCTTGATTGTACTCATACTTCATAGGTATTGCATAAGTATTCACGGTGTCAGCTGAGCTCAGGAAGATAAGTTCCAAATAGCTGTTTTAATGTTAAGCATACAAGAAAAGAAATAATTTTAAGTACATATATGATGTCTATTACTTTACCTTTCATATTTAAATTGATTTTTTACTTTATGTGTTTTTATGTGTTAATAAAACGTTTTGTCAAATATTTCATGGTCCAAATGGTATTAAAATTTATTTTTTATTTACAAATCAATTTTAGGTCTATATTGTAGTCTGAGAGGTGGGTCTCTAAATCTCCAACGCGTTACATAAACAAACTTTAGGGTGTGATCCTTGCCTAATAGTTCATCATTACATAAAATATCAATCTGAAAATGAAAAAGATTATTAGTAATAAGCATTGTTAATATTGTTACTAGACCAATTGATAATTTTATACTCATAATAATATAGTTTTAATTATAAATGATAAAATAAGGCATAACACAGTAAATAACCAGTGTTGCCAGACATCCAGATTTTTATATTTTAGATAACGAAATGCTTCTCAAGATTTCCTGTTTCATTTAACAACAGTTTTTTTAGGACCACTTACAAAAACATGGAACCTCATACTGCACAAATATGCACATACGAAAGATGCGCATTAAATTGGTATTATTGATTAGACTACTAATTAATTTACAGTGCAGTTTACAGAAAAATTTACACTTTAAAATAAGAAGAAATGAAGTTCTGATATCATACTATGCCCCACTTTCAGCGAAAGAATCCTGCTTTTTTCAGAAAGTTTCAAAATCCTGAACAGCGAAAAAATAAACTGGCAATGCTGGTAATAACTAATATCATAGAACTTAATGTAACAAAATAGGCTTGCTATGTTAAAGGGTCTATACTTACATCTCTATATTTGTCCATATTATTCAAAACTTTTTTAGCTACAAATTTTTTGAGATGTGTTATGGTTGCCTGAGCTGATGTTCTAATAAAACTACGTTTTAATGTCCTCAGTGAAGTAGATATACATTCCAAACACAGATTGACCTGGAAATATTTAAAAAAAAATCATCAAATTACCCTATTTGAATAAGATGTTAGAATAAACAGTATGTGTAATAGGCCCCAAAGTCTAATATTCTTTGTTATATTATCATGTAAAAATAAATAAAAAATCTAAAATGTGATTCTTAATTTGAAATTATTTATAATATTTTACCTGTTCATCTTTCCGATGACAATCAGTATTGTCAGGTTGGTCTGGTTCATCACCACCCCCAGGTTTATCAGCAGCAAGTGCAGCATCCTTTGGACATGGTAAACCTCGAGCTCTATAGAAATCTCTTTCCCGCTTTATTTCATCTGTGGAGATGTGAAAATACCATAGTGCATTAGTAACATAAGTAAGGCAACAAATTTAATGTTAATATTATAATGGAGAAATAAATTTAATGTAAAATGTTGGCTCTGCGTCTGATCTCTCGCCAGTCGCGTTGGTTATCCATCCCACTAGGTTTCAAGAGTTAAGGAAGAGAGAGTGCTCTTGTGTACTGCGCACACACATGGGCACTATAAAATAACTAGAGCATAACTGGCCTGATTTTAATGAAACAGGCCACCATCACCAACATCGGTGTGGGGAGCTATAATTATTATAATATAATAAAGATATTGAGCTATTAAAACAATAAGTACAAATTCAGCAACAAGTTCTTCTCACATTTCTAAATCAAAAGGCATTTTTCTTGTTATATTGATTTGACATAGCCAACCATTGCTGTCGATACTGAGGTGATACTCACTGTCTTGGAGATCTGGCACTAATTTATAGACTATATCTTGCATAGTTCGGTCGAAACTGATGTACTGAAGTGGATGCGACTGATGTATAACGATGTTGCATGTTGGACAAGTATTATTCTCCTCTAAATGTTTCACTAAACAGCTTTTACAAACTGAAAGATTTTTTTGACAAGTCTTATTAGAAGTTCTGAAGATGGATAATTTAAGTATTTATATTAAAATAAGCATTTATTTCAATATTCTTTAAAAATACTTACACGTATGAAGGCATTCAGTAACAGTAGTAGCGTCGATGAAGTAACCACGACAAATCTTACACGTTATATGACTATTGAGTGTTTTTAACTTTATTCTTCTTTCCATTGTCATCCTAAAATAATTATACTACCTAAAACATAAATTTTAAACTAAACTAATTCAAAATAAAATAAAATTTAAACATAAAACTATTGAGAAAAGCGACCAAACAAGCTAAAATTGACAAGTGAGAAGTGTCATTCTCCCATCGTTGTCAAAAGTGACATTGACAACATGAGGTGCAGTGTTGCCAGTAGCAGATAGTCAAATTTAACATGAGACATCACAAAAACTAACATTTTAACGAAAAAAGTAACATTACCTTATTTACTGTGAAAAACGACACAATACTTTAAATAATACATACACAAAAACTAAATTATTTTCGTTAGACTTAGAAAAAATCGTAATAACTACTCGTAATCGTACTTTCCAAGAAAATAAAAAAAACCTGAGGGAGCTCTATATTTTATAACAGCAATAACACAAAAACCTAGGATGTGATTGGTTAAAATCTAGATCTACAATATTGACTTTTTTATTTAGTTCGCGAATAGGCTATTTCACATTTTTTTTCAAATATATTTTAAAATGTTCATATCGATTCGATAGTCAACTAGTATTTTATTTCCTGGAAATAAAAGTACTAGTTGACTATCGAAAACGAAATAAAAATATCTCTTTATGCAAAGAAAAAATGATTAAAATTTAAACGAAAAATGTTTGCGCCAAAAAGATAGCCACGATTATCGTGACGTCATAAGAACAGACACAAATAAATATCATACGTGCGTGTGTAGTGCATGAAATTTAGATTTAACTTTCGCTGTTGTTTATTCGATTTGATTATGTTCTTATGGAGGCTGGCATTTTCGGTCCCATGACATACAGATTTATTTATTTTCAAAACTGTAAATAAATCGCATATTTATATAACAAAATGGTGTTGTATTCGTATTTTTTGTGATAGAAACTATATAAATAACAAATTTATATCATTTGATTTTGATAGATGAAAATAGCCTATTTACGGCAATATGGTGAGGTTTTTTATATTTTTGGACAACCTATAATTTACGTAAGTACGTATAGTGCATACCAAATTACGAGACACACAACTATTTTTTTCTGTCTATTTTTTTTTCTCCCTAAAATTAGGGGAAAAATCCATTAGGGGGTTAGATTATTTTTAGAGGTTTATATTTTTTAGTTAGATTAATTAACTCTTATATCGACAAGCTATGTAAAAAGTCAAACTAAACTCTTGGAAGTATATTTTAATTTATTTAAATAAAAATGAACTATTGAAATGTTTGTACGCACATAACTTCCAAATGACTGCACTAAATTTCATAAATCTTTCTTTTATATGTTCGTCATTGCCAGGAGGTTTGTATGAAAAAAAATTATATCAAATATTTAAAAAAATATGGCGGTACGAAGTTCGCCGGGTCAGCTAGTATAATATAAAGGACAGAATAATATTAAAGAACATTAATATTTTATAATTTGTTTATCAGTGTATTTAGTTTGGGGCGAAATATTTTTAAGATTTGGTAACACTGCATGAAAATCTATATCGGAAAAACAGCGTTGTAAATTGAACTCTGCGCCAATAAATTAGAGCTGAAAATCGAACACACGAGGGTCGAGTAGTCAAATCGTACCGAATCTGAACGTCTGTACTTCTGTAGATACTTTTATGCCGGGATTATAATATGATCCAGAATCCTGTGGCCGAGGAAAATTTAGAACATTGAAAAAATAACTCTGCGGTAATACAATAGAGCTGAAAATCGAACACACAAGTGTCGAGTCAAATGTCAATGTTATATATGATAGCTCGACACTTCGATTTTCAACTCTATTGTATTAGCATAGAGTTATATTTTCAATGCTCTGAATTTTTTCCTGCTTTCCGGATTCCGGAACATATAGTCCCAGCCTAAAAAGTAAAATATTGAGTCGTGTAACTTGAAGGTAACTGGGAGGGTCAAAAGTAACTTAAAATTTTACTTTTGTAACAATCTGGCAAAGCTGATGAGCTGTCAACCACATAGCATTTTTTATTTAATTATAGATGGCGCAACGGCTTAAAGTCATTTGCCAGTGTCAAGTTAAAAAGGCGGAAAAATAGAATTTTAGCTAAGTTTTCAACCGTAACTGTATTTCTAAATCATCAAGTCCAAAGTCTAGTTGATGACCTGAAACTTATCAAGGTCATTAAAAACAAAGCCACAGAATATCATTGCACACTCTAGCGGGACTTAGACAGGGTTAACGATTGAAGTTTTTTAATAAGCGCGCACGCACCCCGAGTATCCACAAGTACGAGGGGAGGGGCAGCCCATGCAGCATGTTACAGAGTTATGGGATTTGGGTGTCAACTTCACCGTAGATCTCAAGTTTAGAAAACACGTGACGGAGGTTTTCGAAAAAGCTTACCGTAAATTAGAAATCGTTATACGCCAGGCTACAGAGTTTACCAATATCAATTATTAAAGCCTTAAAAGCTTTATATGAAGTACTAGTCAAAAGCCATCTAGAATGTAATGCGGTTATTTGGAGTCCAAAAGAAGCCAAGTACAAAGCAATGTTAGAAAAAATTCAAAATAAATTTGTTAGATTTTTATACTTAATTAGGTACTTCAAAGTACATATACAAGGTGCATCCTAGATATCCTTTATTATATCCAAAATTGTTTGTGTTTGGCAAGGTAGGATACCATAAACTGGTAGCTAGAAGAGACGTAATGCTAGCGGCTTACTTATATAAACCTCTAAGCGGAAAAGTTTATAATCGGTAACGGTAGCCGCGGCTGTTAGCAGTGCCGACAGCGCGCACTCACATCCGCAGCAGACGCCACTTACCAACACCAACCGTTATTATACAAGGCAGCTTAAATCGTATGTTATAAGTTAAAAGTGTGATAGTCCAAATATTTGAGTTTGTTAAAGATATTATGTAAGGAAGGTTATTTATTTTTTGTTATTATGTTTTTAAGATGTGTAATGTTAATAATTAATTATATGTAGATATATATACATATAATTATATGTAGATATATATACATATAATTATATGTAGATACTTTTCTATCACATTAGGATAAGGCCTGTTATGATAGATTTAAGGTTGAATAAATAAATAAAAATACTCAAAGTCCAAATAAATAGTCAGTGCAGTCAATGAGTGAAGTCAGTCGATGTATAGTGGTAGAAGCTATACCGACGCATCAGACAAGGACAAAACATTGTATAGCTTATACACTGTATAAATATTTTTATTGATAGGATTTGGATACAAAAATGTGTTATATAATATTTGCTATATTCTAATATGAACTCAATACTATAATGACTAGTCTTTTTAGTAACTGTTCGTCAGTTTTCAAAAGGTTTTAAATATTAATAATTTTATGAAGCAATATTCTTTTTGGATAGAATCTATGTATGTGTACAATCTGAAAGAGGGAAGTAAACTTGGAAGTAAAACAATTAACACAATAGGCTACTTGACCTTTTATTTATGTCCTAAATGCTTCGTAATTGTTTCAACTTTCATTACATGCAAAAAAATAATGTAACATTATTTTGAAACTTAAAAATCTACAAAATATATATTTTAAAAATACATTTTTTTAAAACCGCCGAAAACACTATTTGCCATGTAGGTTGATAGATTATCTGTGCTGTGACGTCGTACTAGTACTATTTGTAATCTGTGCTATAGTCCGTAGTAGTAAAATGGCGGTGTTTCGTTCCGTTTGAAGTTTTGATATAAATAACTTTTTAAGATGTCATGAACTATTTATTTACAGAAACGTTCCGTTTCACTACTACATATTATGTATTTAGTGTGTTTGTGTCGTCACATCTTTGCCGGAAATTACTTCGAGGTGTTTTCATCAGTAGAAATCTATTATATATCTATTATTCTAATCTATTATATATCTAAAAATACACATTTTTAAATCAACTTTATTTATCAATCATAAGTTTTTAATTTATGATATCGCTAGAATACGTTTTTCTTATGCCAAGTACTATAGGAAAGACTCCTTCAATGTCTGAAATTAAATATGAGTCAAGTAGCCTATTCAGATAATATAGAAATAATTTACTCATTGCTAATAAAATAATATTATAATATAGATTTGAAACCCAAGTAGAGCTGCAACATATTAAGCTTACTGCGATCTACTTGCTTATGAATAAGATTCCCTGATAGTACTTTACTTTAAAATAAATCTCACAAACAAAACTTCATGAAATATTACCGAGAAGTCTCTGCACGAGAGCAAAAAGGGTAGGCAAGACCCTTGTCTATTTACACATTTCTCGGGCCGTTACACATGATTATTATGGTTCCTGTTACAAGATGTTTTTCTCACTACCACAGTAATTCTAAGCTAACTTCCTTCACACTTGACATTTTCATTTTGTTCCTTTTCATTGAAAATATTTTCTGTTCTATGTCCTGAAGTTAGCACAAGTTTGTAATAGTCTGAAGTTGGCAGTGGTGCGCCCGGTTTCGCGTGATCGCGACGAAAATGGCGGCCAAGATGGCTGCCCTGTGAGAACTTTCGGTTGCACAGTTTGCACTGATAGTTCTTTTCTCCCGTATGGACTACTTTATGTTGTTTTAACGACGAGGACGTGTAGAATGACTTGCCACACTCACAGATGTAGTCTCGTTGTCCTTTGTGCCTTTTCAAGTGTACATTGTAAGCACTGCACGTCACGAAACCACGATTACAATCTTTACATCTATACCTGAATGCAGAAAAAAATATAATAATGATGAAGTCACATACAATGTTACCATTAATCTTATATTTTAAACGATCAATTATTATATATAAATATATAAATCTGAATGTCGAAAACAGGTTCAACAATTTACATGAAATTTAGTATTCAGGAGGTTTTGGGTATGAACAATGGGAAAACTTGATTTTATTCTTTTGTTGCGTAATAACATAATACGAGTTATTTCTTATCATCAAAGCGCGTGGCTCAGCTATGCGTTGGATATTTCGCGTTATTCTCATATTGTTGTCTTGGGTTCGAATCCCGGCCAGACAAATATTTTTGTGGTAATATCTTTTACGGTATTACTTAGCTACTATTAGAAATCCGAGCAAGGCTCGTCTCCCAGGTTCCCGGTCTTCGGTAGCTCACGAGTACATCCGTGAGAAGACCACCTACACTTTGAGGGTTGAGCGTCTTCAGTCTCGCCACAAGGTGAACTTCAGTTCCTTTGTGGCGAGTTGTGAGAGTGCCGACACCACTTTTGTCTACCCTCGAGGTGGAGGCGTTCTGGCCGTCGGGTGCAGTTTACCGAAGGTTACGGGGGAGACTCCGCATCCGCTCCGCTCCGCGCACATCACGTCACCAAAAAATTACAATACGTGATAAACTATTTTTAGTGTGTTTGTGTAGTGTGAGAATGTTTGTAATAATATTTTTATATGTGTATCCGTAGTCTGATTGCCATAACACAAGTCTTAACTTAGCATGGGATTAGAATGACGTGATGTACGAGGGCTGATTGATAAGTTTCCGAAACGACAAAGAAAAACTTCAAAAAGCTATTTAAAATAAATTTATTTCTCAACGTAGTTTCCTTCTACATCGATGCATTTAGTCCAGCGCTTCTCCAATACCAGTTTGATAAAATGTTTTCTCCAACCCCTCAAAATACTAGTCCACGGCAACAATGACTTCTTCATTTGATGAAAATCTCTGGCCACCTAACCATTTCTTCAGGTTTGGGAATAAGTGGAAGTCGCACGGGGCCAGATCCGGGGAATAGGGTGGATGCGGTAGCAATTCGAACCGCAATTCATGGAGTTTAGCGACTGCAACCATTGACGTGTGTGCAGGTGCGTTGTCATGGTGGAACAAAATTTTTTTCTTGGCCAAATGTGGTCGTTTCTTCTGGATTTCTTCACTTAATTTTTGCAGCAAGCTTGCGTAGTACTCTCCATTTATTGTTTTTCCTTTTTGCAGATAATCTACTAAAATAATCCCTCGAGCATCCCAAAAAACAGTCGCCATCACTTTGCCGGCCGACAAAACCGTTTTTGCTTTCTTCGGAGCAGGTTTTCCGCTCTCAGTCCACTGCTTAGATTGTTCTTTTGTCTCGGGAGAATAATGATGTATCCAGGTTTCATCGACTGTTACATAACGCCGCAAAATCTCACTAGGATCTCGGTTAAACAGCGCCAAACACTCCGATGAATCGTCCACTCGACGTTGCTTTTGGTCTACAGTGAGCAAACGCGGCACCCATCGCGCGCAAAGCTTTTTCATTCCCAAATGTTGGTGCAAAATATTAAAAACGCGTTCAGATGAAATGCTCACCATCTCTGCTATCTCTCGCAACTTTAAGCGCCGATCATTCAATACAATTTTGTGAATTATCATGTCCGGATTCGTGACTTCATTTGGACGGCCAGACCTGTGGGCGTCTTCGCAGCTCTGTCTTCCACGTTTAAAATCAGTTACCCAGGTGTGAATTGTACTCAATGCTGGAGCAGAATTACCTAAAACACTGTCTAGCTTGGTTTTAATCTGGGTTATTGTTTTCTCTTTTAAAACGTAAAACTTTATCACCGCACGAATTTCGTTTCTTTCCATTGTTAAGAAAATTTACGACAGAGAAAGTTCTACGTCCTCTCAAACAAATTCCATCAGTTCGATTAAATTCAAATTTGGCGTTCTATTTTCAAAAAGATGCCAGAATATAATGTAATATTCCTCTTTTGCGTATCATTTTTTTAAGTTCGTCGTTTCGGCCAGTTATCAATCAGCCCAGGTATTCTATTGTATATTATTATGATTTATGTGTGTTTAATAAAGAATTTTTAACTTTTTTGAATCTATACAAATGAATTGCAGTATCTTTATGGAATTTTGAAATAACAACTTTTCATTAAATGTATATGAAGATTGAAGGTATATACAGTACTTAAAATATCTTCTTTTTTTTTTTAATTTTCGTCTGTCTGTTTCTTTCAGCTGAACCTATTTTTACGTGACTTTCAATGGCAGATTGCTAATGTTATAAGGAGCAAATAAGGCTACTTTTATCTTATGGTTCCGTTTAAAAAAATAGGGTTCCGTTTCTGTTAGTTCTACGCAAACGAAGTTGAGGCACCAGCTAGTATATATATATATATATATATATATATATATAAAACTTAAATGTTTAGTTCAGTTGATAAATTACCTTACGTCTTTATTGTGTATCCGAATGTGTATGGAAAGATTTCCAGAGGTAGCAAACTTTTTTTCACAAAGATGACAGGCATAAGGTCTTTCACCATTATGGATGCGTTGATGTACTTGTAGTTCGGCGTTTATTGGAAAGCCTGCACACAGAAAATATGTTATATAAATGTTTTCAAATAGGGCTAGTATCCAGCTTTCATAGAACTACACCACCCACACTACGCCCCACAAGTGTGCGTGATTATAATATTTATTATTATAAGTGTCAATACACTACACATACAGTACACCTAAATTCTTACCCCCGTACTAATAAAAATATTTACACAATGGATAAGCTATACAATGTTTTGGCCTTGACTGTCAAGCGACTTTTCCAACGTATCAGACAAGGACAAAACATCGTATAGCTTATCCATTGTGTAAAATATATTTTTAATAGTAAGATCGGATCAGCGATCAGATGTCGAATCGGCAAGTTATAAATTAATCCAATTTATAACTTGCTGATCCGCCATACGTTGTTTTGACTTAAATACGAACTGGAATAAATAAAATATAACTCCCTAGCCCACCTAAATTACCTAGGTATATGCTACAAATTCTAAACCTACAACCTACACCTACAACTTACAATAAACCTACAGTCTACACTTACTACGAACTAATCAGAGACACGGGGTCCGGTCAGCCGATGCAACATTAGGTATTGTTGACTACAGATTTTATTTTTCAACATCCAAACCAAATGTCCAATTTCGATTCAACAAAGAGTAATTAATTTCTAAAACGAGATCTACTCTTTTGTCTTAGAAATCTCAATTTGAATATGGATCAATTCTAAATCACTAATGAAGGCAAACATTTTTTGTCCCTGTAATTTAATTAAATTTTAGAAGACATAAGCTGTTTTACTAGCCTAACTATAGTAGTTGTCTATATGCTGTCGCGGACTTTTTTTTTAATTTTAGTATGTTCTTTAATGTTGTAGAGCATTATTTTGTTCTATCATCGATAGTTTACGCAGCGTATGCGCTGTAAGATATTTTTTACACCTTGGGTCACACTGTTGAGTTTTAGCAGGTATCCCTATTTTTTTATAGTTATAAATATATTGTAGTGGGAATAATGTAGCATTCTAATGGTTTTTTTTTTAAATCGGTTCAGTAGTTTTGGCGTAAATCAGGAACAAACATACAAAAATACCAACCTTTCCTCTTTATAATATTAGTGTAGATAACATAATAATATTATATAGATACAGATAATATATAAATATGTAACTATGTATACCTTTTCCACAATCCTGACAAAGAAATGACTTGTCTCCCTTGTGCCTCTTCATATGTGTTAGTAGCTGTGATTTCTGTGTAAAACATTTATTACACAAGGGGCATTTGTGCTGCTTTTCTCCTGTAATTATTTACATGATAAATACTTACCTTTAAAAAAATTAACAGTGCAAATACACTTTTAACTTCATACAAATAGAGTAATAGCAAGTTTAGCCTACGGATGTCACATGTGGGGAACATACTTGACGAGTTTTGCTGGGGAGTTTAATGGGTGACGTTATGGGATTTTGAATTTCCTCATAAATTTGTGTTATTTCGGTTCTTAATGTGTAATATTGGTAGAATATTAACCATTAAATATTCGTTAACGTGTACAAGTGTGGGCAAGTGGTATAACTTCTAAAAACGTGCTATTTTGTGGTTTCCCGCCAAAACTCCCTAGGAACTTTCAGTAAAGCGTCTACCACTTTACTGAATCGACTGACATGACTCATTGACTGTACTATTTATTTGGACTTTGACTAGACTTTAGACTTGACGTTAAAGGAATACAGTGTTGAAAATTGAATTTCCCGCCTTTTTTACTTGACACTGGCAAATGGTTTTAAGATAAGCCGACGCCATAGATATAAAAAAAAATCATATTTGACGTTATGGCTAACTGTCAAATAGCTCGGGTCACGTCGTGTTTTTTAATTGTGCTAGGGGAGCTAAGAGATGCTGTTGCATTTTTACGAACCGACATTTTAAAAGTGTCTCCAGTTAAATGGTCCCAATTTTGAATATTTCGGGGCTATTTTGACATTTGAAGTATGGTGAAAACAAGATGGCTGACATCTGAAGTATGGTGAAAACCAAGATGGCGTAATTTTTTATTGTATGAAGATTTGTTCTGTCAAATGTACGTCATAGCCTATCTTGAGTTTTGAAATCTATGGCAAAAGTTTAAAATTTTACAATACCTTTATGCACCTTGATGTGATTAACTAGCCCCGTGCGTCGGGCGAATCTTTTCGAACAGTATTCGCAGTGATATGGAGTCTCGCCTGTGTGAATTCTCCTATGTTGGAACAGCGCACTGTAGGCTCTAAAAAATTGAGAAAATTAAATAAATTCCCACGAAACCTAAAAAGGTGCTTCAAATATAAGTCTTATAAAATATAGGTGTGGTATAAAAATTATTTTAAAAACAAAATATATTACTACATTTTAAAATTGATAATGTCTTTAAAATATAACTAATGGCCAAATCTTATTCACCAACAATTTTTAATCTCATAGTATTTTAGATTGAATTATACTCACTTAAATGAAGCTGGACATTCTGTACATTTGTATGGCCTCTGGTCTGAGTGGCACGCTTTATGCGCCTTCAAATTACTCTTTGTACTTAAAACCTTTCCGCAAATATCGCACTGATGAGGTGTCTTGCTTAAAGGAACCAATGGTTCGCCATCTGAGTATACAGAAAACAAAATATACTGTATGTTGGTATTGCCAAGAAATATGCAAAAACAAAATGTTAGTAGTAAAAGTTCTCATAAAACGAATTATTGTCTATTAGTACCTCTCTTTTTTCTCCCCTTTCGTCCTTTCTTTGTTACATTTTCATCACGACCCAACAGCCCTGTAAATTTTATGCACTATCAGGAAATCTAATTTATAAGCAGGCAGTATTATCATAATTTATTTGTATTACAATGACTCAATACAATTGTTAATGATATGTAAGTTTGATATCATGTTAATGACAAAACACAAACAAATTAGAGACAACAGTCAACCTGCTTATGATTATAAGATTCAGTGAGAGTACTTGAGTACACAATATTTTAAAGTATACAAGAGTAAGAAACTTACTGCGAACCTCATTGTATTGCAGATATTATTTTATCAAAAAGATTACATTTATATTTAGCTAATGGAAGATTAGAAACTATTCTTGTTACATATTATGTATTTTAACATAATGAGAAATTATAATATTATTATTTTATTGTTTTGACTCATCATACCTTCAGATGCCTTTTGACTAAGTTGGTCAAGAAACTTATTATCTTCAGCATCCCAACCAGTGTCCTCATTGTCAATTATTTCTGAAAAAAAAAAACAAAATCATTTCTATTAGTTATCTTATCCTATTCCCTATGTCAATAAAATCAACCAATTAATCTTTATTCGCATAAAATATGTTATTAAAGCTGTTACAATTTAAAATATTGTATAATATAGTACATTTTTTTGTGTTTTTATTCATTTAACATTCTTATTTTATATTTAATTGTTTTTATTACATAACACATCACATTTATTATTTTAGACACTATATGAAAATTGAAAGGAACACTAAAGGATAATATTTTTATCAAGCTTTTTATACTATTTCCTTTAAATATTCATTAATTGTATATGTAATATTTAGATCGTCAATTTCCATAATGTCATTCGGTAATCTATTGCAAAGTTTTGGCATCAAGATGTATGCAATTTTGCTAAATTTCGTAGTTTTTGATAACGGTATTTTTAGTTTCCGCTTGTGACGCATACTACTGAAATCCTCATATAATTGCATGTTATTCTTCTTTAAAAACATTAAGGATTCATAAATAAAAATGCACGGGAACGTTAGTATCTTCAGTTTTTAGGTTACAAATGGACCGTACGAATCTTTTTTATGCGCTAAATACACGTTCATTGTTTGTGCAATTCCCCCAAAAGACAATTCCATACCGTAATATTGAGTCTACATATGCATTGCGCGTGACAAGTAGAGTATCAAGATTTACGACTTTCGGCAACATATGCAATGCATAAGAAATTTTTTGTAGTTTAGTGCATACTGCTTCGATGTGTGAATTCCAGTTTAATTCGTTTGGTTTCTGAAATTTCTGTTATCTTATGCTCGTCATAATTAATTTTTTATATTGGCCGATTTTTATTTTCATTTACAAATGTCATAATATTAGTCTCCTCAAAGTTTAAAATTAATTAATTATCTTTTACCCATTTTATAATATTAATTATAGAGTCATTTATATTTTGTTCTAAATCAGTTTTACCGTCATCGAAAAATAATAAATTACAATCGTCAACAAATATCGTCATTGGTTCATTAATGTATTTTGAAAAGTCGTTGATAAAAATTAGAATTAATAAAGGGACGAGCTCACTTCCTTGGGAAACACCACGTAAATTGTTTTTTGCTTTAGAATAGTGTATTTCTTCGAATTTCGTTTTTAAATTAACTCGCTGTATACTAGTTACTTGTGACCTATTTCGTAAGTATCAGTTCTAAAGCATTTCCGCTTATGCCATATTGGTACATTTTATTAAGCAGGATGTCGTGGTCTACATAGTCAAAAGCCTTTTTTAGATCCATATAGAGCACAAGATATAAAACCACTGTCAATATTTTGCATCAATTCATTTAGAAATTTAAAAATTGCAGCATTAATCTTGTAATTTTTCCCCCATTTCTTGAGGAGAAAATGGATAAAATTTATTAAAGTAAACGTAGAATCGTTCATATATAGCTTTTTCAATTATTTTGAAGAAAACTGATATAAGAGCAATAGGCCTATAGTTTTCTATGTTTAATTTGTCGCTTTTTTATAAAGCGGTTTAATAATAGTCCTTTTTTGGTTATTCGGAAATTGTCCTTGAGACATGAGATTTATTATGTGACTAAGTGTAGGAGCTATGGTAGATGCCACATGTTTAACAACTTTCGTTGAAATATCATCATTTCCTGTACTATTTGTGTTTTTAAGGGACTTGATGTATTTAATATCTTTGGGCGATGTTGGATACAACAAATTGAGTTGGTAGTAGAACTAGTAGACAACGTTTTTTTAAAATTCTAATAAAATAAAAATTTATTACAAAGCGATTATGACACCTGTGTTCATAATCATACAAAATTTACACAATATAAATTACACAAATAAAGTTAAAAAAAAAAAACAAACAAAATCAATAACGCTTGATTAACAAAAGTCTTTATAAAAGAATTAAAAAAGACGGCCGTCCAAGCCCGACATGAGTTAGAAGCAGTGCGGGGTGTAACCGTAAGTGAGCGTACGGTACGGAGAAGGTTCGAAGAAGCTGGTTTGGGTTCATTTGTGCCCGCCAAGGCTCCAAGGCCCGAGGTAAATCATCACAGAAACAGGTTAACGTTTGCTCAGGAACATCGACTTTGGAACGCGGACCAATGGAGTAAGGTATTGTTTAGTGATGAGTGCAGAATTCTCTTAAATTAAATTGACGGTAGGCAAAGAATATACAGACGCAAAGGAGAAAGATACATTCAGACAAATTTTTAAACTACAGTTGCATACGGTGGTGGATCAATAATGGTTTGGGCGGGCATTTGTTTGGGAGCTCGCACAGACTTGATTGACAGAGGGAGTCTGACTGCAGACCGCTATATCAGAGAAGTTTTAGAAGAAAATGTCGTACCGTTTGCCCCATATATCGGTGACGATTTTGTTTTTATGCAGGATAATGCTCGGCCGCATACCGCACGGGTAACTCAAGCTTATCTTAATGATATGAATATCACTGTTATGGAGTGGCCGGCGAGATCACCGGATATGAACCCAATAGAGCACGTTGCTGAAAAGAAAAGTTAAGTCCAGAATTCCAGCTCCTGCCAACGTGGGTGAACTGCGAATCGCCGTAGTTGAGGAATGGCGGAGACTATCCCAGGAGACCATCGATAACATCATTCTCAGTATGCCTAGACGGGTAGAAACTTTAATAAGAGCACGTGGAGGAAATACGCGATATTAATCACCATTTTTCTAATTTAATTAATTGTTATTTTAATATTAATTTTCACTTTTCCCGGTTACATGAAAAGTTCAAAAATGTACCATTTTTCACAAATAGCCTTTACTCGCAAAATCTGTTCTTAATGTGATCTCATTTTAAGTAAACCAAATGAAACTTTAAATAATAAAAGAAGTGGGAGAGTAGAGAAGTAGAAGAGGAGAAGTCAGGAGATTTTAAGATAAAACCATATTTTTTTAATTATGGACCTTTTTTTTGTGTTCCGCTAAATATGCCGGTGTGTTTAGAAAGCTGTTCTACTAAACTGATACTGATCTTATTCATACTTTTACTTTTAAGCCAAAATTTCCCTGCTTAAAATCTACGACGCAAAAATAACGGATGAAGACAAAGTTCACTCAGACATACTTAGGAGTGCTTTTAATAATTATGAATCTAATTCCACTGTCGGGTAGATTTTTAACCATGGAATAAGACATTCCGTCCGATCCCGGGGCAGAGTCCTTTGACTTAATACATTTTATTAATTCCTGCAAAGATATCCTTGCTTCTACCTTGTGGTTATGCGAAACAAATCTAGGACGAGTAAAATTAGGAGTTAAATTAGTAAGAATGTTATTGGAAGTGTTCTTATCCACGTATCCTCTTGGTTGCCTACAACCCTTAAACAATTTCATCTTATGCCAAAACATCACGAGATGAAACTGATTGGTCAAGTGAAGAACAAAATTGAAACCAAGACTCACTTTTAGCTTTCCTTATTAATCTCTGAGCCGTTCTTACCTTTTCCTGTAGCAAACGGTAATTATTAGGAGTGGGATCCTGTCTTAATAATTTTAAGGCAAGACGCCGTTCAGCTACTACTGTACTACGTACAGGGGGGGTATAATGAGGTCTTGTAGCAGTATTACTTTAACATTACTTTTGAATTTCATATAAGCAAAAATGATCTCTATTTATATCGACAAAAAGATATTTTTAATTTGCGCGAAATCTAAAAGTAATGTTAAAGTAATACTGCTACAAGACCTCATAATACCCCTCCAGGTACCTTAGATAGACTCGGAGACCAATAATATTTAGGGCTAAATATATTACATATGCTTTGACTAATTTTATAAAAAGGAATACTGTGTTCAGCAGCTTGATTTAAAATATCCACAAAAGAATTATAACGCTTCTGAAGATCGCCCCGGCCCGATACAGCACATTGAGGAAGCAACGTCTCAATGTTGCGTCTATAAGAATCCCAATCGGCCGCTTTAAAATTCCTTTTCTTTATACAAATTGATGAATTATTTTCGGAACATGATATTTTAATAATGAAGTGGTCACTAACTGTTTCTCTTGTGACAGACCAATTAAATCTACAAACTATATTAGAAGATACTAAATGAAAATCTTAAATATCTGGCGATGACTGTTGTAACAATCCATTCACCAGCTTTATTCCGAGTTGGAGAACCGTTGTTCAAAGTCACAAAATTACTATCAATTATGGAATCAAAAATTTGAGTGCCCCTAGAGTCAGTTCTATTGGACCACGTTGAATGGTGACCATTATAATCACCCAAAATTAACGTATTCGCATAAAACTGCGAAAATAATAAATCACAATCGGCCCGAGAAGTACGAATCGAAGGCGGACAATATATTCCAACTATATTCTCTAAACAATTACAGTTTAGAGAATATAGTTGGAATTACTTTACAATTACTTTTAAATATATAACTTCTAAACCACTTATGTTTTGAACTGGACCATAATTATGAGCCACAATGGCGACACCGCCATAGGAGTCTTGTCTGTCACATCGAAATATATTAAACCCTTTATTACGAAAAATTTACCCAGGAGCCAACCACGCCTCACTCAAAATAGCGAAATGTATTTTTTCCTGAATAAGAAGATGTTCAAAACTAGTGCACTTAGGTTGAATACTTTGTGAATTCCATTGGATAGCATTAACGACGCGGTTACGTCTATCCATCACCACTTATATTTAAAAAATAACCACAAAAATTTTGTACTACAAAAGCTATTAACCAATTAAAAAAAAAATACACTTATTAATTTTATCCTTTAAAGTATACCTGCTACAAAATACAATTTCCTTTATCTTCTTATGACTATCAAAATTCGAAACCCCTTTTAATTGTCGATTTTTCGATTTAACGTCCCTTTCTGAAACATTAGGAATTTCACTAGAAACTGAATCCACGCTCATCTCCGTTTCAGACCAAAAATTAGAAACGCCATTTACTTCTTGTTCTTTTCTGACTGTATCCTTCTTCTTTCTTTTGACAGTTTATTTTCCGTCTGGGATAATCTTGTCTTGGCGCTAGGTTTCTTTTTAAGTACTTCCGAATATGCTGGAGTATTAATTAAATTTTCTTGAGGATTATTATCAAATCTCTCGGGCTGTTTTACTCTTGGCTCGGAAAATGAAATATTTATAGTAGGAGGAGGAGTTACAGGAGGTACATACATACTAAGAGCTTTCCTATAGGAACAGTTAAAATCCGACATAAGATTTCTTAACTTACTTTCCTTTTTATAAAACGGACACAGCTTAAAAAGGGCCTAGATGATCTCCGGAGTAGTTAATACATTTAAATTTTTTAGTCTCGCAAATTTTATGCTTATCGCCACATTTTAGACGGAAAAAATTTACTGATGGACATCTGTTGAGGATGTGACCGAATCTCCAACACTTGGAACATTGAGTTACAGGGAATCTATATGGTTCCACCTTAATGTTAAGTTCGTCAATACTAATAAAAGCGGGCAATGACGTTCCTTTAAACCCAAGCCGAATAGTTTCACTTACAACCCACCCCTTCTTCGTTCTCCCATTTAAGTGTTTTTACTGTGATATAACTAGAAATAATATCCAAAATATCTTGCTCTGACAAACTTAACTCCACGTCTTTAATAATCTCGAAAGATAATAATAGTCTAGTCAACAAGTTTAAAAACGTGTTAAATAGAAATAAAGCTCCTAAAAATATGTGCGATAGCTCATTCGATTCGGAATGTCGTCTAGAAAAATGTTTTTTAAGGGTATATTAGCACATAAAAAATTGCGATTGTTATTAACAAAATAAGATAAAAAAAAGGTATTTAGTTTTTCGTTCATAACTTTTTTTTAAACGCTGGAAATAGGGCTCCGCGAGGGCGTTACAGGATAGGCGCGTCGTCTAAAAAGCCTAAAATATATTTTTTTAAATATTAAATAACAATTTAAAAATTTGAATAAATTATGGTGTAATCTAGACACTTGAACGAAAAAACCTCGGTGAAAAAATTTTTTTAGCCATGTTTCAAAAAGTTATACCATTGTCAATTAACTATTTTTTTCCAATCTCTGTTTTTATAAATTACGGCATAAAAGTCTAAATAATTGGTCTATAAATTTTTCGCTTCGTGGAGCACTTTTTATTTAGGTACTTTTATTAAGTACCTAAATAAAAAGTGCTCCACGATTATAAATTGTTAAATAATATAGATACAGCTAGGGACCCAATCTCAAAATCAAATCAATCAATCAAAAAAATTTATTTAAGAATTATTTTTTTTAATCATCATTTCACCTATGCAATAAGATTTTTAAATCTTTTTAAATCTATTTTTTTATTTCTTTGAATTTTTTTAAATCCCAAAATAGTCTATTTGTTTATAAACAATTACCTAACAAATGACGTAAAAAAATTTTTTCGAATATTAATTAATACCTATATTAGATGCGAAAACAGCAATAATAAGATATTACCAAAAAAAAATTCTTTTCATAACATTTTTTAGAAATTTCATTTTTATTTAATTAAAAAAATTATAATTAACAAAATAATAAACTTTAATAATTTTTTATTCATAACTTTATTAAGTACCTAAATAAAAAGAGCTCCACGAAGCGAAAAATGTATAGACCAATTATTTAAACTTTTATGCCGTAATTTATAAAAACAGAGATTGGAAAAAAATTAGTTAATTGACAATGGTGTAACTTTTTGAAAAATCGACAAAAAAATTTTTTTCACCGAGGTTTTTTTCGTTCAAGTGTCTAGATTACACCATAATTTATTCAAATTTTTAAATTGTTATTTAATATTTAAAAAAATATATTTTAGGCTTTTTAGACGACGCGCCTATCCCGTAACGCCCTCGTGGAGTATTTTATAGGGTTTAATGTACTTCACTTTAGTAATATTCATAATTTTCTGTTCTTTAAAAAACTTAGTCAACGGAAACTACTTGGGAAGCATTTTCGTCTGTCGGTCGCACTGGTAATATACATTTCTATTCTTTCCGCAGCCTGTTTTTTACCTGATTTCTGTACTAAATGGAAATCATTCCCTACTTCCTCGTCATATATATTCATGTCTTCGTTTACTAGATCTTCAACTTGTTTATCTTCTCAAAATATCACTTGAAATATCTAAAATATTGTCCTCAAGAAAAACATTATTCTCCTCTCCTAATATAATATTATTAAAGGCTGAATCTTCCATCATTATCTATACAGTAGCCGGCCTGCCAACCCGCAAGCAGGCCGGCACTATAGCAAACCGGTTTCACAATTGTTAAACAAATATGCCTATCCAAAAAAAAAATGTGCGTAAGCGACCCAAGTGCATAGATGCGCGCGCGCATCTGTAGTAGACAGCTTAGTGCTTTGATTATTACTACATTTTGTTGGCAGTTGCAGACCCAAGTTCTTAAAAGAAAATTTTAAAAAAATGATGTATTTCAGCAGTCAGCATGCATAGCATTACCACCATAGATATGAGTTTTGTCTACACAAGAACAGACATATTGACAGATTGTATGAATAACATGACAGATTATCATAAGTGTAGTATTTTGCAGGAGTACTTTCTTTTCTATGTAGTGCTTTTGTTAGTATTCTTTTAACATTTATAAAACATATTTGATTTACTATGTACTATAGTTATTATGATAGTATCCCGCATAGGACAGGCACCAAGTGTTGGAATCAGTTAATGTTATATTTAGACTAGATGTTGCCCACAACTTTGTATGCGTCAAAGTTAATCTTGCGGAGATCATGCATTTTCTGTGATAAAAAGTATGTCATTCCCCATGATATCTACTCTATATCTCTGCCAAATTTCATCAAAATCAGTCCAGTATTTTTGGAGCCTATTCAATGCAAACAAACACAAACTTTTCCTCTTCATAATATTAGTATAGATAAAATAATTTCTGTATATTTGCAAATCTTTTAACCCAATATATACTACAAACCTTCAGGTGGCTTATCATCATCCCAACCTGTGTCATTGTTTCCATTGTCGTTTAATTCTGAAATCAATTTGGGATATTAAACAAAAACCTTAATTTTAATAAAAAGTATTTCCAATGAAATAGAAACAAATAAATGTCACACACATAAGATTAATTATATAATCATAGGAATACAATAACTTTATAATAAATGGTCTATTACCATTTTTTACAGGACTATTCAGTAGCTGGTCATTGTTTAATAATTCTTCTATGTTATTCTTAGTCTCAACATTCTCAATCTTTACTTGAACAGAAGTAGTATCATTTTCAGTAGCGTCAAGCAGATTCTCCAAAAAATATTTTAGTGTTCTATCACTTTCCTCACATTGTATGATAAATAAATATGTTCGTTTCAATTGTTTACCACATTCTTTACATATAAGACGTGGTAGTCCATCGTCTTCAGAGGGCTAAAATGATGTAAGTATTTAGGCGATGTTTTATTTTGAGTGGTTACTATGGTTTGTATTTTAAAATAAAACGAGCTCCTAGTCTACACAAACCTTGATTTTAGTGCAAGATGAAATCATTTCGGCGTAAAGTCTATTTTTAGTGTAAATATCAAGACTTTGTTTATTGGATTCAAGGCATATACGACACAGATGTTTAAAATTCATGGTTTAGGAAGTGGTGCTTAACTTTATTCCTTCAAACAATTATTTTTCTTTTATTAATAATATGTTCTATAACTTGAAAACCGAGAATATTTACACACAAACAATACACAAACACTTCAAATCACAAAATATGTCAAAATGGTAATGATGAAATGTCAAATCCATAGATATTTTTTTTTTAAATTTATGGCGTCGGCTTATACCATTTGCCAGTATCAAGTTAAAAAGGCGGTTATAGAATTTCAATTTTCAACACCGTATTTCTAAATCGTCAAGTCCAAAGTCTAGTCATAGTCCAAATAAATAGTGCAGTCAATGAGTCAAGTAGTCGATTGAGTAAAGTGGTAGAAGCTTTACCGAAAGTTTCTAGGGAGTTTTGGAGCACGCAAACACACAAAAAATAGCACGTTTTTTGAAGTTGTACCACTTACCTGCACTTGTTCACGTTAACGAATATTTAATTGTTAATATTCAACCTATATTACACATTAAGACCCGAAATAACACCAATATAAGGAGGACATACAAAAACCACAACATCACCCATTGAATTCCTCAGCAAAACTCCAAATGGATAGAAATTACTCTATACATAATTTTTTAATTTAATCGCCTGGTAACGAGACCTATAAGCCAAAATCTTGCCAAAAACAACCCGAAAAGACTCAAAAGGGTCAAGGCATAGATAAATGATTATATTTGTAAATAATGATTTTAAAATTTTCATTATTTTTTTAATAGACCGTGCATCATTTCAAGTTTCATAAATAGAAGCGATATTAAGGCAAATAAAGGCACATACTGTAATTCGAGAATCGTGGGTACGACTCATACGAGAGCTTAAACAAACAGGAATAAAAACTCCAAAGCTTAGTACTTACAAAAATAAACTGGATTACAATTTACAAGCTAATAGTATTCGGTCCGTGTTATAATTATGTACATGGCTTACAGATTACACTACATATCAAATCTCAAAATATGGACTTTATTATATTAATGCACATTGTATCGAGTACATAAAAAAAATACATTTGACAGCGGACACAACACTTCACACTCGACAGGAGACATCTGTCATAAAAATACGTAGCTACTGACGCCAATGCTATCGTTGGTTTTTATCTTTATTTAGCTTATTTAACAATATCGTATTTAAATAAATGAATTTAAATTGAATAAAGCTGCAATGATACGTTAATCTTTATTGAAGAATGTCAGCATTACAAAAAAGTATATTAAAAAGCAAATTACCTCCAAAAATGCCCAAAACATCTGGTGGTTCCAAGTAAGTTTATCGAATTATGTATTGTACGTTTCTTTTACATTATCATCGCCAAGTGTACAATTTCCTGCTATTTTAGGCTAGCTCCATTCGGAGCGGCGCGGCGTAAAGACTATACGCCTGTGTCATGGAAGAAATATTACGACAAGTATGCGGACATTTTGACTGAAGATGGGACTTTCAGGGTCTATACATCGCCTGAGCCAGACCGCCCGGACAGACCACGGATCGTCACGCTTCACGGTGGCGGATATTCCGCCTTAAGCTGGGCATTGTTTACAGTAGGTACAACATACTATGCATCTACTTTATTTCCCGCTCTGCCTCTAATCTACTGAGATTTATTTGTTACCTATTAATAATACCTATAGACGCTTCCACACCACGTCAATTTGGTCCTGTGGTAAGTTATCGAAGAACTTGTGTAATAGGTACCAGACACAATACAAATATTGAAGACTTCTTAAATTTAAGAAGAATTTACACATACTTAATGCATAATTATTAATTTATTCATGACCCAGGAACACAGAAAACTTTTCTGTTCCTATGGCGGGATTTGAACCTACCTTTGGCTTGAGCACCAAGGAGCTCAACCACTGAGCCACAGAGATTGTTTAAACCTATTTCTCATTTAAGGCTATATCAGTGCCTTACTTAATTAAGGTACTTTTGTGTCATTGTATAAGTAACATGTAACAAATCCCTGGCTTACCTTGTAAGATATATCAGAGAATGTAATTAAAATAACAAGTAACATTTTTAATGTTAACATTGTAATCTTTAAGACGGCCAAAGTACTTACTACCTGCAAACATATTTTTATAGTAACTTTTTATTGCTTCAATAATGATTACTTCAAATAGTACTACAACTACATAGAGCATTTCTCAAGCGTGGGTGGGGGGGGTCGAGTTTGTTCTTAAAGGAGGTCGCAGTCTGTTGAAAAATAATAAATACAAACTACATATAGGTACAAAAGATTCGTTCGAAAATTCGAAAACCAGTGAAGGATAATATAACATATAGCTGATAAAAATATAGCTCTATGTACATATTATAATTGAATAGTGATGGGGTCGCAAGATTTTTGACTTAACTTTTTGGCTTTTTCATGGGTATGAATATAAACCTCCAACCATTTCTCTACCATTTTTATACGCGATATAAAAATGGTAGAGAAATGATGACATAGAGTATTTATTGATTTTAATTTTTTTTTCAGCAGGAAATCACCAATTTGATACATTGTCAGGTTGTGTCTATGGACATCAGAGGTCATGGGGAAACCAACGCCAAGGACCCGGACGACTTAAACATTGAAACTTTAGTAAAGTAAGTTTAATTTCATAATTATATTAGATATCAGGGGCGTGCGCTCCATATAGGCAGAAATGCAGTGCTTTACTTGTCATTCACAGATATTTTAATAAAACATTCGTACGTTTTAGATGACTTTAATTAATAGTAAATCAATTAATTAAAAAAATATAATAACTTTAAAACGCCTAATATTTTATAAATAGCAACTCATGCCGGTGCGTGCTGCAGGACAAATCATCGCATGTATGTGTAATTTTCATACTTCGCAAACGCACACACCCATGAATATCGACATAAATAAACAGCGATAAGTCATGCGGCGGGAGATGGCCGAACCGAGAGCCGAGCCGAGAGCTTCGGTTCGGCTATCCGATCGCTTCCGAAAACCGCCGAACTGGCTTGTTGGAAATTATTCGTTGCCTATAATCCGAGTAAAACCAATACGACGCGAATCTAATGAATCATGTACGCACAATATGCATTTTTGTTTAGTAAGGTATTATTTGTTTAAATAGAAGAAACGTTTTGTGTTTCGCGGGGGCCATATTGCATATTTCATGTGATAAGCATTGTTTACAATTTAATCGCTCCAGTTTATTTATAGTTTTCTTAAAAGATTTTTCATTTTAACATTTGAAAGTGTGTACATTTAACAGTTTATTACTGAGTTTCTATAATAATTGTAGTGATTTGCTTTTACTAGTGAGTTAGTCGAATTTTTTAAAATGTTATTTGACTGTGAGGTTTTGAAAATGTGTGTTTATTAAAAATTAAAAATAACAAGTTCTCACAATTGTCATTCAGTGAAAAGATTCAAATTCTGTCTAAAGGTAGGTGTGTACCCGAGTTACAACAATTAAACCAGCAAAAAAATAATGTAACTCGAAAATTTCATGTTAAAAGTTATGAAACGTATAACTGGCTGTGTGGTTGTGTACACAAGATTAAATTATATTGTTTTCCTTGCATATTATTTAGTAATTTACATCGGGATATAGTAATCTCAAGTAACCGGAACCTTTAATATGTGAAAATTGAAGCTGACTGGTGAGTAGTTATAATATTTTAAAATATGCTTATTATTTTACTTATTAGAATTTCTTCCGCCGCGACGATCGATCGCTGTTTTGTCTGCGTTGCCGTAGAAGATGTACATGAATAGTAGTACATCTAAGACTTGCTCTGTTGGCATGGTTTCGACTTAGAGATCCGTCGCTTAGCTGTAGCTATGCTAAAAATCTATAAACGAAGAAGTTTTTGTGACCGAGTACTTCGCCGCATACCCAGTGTCATAATCCTGTGCACGCCACTGTTAGATACCACCAAAAAAGGAATATCCAAGGCAAGGCTATAGGCTACTTTTTATCATAAGAAAAGGTACGGTTCCTGCGAGATTTTATTTGGCTTGTAAGAAGTGTATAGTAAGTGTAAGTAAGTATGAAGTCATTGGCAAAATCCTAGTTAAGAGATGTTTTAGTATTTTCTTCTAAAGAATTATTTTCTTAAAAGTATTATTTTGCTCATAATCATAATGCTTGTTATATTTTCAGAGACGTGGAACAAGTATTGAAGAAGTTATATGGAGGAGAGATGCCACCTTTAATCCTACTCGGTCACTCAATGGGCGGAGCAATAGCGGTGAGGACGGCCAACTCATCTCAATTGGAGCCTTATGTGCATGGGCTTGCAGTTATTGATGTAGTAGAAGGTATTTAATTTCAATTGCTTATTGAATATATCCGACTACTATTATAAATGTAAAAGTTCGTGAAATGTTCGTGGGATGGATAGATGTTTGTGAATCTTTCACGAAAAAACTTCTGAATGGTTTTGAAGAAATTAGGGATGGTAGTAAAAAGTAAGTCCAACCGAGAATGCTTTTTTGTCTCCGCCGAGACCGAGACTAAATGCAATTCTCGGCTGAGACCGACACTGAGAATTTATAAAATAGTTAAAGTAGGTAAGAAAAACAACAAATTTTGCACAAAAAAATGCTTTAATAATCAGAAGATACCAGTTTAAGGGCTGATTTTTCAATCGTCAGATAACTGTTACCTAAGGAATAAATATGGAATAAACTTTGACATATTTTGTATCACAAAATGCAATTTTTCATGCACCGCGCACGTCTGATTCTATAGTAAAAACATCACAGTTCACAACAATCGAGCAACGCAACCAATAAGGTAGCTTAGAATCGGGCGCATGGCTCGTACGCGGTAAATTCAAATTCACTGATCGTAATTCGTTAGTCATTGCTTAGTCTCGGCCACGGCCGTGAATCTGGGCTCCATTTTTGGCCGAGAATGCCGAGACCGAGATCTCGGTCGGACCTTAGTAAAAGGCTCTGTATTTTAACATTGGCTGCATAATACATTTTATTCCGAAAAAGTAGCAGTAAAGCAAATGTTAAATGTTGAAGTAAAGCAATTTTTAATAACAGTTTAACTCATAGGTTTAAACATTGATGATAAATATCTATTTATATAAAAAAAAAATCGTGTTAGTTACACTATTTATAACTCAAGATCGGCTGAACCGATTTGGCTGAAAATTGGTGGGGAGGTAGCTTAGAACCAGGAGACGCACATAGGATACCCTTTTTATCCCGTTCCCGTGGGACGTGACATAAAACATGGTTTAACAAAACGCATCTAACATGGAATAACAAAATGCAACTGGCATCTAAACGTAATGTTGTCTATGGTTATGTATGGTTGAAAATTTGACAATTAGAACTTTTGAAGTTGACCGGTTGAAGTGTATGCTTCGAGTTTCTATTAGCTTAGGCTGGGACTATATTCACCGGAATCCGGAAGGCCGTATAAAATTCTGAGCATTGAAAATAGAACTCTGCGCTAGTACAATATATGACATTGACATTTGTCTCGACACCCATGTGTTCGATTTTTAACTCTATTGTACTAGCGCAGAGTTCTACACGGTCCGGTTTTCCTTCAGTTTGGCCTAAACGGATGCAAAATTGTATCGTCTGTGTGCAATTTCGAGATTGCATCAGTCGGCCGTATGGACTGAAGCGATTGGTTCCAGTGTTGCCAACTCTGTTTTTGCGAAACTACTAAACTGGTCGTTTTCTACTCAAAACTACTTAAAGAGTACCAATAACTATAAACTTGGAAATCCCTAAAAGTTTTTTTAGGGGTTATGTGTTTACAAAATGCAGTGTTTTTTGGTGTTTACAAAAAACCACTGCATTTTCAGTTTTAATATTAAATTGAAAATATTATAATATAACCGTTAAATAAAAAAATATAGTAGGAAATATTACGTATATAGAAATTAAATCGGTAGTTTTAAGCGACTTACATACGCGTGCTACTATGTGCTATTATGATAAGGTGTCATAATATCACATTGTAGCAGGCCATTTTGCATATTAATATTATGATTACTGTCTAGCTATTTTCTACAAAACCACTACTAACAACTAAATTCCTACTAAAGAGGGAATAAAATACTAAATTTAGTAGTAAAACATCTAAGTTGGCAACATTAATTCTGACCTGAACGGATGGACTGAACAGTAATAAAATTGGACTGAACGGTAATATAATTCGAGTGTATAATAAAACCGTTCAAGTGGGAGTCGGCAAGAGGGGTTCAATAGAAAAAATCACGTTTGTTGTATGTGAGCCTTAAATTTTTATTTTATTCTGTTTTTAGTATTTGTTGTTATAACGGTAATAGAAATAAATACCTACATCATTTGAGAAAATTTCAACTGTCGAGATATCACGGTATAAGAAGGTTGATATACAGCCTGGCGACAGACGGACAAACAGCAAAGTCTCAGTATAGGGTTCCGTTTTTACCCTTTGGGTACGGAACCCTAAAAATGGCACGTGGTCTAAAGATAATTTATTAGAGTTCATTAAAGTATTTAAAACTTTAGAGCCACTATGGTTGATAAAATCTAAAGACTATTACTATAAAAAAAGAGATACGATTTCTATAACATATTGCTGGAAAAATGTATAACAGTAAAATGTGTAACAATATATGTTGCAGCAAAATACAATTAATAAATAAAATAATAGCCTAAACTAACCAAGAGCATGTCACGACATGTCTAAGGAGGGTTCCGTAACTATCAACGCGCAATAGGTTTTTTTTTTAATTACTTCAAAAGTTATTGTCATAAATTTATTATAGAAGCTAGGAGAGCGGCGGACGGACAGACAGACGGACGGGCAGAGCGAACTTATAAGGGTTCCTTAAGTATTACGAAACCCTAAAAACACAACCGAAGCTGGCGGCAATTTTCCGTGTATGTGCTTGAATCCGTTCAGGCCGAACACCTAGAAACCGGGTACGTGCATCAAAAGTGAAGCAAATCATACTGAGCCATATCGGCTCAGTTTGTTCGAACGACCCATCAGTTGTCGCGGCCAAGCGCTAATGCATACATCTCCGACTATTAATAACATTATGACGGTTTGTGTAGTTATTGGGTGTCCCAATGCATCGGAAAATAATTAAAAAAGCTTCGGACATAAAATTTATGTCCGAAGCACATAAATTTTCATACATGAACATTTCATACTTACATATGAAATGTTATTAACATTTCATATGTAAGTATGAAATGTTATGTTCGAACAATTTTAAAACATTTTAAAATAAAATCATATTATGTCGCCATCTTGCTGCCCTATTGTGAATTGTGAAAGTGTTACTAGTAATAATAAATTTATTTCAAAATTTTTGTGGCTAAATAATAGTTGCAACTTTCTAATATTTTCTGATATTTTTAACTATCAATTTAAATTATATATTTCCAGTATTAAGATAATTCTAAATATATTCCTTAATACTAGTTTAATATAAATAATGTTCACAAATCGTGTTTAGATGGTTTAAAATGAAATATAAGTTATATTTTTACATCTTACGATATTAAGAAAATCAAATACAATAATTCCAATTTTAAGAGCAACAATTGTCCCTTAAAACTGTACACATTCCACACGTTTTGTTTGTGTGCGTATCGGTATGTAACGCTTACGCCTACATCTATCTGTTCCTTGCTTCACTTTGTACGATGCGTTTGTTTGATGACTATCTAGGCGTTATTAATCTAACGGCCGAACTGACGTCAGTTCTAAGTTCTAACTGAAACGATCAGCCTCTCGTCACATTGCGAATGAAAAAACTGAAGAAGAAGAAGAATTACGTAGGTGTATATTATGTAGGTTGTAGGTGTAGTTGTGGTTATTTATTTTATCCAGTTCATAGTTGATACCGAACAACGTGTGTCGGGACAGCTAGTTAATAATAAGAATTTAATTTTTCTTTTTAGGCACAGCAATGGAAGCACTAGCAAGTATGCAGAGTTTTCTTCGGAGTAGACCAACACATTTCAAAAGTATTGGCCACGCTATAGAATGGTGGTATGTATTACATAATGTAATTCCAATTTTAATGTGGGTTAAGGACAATCTTATTATTTCTTAATAGCTGTTGCCCGCGGCTCCGCCCGCGTAAATACAGTATCCTAAAGGAACACTGTACTTTTTCGGAGTAAAAAGGAGCCTATGTTTTAACCCAGAGCCTAAACTACTACCATACCAAATTTCATCGAAATCCGTTCAGTAGTTTTTTGCGTGAAAGAGTAACAAACATCCATCCATCCTCACAAACTTTCACATTTATAATATTAGTAGGATTACGGTTGGGAATAAAAGGTTTATCTAATTTAATTTCATCTAATCTAAAAGCAAAATCATATATTATATTAATACATGAAGCAAACATTTGGTACTCCTGTTTTACAAAAATTAAGCTAACGGAGGAGTATGATATTTGGCAGTATTTAAGTTTACGTGGAAGAAGAGTGAGCTGCACTAATATTTTTTGATAATAATACTTAAAAATACATTAAATCCTACCAATATTATAAATGTGAGAGTTTGTGAGGATGGATGGATGGATGGATGGGTGTATGGATGGATGGATGGATGTTTGTTATTCTTACACGCAAAAACTACTGAACGGATTTCGATGAAATTTGGTATGGTAGTAGTTTAGGCTCAACATAGGCTACTTTTTATCCCGTAAAAGTACAGTGTTTCCGAGGGATACTATATTTACGCGGACGGAGCCGCGGGAAACAGCTAGTTACTAATAAAAAATGTCCCACTCACAACCTCACCGTGCGTACGATACAATTTTTCTATATGTTGACGTCTGGCAATATGTCTTTGACATTCAATAGACATTTCACATCTAAGAGGCAATAGAACCCGAATAAAGGTCAACCTTAAAATTTAAATGATTTATGTTCGAATTTCAACCACCTACCACTACTACCGCTAGCAGTAGTACCGCTACCACTAGTCGTAATTAATTCCCTGCTTAAAACATATATCATCATCTTAGATATATCTAAATCCAATGTGAAAAAAGTTAAATAGTATATATTTTCTTTTGTCTCCTACTGTGTAGGTATTTAAAATTGTTCCATATTTTTTTTAAATAGTATTAAGAAACCCTTTTCTTGTTTTGCAGTATAAGAAGTGGACAAGTGAGGAATCTGGAATCGGCCAAGGTTTCTATGCCGAGTCAAATTGTTAAGTAAGTATCATATAAACTCGAGTATTATTTCCATAGTATCAAATAGAATAAACAAGCACTCCAGTACAAAGAATTAATGAATCCATTCAAGAATAAGAATAAGAAACATTTATTTGCAGCTCTACTAAAAACTAAAAATAATAATTAAGCTTATATTTAAATATAATAAGAAAAATTCAAAATGAAAAACGTTAAAACTAAAACAGCGTAGGTAGCCGCAAATTGGATCAAGCTCGGCATTGCTGGCACACCTAAGTACGTCCAGCACCGGTCTTCCGCTTGACCTATTCCGTGACCTCACAACCGTCCAAACCCTTACACGCTACTTTAAACAAAAATAATAATGATAAAAAAAAGAGAATTAAAAAATAAACTATGAATCTGTGACCAGTGAAAACAACTTATTAAGGATGCAAATCGAATCAGTAAAATTTTTAATACAGGAAGCAAAGTGCAAAACAAGTAACCTGAAACATACACCTATAATACACTTATATCATGTCACAAGCATTCCTGTGCTTTCTGTTCGCGTACATTAATAATACATTAAATAAACATATACACAGAATAACGGTGAGTACAATGATATTCTACCCAATAAGTATTAATTTAAATGGACAAACATTGTAATTATTTCAGTTGCAAAACTGATCTGCTAGCCACTAACGAGGTTGAGGACTATGTGAGCGATGACTCGTCCGGCCCCGGAATAGAGCACAGGCCGGACGCTATACTGGAGGAGAGTGACGGCTCTGAGGGTGACGTGCCGTTTGCTAAGCCAAGCCCCGTGGACAGTAGTAACATGAGGTAAGTGGGTCGATTCTGCTAATTTAAATTATGTTACGTACTACCATATACGTCAAACCAACGTATAACGCGTTTAGATTGGCCCAAACTCCCATAATCGGTATATGATATCGAGACGATTCATTTATAATTAATCGAAAGTAAATCGAAAGTTAAATACGAGAATTGGGGTCAAGTTTATAATCTGTAGGATTTTTTATATTACAGAATATTGTGTCAAAAGTGAATCAGATAGAATGCGTACCTAGGATCATTTTTTAAACAGCGAAGCTTTGTGTCTAACGTGTGTCGATCTTGAAACGGCAAGTCGTTAAAATTATCTCTACAGCAGAGGCCAAGTCGAAAATGACTTGTAACAAAATCGGGTGTAACAGTTATGTTTTGAAACTATATGTTTACTACAGTTATACGACACAAACGTATTCACGTACAAAACAGACAGTGTCAAAACCTTATCTCTTTAAAAATGTTCTCTATCGCCAGGTACCGCTGGCGCGTGGACCTCTCCCGCACAGAATCCCACTGGGCGGGCTGGTTCCGCGGGCTGTCGTCGGCGTTCCTGTCCGCGCGCGCGCCTCGCCTGCTGCTGCTGGCCAGTGTCGACGGCCTGGACAGGGAGCTCACTGTGGGCCAGATGCAAGGTACTACGAGCAGAGGAACTGTCTGATAGTATCGACTGCTGCCCATTGACACCTGCTGTACTGGAGCAGTCAAGCTTTGGGCGTTCAGTACTCTTATCAGTGTAGCACAACGCAAGCATTACATATTGAACACTGGTTTTATGTGATACCATGGCTCTACACAGGTCGAGTACAGGTTGAGAGGCTACCCTTTTGTGGTTAGAAATACAATCTTCCTAGTAGTTTCTTACCGGGAATAATTCTTCTATTTTAGGTTAAATGTTTAGTATTTTCGGAGTAATATTTGAAGGCAGCGTCACGTCGCGAATCGCGACACTTCTCACGTCACGATATAATGCCATCTGTCGGAAGATACTTATACTTCTTACATAATAGCTTAACTTTCTTATGTACGGCTCAACACACAGATGGCGCAAGGTGTACACATTTTAATTCTGTTTTTGAAGCGATGTACTTTAGGCACGATGTGAGTGTTTTGGGATTTTAAATGATGAATGAAGTTTCTCTTCTGCCACGTGTACTCTGTGTACACGTCATGTTTTTTAATATTTGAACATTTTCAGGCAAATTTCAAATGCGCGTTCTAACGCGATGCGGCCACGCCGTACAAGAGGACGCTCCGGGGGAGGTAAGATATCCTGAGTATTGAAATAAAAATTACATGCGTGCATACCACGCGACGGTAGGAACCCGGTACCAGGGGGTCTAAAAAGGCCACTTTAGGTGTTTCATATTATGTTTCATATATTTTTTTCCATACAAAAATCGTGAAATGGTAAAATGGCTACATTCTTCATCTGATTTCATCATATTTGAAAATTCATTACAATGGACTTAAAATGGCGTTTCAAAAAGAAATGGCTAATGACAGTACGAGTTAATTAATGGCTATGGTCAATAGATGGCGCTACGTGTCACAGTTTATTAAATCATGATTTAATAAACTGTGACTTATACATATATGTATACTTATATTTCAGAATTAGAATATATTATTATGCACACATACATTCACAGTAACCAATGTTTAAAACTAAAAAGACGAAACTTTACACAATGGCGGTCTTATTGCTTACAGCAGTTTCTAGAGACAACCGATTTTTTTACAGGATTTATGGGTTACAAAATTTATGACATTAAAATGTTTAAAACAGGTGGCGAGAGTTTTGGCGGCTTTCGCGATTCGCCACCGACTCACGGAGCCCACAGAAGAAGGCCTAGGGCTGTCACTCTCGTGCGCTCCGGGCTGCTAAGCGGAAATAGAATGTAGCTTGACCAGTAATATAAAAAACCTCGCTATGTTGCGGGTAATTCGCGAAACAAAATTGAAATGTCATAAATATTAAATCTTAGGGATTAACAAAAGGAGTTCTCGTAGTGTTGCTAAAATAAAAAAAAAGAGCACTCAGTGTAGGTTTTGTATATTCCTGGACAGGCTTTAGAAATTATAGAAAAGTCTTTGTCTATGTTTGCACAGAATATATTCGAAGACGCATTTTTAGTCTACATTCAGACTATTTTCTGTATTAACTGTAAAATTTTCGTATAGTAATAAATTAATTTAAATAAGTTCATTTTTCGAATTTTCTATAATTCTTTCGATTTCTTAGATAGGCAATTGTATTTTCAGTTAAAGAAAAGTGAAAACTTACAAGATTGTAAAAGATTTGCATATAGAGTATAAGTATTATTGAAAATTATCAACGTACTTATTTACAGTATTAATGTGAATGTCTATAAATTTATAATGTTTGAGATACCTTGAAACAAAGTATGAAGAAATATACTTTGTTAATAATTCGACAACGATTTTTTAAAAACAAGACCTTAAAGATAAAATGAATAATCCATCCATATGCTTTTTTCATAACCAGTTACAGTTTAACTGATAGAAACACAATTGAAATAATAAGCCTATTATGCTGTAAAAATTAGTTAACTCCGGAAATTATCAAGCAGCGAGCGACGTGATGATGATGAGAGCTAAGAACTATCTCGATCAGGACAGATATCAAACTAGAAAAACCGCCACGCCCATGCCACGGACATTATTAAGAGCCCTATTACAAATCTGCACTCTGCAAGATTAGGTATTTGAAGCGTTCCCGACATTTCGCATTTTGTAGTAATTTTGCAGCTGTATTTATCGTTTTTATTTAAATTGGTTAATAAATTCATACTTTAAAATTATAAAATCTTTATTCCTCATGAAGTAACAATTGTTCTGGTATACATTTTGCTTAATAATATTATCGTAGATAGGAGTAATTCACAGTTAACTTAAAGCGATTTTTTTGGCTTAGAATAAGATTTTTTTCTATATTAAATCAAAGATATTTCAAAATTGTAAGGCCGCTACGAACTATACGACTACCTATAGGAGATAACATTCTCATTTTATTGTTTCATTTGCTTAGAACAGTAGTTCAATTCAGGAGCTCAAAAAAGTTCCTTCGCGAATTTTATGAAAATCTTTCTCTGCATATTAATTAAAAAGTTAAGCAAAATTTACAAATGCGAGGCCGCTACGAACTAGCCTAATAGCTATTATGTACTATTCAATATGTCAAAATTGTTAATGTATCTGTTTTGTGAGATCAAGAACGCCATAATTGGCCATTATACGCAAAAATCACAGTCGAGATGTAATATGCCTCTTAATCTGAGCCACGGACAGACACAAACACACAAACACACGTCAAACTTATCACATGTTTGCGTCGGGGCTTAATTATAGTACTGATGTTGAAAATAATGAACATATTATATTATTTAATTCATAACGAATTTATGAATCGGCTCTTCGAAGTGTGTAGAGATTCATAAACTCTATTTTTATCTGGATTTATTGATTTCAGTTAGTATGAATCGGTTATTCTACCAAACATAATTACACATTTTATACATACAGTACAAGCTATATGGTAGCTTTGGGAAATATTGTTTTTAAATTATCGTAATGTAAATTGGAATAATTTGAAAGATATCCCAAGCAATAATTGTTTAGCGCCTCATAAAGTTGTGAAACTAGAATATAAATAATTATTTATTTTGTTGAATTGCAAGGTTCAATATCGTCGAAATGTGTATGATAATTTATGTTAAGGATATGATTGATATATTCAGATTAAAAACATTTAATTTTATTTACTACTTTTTATTTTTGCTATAGATTATTACCTAAATGAAAGGGCAGATTGCCTGAGGCGTGTAGTAATAGGGATCACGCTTTTGTTATAAATTAGTAAAAATTATATTTTCCGAAAGGCAACATAAATATGGATCGAAAAATGCAAAAGTACATACAGTAATCAGTTGCTAAATTAAAAAGTTACAGGACTAAAAAAAACTACGTTTTTTTGCTATGATTGAAAAACGAAAATTACTGTTCAAATCCTTATCAATTTTAATATTATATACAAGCAGAAGTCCCCACTAACTGACTGACTAACTGATTGACTGACTGACTGACTGACTGACTGACTGACTGACTGACTGACGTATAGACGCTCGCACAGCCGTAACCGCTAATAGTAGAAACGTGAAATTTGGACAGTAGTTTTAAATTACAATGTAGCCGCTTACTAAGAAGGAATTTTAAAAAATTCCAACCTTAAAGGGGTGAAATATGGAGTTAAATGTTTGTATGAAAAATCTTTAAATCTGTACCGATTTCGGTGAAAATTGAGATGCATGCTCTTAAATACATTTAATAAAATACATCTTTCAGGGTTTATTAGATTTTACCCTTGGAGGTTGTAAAATAAGGGTTGAAAGTTTGTATGAAAAATCTGCTTCAATTTCCACGTAATTTAATATACGAGCTAATAAATAAAAATAATTAAGTACCTATTTTATAGTTTTTTGAAATTCGTCCCCTAAGGGGGTGAAAAGGGGGTACAAAGTTTGTATAGTGAAATATCAACAACTGAACGGATGGCGTTGAATTTTGGCACTCAGATAGTTATTATGACGCGGACGTAGAAATCCATTACAAAAGGATTTTTCGAAATACATACCTGACGGGCCCCACGGAGGTGCAATGGGGATCCACGCGGACGAAGTCGCGCGAAAAAGTTAGTGTTATATAATCACAATTTTTGTTGAGACAATGATATAGGTACATAAGTGCAGTATTTAAGTTAAAAAATCAATTTTGTATTTATCTTCAAACATTTTCAACTGCTGTGACGTCACTCGTGCATCAGTTTTTGTATCTAAGAGCGTTTTTAATACACTCGACTCCGACAATCTCACATATGTGATGACTGTATTTCGCCAACGGTTGATCGTAGATATGAAATTGTAAAGACAATATTTCCTGGATTATTATGTACTTTTTGAAAAGTCAATAAAAAAAAAACTCTGCATGTTCCCCATTACCGCCGCCCATACAATAGCAACAGAAGAGTTGCAAGGCATTTTAAATCTAATTGAAGGCCTATTAGATAATTCTCATTCACTCGACGCAACAACACAAGCGCTGATTTTATGTATCACTCCGGTCGTGTTGATGCATAGCTGTACTACGAGAAAATATGTATTTAAAATCCTTTCCTAAATTACACCCGAAATTAATAATCAATCTTAATCTCATTTTAGCAATCTGAAATCAATATTTCAATACATTTCAACGATCCTAGGATTAACTTCACGTCAATTTTTGTTTGAGAATCTAAGATTGAAGTCAATATAAGATTTTAGATACGTTATTATTTTGGGCGTTAAAGAGATCTGGACAATATTTAAAGAACTGAACAAGAGTAAAATAACCATTTGTTATTTTATTCTTGTTCGGTTCTTTAAAGTTTAAAGTATAACAAGATAAATACGTTTACCTGCCAGTTACCTACATCCTTCATCGAGTATTTTTAAACTCGTTAAGATGTGATCGCACTTCTGAAACCGTATTTAGAATGAAGACAATACTTTTATAAAACGAACACATTACACAGGTGTTTCAAAAAAAACCGACCAAGTACGAGACGGACTAGCGCACGGCGGATCCCGTACCAAACGGCAAAAAAAATCACGTCTGTGCACAGTAACACAACAATCTATTTTTTTGCCGTTTGGTACCCTTGGGAGCCCCACATGAATATTTATTTTATTCTGTTTTTAGTGTTTGTTGTTATAGCGGCAACAGAATTAGGTACCTACATCATCTGTGAAAATTTCAACTGTCGTGTCTATAACGGTTCATCAGATACAGTCTGGTGACAGACAAACAGACGGACGGATAGCGGATTAGCAATAGGATCCCGTTGTTACCCTTCGGGTACGGAACCCTAAAAACGTACTAAGAATGAAGACAATACTTTTTTAATCCAAACCTGACAGTGTTTTCGAATTTATGATCGCTAATCCAAAGAGTTATTATTCTCGGCACGAATGTTTTGTTCTTGACATTAATTTTTCAGTTCTAGCCTTATTTTTACAAACAGGTGTGAGTGGTTTATGTGTCCGTAGGTATGAGAAAAATTCTTGCGGAGGATGAGCACGGAATGTATAATGCACTGGATTAACTTGAGTGCTTGAGGGTTAATTTAAATAGAATAATTACAAACTTACAAAGTACAGGCTACGTAAGTTTCAAGTCTGTGATATGAAGTCGGCGAATGTGCACTAGGTACAGTCAAAAGCGTTATTATTGTATTAATACGTGAAGCAAAAACTTTCAGTACAGTTTTAGGTAAATTGTGCCACAGGAGGAGTATGAAATTTGGCCGGTAAATTAAAGTTTGTGTGGAGGAAGGTGTGCAGAAAGCTTTGAACGGGAAGCATAAACTTTGTACATATTACGTTTTTACGAAAATTATGCATACTGAGGAGTATGAATTTTGGCACAGTTAATGTTTTAAATGGAAGCGGAGTGAACTTCACTAAGGGGAGGGGGGGAGGTAGTGATCTCTTCAGTTTTCTTCTTTCTGCAAAATCTTTTTAGTCAGTAACTCAGTACCCATGACAGGTTTCACGTGTGAACAGATTTTGTGCGAAAGTGTTTACTGTTTGTACGTTTCTATACAAAAAGCAATTGATTTCTAAAAGCCCTGTATTTACCTATGTTTAAACAATAATTTAAAATAATTATTTCTTGGTCCAGTATAAATCTAAAAAAAACTTTAAAATTGGAAATCAAATTGTCAATTTCGAAATAAAAAGGAACGCGGCTAGGCGCCACAGTTAAAATATACCACCGATTTAAACAGAACATAAAGCCAGCTGCTGAGCTGACCCATTCGAGTTTCAACAGCAAATAAACGATTGGTGCGGGCATTTTAATTTCACCACGTCGCGGGAATGACAATAAATTTCGCGCCCCATTTCTGAACGCTATTCGAGTGGACATAATTAGGACTTAGTCATAAGTAAATAAGCCCATTTATTAAGCACGACTCAGTCAATTAGTTTAAAAATATACAGGATTTCAGCTTTAATTTGTGTAGATTTAATTTACGATTTAAAAAATCACGATGAAGTTACCCGATTTCCTAAAACTGGCATGAAGTCTAAAAACAAGTTTGTTCTTTTCATACATTTACCTTAGGGTAAGTTTGTGTAGCTAATAAGTAATAATAAGCTAATAAGCTAACTTTTAATAACCAAAATTAAAATTATTAAGTAATCCCTGAATTGTCAAGCAGTGAGCCAGCTGATGATGATGAATTATGGCTAAGACTGGGACTATATTGTCCGGAATACGTTAGGCCGATCAGGGGACAATTGGGGGGAGCATTAGAACATTAATAGAACTCAGGACTAATAAAATAGAGCAGAAAATCGAATACACGATTTGACAACTGTCTCATTTGACATTGATATTTGACGGAACACTCGAATGTTCGTTTTTGAACTCTATTGTATTAGCGCAGAGTTCTATTTTCAGTGCTCCCAGTCCCTAGTCCCAGCTTGAGAACAATCGACACTCTCACGTCAGATCTCAAACAAAAAAAAACCGCATCTAAATCGTACCTTTCGTTTAGGAGCTACGAATTACGATGCCACAGACTAACTGACAGACTGACACATCAAACTTATAACACTCCTCTTTTTGCGTCGGAGGTTAAAAATGATTAAATCTAGATAAGCTTTGAATGAGTCGTTCTAAAATGTACATTAACCTGTTAACAGAAAAACATGAAAGACTGCAAATTACACACTAAAATATGTGAATTATTTTCGCGTCGAAAATCCATTAGCAGCGCGGTTCTTATGATCTAGGCACTTAAATCTAGACACGTCTATCTAGGCTTAAGTGTCTAATTCCTGTGAGAAATGGACGTAACTTCAAAAGTATTTTAATATAGCTGAATTACTTTAATGAGGAGAGTGATTTGTGGTGGCGTGAGTGAAAACGGAATACATTTCTAATAGTTAAGGAAGGTGCCTTTCGTACCATTTACATTTATAAAATGGCTCTTGAGTTTTATTCGCAGTTTCTCGTCAGTTTTCTAGAAATTACCATTAATGAAACGGCTAGGTAGATAATCATATCGTTATCTACATTAATATTATAAAGGGGAAATATGTGTTTGTTTGATTGTTTGTATTGAGTAGGCTCCGAAACTACTAGACCGATTTCGATAAAATTAGGCACGGATAAAGAGTAGACCACGGGGAAGGCCATAATGTACCTCCTTTTTATGTCGAAAAAGTAGTGTACCCGTGGGATACGGTATTGACGCGTGCGGTACCGCGGGCAAATCTAGTATTGAATCAATTTTCATGGGTATTTTAGAGGGCAAGCAATAGGTTATGGAGGTGCTCATTAACGCCTGTCCTCACACCTCCGTGCCTCGCAGTTATCTCGTCAAAATCTATTGGTGAGGAATTTACCCACACCCAGTGTGTTGCAGCTTATCTATACAAATAAATAAAATTAAAGTGTTAGTTTGTAATTATAATTTAGCAGCTTTTCACTAAATGAATGATATGATAGTATGTATGGTGCTTACAATAAAAAAAAAGGTTTTTTATTTTTTTTCTGTCTGTTTCTTTCGGCTAATCCCTAAAACGGCTGGACCTATTTTCACGGGACTTTCACTGGCATATAGCTGATGTTATATAAGGAAGTACTTTTATCTTAGGGTTCCGTTTAAAGAAATAGGGTTCTGTTGGTGGCCGCAACTTAGTTTGCGGAGGACTAACGGTCCTACGCAAACTAAGTTGCGGCCACCAGCTGAGATGGAAATAAGTACCTACCTATCTGAGTTAAGATTACGGGCAAAGTACATACCTAATACACCTTACTTAATAACTTAATATATTATAAATAATTATAAACTAATAATTAGGTAGGTATCTAAAAATTAGTGTTCTCTTTTGACCAAAAACAAACTAATGTTATAAATTATGTACTTAATTCTTATTAATAAGGTAAATCTACACTAATAGGTAAATACCTATTATTAACAGGAAATATTTGATTATTTGTTTGTTTGCATTTAATAGGCTCCGAAACTAAGCGACCGATTTATTTAAAAGTGCATCATTAGATTTTTGATAAGTGATAAATCCCTAGCCAGGATTTGAAAACGAAAATTTTGTACAAATAACTCTATTATTGCAACTTTCGATATTGTCGCTAGTAGGTAACTTCAAAATAATTTTCCTAAAGAGTATTTAGCATGATCTATCAGCATTCAACATGTAAAGTTACAAGTTACTACCTCCTAAAGTTTAGAAATGCTAGGATGCCATGTACCAATGCCATCATGATCTTTATAAAAGAGTCGTGTATGAAACCGTCGCGTATCTTTTTCAATTTTTTTAATAATTCAAAAAGACCTATTCAAAGATACCCCACACAACGGGGTCGAATGAGAAAAAAAAATCTATTAGGTATGTAACTATTTATCAGAAATTTTATTCAAACAACAATTTCCAACATGGCTAGTGACTACTGACTACAACATATTTAAAAAAAACGCAAGCTAAATATCTGAGAATTCGCTGGCCAGGCGCTAATTGGTAGTCGTTGATGCATTCAACAGATTATATAACTTATTTTTATCTTTTTCATTAAATAAAGCTCAACTATTAAGAGCCACTACCTTTTAAGTTATTTCAAGTCTTAATTAAATGTTACTGGCTGGTTATAGCGAAATGTCTTCCTATGTCTACTTATTTACCTACTTAAATGTACGAACATGCATTTTTAAATGAAAGTGTAACTTTTGAAAATACAGTAGGCAAGTGCGCGATTTCATCCAGCCAAAAAGATGGCCAGCACAGGCGAGTAGAGCATATAAACCGGCTTCCCTTATGTATTTTATATAATATATAATATTTATAAATACGGTACTAAAACAAAACAATATTTTGCGCCCAATGCACACAAGAAATTGCGCTAACACTATGTGACGAACTAATTCCGTATTATAAAAAATAATATATATTAAATAATAGGTAGATTTAAGGTAATATTCATAAGGGAAGCCGGCTTGTATGCATGTCTCGCCTGTGTGCCCAGGCCTCAAATGAATTAATTGTAGGTACCTAAATAACACTGTTATACACTTATCTACTAGAAAAGAAAGTCCTTTTCAAGAACAATAAGAAAGACATTGCGGGTAGTTTGAAAATAAGTTAGGAAAACTGGCTAGCTGTCTGGCCAAGTGAAAAAGTCTTTGCGTTAGTAGATATAATATTAACCTAAAGGGCGTCACAGACGGCGAAGACACCAGTAATAATTTACCTTGAGATGCCTGGTATAATAGCGTGCATATGAAATTATACCATAGTATTTTAGCGTACCGCTTCCTGTCTCCTGTCAGACAGGACGCGGCGCTGCATTTTTAAGGTAGCGATTCAAAATTGAACTTTATTAAATACACAAAAAGATACTTACACGCACGGAATATAAAACAAAAGCTTACACGTTTAATTGCAAGAGTTCGAATTTCGAGCTGCACCGAACTGAGTAGCGCGGCGCCGCTCTTGCAATGGAACGTGTATCTTCTTGAGTAGTGAATAAAGTTCAATTTTTAATAGCTATCTTAAAAATGCAGCTCGATGTGAACAGACCAAAGTTAACAAAACATATTATAGTATCTTCGCCGTCTGTGATGCCCCCGGCCAAGCCACAGCTCCTTACCTACTGTGTGCAAAATAACTGCAGTTTGCAACAACCCAAGATACCGTTATGTTAGCATATCTAACGCTTGGTAAGTAGACAAACTTTATTAATTTTAATTAATTTATTTACAAACATTTCGCAAGAATTTCGGATGAGGTGCTGAATTTTGGTCTTTTCTTAAACAAAGTACTTCCATGCAAGTGTAGCCTATATCACCTGTGAATAGGGAATAAAATTATTGAACAATTGCTCGTCAAATAACGCGTAACAAAATATCATTAGCATTGATGTGCGATGGCTAGATATAATAGAAAAACAATAATTAATGTAAATCTATATCTATACTTAACTATCTTATATTATTTTCACGGATTTCGATAAATATCTGCGAACCTCAGTGGTATGTTGTTACAATATTACAATATTTAAGTTCACCTTTTAAGTCACCTACAAACTATTAAGGTGCTGATATTTTACGCGATGAGAACGACGCGACGCGACGGTACCTACATATTATTACATACCAACTACATGCAGTAATTTCTGTGGTTAAAAGAGATTGTATATAAGGCTCCTATATTAATTACTAATAAGTCGGGATAGAAAGATCTGTCTTCATTTAAATGAGAAGTGGAATAAAGTTGATAACTATATAAAATGGCCACTACTATGATACTATTAACTAAGGGCCTGTAACCTGTTTCACACTCTTCAAGTAGATGTCGGATAGCTTATTCGGAAGATATGTCGCTGCTAAGTGCTAAACTGTTAACTTTATATCGAGCAGCAGAGACAAAGCATGCAAATAAGCTATCTGAACACTTATTAGAAGATTGTGAAACAAGGCCCTCAGCCACTTTTATTTGCATCCTCTGCATCTAGCCGTAGAATACCACGGCAAGTTATAAATAGAGAATTGTAGCGTTTAAATCAGTCGCGGATGCGTTTATTTGGCCAGGAGCTGACTAGCTGCACCTCTGCACCAGAAATAGAGTAACCAATTACCTGGAAATTAGAATAAGTACCTATGATTGTAAGGATAATAATTAATCAACGCTTAGCACTTAGCAGTTTAATGGTCCTTATAATAATAAATGTTTATATTATAATTTATAATAAAGTAGAACAATTTTAGAAGCACGAGACTAGGTACTATCACGGAAACGAATTTATAAGCAGGTTGACTGTTGTCATAATTTGTTCGTATTATGTTATTATTGTGATATCAAACTGACATGACATCAATTTATTGTGACTGCATGCCGTCAATCGTCATTATAATACTAATAAATTATGAGGCCACTCTACCTGCATGCGTATTAGATCCCCTGATTTATGACCTTAGCTCAACATTAATTTCAATTCAATATCTATACCAAATATTACTAAATACGTAAGCTATACTAAGACTAAGTTTAAAAAATCTTAGTATTTAATAACAATTTAATAAGGTACTTTGACCTGTGCTGGATATATTGTGACTCTTTTACATATAAAAAAAAAGAAGTACCTAGCTAGCTAGAGAGTAGGGGACTCCCGGCAAGTAGTTAGCGAGCTGGTTAGTTATGGCTAAGGTCTATTTCGAATCACGTTAGCATTTAAACTTAAAAACCGCACTAAAATCGCGCCTTTCGAGTACTATGCCATGGGTAGACACATACCTGATACCGCATACGTCATCCACGGAGTATAGACACGTTATACTTAGAACCCCTCTTTTGCATCGGGATTTGAAAATATATACGTGTCATGTAGAAGGTAGGAAGCCAGCAGGCAAGGCTTATTACCATCGAACAAGATGCCGCTCGCCCAGGCATAAGATAAAAATCGCGTAACAGCGTCGTTGGACACATGTAAATAAGTTCAACCACGTCTGCAGTCGTTGCGGTCACTCCACTTTGTGTTTAAATATTTTGAGGCGTTATAGTGCAATAGAAAATATTTAGAAAGTGGTCGAGCAAGAACTTTGTCGATATTATACCTAGTACCTACTATCTACATAGATGTAATGTAACTCATAATAATAATTCCCACACTGATTTCGGTGACGATGAAACCGTTATTGAAACCAGGCCAGCTACGCAGGAGTCATTTTATAGTGCCCAAGTGTGTGCACAGTACACAAGAGCACTCTCTCCTCCTTTACTCTTGTAACCCAGTGTGACGGATAACCGACACGACTGGCGAGAGATCAGGCGCAGGTCCGACTTTTTAGATGGCAATCCGACGCATGGATCATCTTGTCAGACAATTAGGTGATCAGCCTGCATTGTCCTAACCAAACTTGGCAACAACATTTTTTGTTGTTCCAATGCGGGCATCAGACCCACGGCCTCCGAGTCGAGAGCCAAGCTCTAACCACTAGACCACGGTGGCTGTCATGCGAAAAAAAAAAAAAACTAATAAGTACAATACGATCAACTACCAACGTTTCTCCTTGTCTCTGTTCTCGACACAAAACTTGCACAAGACAGCGCCGGCGGTTTGCGGCGAGGCTGTCGCGACCGCTGCACCACGACATTTGACAGCCTGTCGCGGTCCGGATCACTGAATAAGCTAAATTGATTACTCCAGGGCAATACTGACCGTCCAGCCAGCAAATCCAGCACCGATCTCACATGAGGTAGGCAGTAATTATTGTCATTAGTGTCAATCAAGCCCCGGCGCTGGATTTGCAAGCTAGACTACGGAGTCTTAACTCACGAAGGTACTACTACCTACCTAGAACTTGAACTTGCTCGAAAACTTAAAATCTAAGACACCTTTTTGCTAAGTATATTATAGATGTTTCCTGCGACATCGAGCGCACAAAAGGAAATCCTGCGGCAACCGTACGTGTTAAAAGTAGCATATGTCCATCACCGTGTTCTACTCTAATACTTGTGGCATGTTGGATCAAAATTTGTCCAGTAAATTCGGACGCTAATACATAGAAACAAACATACAAATAAACAAGCAAACCATCAACAATTTCCTCTTTATAATATTAGTATAATTCGGTAAGTAGGCTCGTAGGCTTATCTTTTTGACAGCTACTTGCGTCTAGAAGTATCTAGTTTTAATAAGTCTAAGGTCCCCCCAATCTAGGATACCTAGGACATTATCTAGGATACAAAGCTACTCAATCATTACTCAAGTACCGTACCGTAACACAGCGGAAGGGCACGCGCGCGGCTTCCGCGCCAGGATGTTTGGCGCAGCTATTTGGAGCCGTTCCGTTCAATCGACAGCTATATTACTTCTCAGGTTATAGTGGTTATATAGCTAGGGAAATCTAGGATATAAACTGCTTGATACATTTTGAATTAAGTTTGAAAATATAGCGCTATGCCGTATGCGCTTAACGACCGAATACTGAAACCATAGGTAAATTAGTGACGCTCAAGTCATATGCTGTCCTTGTCATTTCGGATAGCAGAGACAGCGACAGCCTGTGAATAGGAGGGCTCTTAATTTTGATGTGCGTGTGGAAACATGGTGGCAAGTCCCAAATCCCATCTCCGAGCGAGATGGTATGCTCGGTCAGGCCGAAGCCCACTTCTATGAATTTCAGATGTTGTATATATACCGCCGATCTTAAAAAACTTCGATAGCGCGATTCAGGATTGTGGCGCTAAATGGTACGCCACATACGTTTCAGTATTTGGCCGTAAAGGATCCAGAACTTATCAGAACAGAAGGATCCATAGACTTATGCCCGCTACACACCACAACGATAAAACTGCACACTGCACAGTTCGGTCACAGTGACTAGTATGAAGTATGAAGCTTAGTATGAAATCTAGTATGAAGATGTAGTACTGTATACGTCTACTGTGACTGAACTGTGCAGTTTTAAAGTTTTGGTGTGTAACGGGCGTTACTCCAGTCTGTTGAATTGACTAGACGTTGCCTGCAACATTTTCTGATTTAAATAAAGCTCGTGTGAATTCGCGTTGTTAGGAACGGGTCCATCTGGGTCCATCACATGACGTAATGCGCACATTAACATAATTTATCCCCAATAACTCTGCAGTTATCGTCGCCGGCTGCAATTACGCGAATTTGCTTATCAGATCACGGTGTGAGCCACTTGGTATCTTCTGAACGCCAGTTCTCGTATTTAACTTAGACTTTCAGTTTACTTTCAATGAATTATAAATGAATCGTCTCGATATCATAATCTGATTTTTGGAGATTGGGCCAATCAAAACGATAACGCGTTTGGCGTTTATGAGAATACCGTTTTGCTGTTTCTACATACCGAGACTGTATCGAAACGGTATAATTGTAAGATTTAATTAGCAGAATCGTCTCGATATTTCCAAAACCAGAGCTTCAACAAAATATCGTACTATCGGAAAATAAAGAATATTATTAGGAATTCTATCTACATTCTAGCTTGCTTAGCCCACAGGAATAGATACATTGACAGATAATATATACAAAATGGCAGCTCTCCTATATTAATCTGTCTTTTTGTCTATTCTTCCGTAGAAAGAAACTATTTCTACGGTGGTTATGCTACGCTTGCAGGCCCTAGGTCGCGCTCTTGATATGTACCTAGACAAAGCTCCTAGTCCTAGGTCCTAGGAGCTTTGTCTTCATATCAGGACCGCTATCTTTGCTACGACGTGAATTTGCGTTTAAGACTTAAGACATTACGAGATAAAAAACAGCTTCTTAAAAAAATCGCTAACACAAACTAAAATACTATTAGGTTGTACATTTTGACGACCTCTGTGGCTCAGTGGTTGAGCGCGTTGGTGCTCAAGCCGGGGGTCGCGGATTCGAAACCCGCCGAAGGAACAAAATAGTTTTACTGTATTATAAAATCTTAAATATATTTATAGTATTAAAGTATTAAATATACTTCCCGTTGTCTGGTACCTGTAACACAAGTTCTTCGGACACGGGGCCAGATTGACGTGGTGTGAAGCATCCATAGATATTATTATAAATATTTTTCATTCACATTTCATTTTAATTCGGATCCATGGAGAAGTGGAGACAATCAATAAATTGTGAATCATATCATAAATGAAATTCTACATTAAACTATACGTCGAAATTAGTTAAAGTACCCCACCTCCTGGCTGGTGGTAATCCAGATGCAATGACGCTTTTTTAAATTCTACATTTTTTCAAATATATTTTAAAATGTTCGTATCGATTCGAAAGGCAACGAGTTTCTTTTTCCTGGAAATAGTATCTTTTTATGCAAAGAAAAAACGATTAAAATTTAAACGACAAATGTTTGCGCCAAAACGACAGCCACCATTATCGTGACGTCATAACAACAGAAACAAATAAATGTCATATGTGCGTGTGTAGAGCATCAATTAGATTGAACTTTCGCTGTTGTTTATTCGATTTGATTGTTCTTATGACGTCACTTACAAGAAAAATATGGCGGCTGGTGTTTTCGGTCACGTACAGATAATAAAACTACAGTTTTATTTTCAAAATTATAAATTAATCGCATATTTATATATGGTATTCGTATTTCTTATGATAGAAACTATATAAATATTAAATTTATATCATTTGATTTTGATGAGTAGACGAAACTAGCCTATTATATCTTTGGTCGGCGTGGGTCAATGTTTCATAATAATCCATAGAAAAATGCCGTATGTCCTTTGTATTATGAAAAATGTCGACGCTGTGGCACTTTTATTTGTGAAAATCTGAATTGTTATTATCTTATCGGAAAGCACGGCGCGAATAAAACCATGGATTCAAAAACCGGTCAAGTGCGAGTCGGACTGGCGCACAAAGAGTTCCGTACCATTATCTATACAACTATATGTACTAATATTGAGCAGCAAACAGGTCAATTCATACCACGACGACACGCGACGCGACGCGACGCTGCACGAAAGATAGCTATTCAAAATGGAACTTTATTCACTACACAAGAAGATACACGTTTCATTTTTTTTTGCATGAGTGAATAAACTTCAATTTTAAACATCTATCACAAAAATGCAATGTGTCGTCGCGGTGTGAATTGACCCTTAGTATTAGTAGATAAAAAATTAAAATGTGATTGTAACAACACCGGGATCCAATTAGAACACACCATTGTAAACCACATATACGGACACATATTAATTGAGAAGCACTCAATGTAGCCTTAATAAATTCAACCAGTACGGCCGCAGACATGTTTACAGGCTAATTGAACTACGCATTTACCGCACGCAGAATCAGGCTATATTTACAATTCAGTGAAATCTACCCGAGATTTAGACCTCATGTATCTCAAGCGCGGTCGCGGAGCACCCAGAGATTCGCATGTTGATTCATCGCTACTTGTCTCCTTCACTCGCGCACGAATATATCGCTATCGCGCTCCTATTGCGTACCTGTGTAAATGCGACAGCAAATATATACCTATTCGTGCGCGTGTGAAAAAGATAAGTAGTGATGAGTCAATGTACGAAATTCTATGTACTCCGCGACCGCACTATAGTAATGGCCCCTTACTAACAAAACTATTTACACAACGGATAACTTAAAACAAGGTTTCTGTCTTTCTGATACGTTGGAAATGTCACCTGATAGAAAAAGATAGCAACGTTGTTTAAGTTATCCGTTGTGTAAATATAATATTAGGTCATTACATATGAAATTGGCGTTTTATAAAGGAGGAACATAATGTCGATTTTTTTTAAACATATTATATTTATTTAATAAAAGTATTTACCATTGCTATCTATGCACTTTTGCCATCGCATAGGTAGTTCATTGATTTCTTTACTAACCATTTAACCATTCGGACAGGAATCGATAAAATCTTTGAAGGCGCTATGGACTGCCCCATCGCAGTTGAATTCCCTTGCAAGAAGTTATCCAAATTTCGAAAAAATGGTAATCTATTGGAGCAAGATCCGGGGAGTATGATGGATGTCTTAGACATTCTAATTGAAGCTCCTCTAATTTGGTAGCCGTCTGTTGTGCAGTGTTTGGTATAGCGTTGTCCTGAAGCAGCAGTGGCCTAGAGCGACCGACCGAATGACCAACCTCGATTGTCGATGATTTGTAGTTGCTGGCAATAGACAACTGCCGTAATCGTCTTGGCCAGATTTAAGAAAGCTGTAGTGAACGACACCGGTACTAATCCACCGAACGCTCATAAGTAACTTTTTTTGAGTAAATTTTCACTTGGGTCAGGGCTTTGGCTGGTTCGCCAGGGTTCAGCCATTGCGATAAGCGTTTCCGATTATCTTACAGGATCCACTTTTCATCACAGGTAATGATTCGATTTAAAATCCCTAAATAATTGTGCCGGTTGAGTTTGAGTATTACGCAGCAGTCGACGTGCGTTTGTCGCTTTGCTGCACTCAATTTATGAGGTACCCACCTTTCAAGCTTTTTCACCTTCCCAATTTGCTTCAAGTGGATTAAAACAGTTTTATCACTAACACCGTAGCCTAGGATTTCAGCTGGGGGGGGGGGGGGGGGGGGGAGAGAGGGGGGCAGCTCATACCTGTTTCGAGAAGATGGTCGGTCTGGTATATTGAAAATTGGAAAATTGACGTTTATTTTATCTTCTAGGGGGGGAATTATTCTTCTATTATCTACTTAACTTAAAGGCTGCCCCCCCCCTGCCCCTACCTGGGTACGCCCATGCTGCAGCTAACTCGGACGTCGTTTGCGATGGATCCGCTTCCACAATAGCCTTCAATTCTTCATTATCAACTTTGGTCTCTGGCCGTCCACAGGGCTTGTTCTGCAGGTCGAAATTTCCAGAACGAAAACGTTGGCACCAGAAACGCACTGTGTTTTCTTTTGCGACACCGCCGCCACACACATCATTAATCCTTCGAGCCGTTTCTGCAGCACTGGTGCCACGGTGGAACTCGTACTCGAAAATAATACGATATTTGAAGTTTTCCATTTTGTAAACAGAGTGACGCAAAGAAAAAACCAAAAGAGGAAAAAACAAATGAATTACGGTTTTCGAAACACAAATGCATGAGTAAATAGCGGTATAAATTTGAAATTAAAATTCCTAACCAAAGAAGATATATTTGAGATCAAAGTGGTCAGTACGACAAAACGCCAATTTCATATGTAAGGGCCTAATACTTAGAACATTAATTGTAAATTTAATTTAATAATAAGTTTTAAAATAATATCCTGTATAAAATATAATAATTACCAATAATAATTTACAAATTTCTAACAATCGTCGCTATCACTCGACCTTTTGAATAATTACTGCAACGTAAAGCCACCACGTTTGCATACGAATCTAGAATCTAGATTAATAGAAGAGAAAATTTTATTTAAAAACAAATAATAAATCATAACTTAAATCTATAACCCGGCTTTATAACTTACATACTTACAATTATTATAGATTCCTAGTTATAGCCTATGTTACTCGGGCCATTGTTACGAACCTATTGACACCTCATTAATTATAATTGTGCCAGTAGTTTAAGCGCTACGTTGGAACAAACATACATACATGGACAGCCAAAATCATTAACCTTCCTTTTGGCACCGCCGTAGTCACGTAAAAACAGATCAAAAGTTAATCGCGTAGTAAAACTTCAAAATTATCAAAGTACAAAGGAGAGGAATCCCCAATGTAACGTTAAGAAGTCGAACTCATCAATTAGACTCTTGCTATTTTTAGTATTACCTATCTAACAAAGGAACAATGCTTTTGATACGCAATGTATGTGATTTTTTGTCGAATTTAATAAAATAATAGAATTTTAACCTGAGCAGTGAGCCTGCGATACATAAAGGATGTATGAGGAAATATGCCTTATTAAACTCACGTTAACACTACATTTTAGGAGTACGCTAAAGAATCTTAGAAGAAATAAATAAGTGTATAAGGTATACAATGTGTTGTCCTTGTCTGATACGTCGGAAAAGTTGATTGACAGACAAGGACAAAACATTGTATAGCTTATACTCTTTATAAACATTTTTATTAGTAAGGGGATTAGTATGTTGCAGATCTATATTTCTAATATCTGTGGCATTGGTCAGTAAACTTCAATGCACTCTCAAAGTACAACCAAATCACTTGTGGTTAAGATTTACAGACCACAGTCGAATCTTCGGATGTTTGATTTCGTCCGTTTGAATTAAACCCACACTATAAACATCTGAATGTGTAGCGATTTTAAAGCTGGTCTTTGAAGAATAGATGAATGAAACCTCTATTGATTTGACGATCTCTGTGGCTCAGTAATTAGCGCGTTGGCGCTCAAGGAGGTCGCAGGTTCGAATCCCGCTAAAGCAAAATTTTTTCTGTTTTCCTGGGTCATGGATGTGTATTAAATATATGTATAGTATAAAATTATTAAATATACTTTCCGTTGTTTGGTCTCCGTAACTTAAATTCTACGGATACTTAGCACGGGACCAGATTGACGTGGTGTGATTTGTTAAGCGTCAATAGATATTTTTTATATTATATTTTCTTATACTTTAAACGAGACATTCTTGTATATGTATAATAATTAGTTTTTCTAAAACGGCTGCAAGTATTACCATGAAGTTCAGTATGCAAGGACTTTTGGGGGAGAAAGATCGATCTAGCTAGGTGTTATCCCTGGAAAACGGCGCATTTTTAAGCTATATAAATTTTTTTCTTTCGTCATGCAACAATATATCAATAATTTCGAGTCTATTATGTCAGTCCGATTGGCAGTTTGGTATGTGTATGTACTAGTATATAATTACGCACGGAAGTTTCAGTTTATATTTTCAGTTTTCATTGAAAAATATACCTACATAAACCTACACTTCGGTTGGCAGTAGGTAGGTTCAGAGTTAAACCAGACAAAAAGTTTCCATTGGCGTGATTTTGTTTCATCCTGATATAATCAATCATCTAATATAATGTTTCCCAACTGCTGGGTCACGGCCCGGTACCTGGCCATCAAATTAAAATACCGGGTTGCAACATTCCCGCCTTGTTTTGAAAACAATACCTACTATTAATCGACGCATCTTAAATATTTGTAAGCGGAAAGCCGATACAAAAATATGTAGTATTAATAAAACATTTTTACTATTAATAAATTTGTAATATTTGCTTTGCTATTATGCTTAAAAGTATTAAGTGACCCACGGAGGGACAGTGTGAAAATCACCGGGCCATGACGGGACGATGTTTGGGAAACACTGATCTAATAGGTTCAAATTAACCTTGTTGGTTTTAAATCAAATCAGCTTGAAATAGAATACATACAGTAATTAACTAACCTGTTTGCATGCTCTAATAAAACACAAAAAGCTCATTCATATCTGTTAATGAGGAAATATGCCTTATTAAACTCATATTAACACTATATTTTAGGAGAGGCGTACGCTGAAGAATCTTAGAAGAAATAAAAAAGTTATTCAAAAGCTTTCATACCGTAGGAACATTTCTTATGTTTTAAGTAGGTCTTGTATAACGCAACTATAAACTCTACCTAATAATATATTAAGGATTTAGGAAACCGTTGATATAGTATGATATATTTTCTATAGGCTATTCTATATATTTCTCAAATATATTTTAAAATGTTCGTATCGATTCGTTAGTCGACTAGTGTTTTTATTTCCTGGAAATAATATCTCTTTATGCAAAGAAAAAAATATTAAAATTTAAACGATAAATGTTTACGCCAAAACGACAGCCACCATTCTCGTGACGTCACAAGAACAGAAACAAACAAATGTCATATGTGCGTGTGTAGTGCATGGGCTTTAGATTTAACTTTCGCTGTTGTTTATTCGATTTCATTATGTTCTTATGACGTCACTTACAAGAAAAATATGGCGGCTGGCGTTTTCGGTCACATGACATACAGATAATTAAACTACAGTTTTATATTCGTAATTATAAAAAAAAACTTAAATTAAAAATAAATATTTATAAAACCAAATAGTGTTGTATTCGTATTTCTTATGATGGAATCTATACATATAAATAACAAATTTGTTTCATTTGATTTTGATAGATGAAACTAGCGTATTAGTCTGCAACTTTGTTGCACAAAGTATAATTGGCTCGTTTTTATATTTATAATATTAGTAGGATATCGTTTTTTTTTAATAACTTTGAATAATAAAAAAAAAAGATTATGTAGCTCTACGTTTACGTCCAGCTCTATCATAGTTCCTAAACGTTAAACTGTGTTAACTGGTCATAATTTCTAACGCACAAGGAAATTGGAATACTTTCTTCCAATACGTTACTTTTTATTCAATGAACAATCAGAAAAAAGTATCGATAAATAATCTAGTAAAGCATTTTAAATAGATTGAAAATGAAATAACATTATAATATTATATAATAATTGTCAACCAGTAAGCGAGCTTGTGATGATGAATTATAGCGTATATGATCACGTCAGATTTCTAACAAATAAAACTAGATCAAAATCGATTCATTCATTTGGGAGCGACGTTTGCGTTATTTGCCCCCTGTTTGTCTAGCAATCTTTTGTTATGGAATATGGGTCAAACGAGCACGGATTGCCCGTATGGAAGCAATAATCACACATTATATCAATACGTGAAGTAAAAACATTGAGCGCAGTCTTACGAGTTTTGTGCGAACGGAGGTGTATGAAATTTGGCACACAATTTTTCTGTCTGAGAGGCAAAAGCACCCTTTATAAAGTTCAGTGTTAACAATTTTATCAGTTAATATAGTCGAATTTCGACCACAGGGCGCGAACTCTAGTGATGATAAAAGCACAAAAAATCTTTAAATGTTACATTAGTGCCTGTGTCTTTACAAGTAGCATCATCAACAGATGATGATGATGATGATGACGGCCATATTCGACTACTCGTGATTAGCGTCACTTATCTAAGATGGAGGGGTAAATAATAGTTTGATGGGCTCCAAGTCCTCTAACCTCGGCGGCGCGGCGCGGGCGGCGCGGGCGCAGGTTCTGTCATTGGGCCACAATACACAATTGAATAACGATTTTAATGCGTAAAGCCGGGCGGGTAGTAGTGTTGTGTGGATATTATTTGACGGATATCGACTTTTTAGAAGTGTTTGGATGAAATTTTGAATTTAAATTATTTTAATTCTGACGATAAAGGAAGATTTTAAGTAATGAGATTCAGGCTTGGGCCATATTATTCGGAATATCTTCGACCGGAGAAAATTCAGAGCGCAAAAAATAGAACAACAGGGTAATACAATAGAGATGAAACACACGACTGTCGCATTTTTTGATGGCTGCCGTGTGTTGCCATGTGTTTATAGTTTTCCCCGGCCGGAGAGACTCCGAACAATATAGTAGATTTTTAACAAAGCTTTCTAAGGCTGGGCTTAGAAAGCTTTGATATATATCTATATATAATATGAAAGGCATAGCTGATTGACTGATGTATAAACGCAGAGGCCAAACCCTTAAGGCTAGAAATTTGAAATTATGCACACGCATTTCTCATAATATGACGTAGGCATCCACTAAGGAAGGACTTTTCAAAACTCTAAAATTCTTTACTTACCCCAAGGGGGTAAAATAGGTGATAAAAGTTAGTATGAAACTTTTTATTCCTTGGACATATTTGCATGATATTTCGTATGAATTAAGTACGAAAAAAATAATGAACTACGTATTTCAGTGTTTTCTAAAATTCAGCCCCGAAGTGGGCAAAATAGGGGATGAAAGTTTGAAATCTAATTTCAAGCGGGCGAAGCCGCGGGCAATGAATGCTAGTAATATACATTTGGATATTCATGTTATATCAAGAAATAACTTAATTTGTTTAATAACATACTTTTTCCTGCGTTACAGGGTTTCGTCAAGACATTCAGTAAAACATATTCTTAAAATAGTTATAGCCTATAAGGTGTTCAGTTAAGCCGCATTAAACCTACGGATTAGAATGACATCCATTCAGTCTAGACTCCAGTATCGTAAAGAAGTAGACAATATGGGTTATATGCAATTTATTTTATACAAGCTACTTATCTGTTAAAAATATTATAATGGGAGTTAAGGAATTTATAAACGTTTCTCACATAGAGAAGTGCCAAACATAGTCTACGCTAATATTATAAAGAGGAAACATTCATTGTTTGTTCGTTTGTTTATTTGCTAGCATTGAATAGGCTCCGAAACTACCGATTTTGATGAAATTTGGCACAGGTAGAGATCACGGAAAAATACACGGTTGGTGCGGGATTTTCCATTTGCGCGCACGTATTCGCGGGCAACAACTATTCCTAAATAATTGGATTTAGATTAATTTGTAGGTAGTTTTTAACATTTGATAATTTCATTGAATATCACGTTTTTTCACGTTCAGTTCCTGTAGAGCCCAGGTGTACCCAGCTTGCGCACCGAGTCTACAAGACTATGGAGTATATATATAGTATATAGTGTAGACCTAGCAAAGTATTATTCATATCCATTTCTTTCTTCACCAGTTCCATCATTTGCCGTAACTATATCGGCTAGGACTAGGAGTGCTAGACGTCATTATCGTCGGTTAAGGATTAAGGATTAATGTACCTGTATATCCTTATTTTGAGACGCATTAGGAGTTCTACCGTTTTGTTTCCGTTGCCTTCGTCAATGTCACTTTCAGATATAACGTAACTTAATTATCATAACTAGAGGTCGAAATGCGCCCATTATAATTCATATAATTTTGACGTGATAACGTCTTATAAATCGATGGAGCCGGCTGCACGCACGAAAAAACATGACTCATGCGTTACCTGTTACCCGTTATAACCCGTACCAAGTACCGTTACCAAGTACTCAAGTGCCAGCGTTACCTCGTATTGCCTTTACCTCATTATTATTATTATTATTGTTGTTGTTGTTGTTGTTGTTGTTGTTGTTGTTGTTGTTGTTGTTGACGTTGTCACGTTCAACTATCGTCAGTAAACCGACTTTACAGACAACCGGTATTTTTTTTAAGTTTCAACTTTATAAGGGTTCTTTTGCAACTTAGATTGAAAATTTTGTCTATCAAACGTACGGTAGTGTGTGTAATCTGAGGTAGTGTGTGTTGTTGTTGTTATTTTTATTAATTTTATGTATGCATAATCGATAAAAAATATTAGCTTTCTGCCCACCTTCGTCAAATTAAAATTTAACTGTGCCAAATATCATACTCATATTATATCGAGAGACAGAGACAAACCGGCAAATATCTTGCAAATATCCTATCTGACATAGATCTAGATATATCTATCTGTTCTACAAATCTAAATCCCTAAATCCCTAAATCTTTTATTTTAATATAAATTTATTATTTATCTTGCAAATTATTACATTGTTTATAAATTTATTTAATAAAATTGTTCTGATTTGTCATTCTAATCAGAGGGTAATTTGAATAAATGTAAGCTGGTAATGGATTGAATACTGATAGCAAGTTGATATTTCCGTATCCTTTACAATCCATTAGGATTAATTAAAGCCTACAAACGAGAGTAGATTACCTACTGCATTATACAGCTGCAGAATAAGTACCTTCTTAGACGGTAGTAGTAAATAGGTAGTAATAAATAGACTTTGGAGTTTTCTGAGCTGTCTTGTAATTTTTTTTCTTCTAGGTACTGTGAAAACACGAATCGTTGAAAAAACATCTCGTGCGTTGTCTATGCTTTTACATTCGCGCGTTCCATTCGATGTTTATGTGAAACGCAGTTTGGAGGAAAACATTTTCCCTAAAAAAGTTGCTTCGTTTGCGAAATAATGGAAATTTTCGATCAGCGTTTTTTATCAATTTAATTCGAGTGTAACATTAACTGACAATAAAACAGACGTGTGAACGAAAGTAATGAAAAATTCCTTTTGTTACTGCGGTTACAGTCTGGATCACAGTCGTGACGTCACAACTCACAAGCAGACGCTAGGACATCAGTGGTCGTTTTTGCGCTAATTTCGAAACATGTAATTAAAATATCTGTTTGAAATATATACTTAAAAACCTTGATGATATTGTCATCACGCCTATTCAGTGTGCTTTTGTCGCTACACGCCAGTCGCCGTGAAGAAGTTAATTACAATTTGTATGGCATCGAAACAACGCCCCAAGTGGCAAACAATGGTAACTAATTCGTTGCCATACAAGTTGTAGTTAGGTACCTAATTCACGGCGAGTAGTAACAAAATCTCGCACTCAGCACACAGGCCCATCACTAGCGTGGGACACTTATCGATGACAATCAGTGTAACAAGCACGACCGTCGAGTGGATACGGGACTAGTCCACCTTGACACACACTGGGAATATCTGGGAATATCAGGGAAGGAGATTACTTTGGCCTAGGACAGGCTTAGGCCTTAGTGGTTCTAGATTTTTCCACGTAAAGGTTAGCTACGAGAGAACTGAGAACACAAAAAGAAAAGAAAACGAAGATTGTCTTGAAATAATTAAAAATAAATAAACGTCTTTTTATTCAGAGTGAAAAACAAGGCTTTTTTTCTGAACGTTTTAAAAATAGAAATAAAGGATTACAATTACCTACCACCGGTTCGGAACACTCCCTGCGAGAAGAACCGGCGGGCGTAAGACCCTCGCGCGGGTGCTACCTTCATATTTAGACTAAGGTTTTAATTAAAATAAATACCCTCATAATATTAGATACAATTTTCGTTTTTATTTAATTAGGTAAATATATACTTAATAAGTTACGACATTAACAACATTAGAATAATACGGACTATTCCGATTTTTTTAAATCTCCTCCTCTCATACTTGTTTTCAACATAACGAAGTACGAAAACGTTGACTTGATAATCTGTAAAGTGAAACTTGAACTTATTTGACCCAGACAATTCACAATTAAATAAATTGTCTAGCCATTTAATGAGATGACCAACTCACAGACATCATGGGTCGCACGCCAGTTCTTAATCCACAGGAAGATACAAATTCAAACGGCTCCTGAACTCTACCCAGGAACATAAGGTATGTCTTCTGGTCTCGTATAGACATTTTGTGCCACGGCATTTTGTATACGAGATCTGAGAGGTCGACGGTCTGTAATTACAAAGTAAATCGAATACAGATTACGACAAGAAAAGATACATTTTCAGACTGCCAGATCGCGTCGTTTAGGTTATACAGTCGTCGACAGGCCCGGTGCAGGCGCAGTCGCAGCCTTGCAAAGTTATAAGGTCAAAAAGTGGTACATACACCGGATCTGTTGTCGACCGTACATTGAGTTAACTAAATGCAATATGTTCGAACATATTTTTCATATGTTTTATTTGTTTACCTGACGTCTAACTTCTTCTAGAACAAACGATAGTAGCACAAGGTCGCCCATAAACAAAACTACCATTAGACCAAACGCGACAAGATTTTCTTTGTTCTGAAGCATAAGAAGAACAATATGAATTTTTATCAAAATTCGCCAGTAAGTGGCTTTATGGCCAATACACACGCGCCGCAGCTCTTGACGGATTTTGTATGGATTTTGCCGCCCGCAAACGAAATCCATTCACCGAAAATCGGCTTTCATAGACTAGAGGATATGGCTTTAGTTACCTATTACTATAATAGTATAAAAAATAAAGTTTGAGACAATTTTCCCGAAATTGAAGGATGGTAATTTGTTTTTACGAAAAAATTGTATGGAGCCAATATGAAACATTAAATTATCTAAAAAAGGTAAGTTTGACATTTTATATCATATATGCAGCGGCGCGTGTACTATATTTTGGTTTAAATCCAAATAAATGTATGTGACGTCCACATTGTTATTATTCAAACTTGAGCATTTAATTAAATGTCTACCCATGTAGTTAAATTGTCAGTTAAAAAGTAACATACCCCAAACATAACATTGTAAAGAAGCAAACTGTCACCAATTAAGTTATGTAGATAGGTTACTGTTACAATAATACCGAAACATTCTTCTAATTCTGAAAATACCCTGAAAATACAGAACGAAATGAATGGAGAATGTTTATTAATTTTAAATGTCGAAAATGTTTTTAGCTCATGCTGTGACCGCGTCATAATATTTTTTACCAGGCTGTAGACACAGGGGCGACACTCTCTACAAGTGGCAGCTCGAGCACCGGCGAATGTCAGCCACGTACGCCTAAGGTTGATTCCGAAATAATTTTAAACGTCGCGTCAGAAAAATCTATCATAAATATTAGGTCATTACATATGAAATTTGCGTTTTGTAAAGGAGGAACATAAAGTCGATTTTTTTTAACATAATATATATATTTAAACAAAGTATGTACCATTGCTATCTATGCATTTTTGCCATATCATAGGTAGTTTATTGATTCCTTTAGCCACAATAGCCTTAAATTCTTCATTATCAATTTTGACCTCCGGCCGTCCACGGGGCTTGTTCTGCAGGTCGAAATTTCCAGAATGAAAACGTTGGAACCAAAAACGCAGTGTGTTTTCTTTTGCGACACCGCCGCCATACACATCATTAATCCTTCGAGCCGTTTCTGCAGCACTGGTGCCACGGTGGAGCTCGTACTCGAAAATAATACGATATTTCAAGTTTTCCATTTTGTAAACAGAGTGACGCAAAGAAAAAACCAAAAGAGGAAAAACAAATGAATTACGGTTTTCGAAACATAAATGCATGAGTAAATAGCGGTATAAATTTGAAATTGGAATTCCTAACCAAAGAAGATATATATTTGAGATCAAAGTGGCCAGTACGACAAAACGCCAATTTCATATGTAGTGAAAGTATGTAGTGTAATATTATGAAATGATATTGTCAATTATGTCAAAGCACGAAATGACCAGCGGCCAACCCCGTGAACGAAAGTCCTGGCCTGGCAAAAAACGCCTGGACACGCACACATAGCTGCGAGCTGTCATTCGTTAAGTCTATTAAATTACAGTTCTTCACGTTAGTAATATATAGTCTTTGCTGTATATACTAATTGACAGCATAAGACTGGGACTATATGCTCCGGAATCCGGAACGCCGGTGAAATTCAGAGCACTGTAATAGAACTCTGCGCTAACTCAATAGAGTTGAAAATCGAACACATGAGTGTCGAATCAAATGTCGATGTCATATACGACAGCTCGACACCTGACACTTTGATTTTCCACTATATTGTATTAGCGCTAAGTTCTATTTTCAATGCTCAGGATGAATTCTACGGCGTTCCGGATTCCGGTGCATATAGTCCCAGCCTAAGTAACTTACCGTCTAATAAACATATGATATTTTACAATATCGATAAAGTCTTTCCCCGAATTTTCGGATACTCTAAACTTATTCACTTTATACTTCAATATATTGACGTGTCCGATCCAGTGAAATATAAATAGATATATTAGTATTTTGAATAAATCCGTCATACTATTAGCCAGGATCATCATAAAAGTATTGATAATGTGTAGTATGGCCCAATGCTTGAAGTCGTGTAAATAGTCAAACGGCATATAAAAATATATGATGGATTGGAACTCGCTCGTTCTATTTCTAATGCTGTCCATGTTCTTGAGGTTGAACAACACAGGTATAATGACCCAGTTGAGAGACATAATGTGGGTTATACTGACGAGTGCGAAGGATGTATATCGTATGTACTTCTCCACTTTTATCAACATCTGAAATGATATATTTTCATTTGTTACTCGTATTTTTGAATATGAAAACTTCTTTAAAAAGTCGATGAAACAAAAAAGCGACCGTATAAGGAAACGAACACAAAAATTTAGAGGCTAGATACAGCAACGTTTATTAAAGTAATACAGTCTATTTATATTAAAGTACTATAAAAACCCCACACCGATTTCGGTGACGGTGGCAGGTTTCATAAGAACCAGACCAGGAGGAGTTATTATATAGTGCCCAGGTGTGTGCGCAATATACAAGAGCACTCTCTTCCTTTAGTCTCGTAATCCAGGCGGACGGATGATCGACACGTCTGGCGACTGACGAGAGATCAGACGCAGGACCTACTTTTTACATGCCCTTCCGACGCACGGACGCATCTCTCCTGTCAGACAATCACGTGATCAGCCTGCATTGTCCTTCTAGACTTGAAAACAACGCGGGGTTCGATCATCGAACCCACGACCTCCGGAGTCGAGAGCCAAGCTCTAAGCCACTGGACCACGAAGGCTATAAAGGACTATAGAGTACTAGAATCTAGCTATTGGCTCCGCCCGAATACAGTATCCCACGGGAATACTGTATTTTTTCGGCATAAAAAGTAGCCTATGTGTTAATCCAGAGGTTAAACTACTTCCATACCAAATTTCATCAAAAATCTTTTGTAGTTTTTGCGTGAAAGAGCAACAAACAGTCCATCCATCCATCCTCACAAACTTTCACATTTATTATAGTCGTAAGGTACTGCACGTTACTTTTTAATTTTAAGTTAACTCCTAGATACAATCTCCTATTTATGAATATTTAAATTGTATCCGTGTAAATACCTTCTGAAAATACTATATTATTTCTGATCATTTTTTTAAACTTAGAATAGGTATTATTAGGTAACCTAATCTATCCTTAAAATATAGACATGTCTTTGTCGTCGCCGTCGTTTTTGTAGACCGATAAAAGAGAAACAATCCCACAATACGAGGGCTGATTGATAAGTTTCCGAAACGACAAAGAAAAACTTCAAAAATCTATTTAAAATAAATTTATTTCTCAACGTAGTTTCGTTCTACCTCGATGCATTTAGTCCAGCACTTCTCCAATGCCGTTACACCAGTTTGATAAAATGTTTTCTCCAACCCCTCAAAATACTCGTCCACGGCAACAATGACTTCTTCATTTGATGAACATCTCTGGCCACCTAACCATTTCTTCAGGTTTGGGAATAAGTGGAAGTCGCACGGGGCCAGATCCGGGGAATAGGGTGGATGCGGTAGCAATTCGAACCGCAATTCATGGAGTTTGGCGACTGCAACCATTGACGTGTGTGCAGGTGCGTTGTCATGGTGGAACAAAATTTTTTTCTTGGCCAAATGTGGTCGTTTCTTCTGGATTTATTCACTTAATTTTTGCAGCAAGCTTGCGTAGTACTCTCCATTTATTGTTTTTTCTTTTTGCAGATAATCCACTAAAATAATCCCTCGAGCATCCCAAAAAACAGTCGCCATCACTTTGCCAGCCGACAAAACCGTATTTGCTTTCTTCGGCGCAGGTTTTCCGCTCTCAGTCCACTGCTTAGATTGTTCTTTTGTCTCGGGTATAATGATGTATCCAGGTTTCATCGATTGTTACATAACGCCGCAAAAACTCATTAGGATCTCGGTTAAACAGCGCCAAACACTCCGATGAATCGTCCACTCGACGTTGCTTTTGGTCTACAGTGAGCAAACGCGGCACCCATCGCGCGCAAAGCTTTTTCATTCCCAAATGTTGGTGCAAAATATTAAAAACGCGTTCAGATGAAATGCTCACCATCTCTGCTATCTCTCGCAACTTTAAGCGCCGATCATTCAATACAATTTTGTGAATTTTTTTGATCATGTCCGGATTCGTGACTTCATTTGGACGGCCAGACCTATGGGCGTCTTCGCAGCTCTGTCTTCCACGTTTAAAATCAGTTACCCAGGTGTGAATTGTACTCAATGCAGGAGCAGAATTACCTAAAACACTGTCTAGCTTGGTTTTAATCTGGGTTGCTGTTTTCTCTTTTAAAACGTAAAACTTGATCACCGCACGAATTTCGTTTCTTTCCATTGTTAAGAAAATTTACGACAGAGAAAGTTCTACGTCCTCTCAAACAAATTCCATCAGTTCGATTAAATTCAAATTTGGCGTTCTATTTTCAAAAATATGCCAGAATATAATGTAATATTCCTTTTTTGCGTATCATTTTTTTAAGTTCGTCGTTTCGGCGAGTTATCAATCAGCCCAGGTACATTGTTTTGTTATTTATCACCAACGGGTTAGGTTAGGCAGCATTTTAGATATAAATTCCCAGACGGCTTGATTTTTCACCGACACCTTCAACAATTATCGTCATAAATCAAACAATTTGCACAAAACCTTAACAAATTATTATCGACCTAAATCTTCCTAAGGAACCGCTCTGTCGATATATGTAAGCGGCATGAAAATCCTTTCAGTAGTTTTTGGAGATTATCGCGAACATACTGACAGACAGACTCGACAGGGCTCTTATGTATCCTTTGTCCGTCTCCTGGTTCTAAGCTACTTCATCACCAATTTTCAGCCAAATCGGTTCAGCCGTTCTTGAGTTATAAATAGTGTACCTAACACGACTTTCTTTTATATAGATTTGTGGAGATTATAGATTTATACTCGATGAAGTTTGCAAATGTCTCTATGGCAGTCTATGGTGGGCTTGCGCAGATATTTATAAGAAGAAGAAGGACTGCCAGATGTTAGTTGTCAAGTGTCAATGACCAACTGTCAGTTGCGCGCGCGCCCCGAAGACAGTAAATGAATGTGCGGCGCCAGTGTCATACGTATCGTGAACACACTGACGATCGGTAGAATGGCGCCTGGCGACTTTGTGGTTTAAAATCGTATGGAATTCGCGACATTGTTTGGACTCCGCCAAATATATAACAAGCAAAGCTGATTGACTGATTGACGCAACCACAACGCAAGGCTAGAAGTTAGAAAATTTGCACACGTATTACTCATATGACGGCATCCACTAAGGAAGAATTTTTCAAAATTCAACGCCCAAGGGGGTAAATTTAGTGATAAATTTTGTATGAAAATTTATTCCCTGAACATATTTGCATAATATGTCGTATGAATTGAATACGGATAAAATAATGAGTTAAGTATTTCAGCGTTTTCTGAAATTCTGCCCCTAGGTGGGTAAAATAAAGGATGAAAATGTAAAACCTAATTTCACGCGAGCGAAGCCGCGGGCAATTATGCTAGTAATTATACATATAAAATGAAATGTCCCCACTCACTGACTGACGTATAGACGCTCGCACAGCCGTAACCGCTAATAGTAGAAACGTGAAATTTGGACAGTAATTTTAATTTACAATGTAGACGCGCACTATGAAGGGATTTTGAAAAATTCCACCCGTAACGGTGTGAAATAGGGGTTGAAAATTTGTATGGAAAATCTTTAGATATGCACTGAAAATGATGAAACGCGATTCATGCTCTTAAATAAATTTAATTATATATGGTTTTAGGGTTTATTAGAATTAAACCTCTGTGTAAAATAAGGGTTGAGAGTATGTATGGTTTTTTTTAAATCTAGGTCTTGATTCTTATCAAATTTAATATTCGAGGAAATAAATTGATTATGTATTTTATAATTTTTGAAATTCGTCCCCTAAAGGGGTGAATTGGGGGTCCAAAGTTTGTATAGTGAAATATCAACAGATGGTCGGATTAAGATGATTTTAGTCATGCCGTTTGTTACGACGCAGAAATCCGATAAAAATGGTTTTTCCAAATACCGTGGGGTATCCACGCTGACATCATCATGTGTGAAAGAGCATTTTTCTGTAAAAATATGGCGTCCCCCCCCCCAAGCTAAACGGCTGGTGCAATCAAAATCAAAAAGATCATGATGGTAGTCCATATCATGAACTTTAATGGAAAGCTATAACGGCTTATATAACTTTGCTGATTTAGGAGTTATATACAATGAACTGGTAAAATGCGCTAAATTGGAAAACTTTGTACAAAAATAACGAAATAATAAGTGAACATGTTAAAAAATTGGTATATTGGTACGGAACCCTACGTGCCCGAGTCCGACTCGCACTTGGCCGGTTTTCTTATTATCGTCTAATGGCCCGTTTCAATAACCTATCTACCAATAAATATTTGTTAGAAACGTCAAATGATTGAATGGTGATGTTTTTAACAAATAGTTAGCTTATTGAAACGGGCCATAAACTTACTTTGTCAATATGTATATCATCATTTCTGAAGTTATACAAGTGAATTTTTTTAACAAATTGCTTCATCAGGTACACATAAGCTTTTCTTTGTGACGATGCTACGATGATCTGAAACGTTATTATGTTGAAGAGACTCTTTTATATATATATATATATATATATATATTTGCATTACTTTTAAAAATTTTGCACAATTTAATTAGTAATAGTATTAAATGTTTGCAAGTATTAAAGAAAATATACTTCGTTAGAGCTGAGGGCTTAGCCAACATGCCATCGTTAATTACATTGACGCTCTTCGAAATTGAAAATATATGGGATTGACATAACGTTCGCTAATTAGTGACTAACTTCGTAATTAGCGATGGCGGCTAAAGGGCAAGGGTATTTCGTAAGGTTTATTCAGCAGGGCAATACAAGAACCATACCACTTTACTTTTACTTACTAGGACACCATATTTTTAGTTCTTTTAATAAAACGGCACACATACAGTACTTACGAAAACAACGAACGAAATCGGTATCGCCGTCAAAATGGCGCCCAAAGCGCTCGTGGAGATTTGGTCATGAATCAAATACAGCTGCAGTAGCTGAGACAGGAACGGTACATAGGGTATATGGTTAGCAATAGTCCTGGTTGCCACAACCGCGTAGTAAATTAACCGGGGCAACCCCCAATGGGGTGCGTCGTACCCCCACCATCTCTGGTCTCCGATGCCGAAGAGGGTTAATATTTTGGCGAAGTTGCGGTAGTAGGTTTGCTCTTTTGGAGGTTTTCTGGAATAGAAGTAACTGTTAACAATACTTGTTGACGTTATTGGTGATTGACGTTGAGGAGTGCATGATCAGCTAGTAACTATATTTTTTGTAAATACCATATTTTTTGTAAAAAACTATAGCCCGGCTACGTAAATTATATAGCCTATGTTACCCGGGCTATTATAACGAATTTAATGACACCCCATTCATCAAAATCGAATCAGTACTGTAGGCGCCACAGTGGAACAAACATACATGCATATAAACATACATTCATACGGACATAGACTGCCAAGATCATTACCCTTCCTTTTGGTTCCTTCCAACGTAGTTGGGTAAAATAGATGCAGTAAACCATGGATTCTAGTTGTGAGATGAGAGCTAACCTATATGGTCAGCTCACAACGAGACGCGACAAGGCGCGACGCGGCGCTGTTCGAAGAGTTCTTGTTTCGAGCTGCGTAGCACGGCGTCGCCTTAGCAATGATACGTTTATTTTCTTGAAAAGTCAATAAAGTTCACTTTAATCGCTATCTTAAAAATTCGCGTCATTTCTCGGTGTGAACTGACACTTATTCAATTTGAAGGAAATAGGCAGTAACCAATAAGTAGAAACAGTTCTGACGCTACTTTAAGTATATTATGTTTGTTGATTTCAATAGCGAAAAAACCGAAATTCTAAATGGACGTTATTATAAAAATAAGTAGTAATTTTACAATAATCGGAAATGAGTTTCAAATTTTAACTTACAAGTAATATGATTCTTTAGTCATTTTGTGAATGTCGACACATCCGAAGAGTCGCGAATGTAATTTCTTTTAGCTAATACTTTTAAATAGGTGCTCTGTTCAGTGGCGGATTTAGGGGTAGGTTGAGCAGGCTCAAGCCCAAAGCGGCTTTGTTCGAAAAAATTTGCCGCCCGTAAGTCTGCGATCTTTTGAAAATGTCCAGTTTTAGATAATATATTCAGTTCTATTTAAATAATTGAAAAATTTTATGTATTAATACCTAATTGTTTTTTTCGTTTTCGTTAATTTCTAAATTTACGGGTCATAATCGATATAAAATGTGAAAATAGCTCGCTTTTAACGATATAGTATATAATTAATATTGTAATATTCATTTAGGAATTACGTTTACATATTTAACGTTACGTACGAATTACATATTTAAGCGAGCAAGCAATAAAAAACATAATTTAAGGAATTAGAATAAACAGTGGAGAGGTGGGCCTCGAAAATTAAATAGCCTTAGGGCGGCAAGTGTGTAAATCCGCCACTGACTCTGCTACACTTTACAAACTGCATTATTATTTACTATTTAGGTATATTTGTATCTAATTACAGACAATATAGGAACACAAAAGTCTTTGTCATTTTGCTAATTAAAAGCACGCTTCTTCTAATAGTTTACTTTTATAATCGACTTTACCATTCCTTAATTAAAGGCAACGAAAAACGTTTCTTTACATTTTTCTCCGTTTTATTATACATAAAATATTCCACAAAAGTTTATTCGCTATGAATTAAAAAAAAGGTAGCACTATAAAAACGAAATGTAATTTATAACACACCTAATAACTAGAAATTTACAGGTGTACGTTTTTATAAAGCGATATGGCCCATTAATTTGAAGCCATGTCGGAACAAAATTATAATACCACTACAGCATCGTTAGTGTCGCTACCGCAGTTTATATGTGGCAATTTTCAACATGGCTACTATAATTTTATATTGTATAGAAAATACAGAACGATATATTATGTTTTCATGTCACTGAACTCCTTTAAATGCTTAAAACTAATTTATTCATAGATATTATTGGCTACGTTTAAACTTACGCAGAGAAAAACTTTCATACCAAATTCTTTGCCATTTTTGTATTCTGAGCTTGTCTTTGTAAAAGCGTTTTGATGAAGGATTGGTCTTGAAAAGTAAAATCAGCACCTGCTGTAAATCGCAATATATATAACATTGTTCTAGATTAATTACCTCCGGATATTTTGGGCATATTGAGATCTATTGCTTATGTAAAGACTTTTAAGATAAAAAGTACCTAATTAAAAATTTTGAAAAAAAATCATTCGTACTAATATAACGTAAACGTAACTGTAATATATTTTGAACATCTTTAAATGTTAGTGAACCTTAAAAGGAGTTTGGTTAAAGGTTAAAGGTTGATGCTAGAAAATACTTACATTTTTACTTTTACCGGTCGTCACCTTCACACGTTGTCACGGCTGACAATGATCTTAATACTACCTGCGATCACAGCTGATGATGCTGGGTAATGTTATATGTACAACCATTCGCAAAGTTCTCAATTGGCTTGTGATCGTCTTAATTGAAGGAAATTGATCGCATCTTACTTCTGGGAACGTTTGTTGAAGGTCCTCGGAGCAAATTAATATCGATTTGTTTTGAAATCTAATTAAATATGGATAAGCTAAAAATTTAAGGGCATTAACAAGGATTTATGTAAGAGTAAAAAGTAATATAGTAACGCCATTCAAATGTATTAAGGCTGGGACTACATGCTCCGGAATCCGGAACGCCGGTGAAAATTCAGAGCACTGAAAATAGAACTCTGCGCCAATACCATGGAGTTGAAAATGGAAGTTTCGAGTGTCGAGCTGCCTTATATGACATTGACATTTATGGCAGCTCGACGACTCTATTGTATTAGCGCAGAGTTCTATTTTTAATGTTCAGAATTTTCTACGACCTTCCGAATTCCGGAGCATATAGCAGTGGCAAAGGCTGGCTCTTCTTCATCGGGAAGCTCTAGCCTGTATAATAGGTAAGGGATAGGATGAGGGTCTTCGAAAGGTAAAGCAAAGTAAAAAGTAAAGTAAAGCGGATAGGAATGAAGTTATAGGAATCCCGCGCCACTGGCATATGGTCCCAGTATTATGTCAAATGACCAACGATATTGTTATGTCCGTTGAACGTTAAGGGTCCACTGCCCAGTGCCTACTCACGCTAAGCTACAGCTTTACCTCCACAAGTTGACCGGAGAAGAAAAGGTCCATGCTGTGCAGGCGACAGAATAACAAAATCGGTTCTTTAGATCAGAGTAACGTGCACCGCAGTGGCGAAGGCTGGTTCCCATTCATATGTGAGCTCTATCCTGTATAATTGGTAGGAATTCGGATGAGGGTCTTCAAAAGGTCAGTGGTAAGTGAAGGCGATAGAAAGGGAGTTGTAAGAACCGCACGCCACTGGTTCAGTTGGATGTCTCCATAAAATGTGCTCCTGACGCGAACGTTAGCTGTGCTGGTAAACCTGGGCCTTTAGTCAAGATCCATTCGATAACTTCGACAGCGAAGTTCGCGATCAAAAATGTATGGGATTTGACATAAGTCATCGCTAAGTGACATGTCGCTTGAAATGCCTTACATTTTGTTTTCGAACCTCGCCGTCGAAATTATCGAATGCATACTGAGTAATGGCCCTGCACACTATACTGGTCTACCACAAGGTCGATTCATAATTTATGTGCGATATTAAGATGACGCATAAATGATAGAGCCGGAGGTTGAAAGCGCGCAAGCGATTTTCATAGAAAACCGTGTCGAAATTGAAAGCGACGAAGCAGTTTTTTTCTGTATAATTTAAAAACTAAAATAATTTTTAATTGATATGCCACAATTTAAAGCTGAATAAAATTTATAAATTTTGGAAAGTTAAATCGCTTCCGAATGTCGGTAAAATGGGAATCTTTGTTTTATAGAGACCTATTTGCTTCATTCTTTTGTGTTATAAACGTTGTTTATAACACAAAATTATGTTATTCCGCAGCTAAACAAAGGAATTCATGAATCCCTGTATTGAATTTTATTTTCTTAGCTTTGCTAATTGGTGAGAAAAATCGGCGTCCTCGCAACAAAAAACTCTCATGCGTCCTGTTAAGAGTGGCAAAGTGCGATTTATGTATTTGTCATTAAACAGTTCCTGTGCCGAAAACGCTATTGTGTTTTAATTTAGTATTCCATCGTTATCTCTGTCGGGAAATCGGCAGGATCTGAACGATAAAATCTTAATAATGTACCGCGTCTGAATTTTAAACAAATCGGAGAATTCGTTGAGACGGGAGTTTTTTTTAGTACTTAATTAAAGTATATATCTATACAAATAAATAAAATTGAAGTGTCTGTCTGCAATTTTAAATATAACAACTTTTCACTAAGCGCATGTGAAAGTATATATACGGTATGTCGTACTTCCAATAAAAAATCAATTTTTAATATTTTTCTGTGCTTAGACTGACGTCTGTCGTTTCGTCCCGGCTAATCTCTGAAACTCCGTTTCCGCTAGTTCTACCGTCTACGCAAACGAAGTTGCGGGTACTAGCCAGTCATCATTACATAGTATAAAACAAAGTCGCTTTTTCTGTCTGTCCCTATGTATGCTTAGATCTTTAAAACTACGCAACGGATTTGATGCGAACGGACTTTTTAATAGATAGAGTGATTCAAGAGGAACGTTTATATTATGTATATAACATGCATAATATAGTAGAGCTATACTAATAATTTTAGAGGTTTCTAATGTCCCGACTAAACACATTTCTTCCCATGGGATACTGTATTTACAGGGGCGAAGCCGCGGGAAAAAGCTAGTATTATATAATAGACTACATTTGTCTCAGCCCCCTCCTTAACGCGTAATACTCTTCAAACAACGAAAAAGCCAAAAACGTCGATTCTAATCTATTAATAATAAGATAATAATATATTATTATTGATTCTAATCTATTCATTGTTATATGGACTAAACAGGAACTTTAAAGCTTTCCGTTACTAGTTTGACCTACTTGAAAAGATGGAAGTCATGTATTGTTATCAGTACAGTGTAAATTCCCAATAAATCCGTATAAATCCACGCAAATCCAGACATAATCTACTCGCACGATTTACGAGTGAGGCTCTGTGTTTATCGATTCCAGTTTTCCGTATAGGTATTGTATTTTTTTCGTTATAACATGCATTCCTGGTGCACCGGACCATCAAAATAAAAGACCGGCGCGCAACATTCCTGCCTCGTTTTAGAAACAATACTACTATCAATCGACGCATCTTAAATATTCAATGACTGAATAGGTTATACCAAAATTGACTATTTAATAAATGTGTAGTAAAGAACCTAGTGGAACCAGATTGGGCTAAAAAGTAATAAGTGGGCCACGAAGAGTGTGCCCACAGTGCGAAAATAACCGGGACATGGCAGAACAATGTTTGCGAAACACTGTCCACTGACAGTGAGCATAGGACTTGATTAATAATAATTCACTAGTTTCAGTAAACTAAAGAAAAACCTCAGTGACCACTTTTTTAAACAAACTTTTTATACAAAAATAAAACATACCGTGTACATTATTGTCAATCTATCTAGGTATATTTTTGTTTTAAAATTGTTACAAATATTGTTTAATTCGTTGTTTGTTTGCTGTATTCCATATTATCTTATTGTACTATACTTTACTTCTATCTGTGAAAACTTTTAATTGGTATATAAAACATTGTTTTATCAGGATGTTGTTCGGGCTGGTACCGACTTCAAAGTTACGAAGATTGAGTAGAGAAATAGTTTTTTAAATTTTAAGACGAATTTAAATCTATTGTTTTATTTATATCTATTAAGTAATATTCGTATCGCTATCTATTAAGTAATATTCGTAAGGGAAGCCAATATGACGTCGAGTTGTATATGTCACCGTAATACAACTAGCGAGATTGTAAAAATATGTCGAAATATTATTAGTTATATATTATAATCTAACGAATAATATTTCGTTAAATTGTAAACATTATGTACGGATTCGCAATTTTCCAATATTTTACAATCTCGATATATAAATTACAATCTAACGGTTTTTACAATTTTACGGTGACATATACATGCCTCGCTATAGGTCTTGAGTGTACTTCTTCGCAAGGAAGCCTGTGTGTTTATAGTTGCCACTGACTCCTACTGGTGTTGAATATTGCCAAGGTCCTGGTTATATAAGGAGGCTGGCATGTTCAGGGTTCGTCCTTTGGCATAAAAGTATGGCGCGATTGCGTTATGCTGCGTATATAACCGTTAGCATGGACTTGGTATGCAGTAAGTGCTTATATGCAATTGCATTGTTTCTAATCAATAATTTTAACTGTTTACAGTCAATTATTAAATTAATACGTAAAGTACAAACTTTCCGTACAGTTTTACGAGAACGAACGGAGGAGTTTGAAATTTGTCCGGTAAATTAAAGTTGATGTGGAGTAAGTTGTGCAGAAAGCAAATTTTTTTTTTTATTATGCTTAGAAATACATAAAATTTATAAAAATAACATCAACTCTACCACATATTATAATTTATACACACACTACCGTGTGTTTGATAGCAATTAATTTTGTTTTTTTTTGTCAACAAATTGACGTTTGTCAATCTGTCACAACATTTTAATTTTTTTTCTATCTAAGAGGCAAAAGAACCCTTAAAAAGTTCAAACTTGAAAATTATATGAATTATTATGGGCGAGTTTCGACCACATGCCAACTGTAGTACTAAATATATATATACCTATCAGCGTTGCCAACTCAAAACTCGTCAAGGTGGGAGATAGGGTTCTACAAGTTGGTAGTTTCCAACAAACCCTACTATGAAAAGTTGGTATATCTACCACCCATACTTTTCAAGTCTTTTAGAGAAGTAAAAAAGAGATATACAGATATATCTGTCAATATATTCTTATTGTCAGATTCCAATAAGAATCTGGCATACTTAATTTACTTTTCGATTGGATAAGACATATTTGAACTATTTTTATTAGAAATCCAATGATAAAACAGAATTACAGGCCGCTAATATTCAAAATATCAATAGAAAATAGTTATAATTGAAAAACGAATAATAATTATGAGTCTATGACTTCAACCAAAGCATAGTTTATAAGTCACTTACAGAGAATGGTAGTTATAGAGTGTAAACACAGATATGTAGAAATCGTATGTAGAAAGAGTTTTAAGATCTAACGCCGCCATGATGTTTGCTTTTTTTTTATTAAGCCGCCATGATATGACCTGTACATCAACCTGTAACGCCCTCTATTTTCAATGTCTTTTCAAAGACTTGAAAAGTATGGGTGGTAGATATACCGACTTTTAGTCTAAAAGTCGGTAGATCTACCGAAAAGTTGGTAGAGTTGGCAGCACTGATACCTATACTTCGATACTAATATAATAAAGTGGAAATATTTGTTTGTTTGCATCGAATATGCTCCGAAACTGCTGGACCGATTTTGATAAAATTTGGCACAGATACAGAGTAGACCACGGGGAAGGCTACTAGGCCACTTTTTATTGGGGACAAATGTATGGTTCCCTGGCGATTTCCTTTTGTGTTCACTAAGTCGCGGGCAACACCTAGTAATATACCTAAGTAATAATATATCTAAGTAATATAACCTAAGCATATGTCCAGTCCAGCTCCAATAAGCTTTAGCTCGGCAATAAACTCTGATTCATAAAATAAATATACCCTTAAAATATCATGCTTTTTATGTACTATGTAAGTCATCATATCAGTAACACTTTTCGTTCGTCTGTTTAGGAAAAGAAATCTGATTTAACCTAGAAAGTCTTCATCAATTTCGTGCTGAATCAAAATTGATGTAATAAATCATTATTAAGCTGACATACGTAGTTACAGTAACCTGTAGGCGTTTACCTTTTAGGGGGGCTCCATAAATTGCGTGAGACTTTTTTTGAGGATTTTTTATTTCACTTTCATAGGAAAGGACTCTCCTCGCACGCCGGGCCCCTGAAAAGGGCCTTGGGCGGGGAACCAATACCAGGGGCTAAGCCCCTCTAATTGGGGTGGACGACGCACCCAGTACGAATACTGGGCGCATAGAGTCGGTTTTAAGGGAAGACCCCCCGCGGCAGAACGCGGGGGAAACCCGAGGTGGCAGAGGGAATGGCGCGGTAGCAAGGGCCGTGGGCGGCCAAGACCTGCGGTCGACTCCGACGACGCGTGGGGTCCTGGTCCGGGGACCAGGAAGCGTGTATGTGTCCACTCCCACACGCGCCGCTTTTGTCGACCACGGACACAACCGACCAGGGAAATGAGGGGGGGGGAAGGGTATTTCCCGAGCCCCAGACTTTTTATGTCGGGAGGGAAAGGGGCTGCCACGGGGCTGACGTGTGGGCAATAGGGCTGCCCCACATCACACTCCGGGCGCACAAAAAGAAGCATTGCGCCGGTTTGAGCCGGCGCGGGGTAAAGGGGGCGGGGGCATCGATCCAACGGTGCATTTTCGGAGGCGCACCGCGCATGGGGGCGTCTCGGTCGCGTGGCTCCGGGATGCTCCCTGCGTCTGGTGTCGTCAGAGCGGTTGCTGCGGGCGAGCGGGCATGCCACGGTAGCAGGTCAGTTGACCGGGCACGCGGCTGCCGCTCGCTCAGAGAAACAGGTGATCCTGCAACTAAAAGAATACATTAACGCGTTCAGGGAGGGGGGGGGGGGGGCAGTGCACGCGTGAGTCCCGAGTCCGGTACACGCAGCTCGGATCTCCGGCAGTCAACAGTCGGCTCCTCTGATAGGAGCTTCTGGATGCCAGAGATATCCAGGCGCGGGTCCGAGCTAGGGCCTGGGGGTCCAAATTTTTATTATGGCTGCGATGGTGGGGGCGCCTTTTAAGAGGGCCTGAATGAGGGTTGGGAGAATATCCTCCCCGGCCTGATCCTTCTGGACAAGGTCCATGGCCAGGGAGAGGAGGGTCTGCAGCAGCTCTGCTGTGGATAGGGGGGCCTCGCTTTCGCCCGACTCTGGGGGCGGCAGAGGGAATACCGGAGTCTGTGGATACGGAGCGGCCGCGTGATTTGCGGGCTCCGGGACGATACTATTTCCCACGACTGTGATAGCCGAGGAGGTGGCACTAGGTGTGCGCGAAGAGCGCTGGGTGCGCGGGGAGCGCGAGGGGCGCGGGGTGCGCGAGGGGCGCAAGGCGCGCGGAGAGCGCTGCGAGTCCCGCGTGAGGTCAGGCTGCAGTGGAGCGAGCACAGGTGGCTCCAGCTCCGCTTTGATGCTGTCTGAGGGAGAGACGGTATCACAGGGGGCAGACACAGGAGAAGCGGCATCTTTCCTCCTGGTTTTCGGCTTCTTTGCTCTCCGTGCGGGGGAGATAGAGGCCGAGAGGGCAACGACTCTAGGGATGCAATCGTTAGCCTCCGCCATCAAGGAAGTTGAAGTTGGCGGAGGAGGTGGGGCCTCCCGCACGGGGGGAGGCAGGTCGGGTTTGGCGCAGGGGGGGGAGGGGGGAGCGATTTCTGGTCGCTTCCTTGCCTCCCTGCGGAACATTGGACAGTCCCTGCTGTTTCCAGGGTGGGCCCCACTGCAGTTTGCGCAGAAGGGCGGCTCGGTGGAGGGGCGGGAGCAATCCCGCGCGGTGTGTTTGCCGGCACACCGTGCACAGACTACCACGCGGTGGCAGTTCTGGCTGGAGTGCCCGAACCGGAGACATCGGTGGCACTGGGCCGGGCCGCCGCGGCCCCGCCAGGCTTCGATGTAAATACCCGGCATATACAGAAGTTCAGTGACCTTATATATGCCGGGGACGACGCCAGGGGCCCTGACGATGCGGGCGAAATATATGCATCCGCCGGGTTCGGATCTCGCCGGGACTTCGGACACGTACTCCGCCACGTATCCTAGTTCGGCGAGTCCGGCCTTGATTCCTTCGGTGTCCGTGGCGGAAGGTAGGCCCCTGATTCCTACCTTGATAGCCCTATCTTGCGGTAGGGAAAAAGAGAACCAGGAGGCCTGTCCCTGCTTTTCCAGGTCCGTGAGGTAAGATTTAGTGACCCGGTATTCATGTTCGCTTCGGGGCGTGAAGCCTGTATACCTGAGCCACTTTTTTTAGCATTAGGTGTGTGCCCCAGAATGTCCCGGAGGCGCCGAAAATGGCGCACCCAGTCGTCGATCTTCTCGACGACCAGGGGCGGGTAGCGAGATGTGTTGGGGGGTGGCGACATTTTTGCCGGCACAGGTGTGGGGGCAGAGAGTCGGTAGGTGTCGGTAGGTACGGTAGGTACCTGTAAGATGGTGGCACTCACCTCGGCGTAGGTAGGCTGGCGGCCGGTGTACCTGGCCGTCGGTGGTGTAGGCAGGTCAATGAGTGGTGGCGGGAAAATGGGCGCGCGGTGGCGGTACTCGCGCGGCGTGCATGTGCGGGGATCTGTGGCCGCACGGGGTGCAGCGCGGCGGTTGTCGCACGGCTGTGGTGCCGGCGAGGCATCAGGCGAGCGCGGGGTGCTCGCAGTGGGCTGGTGTGAGCCGTGCGGCTGAATAGCCAGCGCGGCATGATGGTGTCGCGGCTGGGTAGCCAGTGAGAGGCGGGCTGAGCCCGCGGTGTCGCGGGATGTATCCGCTATCGGGACGCTGTGGCGTCCAGGGTGTGCAGCAGGGTAGCGAGAGTCGCTCGTCTGCGCAGAGCGGCGCGATGTGCGCCGGGTTTGGGCCGAACCCTGTTCGGCTGCGCGGGACAGGGGCCCTGACTCGCCGCAGGCCGCCATCGGAAGGCATTGGGGTGGGGGGGGTGCCAGTACACCCCCGCGAGAATGCCGAGGGCGACCCGGGGCGGGCGGTATCCTGTCCGCACAAGCTAGGCTCGGTGAGCGGGCGGTAGTGCGCGCGGTCCGGGATCGAGCGTGAGCTAGACCTCGACGAGGCCAGGCTGCACGACGACTCGGAGTCCGCACAAGAGTCTTGATAGTCGCGGCTGTAAAGCCGCGGTTCATGGTTAGTCATGCTCTACACGAGTGGAGCACAACATACAACACACAAGTCACACAAACAGTTACACTGACGGCAACAAGTGTACGTCTTCTAAAGTAAAGGTAATCACAGAACAAAAACGGAACACTAAGTGTACGCACACGAGGACGGTACACACACTTAGGGGGGCTGTCTCCTCGTGACCCAACGCTGAGCCGAAACTCAACGGAAGGCCAAGAGCAGGGCAACTCCCCAGCAAGGCGCAAATCCACAGCTTATTCTAATGAATAAGGCCGTGAGGAGGAGGGAGACTTCTCCTCGCGCGCCGGGCCCCTGAAAAGGGCCTTGGGCGGGGAACCAATGCCAGGGGCTAAGCCCCTCTAATTGGGGTGGGAAGACGCACCCAGTACGAGTACTGGGGGCATGAGTCTCGGTTTTAGGGGAAGACCCCCCGCGGCAGAACGCGGGGGAAACCCATGGGGGGGGGCACCGCAAAATCCGAAGGAATGACGAGTGCCAATCCAGGCCCGACCAAGAACGACGGTCGGCTCCAAACGGCGCGTGGGGGTCCCGACCCGGGGGCCGGGAAGCGTGTTTGGGTCCACTCCCTCACGCGCCGCGTTTGCCGGACCGCGGAAACAAGCGACCTGGGGAAAAATGAATAAGGTGTGGATTCACGATCGCTATCGGGAACACTTGGCACTGCTCTAGTGAAGGGGGTCGGCACGATCGCGGAGTGAGCGCGACACTCGACGCGTTTCCGAGCGAGACGGCACTACCGCGGAGTGAGCGAATCACTACTACGCGGATAGAGCGGGACGACACGAAAACGCGGAGTGAGCGAGACACTCGACGCTTTTGGAGCGAGACGACACTAACGCGGAGTGAGCGAGTCACTACTACGCAGTTAGAGCGAGACGTCACGAAACGCGGAGCGAGACACTAGACACGCGAACTAGGAGAGACAGGACGATCCACACTTTCATAGGATTATCCTATCAAAGTAAAAATAAACTCTACGTTAAATACGAGAATTGAGGTTCAGAATAAAAAACTGAACGTGAAATGTGCCAGTTATAGATATCCTTTTCTAACGTATTTTTATTATCTGTAAGGGTCAATTCACACCGAAACGAAATGATAATCATCACGGCGCCGCTTTCTCAAGACAGCTATTCAAAATTGAACTTTATTCATTACATAAGAAGATCCACGTTTCATTGTAAGAGTTCGAATGTCATGTTGCACCGCGCTGCACAGCGCATATGCAGAGTATGACTGATGTCGTATGAAACGTGTATATTTTAGTGTAGTGAATCAAATCAAATCATCGCATATCGTCGCGGTGTGAACTGACCCTAGTAGGAAACAGACGCTGGCTGCACTTTCGCTCCGTCTCTTTCTAAAGAGTGCCTAATTCTGTACCAGCAGTCACGAGCGAACATTTCTCTTTTAAAATAATAGTTTTTTGCTACTTTGAAGTTTAAAGTATGTATCTCTTAACTAGTTCTCTATAATATAATCTATTTTTAATGGCATACTAAGTTAAATGTTCAATTATAAGTCATATTTTAAGCCAAACCAACACGAATAATACTTTGAAATCTTAATTAGATTTGACTTTCATCCGATTATGTAGCTAATGACAATTTAATAATTTCATACTAAATTATCTTTAATACGTACAACCTACATAATCCTGAAACCGTGTTATGGGGATATGGTATTTATAGCTTTGTGATAGCGGTTATTTGGGTGTGTGCACGTTTGGTGATAATTCCGTGGTTTCGGTGGCGCGTGACTAATGACTTCCTACGTGCGCGACTGTCTGTCTGTCAAAGCGCATCTCAGGAACGTTGACGCGGGTTACGCGCGTGGAGTCGGATTGAGAAAGAAAACTTTTTGGGTATTTAAATTTTTAGATTTAGAAAAAAAGCCCCTAGTACCAACATCAATTACACTGTTAATTTGCTACAGCAGGGCTCTTGCAGTCGTACCTAGTATTTTCGTGATAGAAATTAAAAATACATTCTAGAAATAGTTTGTTAGTAGAAGAAATATTTTTTGCTATAGCAGCACCAGAAATACGTCATCTGTGAAAATTTCACTGTCTACCTATTACGATTTATTAGATACAGCCTGGTGACAGTTAGGTACGGAACCCCAAAAAAGCTTCTTCCACGTTAGCCTAACCTACAGGACATCGTTAAGAATTGGCTTAACTATTTCAAACGGACGCGGTTAGAAAAGTGTCTATATTCGTCTGTAAAAATCGAACTTAACGGATGCTCTCAAAGAACTTTTTAACAATTAATCGTTTCCTCCTAGTGCTTCCTTCTTGTACAATATTTATAGAGATCCGGATTGTGGCGACAGAGACAAACGGTCCCGGGATAGATTATTGAGGACAAAATTAAACATAAATGAAACAATGTAATGAATTATCCTAGGACAGGAGATTTTTCGTTCTCTCTTTCCGAGCCACTGGACGGATTTGAATGAAAGGAAACAATGTTCTGCAGATATAAAACGGCCACATTAAGTGACTTTTGCTCAAGTGGCTTTTACAGAAACTTCTAATTATTCTCTTGACAAAAAGCAATTCTTATAATAAATAAATAGTTTATTCAGAGCAACTAAGGCCCAATTAGGTAACGTTATATATTATGACTTAAATGTTATGTTAGTAGATTATTTAAATTGCTAAAGTTACAGCGTACGGTTACCAAGGGTGAACCATTTTACGCTTTTCTATTGATACTCGTAACTGTCATAATAGATTTGTTGGAAGTTACTGTAATCATCACTGGCGAAGATAATATATTAATATTGGCGTAGGCGTAATCTATATATCTATATACTCGTATATAATAGGCAAAGCTGATTAACTGATGTATCAACGCACAGGTCTAACTAACCCTTGAGGCTAGAAATCTGAAGTCATGCACACGTATTTTTCATATGACGTAGGCATCCACTAAGGAAGGATTTTTCAAAATTCAACCCCCAAGGGGGTAAAATAGGGGATAAAAGTTTGTATGTTTTAATTCCTTGGACATATTTGCATAAAATTTCGTTTGAATTGAGTACGGGAAAAAAATGAGTTACGTATTTCAGCGTTTTTTAATATTCAACCCCTAAGAGGGTAAAATAGGGAATGAAAGTTTAAAATGATTATAAAGATATCGTTTAAAAACCTATTTCACGCGGGCGAAGCCGCGAGCAAATGCAGAACTGGCGCTTTCAATGAGTAGGAATCAACTAGGAATCCTCACCCGAACCCTAACTGGGCACTGCAAGCTCCACAAACACCTCAACAGAATAGGAGTCGGTGACACAACGACTTGCAGATTCTGCGGGGAGAAGGACGAGTCACCCCTCCACCTTCTTCTCGACTGTCCAGCACTTCAACAGAACAGCAATAGGTACCTTGGGCAGCACGAATACTCCACCACAGAGGAAATTCCCAGCACCAACTCGAACTACATCGTTCAGTTTATGAGCAACATAGGCCTGGGGCCGGTACTATAACGCGGAGGAGTCATAATAGATCCTCTTGGGTGTCGCAGTCGTCCGATATCGATTCTGACCTGCATCCGATTCAATAAAAAAAAACTTAAATATTTCAAGTTAAGATAAAATATCGCTTGCTATACAGTTTGTATGAACTATCACAGACGGCTAAGATACTTCATATTTTATTACGTACTGTAATATGAAATATATCCAGGAATCTTAATATAAAATATCATAGTAACTTCGCCGTGTGTGACACCCTTGAGAGCAACTTCTTTAAAAGTTGATGTTTCATAGTACGATGCACTTTATGACCTTATTGTGAGTATTTTAGGTCAGCCGTTATTCCGAAAAAATGTGAAGTGAACGATCCATAATAATATAATAGTAATAACATCTAAGAAATGGCTTCATTACTCAAAACAAGCCACGGGCAACATCTAGTCAGCAGTAACTTTCGTAATAAACTGTAAACATCGAATATTAATTCAGTAACAATAGCCAATAATCGTTATTAGCGATTGCGCACCTCGTGAAGTCGATTTGAATATCGATAATTCGGTTTTATGGTCGGTAACTAGTGTTGTAGTTCAAAAGGTAATGCCTTTTAAGGCTTGCATATACTCTGATTTTTAATCGCAGTCACTAAAATTACATCCAGTAATTATTGAGGTATCTACGTATTATTATAACCGACGCGTCCGACACAGATTAAAGAGGAACAGTTAAACAGCTGCATAGTCAGCTATCAATTTGATTGCACTACTACAAGCATACGGTGTGTCCACGATTGTGTGGAAAATTTGTGGGCCGCTGAAGGGGAAATCAAAATTTTCAAATTTGGATCGAGTTGGTTCGTTCTACGAGAGCTGTACGTAAGTATATATATTCTACTCTGTGGCTCGGGCATTTCAGTTTTTTTACCCGTGACAAATAAAAACAATTATTTCGTGACAAATTTTTTTTTTTGATATTTTTCTGCGGATCGAGTGAGTTTCGGCAAAATATTTTGAATAGTTTTAGCGCACCAACTAGTATGCCTCGATATTTAAGAAGGTTAGTATGTCAATGATGTTTGTATGTAAATATCATTATTCGATATTATAATCCAACTTTAGATGACAATGCGAGAAAAATGACCCTCGGGCCAAAAGTACCGTTGGGTCCGGCCTATTGAGTCCAACATACGAGTGCCTAGCTACAGTAACTACATTACCCATGCAGTATGCATATGCGGATCCCAATGCGGACCATACAACCATAGAGTAAATAATATTATATACTTACGTACAAATAATCATAGAAGCTTCTAAATCGATCTAAATTTTGTCACAGAAGATTAGGGTAAATGAAACTATATTCACTAATACATGGACGCCCTACGACGGATATTATTTGTATTTAATATTCTAATATTATAATCTTTTAAAATTAATTAGACACATATATACGATAGACGGTCCACTGACTTTACCGATTTTTTCACTTAGCGGTAGGGGGACACGCAAATATTCGCCGTATGCTTGTATTAGTGCAATCAAATCGTGAGCTTACTATGTAACATAGCTAGCTATGTTTATCTGTTTCTTTTTGATCTGTGATACAAGTACGTGTTCGTTTTTTAGAAATTACATCTGAATCTGAAGAACTTACTTAACCCTTTAATTATTCAATGTTAATTAATTTATGCAATGCGTTTAGGAGAATGTTCGTAAAATCGATATTGCAACACTCCTGATATGCAAAACTCATAAGGGAACGCTTATTGTATGTATCGCTTGTTAGACTTTATAATGAGGATTTTTTGATATTTTTTTCTCACAAAGCGTCATCTAGTGGCGTGAGTGATATCAAAAACGGTCAATAAAAATTTTCGATTCTTTTTCTGTCACCAGGCGGCGCTCGGTAGCCCGACGGTCCTTGTCGTGTCAAAAAGCTGTCAGATGTCACGAATTTAAAAACCCTCATTAAGTTAATACAAAACTTTCAAAGCTCTGCATTAATTTAACTATTAAGCATTAAAAAGCTAATCGCCTATTGGGACTCGCCCACGAGGGTTCTGAACACTTTTACCTGAACATTATAAATAGTTCAGGAATCAAGTTTTTGTCGAGCCTGAAAATGGGTGATGAAAGTTTGTATGGGAAGCTATTGTTTTTTACATTTTTCGTTTTCAATAAAAATATGTGTCGTAAAAAATAAATAAAAAAAATTTTGGAATGTTAACATTTCATATCATAGTACCTTCAACTTTGAATCTCGACCCCCTATAATTAGACTTTAGAATTTAAACCCCCTATATTTTATGATTTATGTAGTATATTATATATTTGTAGTAAATAACGATGTTACCTGCCAAATTTCATAGTTCTAGGTCAACGGGAAGTATCCTATGAATTTTGATTCCCTTGAGAGTGTCGAAATGTGCATTTCTTGTGGCGAAACGGCCGTATCATTTTTTACGTAAAATTAGAAGTCTAATTTTTCAGAGCTTCAAGAGACCGTAGACTACGATTTTAATTACAACTCGATACCTACACGCGTTCCGGAAATATAGGGCCTTGACGGACGCACCACAAAAAAAATGTCCCAGAATCCCTACTGACGACACCCAAACTCAATCCAGTCACTTGTTACTACCATATTAATATTAACCAAAGCATGCTTGGAAATGTTACATTGAAAAAGGTAAAACATATAACTTAAGCGTGCTTAACTAAAAAAAATGTAAGTTTGAAAGAGAATCTCGTAAAAACGTCACTTCCGTAGCACGCGTGCAGGAAGTAGATACTTGGTGGTATTGACTGTATCGATTGATTGATGAACGAGAGGGGAACTAATAATGAACGAATGAATGAATTCCTTTTTTAAATTCCAGAGATTTCGAGAATAATCGTATTTGTTTCGGTAGTTGTTGGCAAACTGGGGTCAAATAGAGGCAGATATTTTAAGCTTTTTTCTCGTGACTCTAGTGTTTAGTCAAAATGTCAGTACATAAGTGGTAATATATTAATTATTATTAGGTAAGTAAAACCTTTAAGTCGTTAGTATTAACGTGGTTTCAAGACTTTTGTATAGTAATAACATCTTTTAAGCAAATTCAGAAAATACTTATCTTTTTGTGTTTGTCGAGACTAAGAAGATACATAGTTAATATCTGAAATCTGAAGACAGTAGAGTCTAGAATTAGATATTTTAAGTTTTATAGCCATTTAGTATTTAAGTTCCCTATGGTAAATTTTCTGTTCACATACTGGTGTCAAAAGCAACTTACAAAAGCATCCTAGTGTGTAAAAGCCTTGGAAGAATAATATGACATGGAAGGAGTATTAAAATCGAAGCTGTAAGCAGCCATCTGTCTCACAAAACACCAATGGAAAGAAGAAATAAGATTGAAAGAGAAAGCAATTATCAAATATGTCTTTTTGTAGTGAGCGAGCTGATGATGATGAAATAGAAAAGTTGCGTTTTATAAAAGTTGGAGGGAATTAGATTCGCTAATTGTAGGTATGTAAAACTTTTTTAATTCGTCGAGCCGTTTTCGAGATAAAGGGCGCAGAGTGTGATAGTGTTCAATGAAACCAACATCTGAATATAGGTTCTCTAGGTTATCAATAGCCAAGGATACTGTTTGGGGTAAAATAATATTTAATTCAAAACTTTGTTCACAAAACAACTTTTCACCGAGTAATATTTTGATCAGAGTACCTACCTACATATGTATGGCTGAGCGCTCCACACTCCCACACTCTGTGGCCTCCATCTGAAAAACAATTTGATGTATACAAACAAAGTTTTACATAAACTTTGTAGAGAATGTGATTCCCTCCAACTTTTATAATTCATCATCATCAGCTCGCTCGCCGCTTGAGTTCGGAGGTTACTTAATTGTTTCTAATTTTGTTACACGTTTTTTAAACATCTACCCGAGGTTAAGGTTTCGAGTGAAATATTCTTGTCGGACTTTTATGTCTGGGCCCGAAATGAATAGTCTCCCGTCTCCCGTAAACGAAATGTATCCGAAGTCAACTCGGTGCGGTGAAAATGTAAATCACATAACGCAACTAGGATGCTTCCTCTATTCCGGGAACATTAATTTCACCCAGTTTCATTAGCTATCTCTATTCGTGGATTTTGTGGCCGCTTCCTGCCTAGTATTAATTTGTTACAAACTTGCGGCCATCATCAGCAGTCTGTTATGTAAGTTACGTATTTACATTTACCTTAATGTTGTCCATGAGCTGCTGCATACCTTAAAGTTCAAATAAATTATACCATTAATAGATAAAGAAAAAAATGAACGCGTCAAATAAGCCAGTGTCACTCTCACGACGACGAATCTAATGATACCTCTCAAGTTCAATTTCGCCGTTCAGGGTCTAGAGCGTATTCAAGAAATATACATACATACATATTATTACACACATACACTCAAAAAACATATCCGACTTAATATAGTTAGAGCCATGGTATAGCTGGGGATCCCATAAAGCATGATGCAAAATGTTATCTGTTACTCAAACGTCGACGTAGATTAGATTTTGTAGATTTTTATTGTCTTATAAACTTAGAATAAATAACATTGAAAATATTAAGTTACCGGCGTATTGTCAAGTATTGAGCGAGCTCATGATGGTGATCAGCTTTCAAACAAAAAAAAGATTAGATCGAAATCGATTCATTTGTTAGGGAGCTACGATGCCACGGAACGTCAAACTTATAACACCCCTCTGTTCTCGTCGGGGTTAATAAAGAAAGTGTCATAAAAAGTAGTTTTTTTTTTATTTATCATCAGATTTTAGATAAGACGGACTAGAGTCTAGATTCTAGGGTATAGACCATTAACCTGAGTCCAATATAAAATATGTGAAAATCTCAACTATTTAAATATAATGATTTATTGTAAAATTATAACGAGCTTATCCTACGCTCAAATCGTCAGTTCTTTAAGTTGGAGCTTCTTCCAGGCCTACTTAACATCCCGATTAATCTGACAATCCCCATTAAAATCTGATACTTTAACTTACTTTTTACTTATAACTTTTTTAACAAATAAACTGATTATCGTGCCTTGATTTTCAGAGACTTGTGGGACACCTATACTATCTTAAACGCCCTTAAGTTACTTTAAAATCCCCCCTTGTAGGTCCTCAAGGTCAAGAGTCCAATATTAGTAGGGGAGGCCTACTAATATAGAACTCTTGAAATCTGAATACTTCAAAAAATAATATTAAATGTATTCTCGTCGGTTGAAGACCAACTTATGTTATGAGTACCTTCTAGACATCGAAATAGTAACATTTTTTTATGCTACACTGCACAAAGAGGCATATTACATCTCGACTGTGATTTTTTCGTAAAATGGCCAATAATGGCGCTCTTGATCTCAGAAACAAAGATACATTAACAATTTTGACATATAGAATAGTGCAGAATAGCTATTGGCCTAATTCGTAGCGGCCTCGGTTTTTGTAAATTTTGCTTAACTTTTTAATTTAACCCAAAATTGCAGAGAAAGATTTTCATAAAATGCGCGAAGGCACTTTTTTAAGCTCCTGGATTAAACTACTGTTCTAAGCAAATGAAATAATAAAATGAGAATTTTATCTCCTATATAGTCGTATAGTTCGTAGCGGCCTTAGAATTTTGAAATATCTTCGATTTAATATAGACAACATTCTTATTCTACGCCAAAAAAAACTTCGCAAATAGCTTTAAGTTAACTGTGAATTACTCCTATCTACCATAATATGACTAAGCAAAATTTATACCAGAACAATTGTTACTTTTCATGAGCAATAAAGATTTTATAATTTTAAAGATTGAATTTATTAACCTATTTCAATAAAAACGATAAAAACAACTGCAAAATTACTACAAAATGCGAAATGTCGGGACCGTTTCAAATACCTAATCTCGCAGAGTGCAGATTAGTAATAGGGCTCTTAAGTATAAATATTCATTCAGAAAGTTTATCTAAACACACCCACAAAAAAGTTAGCGATCCCTAAATTACGCAATACAAGATTTGCAAACTGTTTTGTGAAGTAAATTCTCCACCCCATTTGACACCTGTATAATATCATGATAAATAACGTCATGTTAGAATCTGGACGAGAAATGTTAATTATTAATAATTAATTATTAATAATTAATATTAATTATTAATTAATTATTAATTATTAATTATTAATTATTAATTATTAATTATTAATTATTAATTATTTAATTAATTGTTTTTAATTGAGTTTACATCCGTGATGCCGCTGAATTTAGAAACGGCATTTTTTCATCAAATATATGCCAGCATTAAAAAATAAACCAAGTACAAAAAACATTTATCAGGCGACCAAATAAATCAGCGCGTTACGTAACGTCGCGCGGGTTTTCTTCATTTCCACGCTACGGCGTACGACATAGCGCGTGAGCGAAACAGCAATAAAACAAAGTTTCAGTCGCGAGTACATTAGACAGAGAGAGACATACGCGCCTGTATTGGGGCGCGTGCGCATCCACTGAAAGCTCCGCGCGATTCAGTCTCGATTTAAACTGCGTAGAGGGCGGACGCGCAAATCGATACGCGTCTCCTGAAAATAACTCGAATTTCGTGAACTTTTGTGTGTTTGTGTGACTTTTTTGTGTTGTGCCCCTGTGATCCCTGAATCTTGTTGACAATTTACGTGTTGTTACGTCCCCAGTTTCCTACCGTTTCCAGAAACTGGTAAGCGCTTATGTTATTTTAAGATATAATTAAATATAGAACGGGCAGTGCATGAAAACATAATTAGTACAATATTTAACATGATACAATGGTGTCTAGAAATTTGAGCCGATTTTGGCGCGCCTGTGCATCTTGAAAACAGAGAAACAGATGTTGGGCATGATTCAAATTACTGCAAAAAGGAGCAGGAGGAAATAACAACAAATCGCTAGAACTTTGCGAAGAATCATTTGAAATTATCCATGCCTAGTATACATAATTTCTAAACAAAATATGTTTTTGATCGAACATTCCAAAAACACTTTAATTTTTTTACTGATAAAGGTAAATTTTTTTATTGATTTAAGCGATGACCTTTGACGATTATGTTATAGATCTACAAAAAATCTTGTTACAAAAATTACAGATTTTATGACTTGTTGTTTGTCCAACATTTCACTTATTTATATAAATAAAAGGCAAAGCTGATTGACTGATGTATCAACGCACAAACCAAACCCTTTGGGCTAGAAATTTGAAAGTTTGCTCATAATATGACGTAGGCATGCACTAAGAAAATATTTTTGTAATCTCAACCCCCAAGGGGGTATTTTTACCCATATGGATGATTAAAGTTTGTATGAAGCTGTTTAGTCATTGGACATAATATTTGCATCATATTTCATATGAATTGAGTACGGAAAAAATAATGATTTATGTATTTCGGCGTTTTCTAAAAGTCAGCCCCTAGGTGGGTAAAATAGGGGATGAAAGTTTAAAACTTAATTTCACGCGGGCGAAGCCGCGGGCAATTAATGCTATTCTATTATATTTTGAACTGACTTCCAAAACACAGGAGAAGGTTATCAATTCGTGTGTATTTTTTTTGTAGGTAAACTTTAATTAAATTAAGTAAATCCGCCGTTTGTGGACCGATTATCGAAACTCTTTTTTATTTTAAAGAGTCCCAAGTTGGTCCCATTGTCACAAATGGTTATGGGATCCATGAGGAATCGAGAGAAATCCTCAACATTTATAGGGATACCTATAGTGATTTTTACTTTTTTTGAAGTAACTCGAGCATGCTATCAAAAAGTTAAATGTTGTGTGAAGGTATACCCTGGATCCAAAAGGACTGAACAGAACTCCTCAGTCTTTAAAGATACACGTTTGGAAATTTCAGCATTGTTTAAAGTACTGCCAAGCATATTATGTCACTATTAAATAATCATCATCACTATCACCACCATCAGACCATATATTATGATATTATGTTGAAATAGGCATTCTTCATAGTTTTTTACACCGATATCTATTTTTTTGAACATTCATAGCTACCAAAAAGTGCAATTTGTGCCAAAGTATACCCTGGATCCGTAAGGACCGCACAGAACTCCTCTGTCTTTAAAGATACACGTTTGGAAATTGCAGCATTGCTTAAAGAACTACAAGCATATCATGTTACTATTGAATAATCATCATCACCACCTCCATCATCACACCATGAATAATCATATAATGAAATAGGTACTTCTGGTTTCAATAGCACTGACTGGAACTCTTTAAAAATACACGTTTGGAAATTTTGGAATTGTTTAATGAACTGTTGTGAAGATGTATATCTTCTAGGATAATATTTAAAGTGTAAACGTCCAACGGAGATACCTTTTTCAAAAAGTTTGTGCAGCCGTGGAAAGTGATTTACAGGAACAAGAAAGCCAATAATTGTTATTCATCACCCGTGGTGCAGGAGTGGTGGAAAGCCCTTCGTCTTGAAATTACTCATGGAACGGTGTAATGCACCAGTTGACATGTTGCTCAATGCTAGATTTGTCGCATGTCAAATATCTGGCAAATACAAAACAAAAATAGACACAATTTATGTGGCGTTACTTGAAAATTTAAGAATTATACACCTGTCTGTGTCTCCAAGAATACAAAAAAACAACTATGATGATAGGATCCATAAGGAATCGAGGAAACTCTTATTGGAAAAGTTGATAATACTCGTTAAGTTTTCTTACACATTTTCAATTTCCGCGTAACTTTTCCTGCCAACACAACACCACAAAAAAGATTTATGAATATTGGTCCAGCAGTTGATGTAATTAATGACTAAGGGAAAAGGGATTAATTTTTATTTTAACTATAGAAGATAATCACTAATCACGAACCAGTCTGTGACACGGGGCCGGCCGATTCAACATTAGGCACTATTGACTAAAGATTTAATTTTTGAAATCGTAAGTTGATAAGTAAGCTACCTTGCTCTTGCTCCAACTAAATTCATGGAGGTATGTTGTGCATAAGTGTTTAAAATCGACGTTGAAAACATTATATGCTTATATTATATTAGACCCTGCCCGCGACTTCGTGCGCGCAAAAGGAAATCCCGAGGAACCGTACATTTCGCCGCGATAAAAAGTAGCCTCGGCTGTATGATAGAATGGTCATTTGTGCGTAGTTTACGAATTGGTCTCGGGATCGAATCCCGGTCAGATAAATGTTTTTGTGATACTTTTTATATATTCGTTTCACTTATATTTTTATTTATATTTAAATATTTTATCGTCCTACTAAAACTCCGAGTAAAGGTCTGTTTCCCAGATATTAGTTAATAATATTATAATATCACAAAAAGTACTTATGAAATAATTCTTACTGTCCAAAGAGTTCCCCTTTTTAATTCTGCTAAAATTTAACTATTTCTCTACTCAATACATATTTTTGAAGTCAGCTATCAGCCCAATCAATTGTATAAATCCTTTAATCAAAAAAATCATTAATTTTAACACAACTATCTCCTTATACATACAAACAACATTTTAAAAAACTCACGTTCAAATTGGCTGGTACCGACAAAAATAAGAAGATTGAGTAGGGAAATAATTAAATTTTAGCAGAATTTAAAAGGGGAACTCTTTTTACAGTAAGAATTGTTTCATATTCTTAGTGCTTTTTAAGAATGTTATTGCTTTTACATTTGGAAGTCGGTTTATATATATTTTTTAAAATATTTTTTTTATTATTACACCGCTCATTGTAGATTTTTGTGTTGTTAATGTTAATATTTAGTATAATAAAAAAATTGTATTACCAGTTTTTATTCAAAATTAAACCAGCACTTTCAAAATTCTCATAGCTCAAATATTTTTCTCTTAATTAATTATAATAAGAAAATTAACCTGGTTAATTTCATCCTGTAAGATACATAAGATAGGTTTAACTAGACGTTAAAAAAATTCGTCATTATTAATGTAATCAAATGTATAATCGTACAGGTTGAAATGAACACAAAACATTTCTCTTGCCTGCAGTGAGTACTAGCGCCAGTAATAATACAGAATAGATGCAGCTGAGGTGCTAAATAAATGAAAACATAGTAAAGACCTATTATAATGCCTACTTAGTAGTTTAAGTGATAGGAAGAAAAAAATATTATTCAGAAAGTATTCTATTTGAGTGGTGCAATGAGCGGGAATCCGGGAAAGCGTTATTGAACTTAGAATAAAAAAAACAAAAAGATTATGCAACCCCCGAATTATGATGAATGAGCGAGCTGATGATGATGAATTATAGCTGAAGAACATCTCGATCGTGTCAGCTTTCACAAAAACAAAACAAAAAAAATCTAAATCGGTTCATCCGTTTGGGAGCTACGATACTACGGTACGAGCTACGATAGTGAAACTTATTAACCTTTAAATACATTTAAAAAATCTCATGTTTACATTGATTTTTGTATGTAATGTACAATATCAACAAAGTTCCTGCTCGACCAGTTTCTAAACATTTTCCTTTGCACAAGGACGCCTCAAAATATTTAAACACAAAGGAAGTGACCGCATCGACTGCAGACCGATAAATCTCGATCGATAAATCTTTTGCCCGGTCGAGCGGCAACTTGTTCGATACTACATTAAGGCGAAAAGCAGTCATTAATAGTTTGATATTCCGTAGATCACTTGAGGTAAGCCCAAGGCTAGCTAGAGGCTGGAGTCGAACCCGGCTCCTTCGCATTCATCCCGCGTGCTAACGCTACACACGTGCCTAACAATAAGTTTTTGTTGCTAATGCTCATAGAGAAACGAATAGAGTCATGCGATAAATTTTCTTTGTTTTTTTACACATTTCATCCAAACTCAAACAAAATTTTCAAGAAAAAATCTAATAACGGATTCCTACCAACAATTATATTATTATTTATGTAAACAACTTGAGTATCACCTATTTTTATCAACTATTCGTAGAGTAAAATTTCCAACAACAAACCCAATAAACTTCAAGATAATCCAATTGTACTGTGTATAATATTATGTAGACACTCTTATCTTAAACTTGTTGATATTTGTAGTTACAAGTGTTGACAACAGACGGTTCAATAGTTGACATGTAAATAATTGTATATTTAACTATTATTATCAAATGTGAACTCCTTAATTATAAGAAAGCGGTCATAATGTAATGTTATGATAGAGAAGGAAATTTACTATTTATACTAGAAATTATTTTGATAAAAATGTAGGTACTACATCAATCACAAAACGTTTGTAAACGTGGCGTGTAAACGTGTAAAAAATTTAATAGAAAATTAAATAATTTATAAAAACAAAATATTTTGTAGCAAAGTCGTCTCCATGTATTTTGAAATGTCTATTTAGTTTTTGATGATACACAACGTGTGCCAAACACGTGGTCCCGAGCCACAACATCTCCAGTTTGGGGATCCAATATTACCTACTTGTTGTTTTTTGTTCTAACTTCAAACCTATACATTTTAATGAAACATACATCCAAAATAATACGTATCGCGTATAGTTAGTAAAGTTTAGTTAGTACAAGTGGATATGTACTCTAATTTACTTACTATTTTATAATAAATTGCCAGCTTTTGCCCGCGGCTTCGCCCGCGTGAATACAGTATCCCACGGAAACCGTATATTCCCGCGATGAAAAGTAGCCTATTTCCTTGCCCGTGGTCTACTCTATGCCTGTGCCAAATTTCATGTCGATCGGTTAAGTAGTCGTTACATGAAAGCATAAATACTGCATCCCACGGGAACCGTACATTCGTCTTAACTATGAACTGGAACAAATAACCTAACATAGACACTGAACGCACCTATAAATATTTGACAATTGCAAATGGCTGAGGACACATTGTTTTGTTTTGCGACATAGACAATATTGACGTAACACTGTATTATCTTATCTTATACTTTAAACGAGACAATCTTGTATATATATAATCGGTTACTAGAAAACGGCTCCAAGTGTTACTATGAAATTTAGTACGCAGTGAGTTTTGGCGAAGAAAAATCGATCTAGCCAGGAAATGCCTGGAAAACTGCGCATTTTTAAGCTATATATGTTTTTTCTTCCGCCGTGCAATAATAAATTAATTTCACTTCGACTCTATTATGTCAGTCCGATTGGCAGTTTAGTATGCTTGTGTATAAAAATGTGGGTCCGAATCCCGGTCAGATAAATATTCGTGAGATTCTTTTACCTTTTTAATTTATCCGAACTCCGAGCAAAGCTCGGGTACCAAGGTAACTAGTATATAATGTTATGTATACCTTAAATAGTTTCCAATAAGTTATAAGCTAACCTAACCTAACCTACCCTAGCTTTATAGTTTCTCAGTTTTCCATAAAAATCGACAGATCTTACTGACGACAACCTACATAGTACCTATTCGATCGAGACCTTAAGATCATCGCAGTTTAACTCACATCTAGTTATAAATGTGGGTTATCATTCATAACTAGCTTTAAGGCCAGCGAACGGAACTGAAATAAATTTGATCCAGTTCATAAAATTTTTCATTAAGAATATTATTTATGTTTTTTTTTATTTGCATTGCGTTATTTTCACTCCCCTTTGATCATAATGAATGGCGTTCTTCAGCAATAATTATGATTTATTCGTGAAATGTCCCATTCATTTTTTAGTGACGGTCGTATATCATTCATAATATGTGATATTATTTGATAAGCATCGATTTCAATAGCCCAGCGATTCAATCGAAATAAGTAAATAAAAATAGCTCTTTAATCAGTATAATAAAAAAAAAATAATGTTAGTAAAAACTTAAGGCAAGCCGACAAACAATTCTGAGATACATTATATGAGACGCGGCAATTCATTTTCAAGATAGCTATTCAAATTGAACTTTATTCACTAGGTACATAAAAAGATACGCGTTTCATATGCCATCACTTATACACTGCATGCGCGTTCATTCGTTCGAACATTCGGATTTCGGACTCTTGCAATGAAACATGAATCTTATTGTGTAATATATAATATTTAATTTTGAATAGCTATCTTAAAAATACAGCGCCGCTACGTGATATCGTGTATGGTATCGTTTCGTTTCGGATTGAGCTGACCCTTAGATATTTTTTTTAAACTGTTACTTAATGGATTAGTCACTAGCGTCCCAAAATATGTTCCAACTTCGAACTGGCAGCAAAGTTTCTTTTTTATTTTTAGCATTTAAAACATAAGAATAAATACTTTTTTTCTGATTCGAGATCTATAAACCTTCGATGATAAAAACTACTTCAGCTAGGCTGTAAAACCACTGAATGTGAAAAGATTTTGATGTAATTTTTATTCGAATTTTACGATTCTCAATATGTGACGCATATAGCTCGTCGAAAATAATATACAGATCTGCCAAACCGCTAATGTTTATGTTGCAATCTATGAGCAATAGGGGAAGACTATTTTAATAATAATTATATCTATAGACGCTTCACACCACGTCAGTCTGGCCCCGTGGTAAGTATCCGAAGAACTTGTGTTACGGGTACCAGATAACGGAAATATATTTAATACTTTTTTTATTCCATACTTATATTTAAGATTTTTATTATATTATAAACATATTTAATTCACATCCATGACCCATTTACCCATGAGTATTCATCAATAAACAGAAAAGCATTTTTCAGCAGCCCCGTTTCTGACCAGCCAGTCCTGCAGTCTTGTGTTATTCCTTACAATAGGAGATGTATAGGACAAGGTTTCAGCTTGTCTCAAACACTTGCCCTGAATTTGCTAGTAGCTTTTGTGCTATAACTACCGTAGAAATGGTTTCTACGGAAGAGTAGACGAAATGACAGATTGATAAAGGAAATCTGACATTTTGTATTAGACAAAACACATTTCTACAGCGGTCATACTACGCGTACTGGTGTCCGTTAGCCCTCGTTCTCACGAGCGTTTTTAGGGGCCGCGTCAGATAAAACAGCACTGTTAATAGAACTGTGCGCTTATACAATAGAGCTGAAAATCGTGTAGACTTGTCAAATCTGACATTTAACACTTGACACTTCGAATTCCAGCTCTATTGTATTAGCGCAGAGTTCTATTTACAGCAGTAGCAAGCTGGTTTTCCTTCATAAGGAAGCCCTAGCCTGTATAATAGGTAGGGATTTGGATGTGGGTATTCAAAAGGTAAGTGAAGCCGATAGGAATGGATTTATTGGAACCCCACGCCACTGATTACAGTACAGTTTTTTTCGGTCGCGACCACAAAAAAACTCTCGTGTGTACGAGGTCTTAGTGTCGCCACCAGTTTGACAACGACCATACAAAAATCTGGTGGGGGTACCGTATTGTCCCAGTAAGCAAGAAACCTTTAGCATCCTAAAATTATATAACCCGTACAAGTTCCTGGCCGTATACGTTTTCTCCGTACTATTTCTGTTCTAGGGAATCAATGGTTTATTTATATGTAAAATGCTCATGTGAGTAAACAGAGCTGCATTAGCTTGTCTTACGTGCGCTTTGTTTCGACAGTGATTTAATTAAGCTTATATTAATTCACGGATTTATATATTTATCTATAGTGATGGGTTTTTGTAACTGACACACAAACTTGAAATGTTAACAAAACTTTTAAAAAAATCTAAATGTTTTTGGTAATTTTGATTTTTCGAAACCTATAAAAAACAAATTTAGATCTCACTTGTTCTTTGTATTTATGAAAGTAAAAGCAGATCTGTGCAAGTGGGCCTTTATGGCAGATGTGTGCTCCCAGTATACCCTAGAAAAGGAAAAGACAATTTAAATGCGTTGCTTAAAAAATTTGTGTTTTTTGATTTCATACTAATTTCCGACTCTTAATTAGTGTTGCTACATCCAAGAATTGTTATAAAACATGCGTTAATTAAATTTCTGAATCCCACATGCCGCTTTAACGTCCCCAATACAAGTTCAATGTATTTCCTTGAATTTTGTTCGAAGAATTGGCTAATTTATATGTACTCGATGGTTTTTGAGCTGCCCAGTCTGGCCACACTATCAGCATATAAAATAGGAATTATAGTTTGAGACGTCTCCTATGGGACAATTACTTCCTTATTATCTCGACTTCATTGAATTTGGTTTTGACTTACAATATGTACGATCAAGTCGAAATAAAGATGCGCAATTTATGTTTTTAAAGACGTTCCGTAAGAGTTCAAAATCCCATGTATTAATTTATTTATTAGAACGACACTTTGTAAACTGTACGTGCTTCTGGAATAGTAATAAGTTTTATTTCATTAGTATGCATAGATAATAGATACATGGGTGACTTTTGAGTTTAGAAAAACGATTAAAATAATATTTGAATTACGAATATTGGCAACGTCGCGTCGCGTCGGTTGAACCGCGGCCATAAAACAAATGATTTAGAGCCAAGATAAAGAAAAATCCGAAGTTTTGTGGCGTTATAACTGTCGTGTGTTCGCCGTCTTGGTTCTTGCAAGTCTTTCTTATGTTATAGTCGTGATAACAATGATACAGCAAAACTAATGTTTAATCTTCTTTATTGATACATAATATGAGAGAGATGCATAACACAGGTACGTACATAGCCTTTTGGCTAACTAAAGTAAACTATCTCAATAGGCTTCGCAATGAGTTTTGACGGGGAATTCAATGGGTGACGTTGTGGTTTTTGTATGTCTTCATAAATTTGTGTTATTTCGGTTCTTAATGTGTAATATTGATAGAAAATTAACCATTTAATATTCGTTAACGTGCACAAGTGTGGGAAAGTGGTGCAACTTCTAAAAACGTGCTATTTTGTGTTCCCTCCAAAACCCCCTAGGAACTTTCAGTAAAGCTGCTACCACTTTACTGAATCGACTCACATGACTCATGGACTGCACTGACTATTTATTTGGACTTTGACTAGACTTTAGACTTGACGATTTAGGAATACGGTGTTGAAAATTGAAACGAAAGTTCCATTTCCCGCCCTTTTAACTTGACACTGGCAAATGGTTATAAGCCGGTGCCATATATTAAAATAATAATAATAAAAATAGGCTTCGCATGTGATATCTGTCAATAAGACATTGACCTTATATACTTTTTGTAACTACTTTATTATGCGACAATAACATGTACGTATGTCGTATAATACTATATATTATAGACGAGGCATGTCGAGGCAAAAAGTGTCTACACCTAAATGTACAAGCAACTTTATGTTACAACTTTATGTTAACAAGGTTTTATTTTATATTTTAATGTCATAAGAAGATAGCACTAAAAATAATCAGTAGCTTAGATAAAGTTAACTGCTGGTTAAGGCCAGTTATTAAAGAAGATTATCTTAATGATATTGTGACAGTTCTATAAAGGACAGTCATATTAAAAGCTCTCTTAAAAAACGATTACGTAGACTTATAAATATATAAGTTTGAGTAGAGAAGCTAAGTAGAGTAGGCAATTTTAATGTTTTTAAGACAGGCAAACGAGCAGTCGGAGCGCCTGATGGTAAGCGATTACAGATGGAAAATACATAATTACAGCCACCCATGGATACCAGAGGAGATGCAAGTGCGTTGCCGGTCTTTAAAACCGCGCGCCTTGGGTATAGACTATTGACAGACACACAATACGCCGGCTCATTGGTGCCGAAACATGGGCGTCCCACGCCAAAAACACGCGAAATCGGTTCCCACTGTCTCACAATCAGTCTGAGGTCAGGATAGTTCAACGTAACCACTTCCTTCCAGACGATAGATAAGTGATAACGTGATTGACAACTGGCCACGTATGTAAATGTGGAATATTGGACTGTTCCTGACCTGTTACATAGCTACCTAGTAACATTCTCCATTGGAAAGTATTTAAGATTAAATGCTATGCATTTAAAAAATGTATTCATCCTTATTATTCTCGGATCTGTATATTAAATGCACTTTCATCGTTGTTACATCTATAATGATGATGACTGTAAGCTTCTAGTGTCGCGCGGTCATACTTTTTGATTGCAAGTGTATTTTGTCGTACTTTACATTTTGAAATTATAATAATATGAAAACTTAAAAGGAAAAGAGAAACAAGAAACTATTGTGACTAACCATTTTACTAGTTTTTCTTTTAATTTGATAGCACAGGGAATTACCTTTACAGCCAAAGGCGACAACTTAGATTCAGCTGCGAAGCGAGCTACAGGTAGTTAGAGACCTGGGGCCTAGCACGAACAATCGACAGGAACGTGATCGTTATCGAATGAGAATTATAATATTAATACGTAAAGCAAAAACTTGCAGTATAGTTTTACGAGAATTGTGAAACCGGCGGAATATGAAATTTGGCCGGCAAATAAAGTTTATCTGGAGAAAGGTATGCAGAAAGCTAATATTTTTTTGAATAAGGTTTAAAAATATTAAATAAATAAAAAAACAACAACAATACAACAAAATTAAAATTAATAAACGTGCGTTTGATAGATACAATATTGTTACACACGATGGGGTAGAATGAAATTATTCTACGAAATTAACACCGTCAAAATATTTTTCATCCCCTCTTCACATGTATGGAGAGCCGCCACATTTTTTGGCCATGATGCCCGAAAACCGAAATCTCTACACAATGCTAATTATGCCAAAGGAGATCGGCAAGTCGCCATACATTTACTGCCCTACAAAAAGTATTTATTGTAAGTTGTACTTTATGAACATAGGAATAAAAATAGCAATAATATTATACATCAAACTAGGGGGATAAAACATAATTGATTAAATATAACCTTACCTATTGTTCAATATATTGCTCTAGTGGCGGTTTGAAGAAAAGCGACATCTATTATTTGCGATGTCAATTACCTTATAAAATTAATAACTAGTTTGTTTGGAAACGCAATATGCTAACAGATAAATGATAGATGTCGCTTTCAAGTTACGAAAACCAAAACATAATAATTATTTTACTTAGTATATAAATATAAATAGTATAGTGGGATCTATTTCACACCCCAAGTAACATTTTTTTCATAAAACTAGTACGAAACTGTTGATCTATAGAAAAAGAAAATAACTTTATACTACAATTAAAATAAATCTATCTACTGGGCCACTAGATGGAGCTTTTACGCCTCAAATTGACAATTTACAGCATGACAACCATAGACTATAATAATAGCTCCCCACACCGATTTCGGTGACGGTACGTAGGAGTTATTTTATAGTGCCCAAGTGTGTGCGCAGTACACAAGAGCACTCTCTCCTCCTTTACTCTCGTAACCCAGTGGGACGGATAACGGACACGACTGGCGAGAGATCAGGCGCAAGTCCGACTTTTTACATGCCCATCCGACGTATAGATCATCTTTCTTGTCAGACAATCAGGTGATCAGCCCGCATCTTCCTAACCAAACTTGGAAACAACATTTTTTGTTGCTGTTCCAATGCGGGAATCGAACCCACGACCTCTCAGAGTCGAGAGCTAAGCTCTAACCACTAGACCACGGAGGCTGTTAATCTGTGGTAATCGTTGTCATCATATTATCTATAGACTATACAGATATGATAACAACGACTGCCACAGATAAGTACGTTAGTATTTTGCAGATCAATTCTCTGAAATTCGGAGATTCATCACTTTTTATTCCCAAGTCCTAAGAATATAATATATTTTTATATAATAGCTTTTAAGTACTATAAAACAACATAATATGTTCGATACTTGGCCGCTCTTGATGGAAAATCGGGCAGGATTCGCTAGTGTCCACTGTCCTCATCCATTTACATTTACACTTGAGTACCAAGGTACCCTAAAAGCTCTACTTGCGCAACCATAGAGTCCTAGCGAGAGTATTCTCAAACAAATTATTGTAAGTAGTAAGACCTAGCGTCTTACTACTTACAATAACTTACAATCTTTGACGATGACGTTCTGTATCTCGGTCACCATGTGAGTACCAAATCAAAACAACGTCCACCGTAATTCAATAAAACAAACGTCCAATGATTGTTTCAAATCACATGAGTGGAGCATTATCTTCGATTGTCTGCCGACGATCAATATTAAGATCCACAAGACGAAATCTGTTCATGACATTTTTGGCCCTATCGCGTCGTTGTAAGGTGTAATATCAATTGACAGGGAACCACTGAGTGTCGCTTACGATAGTATACGAGGTTGGGGCATAATAAATTTCAATTAAAGCCGACGACAGACTTTATTGTTTCACCGTCGAGGTTTTTTTTTGTTTTTGCCCGCGCGAACTTTCCCATACTTTAGCACGTATCTGCAGATCCTTTAATACCTCTATGTAAGGACAAAGAGTGATTAATAAGAGAAAACAATCGAAATTAGATATAAAACAATCCTTTAAACATGACAATTAAGTCAAAGCAAGTATTCTAAAATCTAGTAGATTTTAGTTCATTTTGATTTAATAAGTATAAAGATAATAATATATTCTTGTGGCAATTTACACCTTCCTCCGCGCATTGTTCGTTTTTCAAACGTGCAATTTGTCTACAGATGATAGATAATAAATCTATTCGATTTTTTTATGCAATAGGCAAAGGCATATTGTCATTCAGCCGTAAAGCTCCAAGTTTATATCAATTGTCTCGGTCATTCTCATCCCATTTAGAGGCAAATAAACGATTGATTATCAATTTGCCATGTCCTTATTACTTATTGAACGTTGAGTGTATAATGTCCGACGACAATAAAAGAATAAAAGGAACATACGATGAAAAATGGATTTTTAAGTGCATTGAACGCGGTGTATCGCAAGCGTTGTTTGGAATACATTAGGAAAACGCAATGGAAGCTTATTTTTTTTTTAATGCAAATCGTGAGTCAAGTGCGCGTAGGCGTAGAGATTGGTTACGTAACTGTTATAAAACAGCTTGGCTTAAAGAGACCTTACAAAAAAATCTGATATTTAAATATGCTGGTTCTTTATTTGTGCATTTCTGTTTGTAAAATTTGAAAGTTTGCAACTTTGAACTCAAATTAAGTAACTTTTCGATGTGAATTTTCCCTTACATTTAAAGAAGTCTAATTAGTAGTAAAACTAGTAACGAAACTTGTAGAATATCTTTGCCTATTGTACTCTTAGGATGGTTACTTAGAGAATTTCTTAGGTCATAGAACACTTTAATTGCTAAGCGCTACGCTAGGCATCCTAACAACGTCCTTCTAGGGATCATGCGACGACAAAAACTGCGTGATTTATTGACTTCAGACAAATACTTTCTTGTTTCCTGTTTGGAGCTGACGTGAGAATTTTGGTCTTGAACTTTTTAGAGATAGTGTCTAGACAAGTAGATAAGTCTAGGCGCATTTAAAAAAATTGACATATTATTGAATGAGACTAGACTCTAAAGGTAGCCTTCCGATGCACAAAATGCGCGACGCGAGACTGCGACCCGAGACCGAAATAGGGTCGCGGAGCCACTGCCCAGGATGAATTTATAATATGGAGACTAAACGATCCCCGCGACCCACGTCGCGCGACCGGTGAGCGTGGCCAGAGAACCCGATTCGCTGGTTTATTTAGTCGCGACATTTTTACAACGACACGCATGGCCACCGTAAATGCAAGTTTTGTCTACGCAAGAATAGACGTAATGACAGGTTGTATGGACTAAATGACAGATTTTTGACGTGTAACATCTTTCCTCTCGCTTTCTTGCAATTTGTGGGAGTGATTTCGTGAAATGGGACGGAAGTGTGCAACACGAAGTCGCGGAAGCACGCGCTATATGCTTTGACGAATGAGCGCGCAGTGGTAGAGTTGGCCGTCAGATTAGAATAAAATATTTCGGCATTTAGCTTTTTTTTATAACGCTTTTATTAGTTTCACCTGTATGTTTGCTTGCTTGCTTGCTTGTTTGTTTGTTTGTAACCGACTCCTTTGGGCTCGATTTTGTCCTACTTTGAACGATCAAATTTAATTCAAACTTTGCACACCTGTCAAAGACCGATGACAATGCAATAATTCGATTAGAGTATCCCAATAACTTGATTAAATTCGCCAGGATTCATCAATTTCTTGCCGCATCCTTTGCATGAGAGTAAGAGAGATAAAACTAGTGCGCGAACTACGCATGCGTACAGTTCCAGGCTTACTGTTTGGCAAATCGTACTAAAAAGCAAAAAATAAATTACAGTTTAATAAAACTAAAAAAACACGCTTTTATAGAAAATCTAACTAAAAAATAAAAAATAAAATTTAATAAATTTGGATTAAGAATAGTGTAAATGAAAAATAAATGTTTATTATTGTAAAAAAGCGTTAGGTGCATAGTGTCAATAGTTATAAACATTTTATTGGCAGATATGAGAAGGATCTTCACTTTGATAATATCTTAAAAATCACTTTAAACGAAATCTGACCGTTTGAAGTGGATCAAAATCAAATCCACTGGAGTCGGTTACATACAAACAAACGTACAGGTGAAGACACTGCACCCCACGCTTTTTTAAAATAATAAACATTTATTTTTCATTTACACTATTCTTAATCCAAATTTATTAAATTTTATTTTTTAGTTAGATTTTCTATAAAAGCGTGTTTTTTTAGTTATTTTAATAAATTGTGAGGTTGATTTCTGTCACTGCTTAGTGGAAAAGTTTCCGTATTATTTCTATATTATTAGAAAATCGTACTAACCATTGTCATCTTTGGAATATTTTCATATAATGTTACACATCATATGCGACTTCTGTAAGGCTCGCTGGTTTTTTTTTATAAATACGTGTGCTAATTTATCAATTCTTCCGTATACAAAACTCATTTCCACGATGGTGCTACTACGCGTGGTGGTCGCGCGAAAACGCGGGAACCACAGTTCTAATTTTAAATCTATTTTAGGATTCATATAGCAACACTAATACAATACAGGCTACATAGGATATGCTAATTATGAAATCAACGCCTCAAATAGAATATTCAAAACTTGCTCCTGGGCGGGGCCGATTAATATTTCTCAGCCATCAGAAATCATTCCCACTTCCTTGTACGTGTGATGAATTTTATTGGTTATTTTTTATCCCGCTCCCACACCGGGGCTGGTGGGCAAGTGGGAGGGAGACAAAAGACCGGTTATTGCAGTCAATCATCTATATTCCTAGTGGCCAGTATATTAAAGAAACTTCCGGTTCTTTTAAGTCATTGACTCAAAACTTGGAACAAATTTTAAATATCGAGTATTTTATAAATAACTAAAGCATTTGGTTATATTATGTATACTAAACTGTTGTTAGTTTTTTAAAATTTTTGACTTATAACAAAACTGCATGATTTTTACACTTACAAGACGTTTTAATGAAACTTGGGTTCTTTTTTTTGGGGAGGTTAAAATAATCGCCGAACTTTTAAAAAAAGTAGCAAAAAATCTTATTGAATTATTAGAAAAATCTGAACTGATAAATCTAGACATATCTTAATTTACGACTAGCTTTTCTCCACGACGCGGCCCTCGTAAGTACAGTATCCCACGGAAACACTGTACTTTTTCGGGACTAAAAGTACCATAACAAATTTCATCGAAATCCGATCAGTAGTTTTTGCATGAAAGAGTAACAAACATCCATCCATCCATCCTCACAAACTTTCACATTTATATTAGTAGTAGGAAGAATGTAAATGTAAACAAAACAATCTACTCTTATGTCAATGTTTTGTATCTTCCAATTCTTCACTAAGTATTATAATTTGTCAAAGGAAATGTGTCTTCATACTTTTATTGAGGCTTTCTATGGACAAAGAAAGATAGATTAATAGATTTACCATTTTAATAATGTATGAATTATATCATTCATACATTATATCTTACATCAATTACATCAACATCTCAGATTAATAACTAGCATTAGATTAATAAATAGCATAGATACCCGGCTATCAGCAGAAGAAGAAGACATATCGTTCCTTATTCCCCTTACGACACATGCTAATGGGGAAGAAAGAGATGTCTAATAATAATTAGTGAATACATCGATGATCCACTCCACATCCCACTTTAGTTGAAGCTTTCAGTACACAAATGAATAAATCACATGCCGTCAAATACCCGTAATTGGCGTGGAGTGTTAGTACACTATTTACTAATCTGTGGTAGTACTAACATTATATATAGACTATAGAGATAGGTACTTTGAGTATTTGGTTTAAAACATAGACCTATTTAATATAGACGTGGCATGTCAAGGCAAAAAGTGTCCACACTTAAACTGGGGTTCTTTGGAACAGGCGAGATTTGACATTTGTCATCTTGACATTTGCTTTCCGCAGTTTATTCAGTATGCATATAATTGACAAAATCTTCGAAAGTTAAGATGGCGTAACCTTTTCTGGTAGTTGATTTTTTTCTGCCAGATGTACGTCAAGAGTCATAACTCATAACCCATCCTTAGTTTTGAAATCATTGGTTCAAGTTAAGACCGATTCCACACATACCTACTATTCATACCAGTACACACATACATACTATTCCCCACTTACCTACTATTCATAGGCAGTCACAACATACCTACTGTTTTGTACACACACTATGGAGTGTGGACTATGTATAATATAGTATATTACATATATTTACGTATAGGATACAGGTCAGGTACGTGCAGCCACTGTCGCCATATGCGTGGTCTCCGCTCCGTTACGCGATGTTCACTGAATTATAAATTAATTTATAATAATTGTTTCATCGTATTACAGTAAAAGTTACAGAATTGATGAAATGAAATGCTCAGCTGTTGTAACTTTTATAAGAGCCCTATTACAAATCTGCACTCTGCGAGATTAGGTATTTGAAGCGTTCCCGACATTTCGCATTTTGTAGTAATTTTGCAGTTGTATTTATCGTTTTTATTGAGAAAGGGGAAAATAAATTCATGATTATTGCATGCATATAAAAATCTTTGCTCCACATGAAGTAAAAATTGTTCTGGTATAAATTTTGCTTAGTAATATTATCGTAGATAGGAGTAATTCACAGTTTACTTAAAGCGATTTTCGATGTTTTTTTGGCTTAGAATAATTTTTTTCTATATTAAATCACTGATATTTCAAAATTCTAAATACGACTATATAGGAGATAACATTCTCATTTTATTGTTTCATTTGCATAGAACAGTAGTTCAAAACAGGAGCTCCAAAAAGTGCCTTCGCGCATTTTATGAAAATCTTTCTCTGCAATTTTTTGGTTTAATTAAAAACTTAAGCAAAATTTACAAAAAGCTAGGCCGCTACGAACTAGGTCAATAGCTATTCTGCACGATTCAATATGTCAACATTTTTAATGTATCTTTGTTTCTGAGATCAACAAAAATCACAGTCGAGATGTAATATGCCTCTTAACCCTTTATTTAAAGGACGGTAACGCTCTTGCGACTCCTCTGATGTTGACTGTTGCCATGGACGGCGGTAATCGGCCAGGTAATACATCTGCTCGTTTGGCCTGCATTTGCATTCTGCATTTATTTCATTAAAAAATCCTCCATAAAACAATTTTGTTGTGTGCTCGCCGTCTTGGTTCTTGCAAGTCCTTGTGTTAGAGTGGTGATAACGACGATACAGCGAAACTAATGCTTAATCTTCTCTATTGATACGTATAAGAGAGAGATGCTTAACACAGATACGTATACACTCTACATAGCCTCTTGGCTAACTAAATTATTCATGTCACATTCGATAGGCTTCGCATGTGACATATGTCAATAAGACATTGACATTATATACTTTTTATAACTCCTTCAATATGCATCAAAAATTTCATCAACACAAAGTGAACTATATCTCTACATATAACATAGTAGTGAATCCGTAGTGTAAGTAACCTGAGATAATAATATTATATTATATAAATTGAATTGAGTGAGTAATTTAATTAAAGGGCAGATAATTTATTGGTTAAAACATAAGGTTCACGTTACAATAATTTAATTTAATAATAATCTATACATTACTAATACTATAAAGAGGAAAGATTTGTTTGTTTGTTCGTGTTGAAAAAATTCCGCAACTACTCTACCGATTTTAATGAAACTTGTCACAGATTAGACCACCAGAAAGGGCACGGGCGAATTTTATCGTAGTAAAATGTACGGTACTAATTTTCTTTTCAAAGATGAAATCGCGGGCAACATGTTGTATTGCAATCTTATACTGTAAACGAGACAATCTTGTAGCTTAGATATAATGGATTTCTCAAAAACGGCTGCAATTATTACCATTAAATATAGTATGCAGGTAGTTTTGGGGGAGAAAAATCGATCTAGGTCTTATTCATGGGCATTTACTGGGCATAAACTGCGCATTTTGTAAGCTCTATATAATTTTTCTTTCGTCGTGCAACAATATATAAATAATTTCGACTCCATTATGTCAGTCTGATTAGCAGGTTGGTATGCGTATGTATAATTTTTGATTTATTCGAAAATTTGGAATATGGTGGGTTCGAATCCCGGTCACATAAATATGTTTGTGAATCTCTTTACTTTTTTTAATTTATCAGAACTACGTATGAAGCTCGGTTACCCAGGTACTATGTATGTATGTATTTGTAATATTTGAATGTAGCTACAAATATCGTGTATTCTTTACTAAATAAAAACAATGCTAGCGAAATAAATTTTAATGCCTACTGAGTCCAAATTGAAGAACAATAAAGCAATATATCACATAGTTATTTATTCCTTAGGCGTATCTCACTTTAATTTCCAGAATACATTCGAATAAACATTCGCCATAACTTTCTCCGCCACCCACCGCTTGTCCATTCGCAGCACTATTCTATACCGTTGTTAACACGAAAGAATTCTGTCACGAGATGCAATGAGAATTCCTAATCGAATGCAAAACGTTCTCATGACAATTAAGATACTCGAATTCTAACAAATGCGCATGCGACTTTGTTTATGGTTCACGTGTAAGTATTTGAATATTTAGCACGGATTTAGGCTGGATTAGGATGTACCTACGAGTATCTTTATAGTATACAAATATTTAAAATCTTAAATGCGTATGTTTGTAATTCTAAACGGCTGGACCGATTTTGATGAAACTTTTTGTGTGTGTTCAAGTGGATTCGAGAATGGTTTAGATTTACAATTTGGTCCACTGAATGATGTTTTCCTAATTCATTTTTATAAGTAAAAAATTACAAGTAAAAATATTTTACGCCTAACGAAGTGGGCACGAGACAGCTGGTAGGCTATGTAGATTAATTTACCCCAGAAAAATGTAGTCTTCATCGTATAACGACGCGCGATGTGTGATAATCTTTTTTTATGCGATTTCTGTGAGTCAGAGAATTTTTCTCACATTAAATTGATTTTATAATCTATTTTCGGTGTGTATATCTGTCATATATATATCGTTGCAGTTCATTTAAAGCCGTGGATATAATATGTGGGCTCATGTATGATTTATTCACGCTATTTGAATTCTAACAAACTCTTATCAGATTGAAATATGTTGCAGGCTATGCCAACTTTGTTGCGTTATTTTTAATACAACGACAATAAAATATTTTTTGAGCTAAAGAGAAGTTTAAATCGTAACTGTTATAAAATCAAGAAAACTAAGTATTAATCTATTGTTTATTATATTTGTTTTATAAATAATTTAAAAATAAATTTTTTTATCATACTCCTCTATCAGGGCTCTTTTTAGCACTAGACAAAAGATGAAAATCACTTTTAATTCGCGTAGCACGGTAGGCCCAGATTTAATCTCTCATTTCCTGTCAACAGGTACAAATAGAGATATTGTTTCCAATAGTGTCGAGCCTCACACCCTCACGATGCTATCTCGAAATTGTAATTCGATTCACTCGCGTCCCCACCAGGATCGATGCGAGATGCATCCAGAATAAGGCCTACTGAGAAGTGTGCTTTAAAAAAACCTGGATACGCGTAAAGTATGTTGATTGTTGAGTATATACGAGCCGCGAATATATTATTCAATATTCAAATTAAAAATGTCCGTTTGAAACTTAAAAAGCAGATAAAAGCCGATATTCAAATTGTTATAAAATACGACGACAAGCTAAAACCTATAAGTTTACATCACATAATATATTGTTATATTATGTGTAAGTTCCTGGGTAACCGAGCTTTGCTCGGAGCTCTAGTAGATTTAAAAAAAACACAAAAATATTTTACCGGAGTTCGAACTCACCACATTCCGAATTTCTGTACAACGCAAAAATTAACCAAACTGCCAATCGGACTGACATTATAGAGTCGAAATTATTGATATATGATTGCACGACGAAAGAGAAAACATAATATATAACTTAAAAATGCGCAGTTTCTCAGGGATAAAACCTAGCTAGACCGATTTTTCTCCCACAAAACTTCCTGCATACTAAATTTGCAACCGTTGCCGATATTTCGATTATTATAATATCTAATATACAACATTGTCTCGTTTAAAGTATATAGATACGTGAAGCAAAAAAACTTTAAGTACAGCTTTACGAGAATTGTGCGAACGAAGGAGTATGATATTTGGCACAGTAAAAGTTTATGTGCAGACAGCTAATATTTTTTAAATAATGCATACAAATACATAAAATTTATAAAATGAACTTACACACACATTTCGACGACAGGGCGACGTCTAGGAATATGTTAAACTGCTACCAGCACTGAAATATTATATTTATAAGATTCATACGACATATTATATACATGCTAAATGTATATTTATTAAGTACACAAAATTACATTAGACTGAGATTATGTATCATAACACGTTTTTGCCGGACTGTGTCGTGTACATATTTTTGAAAATTTGTCGAGTATGCAATGTAATTGATCGTCACTGTGCAAAAACTTACTTTTCCAACTATAATAATACTAACTGATGCCCGCGGCTCCGCCCGCGTGAATACAGTATCCCTCGGGAACACTGCACTTTTTCGGGATAAAAAGCCTATGTTTTAATCCAGAGCTCAAACTACTACCATAGCAAATTTCATCGAAATCCGTTCAGTAGTTTTTGCGTGAAAGAGTAACAAACATCCATCCATCCATACATCTATCCACCCATCCATCCATCCTCACAAACTTTCACATTTATAATAGTAGTTAGGGCCAATAGTGATGTCCTTACACCTTAGTCTCTACATCAGCTAGTGATGTGCTTCATTGAGTTTGTGTATAGTTGAAACGAGGAATGGTTGAATTCAGGGTTACACAGAAATACGCGGTCATCATTATATTTAGATACCAAATTGCTCCCGGGAAATAAACACTGGCGTCATCATCATCAGCCTCCATCCAGTCATAAACGTACTAGCCATTGTAAAGCGGTTTACCCAAAGTACAATTCTACCTTTACTGATTAAATCTGTTGAAAATTCAGTCTCGGTTCAGTTTCCGCACACACACATCAGTCGTAAGTGTGCGGGTGTGACAGCGTTGAGACTGAAACGATACTGCGAATTGAACCAACAGTTATAGGCACGCGAATATTCCATAGGATTTTAGTATAATTGAGTAGATTTTTGTTTCTTAAAAATTTTCTAAAATCGTTAAGTGAAAACCTGAGTACTTAGTATCACTTACCAAGCCACTTGCTGCATAAAAATAAAGTTTCCTAATGCAGTCCGGAACAGAAGATCTTAGTGGTTAGAGAAAATAATCAATTTACGGATATCGCTTATGAAGTAGATGGTGTTAAGTAGTTTAATTTCCTGTTAACTGCCGCAGGCATAGGATTTGAAAACAAACATACAAAGATGGTATTAGTCTGATACGTGCGGTGGAAATTCAAACGAATTATCTCTACCTATTTTTACTCGACTGCGCCAGAAGGAGGATTCTGTTTTTGAGTGTATGTATGTGTATTTCTTTAGCACGCTCTAGAGCCTAAACGGCTTGTCGCATTTGAGCTTGAGAGGTATGATTAGATTCGTCTTAAGGTCAATTCGCACCGAAACGAAACAATACGCAACATGGCACTGCGTTTTTATGATACCTACTCAAAATTGAACTTTATTCACTACACACGAAGATACACGTTTCATTTTAAGAGTTCGAATGTCAGGTTGCATCACTTACACCGCGCTGCACAGCGCATGTGCAGCGCATATGACTGATGTCATATGAATGAATAATTTTGAATAGCTATCTTACAATTGATATAGCGTCGCGTAGCATCGCGTTTCGCCGCGGTGTGAACTGACCCTAAAGCGTTAAAGAAAATCGACCGTCTAGGTAGGCTGACACTATATTTTTTCGGAATCCGGAAGGCCGAGAAAAATTCTGAGCATTGAAAATAGAACTCTGTGCTAATACAATAGAGCCAAAAATCGAACACATGAGTGTCAAGTCAATGTCAAATCTGACAACTCGACACTCATGTGTTCGATTGTCAACTCTATTGTATTAGTGCTGAGTTCTATGTTATATTTCAGTGCTCTGTATATTTTCCCGGCCTTACGGATTCCTGACATCACAGTCCCAGTCTAAATCTCATTTTTGACGGTCGAGTTGCCATTTTAATGGTCGATTTTCGGCCGACTTTGGTCACTATAGTGTAGATAAATCCCCCATGTATCTCCTCGTGCTCTATCGGACAATCTCAATTTCACGATTAACTTCAAGAGTGGGTGTTAATCCAGTAAATTCTAGAACATAGTGAATATATAGGTCAATTTAATACCCAACATAGGGGCATATGTGGGCTCAGATTAGTTAACTATTACAAGAGTGCTCGAGATTTTAACAAATACTCGTAACTACTTAAAATGTTACAGCTTGTTCAAAATAATCCTTCCCACACACAATATCACACAAAATCACAGCCGATATGCCTCATAAAGGCATATCGGCTGTGATTTTTGCGTAAAATGGCCAATTATTGCGTTCCTGATCTCGGAAACAAAGATACATTAACAATTTTGGCATATTGAATAGTGCAGAATAGCTATTGGCCTAGTTCGTAGCGGCCTCGCTTTTTGTAAATTTTGCTTAACTTTTTAATTGAACCCAAAATTGCAGAGAAAGATTTTCATAAAATGCGCGTAGGCATTTTTTTGAGCTCCTGGATTGAACTACTGTTCTAAGCAAATGAAACAATAAAATAAGAATATTATCTCCTATATGGTCGCATAGTTCGTTTGCAATATCATTGATTTAATATAGAAAAAAATCTTATTTTGAGCCAAAAAAACTTCGGAAATAGCTTTAAGTTAACTGTGAATTACTCCTATCTACGATAATATTATTAAGCAAAATTTATACCAGAACAATGGTTACTTCATGAGGAATAAAGATATGTTAGAAGATAATTTTAAAGCATGAATTTATAAACCAATTACAATAAAAACGATAAATACAACTGCAAAATTACTACAAAATGCGAAATGTCGGGACCGTTTCAAATACCTAATCTCGCGGAGTGCAGATTTGTAAAAGGGCTCTTAAATTAATTATTTGTAAACAAAAACTTATAATCTAACTCGTTAACGGCCGAACACTGGATCGATACTTAAATTAAGTGACGCTCAAGTCACACGCTGTCCTTGTCATTTCGGCTAGCAGAGACAACGATAGCAATTTTGATTACCGTTCCAGTACTCGGGCGTAACAGTTTTTAACTGATTGTAATTAGTGAGTTACGGTCGATATTTTGACAGTCGATAAAATATATTATTATTGTATCCATTACAAATGTATTGCATGTATTAGTGTTGGAATTGAAGAGTCTTAATATATATTCTCGCTATTAATTTTATATCCATATCAACTTTTCGTGGAAACATAAAATTCTAGAAAGTTTTTTTATTTACTGAAGATATTTTATATGTGATGTAAGAAAACATAATTTAATACATTTACGACGTTTTATTAATTAGAACTATCAACGGGGCTGTGGGTAATTTATTGCAGAAAACATATAACATATAAATTTAAAAGTGCGTCTATTTCTCGGCGCGACGGATTTCCTCGCCTTGATATTTATTTTCGAACCGAACGAAAATCATACATCACGAAACCGTTTGATATCATGTTTTGTAATATACTATCTACGATTTTCAAAGGGATGCATATTATACGTCACAATTCATCATACTGATGTTTTATATTAGCGAGTAATCTGTACTAACATATTTTATATGATAATTTATTACATTATATAGGGGGCCCAGGCACCATTACCTACGCCCATAGCCTATACATGTCGAAAACAGCAACATATTTTATTGTTGGTGTGATAAATATCTTTTACTTGCATATGGCCCTGGATTCTTAGTAGCTTTAATAATATTATCTATGCTAATGTCATAAAAAAGATAATATATTTCTTTGCATGGAATAAGCTCCGAAACTACTGGACCGATTTTGATGAAATTTGGCACAGTTATAGAGCAGACTACGGGGAAGGACATAGAATACTTTTTATCTCGGCAAATGTAGGGTTCCCGCAGTATTTCCTTTTGCGCGAACAAAGTCACAGGCGACATCTAGTTCGTACAATAAGTGCGTGGTAGTAAGGGTAAGTATGCGTCCTAAGATTTTATTGATTTAAGTATATTAAACTTTCCCCGGGATCAATTGTTCATCCCCTAAAATCCTACTAGTTATAAAATCTTTGTGAAATCACAAATGTTATCATATCATTATTCATTGTTAATTTCATGTATTTGCTGCCATTATACACTAACATTATCTGTGTGTCTGTACTGTTGCGTAGGAGTTAGCCATTTCTTAATGGAATTTTATTATAAAAGATAAGGATAGGAGCAATATGCTAATGTAATACTAAATAAAAGATGAACTCATTATTATCTGTTGTTAAAATAGTAATATGTAGCACCTACAAGGTTCACTAACGGCATCAATCAATTTGCTGCGAAAAAGTATTGAAGTAAATGATAAATTAAAAAAAAAAACTTACTAAAATCTATTAAAGAAGTTGCTAGTGATATGAAAAAGAAAAGGTCAGTTTACCACAGCCGTTACCTCGACTTATCGATATAAATAGGGCCATCATTATCTGGTTACAATAAAATCGTGAATTCATGTTTATTTGAATAGAGCCAAATCTTAGACATTTGTTTGTCTTTGATTTAAAAGGTTTATCCCAGACCGTCTACATTTGTATTTCTCAGGTATTCGCTACACGTGTACAGTAGCGGCCATTTTGAATAAACATTTCTTAGGCCCCTAGTGATTGGATACTTAATATCGATAAATGTGACATTTATTATTTTTACGCATCGCATTCGATTGTAAATAATGGAGTGTAAGTAATGGAGATAAGGTACTTTGGGCTTCGGCCAAGACACTCGCATTTGGGTTGAGAAAATTATTTGTTCAGTATATTTTTGTTAATTATATATAAGCATATGAAAAAACAAAAAACTGGCCAAGTGCGAGTCGGACTCGCGCACGAAGAGTTCCGTAGCAAACGGCAAAAAAACACGTTTGTTGTACGGGAGCCGCACTTAAATATTTTATTTATTCTGTTTTTAGTATTTGTTGTTATAGCGGCAACAGAAATACATCATCTGTGAAAATTTCAACTGTCTAGCTATTGACGGGCTCGTGAGATACATCCTCGTGACAGACAAACAGACGGACTGCGAAGTCTTAGTAATAGGGTCCCGTTTTTACCCTTTGGGTACGGAACCCTGAATACGAGGAATGACACTCAGACATATTATTTTAACTGAAGGAATTTCGCGAGTAATAAAATAAATAATTCGAAGAAATGCATTTCCAATATTTTATTCATAAATTCACTCAAAATACATTCTTGGTTTTGAACATAATATCAATATAATAATATATAAAAGGGGATGTCCCACTGACTGACTGACTGACTGACTGACTGACTGACTGACTGACTGACTGACTGACTGACTGACTGACTGACTGACTGACTGACTGACTGACTGACTGACTGACTGACTGACTGACTGACTGACTGACTGACTGACTGACTGACTGACTGACTGACTGACTGACTGACTGACTGACTGACTGACTGACTGACTGACTGACTGACTGACGTATAGACGCTCGCACAGCCGTAACAGCTTATAGTAGAAAAGTAAAATTTGGACAGTAGTTTTAATTTACAATGTAGTTTTAATTCCACCCTTAAGGGGGTGAAATATAGGTTAAAAGTGTGTATGAAAAATCCTTTAAATCGTGTAGAAATCAATTTCGTTATAACATTATATATTAGAAAATAAATACGATATAACCCGATTCCGTTATCTTATACAACTAAGGAAATCCTCTACTAAGTAATCACGCCGCGTTAGTACATTTTATCGATTGTCTCGTTTGGCCCCAGGACGAGGGCTTAACATGTTCTTATCTTGTCTCAATTCCAAGATGTATATGTAAGTATTGACTTTTAGGGTTCCGTACCCAAAGGGTAAAACGGGACCCTATTACTCAGACTCCGCTATCCGTCCGTCTGTCTGTCCGTCTTTCACCAGGTTGTATCTAGTGAACCGTGATAGTTAAACAGTTGAAATTTTCACATATGATGTATTTCTGTTGCCGATATAACAACAAATATGTACTAAAAACGCAATAAAATAAATATTTAAGTAGGACACCCATGCAACAAACGTGAATTTTTTGCCGTTTTGTACGTAACCCTTCGTGTGCGAGTCCGACTCGCACTTGGCCGGTTTTTGCTCTCTTATTTAACTTGTTTTTCGTAATAAATGTTTTTATTATAATCTCTCTTTTAAAATTGATGTTATGTTTTGTTGCGATATTGCAGAAAACAAATTTTATCGACCATACAGCACAATGCACATGCACATCCCTAGCAAAGCTACTAAATAACGTTCAACATAGATTTGACAATGGTCCCTAGGGTCGGAAAGCCATTGAACAATACTTTGGAAACATTATACAATTTTTTTCACAATTACCACGATTTTGGGATTTTGTATGGGACATTAAGGTCAATTATTATAATATTATATTTCCGATTTTACAAACGCGGGTCAGATTTGTATGAGGGCTTGTTGTGTTAGTTGCACATTCTATATACATATAGAACATGCATTCTATATACATATAAGTTACAATTTAATCGCTCCAGTTTATTTATAGTTTTCTTATAAGATTTTTCATTTTAACATTTGAAAGTGTGTACATTTAACAGTTTATTACTGAGTTTCTTTAATAATTGTAGTGATTTGCTTTTACTAGTGAGTTAGTTGATTTTTTTAAATGTTATTTGACTGTGAGGTTTGTGTTGAAAATATGTGTTTATTAACAATTAAAAATAACAAGTTCTCACAATTGTCATTCAGTGAAAAGATTCAAATTCTGTCTAAAGTTAGGTGTGTACCCGAGTTACAACAATTAAACCAGCAAAAAAATAATGTAACTCGAAAATTTCATGTTAAAAGTTATGAAACGTAGAACTGGCTGTGTGGTTGTGTACACACGATTAAATTATATTGTTTTCCTTGCATATTATTTAGTAATTTACATCGGGATATAGTAATCTCAAGTAACCGGAACCTTGAATATGTGAAAATTGAAGCTGACTGACTGGTGAGTAGTTTATTGTTTTATTAGAAAATCACAACTGTTGTAAATGTCCAAATGAGGAACGGACTCTATTTATTACTCGCTTTCAAAATGTTCTGTAAACTTCTCTACAAGTACCTACACACTATAGAGAAAAGCTAAAACTAATAATTTTAACACTTACGAAGTGAAAAGAAACAGCCTGTATAGGCTGTTTCTTTTCACTTCGATTGGCTATAACCGGCCACGTGCGAGTTGGACTTGTGCACGGACTACGGAGTGTTCCGTACATTTTATGTTTGTTGTATGAGAGTCCCCCTTAGGTAAATATTTATTTTGTTCTGTTTTCAATATTTGTTGATAGCGGCAACAGAAATACCTCATCTGTGAATATTTCAACTGTGTAGCTGAACTCGTGAACTGTGATAGTTCACGAGACAGACAGACAGATAGACGTACGGACGGACAGCGGAGTAACGTTAATAGGGTACCGTTTTTACTCTTTGGATACGGAACCCTAAAAATCAATACTTACGTATACATAATATTGGAAATGAGACAAGATATTTATATTTATTGATATTATATATATATATATATATATATATATATATATATATATATATATATATATATATATATATATATCGATATTTTAATAAAACGTTCGTACGTTTTAGATGACTTTAATAATTAATTAATAGTAAATAAATTAATTAAAAAAATATAATAACTTAAAAACGCCTAATATTTTATAAATAGCAACTAATGCCGATAAGTTCTGCAGGACAAATCATCGCATGTATGTGTAATTTTCATACTTCGCAAACGCACCCATGAATATCGAGATGATTATATAACGGCAAGTCCCGCAGCAGGCTCTCTGATCTCGGCTATCCGATCGCTTCCGAAAACCGCCGAACTGGCTTGTCGGAAATTATTCGTTGCCTATAATCCGAGTAAAAAGAATAGTCGGAAATCTAATAAATCACGTATGCACATTATGCATTTTTGTTTAGTAAGGTTTTATTTGTTTAAATAGAAGAAACGTTTTGTGTTTCGCGGGGGCCATATTGCATATTTCATGTGATAAGCATTGTTTACAATTTAATCGCTCCAGTTTATTTATAGTTTTCTTATAAGATTTTTCATTTTAACATTTGAAAGTGTGTACATTTAACAGTTTATTACTGAGTTTCTTTAATAATTGTAGTGATTTGCTTTTACTAGTGAGTTAGTTGATTTTTTTAAATGTTATTTGACTGTGAGGTTTGTGTTGAAAATATGTGTTTATTAACAATTAAAAATAACAAGTTCTCACAATTGTCATTCAGTGAAAAGATTCAAATTCTGTCTAAAGTTAGGTGTGTACCCGAGTTACAACAATTAAACCAGCAAAAAAATAATGTAACTCGAAAATTTCATGTTAAAAGTTATGAAACGTAGAACTGGCTGTGTGGTTGTGTACACACGATTAAATTATATTGTTTTCCTTGCATATTATTTAGTAATTTACATCGGGATATAGTAATCTCAAGTAACCGGAACCTTGAATATGTGAAAATTGAAGCTGACTGACTGGTGAGTAGTTTATTGTTTTATTAGAAAATCACAACTGTTGTAAATGTCCAAATGAGGAACGGACTCTATTTATTACTCGCTTTCAAAATGTTCTGTAAACTTCTCTACAAGTACCTACACACTATAGAGAAAAGCTAAAACTAATAATTTTAACACTTACAAAATTATTATCCCCTTTCTTTTCTGTAAAATTCAAAGTATAGACCTTAATTTTTTTTTCAATGAAATAGATCAAGAAACGAGCAGGTGGATCGCCTGATGATTAGTAATTACCGCCGTCCTTAGATAGTCGCAACTCCAGAGGAGCTACACCTGTTATTCCTCTGGTATTGCGCACTTGCGTTCCTGATACTTAAAATCTCCAACGCCCCTTGGGCCTCCGGCAACCGGCCTCCTCACTCACTCGGTGAAATACAACGCAAGCGTTATTTTACGGTTTTCCGAGGCCGTGGTAGTTATTCGGCGCTGTATGGCGCTCTCACGTCAAAAGTAACCCAAAAACCCCTTTATTCAGGTAAATTTAATCACAAAGTACGTATAATGTAATAAATAATAATACGTGCACAAGAATAGATGTTGCGAGAACGCTAAATCCATCGCCGCGGGCTATAATCAACCATAACATTTGGGGTAAGACTGCGCAGACTCCATGGATGGATAGAAAACAGCAGCTTATATTAAATTAGTTAGTTTCAAAGCAAATTACATAGAGGTTGTAGACAGCGGAGTTTACTTTATTGGCAATTTTATATATATATATAATAAAAATTACCAATAAAGTAAAAACAAACATTCTGTATTATTAGTGGACGGTTTCTTTCTCTTTTCTCTCGTGGTTTCGGCCTTGGTCATCATCACTGCCACTTAAATTATCATGTATACAATATCTGTATAGATTTAATATTTATCTAAATTGTGATACGGTAGTCATGAATAATGATGATGATTATGACAATATGCGGCATCAATTAATATTGAATACATGTTTATTGATTTATCTTCGCTCATTCAGCAATACATTTTCCACGACATTAAGTTTTCTTAATAAAGCTTAAATTGCAAAGAGCTTCATCTTGGCCTGTCAAAGCTACAGTACAAGGTATAGTATTGTGAATATAAATCACTGAACAAACGGGTATAAAATTAATAATCCTTACTCACAGATCTATGTCGCCGCAGACGGTCGACTTTGTGTCGATCGATAGTTTACTTGGGCGACAATTTTCTTGATGATTATTTCAAAAGACTGAGCGTTAATTTGCTTAATATTGTTAATAATTTTTCCGTTTGTTTTTATTAGTAGGATGAATTGAGCCGATATTAATCGTTGGGCTAGTACAATATTATATTTCTGACCTACTTTTTGTAAGACGGTGCGTTGCATATTACAATTTATTATCGATAGTTACTATATCGACAAATTTCCTGCTTGACGAGTTTCTGAACATGTCCTTTCCATTTGAGGAGTCAATTAAAAATATTTAAACACAAAGGAAGTGACCGCAACGACTGCAGACGTGATTGAACTGCGTATTTACACGTGAGTATATGTGCGTGCGCATGATTCAACGGCGCTGTTAAGCGATTTTCATCTTATGCCTGGTCGAGCGGTAACTTATTCGACAGTAACTGTACTTTAAATTAAAATATTATTATCTGTCGTGTCCTAAGGATCCTACTATCATCACAGAGAAGATAAATTAACTTACTTACAGAGTAACAGCTATCATAGAACGGTCCAAATCCAAATTAGAAAATTTTGGCGTCCCATTTAACGGCCCACAATTGTGGACACACCGTATGCTTGTAGTAGTGCAATCATATCGAAAGCTTACTATGTAGCCGTTTATCTGTTCCACTTTATTTAATCTGTGGTGGCATTGCGTGCTACTGCCCATTTGTAAGTAGTAAGTAACTGTGATACTTCATAATAAATCAGTCCCCAAGTAAACTATCGAAGTATCCAAAGTCTACGGTATGCGCGAGCTCTAAACCTTAGATTATGGGAATCGTACAATCTAAACATAATAGTGAATACTCGCAAATCGCAATACAAACGCTATAAATTACCGATATTCCTAGTTAATGTTGTAAATTTCTGGAATAATGTTCTGTTTTGTTTTTTTTCTTTGATGGAATTTTACGATTATTTTATTAACAGATATAATTTTATTTATGTTTATAGAAATTAATCGTTTAATTTCTGTAGTTATTATAGCGCTGTAATAACAATGTTATTAATAGCGCTATAATTTTTCTAAATGCGCAATGATTTCCAATGTCTTTAAAATATTGTAAGGTTTTTTCATTTCACGCTCCAACTAAATATAATTATTTTAAATACTGTATAAAAGTATTTAAAATAATCATATTATATCGGTATGACAGAGTCGGCTTAGCCGGAGAGGTAACTATCACTGAGAGAGGATAGGTACGATAGGTACTATCCTTAAAATAGACACCAGGAGATCATTCTGCTTGTATGCCGGTCTTGGGTCAATTCACACCGAAACAGCAGCGTAGCGGCCAGCAGCATCTCTGCCATATAATTTTATCTCCATCACTAACCCACTACTGTTATAATTGTTAAATCCGAATCCGATCTGAAGAAAAAAAAGAAATGACGTATAGGTACACGTAGCAGAAGCGAAACATCATTCATTATTTAAAATCCAAAAAATATACTCTCTACGTGCCTGAAGAACAGTCATTAAAAAAAAGTTTTTACTTCATAAATTATAAAAGAAAAAGAAATAAAAATATTTCGTCTAACCGAGATTGGAACCCGAGACCAATTGGTCAAAAATCCAAGTGCCAGCGTAGTTAGTGCTACGCGTATCTGACATTAGGATTCTAAATTACTCATATCTTATTTGTATTACACGATTAAAGAAAAAACATAAATAAATATGGCGCGTAACGGAAAAATGTAACTTAGAAATAAAGATGGCGCGTAACAGAAAAACGTTACAAATTTTTTATTGCTATAAAATTTCTTCCATACGTCGATAAAGTAGTTTCACTTCAATAATTTTAAAGAAGAAATATTCTATCCAAAACTATTCCTTGCAAAATAAAATCCATGGTAACAAGGTCGTCAATAGAAGTCAACATTTCTAAAGAGCCATATTTTTAAAATGGTTGCCGGGAAATTTTCTGTCAAAAATGATGAAATTTTCAAGTAAATAACTGAAAGTAAAGAAACTATTTGTCTTGGACCGCCATGGTAGTTGACAATATTGTAAGTATATTTGACATTGAAATAAGAAAACGTTTCTACTTTAGCTGTCAAAAGAGGCCATTTTGTGAGCTCAAGCTGGGGAAGAAAAGAAATCTTGTTTCTCATAACGACTATGCATCGTCCTTGCTGCTTTACAATAAGAACTATTTTGCTCCGAATGGTATTAATGTTTCTTCAGTCTTTCATTTTGTCGATTCTACGGAGTTTCTAGGGTGCGCATGCTAAGCCTGCAGGCCGAGATTAGGTTGGCGTGACGGGCCGGGCGTGCGGTGAACACACGGCTATAGTAAACGTATGTAATTCTACTTCGGCGCCGTCATGTCGTTCTCGGTATCGTGACGGTGGCGGTGGACAAACGGCCTTATTCCATCAAAATTGTCGATTCTAACTTTAGGGTTGTAAATAGTCACTTGTGTTTTTAAATAAGTATGAGATGTTCTTAAAGTACTTTAAGAATAAAGCCCTTGTCATGACAGACAATATCTGGCTGTACAGTGAGCACTCTATCCTTGAGTGGCAATCCTTTTGAAAAATTAGGCCTGGCGCAGACAACCGATAGAAGCTGAGACCATTTTTAAACCCCGACGAAGACAGAGGGGTGTTATACGTTTGACGTGTCTGCCTGTGTGTGTCTCAGTCCGTGGTCTGAGGCATCGTAGGGAACGGATGACTCGATTTTGAAAGCTGATTTAATCGAGAGTGTTCTTAGCTATAATTCATCGCCATATGCCCTCACTGCTTGACATTTCGGGGGCTACTTCATTTTTTATTTTATTTTGTACAGTTCAACTAGTTTAAAGTCACTTTTCAAATGATAGGAGAGGCCTACAAGTACTTAGTCTCCAATTTTCAGATTATTTTGTTTCTCAGTTTCAATTGATACCTATTACACTTTCTTTTTGTACAAAAATGCAAAATGTTAATAAGAATAATAAGTAATTAACATTTTGCATTTTTCTGTGAAATAACTAGTCTAGACACTAGTTCATTTAGTGTTAGGGTCAATTCGTTTATTTACTTCGATAAAAAACGAAAGTGACTTTCAAAACCATATTGCAGAGTGAGGGCGTCAAAAAAAATAAATCAATCTTGTCGTCGTTTATAGATGAATGTTTGTTATTTACGGTCGCATGACTCGCGTGGGCTGGCGGCGAAAACTTCATGTTCTGTGATAATATATGCCCATGTTTTGTTTTTATCTGTGCACTATAAGTGCAGATATGCAAATCTAAAAATATTCCTCCTTATCCTTTTTGAAAAGTTATATATGTCTTCAAAGAACAAGGAGTAAAAAAATATAAATACATCAGAACCTTTTACAATAGACGTTCTAAATCTAAAATAAAACGGCAATGTCGCTGATCGTAATAATAGAAAAAGGCGGGAATGAACGTTCCATATTTAAACTGCATCTTTGTCTACGCCATTAGCTAGGTGCAGGAAGTTTACCGAACACGTGCGCTTCCACAGGATGTTGTACAAATCCGAATTCGCTGCGAACCGGTTGAACGGACGAATGTGATTGGCAATAGGCAATAGCTCATTGTTTGAACCATATACATTATCAGAATTTCAAATTCTGTTTTTTTATTGACCGAATCCTGAGCGAAAAATAGTGACGATAGCGTATGATTAAATAAATAAAAAAAAAACTATCTGCGAATTAATATCAGCTATGTTTTAATTAAAAATACGCTAGTAGCTCCCCAATATTCAAAATACGCAAATATCTTATTGTTATGTTCGAATTTCAATTTATTTACTAACGGCCAGTGCCCAATATCCAAGAAATGGTGATGATCGTGTGTTTGAAATTTTAAAGAATCTACGAAATAAAATCAACTCAAACAGAATTCAAAATACGCAAATCCCTGTTTGTTCAATTTAAACGTATTTAAATCGTAAATACCAGAGCATTAGCCATTATTGACATGATGTAGATATTGCGGTGTCGTTGCGGTCTGTCCCACTGTGATTTGTTTACAAATGACCCGGGGCTGATTTACAACACTGATAGGTGCTATTTATATCGATCAGTGGATTAAAGACTTATGCCTCGAGAATTTACAAGCAATTTAAAATCTGCAAATAAAGCTTAGTTAAGGGCTAGAGAAATTCTAATTCTGACATGATTGCTTACTCTCTAATCTGTGCTTACTTTAAAACGGAAAAAAAAGAATCTGTTTATTACTAGTGTTTTTTCCCCTCAAATATTGTATTCTACAGTACCTTTGTTCATCTTTAATTAGTTTTGTAGCTTTCTTGTATGAATAAAACGAATATTTTAATGAAATTTTATTGATGCAGTTATAAGAATATTTTTCATTCCATTTAAGATAGGAAGATAAGTAACATCCATAACCCTTCATGTCGGCTTCATTCAAATTGCCGTTTGAATATCATACTTCACGATAAAAAAACACCCTATGCCGACTGTTTACTAATATTATAGTAAAAAAACCGCCGTGAGCGCCATCTGGTGTCGGAACTGCGACTGATATTTAATTGTTTATTTTATTAACATGAATGCACGCTCGTTAGTCTTTAGTCTATGATCTCGCTTTTATTATCTGTCCTCTTGTCTCTGGTTTTCGTTTTGAATTTGGAAGGTAATCGGTTTAATCAGAAACTATGAAACAACAAAGACAACTTTGTTTATTGTAATATGAAATCTGATATTTTTGTATATTCGAGCTATTATTTTTCCAAGATTTTACTCAGAAAAATAATTGCTCGCTTGCTAAACATCACTTAGAATCTAGTAGGTTTTTAACCTTCTAGTTTTTAAACCATGGCGTCTAGCATCAAGATAACCGAGAAATTATAAATTCAATGAGTTACACGAGATATAAAACCTAAAAATAGTATTCAATTAACCACACGTCATACCACAGACCACAGAGAAAAAAAGTACAGATTAAAAACTAAAAATAAATCAACAGGATCGTTGAAAGTTCTATTCCTGTGTAACAATAAAAAAGTAATCTACTCTCCTCTGAAAATAACCCTTTCGTATGATATATGAAGGCACGTGTTCGAGGGTAATGAAAAGTAACATGAAACATATATTATAGTCTGATATGTGCCTATGTAAATGCTTTTACCTCTTGTGGTGAGTTCTTTTAGTTACCTTTGTTTGAGTTGTCTGAAACAGGCAGATTTGATTCCAATAAGGTAATAATTGGGAAGGACTAAGAAGAGGCCTAATGGTTGCAACAATCGTTTACCTCGGACTCGATTTCGTACCTAGGAATTAAAACATGTGCCTGACCTTATTTACAAAATTATTTTCTGGAATTTCTATCATGCCAATACTTAATAAATTATAACAAGATTCGAATGATAAAATAAAACAGAAATCGCAGTTTGCATACAATATTTTAAAATGTATTTTAAGATATTTATCCACTTCTTGATTGTGTTTTATCCAATAAAAATATAAAAAAACACCAATGAACTTATAAAAAAGCAACCCCTTCTTCGATTAAATGGCTCATAATATATTTTACCTATATCTTTGTTTATTTAATGTTTAATTTTATACGAAGCCAACGAACTCGCGCAGGCGCGCCCCTAAAACGGATAATGTAGCGTTGATGTTGTATAAACTATGGATACAATTAGATGTGTCAAATAACTAAAGAATATATCGTGCCTAGAATAATGTTGGCATTGATAATGTTAATTATTATTGCTTTGATAAACAATATTTTCATAAACTTGTATATCTTTAATAAGGGAATGATAAAAAAGTGTAACATTTATTATAAAAGGAATGCGTTAGTTACAATTTGTTGCAACGCTAACGCGTTCCTTATTTAAGTAAAAATTAAAAAGTAACTAAAAAAAAGTGTGTTTCAGCTCAGACGCACGACTGGAGTTTACTCTAAAAAGTAAAATTTGGTGAGCAATGCAAATAATGTAAATGCACACCAAAAAAAAAAAACAAAAGATTAATAATAATTATTTTAATTATAATTATTATAATTGATTAATAATTGATTCGTTTACTTTTTGAAGGTTGTCAATTTTTATTACATTTTCTGATATTGAACGGATAACTTAAGAGTGTGACATCTTCTCGGCTAACATCGGGTGAAATCGTACCGTGTGACCGTCAGATATCGTGAATTAGATTTTATTTCCATAGATTTTCATACCCCTGGCTTATATATCAAAATATTTCTTATGGAGTAAACTCTAAAAAAAGATAAAAATATTATACAATAACAGCAAGGACATAAAAGTAATAGGATACATAATATTACATGTAACATGAGCTATAATGCAATATTACTCATCTTGAAATAATTATGATAAGCTTTATGAATCTTTTAGAGCGTAATCAGGGCGTTAAGAATATTAAACGGATACCAGACAATTTAAATGGAGCAGGAATGGGTAATGCGAACACATTATATGACTCACTTCTGTTAAGTTACGAGATCGGAAGGAAGTCTTGTGTTCATATTATTATAAATGCTTTCATCCCGCCTTTAATCTATTTATATAACGCGGTTGAAAAATCTCAATCTAGAGGAATCTAGATCATCACATCGATGTTTGTTTTAAAATTACTCATACGGTGAACGTAGTAAAAATGTTTTCCCGACAGGAATCTTTTAAATCTGTCCCATTTTATAAGGTCTGGTACACAAATTTGTGCTTAATTGAGACGCTTTTAAGTCTTCAATCACCGAAACGGCCTGTCTGAATATTTAATGGTCAAACCGACTATAACTGATATTACAAAAATAAATTTGCCGCGGCTAAACGTTTCTTGACGACATTTTATACCTAGCGCCTAACGCAAGATGGCGAAGGTGTGGAGTGTTGTATCTGCAACAGTGTATATTTTACGTCGGGTGAGTAGTTAATGGAATGTATTTTGACGTTTATTAGTTTTCACGTTTCAGAGGTTACAGCTTCGCGGCGGACGTGCATTTTGTATTAGATTTTATTGGCTGATAGTTTTCCTTGTAATTTTATCACACTGAATTATGTTTGGCAAAATAAATTAAGACAAGTTGAAAGTGGATAGATTTGAAGTGGATACTTTTAGAATTGTGTAACATATTATATTTTATGGACTAATTTATTTCAACTTATAGTTATATTATTATTACTAGCATTATGTTTTATTGATATCGTTATGATAATTTAAAACTTTCATCCCCTATTTTACCCATCTAGGGGCTGAATTTTAGAAAACGCTGAAAAACGTAACTCATTATTTTTTTCGTATCTACTCAATGAGGGTGTTTGATATTTTTTCTGCCGCTAGGGGCTAGACCCAACGCACACAAAGCGTCATCTAGTGGCGTAAGTGGTATCAAAAACGGTAAATTAGAAATTTCGATTCTTTTTCTGTCACCAGGCGGCGCTCGCGGCGGCAAGGACCATCGGGCTACCCCGATGGTCCTTGTCTTATCAAGAAGCCGTCAGATGTCACTAATTTAAAAACCCTCATTCACACGAAATATCGCGCAATTTATATATCCAAGGAATAAAAAGTTTCATACAAAATTTTATCCCCTATTTTACCCCCTTGGGGGTTGAATTTTGAAAATTCCTTCTAGTGTTATAGTGTAGTGGATGCCTACGTTATATGAGAAGAGTGTGCAAAATTTTTCAATTTCTAGCCATAAAGGTTTCGCCTGTGCGTTGATACACCAGTCAATTAGCTTTGCCTTTTACATAATATATAATATAAACACACCGGCATATTTAGCGGAACACAAAAAAAGGTCCATAATTAAAAAAATATGGTTTTATTTTAAAGTCTACTTACTACACTTCTTTTGTTATTTAAAGTTTCATTTGTTTTACATACTTAAAATGAGATCACATTAAGAACAGATTTTGCGAGTAAAGGCTATTTGTGAAAAATGGTACATTTTTAAACTTTTCATGTAACCGGGAAAAGTGAAAATTAATATTCAAATAACAATTAATTAAATTAGAAAAATGGTGATTAATATCGCGTATTTCCTCCACGTGCTCTTATTAAAGTTTCTACCCGTCTAGGCATACTGAGAATGATGTTATCGATGGTCTCCTGGGATAGTCTCCGCCATTCCTCAACTACGGCGATTCGCAGTTCACCCACGTTGGCAGGAGCTGGAATTCTGGACTTAACTTTTCTTTTCAGCAAGTCCCAAACGTGCTCTATTGGGTTCATATCCGGTGATCTCGCCGGCCACTCCATAACAGTGATATTCATATCATTAAGATAAGCTTGAGTTACCCGAGCGGTATGCGGCCGAGCATTATCCTGAATAAAAACAAAATCGTCACCGATATATGGAGCAAACGGTACGACATTTTCTTCTAAAACTTCTCTGATATAGCGGTCTGCAGTCAGACTCCCTCTGTCAATCACTACCAAGTCTGTGCGAGCTCCCAAACAAATGCCCGCCAATACCATTATTGATCCACCACCGTATGCAACTGTAGTTTCAAAATTTGTCTGAATGTGTCGTTCTCCTTTGCGTCAGCATATTCTTTGCCTGCCGTCAATTTGATTTAAGAGAATTCTGCACTCATCACTAAACAATACTTTACTCCATTGGTCCGCGTTCCAAAGTCGATGTTCCTGAGCAAAAGTTAACCTGTTTCTACGATGATTTACCTCGAGCCTTGGAGCCTTGGCGGGCACAAATGAACCCAAACCAGCTTCTTCGAACCTTCTTCGTACCGTACGCTCACATACGGTTACACCCCGCACTGCTTCTAACTCATGTCGGGCTTGGACGGCCGTCAAACGGGGGTTCCTATGTACAAGAAGCCGAATGAAACGATCATCCCTACTCGAAGTGCGTCTTTTTCTGCCTTGTCCTGCTCTTCTCACATAAGTACCGGTCTCTACTGAACCGTTGGATACTGCGATGGATCGTTGAAACTGGTCGATGAAGATCTCTGGATATCACTCTGTAGGTTTGACCATTTGTTCGCATTTCGAGTGCGCTGGCAATCTCCGTTGGGGCTAAGTCAGGCATAATTCAGTCCTCATCTCCAAAAAGATACGCGATTAAAAAAAAACTAACAAAAACAGTATTTCAATGAAATTTTAAATCAAACTCAGAAGGAAGAAATACTCGAAGTTCGCTCCAGATAAGGTGTATTTGAATAAAATTAAAACAATTGCATAAAATGTGATGTTCAGTTGTTTTCTTAATTTGAAAATATTTCTTTTTAAATTAAATGACGTATAAACCAGCCAGCAACCTTATATGATACTGATATCAAACCTTTATTTTATGTTCCGCTAAATATGCCGGTGTGTGTAGATGAGTTTATTATACTCCGATTATGCTACTTCTAAATTCGCGTGTTCTAAAATGTAGATCGTTGTGTAAAACACATTGTATGATTGTGATTCTCTATTTTTGGACATGAAACAGATGTTTCCCGCGAAGCAATGTATCATTCCAACAAATAGTGTGTTTTAAAAACATTTTGAAGCCTAGCCAAAACCTGTTGACAGGTTATCTTAAATTAAACAGACAAATCAATTATTTTGGCTACACCCTTCTCAAAAATGACTTTACAATGCTAAACTATTACAGTTGACATGCTTTTGATCGAAGCATACAAATGAGTACAAGACTTATATTGGTAGACAATACGTGCACCATTTGTATTAAAACCTTTTTCAAAGTCATGAGATATGGGTGCTTTTAAAATAAACATCATAAGTATTTAAAAGACAAAGAACATTATAGACATTCCGTAGGCGGCTTAAATGCGCAAATAGAAAAAACTAAATGTTCATCTGATTGTTCCAGAAGCTAATGGATCCCAACAAGACGAGTTAGACTTCAGTGAAACATGAAGCGCGCCATGGCGTTTTGGCGCGAAATGCCAATCGCTGTCAGTTTTGCGCTCGTGGCTTTGGCGTGCATTGTTTCAGCCAAAGATATTGTTTTAGGTAAGTTTTTTTTATTTTTGTTTAATATCATTACTATTTTTTTTAGAAAAATCATACTTATCACACTTCTTTGAAGGATTGTTTTCTAAGGAATCTTAACATAACATTAAAATAACATTTTTGAACACACTTAGAATTTTTATTGCCTTGATAATGTAACATTAATGCAGTACCTACTTGATATTCACAGATCATAATATCTTGATGTATTAGCAAAAATCATGAATTGATTACCGGTAATTTGAATATTATGGTGCATTGTCTCGAATATAAATCGACTGCCAAAATATGCATTGTCCTTAGTATGCATCCGTAGTGCTGCTATTGTATAAGTTTCGCAACTAAAATTTAGTACAATTTCATTTCATGGCATGTTTATATTAGATACAATATATTTTCTCTTTTTTTTTTGCCAAATGTAATTTTAACAAAAACATAATGGCAGAAAATCATTATTGAATATTCCGCATTATTTTTTTATTTTTTTAATATATAAATATATGTCACATGAATTTAAGTCTATCTCCTTTTATTTAAAAAATAACATTTTGAACATTTTTTAAATAATGCCCAGTATCATAGAGCGTATCTATTACCAGTTGTTTTCTTAAAACTGACAACACCAAAACGTGGCAAAGCGGAAAACGTAATTCTTTCACGGAGGCGAATCGATTGGAGCATCCCGCCTCCCCACCCTTTCATTTGGTCTTCATTAAGCCACCGGATGCATAGACAATTATATTAATGACCACTCAAATTGGCCCTTCATTTTCTTTCCTCTGGTAACCAATTCTAACTTATTGAGCCAGGGAGGAGGTCTTTAGTCATTGGTACAATAGGTTGTTTTATTTTTATTAATCAACATGTTTCAGCCAATCAGTTTCGCTTATGTTTATAAGAAAATAATTTGAATGCACAGATGTAATTTTTTGACTTGTCGTGTCTTTGACCTTTACATTAAAAAAAAAACGGTATTTAGATATAGTTCTATAGTGTAATATCAAGCAAAGTAAAATATAAGAGCCTAAAATAACAATTTATAAATAGCCGATACTGCTCAAATGTTTAGCAAGATTACTGTAAACTCTAAAGTCTAAATCCACGGAACACTTATTTCAGTAACGCGAACCCTGGCCCACACTAAAACAGCAATGAAATGTGTCTTTAATTTTATTACCGCAGTTTACGACAGAGATAGAACACTCTCTTTATTTCACAGAGTAAATATTTATATTGACGACATCTCTATGTACTTTCGTCCTAAATAAACGTCTTCGATAAGAGATTTACGATCTCCTTAAAGCGAATTCTGATCTGCAATCTTTTAAATAAATATCCTAAATAAAGATAAAATAGATATTTATCTATTTTTATCAAAATGATTAGGATGATTTCTGGAAAAAAAATTAAAAGTTCAAATAATTTTGAGCTTAAGCAAATATTTTAGGTCCAATTTAACTTCATCGTATAACGATTACTTGAATTATATATCAATAATTAAATAATTATTTAGTTATCGTAAATGACAGAGAAGAGTTAGGAATAATAAAGTTCAATTACGCTAAACAAATTTATTGAACATTAAAACTAATGTTAATCCGTCTATTGTTGTGTTTCTCGTAAACCACCGTGGAGGAATATCAATAGCGCAAGGCTGTGTAAGGTCACGATTTGCAACGATGTATAACATCCTTTAGTATATTATAATAGTTTATAATACCTTATTGTACGATGCAAGGGTATAATAATAATAATATCTACGGACACTTCACACCACGTCAATCTGGCCCTGTGCTAAATTCTCGAAGAACTTGTGTTACGGGGGCCAGACAACGGGAATATTTAGATTTTTATTAAATTTAAACACATATTTAATACACATCCATGACCCAGGATCAAAGAAAAACTTTTTGTTCCTTCGGCGGGATTTGAATCCGCGACCACCGGCTTGCACTCAACCACTGAGCCACAGAGGTCGTCAAAATTTAAAACTACTAGATAAGCATACCCATGTGCGTCATTACCAAAAATGTCTCCAACACGAGTACCTACGGAATTGGGTCAAAAATGCTATTATAAATATTCATAATAATATCACACAACTTTTTTATACACCTGATGATGAGTTAGTTAATCAAAACTGGTCGTGTTAATATATAAATTATTGTAAAACCTAAATAAAGTGGAAAAGTGTAATAAAAAGATAAGATAAATAAAAAATATATAATGAGATAACATCCAGAAGGTGTGTGATATTATTATAAACATCAAGAAGTCCAAGAACTAACAGTACGCTCAATCAGTTATATTATAAATATTGTTAATTCGACCTATGTATAGAACAAAATCACATCTGCAAAATCCTTACTTTACAGGAGATGAAAATGAAGGTTGACTTGCTCAATTCTCGATCTAACTTTTTTCTTGATTGGCCTAGTCGGATGAATATTTGAATAATCTTGTAAATAGGTTTAAAGTAATGTTTAGTTACTAATAAAACATATTTTAGATTAATACCTATACATTGTTATTTAGGTGTGTGTAGGTTGTATGTAACCATATACAGCGGAAAACCATACGTTATAATGTCTAGGTGTAACTTTACTATTGCGAAAAGTTTCAGTCCTATATATAAATATAACTTTGTTTTACTTACTTAATTTATCAGTTTCTTGATTTTTATTTTATTTAAAATATATATAATATTTGTTTCGAGTTACTTATATTTTAAACTAATATTTTAATTAAAATTTGTCCAACATCTTTCGTAATAAGAATATTCGCGCCCGTGAGTCGTTCCAGAGAACATAAATACGAGTGAATATGAAACCCCCCGCACGTAGCGCGCGCCGCCGATTCCGATGCACATATTAACATAAAGCTTTGTTTTTTGGAGGAAAAATTAATATGTACCTTTGTTCAATTTCTAGTTTTGAAAGTACGTACAATTAATAAAAACGGATTTCACTAGTATATTAAATGAGTTAATTTAGTACTAAATATACAAAAAAATCAATTTGGCTTAATTGTCACATGTAACTTTGTTCTATGCATATGTCGAATTATAATATATGAAATGAAACTTAAAACCTATTAATCTATTGAATTAGTAGCCAATCCATTGTATAATGATTATATTTCTAATCTAAAAAAACATTACGCACGGTACTATAATTGATCAATATATTCATATATTAATATATATATATTCGTATATAGGTATAGGAATGAAGAAGAAGCCGTGCAAAATTAATGTTAAAAACAAATCATCTGCGTCTAGCATTTATGTCATGTTCAATGCAACAGAAGATTGATCATGAATTTCCCACATATTGTGAATTCTGCGGCCATGTCAGATCTCAGGATGCAGTGTGCACGAGCCTTAGCGTGCGCGTAAAGGCGCCGACTTCCTGTGTGAGCGCGCCCTTATTGATATTCAATAATGTTTCTTGTAATGAAAATATTTCTATTACATATTTTGTATTAGTAAAATCAGTAGAAATGTTATGCACTATGTATGTACGCGGCTTTGTTCACTTTTTCTCATTCTTTTTATTTTAGTTTTAACCGTTTAAACTACTGAAAATGTCTGAAAACTCCAAAAACTATTTTATTTAATATTTGTCTAGATATGCATGGTTCAATTTTATTTTTAAGTCAGGAACGTTCTGCGTTCATTAAGTGGTTCATATTATAATTTAGCACCGGAAGTCAAACATAAACTCTTCTCGTGTTCGAGATTTAAAATAACGAGCTATATCCCTTTTATTTGTCTTTAAAAATATTTTATATCAACGCTATATTATCCGTTGAAAGTATGTTTCATGGCGCGTTAGTAAATTTGATAAATATTATATTATATTTTTTATTGTTTTCAAACTATACGACTAACTTTGAAACGATTTTTTTTATCTTTGTTTTTTATTTTGTAGCTCAAGTATAATTATATCTATTATGATATCGAAAATTGACAATTCTATAATTATTATAACATCTTTTAACTTTTACATTAATACATAAAAAGATATAAAGCTCTAAATAAATATTATGTAGCTTTTGTGACTTGACCTGTACTTTCGATAAGTAGAAACTTATGGGTTAGTTTTGTCAAACAAACACTGAGGCCGGTTTGTATGTAGGTATTTAGCTACTTACAACATACATAAAAAAACACACCGCTCGCTTAGTAAAAGCTAAGGCGTAGTTTCGTTACATGTGTTGCGTGACACTGTGAAATTACACGGCGAGGCGTAGTTTACACCCGCCTGACGCCTCACTGTGTAATTCGTAGAACACTGTCCTCACTTTTTTATTTGGTCCGAGTTATGATGTAATTAATGTAATATTGAGAAATACTGCAAAAGCCATATTTTACTGAATATGCCGTATAATTGCAATAATTCACTCCCGTAAGCTCACGTCACAGTTTTATTAGCTATTACTCACCCCGTTGCACTTTCGATTGTTTTCGAGGAAACACGGCAATGAAATTCAAATTAAATCATTAGCTACTGTTTGACATCCATTAAAAACACATAAAATTATAGACACACATATATATATTATAGACGAGGCATGTTGAGGCAAAAAGTCTCCAGTTCAATGGACTGGAAACCCTACTTTTGAGATTTTTGGGGCCATTTTGACATTTGAAGTATGGTGAAAACAAGATGGCTGACACTTGAAGTACGCTGAAAACCAAGATGGCGTAACTTTTTAATGTATGAAGATTTGTTCTGTCAAATGTACGTCATAGCCTATCTTGAGTTTTGTAATCTTTGACAGTGACTAATAACAGTAATAATAAGAGCGAGGCTCAGACGGCGAAGATTTAATATTTTACCTTATGATGCCTCAATATGTTTCATATTACGTAATAGGAAAATATATAGTATCTTAGCCGTCTGCGATAGTTCATACAAACTGTATAGCAAGCGATATTTTATCTTAACATAAAATATTATAGTATATCAGCCGTCTGTGATGGCCCTTAGGATTTGTCGCATCGACTTTGGCGGTTTCCAATTTTGGAGGAATATATCAAGATTAAATAATGCAGTTATAAAAATATGTGATTACTGATTAGTTAAGTAGTTTTTAAGTGTAAACTACGAAGACTTATTAAATCAAGTCAATATTAGAATTTTAAGAACAACATTAGATGCAGTGGGAAATTGTATTATTTATTTATATGTTCCTCGTTTACATTTTTACATTCTTATCGCGCTTATTATTATTTTAAACAAAAAATTAAAACCTACTTCCAAAGTAAAAATGCACAAAAATGTATGAAATAACACTTATTTTCTAAATAATTCCTCTTTTAAATTCGGCTAAAATTTTAACTATTTCTCTACTCAATCTTCCTAATTTTGAATTCGGTAGCCAGCCCAAACAATATCCTATAGTATTTTATAGAACTCACGTTCAAATTTGCTGGTACCGAGGATTTCCCGCGATTCCTCATGGATCCCATCATCGGGTCATCACTTTGGTGAAAACTGGACCAACTTGGGATTATACCCTTTACATCAAAAAAAGAATTTGGAAAATCAATCTACAGAAATCGGTGGAATTATCGTTGAACTTGCAAAAATATATATATATATATATATATATATATATATATATATATATATATACAGCCGAATGAATTCCCGCCTCCTTGTTTTGGAAGTCGGTTAAAAATGTCGTAAAACATTTACGGTTTGGAGAGAAAATAAATAGTTACCGTTGTCCATCTAAGTACATAATATTACATAAAAAGTTTTACAGGCTACAGCTGTGAAAATGGACTACTGCAAATACTGCAATAAATAAATATTGCATATATTCTAATAATGCGCATATAACGTATGAATTACCACTTATATATATATATATATGTATATAATCACTATATTTTTTTATTAAAACTATAACCCGAGACCCGACTACATAAATTACAATTATAGCCTACGTTACCCGGGCTATTATTACGAATCTATTGACAATTTGACACCTATTTAATTCAAATCGGGTCAGTAGTTTAGGCGCTACGGTGGAACAAACACACATACATATATACATAGACTGTCAAAATCATTACCCTTCCTTTTAGTTTCGCCATAGTCGGGTAAATACTAATCATTATGTTTCTAATGACAGGAGACAGGACAAGATTTTATCTCAAACTCATTAGCGATGAGTTTGAGATAAAATCCTGCCAAAATGATTTTTTAATGATGAGGATTCTAAATAATTTATTTAATATAATTTTTATGAGGCATTTGTAGATTTTTTTAACTGTTTTGCGGAGAAATGAATTTTTGCGAATCCGAATTTATTACATGCTATATTTAGGAATGTACCTATTATTATTATCAATCCTTTCGACTGCGCCAATTACAAATAATACTTATATAGCTCAAAAAAAACTAAAATAACTTGATAAAAAATAAGTGAACATTCCAATTTATCAACACATTCGCTATAAAAATTATAATAATGCAATAATTAAATAGTGTCTTGGTACAAGTGGATGACATATTGATATTGCAACTTTATGTCGTGTATCGAAACATCTGCCATCATTAATATGGAGTGTCGATAAGTTAAAGATACAGGCACACACACACATAGGGTGTTCAGTTTTTGTGCTAAGATAATAATATATTGTCGTTGGTACCATAATGCAAAATATACTGTTGTTTCTACCAACATATTATTTATTTTCGAATTATTGCCATAAATTTACAAAAAAAGTATTACCTAAATGAAAATTACCAAATACGCGTCTTGTTTTGCTACAAGACTCAGTAGGTACAAATAACATAAAACATTTTTTTTATTTTCCTAAAATTAGCAATAAACGGCAGATCTGCTTATGACTAATGAAGTACATGATATCTAAATAGAAAATATTAATATCCCTGTAATTTTCGTGGTATTTGACTCAATCTATATCAGATGTCCAGTGAAAACAAAACGTGTGGCTAGCGCAGTTGCATAGAATAATTTACTATGTCAACAAATACACACTCAGTTACTTTATACACTCGATGATTTCAAATGTAATGATGAACCCTTACGAACATCTATACTTCTTTACTTAATATTATAAAGAGGAAACGTTTGTTTGTTTGTGTGAATTGAATAGGCTCCAAAACTACTGGACGGATTTTCATGTTTAGCACAGATATAGAGTAGACCACGGGGAAGGACATAGGCTACTTTTTATCGCGGAAATCTACTTTTACATAAGTCTTCATACACGTAACATTACATTCCTATTAAGACAATAGACAATAGACAATATTTTATGTACCTATTAATACAACGTATAGAAAACCATACTGTATAAGTCATTCAACGTTGCTGTCCTTGTCTGTCAAGTGACTTTTCTAAAGCGTAGCGTCAGACAAAGACAGGAACATTAAATTCTTATCATATACGGTTAATGAGGTTTGAAAACTAAGATAGTTTTCAAACCTCATTGACCGTATATGACAACTCGCGTTGGCCCCAACCCGACACATACGTTGGAGACATTTTATGGCTTAGATAAGGCCTGTCCTCACGTCAGTAACATAAAGTCAATGCCTACACCAATATGCTCGTTTGTTACTTCGTCAAGATGTTCCTGTATTTCTGCACATGATTAAAATAACTTAATTAATTCACCGTGTTTGCCCTAAGTAGCCATCTTTTATTCATTATGAGGTGACAGACGAATTTATCTCTCCAGTACTTAATGTGCGATGAACAAGGTGTCCCCGAGGGAAATTATTCAGTTGAGTAATGCGTACGTTAAGTTATAAGCATAATATAGAAAATTGCGAGATTGTGTGAGATTCAACACCTAGTGGCACAATAGTCAGTACCGATTTAGTACTTACTGAAGAAAATCTTTAAGTGGTAACACATAATTGTTTCGTTTAAGACAGATTCGCGTTGCATCAATCGCTTTAGGACAGATTCGCTTTAAGGCAGATGTACTTATAGTCAACTAGAAAATGGCCACCTTCCGGCTTCATTTAAGATTAGCGCCATATTAAAAAAAAATTGCATTATGCTGCGTTATAAAAACGCGTACAAAATTTCAGCTCAACCAGAAACGTGTCAAATTAGACTTCCACTTTAAGGCGAACAAACATAGTTACATACATTGCAAGTTACATAAAATAATGTTGCATTGATTATTTATTTATTTATTTATTTACTACTTCATACCAATAAACCATAATAAATAAAATAAATAATAAATGATGCGACTATGAGCTTCCGGTTACTAGTAAAAAGTTGTTTATTAAAATTTTCGAGGTGACTCTACTTCTGACTTAAAGCGAATCTGTCCTAATGCGATTCTGACGTAACGCGAATTTGTCCTAAACGGAGCAACTCGAAACATACCATATTCGAGTTCTAGAGATTCTACAATCTACATACTACATAGACAAATATTTTTTTGACATACCAAACTTCGCAGAAAAACTGCGCATAAAGTTGCATCCGTTTCAAGCTATCGCCCTTATCATCTTCTTCGATATACATATCTCTGTCCTCTTACCTCTATCAAGACATCCGTGTATAATATCGAATTGTACGATAGAGACTGTACTCTGTCATGTTTGGCATCCGAACTAGCAGCTGCTCGCGTAAATATTTGCCAGCACGCGTCAGTTCGTTGAGCCCCGTCTATTTGCGATCAGGGAATACTAACATTCTAATCTACGAGACAATCGCGTTTCTATGATTCCTCGTAGAATTTGAATTTTTAAGAGATTTCGTATCTGACTGATAAAATGTAGCTTAATTTAGGGCAATTTTGTGATGTTTTGACTAGCATTATCTTTAAATGCTTTTTTAAATTTAGTACGCAGGGAGTTTTGGGGGAGAAAAATCGATTTAGCTACGTCTTATCCCTGGGAAACTACGCATTTTTAAGCTATGAAGTATGCCTTTTCTCTGACTCTATTATGTCAGTACGATGTACAATTTTTGGTTTTATCCGAAAATTCGGAAAGTAGTGGGTCAGATAAATATTTTTGTGATTCTTTTAATTTTGAAATGCATCAGAACTCCGAGCATAGCTCGGTTCGGTTACCTAGGTACTATTTTGTGAAATGTTTTAAACCGTTTTTTTTATTTCTAAAGCTCATTCATTAGGACTGTAAATACTGAGACATCGGGATTGGGGTAGTATAACATTTATTATTTTTTAATATCGTGTTAATATCTGCCTCAATAATATCGGCCAGTTAATAACTGGCCATAATTTTGTTACATATTAAAACTGGCAACAAAAAATGAATATTCAAATTTAGTAACAAAATTCCAAATTCAAAAGCGGTTTCTACATGAGGACCATTATCAACAGCGCGAAACGCAACGTCAACGCCAGACCAGGCAAATGACAAATTGTCCACTTACAAGTATTCCAAATTTTTGTCACAATAATGTCCTTATGACATTGCAATAAAGACGATATTCGCGTAAATATCGCAGGGTAGATCATGCGGATTTTGATGGCACATGGTCTGTCGCTATTCTAGGAATAAGTATTTTCGGTCAGGTGTCCAGATGTCGAAGGGGACCTTTTATTCGTTGATTTTGAAACATCATTATTTGTCCATGGTCCTTTTATTGTGTCTTTTAGTCGGAGTGTTTTCTTTTTAAGTCTCTTGATTTATGGGCGTGGCGCGGCATTTTGTTTTCGGTTATTTCTGTTCTAATTGATAGGACCTGAGTAATTGGCGGCTTAATATTGACGTGGTTTTACTAATTTATCCGGTATGACGCGGTTGTGACATGGCCTGAAGCGGCATTAAGTTCAAATGCAAAATAAGTCCCTGATATATTCGAGGATTCAAGATATTAATATAGGATCTCAAAATTGTTATGACAGCTTTTTTCTCTTTCTAGTAAAGATTTCAAAACTAAAGATTGACAGAAGAAATCTTCATCCAAGAATTATTTTTAAACAAAAAATTAAAACTAAAAATCCAAAGTAAAAATGCAAAAGCAAAACAAATACAAAACTTATTTTCTTAATAATTCCCGTTTTAAATTCGGCTAAAATTTTCACTATTTATCGACTCAATCTTCTTAATTTTGAAGTCATTACAATACCCAAACAATATCTTACAATATTTTATTGAACTCACGTTAAAATCTCTTACTTTTTCATAGCATATGCTTATAAGACTACTTCAGACAAACTCGTAATCACTATATGTCTCCATTTAACTTTCGAAGAGTTCCCACGATTTATCATGGATCCTATCATCAGGTCACTACTTTGGTGACCAAGGGACAAATTTTAAATTATAGCCATTACAACAACAAAATAATTTTTGCAAATAGGTTCACAAACGGCAAAGTAATGTTCAAAGATATCGGTAAGTGTCGGTGTACTTATGAGAAGTACCTATATCATCATAACGTGATGATGAATGTTGTGATGATGGTGGTGATGATGATTACCGTGATTGACATAGTAGCATTTGCTTGCAGTTCTTTAAACAACGCCGAAATCCCCAAACAATTATCTATAAGGAGTCATCATGAGTTCTGTTTAGTACCTTTGGATCCAGGATATGCCTTGGGGTAAAATATTAATTTTAGGTAGCATATGCTTGGACTACTTCAGAAAAATTCGAAATCATCATATGATATGTCCATATAAAATTCGAGGAGTTCCCTCGATTCCTCATGGATCCCATGATCAGGTCTCCACTTTGATGTCAAAAGGACCAATTTGGGAAAATACATCAAAAATATAATTTTGAAAATCGCTCCATTGACGGCGGTCCATAATCGTTTCTCCTTTTTTTGGAAGTCGGTTAAAAAGTTAGGCTATCTTGATTTCACCATACCTCAAATGTCAAAATGGCCCCAAACAACCCCAAAAGTGCCATTTAAGTGGGGACAGATTTTGCCTCGACATACCTCGACTATAATATAATATATATACGTCTATGCTTTTAAGTAAAAAGTTATTGCTAAAGTATGTTTATCTTAAACTTAGGCCTTCTCATCCGTTATTGGATGATTGATACAGTATTCTCCGAGCGAAGTAACCACTCTTGAAATACTGTACTCTATAGTGCCTGGGACAGTTGGTTTTTTAAAATGTCGTATGGTTGCCCAAGCACATACGGCATTCTCACAACATAGTCGCCTAGTCCAGAGGAATGACTGGTCAATACGTCTGGGGCCAACCATGTGCGTGTTTCCTCACGATGTTTCCCTTCACCGTTGAAGCGTCCGTATAATGTACTTGACTTGTAGAAAGTCTCATTGGTACACGCCACAACCTGGGTATCGAACCTGCACTCTCACGAGTGCGAATCAAACGGTCTACCTACTAGGCCACGAAGGTCTTGTTTATCTTAAAGAAGTATATATTTAGGCTAAAATGTGTCGAGCGCTTTTTGCGAGCATTCAGCGGCTTTACTGAAGTGGCTCCGTGGAAAAAAGATTGCAGCTTTTAACGCCTTTTAAGCCATTTTTGAAAAGATTATGGCTTAAGTGATTAGCGTAATTATGGCACTGTGTATCCTGGTTGACAAGTGTTGAATAAATATTTATTCTGCAAGTCGATGTCATGTAAGGGAAGCGTTTACGAGTCTCTCACGGTGCCCACTGCCCATGTGTTAAGGTCATGCTCATGATCACGTTGACTCATGGTTTCGTGCGAATTTGATCACGAAATCTATAATCGTTTACCATGGGAAATATATTATTCAAATTTCAAATAACACAATATGAGGTATTTCGTACTAATGTTAATACGCAATACCTATGGGTGTCACAAAACAAAAAAGTAATTAAAAAGTCAAGGTTAATAATCCTTATAATTTTTATGTACTTTAAAAACAGATATCAGGGTTATCTTTGTTAGAAAATCGTTGCCTGCATTAATGAAAATGTCTAATTTTTCCTTCTTTTCATTGTTGTTCAAATAAAAATACATTTTGCTTTTAACTTTGATAAAAAATATATATAAAAATTGTATCATAGTATTTTGGTACAATATTTCCCATTTTTTACGCAGGTACCTAAAACACTTTACAACTTTTTAAAAATGAAAACAACGTAGTATTTTTCTACATACTAAGGATACAATTTTGTATCCCGTCTTGTTGTTACACAAAAAACAGGGTGTCCCGTTACGGGCTCGCTTTACTGTGAAAACATCGTATTGTATGGAATGTGATACAGCTCATGAATGGAGCTGAATTTGTATGAATATCATATGGTTGAATTATAGTGTGCGGAAGTCAGGGCCTTTAGTCAAGATGCATTCGATAATTTCAACAAAATGTATGGGATTTGACATAAGGCCTCGCAAGCGACATGTCACTTAGCGATGACTTACGTCAAATCCCATATATTATTGATTTCGAACTTGGCCGTCGAAATTATCGAATGCATCTTGACTAAAGGCCCTGTTTCATCATCATTCCCGATCACTTACGTCTCCAGAGCCCAGTGTTAGGAACAATTTCTTTCTTAAGTTAAGGCTGGGACTATAGTGTCCGGAATCCTTAAAGCCGAAGAAAAATCAGAGCATTGAGAATAGAAATCTGGGCTCATATAATAGAGTTGAAAATCGAACACATGCGTGTCGAGTTATCAGATTTGACCATTGATATTTGATTCGACATCTCTCAAAATTGACTTGACAATTGTACGATTTTCGGCTCTATGGTACTAGCGCATAAATCTATTTTTAGTGCTCTGAATTTTGCTCGGCCTTCGGATTGCGGACAATATTTGAATATAGTCCCAGCCTTATACTTGTAGATATTTTTTACAAAAATGCTAAAAACAATCCACTGTTTTCATTGAAAATATAGATTTTTTTAGTACACACTATAATATGACTATACAAAATTACAAAGGGAATTGCTTTGTAAACTTTATTATTTGTCAGAGTATGATAAATCTTACTACTATGTATTATAAATTTAAAAGTTTGTTACTTTGGGTGGACGTTTGTTTCTCTTTCGCGCAATCACTACTGAACGGATTTTGATGACATTTGGTATGGTAATAGTTTAAGCTCTGGATTAACACAGGCTATTTTTTATCCCGAAAAAGTACAGTGTTCCCGTGGAATACTGTATTTACGCGGGGGGAGCCACGGCTAGTAATAAATAATGTCATAAATGACCCTTCATTAAACATAAATAATTAAGTTTAACACTGATATAAACTTAAATCTGTCAATACAGCATATTCTGTAATTTTTAAGTAGCGTAAGTGAGCGTAAGCTATAAATTTAATAACACTTATCTATATGTTAAATGCATTTTGTTAAGCATTTAGTGTAGTAGCTAGTAGGTCTACATATAAATAACAGTTCGCTTAAGCTGTTAAAATACCTAAGCCGCTAAAATCCGCTTATTACCATAAATACTGCTTAAACATAATAAAAGGACAAGCAATGTATGTGCCAAGACTGCCAAGTTCTAGGAATAGCCCGAATAGGTTGGAGCTAATAATAGGCAATATTTACTTATTGAAATAAATATCTTATTTAATGGTAGCGGGCTGTGGGATAGACGAGTAAAAAGACCTTGGCTACGCCTGCGGTCTGCTATATTAGTACCAGTAAGTAAAAGCTAGTAGATATTAGACAGCGGTTCCACGCCGGCAGCTCAGAGGGAAAACATGCCGCAGCCAACATGCCATCGTTAATTGCAATGACGGTCTTCGACATTGAAAATAATATATGGGATTGACATAACGCTCGCTAAGTGACATAGCGCGCGATACGTCAATACCACAAATTTTTGGTTTCTACCTTCAAAAGGAAGTTACCAAAGGCAACTTCTGGCGTTGGCAACTCCTATTACAGGGAAGGCTATGCCAAAAGAAGAAGAAGAAGAAGAACTATTACGTCATATTACTAACGTAAAGAACCGTCATTCAATAGGCTTACACGTATGACAGCTCGCAGCTATGTGTAAGTTTTTTCGAGCCAGGACCTTTGTCCAGGGGGCTGACCGCTGGTCGTTTCGTGCTTTGACATAATTGACAATATAATTTCATAATATTTGTGATAAGTTTGTCTGACGCGACAACATTAGGCTTACGTCAACATGGCTGACATTGACTGGTATTCGAGCTGTCATTCGTAGAGTGTTGCGCCCCTGTGCCAATGGACAAAGCAAACGAAGTTAATTGTATCATCCCTAAAATATAACTTGAATACAGCTCGAGTGTACGCGCCCTTGAACTTACTGTAAATAGGCTTAAGTACGAAAGGGCCTCCAAAAATAAATGAGGGGAACCCGTACGTATGATCTTGAAGGTAATGCACATTCAGTAAGCTCTTTACTAGCTCTAGCCCGCGGCTCATGCCGCGTCAATACAGTAACCCACGGGAACACTGTACTTTTTCGGTTTAAAATGTAGCCTATGTTTTAAAATCTAGAGACTAAACTACAAGCATACTAAATTTCATAAAAATCCGTTCACTGGTAGTTGGGTGAAAGAGTCACAAATATCCATCCATCCATTCATCCACCTTTCTTCCTTGAATTTTATATATAAAAATTTGTATTGTTTTTTTTTCTCTACATGTTTACCTTGGTACTTACTGCCTACCTAGTTATAATAATATATGTCAGAGAGGTACGGGAGCCTTATGATCTGTAACATAGGTTACATCCTAGCACAGACACCAGTCTCTCATCACAATAATATATTCTTTCATAAGAATTTTAAAATAAGATTGTTATATAAAATGTACTGTGTGTTGAGAGACAAATAAATAAAATTTGAATTTGAATCCATCGTCACAAACTTTGACATTTATAATAGTAAGTAGGATTGCAAAAAAAATTTACTAGAAACGAATTGTATCTTAATTCTTATTCTATGAACATAATAAGGTATGCACCGTCACCGAAAAACTTTAATTTCCGCACTAGTTTTTACAAGTCTGCAACAAGTAACTGAAAGCTAAGGCTGAGAATAGTCTACAACTTTTACTTTTGTTACCAACTGACCACAAAATTGCAGTATTATCTTAAACTTTTGAATAACTTTTCTGCGATAAACATATTATTATGTAGGTACAGTCAGGACATAGAATGTTTTGCAATTTGAGGGTTTTCTTGTTTCGTAACTTGTATTGTTATAAATACCTAGTGCCCGCATCTTCGCGTAGAACTAACGGCAACGGAACCCTATTTTTTAAAGTAGCCTATGTGTACATCTTATAATATCAGTTATCTGCCAGTGAAAGTCCCGAGAAAATCGGTCAATCAAAAGTTTCAGAGATTATCCGGAACAAACAGGCAGACAGATGGACAGACAAAAATTTTAAAAATTGATTTTTATAATCTGGTTTAGTCTAGTCTATACTAACAGGCAATAACAAAGTATAATATGTATGTATATATGTATAATAGTAAATAATAAAATCAACATGCATTCATTAATTAAATCTTAATCAATTTCATTTATATTATTTGCATTGATGTTATTTAGGCAAAGTCTGCTTTCTCTTTAAACCAGCTCTTTCTGTGAGGTTGATGACCTCTGCGCCTTAGCTCCACAATGTAATTTTTTGTATGATTTTTTTAGATTTTTTTTTTTATCATATTTGAATTTTTGAGAATTTTGAATTCGTAATTATAAATATTTCAGCCTAAACGTCTTGACATAATCAGTAGATCATATGCCCAAAATATTCAAAACTGATTTTGAACAAAATTATAGTAGTAAAAGTCGCTGATAATGATAACCGATCTCAAGCTCCCAAAACAAACACCATAATGGCAGTAGCATTAGTATTGACAACAGTTCGGTTTGCTGAGCACTTGTACATATACTTAACGTCATAACATGTTGACTCTCGAGTGGCGCCACTGATAAAGGTTCCATAAAACAAACCTACAGATTGGCTAAATCATAGAGGTTAGAACTTACAATACTAAAAAGTAAAAACGCATACGTAATCATAGGTAACTATAGCTTTTGCCCGCAGCTCCGCCCGCGTAAATACAGATACAGGAACACTGTAGGTACTTTTTTGGGATAAAAAGTAGCTTATGTGTTAATACAGAGCTTAAACCACTACAATCCCAAATTTCATCAAAATCCGTTCAGTGGATTTTGCGCGAAAGAGGAATAAACACCCATCCATCCTCTTAAACATTCCCATTTATAATAGTAAGTATAGTATAGGGCTGATACCCAATAAAAAAAAAAACTAGGATTTGAAGTTGGGAAAACCAGGACAATTCAGTTGAAAAACAGGACGCAGCAATAGAGTTGCAACAGTAAAACTAATCTGTAGTGAAAATAGGTTTAATGAAATACGTAATGCTATTCATATTTTTTCATAAAAGTTTTTGAATAAAATAAAATTAGCAAGAAAAATTGTAAAAGTGGTGCGCAAATTTTTAATAACATTACCTTATCAGCCTCATTTTAATATAATACATCTATGCTTATGAGGGCGCTTTACAACCCGGGACGTTGCTTTAAATCTATCCAGGACACCCCAGGACACTGCAAAAACATAGTAGGACGTAACGTAATTCATAGTTGTATTTACAGCTGTACTTAATTCATCATGTGGATCAGTCGTTTCCAAAGTGGGCGATAACGCCCCCTTGGGGGCGCTGAAGTCCTAGAGGGGGGCGGTGAGGGACCCAAAAAAAATTGGGGGGTGCTGATGTGATTTAAGGGGGCGATGGGCAATTTTTAAGTTCAGCTACTTTATATTTTAAAATTCAGTGAAATTAAAATCCTCCTACTACACAACATCCATTTATTAATTTATTTTTATATCCTATTTTAAGGTATTATATATAAACTAAAAATATATTAAATATTTATTATTTTGAATGCGTTCACAACCCTATTTATATGTTAGGATATTTAGTAATGGGTATCAAACTCTGAAAAATATTCGTGTTTTTAAGTGTAGCAGGTGAGGTTCCCTCCGTAGACACGTATTAAAATAAAACATATATACAGCCGAACGTATAACCGCCTCCTTTTTTTGGAAGTCGGTTAAAAATAGGTATTTCTATTGTTGCGGCCAAGCTGAGCACTTGCCGAAGCTGGATTTTTTATGTACCCGATCTCAAGTAAAAATAAATTGAAATTAAAAGGTTCAAATAAAACTTCACGTTTGACGTGCGAACAAATATTGTACGATTTAATTGTGCATCTTGTGTTATAGTCCGTGAAATCAAATTGGAACCTGATATTAACAAACTTGTTCAAAATCATCAGATTCATCCTTCACTAATGTGATTAGTTTTAAAACAAAATTATGTAAGAAAAAAGGTTTAATTAAACTCCAGGCGAGACTAATATGTTATTGAGGTTTTTAAGCTGAAAAAAAAATGGGGGGGGCGCTACAAAATAACTGATTTTCAAAGTGGGCGTTAGACGGAATAAGTTTGGGAACCTCTGATGTAGATTGTAGGAGAACTCTGTCTACAAACCTAAGAATGAAAAATCTAATAGAGATCTAAGAATGTGGTTAAATGTACATTTTTGATTAAAACATCTAATACGGCTGTGTAATTAAGAGTATTAAGTATTATTATTATTTATTATTATTATTATGGATTAAGAGTAACGCGTCGCTACGACAAATACAAAACAATAGATGATTTGTACGAAATTTCTACGACAAGTATAATTGCACAGAAAACAGAAATTTAGTGTGGTAGTTTGAGCTCCGGATCAATCGGATCACGCGAGAGGAGTCGCGAGCAAAAGCTAGTTATTCATATCTAGTAGTCGCACCGCGACGACTCTAGTAGACACCGCTATAGTATATATAGCTTTACCGTTGTTTTTGTTCAACCATATTTGTATAGCTTCTGCGCTCAAATCAGCGTCAGCTGACCTACCAGTAACCACTCCCCCACCTTGCTATAAATCATTTTCTATAACTTCTGCGCTCAAATTGGCGCCACTTATCCCCCACTTCGCTCAAACGAGGTTAGAAGTTGAACTAATTACCGTATAAATATGACATGACTAACTTCGGTCGTGTTGCTCGGTCTGGCAGCCGTCTCGTCCACAAGGTCAGATGAGTCACAACGAAAGGGCAAGTGATGAGGACTTGATGTTCAGATTTCACACTGATTAAGAGATTTATAGATGAGCTAAATCGGAGATTAAAATCTACGAACCACGTATAACATTTTTCAAATAACATTATATGTCTTTGTTAAATTATTGGTAATAGACTGAGATCCCAGGCCCGCCAGTCCACCCTTACGTTCTTACTGAAAAAATGTATATCATAATGTAGTATCAGTGTACACTACACATATGCGTAACTGCATACCCACTAGTTTGCGGGTATGCATAATATGTTCATTTCGATGAGGTAAGTAACGTGATAATTTGAGTTTTTCCAACTTGCTCACACAAATGAGTTAATTTTCAGATACTTCGATAATTATAAAGGTTTATTTATGCAAATATTATAAAATAAACATACTAACATTTGGTCTTCTATGGAGTATGATTCATAGGCTACGAATCCAGGCGCGGGAGGAGCGGAAATTCCTAATCTTGGTTAAATACTCTACACATGTGACACTCCGTACTTTGTACATATACAATCTGTACACATTTCTTAATGTTTCCTTTATTGGGTACAACGGTGGTCTTAATATCTAAATTTTACGATCCACTCAGATGAGTAGATAACTTACTTCTATGGCGAAGGCTGGTTCTCCTTCATAGGGAAGACTTAGCCTGGATAATAGATTTAGATAATATGGATGAGGGTCTTCAAAAGGTAAGTTGTAAGTGAAGCCGATAGGAATGGAGTTATAGGAACCCCGTGCCTCTGATTAAACTATGCTATCTACGAGTGGCGAAGGCTGGCTCCCTTTCATAGGGAAGCCCCAGCCTGTATAATAGATAGGGATTTGGATGAGGGACTTCAAAAGGTAAGTGGTAAGTGAAGCCGATAGGAATGGAGTTATCAGAACCCCACACCTCTGATTAAACTATGCTATCTACGAGTGGCGAAGGCTGGCTCCCTTTCATAAGGAAGCCCCAGCCTGTATAATAGATAGGGATTTGGATGAGGGACTTCAAAAGGTAAGTGGTAAGTGAAGCCGATAGGAATGGAGTTATCAGAACCCCACACCTCTGATTAAACTATGCTATCTACGAGTGGCGAAGGCTGGCTCCCTTTCATAGGGAAGCCCCAGCCTGTATAATAGATAGGGATTTGGATGAGGGACTTCAAAAGGTAAGTGGTAAGTGAAGCCGATAGGAATGGAGTTATAGGAACCCCACGCCACTGCTATCTATCTACAGTCCTACAAGAATGAAAATTAGGGAAATATACAATAATATAATAAAGAGGAAAGGTATGTTTGTTTGCACCGAGTAGGCTCCCAAACTACTAGACCGATTTTGATCAACTTTTGCAGAGATATAGAGTAGACCACGGGAAGGACATAGGCTACTTTTTATTGCGGCAAAATGTACGGTTCCCGCAAGATTTCTTTTAGCGCGCACGAAGTTGCGGGCATCATATAGTCTTACATAAAACTAAGAGCCATTACTTTTTTATATCAAGATTCCGAAAAAATACTTAGGTTACTGTTTCTACAAACGTTTCAACATCCGTAGTTAAGTTGATCTTGAGTATACGAGTAAAAGCGTCATAAATATTATGTACACACTAAAAATACAGATACTATCTCAGACCAAATAAAAAACTGAAGACAGGGCTTTGTTAAACAAAAACGGAGGCCGGTTTTTATGTATTTAGTGTGCGTGCGCTACGCACTACATACCACAAGTGGCGTGGGGTTGCTGCAATTCCATTCCTATCGACTTCACTTACCACTTACCTTTTGAAGACCCTCATCCAAATCCCTACCTATTATACAGCCTAGGGCTTCCCTATGAAGGAGAACCAGCCTTCGCCACTGCCACCTACATACATTAAAACCACACAAGGTAAGGCGTAGTTTCGCTACGTGTGTGTGCGTGAAACTGTGTACGAACATGGCAACGCGTAGCTTAGACCGCCCTCAATGTGTGGCTCGCAGAACTATGTCTTTTTTATTTGGTCTGAGGATACTGCAAAAAAATCATGTACGTACACAATATACATATCTTTTTTTATCCGACATACCATAAAAATAATACTCCGTGATGCACGCACATATAGGCATGACATATAATTAATATTTAGCACCACAGCGACTACCTACTGCCCATGTAGTTATAATCGTCAGCCACACCTAAATGGGAACAGAATGCATACATCCACGCACCATAAGTTGTCAATTGTACACTCGCAGAATACAAAAGAGAATGACTTACAGTTATTTGATTGGAGATAATGATTTATTTTGGGTTAGTATGTTTCGGCTCCTGACTGTATAATATTGCGGGCGAGAGTTTCGAGCCTCGGGCGTTTCGGCGAGGGCGGCGCGTCGTTGTACCGTAACCCCGTAACCTAAGATTTGAGATTTTCTAGAGATAAGATAATATTGATCTTTGTCAGTAAACTAACGACTGTTACTACTAACCTTAATGACATGATTAATAATACTAGAGAGGTCGCCCTGTGGTCGAAATTTGCCCATAATCAATACTGATATTATAAAGAGACAAGGTTTGTTAGTATGTTTGTTTGCATCGAAACTACTTGGCCGATTTTGTTGAGATTTGACACGAATATAGAGTAGACCACGGGGAGGGACATAGGCTACTTTTTATCGCTGGAAAAGGTACTTTTCCCGGTGTACGATTCCCGCGAGATTTACTTTTGCGGGTTCAAAGTAGCGGGAAACATCTAGTAAGTAATATAAATTCTACGTGATAACGTCTTATAAATTGATGGAGCCGGCTGCACGCACGAAAAAACATGACTCATGCGGTACCTCCGTAACGCATGAGTCATGTTTTGCCGCAACCGCAATGCCGTTACCTCAGCTGGCCGCGCCTTAGGTATGTGAGCGGTGGGACGGAAAGGCGAGGGTGCTTGATGTTATTACTCAGTTCGGCGCCGGACTTCGCGGCGGCAACACGCCTACCTAAGGCGCGGCCAATTAGTTCCGCGCGCACTATAAACATGACGTTGTCACGTTCAACTATCGTCAGTAAACCGACTTTACAGACAACCGATTTTTTTTTAAGTTTCAAATTTCATACCCTTATCCATATAAAGAACCCCTTTCTTTTGCGACCTAGATAAAAAAAAAATGTGTATGTCGTGACAGATTGACAAACCTCAACGTGTAACAATATTGTATCTACCAAATGCACAACTGAGGTGGTGTGTGCTGTTATTTTTATTAATTTTATATATTTCTAAGCATTATTAAAAAAATATGTTCTCTGCACATCTAACACCGCATAAACTTTATTTACCGGCCTAATTTCATACTCATCCGTACGCACAATTCACGTAAAACTGTACTCAAAGTGTTTACATCACGAATTCTTATAATAATTATTATCTTACTCATAACAAGCAAAGCAAGCCGGTGCCTGAAATAAGTTCCTTTAAACTTATAAGTTTACACAAAAGAATGCGTGCACGGTGCAATGTTTGACCTATTTTTTTTTACATTGCAAACTTTCATTTACAAAACTTACCGATTTCTTGGTATAATTGATACCTAGAAATAAGTGTCTGGATATGTAACGTTTTTTATTTTCAAAATAATTTACATTGTCTGAATACCAGTGGCGAAGGATAGTTTCTCTTTCATAGATAGGACGAGGGTCTTCAAAAGGTAAGTGGTAAGTGAAGCCGATAGGAATGGAGTTATAGGAACCCCACGCCACTGCTGAATACCCATTTGGAAGAATCCAGATTCGAGAATCACTCAATCTACTCATTATAACGCTTTTATTAGTTTCACCTGTATGTTTGCTTGCTTGCTTGCTTGCTTGTTTGTAACCGACTCCTTTGGGCTCGATTTTGTCCTACTTTGAACGATCAGATGTAATTCAAACTTTACACACCTGTCAAAGACCGATGACAATGCAATAATTCGATTAAAATATCCGATTATCCTCATTAAATTCGCCAGGATTCATCAATTTCTTTCCGCATCTTTTGCATGAGAGTAAGAGAGATAGAACTAGTGCGCGAACTACGCATGCGTGCAGTTCCAGCCTTACTCTTTGGCAAATCGTACTAAAAAGCAAAAAAAAATTATAGTTTAAAAAAAACTAAAAAAACACACTTTTATAGAAAATCTAACTAAAAAATAAAAAATAAAATTTAATAAATTTGGATTAAGAATAGTGTAAATGAAAAATAAATGTTTATTATTGTAAAAAAGCGTGGGGTGCATAGTGTCAATAGTTATAAACATTTTATTGGCAGATATGAGAAGGATCTTCACTTTGATAATATCTTAAAAATCACTTTAAACGAAATCTGACCGTTTGAAGTGGATCAAAATCAAATCCACTGGAGTCGGTTACATACAAACAAACGTACAGGTGAAGACACTGCACCCTACGCTTATTTACAATAATCAACATTTATTTTTCATTACACTATTCTTAATCCAAATTTATTAAATTTTATTTTTTATTTTTGAGTTAGATTTTCTATAAAAGCGTGTTTTTTTAGTTTTTTTAAACTATAATTTTATTTTAAACTACTAATGTCGAGGCCCCCGTTGTCTTCGCGTTGGAGTAACTCGTCGCCACACTATATTCATTCGGTCAAGGCCATTAGGAAAATTATATTTATATCTTCAGCCGGTTTAGCCAGGAGCTGCATTTGGTTTGGGTGCGTCACGGTGTAACAATGGGGATGTTTACGCTATCGATTGTTCGGTGCAAACATGTGACGTAGATTAATATCTGGAATTGATGATGCGTCATTGCGATGATTACCAATGATTTAGGTTTTGAAACCTACTGACCAGTAACTTGATCTTCTAGTCGCGATAAATGGAATAGATTTATGTACGAGGTTGCTGAAAATTAACTAGGTACGGATATTTTGTCAAGCAGTGAGCGAGCTAAGGACGATAAATTATAGCTTAGAACACCCTCGATCATGTCAGCTTTAAAAAAAATCAATATCGGTTCATCCGTTTGGTAGCTACGTGCCCACGGACAGACAGACACACATACAGACGCGGCAAACTTGTAACACCCTTTTTTCTTCGGGGTTTAAAAATATAATCCTCGGACTTGTCCGAAAACTATAGCCGCAATATAGCTCACAGCATGAAAATGCAAGTACCTGGGTAACCGAGCTTTGCTCGGAGCTCTAGTAGATAAAAAAAAAAAAATATATATATATATATATATATATATATATATATATATATACCAGCTAATCTTGTATACAGGTATACCTATATAATATAAAGGTAGGTTAACGATGAAATTTAGTATGCAGGGAGTTGTGGGCTAGAAAAATCGATCTAGCTAGGTCTTATTCCTGGGAAACTGCGCATTTTTTTTCTAGCCCAAAACTCCCTGCATACTAAATTTCATCGTTAACCTACCTTTATATTATATAGGTATACCTGTATACAAGATTAGCTGGTTTAAAGTATAGGATGTAAATAACATTGTTAGGTACCTACTTATTTGAAAATTCGGCAAGTCTCTATAACGTTGTAAGGAATGTAAAGGAAATGATCATAGATGCAATCCTGTATTTAAATATCTATTAGTTCATCTCAGTGAAAGCCCTTAGCTTATGTTAGGATAATGGGACCAGATCGTTATCGGAGACCAGTGACCACCAATTAAACAATTATCTACCCACTGTGCCCACAACTTAACTATGTTAATCAAAGTAATAAGGGCTATGTTTGTGTAAGACAAATCTTAATTTAACATTATCAGCGGTAACCACTAAATAAACCACTAACGTTCGCACTGTATTGGTGCAAGACTAAAGTTTTACATTTTATAATAATTATTAAAAAAATAATGCCCTGAATCGGATCGGATCTATATTCGTGCGCAAGTGAAAGAGACAATTAGCGATGAGTCAATGTACGAAATTCTACGTGCTCCGCGACCGCACTTCATGATGCCACCGTTCCGATTCAGGGCATTTTCTTTTTAAATAATTTATCGACTTGAATTTATTTCTGGCATTTACTGACGCAGAATTAACGTAGGATATGAAATTTAACAATTGAAAGGGAAACGGAATAGTGAGGAATCTGTTGAATAAAGGATATCTATTTTCGTATTTCTTCACTCTAATTATAATTGCAATTGAGGATGAGGAAACGAGACAGTCCACAATAGTTCCCCGGAGCCCCGGGACAGTCGGATGTTTCCGGACCATTTACGGACCTACGACTTCGTTACCCCGGGATGTGTCATGGCTCATGTGACGTCACTACTTCCTACTTCCTACACGGATTTATACTAACAAAAATTAACAATTGTGGTAGGGAACCGTACATTTTGCTGCGATAAAAAGTAGCCTATGTGTAATATACTGGATTCCTCTCTAGCTACCCATATGTGTGTTTACATTACATCGCGTGCCAAAAAAATTACACTAGTCACAAGTGCCTAATAATCATAAGATAGGTGTACAAAATATTTAATGAAAATTAGGAAGGTTTTTAACTTTACTTAAAAACTAAGGCCAGTAATTCAAATATTGCTTAATTAAATCGTTATGTCTAGGCCGTAAATTATATTTCCCGAAGTACAGTAGGAAACGTATACTTTGACGTTCCTGTAAATTGTAAACTATTACTCACAAATAAAACTAATTGAAAGCAAACTCGTGCGCAACTTATAAATACCGACCCTCCTACAGCCCGGTAAACAATAACGAGGGGTATTGTTAGAAAGAGAGGCTATGTAGCTTTGTTTCGCTTTAATAATAATATTTAATATAAATCACAGATTTATATTAAACATTATTATTACACGTGGAGATTTATAGTAGTGCTTGAAGTCCATTGATAAAAGCATTAGGCATAACTTTATCAGAGTGTAATATATTACACGAAGATTTTTTTAAAGAAAAAAAAAATTATAAAACGTTTAAAAATATTTTCCCTCTCGAAAGCGGTTCGAAAGAATTAGTTGACGATGAGAGAATTCTAAATTCGAAATTCGAATGCAAGAGGAAACGGATGTGTCGTTGAGTTTTTAATAATGTCTTATATTCCGGTCGCGTCTACGATTGTGATTAAAAATAAAAAAATATATCTTTTCATCTTACCCGCGTAGGTCGTATATTGACCGCTAACTATATTTGCTTTTGATGTCTGTTTGTGTTAGTTTCTGTTTCTTGTTACAGTTTTACTATCAAAGTTCCGTCAGATCTTGGCAAATGTTTCTTAATTTGCAATTTCTCTCTTTATTAAAGCTTTTAACCTTTTTTTCACTTAAATAAAATGAAGGTTTTTTTCAATGTTTGATTTATTTCATAAAAGTAAAAGATAACTATTTTAGATTCCTCAAAAGTTAGAACTTCTCTAATATGTATTTCTAAGTATATCCACCTTATACTCGTTCTTATTAGTTATGACAGAAAATTACACCATCCGTTAAAGAGGAAACGACGCCATTTCCAAATGTCACACGCCAAAACTAATAACGGTAGTCACGAGATACCTACAGACAAAAACAACATCCTCCTTAAAGCCATCGGCGTAAAGATCAAATTTACTTACAAAAAATCGCGACTGCGCCCGCGCCTCTTGTAAAATTGCAGTATCATTTTTAGCGTCATAGATACTTGACACGTTTGACTTGCAGCTTTTTAATAGGTTTTTTGTGTATCGGTGTTCAGATGGTTAAGGAGGTATTTTTAATTTGCTGGGGGTAAATAGTAATAAGCAGCTAGCCAGCTACATCCTAAAAACTGAACGGAGTAAATGATAACGGCAAATTGTCAATGCTCATATGTACACATTAAGACACTATAATTGGACCACGAGTGAAAACTTAAAATATAATGAATGACGTTTGAGACATCAAATGTCACAATAAAATAAAATAAAATATTGAGGACAAAATATCTAATTGTAGCCATTTTAATCCGCGTGTAGTGGGTACATTTTCAGCGTTCTCTATTTTCTTTCAGCGTTCAATTGCGTCAAGAGTGCTCTACATGTTCTGAAATAAATTTATTTCCAGTATGTAGGACCTAATTAAGGTCGAACTTGTAATGTTTATCCAAATGTCACTAATTTAATGAAATTTCCTCTCATTTCATAAATATTTTATAGGTTAGCGTGGTACAGCTATCTGCTATTGTTTCTAATGGTGAGGGATGTTACAAAGCTGAGTCTATCAATCGTATCATCGACGTACGAGTAGGTCAGAGAAGCGCCGACATTTTAACGACTTCCCAGTTTGTATAGGAAGCCTTTATTACATCCTTGTTGACTATATAATGTTGATGATGATGATTATAGCATTAGCATTCCATTTAATTCTATTTAAAATTTAAAAAGTATGAATCCATTTAAAGTCTAGGTGATAACTAACAAGTAACATTACATTAACAACATTAAAGTACAGCGAAGCAATTATGTTGTCACTATAAAAACCCTTGATATAAACCCCCTCGAGCACCAAATACGAATACCTGAGTCTAGGGTTGGCAAAACTAAAGAGATAGACAGACCAAAGAGTCTTTTTCCAAGTTGCCATCGCTAATTGTATAAGTAAATGTATGGGATTTGACAAAAGCATCGCTTAGTTAGACGCTTATGTCAAATCCCATACAACTTCGTCGTCGTAAATAGCGAAGGCAACTTGGCTAAAGGCGCAGGCAGTTCAGCTGGACTGTTAGGCAAGAGCCGTCAGCCGAGCGGTACTATGTAAGGCGGCAAGATTATGACAAAAATGAATGATGTAAAACTGGGCGAATGATATTATAGTCTTTTGGCCATCTAACAAAAGTCTTATCTGACAAGCAACAAAAAAACCAGAAGCGTTACGGCAATATCTAAACGCCTGGATAGTTAGCTTCAGCTAGGGCTACCCTAGCTGAAGGCTACCCTAGGTGGAAACCCTAGCTGAAGCTAATAAATTGATCTCAAAATACATTATTTTAACACATTCACAACTTGCACTTTACCTGGGGCGTAACATACATATGTCTAGAATCTTCTAGAAATAAAACAAATCAAATTGAATCGTATTAATATTATTGAAGGTTTAAATTTGAACGCATTTATGACGTATGTAAAACTGTAGCGCGCTCTGTCTGCAAGTCGCTTGCGTATATTCGTACCTTATGTTTATTTTAAGATATTTTAAATAGATTTTTATTGGTTCTTCTCATTTTATGACTTAGGTTCGTAAAAAATAAGTCGCTCGTTGAACCTGGAGTTGAGAATATCTGACGGTTAATCATCATCAATCCGTTTTATGTTTGCAAGAAGTGCGCACCTCAATTCTTTTGGGATTGTAAGTTCAGGTGTAAGTAACTGTATTTTAGTAAACTGTGTTACAATGTTGTTTCTATGTTACATCCTGTAATAATGTAAAACTCAGTTATCGGGACAAGCCCACATAATAATAATAACAATATGTTCACATTCGTCCCACTACCAAATTTAAATGAACTCTTATCTTTGAAGATTCCTTGCTTATATTTAAGTTACAAATTATTATTATTGTCTCATGAAGTAATATAATACAGTATAAGAAAATTTGTAAATAAATTATTGTCTAAGATAATTTAAGTGTTATTAAAAATACAGTTTTATTGCACCAGTAAAAAAAGGAAAGAATATTATTTCGTATTAGTTTTCTCTATGTAATGATTGAGAAATAATTCTAAAACATTACATAGAGACAAAACGAATATGAAATATAAGATTGTTTCAAAGATAATTTTGCGTTATGGTTAACCTGTACCATGGACCAATAAAACTATTCCTCCATGCATGTAGTGTCAAAATATAACATCGAATAGCTGTTAAATCTAAAAAATATCTTTTTTGCATCACTTCTTTACCTCGAACATTTTAATATAAATAAAAACATAAACTATATTTGAACGTGCTGCACATGGCAACAACTTTATTACTCCCCGCTAATTTCATGTTACGTGCGGTTGTAAATGTCACCGATATTTTTGGCCGCGAGTGTATCAGTACAAATCACCATAACTTAGTAAGCACAGGGATTTGCCGTTTGTTTTTGTGACGAAATTACTTTCTACACAAACAAGTAACTCATGCGAATTAAAATTAGAGTGAGGAAAGAATCTCGGCAGACTTGTTATTTTAGTCTGTAGTCTGTACCTATTTAAATTACATACTTCACAGATGAAAATAATGCAAGGCTGTTTTGCGCTATTTATACAGTGCTTTATGCCGAACTTTTTTAAAAGAACATTGTTTTATTAAGGGTCGTCAATAATGATGACAAATAGTTAAAATTTCTCTAGCAAACGAAAATTGAACCGGGGAAGTGGCGGCAAATTAAAAAAATCTAAATGTGGTAACATTCTAATTCCTATGAAAAAAAATTAATTACCTCATGAGTTATTTGTTTTTAAATTAAATAGAAGGTACTAACATGATAAATAAAATGTGAAAAAAAAAATACTTTTTCAAGCAAAAACAACACATTTGGGATTTTGCCGGAAATGTCAATGTGCGACGTTGGTGTTTCTGTATTTCTTGCAAAATTTGTGTTAATTTCGTTCATAATGGTAGAATATTAACCATAAGATATTCGTTGACGTGCACAAGTGTGGGCAGTGGTACAACTACAAAAAGCGTGCTATTGTGTGTTCTCTCCAAAACTCCCTAGGAACTTTCAGTAAAGCTTCTACCACTTTAGTGAATCGACTGACTTGACTCATTGACTGACTATTTATTTGGACTTTGACTAGACTTAGGACTTGACGATTTAGAAACACGGCGTTGAAAACTTTAACGAAAGTTGTATTTCCCGCATTTTTTACTTGACACTGGCAAATGGTTTTAAGCCGAAAGCCATGTATTAGATTTAAAAAAGCAGTTTTGACAAATTTTTGGCCAGGTTCAACGTTTGCCAGATTCTGAGAAGTATTAAATAGCAATATTAATGTTTTGTAAAGGAACCGTGTTGCTGTCCTTAATAATTGAACCATGCTCGTCATGGGACCAAGTCCAATTACAATCCTTTTGTTTCAGAAGTGGTCCCGAATTTTTATGGTCATTCAGATTTGTGGCCCTTGAGTTACGACCAGAAACTGTGTCTCGCTTTGTTCTGTCGACATCGATGAAAACTTACACATTTTACATTGACTCATACAATATTTCATACACGCATACTGCAAAGAGTATATTGTATAATATAGTAGGTCGCTCGACACGAGGATTCATATTTCAATTAGTATGGCAATATAATTAGAATTTATTTTAGAATTCCGTGCATCAAAAGTTTTAACGCAAACGTGCTACATTGTTAGCTGAGAAAATTATTATTATTCAAAGAATTCAAAACTAAAGATAGGCTATGACGTTCATTTGACAGAACAAATCTTCATACAAGAAAACGTTACGCCATCTTGGTTTTCACCATACCTAAAATTTAAGCCATCTTGATTTCACCATACTTCCAATGTCAACATGGCACCAAAAACTTCAAAAGTTCCCATTTAAGTGGAGACAGTTTTTGCCTCAACATGCCTCGTCTATAATAATATATACGTCTATTATTATGGCAATTAAGATTATAAGTAACTCTGCATTAGCAAGAGAAATATATTGTTAAACTATAATATCTACAACCTATCTCAATATTTATTTTATATCAATACAATATACTGCAAGATACCCTGCCTGCGTCTTCGTTTGCGTAGAAATTGTGTCCACCTTCTTGTATTTTTATCTTTGGTATAAAATAAACCCGTTTGGTAATCTATACTATAAACTTACTACAGTATACCTGTTTATAAACTTACGGATTTAAATGTTTGGCACATCAGACACATTTTTGCAGACATCCTCAACAACTTTTGCGCCTTTAGGTATTATAAGTAAGAAACAAAGGATAAGAAGTAAGATAGGATATATCGAAATTATCGATATATTCTTGACGTTCTATATCGATACGTTGTCGTCACTATTTTGCAACACGTCGTCGTGTCACTTGACTGCACATGGTAAGCAGATGCAAACCTCGCCCAGACTCCAGAAAACCTTTCTCGATCTCTTTTTTGTCCCAAAAGCAAAGATTATGTGACCTCGTGAGAACTTTACTTGGTTTCGATTGTAATAAGTAAAAAACATTATATTAAGTATAACTTAACTGTAGTAGACTCAGATTATAGATGACTATTATAATATTTTCTACGTACGTACGTTTTTATATAATATATTAACTTTTTAAATTTTGTATGTGATGAATCAGCTGATAGTGTGAGGTCGATGGCCTTAACGGCGATTCGTTTCATTACTAGATATTTTATATATTTTTTTACTTTAAATTTCTTTTCTGCCTAAACGTCTTTACGTAAGCAGTAAGTCATATGCCCTTAGGTGGATGGTGGGTAGTAATAAAATAGCAGACTTATGTCATTGGAAAGGTATTTTTAATTTTGGTGCCTTATGCATCACTATGTCACTTAACGATGCTTTTGTCAAATCCCATACATTTTTGTAATTAGCGATGGCTAAAGGCTCACAATACCCATCCTCCTTTTCTAGAATAAATTTTACAAAACGTTTCATTATGTGTTAAGTAGAACCCGAAATTAAGGATCGAAAATAACAAGGATATTATCAAAAAGGACAATTTATAATATCAAGGCTATAATTTATACAGGGGTGGTCCTCTCAATTGTGTATCCCTGTGACAATAGGTTAATTGTTTAATTTAATTATTTGGGAGTGGGGACATTGAAGAAACAATGGGTGACTTTTTTATTTTCTGTTGAATTTCGATACATTGTTTTGGGAAACTAAGATATGCCATGGCAATAAGCAATTTAATTCAATTCAATTCAAAAAGTTTTATTTCCATATTTTAGGTTAATAATAACATTTACGGAATTTGATTATTATGTAATTTAATTTTGTTTGCAATTTAATATGATAATGTAATTTAAAATTGACAAAGCTTCAGCTAAACTCCGTCTTATTTTTTAATAATATTTTTAATGATTAAGTATTTTGTAATACGTTTTAAAATAAACACACAATCGGTAATACAGGATGCAAAGTAAAATATTTTGCATCCATCTAGCGACATCTAGCGCCAGAATTTTAAAATGATTGCATTTATTTTTACGCAGCAGGTAGATGGGTAGGTGACTTTACGGACATTAGACCAACGGTTTTTATACTTACGGACATTACGTCTTGTACAACTACGCAATTGCTTGTACGACTCTAAAAAAGCGTGTTATTATTTCCCATAAAATCTGCATAAACCAAGCGGGGGTTGGAGAGGGGGTAAATACACAGGGGAGAATCGTAAATCATATATAAATCATAAGCGCGGCAACGAGGTGTGTATGTAACGTAGCCCCTAATTTACTGTTGTATGGCTTTTTGATTGCTTGGATGAGGGCCAAATACATTCGGCGTGGGTGAGTTAAGGCGAGCGCACATAATATTGTAATTTCGTAATCGTGTAAACCAATAATATATAATCTGCTATTTCTCTGGGTAAAATAAAGTATAATGTGTATTCGTATTTTCTTTGCACTTGGCTAGGCAGGCTGTCGCGTGTGAAGATTTGCGTATTTGGCTGGTCTGCTACTTTGTGTTTTACTGCCTAAGAACCATTCGGCGTCCCTAAGGGCTAAAGCCTTGAACCTGTTGTATTCTCGTATATATTTTTTATTATTTAATTAATTATTACTAGATGTTACCCGCGACTCGAAGTGCGCGCGAAAAGAGATCCCGCGGTTCTACTTTATATCCGTAGTCTACTTTATATCTGAACCAAATTTCATGATGATCGGTTGAATAGTTTTTACGTGAAAGATAAACAAACAAACTCTCCTTCACATTTATTAGGAAGGATAATAAATAATAGCAATAAAACAGAAATATAAATATTTTTTACTATTTGGGGGTAGTTTTTAAAGTTAACAAACCACAACGGTCTTCGATTTCTTCTGACGACTTCTCCAGACATTTCGGCCGGCTTTAACTTTTCCATCAAGAGAAACATAATATTATTTGTATTTTTACATTTAATATCGTCCAGTAGGCGTTGACCCGAATCTTGAGTCGAATCATACGACGTCGAAAATACATACATACATAATCATCATTGCGCCTTTATTGCACAATTAAACAGCTTGTTGAAATGTGACGTGAAAAATATCGCAGCCACCTCCGTGCCGTGTTTACACGGATATCAAAGATTTTATTTTCTGGAGCATCACTATTATTTTGCATTTGATTTTGAAAAATAACGCCTATAATTATGTGCCATTTCAGTGTCTAGGTGGGGAGTTATAAAACAAATTTAGAAACTTTTTTATTACCGTCACTAAAACAACAATTTCACCGATTTGTAAAATCACAACAATTTATAGATGAAGCTTTGACAAATTAATGTTCTTTTTTTTCTTTTTCTGTTCCAGGTGACTCTTACACGGTATTACATGTGGGTACGAACGAAAGACTGCGGTTACTATGTGGTCCCAAACCAAAGACTGCCCTATGGTTCTTCAATTTAAAACCTATAGGAAATTCTTCGAGAAACCGAGTGTCACTCCAAAAACAATCGTAAGTACGCTTTGTTACAAAATAGAATTATCCATTAACCATCTACTTCCGAATAAGCCGACATTTATAAGAAGATTGTGAAACAGCGGGTTTTTAATGCCACATTAAGTGAATCGTACTATGAAACATCAACTTTTGAATAAGTTGCTCTTACGGTAACTACTAACTGTTCTATTTTGACAATTTTCAATAGAAATGCCTAAAATGGTACACATTATAAAAATTGCTTAATTGTCAATTAAGAGAATTATTAGAAGTTGCTGTAACTTCTGCAAAAGTTGATGTTTCATAGGATGATGCACTTGATGTGGCCATTTTAGATCTGGGCAATTAATATTTAACCACCTAAACATAAGCATAATCCAGGTAGGTACACGGTTTCAGTTACGTGAAATTTTCGTTTTACGCCAACAATAGCTACTGTAGATTAAGTATGCTGAATCCTAATAAAAATAGAAGGCTCACTCTTGCCCATAATATTGAAAGCTTGGTGTAGCTTGGTCAATATTATTGTTGTTTTGAGCACTAAGTCATGTGTTAGTGGCGGCGTAACACGCGAGTCTATTCCAGGAACACCATTAATCATATTGATGAATTGGAATTCATATTTCATTTCTATTCCAGTGGAATTTTAATAAGTCCATTGAATAGATTTAGTCGATGAAACAGAATCAACATCTGCAAATACCTACTTGGCGTTTTCTTAACGCGTTGCGATTTCGTTGGTTTTGTTTCTCAGCGTAGCGTTTATTGAAATAAGATTCATTTTTTTTACCAAACAATTTTACCTCACATGTTAAGGAACGTACCCATACTCCATACATAGATGTGACCACTTTTTACCCATTTTCACCCCCCTCCTCCTACACAGTGACCACCCGTATTATATTCCGAAACCTCCTTTTCACGTAGTAATGGCTGTTGCGCGAGATTTTTCTAGAAGATGTTGACTACGTGATAAATTCCTAAATCCCCTCTCCACACCCGGTAACCCAGCGTAGTACTTTGAATAACCCCCTTCCATCCCTAAACAGGTCACGTAGTACACTACAACAAAACCGAATTCTCAAACGTTTTATAAAGCTTAGGACTCTTCACGGCCTCAAAGAAACATTGCTTCGGCGAGTTAGTTAGGTTACTTGAGACCCAATGAGGGTTTGGGGATTTTGAGGACTAGGAACACATTTTTTAAATAATAATAAAATATCTTTATTGGAAAATTAAAAACATAATGCAGTACCCGCCAAACTGCGTGACAGTTGTGTGCGCTACACGGGCAAAACCACACGAGTCACAATTAGTGTTGCGGGTGTCCAGGGGCGGCGGTAATGGTAACATCAGGCGATCCATCTGCTCGTCTCCTGGTTCATTTCATTAAGAAAATCCTGGCATAATTAGGCTTTTGAGAATTTAGTCTGTAGGCTTAACTTTTAGGGCGTATTTGTTTTAACCATAACATTGTTTCAGGTTAAAAATAAGGGCATTTCGTGCTAAGGACGCTGGCGTATACAAATGTACAAACGACGAGGGCAAGGTCATGAGTATCACTATCAGGCACAAGCCGGAACAGGTGGCCGATAATATTGACGGTAGGAAATTCTTAATTATTAACCTCCATAGTTTTAATGTTCTTCTAGAAAAGAGCTCTAAGGAACAGCACAATTTCTCAGCAATTTTCTCGCGCACTGACCGATCTCTAGAAGGAGAGAATCGAGGGGGTTTCTGAATGGAAATTCTATCATTGTTACAAAATTCCCGTTCAGAAACGATGAATGTCGCACAGCGTGCTCCGCAGTGCGTTAGTTATTTTGATATCGTATTAATCGACGTCTTTACGGCCGATGCAGATGTCTAAACATGTCATGTTACTAAAATGCGAAATATTAATTTCTTATATCAACGTGATTTGTTTATCCTTGCCAAGATTAAAATGGCCAACAAATGGCCAAATCAAATGTGTTACATATTTAAAATTTTGATTGACATAACGTATTTCGGTTAAAGATCGCGTCTTATGCCCGGTTCCTGAGGTTTCTTGTCGGTAGTTTATCCATTTAATAGCGCTTTTCATAAATTTCATTGGTTGACGCAAACTAAGCGCTAATGAATATATTTAAAAACTACTACAAAAAAAAACTCAAAAAACCGGGCATTAGAGCGATGTGTATACTGTATAATTACAGCTTTCAATAAGATTATTTTTTTAATAACGGCAGTTTCAAATTTGAATTTTATTAAACACCTACCCAGTCAATTTTCTTCTTTCTTCTATCTCCCTTAAAATAATATTTCTTCTCCTCTCAATTAATTAAGATATGGTTAAAATAATATTTTTCTTGCAGAATATCAGTCGGATGACATCCAAAGGCTCCCAGAACCTTCGCAGTATGTATTTGACAACTACTCCATCGAAGAGGACGTTGATGAAAAAGAACATTTAAGTTATGGCTACTTGAATTTATCGCAACCAAAATTCGCGCCAAAATTCAAGCATCCGGCAAGAATGGCGAAAATGGAAACAGTGCCGACAGGAACTTCTTTTACTTTCAAATGCGCTGCTGAAGGTAATTTAAAAAGAGTACATAGTACATAAACACGGCTTTCAGAATGCGTTCTGGACATTTCTCATTCTCATCTCCCTTTGCATGTTCAATGCGTAAGACCAACTCTCCAAATTGCGAAATATGTATGTAACCAAGTTTAGGATCTATTTCACATACCAATGGAATCTGACCGCGACGCTCCTAATAACAAAACTTGGCTTAAATTTACTAGATAAAGGTGCGTGCTTTTCACGGTTTATGGTAGCAGCCAAAGTCACTTGTAGACAATATGTTTTACTCATTGTATAGTCAACGTAGATAAGACTTGATGTAAGAGTTGAGTTTGTGAAAAAAGATCCTTTAGTAAATAAAATAAACAAAAAAAAAGTTCTGAAAGATAAACTGAAACAAAACGAAAATTTAACTCGCTATATTACCTGCTATCTATCTACAAGCGTTATACCCATAATAATAGCTCATCACACTGATTTCGGTGACGGTGGCCGTTTTCATTGAAACCAAGGTTAAACCAATCCAACGCAGGAGTACACGAGCACTCTCTCTTCCTTTACTCTCATAGTTCAGTGGGACGGAGGACCGACACGACTGGCGAGAGATCAGGTGCAGGACTGACTTTCTACATGCCCATTCGACGCATGGATCACCTTTATTGTCAGACAATCAGCCTGCATTGTCCTAACCAAACATGGGAACAACATTTTTTGTTTCAACGCGGGGATCGAACTCACGACCTTCGCCAAGTCGAGAACAAGTATATAAACCACTGTTATCGAGCCGTAATAATTATTAACTATAGAATGCGCAACTCGTTTGGTTAACTCGTTTTATAACTGATTCGAAATTCCAATTTTCATTCATTATCATCACATCTGGAACAAAGAATGACTTACAGTATCCGTACAGTTTTAAACATAATGTCCGCTACTAACTATGAGCAATCCCCATGCACGAGGGGTACAAAAATAACCAACGATCATAAACATTTACAGGTAATCCAACGCCCAACATTACTTGGTATAAAAATAACGCACCAATAACGAGAAGGATCCCGCCAAGTTACGGAAAATGGTGGATGATGCTTGACAATGTGACGAAAGGCGATGATGCGAATTACACGTGTCAAGTATGCAATGAGTTATCCTGTGTGGAGCACACATACTCCCTACAAGTAGATAAAAGTAAGTTAAGAAAGACCTGGAATACTAAGGCCAAATTCGCAGATCTGGTTTAAATTAATCCTGGGTTAAATATATTGTTATATTTCTCGTTCTTCCTATTTATGAAAGAGGCATGATATTATAAACCAGGGTTAACTTTAACCCAGGTCTGCGCAAGTGGGCCTTAGAGAAATATTTGGAAGTAAGTGAAGTTAACACCATCATAATACTATTATAAATGTGAAAGTTTGTGAGGATGGATGGATGTTTGTTACTCTATACCAAAAAAACCACTGAACGGAGTTTGATGAAATTTGGTATGGTAGTTTAGTAAGTAGTTTGTGTTCTGGATTAACATTTAGGCTACTTTTAAACCCAAAAAAGTATAGTGTACTTGGTAAAGTGTAGTGTGGGATGCTGTATTTACGCGGGAGGAGCCGCAGGTAAAAGCTAGTTAAATTATATGTTTTCTTGTTTATTTTTCTCATATTAGCGATGTTTTAGGTTATATTCAAGATATACTAAAACGACCACTTCCAGAGAGTTTGGCGCAACTGGCTGCATTTGATAATAATAAGCTTGAAGAGAACGTTACAGATACGAAAAGGTACAAAGAAAACGAAGCCAAAGATGATGATTTAGACGAGAAAAATGAAAAGGAACACCTAAATTATGGTCATGTTGATAACACACAGTCAAAATATGCCCCGAGATTCAAACATCCGTCCAAAATGTATGGTATGGAGATCAAACCAGCTGGCAGTACGATTAGATTGAAATGTGCGGCTGAAGGTAATTAAATAAGATTTAATGCTGGGGCCAAACTATTAGTCAGATTCGTTATATTTTGTATATTGCCTATTTAACCGTCTTAATTAAACTATACCTTGGCTTATCGCGAAGATTCAATACAAAAATAAATTAATCTAAATTTCCATTTTCGCCTTATTAATGCTCAATCTATTTACAGGAAACCCAATGCCAAATATAACGTGGTACAAAAATAACGGTACGCCAATATCGAGGAATTATTTCAAGCCATCGTACGGAAAATGGTCGATCTCACTCGACGAACTGACTAAGACCGATAATGGGAATTACACATGCAAAGTGTGTAATGAGCTGGGGTGTATAGAGCACACGTACACACTCCAGATACAAGGTAATTGGACTGATGATCTATACTTGAAATTGGGGTCGATTATTATGTCTAAATTTAAATCTAAGGATTTTTAGTGTTATGACTCGAACTCATTTGTTTTTCTGAATTAGAGGTAAAATCAACTCCTGGATTCATTATTTCTTTTAATTTTTCAAACGTAGATTTCCAAGATTTGTCAAACGTCGAAATCCTTCCAAAAGTATGGTAACTTAGAGTTTCCAACTGAATAAAAAAATCAATAATAAATAATCACGTATTTTAAAATTTTAAAACCTTAGTCGCTATGAAAATTTATTCTAGAGCGTTACCCATCAAAGCCGTACATAAAAGAAGGATACCCGAGGAACATAACTGTGCTTGTTAATGACACAATACAGTTGTCTTGTCCGCCTCTGTCGGACTTAGAGCCACATGTGTACTGGGTTAGACCAGCCAACTACTCGTTGAAAGACGCAGAAGTCGGTCCAAGCGACGCACCGATTCCTGTGGGAGACGTCATAGAGGTCTATATTTTGAATTTAGGTGATGGGATACTCATGGAAAATGTCATAACTCATAGTGAACTTTCATTTAGGTGGTGGGATTTCCATAGGATATGCTACAAATATCCTATTCTTGAATCTAGTATGTAAAACTTTGGTTGCGGGATTATGAAACATCATATCTACGGTTTATTTGTATGATTCACGTGTTCCATTAATAACATTGCAAAAATCACACCTACGTGCTATTGTTCGTATCAAATCTACATATTGGTGGAGGAATTCGGTGGTGGCTATAGCATATAACTAAATAGTTACTTGGCAATATTAAAGAATAATTATGACCAATTTAAATAACATTACGAGCAGTAAATGCTTTAAAGTTATTACTGCTACGCTGATTGGAATTGGCAAGTTGACAAAATGTTATCACGTGTTATATCTCAGTGAAATTAAGATATGTACCAGATGCGCAATACCCATTAGGCATAACTTTCAACATTAATGTCTTTAAAATTAATAAAAATTGAATCGAAGACATCGATTCCTAATTGAGGTGTTCTGCGTAAACATGCTTCAAATCTTTCGTCGTAAACTAACGAAAATACGTTTGTTCGTAGAGCGTCTTTACGCGAAGCCTGTGTTAACTCAAGCCGCCGTCAATCAGACCAAACTGGTCGGGGAAACAGCTAAATTCAACTGCGAATTCCTCTCCGATCTCCATCCATCTGTTTTCTGGATGTATTTCACGAAATACGAGTACGTTTACAATGAGACGGTCACGGACGCCTTCGGACGTCGTCTGAAGGAGACCGTTGTTTACAAAGACGATAATAAAATTGTTACGGTGAGGGTATAGTCACTAACGCATGGACTTTTGCATGATCTATTGCATGTTTTATGTTTTCTTGTTGCTCTTTTGTTTGATTATCTAATAATAATTAATATTAAAATACATAAACCAGTTTGAATAGGGGATGAACGTGGATTACGTGTAAGGAATTATAAGTACTTATCTAGTTTTTACGCCCGCCTGCTATACATTATGTGCCTGTAACAATTCATTTAAAATCCTTATGAGTATCTTCTGTAATTGTCGGAATAGTTTTAAGCATGCAACGTCTTTACCATTTATACGAGCTTCTTTAGAGCTTTTAAAATCTCTTCAATCTTTCATTTACTGTCAGCTTACGGAGTTTCCTTGCTTATTGTTTTTTCTTACAAGTGATTCAGAGGAAAACCTCGTTCTACGAAATAAAGAGAGATATTTTAAAGTCTATCACAATATATTTACGTATTTTATTTATTAACAGAGTGAAAACCCAGATGACAAGCCAGAGCAACTGACGATATATAACGTAACCAAAGACGATGAGGGGTGGTATGTTTGTGTGGCACTCAACTCATTGGGTAATACTACGGCAAAAGGATATTTAACGGTTCTAGATTGTAAGTATTGTTGGTGTTATTGCACCAATATCTATGACATAATATTTGTCTACTTCTAGACTTAGTTAATTTTCTTTGCCTATATCGCTGTTTTCTTATTAAAAAATTCTAATTGTTGTGTAATTTTTACAGCATTACCAATAACTGAAGCGCTAGATCATGGAAAACCAGCATTATTGATAAACATAGTGACAGCGGTGTTAGGAGCTATGTTTTTCGTAGCGGCCATCATAGTAGTGATGATATTCAAGAAGTTAAAGAGAGAGAAGATTAAGAAGCAGCTGGCAATTGAGACGGCGAGGGCGGTGATAGTGACGCACTGGACGAAGAAGGTTACGGTTGAGAAACCACAGATGAACGGATCGCCGAATGCTACTGGAGAATGCTTGGTAAGTCTGCCATATATTTTTACTAAGTTATTGCCCGCTTTTTATTCATATAAACTTTTAAGTGCCATAATTTCTGACAAAGTTTTAAACCCTGTTGAACCCTTAAGGAGTGAATATTGGAAAATCTTTGGTTAACATCTGTTAGAATCTGCTCAGGTATTAATTGTCTTTGTGCCATACTTCAGTGCAATCCGTTTAGTGATTTTAAGTGTCCTGATAGATCAGTATATACTTAGTTATTTTTTACAGTTGATGCCAGTCGTAAAGATCGAAAAACAGAAGTTGTCCCAAGTCCAGAGCAACACTTGCGATTCTATGATGATGTCTGAATACGAACTCCCTGTGGACATAGATTGGGAGGTACCCAGAGAGTCACTTGCACTTGGCAAGATTCTGGGTGAAGGAGAGTTTGGAAAAGTGGTCAAAGCGGATTGCGTCGGGATTTTGAAGCCGGGTGTACAGGCTGTTGTTGCTGTTAAAATGTTAAAAGGTACGAACTGATGAATTAATTTTTTATTGTCATTGTATATCCATTAGGTACTTGATAACTCTTTATAAATATAGCGTAATTTCATCTGTTTCTCGGAAAAGAAGTCCAATTTTACTGCTATCTTTCTTGTTTTTTTATAAGTTAAATCTATACAACATTACCTTTACTATCCAGATCAAACAAACTGCATAATCAGGTAAATAAATAAAAGAGGCATCCCCCAAAACTAAATTAAGTTTAGAACTGTTTTAATTTCTAAATTATTTGACCACGCAGTCAACGTATTAACAATTAAAACTCATCCTCAAAAACACGATCTTTTTCAGAGGGTCACACAGACGCGGAGATGATGGCCCTGGTCTCCGAGATGGAAATGATGAAGATGATCGGCAAGCACGTCAACATCATCAACCTGCTGGGCTGCTGCACGCAGGATGGTCCGCTGTATGTTATTGTGGAGTACGCGCCTAACGGGAACCTGAGGGAGTTCCTGAGGAATCGTCGGCCGGGGAATAGGTGATATATAGTTTCATATAATAGTATTGTTTACTGCTTATTTATTACATTCTATCCTTCTAGAAACGTCATCTACGTTTTTTATCCGACTACGGCGCAGTAAAAAGGAAGGGTAATGCTTTTCGCAGTCTATGTATGTTTTTATGAATTTATGTTTGTTCCACCGTAGCGCCTAAACTACTAATCTGATTTTACCGAATGAGGCATCAATATATTCATAATAATAGCCCGGGTAACATAGGCTATGTAATTTACGTAGTTGGGTTATAATTTTTAACTTGGAACAATAACTGCTGTGACTGCACTTATTAGTTCTATCATCATTTTTATCGACGTCATCGTCGGCTACTTTCATTCCCGTGAAGTAATATTAATCTATTTAATTGGCTACTCTACCGTGTGGGTTGGAAGGCTTAATGTGTTTTTGTTTATACTTGGATTACTAACCTAAATCATTCCGTTTTCGTTTATAGGTATGAATCTCCTACGGAAGATCTGAAGGATAAGAAGACGTTGACACAGAAAGACTTGGTGTCCTTCTCATATCAGGTCGCGAGAGGAATGGAATATTTAGCGTCAAGAAGGGTAAGTTCCTAAAAATATTATAATATTATCATTGCCTCACAGAATAGCGGCGTGTATCTGTTTCACATTTCCATAGTTTGAAGTTGTTCTCGGGCTGGAACCCTTCAGTTCAACAACAGCAGGGCGATTTAACTCTTAGGTATACTCTAAAGAGCCCTTACAATCTTTTTCCTTCCAAAAAGAACTGTCCGAGGACTGAATTTTTCGCTTTGCCGGTATTTACTAGTTAAAACTTATGGCCGAATACTGAAACGCTAATCAAAATTAAGAGCCCTCCTGTTCACGGGCTGTCGCTGTCTCCGCTAGCCGAAACGACAAGGATAGCATGTGACTTGAGCGTGACTTAATTCAACTATCGTTCCAGTATTCGGTACCTTCCGTATACCTTCCTAACCACCCCCTAAACAATTCCAGTGTATACACCGAGACCTAGCAGCGCGCAATGTGCTCGTATCAGACGACTGCGTCCTCAAGATAGCTGACTTCGGGTTGGCCAAGGACGTCCACAGCAACGACTACTACCGGAAGAAGACCGAGGGCAGACTGCCCGTGCGGTGGATGGCCCCAGAGTCGCTGTACCATAAAGTGTTCACTACGCAGACTGACGTGTGAGTATCGTCTCCTTACCACACAGTACTAAGAGGATATCCTACTTCTAGTAAAAATGTGAGTCTGTGAGGATGGTTGGATGTTTGTGGCTCTTTCCTGCAACACCAAATTATTATTATTATTATTACGGCTGTAAAAAAATACATTTAAATCATATTTAATATTATACAATAGAACAGTAGAATAAACGTATTGGCCACGCCACAGTATTGCGGAGTCCTGTTTTGCTCGAAAAAAAAACAGATTCTTTTCTTAGCTCCGCTTTTAAAGCGGATTTCATTGGTCCGTAACATTGCCATAATTAATCTAACGCAATGCTAAATATTCGCAACATTAATATAGATAATAGATCCGCGTCAGCTTCAGTAGCTTCGTCATTTCGGAGACCTCACGCTACACAAGCGCCCGTAGCGGCGAATCCATACGCGATAGCTCTCATTATAAATGCGAAAGTTTGTACCATACAAACTTGTGTGTTTTATATTCTTTCACGCAAAATTTTAATGAAAAAAAAAAATAATGACAGGCACACAGATAGTTTGTGACATAGGCGCATAGCTGTTGACGTTAAGCAAGGACTATAATATGCTGAATCCGGCAGGCCCGAGAAAGTAAACAGCACTAATAAGCAATAATGTGTCAACCCTCTAGGTCGCCATTTTGAGAAATCGTGTCTAATTAAATTTATTATAAAGAGAATTTCAACTAGGTAGGTATGCGTCAAACGTTTTTATCAGTTTTTAGTACTAAAATGATTTAATTCACTTATTTCGAAAATTATAGCTAATCGCCTGAGAAAGCGATTAGTATCAATATCTTGATTTTAGTAATTTTGTGGGTTAAGTTGACACAGTATTGTTTATCAGCGTCCAAATAATAGAACTCGGCGCCAATACAATAGAGTTGGAAATCGAAGTGTCGAATGTCGAGCTGTCTTTACTACTTATAACTTATGGCCGAATACTGAAACGCTAATCAAAATTAATAGCCATGTCATAGCATACATTGCCATCTGAGTCGTCACTTGTGTGTTCGATTTTCAGCTCTATTGTATTAGCACCGAGTTCTATATTCAATGCTCTGAATTTTCCCCGGCCTATCGGATTCCGGACAATATTATAGTCCCAGCCTTAGGTAGTTTCTATGCCGGAAAATATACTGTTCTAGCGGAATAGACAGATTTCCGTTGTGACTGAAAAGAATCATATTAAATTAATACATTATATTAGGTACCCAATACCCATTACAATCACAATAACAAGACAATTATAATATTCGTGCGTGCAAAAGGTGCAGGAACCGTACCTTTTTGCCGCGATAAAAAGTAGCCTATTTCCTTTCCCGTGGTCTACTCTACATCGGAGCCAAATTTCATCAAAATCGGTCTAGTAGTTTCGGAGCGTATTCAATGCAAAGAAACAAACATACAAACAAATCTCTCATCTTTATAATAAAAGGATAGATAAGCTAAATGGTTATAAAAGCAGACATAATAATGCACTGCAGCTAATAACCCGTATCCTACTCAATGAATTTACCGGACAACAGACAGTGGACCGGGCCAGCGATTGTCCCACGAGAACATCGTTATTGGAATATTTTGTGATTGATGAAAGGAAGTTTGTGCATTTGTGGCACCAAATTATAAGTACGGTATTACGTTACGTTACGTTACGGTATTAGAAGGTACTTATATTACCCTGTAATAAATTATATTACCCTGGTCTTCATTCATAGTTTCAAATTACGGCGCAACTACATATTTTTTTATTATAAACTACATTGTAATTACTTATTTTTCATAAATAAATTTCAGTTTGTCAAGCTAGACAGTTGAAATTTTTACTAAAGTATTTCTCAAATGCTGCTTATAGCTTACCCTTACTGAGAGCATTGTGAAGAGCCGCGCCGATATGATATCCCAGGACGTTGTACACCTTTTTCATAAAATATTTTTAATATAATATTTCAGGTGGTCGTTTGGCGTGCTGCTGTGGGAAATCATGACGCTGGGCGGCACACCGTACCCGACTGTGCCCGGCCAGTACATGTATCAGCACCTCAGCGCCGGCCACCGCATGGAGAAGCCGCCCTGCTGCAGCCTGGAGATGTAAGTCACAATATGGTTTAAAGTTTCAACTATAGATGGCGTTAAATTTATACCCGCCGTATATAAATGATGATTTTTGTAATTCACAAAATTAGGTAAGAGCTCTGTCAACCAGATCAATACCACGGCCTCACAAAAAACCGGCGTGAAATAATACTTGCGTTGTTGTGTTTTGCCAGGCTCAAGGGGTTTAGGGGATTTTAAGGACCGCAAGCGCTCAATGCGAGGGTGTTGAGCGCTTGCTTTTTTTTCAACTATTTTAGGGTTAATGATTATAATTGTGTTTACCCGTTTAACAGGTAACCGTTCAAACCTTTTTTCTGTGTTATGAATAATGAAAGAACTGGATTGGCCACAGTAACTCATTTAACTGAAAATATTATATACTAATTATAAAATATCGTTTTAAATAATATAAGGAACCAATAAAAAAATATAATAAGGTAAGAGTAAAAATTTAAACCAAATCATTTCAGATATATGTTAATGCGAGAATGCTGGTCATTCTCACCCGGCGACAGACCTTCCTTCACCGAGCTGGTGGAAGACCTGGACAAGATCCTCACAGTCACAGCCAACCAGGAATACCTGGATCTAGGTCTCCCACAGCTGGACACACCCCCGTCCAGCTACGACGGATCTGGTGATGAGAGTGACAGTGAATTTCCGTTTATAAAATGAAATAAAGAAGCTGAAAGCAGTGTTCGATCAGTAAAAATTACATTTGAACTAATTAAGTTGTTAAAGTTGCGGTGATAAAAAACAAAGTTCAGTGAACCAACTATAGATGGCGTTAAACTCATATTCGAAAGTTCAACACCGAGAATTATTGTATTATTTAGAAAAAAATAATAAGTGTTCCAATTGGTAGGTATTGTTTTTTATTTTATTTTAGATAAAGTAGGTTTACGTTTGAGAATGACTAGAATAACGTTAAAATTGAAACTGTTTCCTATTTTTATATTTAAGCACACTTTTAAAGTTCATAATATTTTTATGATAAGGGTAATATTAATAACTTACCTAATATGTAAAATGTTCAGACCTGAAATTATACTCATTTTTTAAATTGAATAGAGGCAGTAATTGTTTTTATTGAAAAACACATTTTTATTTTAATAAATAGACAATTTAATAGAACAAAATATTTTCCCACCTTGATTAAATGAAAGCTGAATGCGTTGGCAGGAGAGAGAAATAGTAAATTATTAAAATAGTATTTAATGTTATATTATTTTATATATATTTTTAGGATAAGATTAAAAATGCATAATTTTTGTATCTGTATAATCATTATGATTGATGTAAACACTAGAGTATTGCTAGTTGCCACCCTGAAAAGTTCTACAGTTGCTGGTACATATTTTATCCCGAAACGCATATAGGTTTATAGTTATACCTACCTAGGGGTAGCCACACATCTATTTGGCAGTTTGGTTCCTTAAAAAATTGCCTGTTAAAATATCAAGGTAAACAATTATGACATATTTTTTGTATATACATAAACATTAAAAAATGTATTGATATCCAAGATTTCACGCATCACAAATCACAATGCATTAATTGAATTTTGTACATATTATATACTTATTTATAATAATTTAGTATTAAAACTGTTTTTTTAGACAATATACAAAATGTAAATAGTAATGTAGCACCAAAGTTCATAATATTCTGTGTAAGTATTATTAAATAGTATCATATTTTATGTTGTCTAAACAGATTACTATAGTTGAAATAAAATTGTAGAGCATCATCATGACAGTTTGCATGCATTTTTTATTATACCTAAGTAAATTTTGAAATCATAATTAACATCTCGAGTAAATCTGTTTCTGATAGAGGTAATAATATTGATAATTGTTTTACAGCTAACTAATTTGTATGATTAATTTCTTTATTGTAATAACAAACATTAAAGTCTGGTGGCATAAGAAAGTAATTTTATTTGTGACAAAAATGCTTTTGTTAAAAACTTATTTAAAAAAATAATACTTTTAGAGTTAATTAATGTCAAAATTTATGCTGTCGGACAAAAGGCTGTTCATTTAATTATTTTATTCAGTATTCTAGTCCTAATTTCTGTAGCTGTCGATATCAACATTTCGTAGGTACCTTTGCATTTTACCACCAAAACTATTTTCATTTTTATTGTACTTAACTAATTTTAAGACTCAATTTTTGTGTGACTGTAGTCGATATGCTTTTTTGTAAATATCTTGAATATTATGAAATTTTATAATTGGAAATTTAGTGAATGAATGTGCCTTATAGATCTTGTATAGTAAATATTTGTAGAAATCTTTTGGGAGATTATAATATCCTATATTTATAAAAATTCAAAAATCTAGAATTGGATAGTGAATTTTTTGTTGTCTTTTATCTGGCAACACCATTGTCATATTTTAGGAAAATATTTTACTGACAAAGGTAACTCGCGTTTAAAATATGAAAATTGATGTATTCAAGTCATAATAATATTTTGTTTGTATATTTGAATGTAATAAATGTTTAATGTTTTATGGAATGCTGGCAAATCGAATAAAAGACTAGAGGCCAGAATTCAACATGTATTTTTATTTTTTATACCTTATAGTTGCCTACCAATCTTTACCTATCACCCATAATTTATTCTATATCCTAAACAGTATAATAAAAAAAAACTGTTAATCCGGTTTCTTAAACTCAAGATAGGTATACAAAATGTGATTTAACTTAAAAACTAAAACGCTCTTCTCTGCCTTTTGTATATCAGTTACTCAAGAAGTTAGCCGGTAAGAAGTACTTACTAGTAATAGTACTCGGAGCCAAACTATAAGAGTTCGTCAATGTAAAATACTAATGCCATCTGTACGCAAATTAAAAGTATTTCTACTAGGGACAAAGAACCAAGTAGGAGGTCGTCAATGTAGCTACAAAAATAACGCCATCTGTACACCAATTATAATTATTTTATACAATTTTATTTTAAATTTAATAATATAATTCTTATTTGCGTAGGTATCTATTGTGTAAATATTATAAATTAATTAACTTTTATTTGGTTATGTGCCCCTAGTACCTTTTATCGGTTATTTGAGTAACGAGCTGATAATTTTAGATACAAAACCAAACGTCATCTATTACTTCTAGTTGCGTACAGATGGCGTCAGCATACACTGGCTCTTATTTGTGTCTGTGTCCCTAGTACTTTTTATCGGCAATCATCGTGCACTTCACGCTATGATGTCGCTTATTAGAGCTGCGTACAGATGGCGTTAGCATACATTGTAGCAGCTCTTGTTTATTTCTGTGTCCCTAGTACCTTTTACCGGCGGCGTCGTGAATAACGACCACACACTAGATGTCGCTTATTAGACAACATTACCAAGTGATTAAAGACAAGTTTTTTTGTTTTAACCCGCAATTTTTATTAAAATACTTTTTTTGTTCATTTGTTTTTCGGTGTTTTTTTTTGGGTTTCGGTGTCACGGTGTTAAACATACCTACAAGTTTTATAAACCATTAAAAGGGAATGCAATAAAAATATATTTATTACTCATGCTTTATTTTTATTTTTTTCATATTTTGTCATTGGTTTATATATCGTCATACAAAAATTGTTCTTAGAATAATTGTCAAAATAAATCACATTTATCGTCATTAATACTTACATTTAAAAGTAATCACAAAAATAATAAAATCTATAACATTTGTAACTTTAAGGGCCCGTTTCACTACTGTACTGATAAGTGTCAGAAAGCTTTTTTGTATGTTTTGTCTCTGTCGGTCCATATAGTAAGCAGCGACAAAACTTCAGAATAAGCTATCCAACACACAAGATTATGAACAGGCCCTAAGCAAAATAACTAACAGTAAATTTTACTAACAAAAATAATATGATATAGATTAAAACAAAGCTGTAATATAACTAGCAAATATAATTTTATTATAAGATTACTTTAGAACTGACAATTTCAAGCAATATTACATTAAACTTTATGCTCCAGGAAATATGATTAATTTGTATAAAAATAAAGACTATTCAAAATCTTCGAAACAATAATTTGAGACTTGAAGATTACAATTTTTATTGAGGATTTTATGCAAATAAACACCAGTTTCTTAATGCTTGGTGAAACGAGAACAGCTAAGTATATCCCCAACCTACATAATATAATTAATCGTCACAATATTATATCAATTATCAACCTAGTCTACCATAGATTCGAACATAATACTTTGTATATTTGGTTTGTACACTTCGGTCCATGAATCTTTATTAGTTTTATTAGTGTTAGATTGTGTTTAATCTCTGAAATTCTGAAATCTCATATTACGCTACATACTTATTATGATAGAATTACAACTTTCAAATATATTTTTTTACATTAAGATGAAGTGTACATTGTTATAAACAATCGATTCTCTAGTTTTGGTGACTATCTTAAAACAATAGACTTAATTACTTTTCATTAGTTTACACAATAACAAAATATTGTTTTAGGGTCAGTTCACACAGAGACGCGACGCGACGACGGTTATAGATGCTGTAATAATAATTATGATCAAATGCAGCGCTGCGTCTCGCAACGCCGAGCGCAATTTCGATTTTGTATCGCTATTAAAAGGTGGTAGTCGGGTCGCGTCTCGATGTGACTGAACCTAAGTGTAAAATATCACGTCTGTCAGGACCTTAACGCACTGACGGATCATCAAAGCACATCAATAACGTATGGACTAGACATCTCAAGTGGAGTCAGATAATATGCTCTATTTGCAATATGATAAGAGTTTGTTTGAATGCTTGCTAACTAAATGGCCCTTTACATTAGTTTTAATGTATTTACACTGAGAATTTTTCAATTTGACAAGCTGACCAAAACCACAAAAAGACTGACAAAAATAATATATAATGGATAACGAAAATAATAATTTAACGCTTAAAAGTCTGTACTATAAAAATATGATATGAGCCATTTAAATAATTTTGTCAAATGAATACAAGTTTTGTAGAAATCGGGTATATCATATTTTGTCGACATTATTATGCAAGAGCCTTTATACTTTTTCTTGACACACAAAAACGTAGAAAAATAGCTAAACTTCAAGCACTTCACAAGTGAATAATAACAAGTTCAGAAATCTCTCTTAAATTGTCGTTGATACAGTTCATCTTGTAATATATTTAACAACACTACTACAGTTATAGTATAATATATCTTTGGATTTTTGTACATATTTTAATAAACGACCCAAAGATGCTAAATAATCCAATAATAGCAATTATTTTTGTCACGCACTTCATTTCTTGTCATATTAGGTATATATAATGAAATTACAATAAAACAGATAAAATACAACATAAAAATAAAATGGTCTAGCGTTAACAACGAGCAATTCCATTGCATGAAGCTAAAAATAAAATTAACCTAAAAATCACATTGCAGCTTGTAAGGGCTCCTGAAGTAGATATTGATCCCATTTTGAATAGGAACTGAATTAACTTTAAAACAACACTTTAGGTTACACTGGTTTTCTAACAAGTCCAAAAAATATTCGAATCCAAAACTGCTGCCCAATGCTTCCGTTTTCGCCGAATTCTCAAGGTCAATGAATGGAAATCACATATTGACACAACGCAGCTTCTTGTCTGGTATTCTGGAGGCGTACGCGTAGCTGGGACTTGCTTTGGCTTCAGGCTGCTTGTTTTCCTCAGGAGGTTCGGCCTCACCCATCAGAGAGCGCCAGCATATCCTCATTTCAGCTGCCAACTTCTTAACCAGCCGCTCTAATGAGAACAAATGCTCATCCAAAGCTTCAGGAACCTCGTCCCTCATGAAATCAGCTAATCTGAGTAAATATTCAGCATTGGAGCCGGAGGAACCTGAACATTCTAGAATCTGCTTGGCTATATCTGGCAATGGCGCTGCTCCGAGCCAATGCTTGTTCTCTGGCAAGGCTATGTATAGGAGTGCGTTTCTTTTATCAGCCTGATTTCTACTACTGCTCGGTTGAAAGAAATCTGGGCGGGGATGGAAGTTGACTGAATATATTTTGTATCCTCCCAATTTACATTCTCTTGTGGACAGGTACGGTAATGCAGCTTTGTTTTCTGCTGAGATCAAAAACGCCTTTCCCCATGTAATTCCCTGTAAAATGATAAAGTATTTCGTTAATATGAGACAGCACATTTCTTCAGACAGGACATTTCTTGAGAACAGAAAGTATTTAGGGCAGATTGAATCATGTTGTAATTAGGTACTTTAACAAAATTCTTACATTATAGTTTGCTGCAATGTTCTGTAACTATGGTTACGGACGAGTAAAGAAATGCTGCAATTGGAAACGGTAAACAAATTTCCATTTCTGCACCATTGGCTTCAAAATTTTCGTTATTTGTGTGACGGATGAATTGGACAATATCGCCATCCATTGTTTAATTCAACGGCAAATTATCACGAAACGTGCCTGAGATTGAGAAATAACGTTTACGAAATAAGGTATATAACAAAAAGTAATGAGGTACAAAAACCTTTTAAAACAAAACACTCAGAAAGAAGATGTCGCCATCATGTTCAAGCCATCCCCCGAAAAATGTTTATAGGCCGAAAATACTACCATTTATTTGTTAATGTAGCAATAAATGTATGAAGACTTTCTTATCGGACATATTTTGTAATACTCGGAAAATAAGTCGTGTCAGAAGGTAAGGCAGAATATTAAATTGTGAAGAATAACATCTTACAAATGATGTAACATTAACCACTCGATGTCAAAGCTAAGCTGAGAAGTAGTATTTTAAATACTAAGTAGATTTGTTTCGTAATACACGAGGTTTGCATAGTCATAAAGTTGCAGGAATTATGCAAAATAAGTCACATTAAAATTATGTATAGTGATTAGTGCCTTAATATATCGAAAGCCCACATTAAAACCATAATGCATTCAGAGAAATGGTAAATAGGTCACATAATATCAACAAGATACTATTATGATCAGACAAAATAAAAATATAAATATCAAGACACAATGGATAAGGTTATCTTTTAATTGCTGCTTGAAGACATTTCAAGTGAACGAGGACAATCTTTACCAGGGATTAAATTTTGCAATTATAATTTATGAAAAACTTAGTAAGTACATAATATGAACTTTTTATTAATTAATTATAGTAAATATTGGCACTAATAACAAAATAATAAAGAAAAACATCATGACGTCTGACTGTCTTTTATCAGAACTGCAACAAGGTGCAATGACGTTTTGGGAAGTACCCACATCATCATCAAGTAGGAATAAATTGGTCATTCCCAATACAAATGATGATTTTTTGAACACAGATTAAAGATAAACATTAAACTAAAATATTAAGATCATCTTAGATATTATTTATTTGTTACGAATTATGATAGACGCACTTCATCGTTAAGTGTTGGCGACAGTCTGCAGCTGGGCGGATGGAGGCCTCCTATAATCAGTTTTCTCATAAACCTTAAAAATCTACCAACTTTGTTGGCCTAATGGAAGAGACAAATTTTAAATTTGTTTACTCATTTTAATTGTAAACTGAATTTTATCATGTACGAATAACTAATTAGAGCACTTGCGAATTATGAAATTGGTCACATCTGTTTATTTTGTAGTAAAAATACTAGCAAAATAAAATCAGAGAACTAAAAAAAGTAAATACAGCATGCGGCGCGCAAGCCCCGCCCTACTGCATACCGCACTGGTGTCGGTGACAGTGTCGCTAGTTCAATAATTTATTCCCATCTCAAAAAGTATCCAACTCACTTCAAAAAATGGAAATAATTAAGCGAAGCGGGATTTATGATTAAAAAAAATACCAAACCCCATTTAAATAGAATACAGTCATGATGATGCGGATGAATGAATCAGCTACATCGTAAATCCGCAAGAAAATATTAAACACATTTAAAAATTGACTTGAAGTAAGATAATCGAAAATGTTCTTCTTTCAGCAATTAGGATGCAACAGAAAAAGCTCAAGAGAATAAGCCGTATATTACTCTCGTAAACATTACTTTATCTTTCACTTTGTTGGCCTGAATCACCACACGACCTCTGGAAACAAGGCCAATACTGATTACTAAGGTTAATAAAGGGTGTTTTTTAGAGGTATAGAACTTTGAAATGGAATAAAATAAAGATGATTTTTTTAAATTGACATGAAATTCGAATATCTGTATTAGAAATATACTCTTCTGGCATTATAATTTAAATATGACTTCTGGCATATGACAGTCACGGCTGGCTCGGATGTAGTCTAATCTGGAGGTCCAGTTTTCGATGAAATTTTCCAGCATTTGTGGCCGTATTTCGGCAATAACGCGGCGAATGTGGTTCTCCAAGTGGTCAATCGTTTCGGGCATCGGCGTAGACTAGCGACTTCACATATCCGCACAGAAAATAGTCAAGCGGCGTTAAATCCACGATCTTGGAGGCCAATTCACGGGTCCGAAACGTGAAACTACGCGGTTACCAATTATTTCCTTCAATAAATCAATTGTGGCACGAGCTGTGTGACATGTTGCGCCGTCTTGTTGAAACTACAGCTCCTGCACATCATGGTTGTTCAATTGATGAACGAAAAAGTCAGTAATCATGTCTCTACAGCGGTCACCATTGACTGTAACGTTCTGGCCAGCATTGTTTTTAAAGAAGTACGAACCAATTACTCCACCAGCCCATAAAGCACACCAAACTGTTTATCTGGATGTAACGGTGTCTCAACATACACTTGAGGATTATCATCGTTTTGTTTATTGACGTATCCATTCAACCAAAAGTGAGCTTCATAGCTAAACAAAATTCGCTTATGAAAATCGGGATCAACGGCAATCTTGTTTTTGGCCCATTCACCGAATCTACGCCTTGCTAGGTGATCGTGTGGCTTCAATTCTTGCACGAGTTGGATTTTCTAAGCACGCAAACCAAGATCTTTTAGTAAAATCTTCCATAAAGTGGATGGACACATATCCAATTCCTGAGCACGATGGCGGATAGACTGATTCGGGTCTTCCTATACGCTACGCTCTACGCTTCTTCTGTGCGTACTGTACGTCTCTGTGTATTATCATTTAGAGTAAACGTGGTGCGAAAACGTTCCATAGTTAATCGAATTAATTGTTCTGATGGACGATTATGTTGACCGTAAAATGGACGTAGTGCGAGATACGTATTTCGAACAGAACCATGATTTTGAGATTTGGAAGCGTTGTTACTTGTCAGTCTATTCATGTTTAACTGGCGGCCATTTTGTCAGCTGTCAAGTGATTTATGTTTAGTTTGGTTTGACATTTAAAAAATAGTGTTGCCAGCTTAAAGTTCTATACCTCTAAAAAACACAAAAGTTTAGAAGAACACAAAAGTTTAGAATACAAAAGTAGAAGCTAGTAAAAAGGAAAGTCCTTTATCTATAGAACTTTCACAAAGGCCGAGTACCTACCAACTTTTAGGATGTCGTACGGAATGTCATACGGATAAGGAATTTTTAATGTCATACGGAAAATTAATCTGAAGATTAAACCAAGGATTGTACTTTCTTTACTTTCACATTTCATGCTGCGTTCCATTTAGCTTTATTATTGCTACATAATATACTTATTCAATTCATAATCCACGCATCGGCCTTCAAAAATACTTATTTCCATACGCGAATTAACATTGTGTTGATTTATTTTTAACTAAATAGCACTTGTGTTCTACATCGTTAAATGCGCCAGAGTAATCTGGTTCATAATTCGCAATATTTTCCGCAACCATCTTTTATGAATTTCACAATTTTAAATCGTCTGATCCTACACTGTATTTCCACTAGTTTAAATAAAAATATGTATACGATCATTAATTTATACATCGCTAACAAAATCTCTTTCTTGTTTTAATTCATAAGATTTTTTTTAAGGTCTATCACCCGTTGGGCAAGAACGAATAAACTCTTATAGGGCCCTAATGAAAAGGTTTTACTTTATTGGGAGCAAAACCTCAATTCTCGTAATTAACTTACACTTTCATTTCACTTTTATTGAATAGTCTTATATCATAAACAGATTTTTGGAGTTTGGACCAATCAAAACGGGTTTGACGTTTTTGAGAATACCATTTTGCCGTTTTAACATATCTGGATCGTAGCTGTATTATTGCAGAATTTAATTAGCAGAATCGACCTGATCCTGATCCAAAATTGTGGTTACCAACTGTTACATTCAACTCTAATGATGATCTTTTTGAATTTGAACTTTGTATCGATTCGACTTTTGTGTTTGGATTAATAAAAAATTGATATCATCTACAGATGTAGATTCAGTCGAGCACAACATGAGCGCGTGATAGATTATAAAATGAAATTGTTACGATTAATATTATTTATGTTGTTGAGTAATGACTTAAGATATGAGAGCAAATGACCTAGCTGTCATATGGTAATATTATGAGGTTGCCCTATAACCTTCAATATCAGAATCAACTTATATATGTTCTATGGGCTATGATCTTATCAAATACATAACAATAATATTATGTAGATTTATATCAATTTGTACATCAACTGCCAAATTCCTTTTTCACTGTCATCAGCGCTACTTTCAAATTTTACTTGTCTTCTTAAAATAATTTAGATTAAGTAGTTATTTTCTTTTTTCTTTCGCATTTTTATTTACCTTCATCTTTTGTATTTTTATTTACCTGCTCCAATTTTTTTTGTCTTTACTTCTTTGTCTCGTTTTTGGCGTAATATATTTCGGATAATCTGTAGAAGCCATTAGGCTGTGACAACAATATGATCCGGAATCCGGAGGGCCCGGGAAAATTCAGATCACTGAAAATAGAACTCTGCGCATATACAATAGAGTTGAAAATCGATGTGTCGAATGTCAAGTAGTCATATTTGACATTGACATTTGACTCAACGCTCGTGTGTTCGGTTTTCAACTCTTGTATTAGCGCAGAGTTCTATTTTCAGTGCTGGGAATTTTACCCGGCATTACGGATTACGGATAATATAATCCCAGCCTTAGATTACTACGAGACTGATCTAGATAAATCCAATTATATTGCATACAATGTATTCGACACCGTCTCATACAACATACAATGTCATAGTAAGATGACATCTCAAGTATTTGATAAAGATAATTTTCTCCATGGTTTTATCTTATCTTCATATCAAATCTAAATATTTCATGATAAAAGTCTGCTACTATCCCGAAAGCTGGGAAATTTTTACCACATTAAGGGCCTGTTTCACAATCGCCTAATAAGTGACAAATAGCTTATCCGGAAGTTTCGTCTCTGTCGCTCAGTATAAAGTAAGTAGCAACAAAACTTCCGGTAATCTTATTCGTCACTTATGAGACGATTGTGAAACTGGCCCTAGAATTTATAAATCAAAACATATTAGGTAGTTTCAATATAATTATTATGAGATAATTTCGACTGCCATTTGTACAATATTTAAATGGATCTATAATTATTATTAGATTGAAACAACAACATGAATAATAAGACATAAGAAATAATTAAACAATTTTAGTCTAAATTTTCATCAATTCATTTTAGAAAGACTAGATTATTAATAATAATAGCTCCCCACACCGATTTCGGTGAAGGTGGCCGGTTTAATTGAAACCAAGCCAGCTATGCAGGAGTTATTTTATAGTGCCCAAGTGTGTGCGCAGTGCACAAGAGCACTCTCTCTTCCTTTACTCTCATAACCCAGTGTGACGGATAACCGACACGACTGGTGAGATATCAGGCGCAGGTCCGACTTTTCACATGCCCATCCGACGCATGGATCATCTTTCTTGTCAGACAATCAGGTGATCAGCCTGCATTGTCCTAACCAAACTTGGAAACAACATTTTTTGTTGTTCCAATGCGAGAATCGAACCCACGACCTCAGAGTCGAGAGCCAAGCTCTAAACCACTGGACTACGAAGGCTGTTATTAATAAAGTACACAACAACAAAATAAGGTAAATGAAAAAGAAATAGATCAGCATTCTGAAGCTTATAACAGTAAGTAAGTAAACAGTCTGACTTCTGGATGATGTGATGATAACACACATACATCTTTAGTCATTGAAAACAAATAAAATGTTTTTATTCAACAGTAAAATTACACAAAGCATAGTTTAATATTATCTCTCAGGGCGATAACCTGTTGTCCACCACTGTTAGTCACCATTAATCTTTCAAAACTATTACATTTTTTTTATTATTACAACTAGAGTAAGCAAATAATCGGTCCTCAAAAGAAGTATTTATTACTTTTCTGTTCATGATATTCTAAATTTACCTACCTACTCATATACATAATTAATTAAACTTTCAGCTTTCTATTTTTATGGCACCTTTATTAACTCATTTGTAATAAATAAATAAAAAAAGGAATAGTCTGTGGCACGCCATCTCGATTTTTGTACCCGAGCATCCCTAAACAGTTTTATTAATATGTAAGAGTTCGTAAATCATTCGATACAATAAACCTTGAGATTTCATATCGAATATGGTTAACTTTGGGCAAAGAACCGATGAAATGCTTTAATAGATTTGTAGTCAAATGTCTCTCCGCGAACCAAACCCACAAATAATTTTCATCACAAATAAGCGGTTGAGGGCTGCTATTCGCGTAACATGAGGAGTCAATTGATGATAAATTATTATAATATTACGATCACATATGAAACTGAATTTCTAAAGTAGAATCCTTAAAAAGATGTGAAATGTAGGGGAAGAAAACTTTTCTTTTTATTCAAATGACACTGAAATTCAGCAGTGAATTGGCTGAAATTTAATTTAGATAAGGAATCCGTAACTATTTAAAAATTATGAAGGAAACTAGTAAAATACAGTCGATATTTCTAGTAATCAATACTTCTTCGAATATGTAACCAGCTGCTTGATTCCACTATAAAATATCTGGTAACATAATATTATATTCGAAGATCTTATGCTGTCGTATGACGCGTTACCGTACAAGACACGTGTATGGATAGTGAGATAAGTTTACTACAGCTGTTCTAGATTAAGTTAGAAAAGTCTGGTACGTGTATGGATAGTGAGATAAGTTTACTACAGCTGTTCTAGATTAAGTTACAAAAGTCTAGTGTATTATGAGTCGTGTATGCCGTGAGGGCTGCGCAGGCCGCAGACTCCTTTGGCCACAGACATTTCACTATTGCACGTGTATGCCGTGAGGGCTGCGCAGGCCGCAGACTGCCTTGGTCACAGAAATTTCATCCTTGAGATCAGACAAAATGTCCTGTATTAGTGGTTTCCGCAGTGAATGCTAGTTATGAGTTCCATGGACTCATGAGAAGCGTACTAAAAATCTTACAAGAACTACATAAATAATAGAACAAAAGGCTGTCTTCAAAAGACGAGTCAGATGGCTCAGAGAAATTATTTACAGACGAGCAACAGTACCACAGTACACAGTAACAGTCTATGAAACACCAACTATTGAAATTTTATAGTTGATATTTCATAGCAGGTACGATTAGTTGTGGTAATGTGGACATTTTAGACCTGTTGCTTGCTGTCCGATGTAGTATTTTAGTCATTATACATTATTGAACATTACTTTACGAAGTCTTTAATTACCAATTACTTGCGGTCTCTTTTGTCATTCGGTTCGGGTAACAAGTCCGTTTGTTAATAAAAACTCAATTTAAGTGGGTAATTAGGGACTCATTGAAATAATTAAGGAAATATCGAATTAGGTCGTCGATTTCTGAATGTAACTTTGTTCAGAAGACTCCGGAAAGCCGAATTTAAGGTCGTGGAAAATCACAAGGGAGTTTGATACACCGAAATATTTTTCTGTATCTGTATCATTATCGACTTCTAATGCCTACTGGGTTGTGAGAGGCGTAAGTATTCAACGTAAAGAGAATATTGGATAAGGCCGTAATGCCATGTTAGCCTACTGCAGGGTTTGGAGACTTTATATGCCTTAGAAGATTGTTGGTGTTCTTACACGTGCTTCTTCAGCGGCGTTTTCTTTCGCCGTTTAAGCTTCCGTATGATAAATAACTCATTTGTAAATGTCTAGCGAAATCGAACTTGCTTATTCTCTTCTATTACTGCACCACAGATTTCGTTGACTTTACTGGGATTATAGACTAGATAAGCTACATTTAAACCACAAACCTTGACGTCGGATTTAATAAGACTAATGAGTTGCAAATTTTACCTGACAGATTATTTATAAGATAATGATATGCATATTATTTAGCAAAAACTAGATAATTGCCTATAACTAATTACGGACCAATCTATACAGATAAATAAAATTGAAGTGCCCGTTTGTAATTTCTAACTAAAAGCTTTTCACTTGATGAACACGAAAGTATATACGGTATTAACAATAAAAATATATTTTTTTAATTTGCCTGTACGTCTCTCTGTCCTTTGTTTTTTTCCGGATAATCTCTGGAACGACTAGACCGTTTTTCACGGGACTGGCAGATAGTTGATGTTATAAGGCGTAACTTAGGGTACTTTTTACCCTCATCATTATCATCAAAAATGTTTAACGCCCAACAAAGTGGGCACGGGTAGTGAATAAACTAATAAACTCCACTTATTTGGCGAGAATTGTCGATAGTAAAAGTTCCCGATAGTAGTAAAGTAGTAGGAACTAATAGAAGAACCGGATAAGCTTAAAAACACTGAGAGTTCGATAATATAGTTGTTTTATTATTGAGGCGACAAATTGAGCAGCAAATATCACGGTAACAACAATTTTTACAAATTTTTCCGAGTCCACTTTTGTGTGTGTCACAGAACAAATGAATAAATCAGGTGTGTATTTTCTTGGGACAAGAAAATGACATGGAAGTATTAATAAACTCGAAGCCGTAAGCAGCTATATGCCTCGCAAAACATCAATGGCAAAAACCCATAAGATAGAAAGTGAAAGCAAATCCATGTCTATTGTCTTTTTCTAAGGTTGTCACGCCTTTGGAGTTCTTTTGGAGTCCATTTTTACGACGTTGGAATTACGACTTTATGGCACTCATTAAAATGTTAGCATGTGGGATAAGGAAATATATACGTTTCTTCTCTTACTAAAATGGGTCTCTGTGCTATAGATATATTACTCTTAAGGCCTCCACAGACGAGAGGCCGATCGTTTCAGTTAGAACTGACGTCAGTTCGGCCTGAATGGATTCGAATACACACACGGCAAAATCGCATCAGTACGTTTTGGTTTGCCGCGAGCTACGGTCGTGTTTAATAATTGTGTAATAATTAAACATCGCGAAAACTCTACGCTTCTACACGATACATGCCCGCACGACCGCGGCTCTGGCAAGAACTGAAGCGATTTGTCCACACATGGTCCGTTCAGTCCATCCGTACAGTCCAGAATTAATGTTGCCAACTTAGTTGTTTAAAACAACAAAGTTTTACTACTAAATTAAGTATTTTATTCACTCCTTAGTAGGAATTTAGTTGTTAGTAGTGTTTTAGTAGGAAAAAGCCAGACAGTAATCATATGGAAAATGGTCTAGGTTTGGCACAAAAAAAATACACCTTATCATAATAATACATTCGTCCGTAATTCGCTTAAAACTACCCGTTTAATTACTATATACGTAATATTTCCTAGGGCCACTTGCGCCAATTCGAGTTAACAAAATAAACCCAAAGTTAAACCCTAGTCTGGAGTTAAGTTGACATTTCGTCTTGCACCACCGAGAGTTCAGAGTTAACCCAGAGTTAAAAATTAAAATTTTTAACCCTACCTTTTTGGGTTAATTTCGTATCAAAACAAATAGCATTGATAGAAAGTTGATTTTTGAGGTTATATTGTAGTTATATTATTATAATTTGTTGTTGAAAAACGATAAATGAAATTAATATTATGTTTTCTGATGATGAAGATATCGTCAAATTTTATGCTTCGGATTTGTTTAATAGAAGGGTACAAAATCGCACTGATCCCTTTAACTTCCTCCGAGATAAAAGTTTCCATAGAAGATTCCGTCTGGAGAAAAATAGTGTAATTAATGTTCTTGTTGGACAAAATAAAGGATAAATAAGAATACGCAAATGAAAATAATAAGTAAGTTATCACCGTCTATGTATGTAATAACTTACTACCTATTCGTGTCCATATGGACTTCATTCATTAAGATTTACCGACTTGATTTATAAAATTAGGCCCCCTCAACCTATTTTTCATCTCCATTTTTACTTATAAATTGAGTTTTATATATATATACAAAATTATTGTTTTGATGATAAATTTTCGATGTCAGCTTCTAATTGACATTGACGTATTTATTATGAAACAAAAAGGAATGTCATTGTCATAATAAAATAATGAGATATTCATATGCGACTGACTGTAGTGCAAAAGAGACAAATACACATGTCACTTCCACTCAATCATGTCGTGTTATACTCGTTTTAAATAGCACACGCAATGTTGCCAGTACTAAATGAACTAACGCAAGACAAAAAAGAGTTAAATATTTAAAGCTGTAACCCTGAGTTAACAAACTCGGAGTTATCGAAAATTAACCTACTTTTTGGTGCAAGTATATTTTAATTTAACGGTAAAATTTATAATAAAATTCAATATAATATTTTTTTAATGTAACAAAACCTAAAATGCCGTGGTTATTTGGGGGCTTTACGGATTTTTAAGTTTAGTAGCTTTTAAGTGTTTAGTTTTCAGTATTATTTTAGTAGTTTTTAGCAGAAATCGACGCGAGTTTAGTAGTTTATGGGACCGGACCGGGCCCCTTAGGCCCCATATACGGTCCGGTTTTCCTTCAGTTCGGCCTGAACGGATGCAAAATCGTATTGTCTGTGTGCAATTTCGAGATCGCATCAGTCGGCCGGATGGACTGAAGCGATTCGTTCCAGTGTTGACAGCTCTGTTTTTGCAAAACTACTAAACTGGCGCCGATTTCTACTAAAAGAATACTGAAAACGATCAAAAAAAGCTAGTCAACTAAGATAGACCTAAAGGCCCCAAAAAACCGCCTTTTAACTTTTGTTGTATTAAAATTTTAGTATTTATTGAATTATAATAAAAAATTTACCGTTAAATTAAAATATACTAGGAAATATTACCCATATAGTAATTAATCGGGTACTTTTAAGCAAATTACGGACGAATGCTACGATGTATTTTTATGATAAGGTGTCAATTTTTTTTGTTTTTTTTTGTGCATAACCTAGGCCATTTTGCATATTATGATTGATTACTGTCTGGCTCTTTCCTACTAAACACTACTAATAACTAAAATACTTAATTTATTAGTAAAACTTTGTAAAATAACTAAGTTGGCAACATTAATTCTGGACTGAACGGACCATGTGACAAATAGCTCCAGTTCTCGCCAGAGCCGCGGCCGTGCGGGCGTGTATCGTTGTACAAGCGTAGTGAGTTTACAATTAATAACACGACCGTAGCTCGCGGCAAACCGGCCCATTTACTCCCAACAAAATCGAGAATCGAATCAGTTCGATCTCAATAGCTTTTGATACTCCCGACACCTACACTGGCGCACGATCGTGCGGTGGCTCAATTTGTAACTAACCTGGATCGAGGAGTTCGTTAGATCGTAACTTTTAGTACTCCCGACGAAACCAATCGACTGAGAATCGAATGGCAGGACCGAAAACGAACGTCAAATTACATGATAGCTAAAGAGGTCTCATTTACAGAAACGAGTTTGCTTGTTTTAGTGTATTTATACTAAATTACGTGAATTTCACTGTAGTATTGCAGCATTATTTAATGTCGTTGAAGGAGCTAATAGAAAACGCGTTCGGGAAATGCAAAATTTACGACGATTCACCAATTTAAACACATTAGCAATGGACATGGATTGTAAGGAATTTCGATGCAATTATCGCCTTAAAAATGATTTATTTGACGAATGAGTCGCAGATTTAACTGCTCATAAAATAAATAAAAATATGACTTTGACATTTGACAGAATGTCAAAGATTATAAACAGGAATTAGGAAACTATTATTTACTGTTACAGTTTTTTTAGAAAAATAACCTTTAAAAACCTAACATTGCATGAGATTGAGGCTGATTCATTTGAATAAACGTACCCAAAATGTTATTTAAAGTAAAAAATATATAATTTTTCCATATTTTTATTAATCTTCGCCGTAGACTACGGTACTCAGATGTAACTTGTTTACACTGTGGACGTGACGCCAGCAACCGGGTACAGCTAGCGACGCTGATAAGACACGATCTCAACGCGATCTCCGTTTCGATTCGATTTTGTTCGCATCAGGATCGAAACTGAATCAAAATCGACATCGGATCAGACTCGTAAATCGAAATCGTATCAGTTTCGGGAGTAAGGCCCCAGAACGAACTGATACGATTTTTCCGTGTGTGTGCTCGAATCCGTTCAGACCGAAATGACGTCAGTTGGGTCGGGTGCGATTTTTTTCCGTGTATCTGCTCGAATCCGTTCAGGCCGTGACGTGACCGAACTGACGTCAGTTCTAACTGAAACGATCGGCCTCTCGTGTGTATATTTTGACACAAGTCTTTGGGGACAGAAGTGTTGCCAGCATAATGTATATTGTATATATACCTATTATTTAAGGTGGCGAGTCGCCACAGTGTCATAAAAGTTTATTGTAGGACTCACCTCTTTGTCTTCTATTAACGTAGCAACGCGCCCCGGCTGGAACAAAACAGATAAAATTATATAAAATGTAACAGTACATCACCCGGGTGGTCGCCCGACGAGAGATGTGAGTGAAGAGTTATCTCGGCTTTGTCGTGTGACTTTTGCGCACATCTCTCGTTCTTCGTCTATCTATAGATACTATTAGAAATGTTAGTTTGTGAAGATGCATAGATGGATGGATGGATGGATGTTTGTGTCTCTATCACGCAAAACCCACTAGAACACCACCACCAGGTCCTAGAATAAAACATAGGTTACATTTTATCCCGGTAAAGTACAGTGTTCCGAAGGGATACTGTATTTACGCGGTGGAGCCGCGGACAAAAGTTAGTAGGTGATATAACGCTAAAGAAGCTGTACTGGTTAATTTAAGACAATGGAGTAGGTATTAACAAATACATATACAAATATTTTGGGATATGTGTTACAACTATAGTCTATTGTAACTATGTACCCATGATTCACTGCATTCTTAAAGCGAATATAGTTGAATTTCGAAGTGTCGAGTTTCGAGATAAATGACGTTGACATTAGTCTCGACACCTGTGTGTTCGATTTTAAGCTCTATTGTATTTGAGCAGAGTTCTATTTTTGAAATTTCCCCGGCCTTACGGATTCCGGGCAAATTAGTCCCAGCCTTAGCTATGAAAAACAACTTCGCAACTCGTATTTGGTTAAAAATTAAAACCTAACCCTTTTTTTTTGTTACGTCATACATTCGATAAATAATAGGATATCCTAAAATAAAGCATAACAGGTTAGTCACTCACAAAATTTGCAATTTAAAACTATTTCTATCCGTATCACGCGTAAATACCATGTCATGTGTTTCGAGTCTATAGACAAACACCAAAAATAGCAACGCGCAGGGCGAGGTAAAAAAAGATTTCACACTGGCTGTTATCAACATTGCACATATATTTTTCCATTATAGTCTTATTCGGACAACAGCTGACATGAAACATTCAAATTAATTAATAACTTTAATGAATATCGAGCGGCTGATTTAAATAAACACACCGGCATATTTAGCGGAACACAAAAAAAAAGGTCCATAATTAAAAAAATATGGTTTTATTTTAAAATCTACTTACTACACTTCTTTTGTTATTTAAAGTTTCATTTGTTTTACTTAAAATGAGATCACATTAAGAACAGATTTTGCGAGTGAAGGCTATTTGTGAAAAATGGTACATTTTTGAAATTTTCATGTAACCGGGAAAAGTGAAAAATAATATTAAAATAACAATTAATTAAATTAGAAAAATGGTGATTAATATCGCGTATTTCCTCCACGTGCTCTTATTAAAGTTTCTACCCGTCTAGGCATACTGAGAATGATGTTATCGATGGTCTCCTGGGATAGTCTCCGCCATTCCTCAAATACGGCGATTCGCAGTTCACCCACGTTGGCAGGAGCTGGAATTCTGGACTTAACTTTTCTTTTCAGCAAGTCCCAAACGTGCTCTATTGGGTTCATATCCGGTGATCTCGCCGGCCACTCCATAACAGTGATATTCATATCATTAAGATAAGCTTGAGTTACCCGAGCGGTATGCGGCCGAGCATTATCCTGAATAAAAACAAAATCGTCACCGATATATGGGGCAAACGGTACGACATTTTCTTATAAAACTTCTCTGATATAGCGGTCTGCAGTCAGACTCCCTCTGTCAATCACTACCAAGTCATTGCGAGCTCCCAAACAAATGCCCGCCAATACCATTATTGATCCACCACCGTATGCAACTGTAGTTTCAAAATTTGTCTGAATGTGTCGTTCTCCTTTGCGTCAGCATATTCTTTGCCTGCCGTCAATTTGATTTAAGAGAATTCTGCACTCATCACTAAACAATACTTTACTCCATTGGTCCGCGTTCCAAAGTCGATGTTCCTGAGCAAAAGTTAACCTGTTTCTACGATGATTTACCTCGAGCCTTGGAGCCTTGGCGGGCACAAATGAACCCAAACCAGCTTCTTCGAACCTTCTTCGTACCGTACGCTCACATACGGTTACACCCCGCACTGCTTCTAACTCATGTCGGGCTTGGACGGCCGTCAAACGGGGGTTCCTATGTACAAGAAGCCGAATGAAACGATCATCCCTACTCGAAGTGCGTCTTTTTCTGCCTTGTCCTGCTCTTCTCACATAAGTACCGGTCTCTACTGAACCGTTGGATACTGCGATGGATCGTTGAAACTGGTCGATGAAGATCTCTGGATATCACTCTGTAGGTTTGACCATTTCTTCGCATTTCGAGTGCCCTGGCAATCTCCGTTGGGGCTAAGTCAGGCATAATTCAGTCCTCATCTCCAAAAAGATACGCGATTAAAAAAAAACTAACAAAAACAGTATTTCAATGAAATTTTAAATCAAACTCAGAAGGAAGAAATACTCGAAGATCGCTCCAGATAAGGTGTATTTGAATAAAATTAAAACAATTGCATAAAATGTGATGTTCAGTTGTTTTCTTAATTTGAAAATATTTCTTTTTAAATTAAATGACGTATAAACCAGCCAGCAACCTTATATGATACTGATATCAAACCTTTATTTTATGTTCCGCTAAATATGCCGGTGTGTGTAGATACTAAATATTATGGTCTTCTGCTTTCGAAATTAAAAAACAAAATAAAAAATTTGAAGTAACCTCTGTCATTGTCAAGCAGTAAGCAGGCTTATGATGATGAATTATAGGTAAGAAGTAGGAACACTCTCGACCATGTCAGCTTCCAAACAAAACAAACCAGATCAAGTCTGTTCATCCACTAGGGAGCTATGATGCCACAGATAGACACGCACATACACACACAGAGGGAAGATATGTGAGACATATAACACTGTTCGTTCGTCGGGGGTTAAAAAGGAAAACTAAAGTACCTATGTTAAATTTTGAACATAGATCAATCTTCAGTTTTGGGTTCAATTGGAACCATGGTGTTAATGAGACTGGTTGTTGATAATTTTTGATTTGCTAGGTTTAGTTCACATTGGATAATATTACATGGATCACTAATTAAACATCACTACATAGTATAAAACAAAGTCGCTTTTTCTGTCTGTCCCTATATATGCTTAGATCTTAAAAACTACGCAACTGATTTTGATGCAGGTTTTTTAATAGATAGAGTGATTCAAGAGGAAGGTTTATATGTATATAACATGCATATAGTAGAGTAACACAATTTTTTGCGCTTACATTGCAAACGCTGGCTGAACCCTACGAGATATATCAAAATAATGTACTACAGTATTGTACACCTAAAGAAGATCTACAAAAAAGTCCGCGAGAATATATGTCTATCTCTTACGGATAACCCACAATAACTTTTTATCCTTTACTTTTAACCACAAATAATGGCTACGAAACGATTTTAAGCAATACAGCATTAATTCTTATCCAATTAAGTATCTTAAGTACATTGTGCATTTAATATAGATTATAGATTGATATGGCCCTTTGCAGCATGTGTATTAAATGATTATTTTCGAAGATATTACAGATTTAAAATGCAGGGCCGGGATGAAACCCTAAACATTTTAAATATTGTACCCAGAAGTATATTGCAGGGAGTACGGTTATTTGCTCAAGAAGTTTTTTCTCCAAGAACACTATTCCACGCGGGCGAAGCCGCGGGCAAAAGCTAGCCTGACACAAAAGTTTTATTAATAGTATCCCTTAGTTACTAACAACTATGTTAAAGCATTGTTAAAGCTTTTTATCATTATAATATTATTTGTAATTTCGGGCTTATTACTGGCTAAACATCATAAACATTAGATGATTAGATAAGTGGTCAGATAAAAATTAATCTTTATGATAATAGGTCTTTACCTATAAAATCGCCGTTCTGCACTACTGGCCATTTCAAATCAAAATAATTTTTGTTTGGCTAAGAATTCTAATTTCAAATTAATTTTATTTTAAAAACATGGAATTCTTTTTCCAAAATTAGTCATTTGTTTATTGATTAGTGTTACATTTTCATCGCATTTCAATCTTTTTCGTCATCATGGATACGTTAAAAATTCGAGTAATTATGGAATATGAGTACCGTCGAGGCAGCAACGCGGCACAAGCGGCACGCAACATCAACGTTTACGGAGCTAACACTACAAACCAACGCACCACCTGTTATTGGTTTGCTCGCTTCCGTTCTGGAAATTTCCTGACCTGAAAAATGAACCTCGCGGTCGTCCGAAGACTTTGGTCGACAATGACGAATTAAAGGCGATTGTGGAAGCTGATGATACACAATCTACGGCTGAATTAGCAGCAGCTTTCGACGTTAGCGTCAAAACAATATTGGTCCATTTGCGTCAAATTGGCAAGGTAAAAAAGCTTGACAAATGGGTGCCCCACGAATCGCCAGCGTCACGTCTCGACGCGTACTTCGGTACGCGTCGAGACGTGACTTGCACTGCTCAACAAACACACAAATGAAGGAATTTTAAACCGCATTGTTAGCTGCGATGAAAAATGGATTCTGTTTGATAACCGCAAGCGCTCAGCAAGTTGGTTGGATCCTGGTTCAGCACCTAAACAATGCCCCAAACGAAAACTTACCCCTAGAAAAGTGTTTGGTGGTCTAGTGCCGGTGTGATTCATCACAGCTTCTTACCATTCGGGGTTAGCATTACTGCAGATGTGTACTGTGAAGAACTGAACACAATGATGGAGCTCGTCTCCTCTGCTCCTGCACGACAATGCGTGACCTCATACTGCACAGCAGATTGTCTCCAAGTTGTAAGAACTGGGGTTGGAAGCTCTCCGTCATCCGCCCTACTCACCAGACCTTGCGCGTACAGATTACTACTTTTTCCAGAATTTGGATAACTTCTTGGCGGGAAAAAAATTCAATAGGCAGGCCGAGAGGCAGTACAAAATGCCTTTGAAGAATTTGTTGCCTCCCGTCCAGCTGATTTCTTTAAGAAGGGCATCAATAAACTGCCACTGCGTTGGCAAAGATGCATTGATTGCATGGGTGATTACTTAATTAATACAAATAAAAAATACATGAAAAAAATTTGTTTAAATTTTTTCATACAAAACGACAATTTCATAGGTAAAGACCTAATATTATTATGTTCGTGTTTGCGTAAATGCGTTTGGCATTGATCTTTTGCCTTACAAGACATCTCCACTTCATGATTGTACAGTCAGTGTAAATCAATGTTCACATTCATTTTCTCAACGATAGGTAGAGTCCATTCAGAGTTATTTATCTCGGTTTCTATAAGAATGAACCATAACATAAAGGTCCTGTAGGAGCTAAAATAACTATGAATGTCTAATATGGAGAAAGCAGTGTGTACTAGAATTTTTATTGTTATTTTATAAAGATTATTAATTATTAACAATTTTTAATGAACAAAAAAGATGTAGAAAAAAAGCATTTTTGTATATATCTATTTACTTTGTGGCATTGATAGCATTTTAATATATAGATAATAAAAAATGATATTTTAAAGTTTAATTTACTGTAAGAAATGCAAAATGTAAGGTTTCATATTTTATTTTAAAGCAAGTGGCGTTGCAAGGCAATGAAAATGTTACATCAGCATCTTTATGCACAGCATCCAAACAAAATTGTAAGAAACAACTAACAAAACAATAGTAAATCGATAAGCTTCTTTATTTTATTTTTATTGAATAGGTACCATCTTTATTTCATATTGCCACTAAAATTAAAACTTTCAAGAGAATTAATGTGCAGTGAAGGCCTATTTTTTTATTAAGTTTTTTAAATACTTACTTTAGTTTCTGTCCCTCGATGTATAGTGTTCCCTTGCCAAAATCTTCTTGAAAACCCTTTCACATAACCGGTAACCGACTGCTGGTATTCAAACCCAGGGTTCCAGCAAAGCGACCCGTAACCGAAAACCCAAAAAGGTTCCCTCTTAACCACCTCCAACTGTCCCTCCATCTTCTTTTTCGTTGCAGTATCTATTTTTCTACTGTTTTCTTCTGAATTTTCCATCGTTTAATGAAAGTAAAATACGTCCGATCACTTTCTATGTGAAAGCAGGAATACACTTTTCATTATATAACAGATTTCAAATTATTATTTATTCTACAACAGTTTCATGGCTGTTTTTCTGATACGCGCGTAAAATAACAAATTAAATAGGTAAATAAAAGAGTGGCACATTCCAATCTTCGACCCACATAACAATGAACATGTTTTTTTACTTCCTTCCTTAACGTATTCGATAGCAGCTCGACGCTAGCTGCAGATTGACAGTTGACACTTGACAGTTCCGACGACAGATGTCACAGTCAGCTATTACAGATTATTTTTTTTTTATTAATGGTAGTACAACATAAGACCGTTGCCGGGTTCAACATAGAAAGTTCATTGCAGTTTTCAACAACGTGTTTTTAAATCGCCAGGTCCAAAGTCTGGTCAATGTCTTTGTTAATTGTCAGTGCAGTCAATGAGTCAAGTCAGTCATTAACTAAATTGAAAGGGCAGTTTTGGCGAGGATGTGAAAATGTGACGTTGTTTTTTTTTTATTTCATTTTCGAGTCGTATTATTGTGGTTCTCTTATTATTTATCTGTATAAGATTGGAAGAATAATAACCATAAAAAAATTGTTAACGTGCTTGTGCACGTAGATAGTGTGGGCAAGTGGTACAACTGCAAAAAGCGTGTAGCATACGCTCGAAGTACGTTGAAACAAGAACATCGCTCTGATAAGAGCGTGTTTACGTCGTTTGTCGAGACGTGAAACAAAGAACGCTTCGATAAAAGTGACGCTCGTACGAATGAAACGAGTATCCGAATAATAATCCGTGACTGGAAGCATCTTCATTCATCTTGATAACGGTGCAGCCCGAAAAGGACATTTTCTAATAAGAATTTCACTTTGTTTGTTTCACATCACAAACATTCTTCATTCTTCACATGCCAACAGTCGGTGCGCCGAAGGACAGCGAGACGTCGTATTCCAGCGAAGGCTCGAACCAAAATGAACGTCGCGCGGCGCTGCTAGGTATATTTATACCCAAGCGCCGCGGGCCGCGACACAGCGGTATGGAGCGATGTGCAGAAACAAGCGCAGCTGAACAACAAATAAGAATCAACCTTCTAAGTTTGTAAACAAGCAGCTAATCAGAAGCAATTTTTAAGTTTGTAAATTCTTTGTGTAATAATAATAATTATGTAATTTTTTGTATAGTGCTCTCTCAGTTGCTCCGCGTTCTCGTGCCGTCTCGCGTTATCCGCGTCGTAGTGACTCGCTCACTCCGCGGTAGTGCCGTCCCGCTCGGAACGTGTCGAGTGACTCGCTCACTCCACGCTCGTGCCGACCCGCTCTAGTGCAGATCCGTTTTACCCCAATAGCGATCGTCAATCTTCTCGTTATTCGTAAGAATAGCGAGCGGATTGCCGCCTTGCGTGGCACCACCTGCTCTCTGCACCCCAGAAAGGGTTGCTGCAGAGAGCCCAAAACCGGGTGCTGCGCCGAATCGCGGGCGCACCGTGGTACGTCCGCAACACAACTATATCTAGGGACCTCAGGGTGGAGAGCGTGGAGGCCTTTGTGGCCCAGCTCTCTGCGAAGCTGTTCGCGCGAGCGGATGCCTCGCGCCTGGTTGAGTTGACCGACCTGGCGCCGTGGCATGCCCGCCCGCCCGACCGCCACCGCCTGCCAAGAGATGCCGTCCCCTTCGGAGGACCCAGCGGAGCCACGCAGCCCGCCCCACCGCCCCCCTGAAGAGGAGGAGCCCATGACGCACTGATGCGTCACATCCACGCGCAATGATGCGCCCCGGCGCAACAGCGCCACATCCACCGTGGGATCGTATCCCCCCCACACCTTTCCCTTACGTCGGCAACCCAACGCCGGCGTACATCGTCAAAATGACCACCTGGGGTCTGTCGGAGTGGCAGCCCTCTTGCCACCCCGTCGCCCCCTTGGTGCACCTTCCCCCCCGACACCAAAAGTCGGGAACCGGAAGCTTTCCTTCCCCCCTCTTCCCCAGGTCGCTCGTTTCCGCGGTCCGGTGAACGCGGCGCGTGAGGGAGTGGACCCAAACACGTTTCCCGGCCCCCGGGTCGGGACCCCCACGCGCCGTTTGGAGCCGACCGCAGGTCCCGGTTGTGCCTGGACTGGCAATCTTCACTCCCTTGGTTTTGATGTTGCCCCCCCCATGGGTTTCCCCCGCGTTCTGTCGCGGGGGGTCTTCCCTTAAAACGTAGACTCATGCGCTCAGTACTCGTACTGGGCGCGTCTTTCCCACCCCAAGTAGAGGGGCTATGCCCCTGGTTTTGGTTCCCCGCCCAAGGCCCTTTTCGGGGGCCCGGCGCGAGAGAGAAGAGTCTCCTTCTCTAACACGGCATTGCCGCCTTGCTGAGGGGTTGCTCTGCCTTTGGCCTCCCGTTGGAACTTGTTCCTACGTTGGGTCACGGGGAGCCAGCCTCCTCAAAGTTTTAAATCCGTGCAAGTAAGTACACTATCGTGACTACTTTGACACTAGATACGTGTTTCGTGTTTAGTTTTAACCGTGTTTGTGTGATTACTTTTATTTACATTACTATTTCTATTGTGCGTGTACATGTTGTTTGTGTCTCATTGACATTAAGAACATGTCTATCATGTTATACGGTGGACGCTAGTTAGTGCCCCGTTACCATGGCCGACCGTGGTTCGCGGCCACATAGCCGCGACCGCCCCAGCCACTCACGCGCCGGCTCTGGTACGTCGCGCAGCTCTACCTCATCCAGGTCGAGCTCGCGCACGTCCGAGCGCGCCTACCTATCTGCCACCGAGCCCAGCTTGAGCGGCACGGACACCGCTCGCCCCGGCCCGTCTTCGGCATTCTCGCGGGGCGGTACTATTACCCCCTCGCCCCAATGCCTTCCGACGGCGGCCCGCAGCGAGTCAGGGCTCCCGCACCGCCCAACCGAACAGGGTTCGGTCTCTCCGCCGCGCTCCGCGCGCCGCTCCAACGAGGCTTTGCGGCCCCAATTACCGCAAGACCCCGCGCAGGCCCGCCAGCCGCGCGGACCGATAGCCGTGCCTCTTTCGCCGGCATCGCCGCCAAGTGTGGACCGCTGCCCGGTGCCGCAAGTTTTGCCGCCGGCCCACCTGCCGAGTGTCATGCCCCCGCCTCCTACCCCGCCTGCCGCACCCCCTGTGCAGGCCACCAAGCGCACCCGACAGGCAGTAGCCTCGACTGTTTCGCCCCCGGCGAAGCGAACTGACCGCCAGGTGACTTACGCTGAGGTAAGTGCCACCCCCCCTACAGCTGCCACCCAGTCCTCGGCCTCTTCACCGACACCGATGGACATAGTAAGCACTCCCCTAGATGCTTCCACAGCACCGGCGTGCGCCTCCCCGCCGCCGCCGCCCACCCCGAGATACCCGCCCTTGGTCGTAGAGAAACTAGACGACTGGGTGAGGCATTTTCGTCGCCTCCGTGAGATCCTGGGCTACGCCCCGCATGCCAAGCCACACGGAAATGGGGTCCGATTCCGACCTCACAGCGAGGGGGAATATAGGGCCATACAGAGGTACCTTACAGAACTCGAGAAGACCGAGCACATCAGCTGGTTCTCGTATTCCCTGCCACAAGAACAAGCTATCAAGGTAGGTATCAGAGGCCTACCCAATTGTACCAGCCCAGACGACATCACGGCTGGACTCGCCGAGCTCGGGTACGTAGCGGAGTACGTATCGAAGGTGGCGGCGAGACCGGATAAACCGGGATGCATTTTCTTCGCCCTTATCACCAGGGCCCCGGATGTCGTACCCGGCATATATAAGGTAAATGAGATCCTAAATATGCCGGGCATCAGGATTGAAGCCTGGAGGGGCAGGAAGAGCCCCGCCCAATGCCACCGCTGCCAGCAATTCAGGCACTCGAGCCTGAATTGCCACCGCAGGCTGGCATGCGTGCGATGTGCCGAAGAGCACCGCGCGCAGGATTGCCCCCGCCCCCTCTCTGAGGAGCCCACTTGCGCTAACTGCAAGGGGGCTCACCCTGCGAATAGTCGACACTGCCCAGTGTATCGCCAAGAGGCTAAAAACAAATACGCAGGCACAGTAGCCCGCACTAGACCCCCCCGCACTAATCGTGACCCGCCCATCCCGGAGCAAGAGGTCCCGCCTCCCCCGCCCACTGCCACCTCACTTATGGCCGAGGCAAATGACCCAACTCCGCGGGTTGTTCCTGTCTCGGAAGCTGGCCCTTCCACACAGCCTCTTAAGAGGAAAAGGAAACCCCGGAAAAGGAGGAAAGCGGCCACATCATCTGCCGCCGCCACCGACTCCGAGTATGAGCCGCTTGCGCTCCCCTTGTCCCAGCCCGCTACCTCATTGGCGGCACCTCCACTGCCCCAGCGCGTCCCACGTCCCCCACGCACTTCTCGTGCATCTAGTGCTCCTCAGACGGCCACTACCACTACCGAAGTAGTCGAGGTGGCTACGGCGCCCTCGGACCCAGCGGCTGTCACTGCTCAGCCCTCTTCTGGCGCGCCGCGCTCTCAACGCCGCACCCGCAGAGAGGCTCCTACCACCACAGCCGAGCTCCTCCAGTCCCTGTTCTCCCTGGCTATGAGCATCTATGTTAAGATCCAAGCCGGGGAGGACATTTTTGCCACCCTCTTACAGGCCCTCCCTGAAGGTGCCGCTCTAGTCGCGCAACTCGTTTCCCAATGGCTGCCCAACCCTCAAAATTAACCATTGTCCACTGGAATGCCCGGGGGGTCCGTGGTAAGGCAGCACTACTTCGCTACCTTTTACAAACGTACGAGGTAGATGTTGCCCTACTCAGCGAGACCCACTTGTCTCCCCAGGACCGCTTGTCCATCCCGGGATTCCACATCTATAGACAGGACTACCTGGGAGGTGGATACGCGAGTCGAGGCCTCGCCGTACTCGTTGGCAGGCGATTACTCCACCAACTTCTCCCCTCTCCCTCGGTGACCTCGCTCTACGCCCTTGGTGTTGAGCTTATGGTAGGCTCGCACCGGACACGCATTTATGCGTGTTACAAACACCCGGGTTCGCGTTTAGATATCTCCGACATCCACGGGCTCCTATCAGAGGATCCCACTGTGATTGCCGGAGATCTAAACTGCAAGCACCCGGGTTGGGGTTCACGCACACCAAACGCGGACGGAAATCGTCTGTTCGCGGACTCCGAGCGCGCAGGATACTCTGTGGTGGGCACTTATGCCCCCACGCACTACCCCGAATGTCCCACCCATACCCCCGATGTTCTGGACATTGCCATCATCCACCGCCTCCCTGGAGTTTTCCAGCAAGAGGTGCTGGATGTGGCACTAGACTCGGACCATCTCCCAGTGTTGGCCTCAATAGGAGTTGCTCCCTCCAGCATTCCCCCGCTGCCCCCTCGCCCGGTCTATGACTGGGAGGTCTTTGCCCTGCAGCTGCACGGCTCTACGCCCAACTTTCCGGTGGTCTCTGTGGATGACGTGGAGCGCATGACACAGCAGATCACCGCTGCTATCACCTCTGCGATGGAGGCGGCCACTCAGCAGTCGCCCAGTCCCCATCCGAAAAGATCTCCGCTGCCACGCCACATAGCCGAGCTGATCGCCAAAAAGAAGAAGCTGCGGCGGCGTTGGCAGCTAATTAGATGCCCCCGACTCAAGACTGAGCTGAACCGCCTCACCGCAGAGGTGAAGCAGGCACTGCAGGACCATAATGCGGCCTTGTGGACGCGGCGCATCACGAATGCAGGTGAGGACTGGACCTCCCTGCACCGTACGTGCCGCAGTCTCACCGGCGCCACCGTTCCCACAAGACCTCTGATCCACCCAGACGGTAATCCTAGGTACCGAGCTGAGGACCGTGCCGAGATCCACGCCGACCACCTGGAGCGGCAGTTCTCGCCCCTCCCGTCTACTGCGACCGACCATATAGACAGGGTATCCGAGGAGGTAAGAAAATTCTTATACTCCCCCCCTTCCTCCTTAGAACGTCCCAATTTCTCCTTCTCCCCTAGAGAAGTTCAAAAAGTACTCGCCCGCCTCAAGCCCCGCAAGGCCCCCGGCGCTGACGGGGTTACAAACGCTGCCTTGCGCCATCTACCTTTTCGGACAGTGGCCGCCCTCGCTCGCCTATTTAATGGCATTGTGAGGACAGGTCACTTCCCTAAGCCTTGGAAAATGGGGCTTGTAATTACTATCCCCAAGCCCCACAAAAACTTGAGACGGGCGGAGGGTTATCGCCCTATAACCCTTCTCTCCACCCTATCTAAATCCCTTGAAATCCTATTCCTCAAACACCTCTCTCCTTTTCTTCCTCCTCGGCGCGAACAGTTTGGGTTCCGCTCCCAACTGAGCACTACCCTTCAGCTGGTTCGCGTGGTGCACCTCCTCACGGATGCCGCAAACAGGAAAGCCTCTGGTGTGGCAGTCTTCCTGGACATGGAGAAGGCCTTTGACAGCGTGTGGCACGAAGGCCTCCTCCATAAACTCCTGCAAGCAAATGTCCCCAGCCACATGGTAAGACTCCTCTCCTCTTATCTTTCGGGCCGGACCTTCAGGGTCAAGGTCGACGGGGTCCTCTCGGAGGAACGCCCCATCACCGCAGGTGTCCCGCAGGGTGGAGTGTTGTCGCCCAGCCTCTACAACTTTTACGCCAGCGACGTGCCCACTGACGTTGGCACTACCGCGGCGTTGTATGCTGACGACACCGCCTACATCTGCACCTCCCAAAACCTCACTCACGCAGCCGTGAAACTCCAGAGGACCCTCGACCTCCTCCCGGCATGGCTGAGCAAATGGCGACTCGCCGTCAACGCCGGTAAGTCGCAGGCGCTCGCCGTCACCCGCAAGAGGGGATACCCGCCCGCCCTGAAGATAGGAGAGAAGGAGATACCATGGGGTAAGACAGCTAAATATTTAGGCGTCATTATAGATCGGCGGCTGACCATGTACCCCCAGTGCAACGCCGCGGTTGCTAGCGCCAGCGCCGCAGCAGCCAAACTGTCGCCGATCTATGCAGCTCCCCAGGTCCCGCTCAATATGAGGTTGGCCCTGTTTCAAACATACATCCGCTCGCGCCTCACGTACGCGGCTCCTGCGTGGCACCATCTGCTCGCTGCGTCCTACCAAAAAAAGATGCAGCGAACGCAGAACCGCGTGCTGCGCCGTATCGTTGGAGCACCGAGGTACGTGAGCAACGCCACTATAAATAGGGACCTCCGCATAATGAGCGTGGAAGACTTTGTTCGCAGGCTCTCCACAAATCTCTTCGAACGAGCTGATGCCTCGGACCTGGTCGAGCTTGCCGACCTGGCGCCTTGGCACGCCCGACCGCCTGACCGCAGACTGCTGCCCCGCGACGCCACCAGAGCTGGGGACCCTGCAGAGCCTCGCCTGCCGCCCCGCCCCCGAAGAGGAGGAGCCTCGGCGCGTTAGCGCGCTCTGCCACCCCGTCCACCGTTGGATTGTCTCCCCCCTGACCCTCCCCCCGCGCCAGTAATTAAAATACTGGCGCACTCTTCTTGTACCCGCCCGGTGTCCGACGTGTGGCAGCCCTAATGCCACTCTGTCGGCACCGTAGCGTGTTTCTCCCCCCCGACATCAAAAGTCTGGGGTCCGGGACAAATATTTTTCCCCCTACCTTTTCCCCAGGTCGGTTTGTGTCCGCAGTCCGACAAATGCGGAGTGTGTGGGAGCGGCACCATACGCGTTTCCTTGGTTCCCGGACCGGGACCCACATGCTCCGCCGGAGTCGACTGCTGGTCTTGGCCGCCCTCGGCCGTCGCTTTTCCTTCCTCCCAGCTACCTCGGGTTTCCCCCGCGTTCTGTCGCGGGGGGTCTTCCCCTAAAACTGACGTCTTGCGCCCAGTATTCGTACTGGGCGTGTCATCATTAAAAATCAAATAAAAAAAGGAATTTCACATGTAGAGGGGCATTGCCCCTGACCATGTTTATCCGCTCAAGGCCCCTTTCAAGGGCCCGGCGGCGGTTAGAAGACGCCTTCTTAAAAGAAAAATAATATATTCACTTCACAACTGTAGATCGAGTTTTACTCTCTACCTAAACTGCCTCGACAAGTACATCCAAAGTGGAGTACCTACCTCCAAAAGCGTTTTATATTGTGTTCCTCCAAATTTCCCTGAATAGGGATGTTGCCTAGTCTGGAATATCACATTTTTATAAATTATATTTTAAAATGGTTGATCAAAGATACATTAATCTAAAAGAAATAGGTATATATTGACGCGATTCAAAATTATATGCAAATAAAAACTATAGCCCAAGTCGTTCTCGCATCATCATTGACTGCACTGACTATTATTTTGGACTTTGACTCGACTTTAGACTTGACGATTTAGGAATTCGGTGTTAAAAATTGAAACGAAAATTCTATTCCTGCCTTTATAACTTGACACTGGCAAATGGTTTTAAGTCGATGCCATATATTAAAAAAAAAAAAAACTACACTGACAGTGACGTTTCAACTTTCCAAGTTGGTCTACAACTTTTGAATGTCGGGACATTTACTTTAAAATTTTAACAAAGATAAACGAGATAAAATGGTATCTACAGTTGAGGATATTGTAGCTGTTAGTTCTGACTCTGACAGCGATACTAGTCCTGGTAATAAAACATTCAAAGTTTCATTCATAAACCTTTATTTTTCTGACTTAACGTTTATATACCTATTTAATTTTATGCTTAAGTTAATTTTATTTTAAAAGCCATTTAATTAATAATTATAGGATACAACAAGACGTGCCACATTCACTATACCCATTTTTCTTCTGTTCTGTGCGATAGGATCTTCTTTTTATAGTTATTGCATTTTTTCAGATAAACCTCTTATTCACTTGTTCAAACGTCTTATTGAGATTGAAAATAAACAGCACACAGTTTTTAAAAATTCACAAATAAATGAACTACTCCAAAAGGAATTCAATGTTGATGTTAGAAACCTGCATGTTCTTGAAATCGACATATACATATCTGTTGTGAAGAAATTTCTAAAAGAATGGCCGGAATGGGACAGCTTTGACAAAATTGTTAATGAAGTACGAAAAAAGGGTCATGTTACAATTGATAATGCTTTGCTCGAAAAGAAATATGCAAGCATAAAATCTTTTTTGAAAAAGGCTCTAGATGAGGCTAAACCCCTAGCAAAAGTAGCAGTAGAAAAGATCAAGGAAAAAGAAAAAGGCGCTGTAGAGGATGAAGCGAAAGATGATGACCCTGTACTAGAAATTTGTGCAACACAAGCACAACTAAAACAACTTTTCTTTAGATATCCTAACCCCAAGTGTAGCAAGAGTATCTTCAATGTAGACACTAATGTACCTTCTCAAATAAAAGTCAGTAACATACCATTGCGGTCGATTTTGAATATGTCACAAGTAACAATAACACTGGGTCCTGCAGATGCAATATTGTACAAGCATGAAACAAACCATGAATTTAAATATGTTCTGTGCAATAAGAGGCTAATTTCTAAACCCAATAGAGGTATAGAATTAAATCAAGAAATAGAATACAAAGGAAATTCTGACACCGTCATAAATGTCAATAACATAATAAATTTTATCAATGAAGCATACAATCCATATGCACTATGTGAAATAATGGAGATAATAAATTTTATTATAATCTCTTTAAAGTTACTACCAGCAAAGGTGTTTCAAGAATCAACATACCGACGTCATACAAATAAATATCCATACGTACGATATTTCTACAAAGATATCGAAAATGCTTTCATGGAAGACATTAGAAAATATGATTTACAATTACAAGAGATGATAATTCCTTCACACGAAATATACTTGGGCAATTTCACGTATGTCATGAACAGTGGTGCCAATTTGTCAGAGAATTCAATTACGGTTACATGCACAACTTGTTCGATTAGTTTTCAGGGTAACAGCATAGTGAATGAAATAAAAATGCACTTTAACACGCAACATCAGAAACCAGACATTCAATGTAATAATTGTGAAGAAATTTTTACTGTGGAAAATATTGCTAGCAATTGGTGGTGTCATAAATGCAAATCTATGTGAAATCTGTTTTTCTAGTTTGCCTTAAATGTTTTATCTGTATACAAGAGTATTGACTGTGATTGCATGATAAGTATTGTGGAAAATTGGACTAGTGACAACAGTTGTGTACTTAAGTAGAAATCTTATTAGTGTGTATGATGAACTTATTTTAGTAGCTTGACATCTGAAAGATTGTGTTACATTTTCCTATAGGTAACTAATGAGTTATTGACACTACATCATTATAAAACTAATTAATAAAGTTTGAGGACTATAAAAACTGATGTGAACCTACATTCAGAATAAAATGCTCTTTAGTCTTTATAATATTAATTACTAGCTTTTTCCCGCGGTTCCGCCTGCATTAATATAGTATCTATAATACTATCCTTTTTCGGGATATAGTAAGTACCATATGTTTTAATCCAGAGCCTAATCTACTACCATACCAAATTTCAGCAAAATCCGTTCAGTAGTTTTTACCTGAAAGAGTAATAAATATCCATCCATCTATCGTCACAAACTGTCACATTTATAATAATAGTAGGTGTTGTAGAGATTATTTTTGCACTGTATAGTAGTATGACGCTTGTATGGTCCAGTGGTTTGTGGTTTCCATTCCCAATTGGAACAATGTTTGGTTAGGACAAATGCTGGCTGATAACCTGATTGTCTAACAAAAAAGAGGATCCATGCTTCGGATGGGCATGTAAAAAGATGGCTGCACTTGATCTAAAAAGTTGTAAATTTTATTTAAATAAAATAATATGCAATAAGTACCTCTACTTAATTCTTTTTTTTCTGAATAAATTGCTTAATTCCAATGTCTGTGCCTTTATTTTTATCAATTGGGTATTTTTCTACTTGGAAAAATTTAGTTTTTTTAAATAAATTAAGAAATAATTAGGCATTACAACTTGATAAAAGTAAAAAGAATTATAAATTTTTTTGTGTAGTTTTGTAATTATATGCATTTCAAAGTCACAAAAAAGTTGAAATATTTTCTACAACATCAGTACCTACATACATATTTATTTTACTTACATCAAATACTAAAAGATTGAATTGAATGATTGTATGAACTTATGTTCATACATATTACATGCCATAGTAAATCTTTTAGTATAATTAATTTTGCGTGTTTATACGCGCAAACTTCGGAGGTATCAGAAATTTTGTGCATATTGGCCATACATTTCGTAGCAACACTAGTAGCATGTGACGTCACATACTTGTACGACATTCATATGGGGCGTTTTCACAAGACTCAAAAAGTGCTCCGAACAATCTGCAATATCTTCGAAAATATTGATTTTTAATATAAGTACTATTCCTTTTGTAAACTTTCTTATTTTCAGAGTCACAGAGCACTATTAATTTATGTAATAAAAAAATACAGGAAAACACCGTATTATCAGGTTAGCTCTAGATGGTGATTATGAATGTTCTGAATTCTGATATTATTACTAATCAATATATATATAGGTATACAATTTTTCTGTATTAATTTACCTACGAGTAGGTAGGAATTTTAGGTGTAATCAAACAAATATTAATTATTTAGAATGGTCCATATAATTCATAAAGAATAAAATCACAATGCATTAGTTTTACATGTAACATCAAAATACACGAGTATTATCAGAATTGATGAATCTTTACATTACAGTTGTAAATATACATATTAGATATATAAGATTATATTTATTTCTTCATAACACTAAAAAATTTAAGGAGTTTTGGTCTCAATTTATTTAATTATTAGGTTTTCTCTATAATAACTAATTTGATATTTTTTTTAGGGAATATACTTACCTAATAATATTATGCCAGTACTATACCAGTAGGTTTGTGTTACAATATTATCTTCTTATATTTTTATGCACCAAAATTGATACAGTACAAATTCTATATAATTTCTGTCTAATAAATGCGTACCTTGTACTTAGCATTGTGTTATGTGTGTAAAATATAATATGTGTATTGGTAACGATTTTGTTATAATCAAAAGTTAAAAAAAGACTGTAACCCGGCTAGGTACGTAAATTATACGCCTATGTTACCCGGCCCATTATTACGAATCTATCGAATCAGTAGTTTAGACGCTACGGTGGAACAAACATACATACATACATAGACTGCCAAAATCATTACCCTTCCTTTTGGCTTGGCCGTAGTCGGGTATAAAGACTTCATCTGTCCTGGTCCCTCTGCACCAAACTCCATCTGTTTCAGGCATATGACAAGATGATATACGCATTACTGTTATCTGGAGGTATTTATTCAAATCCAATACAAAATAAAATAAAAATAATACAGCCGAACGTATAACCGCCTCCATTTTTGGAAGTCGGTTAACAAAAGGATACCCAGAAAATGAGGGAAATAGTCTCATAGCAATGGGATTTTTGTAATTACTCATCTATTTAGTTATGTTAGACAATCTTTAACAAACTATTTCTATTAAACTCAATTAAAAAAATATCCTGAACCTTTGATTAATGGTGAAAGTTTTGTCGGAATGTAAAGCAATAATATATTTATTTATTTATTTATTCAAACTTAATGCACAAACATGTACAAAGGCGGACTTAATGCCTTATGACATTATCTACCAGTCAACCTTTGGGCGTTACAGGAGCAAAATTATATAGGTGCCTGTAAAGTGAGAAAAAAAAAGATCCTGAGAAGAATCAAAAGATCCTAGATGAAATAGGGATACAATCATGATACAATACAATATATCTCAGTATTAAATAGATATATTTGAGGGCATTCAACACTTTTTAAAAGAAAGTTTCCTAAAATAGGCCCTAAAAGTTTTATATTTAATAAAATATATATTGAGACTTCTCTAAAATACTGTCTGTATATTTGTTCGTCAATTAGGAATGCTATGTTTTTACCAGTAGGTTGGATTTGCTGTAATTTTTGCTATAGTTTTTAGCTACGCTAGCATAGGCTACCGCTTGCCTTAGCTACAACCCAATTTTTTAACAAATCTGTGCCGAGTTTTATATAAAATATTAAATACTCACAGAATGAACAGGTATTCACACACACTGTTTATTGAATTCGTACCATTGTTATAAATATCTCTTTATAATTTGCCTCAGTGATATAATATACTCCATACACAGTATTATGCTAAGCGATAAAAAAAACTGTATTTTGCACACCCCTGATATACTATATTATGTTAGATTTTAAACATCTTACCTCGTTACTTTTGTATTGTTTTTATTTAAAGACACAATTTCGTGTTAAAACGTTTTGTAAACACTATTTTCGTACTAAGTATGTATTTAAAATATTCAATTTATTAATATTTCCAAGTTCCAACCTTATCTATCAAATCAATAGTTATTTTGTATTCTCTTAAAATACTGCTTTGTACCCAAAAACGTGGGTAGTTTGTTTTTTTAAACAATCTAATTTGTAGCCGAGCTATTCCGATTTTTCATTGAGCTAAGTAAAAAGAGATACAAGTTTGTGCTTTAAGGTCAAGGCTTCTAATTCAACGAACGCCATTGATGCTCAAAGAAGAATAATACTACTTACTCTATATACAAGCTATTTGTCATTAGAAAGGTATTTTTTGTACTTTATTTTATTGTATGACCATAAAAGTGTAACTTATAAAATTTATTTGTAGACGCCAAAAAAAAAAATATTTTTAAATTATTTTCTTTTGTTTAAGCCTACTGTACCTACTTAATTTGAACTGGTGAGCGTGGAAAATTTTGTTTTCGTAATAGGAAAGCCATGCTTCGGCACGAATGGACCAGCACGGCCAAAAAAATAACACTGACTCAGAAAACCGGCGTGATAAAAACGACTAGTTTTGAAACAATAAACACCCTGTTTCCTATACCATATGGCAAAATTAAGGATAACGTTGTACTATTCACTATTTTTAATTAATAAAATGTTTAATATTTTGAAAGAAAATTAGGTAAGTAAGTATGTAGGTATGGGAATAAATTGTAAATACGTTTAATTGCAGAATTTCCAATAACTGACACTCGTATCGCTGTTACAGACAAAGATTCCTTTATCTAAGTCAGTTTATTGAAACCCGAAAAACCGGCAAATGATATCAAAGGTGACGTTTTTAACAAATAGTTGTTGGTAGATGGGTAATAATAAAACCGGCCGTAAGTCAGCTCAACAATACCTATCCAAAGATGTATCTCACGTAACTCTATAGGATATCTACCTTTATCACGTTAAACTTCTATGATGGTAGTACATACCTAATGTATAGGGCGAATTTAGGTTTTCGAAGTAGTAATATATTATGCATACACGCTACACTTGCTCTTTAACTTTATTCCTAAGCCTCTCCTCCGCGTATCCCGTATCCGGCATAAAATATAGTACATAGTTTCATTGTCTGCTCTTCGTAAAGAAAAATAAACATTTTTGTTTTTACACACACACTACCACATTATTAACGCTTAAGTAGTCAATGAAGAAAATAACGTTGTGAAATGCCCTTTCTAGTGACATATGGCTTGTTGGTATTGTGTAACGGCCCGTTTCAACAACCTATCTATCTATATATCTATATATCTATTTATTAAAAACGTCGCCATTCAATAATTTGACGGTTTTTTGCGATACAAATTTGATGTTTGTAACAAATAGTTATTGGTAAATAGGTTATTGAATCGGGCCATTACTAGACCTGCGTTCTTACATTTTTGCCCATCCTCCTTTTTGTACCTAAACTTTATCAACAAACGTGTTCCAATGTCGACTGCCTTGAAATGCTTAAAAAATTAAATAAGCCTTACAAATAGATATTCATGCTTAATTATTTTATAGGAAAATCTGGTCAAAATGTGTGGTCAAAATATGGATTATTATATTTTTGGAACGAGAATCAAGTAGGTACTGATTACGCTCCTTAAATAATTTTGTTGGAAAATAGGCTGTATCTTAAACAAAATGTAAGCATTTTGTAACATATTGTGGTAAGGCTAACTTTATTATGATCGGGAATCCGGCAGGCTCGGGAAAATTCAGAGCACTGAAAAATGGAACTCTGCGCTAATACAATAGAGGTGACAATTGAAGTGACGAGCTGTCATATTGTGTGTGTATGTCACATTGACATATTAAGACATTTGACTCGACACTTGTGTGTTCGATTTTCAGAGGGTCAATTCTGCTAAATAAAACCATTATTTATTGTAATTGTATTATGCAAATTATTGTATAATACAATTACAATAAATTACCGATACGCTTAAACTGTTAAACCGGTATTCTCGTAAACGTTAAACTAGTGTCAAACGCGTCCGGATTGGTCCAAACTTCAGAAAGTCAGTTTATGCACGTCGCTTCACTTATAATACAATCAAAGTAAAATGAAAGTCTACTTTAAATACGAGAATTGAGCTTCAGCTCTATTGTATTAGGGCTGAGTTCTATTTTCAGTGCTCTGAATTTTCCCCGGCGTTATGAATTCCGGACAATATAATCCCAGCCCAAGTAACGTTTGCCTACGCTTATAATACAGAATATTTTATTTAATCTGTCATCTCTCATTTACTTAACTAAATGATAAAATGCATTTTGTACATTTTTATTACTGTTTAGTTATTTATAGTATCTCGTTCAAAATATGCCTGTCTATTAGGTAACTAAAACATTACGTTATTTGAGATTATAAACTCTTAATATTAATATATATTAAAAATATTTACAAAACATACATGTTGTGATATTTGGCTTCATCTTATACACTAAGAAGTAAGAACTGTATGAAATGTCTCTGTTAGTATCTACTATATATTATTATTATCTTTTTTTTTTATAATAGGTAATTCTTACTTGACAATATAATTTAAATTATTATTGGAATTGTATTTATTCATCAAATATTTTAATTCAAATATCGATAATGCAAATAAAATATTTTGTGTAACCTATTTATAAGACCCCATCATAGATATATATATCCATCTCCTTCTATTCTATTGGAGCAAGAGAGAGGACTGATGTAAACCCTGTTACAATTTGTTATTCTACTCTAATTATTCCATCTACTTTTAATATACCTACCTCAGAATATATAATATTAGAATATATAAGTATTATGGTTTTAATCTGAATATTAAGATTCCCACGCACTTATAATTATTAGGTTTCTAATTAAGTCACAAACCATTATATATTTAAGAAACATTTCATACAGCTATAATCTATATAAATATAATATTGTGATGATTGAAAATTTCAAAATTGCGTATCTATTATTTACATTCAGACTTTTATTAAATAACATTTCCTCGAATACGGTTCAAATGCGTACATAATAATGCCTAACAATTTTGATTATTAATACTTTAATATAATCCTGAACACAGGGCAGGTACGGACAACGTAGGTAATATTGAGTAATATATATTATGACTAGTGATATGTAATGATAACTTTATATATATATGGTAATATTCATTCACTAAATGAACTAAATTGAGATTAAAAATTATTACTATTGAATGTGATGAGTTAATACTTATAATATTTACAAAATGCACCATAAAGGGAACTAACATCACAATTTTGTATAAAAATATTCTAACCTAAGAAAGTAAATATTAAATAGGCGTACAGTCAGGCTTTTTGGTAGGTCCCATGCGGGCGGAGTGCGAACATAATGCACAAAACAACGGAGGTAGGTACAGCACTAACGAGATATGTCACTGTGACATCCTTTGGACTGGGACTATATTGTCCGGAATCCGAAAGGCCGGGGAAAATTTAGAGCACTGAAAATAGAACTCTGCGCTAATACTACAGAGCTAAAAATCGAACACACAAGTGTTGACTCAAATGCCAATATCATATATGACAGCTCGACGCTCGACACTTGATTTTTAACTGTATTGTATTAGCAGAGTTCTAATTTCAGTGCTCTGTATTTTCCCGGGCCCGCAGGATTCCGGATGATGTTATAGTCCCAGCCTAACATCGCCAAACCCAAAGTACTTTCAGCTAATCGGGCGGTGTTTCTTTTGATTAAATTATTGCATAAATTTTAATATATTATGTCTAAAGTAATATCAACTAGGGAATTTAAAAATTGCTTCTCTTTAGAGATTTTTATAGTCGACGTTCTACGGACAAGTGAACAATCGACCTCGACGTGGAACACCGTTATTTGACTACTAGTGCAGTCAGGAACACTAACACCTATGTACAATAAACGCACCAAATTTTCATAGATATGTTATATACTTATATATCTCGTTCCCTTCCTATAATAATTTGGCGCATATCTATGTTAGCGTCCGTCACTGCACAAGTGATGAATCTATAATACATACTTACTTGTAAGTAAGTGTCATTCGACAAAAATAAGGCCTTTTATGGCCTAAATATTCAAAATATACCTGCACGATGAGGTTTAAGGCCATCGGCCTGGCTTGTTATACTTAGGTTTGGACTTAAGTGGAATGTTTGGATCATACATTTGACTCTGGTCCGTCAGTATTGTGTTTGAAGGAGGCGCGGATTCGAGCCAGGTAGAGTGCACAGAAGTGTCCATAGCATTTGTTGTACCAGTCTGGAGTGCGGCCCCTGGAAAACAGTTTAATGTTATGAATTGTGACTCGTCTAGTAATGGAAGAATTACCTACTGTCAAGACTCTTTTTTGGGAAATTTAAGTGGATGATCTCTTACATTAGTCGATTTTCTTAGTTACAGTTTTAACTAGTGGTTGCGGGAGGATTTTTGATGACGCTATGTGTTAATGAATAACAAGAAGATGCACTTGATTATGAAGATTTTAATGAAGATCGAACTTACATAGTGTCCACCCTCGCTAGATGTACCAAGCGGCTGCGGCCTTTGCCCGCAGGCTGTGCGAGGTACCGTGACGCGAGCACCACGCCGCGCGCGCCGTCGGGCGGGGCCGCCGCGTGCGCGACCGATGTCTCCGCCACCGCGCACCAGCCGCCGCCTCCCGCCCCACCCTGCTGCCACGACCTGGAATTAATGAATTGGATTATATAACCCGGTTACAATATCTGTGGACCTGGCGTCGATGACGTCACGTCGCGTCAGCGCTCTATCGGCAACGAAAGTGGTAACCGTACTGACGCGCCGGGGCGAGCGCGGGGAGGTGAAAGGAGAACGGGGACGGGGGAGGTGCGCATTCCAGCGAGGTCCACAGATATTGTAACCGTGTTATAAGTATGCATATTTTACCGTGGGAGAGCCATGCTTCGGTACGAATGGGCCGGCTCGACCGGAGAAATACCACGGGCTCACAGAAAACCGGCGTGAAACAGCGCTTGCGCTGTGTTTCGCCGAGTGAGTGAGTTTACCGGAGGCCCAATCCCCTACCCCCCTAGAAATGCCGCAGTTGAAAAGCAATTTGTTACCCCAGGAGGGTACCAACTGCGTTGGAGAATCCCTCTCTGGACGTCCATGCTCAGGAACCCCTGGAACTGAACGTTGACGTCCAGGCTGCCCCTCGTATTCTGGGGAGGGCAAAACTGCGCTCCAATCTGCTCGGGGCAAGAGCAAACGCACAAAGGCACCCCCCTCGATATTAAACATGGACTTTTGTAATATCAGGGGATTACACTCCAACCTTAATGCCGTCCATTACCACCTTGAGACGGCAAAGCCGGCTTTGCTCTTTTTAACCGAGACGCAGATATCATCTCCGAGTGACACATCATACCTTTCCCACCCAGGGTATTCTCTCGAGCACTCCTTTCTGCCCAAAGCTGGAGTGTGTGTATATATCAGAGATGATATCAGCTCTCGCCGCCTCAGCAATCTTGAGGACAGGGACCTGTCAACGTTATGGCTCCGCATAGATTGCGACGACCACCCTCGCGTCTATGCGTGCCTATATAGGTCCCATAGTGGTGACCCCGAGACGGACCGACTCTTGGAACACCTGCAAGCTGCTTCAGATTTTGTGCAGCGGCAGATCCCATCCGCAGAGATCATAATACTTGGCGACTTTAATGCCCACCACGCCGACTGGCTCAATTCCAGTAAAACTGATCATGCGGGGAGATCTGTCTGCAACTTTGCCCTTGCGAACGACTTGAGACAACTGGTTACTACGCCTACGCGAATCCCAGATGTGGATGGTCAGAATCCTTCCTTGTTGGACCTTCTGCTGACTTCAAATCCTGACGGCTACCAAATATCCGTAATCGCACCACTTGGTTCATCGGATCATTGCCTTGTTAGGAGTTCTGTGCCACTTACGACGGTGTTACGACAGCGTGCTGTTAAATACCGTCGTGTGTGGCACTACAAGTCAGCAGACTGGGATGGGATGCGGTCGTTTTTTGCATCCTATCCTTGGGGGAACGTGTGCTTCTCGCCGGATGATCCCGACAACACTGCCAACTCTGTTGCCGATGTGGTGATGCAAGGGATGGAACTTTTCATTCCGTCCTCTGTAGTGCCAACTGGCGGCAGATTTCGTCCCTGGTTTGGTTCATCCCCCAATAAAGCTTCTCGCCGGAAGCAGGAGGCTTACCAATCCTGGGCCAATGCAGTGTCTGCTCGGGATTTAAATACCAGCACATATAAAAAGGAGTACAACCTTGCCTCTAGGTCCCTCAAGAAAGATATCACTCGGGCAAAGAAACAGCACGTCAATAGAATTGGTAAGAGACTTGAGTGCCTCCCCTCGGGAACCCGTGCATTCTGGTCTCTGGCCAAAGCTATTGAAGGAAATTTCTGCAAGCCAACCCTACCATCTCTACGCGTAGGAAATAGATCGTTGGCCCAGGACGCAAAGGACAAAGCCGATCTTCTGGGCAAGCTCTTTGCGTCAAACTCGACCCTGGATGACGGGGGGCAGAAACCGCCGACCATACCGCGATGCACGAGCATCATGTCGGATATTCGGTTTCATCAGCACTCAGTGCGAAAAGCCCTCCGTTCCCTTGATATCCAAAAGTCGAGTGGGCCTGACGGAATCCCTCCTATTGTGTTGAAAAAGTGTGCTCCAGAGTTGGCTCCGGTCTTGACGCGTCTTTTTCGGTTCTCCTACTCTTCTGGCATCGTCCCGGCTTCTTGGAAGACAGCCTTGGTGCACCCGATCCCCAAAAAAGGTGATCGCTCAAATCCTTCCAACTACAGACCAATCGCTATAACCTCTCTCTTCTCGAAGATAATGGAATCCATTATCAATAGCCATCTTCTTCGATACTAGGACGGCCAGGGATTACTAAGCGACAAACAATACGGGTTCCGTAAGGGTCGCTCGGCTGGTGATCTCTTGGCGTACCTAACTCATCGTTGGGATCAGGCAATTGAGTCGAAGGGAGAGGCATTGGCTGTTAGTTTGGACATTGCGAAGGCCTATGATCGGGTTTTGGCATAAAGCGCTGCTATCAAAGCTTCCATCATACGGGCTGCCCGAGAAATTATGTAAGTGGGTCACTAGTTTCTTAGCAGATAGAAGCATAAAGGTCATAGTTGACGGCGAATGCTCGGAAACTCAGTCTGTTGATGCTGGTGTCCCTCAGGGCTGTGTGCTATCGCCTACCCTATTCATACTGCATATCAATGACATGTTACAGACCAACGGCATTCATTGCTATGCGGATGATAGTACAGGTGATGCTGTATATACCGGCTCCCCCAATATTTCTCGGCTAAATGTCATTGAGAGTCGAAACGAACTTGTGTCTAAAATAGAGAATTCATTGGAGAAAGTCTCCGAATGGGGTAGACGTAACTTAGTCCAATTCAACCCCGCCAAGACACAAGTCTGCGCGTTCACCACTAAAAAGTCACCAATGGTCTTATCCTCGTTTCGAGGGCACATCTTTAACCATCTCCCCAAGCATTGAGATACTTGGCGTCAGCATATCGAGCGAAGTCCAGTTCCGATATTATCTAGAGGGTAAGGCCAAGTTAGCCTCGAAGAAGCTTGGTGTTCTTAACAGAGCGAGACAGTACTTCAGTCCGGACCAACGCCTACAACTCTACAAGGCGCAGGTTCGGCCTCATATGGAATATTGTTCTCATCTCTGGGCAGGGGCGCCAAAATACCAATTGGTAGTTGCTTACCATCAGGTAACCCGTTTGCTCGCTTGCCTTCTTATTTAATAAAAAAAAAAAGTGCTATATCAGCAGGATCATGAAATATCAACTTTTGCAGAAGTTGCTCCTACAGTAATTTCTGATAATTCTCTTAAATTACAATCAAGCAATTCTCATTATGTGTACCATTTTACGCATTTCTGTTGAAAACTGTCACAATAGAATTGTTGATGTTACTTGTAAGAGCAACCTCTTCAAAAATTTGATGTTTCATAGTACGATTCACTTTATATTGTGGCCACATTAGACCTGCAAAAATGGTACAATTCTATTTAAAAATGAGTAGTGGGATCAGGGCTATAAAATAACTTAGAGTATTAAAAGTTTGTGAAAAACATGTCTTAAGTATTTAATGGATGACTTACCGCAAAACGCAGTAATCTCGTTGCGGGAGATTGAAGCTGGACGCCGTTATGTACTGGAACACCTCAGCCGTCGGTCCTAACTTCTCAGCCACGCGCCATTTTACCAGCGAGTCGTCCCATATGTGCCGCTCACGGAGTATCCTGTAAAAAACAAAAACGTAAATGATCACAACCTAGGGACTCTAATATGGCCCCTAAATGCAGAATTGCGCCGATTTCCTGTAAGTCCAAAGCATTACTTCGTCCGTGCCGGCTATTCGTGCCGTTTTTGAAAGGTCCTTTTGGCTGAAGCAATAGGTATTATAATGACGTCGGAGTTGCTATTGTTGAGGCATGACCACCCCTTTAATGCCCAGTTAGACATGGCGCACTGACGCTGCGCAATACCAACGACCAAAACCCAACAGCGCGGCCGCCGTGCAGGGTTGATCGATTGCCTTTATTAAGTTGTATTTTGTGACCTAGTCAATAAAGCTCAATTTGCGATGGCCGCATTGTGATTCTTGTGGTCATATAAACGCGCCCTTAGGGTATAACAGCTGTTTACTACGGTAACAAGTTACCTCTGCATAACCTCCTGCGGTGGCGCCTCAACGTCAGTGGTGGCTCGCCACAGCCGCAGCGGGTGACCATCACCGACCTTCTTGCAGCACAGCTCCACGTGCGGCGCCGCCCCCGATATGGACATCCAACCTCGCGTTCTGAAGAAAAGGCCACAAGGTTTATTCAATGTTTTTTTTTTAATTATGTTTTTTTTCCTAAATATAAAATGAGGAAATATTAGTTTATTTCCTTTCTGAGTTTAAATTTTAACTTATGTGTACCTAAATAATACTATTTAGGTATTCTAATTTGCTTGGATTGGGGATATTGATTATTTTAAAGGACCATGCAAAAAACTGTATGGGTAGTGTCCCCACCCCCCAAGAGATTTCAAACCTATCTCAGTTAATAGCTCTTGCTACGCTGATAATTATTTAGTATGGCGACATTCACCTCTGTAGTGGGGTTTCCATTTAATTAAATTCCAATTACTGTCAAAACCCCACCCCGGAGGTAAATATCAGCATACTAAAATATATAAATAACATAAATTTAAATAACATTTAAATAACATCGTGAAAGCTGTGGAAAATAGTATAAGTGAGGGAGTAATAAGTGAGGGAGACAATAAGGGTGCGGCGCGGCTCCTGTTTTCCAATGACACGGTCGCCCCCGACTGCCCAGAAACCCTCATCCCTGCAAAACAAACATCCATCACAATCCAATCCTTTCACAGTTTCCAATGACGCATTACCACCACTACAAACGTCGACAGACAAAGTACGCGGAGCCATCATGTCCTTTCTTCCGGGTTCAGCTGGCGGCCTCGACGGTCTCACCCCTCAGCATCTGAAGGACCTCACCAGCGGTTGCTGCGGGGAGGCCGGCGAGAAGCTCCTGCATGAACTTACGTATCTGTGCAACCTGATGCTACGTGGAGGGGACGCATCAGATATCGTAGACATTCTGTATGGAGCTAACCTCTGCGCCTTGAGGAAGAGAGATGGTGGCATTCGTCCGATTGCTGTTGGCTCCACATACCGGCGCCTTACAGCCAAACTAGCTTGCAAATCGGTCACTTCCCTCGCGTCATACTTCCAGCCAAAACAGCTCGGTTTTGCCTGCAAAGGAGGTTGTGAGGCCGCCGTTCTCTCTTTCAGGACAGCTATCCACAATCAAGGCGATAATGTGTTTCTGAAGGTCGATGTCAAAAACGCTTTCAACTCAGTTGACCGAGGCGCCATGTTGGCCCAAATTAAATCTAAAGCACCTGCCATTTTATCATTTATGCTCCAGTGTTACAACGACCCCACCAAACTCATTTACAAAGACCACCTCATCTCATCCGAAGTGGGCTGCCAACAGCGCGACCCTCTAGGTCCAGCAATCTTCAGCCTTGCTATACACCCGGTCATCGAGCTTCTAAATTCAAAATTTAATGTTTGATATTTGGATGATGGGACCCTTGGAAACGATGCACCCACTGTACTATCAGACTTCCGCACTCTGATCCACGAGTTCCAAAAAATAGGTCTGCAGCTGAACCTAGGTAAGTGCGAACTTTTTGTGCCAGACAGTTGTGGGGATAGAAACGCGATTATATCCAACTTTAAAGAAATAGCTCCACAACTGTCTGTCATTGACATGGATTCGCTTTTCCTTTTGGGCTCACCTATTTTAGACGAATCTCTCCCGGACTTCATAGATAACAAATTACAAAATTTTAATGAAACTTTAGACCGCCTCCTCCAAATTAACTGTCACATGGCCTTTACCCTAATCCGTTTTTTGTATTTTCGTACCTAAATTGACATATGTCTTACGGTGTTGTCTACTGTGGAAGTTCTCTCAACTTCTTAAACAGTTGGATGATACCATAAGACAAATGCTCTCCACTATTTTGAATACAAATTTCGAAGACCGCGCATGGACTCAGGCAACGCTTCCAGTTAGGTTCGGTGGCCTGGGTGTTCGAAGGCCCTCTGACATATCGCTTCCGGTCGTCTTGTCCTCAGTCCACGCGAACCATAGTCTTATCTCCAAAATACTACATCACCCATCCTACTCTAATACAGTTCCCTTTCTGGACGAGGCCAAGGACGCCTGGAGCGTAACTAGTGCTTGTAGCGAATTGCCTGACAATACTTTTTCCCAAAGGCTCTGGGACGAGCCACTCTGCAGACTGGTACGGAATAATCTTCTTAATACGTCCTCCAGTCCTGTGGAGCAGGCTCGCTCTTAGCTGCGGAGAAGTGGGAGTCGGGCCTTTGGCTACAAGCATTACCGTCACCTAATACGGGCACATTGCTGGATCGAACAGCTTTCCGGTTAGCCACTTCCCTGCGTCTTGGCACCCCCCACGTCGTCCCCCATCGTTTGTGGTGCCAACGTGGACAGCCTCGGACACCACGGGCTGTCCTGTCAACGAAGCGCCGGCCGCATCTCCCGACATCACTGCCTGAACGGTCTCATCCGTCGGGCTCTTATCACCGCCGGAGTGCCAGCTGCGCTGGAACCCTCTGGTTTGGCGCGCGACGATGGCAGGAGACCAGACGGTATGACCCTGGTCCCTTGGAGAGTGGGACGGGCTCTTGTATGGGACGCTACTTGCGTCGATACACTTGCTCCGTCCCATGTCCAGGGCACCTCTGCAGGTGCGGCCGCCAATCAGGCGGAAAACCTCAAGCGGCGCAAATATGAGAACCTTAGTGGGGATCTTATATTTGAACCGTTTGGGGTTGAAACCTTAGGTGCATGGGGTCTGGGTACGCACAAACTTTTCAGAAAAATCTCAAAAAAACTCATTGGGGCCACCCGAGACCCCAGAGCCGGCACCTACCTGGCCCAGAGAATAAGTATCGCAATCCAGCGAGGAAAATCTTTGAGCCTTCTAGGTACTCTCCCTGGTGGGGACGACCTGGGAGATTTCTTTGTTTTGTAGCATTTTAAGTTTTGGAGTAGTTATTATTTTTTTAGTACTTACCTACTTTTATAGTTTGTAAATATTTTAAATAGATTTTAGTTAATTTTGTTAAAATAATAACAAAACAATCGACATGAATATAATAAACTTTAAAGCATACTAAATAATAATCATCGTGGTAAGAACTATTAACGGGGATGGGTTTTAAATCTGTTGTGGACGATTTTTTGCATGGTCCTTTCATGAGTAATTGACTAAGTCTTCTTCATAGCTATAAACAATATTAGGGATGTTGTCTAGTGTGGAATATCACATTTTTATAAATTACATTTTAAAATTGTTGATTAAAGATACATAAATATAAAAGAAATAGGTATATAGATTGACGCGATTAAAAATTTTAAGTAAATAAAAAATATAGCCCATCTCTTTCTCGCAAAACGATTTGTTACGTCACAAGTTGCTACCGCCATACATTTTGTAATGATAAATGTATGGCGGGTGCAACTCGTGACGTCACAGGCCGATATATCGCTCTCTTTCATATTGTAAATTTAATTGTTTGTATGTTCGTTATTTTTTAAGTTAAACGAAAATGAATTTTTTATTAACATGATGTCTAACATAGAATGGACGAAAAATATTTTTAGGTAACATGCCTATTATAGAAATTAGTACACTTGCTTAGTACTTATAGAAAAGTGCATACACAGATATTCTACACCCTAGACTCTAGAATCGAACTCTTAAGGCCTCCACAGACGAGAGGCCGATTCAGTTTGAAGTGACGCCAGTTCGGCCTGAACGGATTCGAGCACACACGGCAAAATCGCATCAGTTCGTTCTGGTATGCCGCGAGCTACGGTCGTGTTTAATAATTGTGTAATAATTAAATACCGCGAAAACTCACTACGCTTATACACGATACACGCCTGCACGGCCGCGGATCTGGCGAGAACTGAAGCGATTTGTCCACACATGGTCCGTTCAGTCTATCCGTTCAGTCCAGAATTAATGTTGCCAAATAAGTTATTTTACAAAGTTTTACTACTAAATTAAGTATTTTATTCCCTCCTTAGTAGGAATTTAGTTGTTATAGTGTTTTAGTAGGAAAGAGCCAGACAGTAATCATATGCAAAATGGTCTAGGTTAGGCACAAAAAAATATTACACCTTATCATAATAATACATTCGTCCGTAATTTGCTTAAAACAACCCGTTTAATTACTATATACGTAATATTTTCTAGTATATTTTAGTTTCACGGTAAAAATTATAATAAAATTCAATATAATATTTTTTAATATAACAAAACCGAAAATGCCGTGGGTTTTTGGGGATTCCTAAGTTTCGTATCTTTTTTTTATAGTTTTCAGTATTCTTTTAGTAGTTTTTAGTAGAAATCGACGCGAGTTTAGTAGTTTCGCAAAAAAACAGAGCTGGAAACACTGAAACGAATTGCTTCAGTCCATCCGGCCGATTGATACGATCTCGAAATTGCACACAGATGATACGATTTGCATCCGTTCAGGCCGAACTGAAGGAAAACCGGACCGTATAAGGCCCCTTCAGAGTCTAGAGTTTGATTGCAATCCATTCAACGAGCTAATAACTAGCTCTCGTTTCAACCGAATGCAATCAAATACAACATATCTAACATATTCCGACTGCTAAGTATCTATTGAGGACAACAAGTACCCACGTCACACATCTACTGATGACAGTGGAGTGAAAATCTAATCGTTATAATCCGTTCTTCACAATCTCACCAGGAAAAATATAAAATAGTCAGCAGGAGGTTTACATGTCATACACGATCTTGCACATTAAAAAAACCAACAAGTCTTCGCTAAGCTAGCTGATGAGAAATTTTTAATATGGTGGTATTTGTAAGTACAGTGAACCCTTGATGTTGTGAAGGACCGATTGAACATGGAAACACAGAAATGCGAGGAGCATGAATGTTGATGAGTCTAACACCTGTCTCACCTCTTTCCGGATCGGCCACAGACTCTATAAAAGCATGAAACATTAGAGAGCTATAGATAGACATAGGACAATATATTGGATCTACTACTTATTATGTTTAACAAAGTAGGATTTTGAAAGAAACTTACTTTTCTTTGGCTTCTTTCAATAGTGCTTTGATGCAGGCTTGTTGGAAACCTTTCCAGTCCTGGTTGAAGTCTGCACCGAGCTCTTCTAACGCCACCTGGAGGATAGGTATTGAAAATATTATTTTCAAGTTTTAAACAAAATAGGATAGTTGAGAGTTTTGCCGGGGAGTTCAATGGGTGACGTTGTGGAATTTGTAAAGCTTCATAAATTTGTATTAGCTCGGTTCTTGATGTGTTATATTGGTAGAATATTAACCATTAAATATTCGTTAACGTGCACAAGTGTGGGCAAGTGGTACAACTTCTAAAAACGTGCTATTTTGTGTTTCCCGCCAAAACTCCCTAGAAACTTTCAGTAAAGCTTCTACCACTTTACTGAATCGACTGACATGACTCATGGACTGTACTGACTATATATTTGGACTTTGACTAGACTTTAGACTTGACGATATAGAAATACGGTGTTAAAAATTGAAACGAAAGTTCTATTTCCCGCCTTTTTAACTTGTCACTGGCAAATGGTTATAAGCCGATACCATATATAAATAAAATAAATAAATAGAATAGTTGCACTATTGACTTAAAATATGTATTATCTCCAGTTCCGTAGCGTAATGGAAAAGAGCTTAATCTTCCTTATATTGCGGAGATACCAGTGCTATAATAGTGAGGATGTTAAATACCGTTAAAATGTTGAAAATATGGTGTTGGAAAGTACATGAAGTTGATAACAATAATGATGTTGGTAGTCTTAATGATGACCATGAAGATAGTGTCTATGAAGGTGAAGAATAATACGCTGATAATAATAATGATCATGATTGTCATAATGATGATAGCTACGACGACAATGATGATGATAGTCAAGAATCTAAAGATGATGATGGACTAATGTATCGCACTCACCGGAACGCTCTCCTCGAAGTAGTTAAACTTGCAGCGCACGAGCATGTCGGCGGGCGCAAGAAACAGCGCCGCGTGTTGCTGAAGAAGCAGCAGTAGGCACGCGTGCGCTGCACGAGACTCACTCACCTGACGCTGTTCCGCTATACTCTCAATAATAAGTCTGGAAGAGACAATAAGGTTATTAGTATAATTACCAGCACACTATCTGAGCCACAAAACGATTCGTGCTCTTTGAAATGCGGACGGTTACATTAAACTCTAAAGGGGATGAAATAAAAGTCCAAAGATTGTTTAAGAATTTACGCAAATGAAGTCGCAGGAAGAAATCTCAGATACCAATTAATTGTATTAAACGGTAACAATTAAACTTTACCTATTAGAGTGTCCCTCTTTAGTGCTGCCAGTGTGGGGCGGCACGTGATGTAGCCTGAGCAGCGTCGGCGCGAAACACACCGCCAAGTTAGATGCCGTCATTTGATTAACGGCCGAATGCTCTGCCACCTGAAATTTAGAATTTTAACCCTTTAATAAAACATTCGCAGGTCGCATGGCAGATATGTAACGTTATTTAGCGCATTTGAAAGTAATTCATAGTGACGACTTACATCACCACGATAACACGATGGGATAAATTACTTGCCATGGGCATCAGATTGCAGTTTACAGCGAAGTTTGTTTCTGACTTCTGACTACTTATTAAAATTAGCAGAAAAGTGGAAACATACCTCAGCCAAGAATATAAGTAAAGACTGTAACGCTTCTAAATGTTCCTCTGGTAATAATAGAAGTGCACACTGGACGGCATCAGGCCTTAAGGGTTCTGGGACATCTGAAAACAATAAAAAGAAACAAGTTTGATAATAAATAATAACAACACAGTGTTTTGCGAAACTTAAAAGAAACATTGTTTGCACTCAGTACTGTGAGAAAGTCATTTTAAAATTGACCGTAATTAATAGCCGTTTTAAACTTACGTTGAAAAATAGCGATGAACGTCTCACTCAGTTTATTAGTGAGTAACGCATCAGGGAGTTCCCTAAAGTATTGCTTGACCACATCAGCCACGTCGTGCGCCTGTGCACCCTCGAAGTTCAGGCTGGACTGCGCCGGGTCTATGGTGTTCATGTTCTCCACCGCAAACGCTGCGTTCACAGCCCCGGCTGCTTCAACCATGGACCGGAGTTTAGCTATCCGGGACTTCACGCCTGCCTTTCTAAAGATGCCCATCTAAAACGACCATATTGGTATATGAGAAAATATAAATATGATATATGAGAGGGAAAAATAATATAATAAGTAGTATGATGTCAATAAAGGGTTTTGAGAGTGGAAAATACTTGACAAATATTTAGAAATTACTATATAAAACTAAGCCCTAATGCCTTCTTTGGCATGAAATTTATAAACAATTCAATAACCTTACCTGATCTAAGGCATTATTCTTAAGCCAGTTCAGGGCACATTGAATCGGCTTTGGTAACGAATGTCCAGTCCTTTGCAGAGATACGGTGAGGGGAACCCCAAAAACTGTTTTATCTGCAAAACTCATAACATTATTGAAAACCTTTCCGAGAATTAAGTATAAATTGGTAATCTCCTAAAAACTTTCACGAAGTATTTAAGTCTTCGATACCTTAGAGCTCTTTAATTTACTTTTTGACGTAAAAACTACGAAGGAAATACTTGGAAAAATATAAAGGGACGTTTTAATATCGTTTAGAGCGTCGAATCAATTTAATTTTTTATTAGGTGGCTAAGTTATTGGTAGCTTTGCCATAAATAGATTTGTTGATAGGTACTCGTACTAAGAGGTCTTTGTATGATTTTACGCGTTATAATATTATGTTATACCTTTGTAGTCTGGTGTTTTGATCTTCCTTATTAATTTAGGTAGCTCCCAATTCCACCCAGACTTGTGTGAAGGACAGTACCTCTCCATGCACGCAGTTAGTCGAAGTAAAGCCAACTTTCGAAGAATATGTAGCTGTCCACACGACAGTGATGACATTGGTCGAGACACTGTAGAAAAGTTAACATAAATAATGTTAACATTAAATGAAAGTTAATGTAAGTTAATGAAAGTTAATGTAAAAAAAATGAAAGCTTGTCTGCAAACATTAAAAACTTATAACTTTAATCTGGATCTATATGATTTTATAAGTTATCATTACTACAATGTAAAATTACTTATACAAATTTTTTTTAAAAAGGTCACGATTTTCTGATAATGATATTCAAAGAAAAAATAATTATAAAAAACAAAAACGAAGGAACGTGCTCAGGAATACGTCAGGAATTCAGAAAACAGAAATTCTTGTGTACTCACAATACGCCTCTGGGTTTTTCGAATTGGGTAGCGATTGGAGCGTATTATTTGCTTTCGGCCCCCCATTCAGATTGTTTGTTCGAAACGAATACCACCGTTGTATGTTGTTTCTGAAAAATATATTGGATCGTATTTTTCCTTGATAAACATTTAAAATATTCATGTAGAATAAAGACTGGTCCAATAATTTTCCAGCATTTTGGCTCAAGGTATAAGACATAAAATACTTTTAATATTCAGATAAGTCTAAAATATAAAATAATAAAATATATTTTTTAATTCCTTTTACTCACTTTTTACTTTTCAAGTCTAGGCTGTCATCATCATCATCGTGGTCCCCATCATGTGATCTCGATCCAGCAGAATTTGGACTACTGTCTAGTTCTGAACTTCTGGATGCTGATTTATCACGCTTTAGACTTCTATCACGAAACCTAGAACATTATTACTTTCACTTCATATCTTTGTTTTTCATTTACGAATACATACATAAATAAAAAAATACATTTTATGTGCTTTCTATTAATTTTCCGCATTTCTTAGTAACTGTGAACATACTTTTGGCCATCTTTTCCGAGATTCAAAGAGCTGGTTCTTATTGCTTGTCGCCTATGGTGTGTATGTCCGGGAGACTTCTGTACTTCTCGTAGCACTTCAGGATCAGGCTTCAAATCTACTGGTGAAGGTGGTTCGACGTATACCTGAGATAGTTTTGTAGTTTAAGTTATTAATGTTCTGTAGTACCTATATAATATATATAAAAAAAGTTATCCTTTAGCTTTTTCGTTTCATATTTACCTCTGTATTATGGCTATTATGCTCCTTATAATAATTATGCCTCCAACTTGCTGGTTGACATTCCGAATCGCTTAGTGCACTAGAATCGTCACTCTTTAGCCCTCTATGGAAGATTCTTTTCGCTCTTCCCAATTTTGACTTGGAACTTTTATAACTGGAACCCATACTCCCATCCGACGCATAACTTGAACTATCATCTCCAAAAGGTGGATGTAAAACGAAAGATTGTTCTAAGGGTGCTATAGGAGAAGGTGGCATTATAGTCATGGGGGACGGAGGCTGTGTTCTGATCTCTGGAGCACGGATAGGAGAGCTGTTGAAATCAGGAAATGGGAACGCTGTTGGCGTTGTTGGAGTCATATCAATGTAATTTAGTTCAGGATATTTGTCTGTCTGTACGTCTAGGAAGTGGGGTGATGATACTATAACTTCTGTTCTATTCTGTCGCTTTCTTCTTCTCGTTTTGAGAGACTCCACTCGTCGGAGGAGGGCTTTGGCTCCATCACGGAGTCTCTCTGAGCCGGTACGTCGAAACCTCGTACCCGTGTCCTCTTCATCCTCTTTGTCACTTGGTAACTGTATCTGACCAGGACCTGCTAATCTAGAAAACACAAAAATGGAATTAAAAATTATAATACGATTCAATATATTTTTTGATTAGGTACAATGATATCTAAGAGTCTTTGATATAACAAATATTGTTGGTATATATGGCAATTAACCAGAATAACTCGAAAAAATATAAAAAACGAATGAAATTTCTGTTTAATTGCATTTTCAATTTGAAAGTGCAATATTCCTAAGTTTATATATTGGAGTAGGTATGCTTATAAGCGCTTGAAAACTGAAATATAATTGGGTCATATAAATTTCTAAATATTTCTTCTAGTAAATTTAATATGGCGGGTGGAATGAAATATTAAATATTCTCAGTCTATAAAGTGCATACGTTCATAAGTAATATTAAATATTTTAACGTTCTTGGTAATGATAGTAATACCTATTATATATTTTACAGTCCAATCAAACACGAAGTACATTCCAAATTCTATGCTCAGATGTCAGATTCTATGGTATTTATTAATTCTTGATTCGTCCTAAAACTACTTTTAAAATATAAAATATTTAAAATATTTTTAAATAATTATACACTGTTTCATGAAATTAATAAATTAAAAGTAGGCTCTTCGTCGTTTCATAATTTTTTTCTGGTAAGTCCAAAACTTTTGTCGGTAGGTCCAGAATATGAATCGTCTACTATTAATTAATAACGCTAAATACCTACTAAAATTCGACGACCTCTGTGGCTTAGTGGGTAGGGCGTTGGAGTTCAAGCCCGAAATAGCGGGCGGAAAATGCTAGCCGACCCACCAGACAGACATCAAGTCCCACCAAACAGATGAATTGAATGCATTTGACAGTCAAATGACACTAGAGAATGGAGACAGGAGACCCATAACGCTGAAGAAAATCCTCAGCATACCACTCTCAACATTTGCAAAGGTTATGTGCTTTGTTATATTTAAAGCTGGATAATCCTGCAATTCCTTTGGGAAAGAAGAACAAATACTAATCAGAACGTTCATAATTTATTCGCGGCGTCTGTGCTAGGTTCTGATATGAAAAGAGATTCCCTATGGAGGGAGACTGAAATTGTTTACATATAGTTTGCACGTTTCGATTAGTAAGGTGTAATAAATATTAGGTCCTTACATATGAAATTGGCGTTTTGTCGTACTGGCCACTTTGATCTCAAATATATCTTCTTTGGTAAGGAATTCCAATTTCAAATTTATACCGCTATTTACTCATGCATTTGTGTTTGCAAAACCGTAATTCATTTGTTTTTTCATCTTTTGGTTTTTTCTTTGCGTCACTCTGTTTACAAAATGGAAAACTTGAAATATCATATTATTTTCGAGTACGAGTTCCACCGTGGCACCAGTGCTGCAGAAACGGCTCGAAGGATAAATGATGTGTATGGCGGCGGTGTCGCAAAAGAAAACACAATGCATTTTTGGTTCCAACGTTTTCGTTCTGGAAATTTCGACCTGCAGAACAAGCCTCGTGGACGGCCGGAGACTAAAGTTGATAATGAAGAATTGAAGGCTTTTGTGGAAGCGGATCCATCGCAAACCACGTTTGAGTTAGCTGCAGGCTGCGGTGTTAGTGATAAAACTGTTTAAATTCACTTGAAGCAAATTGGGAAGGTGAAAAAGCTTGAAAGGTGGGTACCTCATGAATTGAGTGCAGTAAACCGACAAACGCGCGTCGAGTGCTGCGTTACATTACTCAACCGGCACAATAATGAAGGGATTTAAATCGAATCATTACCTGTGATGAAAAGTTGATCCTGTGGGATAATCGAAAACGCTCATCGCAATGGCTGAACCCTGGCGAACCAGCCAAAGCCTGCCCCAAGCGAAAATTTACTCAAAAAAAGTTACTTGTGAGCGTTTGGTGGACTAGTGCCGGTGTCGTTCACTACAGTTTTCTTAAATCTGGTCAGACGATTACAGCAGATGTGTATTGCCAGCAACTGCAAATCATGTTGGAAAAGCTAGCTGCTAAACAACCGAGGTTGGTCATTCGCTCTACGCCACTGCTGCTTCAGGACAACGCTAGACCACCACTGCACAACATACGGCTACCAAATTAGAGGAGCTTCAATTGGAATGTCTAAGACATCCACCGTACTTCCCGGACCTTGCTCCAACAGATTACCATTTTTTTCGAAATTTGGATAACTGCTTGCAAGGGAAAAATGGGGTCAGACATACCGATGGGGCAGTCCAAAGCGCCTTCAAAGATGTTATTGATTCCTGTCCGATTGGTTTTTTAGTAAAGGACTCAATGAACTACCTATGAGATGGCAAAAGTGCATAGATAGCAATGATATATACTTTGATTAAATAAATATTTTATGTTTAAAAAAATCGACTTTATGTTCCTCCTTTACAAAACGCCAATTTCATATGTTATGACCTAATATAATTATATTTAGCTTGTAATTTTCAAACGATCAACTTCCACGATTTCAGTTTATGCCGTGGTGATATTATTGCTTTTGCGTGCCGGTTAGAGGGTTTAAAAACTTGATTTTCTGGCAAAGCCACCGGCTTGAGAGTATATATCTATTTTGTGAAAACTCTCTGAAATTAGAATTCTTAGAAATCTTAGAATATTTTTTTTTTAGATTCTTACTCTGATTATTTATTACTTATTTATTTATTTTAAAAACTTTATAGACGATCATTTTCTAGTGCCATCAATTACAGCTTGATAACACCGTATAAAACACAATGGAACATTTTCAAAAGTAGTGTAAATCGGAGTAGAAAGTAATTTAATTACAGCTTTCGCTGTTAAACTCATTTGCGGTAGTTCGGTTAAATTATTTAACTAATAACGTGCCGTAACTTTCCGCTCTATAAACCCAGACCCTACGTTTGGTTGACGCAATAGGTAAAGGCGTGTGCTAAGTGATGGCGGTTGGCGAGACGTATCTAAATACAATTTGATACTTTTGGCTTGAGTTACAATCGCGTTCAACCAATTAGGTACTAATTAATTTAACTGTCAAATATTTTATCTTTATTTTGTCCGAATAAGTTCATGAAATACCTAATTTATTTGTCATGTTGTGAATCTAGGTTCTGTAGCATAAGCCTACGTCCCTAATAAGTCTATTAAGGCTTTAAACTATTATGTATAAAAATGAATGACTTTTACATTAATGAATATGGAATTATGTAGAAGAATTGTCAGAACAGAGAAAATAAAAATGAATAAGATACAGGTTGTAAATTATTGAACTGTAATTTATGCAATAACTATCCGCTTGCGTTAACACCCCACCTACCGTAACCTATCATTATCGTAGGTTTGGCAACCAAAAGCAACCAAAACGGACTCAGTGAAGGGCCAGAGCACACAGCCGGGGGGCACAATTATTGTCATTGTTCTGATGGGCCAGCATCACTGTTCTGATGGGCCAACATTCCGTTGTCCCACTTGTTTATATTTTAACTAGCTTCTTTTATTTTCTTTGACTAGTGTCATTTTATTTAGGACTTTCAACGCACTTTTGACTAGCCGGGTATTGTGGGTAGCCCAACGGTAATATTGGGCAATTCACTATTCATCTTGGTTTGTCTCCTAAATGGCGATTTAGGAGACAAACCAAGATGAATAGTGAATTATTTTTATTTTACAGATTACGATTACAGGGTGTTTGGTACAATGTAGTTAATCCGTGAAATATAGATCCGGGGAGATAAATAATTTGAGACCATTTGATTTCACAATTTCAGACCACATCATTTCCCCCCTTTGCATGGCTGATATTGGATCGTTTCTGAGATATAAAAATACAAAATGGTGAAATTTTTTTTCAAAATACAGAATATGAGAAAAATTATTTTGCAAATTAGTTTTATTCAACTTTTGTGTTCCTAGTCGGATAGTAAAGAAAACGAATGCAAAAAAACTATGTCTCATTGACCGAGATACGAGTGGGACAGGGTTTTTCTTATGATGTCTATAGTTTTTATATTTTTGTGCGTTGAGTTTGTAGGGGCACAATTGTAGCATAAATTAAAAAAATCTTCACAGCGATAGCGTAAAAGCACTTTAAGTTAAATATTATGCTCAATACAGTGTGGATTTTCGAGAGCATCAAAAAAACACTACTCTCTTTAGCACCTACCGGCAATGTATTGGGCAACTTTTGTTATAACAAATATAAGATTTGAAAAGCAATTTGTCTGTCCATTAGCCCGACGTATGTTACAATAATTAACGAAGCTCGTGCAGTGAAAATTGACGGCCATTACTGCAGTGATTGACAATGATTACCTGAGCCCTTTTATGTAGACCAAGTTAACAAGCACCAGATATAGTGAAATTTGGGAATACTTACTACTTACGAAATATACATACAATTCTGCACTTTTTGGACATTGCATAGAACTAGAGACTGTAGGCACTAGGAACTAAATGAGGTTGATCAAAAACTACGACGGATATTTTAGGCATATGATCTACTGCTTAAGTTAAGAGTTCAAGACGTTTGGGCATAAAAATAATTAAAATTTTCCAAAAAAATATATTATACCTACTAATTAAAATAACTTTGAGCTCTCTAAGGCGCAGAGGTCGTTAGCCTAATGGAAACAGGTGATTCAAAGAGGAAGCAAAGACTGCCTAAATAACATAAATACAGAGCGTAATGTAATTATATTTACTATTCTTTTTTTTTGAATTACCTATATATTTATTTATTTTTCTGCCTAGCAGCTGTAGATCATATGCCCGAAATATCCGTCATTGACTTTATACAACCTTCTAATCTAAGGCAATATACTATAGGTATTGAATAGTATATATATACCTTAGTTGTTATTTAGATTTTTTTATAATAAATTATGGATATAACGCATGTTCTCTCGTGTCAACTTTTATGTTAAAGGTCATAGGAAGGAAGGAAAGGTGCAGGCATTTTCAGATAAAACGGCAAATATTCCTTCTACAGAAATGCACAATAGTAAATAATATAGAAACAGCCGTTATCTCTATGTATTTACATTGAGTAGTTTGTAAACAGTAGTACATTGAGAAACTTTGTAAGTGATATTTGCATATTATGTTTGTTTATCTAAATACCAAACACGGCTTCGTTACTCTAGGAGTAACTATTATTTACTACTAAGGGGACGTTCAAGTATTACGTAAGCAGATTTTTTAGCAATTATTAACCCACTCCTCCCCCTCGTCAGCAAAAGTAAGCAAAGCTCTTACCCCTCCCCCCATGCTTACGTAAACATTGGTACAATTGATTGATTCATGAGCAGCAGTTATAAGTCTAGAAATAAGGAATAGTTTGGAATAGAGGACTGTAACGCACATATTATTAATTTAAATTTGTAGGAATCCCCGAAAATGCATTTCGTTTTTAAGCATAGACAATGTGTGGGTTGCCATACGTGTACAAAAGTGAATAATTACTGCTGACATAATCACCATCTAGATCTCCCCAACCCCCATGTCATAAAAAATAAGCAAAGCAAACACATCCATAGTGCGTTACACACTTAGTATTAAGTATTACTTACTAGCTTTTCCTAGCGAGTTGATAGCAAAAATCAAAATTGTTTTAAGTATCCAAGTAAGTTCTGTATTTTTCTCAAGAAATAAAAAATAACAATTAAAAAATTTATTGTTTTGTGTGCTTCTTGTTGTAATATTTCTTTTGATAACAAAAACGTACGCAATCGCAGCAAATGTACGGTTCCTGCGCGCTGCGGTATTCCTATTTGCGCGTAAGAAGTTGCGGGCGACGTCTAGTTTATTAATATGTTCGGTTTTACAGAGGTAATAGGTTGTAGTCGCCCTAATGACTTAGATATTATGACAAAATATACTTAGGGTCAGTTCACACCGCGTCACTACGCGGCGCTGAATTTTTAAGATACCTATTCAAAATTGAACATATTCCAAAATTCGTGAACATACACAAAATTGTTTCATATACACTGTACATGTGCTGTGCAGTATCTTCGTGTGTAATGAATAAAGCTCAATATTGAATGCAGCGCTGCGCCTTGTATCGTTTCGTTTCGGTGTGAATTGATTGACCCTTCTTCCTTACACGACCTATAATAATTTTACTTCTCGCACATGTTTAGACCCTTAACAACATTAACATTTTAACAAGTTACATAAAAATATTTCAGCTGTCCCCCATTTCTGCCTTTTACTAATGGTGTTAATAATGAAAATAATAGGTATTTAATAAATCATTAAGCGTAATCAAGTAACATCTTGTAATTAAGTAACTGTAGTGTAATGGGCCCTTTTACCTTTAGCCGATTGAAACGGAAGATAACAGATTCACTATTTCTACTTTCGTTTTGTTCAGTATGTTGTGATTAGCTTTCATCATCAAGCAGCATCTCTTCTATATGTAAAAACGAATAAAACCAGGTCCGTACAAAATACAAATTGACTGCATAGAATGTGAACTAAATACTTAGTTGCCAAGAGAATTTCGTATTGTCGCTTTTTAGGGTTCCGCACCCAAAGAGTAAAACCGAGACTCGAATACTGAGACTTCGCTGTCTGTCCGTCACCAGGATGTATATCATGAACCGTGATAGCTAGACAGTTGAAAGTTTTACAGATGATGTATTCTGGTTGCGGTTATAACAACAAATACTAAAAACATAATTAAAATAAATATTTAAATGGGGCTTCCATACAACTGACGTGATTTTTTGAGGTTATTTTCTCGATATTTATAACAGTAAAAAGCTGCCCGAAATATTCACTGAACATTTATTTTTCTTAGTTAAAATAGTTTAAGCTAAATTCTAGTCCATTTAATTAACATTAAGCTCGGATTTTATTTACTAACAAATTTTTCGCATGATAGGTATTCCTAATTAGTCACAGGTCTCGTAGTGGTTAAAGTAATTACAATTTACGACACCTAAATGATCACTGAAACCACAAAGCTATGATAGCTAATTATCTCTTTACCACAGTGATTATACTAGATTCTAGAACCTCACCATGTCAACAGACAACATTGATATGAGAATTTAGAAATGACCGAGAAGCCGAGACATAGCTGTCCTGACACACGTTGTCTCTTTCTTAACTATGAACTGGAATAAATAAATAACTACAACCTACACCTACACATACACTTACATCTACTCCTACATCACGACTACACCTACCTGTACCTGTTATTTTGTACTACCTACCTACCCACATACACCTACAATTTCAACACCAAAACTAAACCTTTTTTACCTAGGTACAGCTTCGCTGTCCAACCAAACAGATAAACTGAATGCACCTACAAACAGATAAACTGAATGCACCTACTTACATATTTGACAGTCAAGTGACACTGGAGACCCGAATTACGCTACCGATGGACTTTAAGATAGCAGTAGGAACAGTTAGTATGGGAAAATTCAATCGTCGTATTTGGGTTCATTCTTCCTCGCAGTTGCCAATATTTATCACCGCTTGAAGCTTCCCTGAACTTCCACATTTATTTCAAGATCAAAATTAGCTAAATCTCAATAAAACTCGAGATATAGTAAATGCCAATCCATTTTATACGTAAGAAGAAGAATACATGACGTTATTAACTAACTAATTACTAATATATAATAATAATTACTAATAGGGATACTCGCATTATCTAAGTTTTAGTTTTTTCTCCATTAAGGTCAAAACTATTACCTAATTACTGTGATTGACAAGACTTGTTAACTTTTTTTTAATTTACAGTATCAAAGTGGAAACTATGACCATTATGTGAATAAGCATCAATAAAATTACCAATAACTCACACTCCTTAATACACGTATATTGAAAACTTGACCGTAAAGTAACTTCAATCTTTAATAATAATAATATTGCCATGAACGCTAGGAATGCGTGTACCTTGCGTGTACAAGTATTATATGATTTATTCATAATACAATATAAGTGGACATAATAATACACTATGTGCTCTGTACATATTTTTTATGTACCTACTCGCATAATGTGGAGTTCCTGGTTAACATTGTTTGTCCTGGTAGTATTTACTAATGATTTTAAACTAAGCAATGGTGATTGGACCGTTTGCGCAAAAATGTGACTATATATATTGAGTATATATATAGTCACATTTTTAGGCTGAGGCTACGTTCCGACGAGCGTTTTTTAGTAGTCGTGATAGAAAAAAACAGCTCTGTAAAAGGCCAGGGAAAATTCAGAGCACTTGAAATAGAACTCTGCGCTCATACAATAGAGCTGAAAATCGAACACACAAGTGTCGCGAGTCAATGTCAATGTCAAATCTGACAACTCGACACTCATGTGTTCGATTTTCAATGCTATGAATTTTCTCCGTCCTTCCGGATTCCGGATCATAATAAAGTCGCCAGGCCTCAGCCTTATGCGACGTAACGACTAACGGAGGGCAATACTCACAGGTCGGGCTCCACGTCAGTGTAGTGACCATCAGCGTCCACCAGTCCCACCCTGATGGTGGGCAGCGTCTCGTCCTCGTCGTCCTCCACCTCCCCCCGCGCCTCTCGCGCCTCACGCTCCGCGAGCGCCCGGGCTGCTATCACCTGTGCACGATAATAACACAAAATTAAAAAAAATATATATATAATTACTATGTTACCCGCGGCTTCATTATGAATCAATTGACACCTCATTTATTTAAATCGGAACCAGCACTTTAGACACTACGACGGAACAAACATACATACATACCTACGTACAATGTACATACATACATAGACTGCCAAAATCTTTACCCTTCCTTTTGGTTTTGCCAAAAAACTTGTCATAGCATCAGAATAATATTTTTATTATGTAATTACCAGTGGCGTGGGGTTCCTATGACTCCATGCCTATCAGCTTCACCTACTACTTACCCTCATCAAAATCCGTACCTATTATACAGGCTAGGGCTTCCTTATGAAGAAGAACCAGCCTTCGCAACTGGTAAATACATTTTTTATGAAAGGTATAAATATGTACTTTCATTAATCTCCAAAAACAAAATTTGTAACGGATAACGGTAGGTTTTTTGAGCACTACAGCAAATAATATAATATATTACTAATGTAACTACAGGGAATTTTATCGTTCGACATCCAATTTTTTACATATTATTACTTTATGAATTTTCTTGCGATTGCCCCTCTTACCTGCAGCCTCCTCTGCGCTTGCGGCGTGATCTCCACTACCCGGGACCACCTCCTGGACTTGCGCTCGTACTGCCACTTGTCGCTGAGCGCGCACTGCTCATCATCTGAGTCGTTCTGCGAAGAGAAAATTATGGTTAGTAAATAGAACCAAGTTAGTTGATAAAATTATTTAAATTTTTATATTTTATGTTTGGTGATAACTATGGGTTTCTTGGGCAATGATTTCAAAACTAAGCATGGGCTATGGACGTACTTACATGTCACAGAACAAATCTTCATACAAGAAAAACGTAAAACGTAAAAAAATTACGCCATCTTGATTTCACCATACGTCAAAAATAGCCCGAAACAACCCCAAAAGTTGGGCCATTTAAGTGGGGACAGTTTTTGCCTCGACATGCCTCGTCTATAATATTATATACGTCTATGTTCTTGGGTGGATTATGGATACGATCAAATTGACAATTAATTTTTTGTTGTTGCAGACAAATAAATATTAGGTCCTTACACGTTTTGTCGTACTGGCCACTTTGATCTCAAATATATATTCTTTGGTTAGGAATTCCAATTTCAAATTTATACCGCTATTTACTCATGCATTTGTGCTTCGAAAACCGTAATTAATTTATTTTTTCCTCTTTTGGTTTTTTCTTTGCGTCACTCTGTTTACAAAATGGAAAAATTGAAATATCGTATTATTTTCGAGTACGAATTCCACCGTGGCACCAGTGCTGCAGAAACGGCTCGGTGGCGGTGTTGCAAAAAAAACACAGTGCGTTTTTGGTTCCAACGTTTTCGTTCTGGAAATTTCGACCTGCAGAACAAGCCCCGTGGACGGCCGGAGACCAAAGTTGATAATGAAGAATTGAAGGCTATTGTGGAAGCGGATCCATCGCAAACTACGTCCGAGTTAGCTGCAGGCTGCGTTGTTAGTGATAAAACTGTTTTGATCCACTTGAAGCAAATTGGAAAGGTGAAAAAGCTTGAAGGGTGGGTACCTCATGAACTGAGTGCAGCAAACCGACTAACGCGCGTCGACTGCTGCGTTACATTACTCAACCGGCACAATAATGAAGGGATTTTAAATCGAATCATTAGCTGTGATGAAAAGTGGATCCTGTACGATAATCGGAAACGCTCATCGCAATGGCTGAACCCTGGCAAACCAGCCAAAGCCTGCCCCAAGCGAAAATTGACTCAAAAAAAGTTGCTTGTAAGCGTTGGACTAGTGTCGGTTTCGTTCACTACAGCTTTCTTAAATCTGGCCAGACGATTACGGTAGATGTCTATTACCAGCAACTGCAAATCATGATGGAAAAGCTAGCTTCTAAACAACCGAGGTTGGTCATTCGGTCTACGCCACTGCTGCTTCAGGACAACGCTAGGCCACACACTGCACAACATACGGCTACCAAATTAGAGGAGCTTCAATTGGAATGTCTAAGACAACCACCGTACTGCCCGGACCTTGCTCCAACAGATTACCATTTTTTTCGAAATTTGGATAACTTCTTGCACGGGAAAAAATTCCACTCCGATGGGGCAGTCCAAAGCGCCTTCAAAGATGTTATTGATTCCTGTCCGATTGGTTTTTTTAGTAAAGGAATCAATGAACTACCCATGAGATGGCAAAAGTGCATAGATAGCAATGGTATATACTTTGATTAAATAAATATATTATGTTTAAAAAAAATTAACTTTGAATGACCTAATATTAGTCTATACAAATAAACAAAATTAAAGTGTTTGCTCGTCATTTTAAATTAATAGCTTTTCACTGAATGCATATGAAAGTATATACGGTACTTACAATAACAATTCGATTAATTGAATTTTTGTCTGTCCGTCTCTCTGTCTGTTTGTTTGCCTAATCTCTGAAACGGCTGGACCGATTTTTACGGGACTTTCACTGGCAGATAGCTGATTTTATAAGGTGTAACATAGGCTACTTTATCTTAGGTTTCCGTTTCCGTTAGTTGTATGCAAGTTGCGGGCAAGAGCTTATATATAATATTATGTATAAAGTGATTAAGTATCAGCTATGAGAGTGGAATGCGGCTGTCTGGAGTCTGGGCTCCACATGCTAGACTGCAGACGTATTGAACATAAATTAAGTAATTGTCCAGATAGCTAAGTCTGAGTAACGACTGATGCATGCTAACTAATTAAGCTTAATGAAGGGCTATACTCTCTTCAATTTGAACGTAAACAAAAATAGCAATATAACACATAATGCTAAAAATTAAGCCTTTTTTTCAGTCATGGTCGTATTGAAATATTCCAAAAAAATATATGTTAATCTGCATTACATTTAGCCGAGGACTGTAATTTTTATAAATTTAAATTTTTATTTTAATATTGATTTAAAAATATGCTAAGTCCACCCATTTTTTTAAAGTTTATAACCTTTTTTCTCTTCTTCTATAAATCACACGAGTGTGAGAATTTTTTCAGTATTTAAAGTAAGACAAGACTCAGGGGAAGGTCGTTTTAGTTTTTGCAAACTTTCTCTCAAATATTTATAGCGATTTTTTATCCGATTTCAATACTCTCCCTTATACGCGATACGCCCTTGTCGCCTACAAAATTAGTATGGGACTTGACGCTCAAGGTCACTGGCGTTATACAGAGCCTTATGTAAGTATTAAATGCACAACAATGACATATTCATTTTGGTACAATTCAACCTTTTTTTCTGTGGGCACTTGATCCCAGTGGACAATTTGTTTTTCATTTCAATTCCTACATATTATAGGTCCTTTTTGAGAAAAAAGGCAATTTAACATAGACATATATAAGGTCCGGTAAAATCAATTACGGATATTTTGGGCATATGATCTACTGCTTATTTAGAGACGTTTAATCAGAAAAAAACTTTTACACGAAAAAAAATATCTCTTTATATAGGCGAGTTTGTGTTGAGCGGAGAGTCGCTAATACATGAGACGATTTTTTTACTTTGAGTATGACAGTATTTTTTTGCCTAAACGTCCTTATAATGAGCAGTAGATCATATTATATTCAAAATATCCGTAATTTATTTTAACAAGCCTTATATAATATTATAGACAGGCCACTTAAATGGCCCCAAGTATGGTGAAAATAAGATGGCTGACATTTGAGGTATAGCGAAAACCAAGATGGCATAACTTTTTCTGTAATGAAGATTTGTTCTGTCAAATGTACGTCATAGCCTATCTTTAGTTTTGAAATTATTGCAATTTAATTCCTTTTGTAACATCGCGTAGGTATTAGCTACAAGGATTATCACGTTACAAAAATGTTTCTTTTACATTGTATGTAATTCTGTAAATTTAAACCTTTGCCTAACCATTAGTCACCTACCTACCTACGGAATACTGGTGTTCGAAAAAAAACCAAATGCCTTCCAATTATTATATATATCTACTCTACTGTTTGAATTGGCATTTGAATTCTATCGCGATTAAAAAAAACCTTTTCAAAGCCCGAGGTTTCAAAATTAATTGATAATTTACTCATCCAGCGATGATTGATTGAAGATCGCATCGACATAGACCTCGTTAAACTAGATTCACAAAAGATTCTAATTTTAATAGAATTTTCTACTTGACTTGCGATCAATGCTGCTTTATACCGTTGATTGACTCTGAATGGGTCGGCAAACGGATTATAGCTTTTGTCTAAATATTCAATTAAAATGAAGATTTTGAAATTAAAACTAATTGGTAAAAATGTAAGACTTTAAATAGCAAAATAATTTAGCACATTTCATATATCTTTCATATTCTTCTTACCCTGAGGGTATTTGTTATAATGCCTACCTATCTGTTGAAAATAAAAAATAAGAAATAATGTGACTAAACGTTTATTTTTTTTTTTACACACACGAACACTATTACCGTAATTTCCATACTGACAAAATTATCATCATTCGTAATTCCATATTAAGTACAGCTAACGCAAACGGAACGCAAAAAAAACGTTTTTTTTATTAGAACTCCCGTATATACTTTAATATGCATTTAGTGAAAAGCTGTTCATTTAAAATTACAAACAGATACTTACTTAAATTTATTTATTTGTATAGCTGATGTTCCGATAATAATTATTGTCGTACGATGTATATTATCGCGTCTAGATTAGCCGCCTCTAATATCCATCGCCTGTCACCGCCTCGTTGCGGGCGATGCACCTCCAATTTGCCCGGACGACGAGCTGGGCTATCCATAGTCTCGGTCATAGGAAATCATTGCTTTGTTTGATGAAATATTATCTTGTTTTATTTATTATTTAAATATTATCTTTCGTACTTTTTTTGAATATTTTTGATTTAATTTACCTTTAATTTATTATTACATTTATATTAATTATTCGGAATTTAACTTAAAGTCTAAAGTTAAAATAGTAATTAATAGTAGACAAAGAATGCTATAAATTATGCATTTAATTTGCCATTTAAACTTTAGCGAGGTTAGATTTTTTTTTTAATTAAAGCGCACAAAGGTAAAGCCAACATATTAGAACATTCCCATCATTTTTCTCTGACATAAAGCCATCTTTTATCTAGGATAAAAAGTTTCAAAGGGACTCTACCGCAGCCGACGGAGTCCTGGCATATTTTAAGGTCTGTAATTGCGAAATTAGTTTTATTTGTTGGATCCTGTTCCGAGGTTCGTTGACTTGGTGAGGCTGATTGAGATTTCCGATCGGATCCTTCTGAGAAACGTCAGTGTATTGACGTTTGTGCAATGTCAGAATTTTCGGATGCATTAAAAATACGTCAATTTAAATAAATGTTTTTTTTTTATTTATATATGGCATCGGCTTATAACCATTTGCCAGTGTCAAGTTCAAAAGGTGGGAAATACAACTTTCTAGTTAAAGTCTAGTTAAAGTCCAAATATATAGCAAGTACGGTCCATGAGTCATGTTAGTCGATTCAGTAAAGTGGTAGAAGCTTTACTGAAAGTTCCTAGGGAGTTTTGGTGGGAAACACAAAATATCACGTTTTTAGAAGTTGTACCACTTGCCCACACTTATGCACGTTAACGAATATATAATGGTTAATATTCTACCAATATTACACATTAAGAACCGAAATAACACAAATTTATGAAGAAATACGAATTTCAACGTCACCCATTGAACTCCCCGGCAAAACTCCTAAATAAATGTTACTTTTGCAAAATATGGACTCATATTTCTTCTACATATTCAGCAAAAGCAATTCACGCAAGACAGGAGAAAAACCTTCAAGAATATGCCCATAACTAATGAATTTTACTATTGCTTGCTATTGCTAAATTTTCGTGTTTCAAGGCGAGTGAAGCACAAAAATATTTGTACAAAATTCTTTTATTTAGTATAAGTTATGATGGGGCTTGGTTGGCAAAATCATCTTAAATAAAATAAGAAATAAAAAATAACTTCTAAGAATGTCTCAGTTGTTTTATCTATATTTAATATTTACTAGTTGATTTAGTCTACGCCAGGAACAAAGGGAAAACACAACTATAATGCCATAGATATGGTTGTAACTTCTAGATGAGATAAATTATGTTAATATTTTGTTTGATGAAATATTTAGGTAAATGAACATTTTTATACTTTGTTTTTACAAATGTATTTAACAATATTAGTAGCAAGACGATAAATATGTAAACAATAAATTACTCACCAAATTACATAAGTCCAATAATTAATCGATTAAATGTATTCAATGGCAACTTTGATAATATAATCAAATTAAAACATAGGCTACTTTTCATCCGGAAAAAGTACAGTGTTCCCGTGGGATAGTGTATTTACGCGGGCGGAGACGCGGGCAAAAGGTAGTATTGTAATAAATAGCAGCGGGATAGCAGGCCTTGCTATCTTTTCGTTTCACGTCCGCTAAGGGTTCTATCTAGTGTGTTGCGTCTATGAATACGAGGTCGATGGTAAGTCAGAATTTGTAGAGTTGTTATGTAAATACAATTCGCTCTGTTTTGTGTGATTAAGGGTAGGGTGGTTGAGGTGTCTAAAAATAGATCCACAATACATTATGCATGAGTTGAATTGTTTAGCGTTTAGTAATAAAGTCTAGAGACGAATGAGACCTCGTACATTAAATTACATTACATTACATTACTATTAAAATGTAAGCAGAATATTTTGACGAAAACGTATGCTTTATTTTATAAGATTCGTTTTCTTGCAATTTAAAATCATTTACTCGCACGACCTTGTGCGCCAAAAGGAAGTCTCGCGGGAATGGTACATTTTGCCGCGATAAAAAGTAGCCTTTGTGTTAATCCAGAGCCTAAACTACTACCGTACCAAACATCAACATCCGTTCAGTGGTTTTTTTCTCCCCGCATACTAAATTTCATGGTAATACTTGCAGCCGTTTTCGAAAATCCGATTATATACATACAAGATTGTCTCGTTTAAAGTATAAGATTTTTTCGAAGTTCATAATTTTTTATGCCTAAATGTCTAAATGCTGGTGGCTGGTAGCGGATAGATGAGGGCTGCCCAAGATCGGGATGGTTGTCGCTCATTGCGGGAGGCCTACGTTCAGCAGTGGACGGCGATAGGCTGATGATGATGAAATGTCTAAAGTTTCTGTAAATACGTTTGCGAAGCGTTATATTTTGATTTATATATAGCGTCTCCCATTTGCCGGGTCGCGATCCGATGCCGGGCCATTAAAATAAAATACCGGGTCACAATATTCCCTTATTTTAAAAACAATACCTATTATCTACCGACGTACATTATTAATATTGTTAATTAAATATTTTTATTACAGATAAATGTGTATTATTTTACATAATGGAACCAGCTTGGATTATAGTAATAAGTAGGTCACGAAGGTACAGTGTGAAAAAACCAATGTTTGGGAAACACTGGTGTAGATTGTTTCTCACTAAACCACCCAATTTTGCTTCAATATTACAGTTTTAAGCTACTAATAGATCAACGACCATTGTTCCCAATATTCATAATGAAGCGAATAATACCGGATTTCAAGCCAGCTCCAGCACAATAGAGGCCATCTATTTTAAAGAAATTAAGAATATGACATTTAGGATCTGGATACGGAATACGGATACGGATATTAAAATTAATGAAATTATATCGGTTTCCGTTACGGTTAAGGACACTAAATGTCCGTCTTAACTATGAACGGGAATAAATAAATAGATACACTTACGTCCTACACCTCCAATATTTCTTGCCGTTTTAACTTACCCTGAATTTCCACAATTATATCAGGGCCAAAATTATCCAAATCGAACCAGCCGTTTTCAAGTTTTAGCCAGACATAAGAAGAAGATTATCCGCTAGTTTCGGTAAATTTCGGTTATGGATATTAGGTTTATGACGAATATAAGTAAAATGCAAATACTTGATCGCATTTTCCAAGTTTAGGTAATCATTTGGTGTAAAAAGCTAGTAAGTCAAGTGATTATATTACGTCTATTTCTGAAATTATCCGAAGATTTTATATCGGATTCGGTGATGGTTACGGACAGTTTTTTATTTCGGATATCTGATAGTTTCGGTTAGGGTTACGGAGGTCCGTAACATCCCTGAACTTAGTCCTATTATGTGCCACTCGAGATTGTTGCCACTCGACAATATATTGTAATCGGCTTATATAGCTGAAGGATCGATTACACTCATGCGATTTGCAGAATTTTCGTAAATTTATAGGTATATTTGATGAATCTTTTACACTCATACGATTTGCAGGTTTTGTAGAAAATTCATAATATCTCAAAAGGTTAATATTCTATTAAGATAGTTTTAACTTTTAACGTGTATTTGGTACCTTTTACATTTTGCAACTTGCAAGTAGGTATCATGCAAGTTTTAACTTTATTCTAGCAATGCAATATTTTCATGACCTCTTTAGACGCGTTGGGCATTTCTTGGTATAGAAAAACGAAACACTGAACTCGCGAGTCGCGACACTATTTCCGACATCGCTGCGTGACAACTATGTAAATGTAGCTGTTTATCTGTTCCTCTTTCTATAATCAGAGGGTCAATTCTGCTAAATAAAACCTGCAATAATACAATTACAATTAAGTCCCGATACTTTAGCGTATCGGGACTTAATTGGACTGCCAAACCGGTATTCTCGTAAACGTTAAACCAGCGACAACCGCGTTTTGATCGGTCCTAACTTCACAAAATCAGTTTACGATAACATGTCGCTTCACGTATAATACGATCAAAGCAAAATGAAAGTCTACTTTAAATACGAGAATTGAGCTTCTGTGCTGTTAAGCGATTTTTATCTTATGCATGGTCAAGCTGCAGCTTGTTCGTCAGTGCCTGCTAAACTCTTAAGAAAGGTAGTGCCTAGATAGTAAACAGTAGGTAGATACTAAGCTGTTAGGAAAGTGAGCATGGCCTTTGACAAAAGTATTGAAAAGCGCCACGGCATAGGTAGTAAAAACTAGTGGTTAGTCGTTATGCTAAACGCAGAAAGTTTCACTCATATTGGTTTCGCTTGCTTTTATTGTGCTCTGTTTACACGAAGACATTGGATAAGTTAGTAAGAGCAAAAAAATGAGCAAGAGTGTATAAAGATGTGACTTATATCATCGTGTTTTTACCCTACGGCGAAGCCAAAAGGAAGGCAATCAATTTGGCAGTCTATGTATGTATGGATTTGTTCCACCCTATCGAGTAAACTGCTGAGCCGATTTTTATGAATTAGGTTGGGGTGCAAAAGATTCGCAATAACGGCCTGGGTAATATAGGTTACGTAATTTACGTAGTCGGGTTATAGTTTTTATATTGAAAAGTAGTTATTCAGAGATGTACTAGGAAACCACGAATGGATGGTTTTTGTCTCGAATAATAATTTGGAAATTCTTCACTTATTCACGAAGCAGCTGAGAACAGATAGTAAGTACATTGAATACTAGTAATAAAGTATAAGAACATTGTTTTTCATGGATTCGGGTGTAGTTACAGTCGAAGATCGGATTTTCGTACTTATTTCTTGGCAATAAGGTTCAAAAGTGCTTCACTGGATCTGTCGGCAATTGTACCTATTTTGTATGGGATTAATATGCAACTTTCGTTTTGTCAAATACTTTTAGTTGACTCTGTGGCACGAACAATTGATACGGTCCACCTTATTTGTCCCTGCCAAGTGCCAAGTAAGAATTCTTTGCCTCCAAAAGTCCTCATTAGTAGCGTTTAGAAATGTTTTTCTATTACATATTGTCTGGGTAATGACAGCACGTGCAAACGACAGGATGCTCTCAGCCAGCTATTCTCAACCTGCGACCCGCGGGCCGCATATGGACGCCGCGCCGCGCCGGCCGTACCTTTGTTATTGGCCCATCTGCATTTACAAAATGTATGTAAACCGTTTAAAATTTCACCAATTTACATTGTGGCCCCTTTTTTAAAATCTTGATAGTGGAAAGTGTTCATAATTGAAAAACATCGCATTAAAACATATTAAAAATTTGTCTGAAAAAATTTTTTTTGTCATTAATAAAGCAAATTCTTCGTTAACTTGGAATTACGTTTAACTCAAGGTTGTCTTTGACATTTGACAATGTCATTTGTCATTGACTTTTGACTAAACGCTCGCGTGTTCGATTTTCAACTCTATTGTATTGGCCCAGAGTTCTATTTTCAGTGCCTCTGAATTTTCTCCGGCGTTCTGGATTTCGGAACAAATATAGTTATAGTCCCAGCCTAAATAGTTTTAGCTTGCGGCCCAGGCCCTCGACACCATGACTGAAATATGTTTCTTGCCCCTATAAAAAAGGTTGAGTATGGCTGCTCTAACCTATGGTCCGTTCCATGTTATTTTCCCTCTGACAAGACTTTTATGCCGACGACATAAGGACCACTATAGAAACTCCGAGGTAAAATTACTCTGAACGGACTGTATAAGGCTTCGATGTGACTGGAATACTGAGGCTGCACCTGACAGGTGTAATTAAAAAATTGAATGGCGCATTGTGGAGTTAGGAATTTATTTTTAGTTCGCTTTGACCTTTGGGGATGGCTAATTGGAAAATTTTATGTTTCAGGCACTAAAAAGTTTTTCTCCTCGCTACAATTTTCGCAGTAAACGAAATGAGCACAAAACTTTTACGATATAACGGCAATTTTTACAAGTCTTTCCAACATAAGGTTTTAATTAGTTCTTTTTATCTTATAAGATCTATTTGTTTTCTTTATCGGTGTTATTAATCGAATATAAAAAAAAAAACGAACTACATTGTGTATATAAACAATACAGTTAGGAGTTTAGTGTTTTGAAGAACTACCTACATTATTTAGAAGTATAATGTATTGAAGAATTGCATTGTTCAAAACAATGCCTAGGCGTTTAATAGCAAATATTAGTTATCATTAAACAACCGTATATTATTGGTAGGAACTAGGCGTTACGAAAGGTTATCTTAATAATGAGAGGCTAAATACCTTAAGATTAAAGATACCGAAATTCAATAAACAATTTCAAAGGCGTGGGTGCAAGTTACTGGCGCTTTATACACAGCATTCCGCTAAATATCCAACCTACACACACATAGAAGCCCACTGGAGTTATCTTAAGATTTACAATAATAATAATATATAGAATTTATTCCTAGTTTTATCTTACAAGAGCTAAAAGGGGAAATTATTAGATGGGTTTCGCAGTTTGAGTGTATTTGATGCGCGAAGATAACCAATAGTTTAATAACACTTTCTTTTAGTAGTTTATTATAAACATAATATTATTTACCAAACTAAGTTTATAATAATTTAAATATTTATTAATTTATTCATATCAAATATGATCGGTAGAAGCATTTGGTTCTATATGTATAGTAAATCTTTCTTTACACACTCACTACATTAACGTTTTACAAGCCACTCCGCAGTACTCAAGGAACCCTTATAGTTTCGCTCTGTCTGTTTGTTCTTTCAAGACCAAAATTAGCCAAATAGGTCCTGCCATTCTCGAGTTTCAGCGAGACATTGGAATTGCAATCCATTTTTAGGGTTCCGTACCCCTAAAGAGTAAAAACGGATCCCTATTACTAAGATCCGTTCGTCTAAACTTAGGCCTTTTCATTCGTTATTGGATGATTTATACAGTATTCTCCGAACGACGTAACCACTCTTGAAATACTGTAGTGCCTGGGACAGTTGGTTTTTAAATGTCGCATGGTTGCCCAAGCACATACGGCATTCTCACAACATAGTCAGCCTGGTCCAGAGGAATGACTGGTCAATACGTCTGGGGCCAACCATGTGCGGGTTTGCTCACGATGTTTTCCTTCACCGTTAGAGCGTCCGTATAATGTACTTGAGATCTGCAAAATTCTAATTGGTACACGCCACTACCTGGGAATCGCACCTGCACTCTCTCGAGTGCGAATCAAACGGTCTACCCACTAGGCCACGGAGCTTGTCCGTTTGTCCGTCCGTCTACTATGTGGTATACTTCGATGTCCGGTCGCCCTGTCACCAAGCTGTACCTCGTGAACCGTGATATTTAGACACTTAATATTCTCATGAATTATGTAGGTATTTCTGTTGGCGCTATAACAACAAATACTAAAACCAGAATTAAATCTTATACTTATATAGGAGACGATCTTGTGTATGTATAATCGGTATCTCGACATGGGCTACAAGTGTTACGCTGAAATAAAGTATGCAGGGAGTTTTGGGGGAGAAAAATCGATCTAGCTAGGTCTTTTCCTTTAGAAACTGCGCATTTTTAAGCAATGTTTGTTTTTTTATTTCGTCGTGCAACAATATATCAATAATTTCGACTCTCTTACGTCAGTATGATTGGCAGCTTGGTATGCGTACCTACCAGTGACGTGGGATTCCTATAACTCCATTCCTATCGGCTTCACTTACCACTTACTTTTTGAACACCCTCATTCAAATCCCTACCTATTATACAGGCTAGGGCTTCCTTATGAAGGAAAACCAGCCTTCGCCATTGGTACCTACGAAATCGAAATACGAAAAGGGTTTGAATCCCGGTAAGATAAATATTTTTGTGATTCTTACTATTTCTTTTTCTTTTCTATTTTTTTATATATTTAAAATAATTTTATCGTTCTATTAAAACACCGAGTAAAGCTCGGTCACTACTAAATATTTAAGACATCAAACGTTTTTTTGTCGTTTTATACGGAACCCTTAAATTAAATAAATTCCATCAATATATAAATAATTCTAAAGCTACGAGTTATTTTCAACACGGAATCACCAACACATTAGAATTAACAATCATATATGCTGGCGCGGGCATATGCCGCTTCAATCAGCGCGCGGATTCTTTTCGATATATTCACAAAATCTAACGAAAAATAATGCGTTAAATTGTAAGCAGTATGTTCGGATTCACAAGTTTACAATCTTGCTTGTTATATTATAATCTTGCGGTATTTACAATTTTGCGGTAATATATTATACAATCATATATTTGTTGTATTTGGCATTTTGCTTCCGTATTCTAATTGCCTTGGGATACGTAGTTCGGATCCATCGCTAGGATGAACCGTCGAAACCGCATTGGGTTCCCGTTCATCAAAGTGCTCCATGGCAACGGTAAATCAACTCTCGTCGACTTCGATTTTGAGTTCAAGTTCTATTCCAATTTCTAGGACCGTGTCTATAACAAATGCATTTTTGCTTCGTTTTAAAATTCTTGAGCCTACCAGTATAATAGCTATTAGTCGACGCAATTATTAGCTTCACCTAATGCAACTTGCCAATCTCTTCTGATGATGATGGTGCTAAAGATTCAGCCTTCAAGTTCAAATAGGAACAGATAAACAGCTATATTGTTAGCTTTCGATTTGATTTCACTACTAAAAGCATACTCTGTGTCCAGGATTGTGTGAAATTATTAGTCGTTGAATTAAAAAACGTCAAATTTTCAAATTTGTATCCATTTGGATAGTTTTATGAAAAAGGAATCCGAACAGCGACCGCAGAGCTTCGTCGTCTTGTCTCTTCTCCTTCTATACATCCTACGCTTTCTCTGTGTTTTGTCTGTATTTCTCTAAGTGACTTACCGATCTTTTCTGATGATGATGGTGTTCGAGCTTCATGTTGGCACAGCGGTTGAGGGCTGTCAACCTCCTGAACAGCGACTGTAGGGAGTCGGCGTCGAGGAACGGATGGTCGTTCTGGACCCCCGACACATCGATCGGGAATTGCAGATCTGAAAAGAATAAAGAAGTAATTGATGAATATTATTTACTAGATTTAGATTCGTACGCGCAAAAAGAAATCCCGCCGAGCTGTACATTTTAGCGCGTTAAAAAGTAGCCTAAGTCTATCCTCGTGGCCTACTCTTTATTATATGTTCCAAATTTCATAAAAATCGGTACATTAGTTTCGGAGCTTTTCAATGCCGATTTTGACGAAAACTAGAATTAAATCTCGCGATTGTTTTAAAATGCAATTGTCCCAGTCAGTCATTGAATGAGAAAGTCGATTCTGCAATAGTACAGTCCCGATAACATATCGGGACTGTAACTGTAAAACTGCATAATGGTATTCTCATAAACGTCAAACCCGTTTTTATTGTTCCAAACTCCAAAAATCAGTTTATAATATCAAGACGATTCATTTATTATTCAATAAAAGTAAAATGTAAGTGTAAGTTAATTACGAGAATCGGGGTAGTTACGATATTATTTAACTTCTAGTAACTAGGCTATTGTCAAATCGAATGAAGATATTTATTTTTTATTTTTATGAAATGAACCAGGAAACGAGCAGACGGATCGCCTGATGGTAAGCGATTACCACCGCCCATGTACAGTCGCAACACCAGAGGAGTTATACTTGTAACTCCTCCTAAACTTGCTTTCCTGCTCCTTAAAATCACCTTGGGCCTCCGACTATAATTATTATTATATTTTTTTTTAACTCAAAAACCTTTAAAATAGGTTCCTTTAATCAAAACAATAAGCGTTAAACCAAAACACAGAAACACACTTATTACTAATAGCCGAGGAGATTTCCCTGAAAGCTTTTTCTCGTACGCTCCTCTTAATAACCAGCTGAGTGGTTACACAATAGTTGTTTGATGCGGTTTTGGTCGATATAAAATAAAAATAAAAACGGCCAAGTGCGAGTCGGAATCGAGCACGTAGGATTCCGTACCGTTATACTAATGTTTGACATACTTTTTATTTTGTTATTTTTGTACGAAATTTTCCAAGTAAGCACATTTTACAAGTTAAGCGTCTATAATTCCTGAACTAGCAAAGTTATATGAGCCGTTATAGTTTTCCTTCAAAGTTCATCACATGGCCAAAAATAAATTAAAGAGAACTATGAATTTTGTAGACATTGTCGTCTTTACTCAGTACCTACCATACAAAAGGTTTATTCCACTTTAGAGCGTTTTCACATTACGCGATGCGATATCGCTTATTGCGTCGATAACAATTACCAAAATGATAAAAAAAAAAATTGTTTTAATGCAAAACATATATCTGTCTTTGTCATTATTGGTGCGATGTCGGATATCTCATTTGATAATGGGAAAAGGACATAAGAGCGTTTTCGATCAGATAAGCGATATCGCTATCGCGTAATGTCAAAACGCTCTGTCTAAGAGAGAAAAATAGATTATTCGTCTCTTGCCCCATCAAACCTTTTACCAATTCCTAATATTGGGATTTATGCCATCAAATCTGCACAAATATCAGAAAATAAATCAGTCACATTTTCAAATTACATTCATTTAATCTTTCCTGATTTATAAGAATTGTTCATAATAGATTCCTGTTAATCCTTGTCGAGAATGAGACAAAATTCCTTTGATTTAATTCTTTTATCCAGCTATCGGTACATTTGGATGTACCTGTCAAAGCCTCCATTCCTCTTTGATCTTTACTTAGCAGTAATTGCTGTGCAGGCATAATGAAGTTACTCTCGTAGGGTTGCCACAAAAAGTCCTACTACTATAATTATTATAAATGGGATGTTTGTGACACTTCTGAACGGATTGATAAAATTTGGTATAGTTTTTGCATTGTTTTAAACACTAACGGATTGTGTCGCGGTGCACTTTTCTTTTTCCCGACGTTTTAGCAGCCGTACTGGTGGTCATGGTCCAGGACTAAAGTGACAGAATCCGTAAATGTCTAAAACAATGAACAATATTCGCGTAAACATAAGAAATCAATATGGTTTTTGTAGTTAAGGCTTTGGATTGAAACATAGGCTACTTATTACGAAAAAGTAGGTACATGTTTAAAAATCCTCTAATAGATTTGAATAAATGAATTAATTAATACTATACGGATTGATTTAACTATTAAAATTAAAAAAATATATACTGATTCACAATCTTCTAATAAGTGTTTGAATAGCTTATTCAGAAGTTTTGTAGCTGCTTACTTTATATCAAGCGACAAAGACAAAAATTAGATACCTGACTGACACATGTCAGTAGTTTGTGCAACAGGCCCTAAATGTATTTCGCCATCCCTATTCTAAACGCTATATACCTTCATAAACTACTGTAGCGGTGTTTAATTGGATTAATTAAGGCTTATCTTGGTTTGTCTGAGGAAATTAATGATAGGGCTGCTAATTTTAGATATGTTATGATTAAGATTAAACTCATAAAGTTCTAAGACTTTATGTCTAGCCTGATAGGCTATTTCTGTTTGTACTTAATATTAATAATGTATTTTGTGAGATATTGCCCGCGACTTCGTGACCAAGGAAATCTCGCGGTTACCGGATATTTTGCCGCAATAAAAAGTAGCCTATATTCTTTCCCGTGGTCTACTCTATACATGTGCGAAATTTCATCAAAATCGGTCCAGTAGTTTCAGAGCCTATTCAATGCAAAGAAACTAACCAATCTCTCTTCTTTATAAATACACAACTGCGCGACGCAAATGAGGGTAATGTGTTTATAATATTACGCCGCTGTTTATTAATTTTTCAAGTGCTCCAACATACAATGTGTAGACTAGTGTAGTTTATAAACGTTTTTTTTTTTTAATTTTATTTATTTGGCGTTCGGCTTAAAAGCGTCCCGATTTGCACCTGATCGAAACGCTGAATGTCCCGATAAATCTTAATCATCAAAATATCGCATAGTAATTGTAAAATGTTCTGTTTTGTTCTTTTGAGTTTACTGTTTTTTTCCAGTCTTTACAAAATACAAATACAATTTTTTGTGATTTTATTTCAGCACTTTGTCGACGCGGTAAATGCACATTACATCTTATTCATCTTTCTAACCGTGAGGATGGTAAGCCGAAGACGGACGGACGGACCGACATGACGAAACCATAACGGGTTCCGAGACGTGAACTACGGACCCTAAAAATATTATTGATATTTTAGGGTTCCGGTATACCTAATTTGTTTTCGTAGGTGCAAGAAGGGTCGTAACGAGACGAAGAACAATGAAACATGGAAATTACTAATTCTCGTGAACAAAGATCTTTTATACATAGGCGTAGCGATGCGTTATTTCATCACATCACATCACGTTGATGAGCTTGATGATAATGCCAGTTCAGGTGTATTCTAAAAATAAACGCCGATAGGCCTATCTATCGCCTGTCTTGCAGTTGGCGGGAACTGGGGCACGATGTCGGACAATGTGACGTCACAGTCCTGCTAGTTTGTTTTGTACTACGTTAGTCGGAAACTGTGACGTCACAGCTGTTGTCCTGGTATTGTTTTGTAGTGCCTGTATACTTGCTTACTTTTCAGGGCTGTGTTGTTACAGCATCGAGTTATGAAGGCACGCATTGGGTATTGGATCGTAACTTTGAATACCGCCATAAAGTCGGTCATACACGATGGCCCAGTGTAGACCAATGCGAGCGTCGGCAAAAAGGTAGAAAGCAAGTGCTAATGTCCACACGTTGGACAAGTTCCTTGACTACTAATGCAGGCGGCACAAATTAGGCAAGTGTTTTGTCGAGCTGCCCACACATTGGCCGAGCGCAGACGAGCGCCTCTGTTTTGTGCACAAAAACCGACTGCACCGGTCCGAAGTAAGGCAAGTGTTTACGAGTGACGGCGAGCGAAGACAAGTTGCGGCCATGTTGCGGCAAATGAGCTCTACACATGTTGGCGCTGGGCTTCACTCGGCCAACTAGGCGAGCGACACCGAGCGATGACAAGGCAAGGCCAACCTATATACTTACATCTATATCTATCTATAGACGTTTTTAACACCACGTCAATCTGGTCCCGTGGTAAGTTCTCAAAGAACTTGTGTTACGGGTACCAGACAACGGAAATATATATAACTAGCTGTTGCTCGCGGCTCCGCCCGCGTAAGTATAGTATCCCTCGGGAACACTACTTTTTCGGGATAAAAAGTAGCCTATGTTATAATCCAGAGTCTAAACTATACCATACCGAATTTCATCGAAATCCGTTCAGTAGTTTTTGCGTGAAAGCGTAACAAACATCCACGCTTTCACATTAATAATATTAGTAAGGATAGTAAGGATAGTAAGGATACTTTTTATACTTAAGATTTTTATCATACAATACACATATTTAATACACATCCATGACCCAGGAACACAGAAGTCTTTTTGTTCCCTGGCGGGATTCGAACCCGCGACCTCCGGCTTGAGCGCCAATGCGCTAACCACTCAGCCACAGAGGTCGTCAATCTGCTGTCTACACATTGGCGCTGCTCGGCAACGCTGGACCAGCATGTATAGCCGCTATAAAGGATAAACAATTAACTATCGAATTTGCTATTATATCAAGCCTATCCATATAATATACTACTCGTGTACGTAGGTTATTTGCACACAAATAATAATAATAATGTGCAGTAGCGGAACTCAGCCGTGTCCTTGAAATTTTTACCTACTCGTATGATTGAGCGTGGCCGAGCGGACCGCTAGGGCTGGTACGCCTACAAAAAAGGCAGTTGACAGTGCGCAAGCGTCGCGGCACAACTGCAGTAACTGCAATGCAGCGAAAAGTCTTTGCTATTTGAGGTTTCGTTAGCGGTTGTGTAAATGACGCGTATGTGTGCGTACGCGTCTAGTATGAATAAGGTGTACTGTACATTATATATATTGTGCAAATACTGTCCGTGAATGTACACAGGTCATGCCCGCGACTGTACAGGTCTTTGTGATAAATTTAGCGCGGAGTCAGCGAGCCGTGCACTCACAACCCACTGGCTCGCTTTTATCCTAAAATGTGCACAGCTTAAATGCAAAAATACGTTTTTACAGATTTTACAATTTGCTATATGAAAAGGGTAAATTCTTATTAGGAAAAGTTCAAAACAATACGAAACGAATGCACCTTATAATTAATACAAGAGTTATGCATATTTACCTTCAGCTAGACTCCTGCTAGAGGAATGAAAATTAATGATCGAACTATGTGCATCATTAATAGTTATCTGTTATAACTTCTTTCAAAGAAGACGACAAACATACCCATTATTAATCAATTATAATATACCTAGTTGCTATAAAAATATACACATTAGTCAGGTAGGTATGTAAACTAGTAAACATAATTATTGGTATTAGGTACTATCGAACAAGTTGCCGCTCGACCAGACATAAGATGAAAATCGTATAACAGCGCCGTTGAATCGTGCCTATGCGCACATACAGTACAACTACGTCTGCAGTCGTTGCTGTCACTTGCTGTTTGTTTAAATATTTTGAGGCGTCCTAGTGGAAAGGAAAATGTGTAGGAACTTTGTCGATATTGTTCGAAACCTATGACGTTATTTACTCGAACATCACCATTTCTACCTACTATTAAAGGTCAGTTTACACCAAAAAGTCACGCGGCTCTGCATTTTTGAGATAATAATTCAAAAATGAACTTTATTTACTATGCAAGAAGATCCAGGTTTCATTGCAAGAGTTCGAAAATCGAGCTGCATCGCGCTGCGCACTAGGCGCCGCTCTCAAAAATGCGGCGCCGCGTCTCGATGTAACAGACCCTAAAGGAGAGATAAAGCTTGTACTGTAACCAAGCCAATATTACCTCAAGCGAAAAAATCAATCAAAACACACAAAGAATCATTCATAGAGTTCATAAAAACACAAAGAGCCAAGTCTGCACGTGAGTCAATTTACAGCAGCTAATAGAATGCACGGCCGGCTGAACACCCTTTATAACCCCTTGCTGTAGTGATTGCAAAAAAAAAAACAAACATAGAATGACCACGTGTAGCGTGTAGTGTGTACTGACTAACGCAGTATTATAGAGAGGCTCCATAGGAACGCTGTACTTTTTCAGAATAAAAAGTAGCATATGTGATAATACAGAGCCTAAACTACTACCATACGAAATTCCATCAAAATACATTCAGTACTTTTTGCGTGAAAGAGTCAGAAAGTACATCCATCCATCCTTACAAACTTTCACGTTTATAATAATAGTAGATTTTTACGTACAAATGGGTTTTTGCTACAAAAGCGCGTAGAAAGTGCATTTTCTTTACAAGCAAAGCGCGTTTGATCTATCAAAAAGATCCTTCAATGGGCAAAATGGGCATAAATAAAAAAAATGCACGCTTTACTAGCTACAGAGTTCGAGCCAATAGACTATTTTTACTAAATAAACGAAAAAAGGTTGGGCAGCTCTGTATAGGGCAATGACGTTATTATCCAAGTAAAAGCGACCAAAACAATTTTGAACAAACCTGAACCTGACTATGACGTCCAGGAAAAAATAAGAAAAGGTTGAGAAAGAACCTGAAGCACTGTGACTGTGACGGATAATCCAGGGAAAAAAAATGTTGGTCAGCCCCGATATGACGTCAGACTGAAAATACTTTATGTAACAGGTATATAACACACATAAGTATAGATAACATTACTTTAAAGATCAAAGCCCGTTAGTCTAATTATAGCGTGTCCAACCACACTTGATCCTGCGGTTGCGCTTAAATTGCAGCTAATTTTGTGGATCAAGTGGGGAGCAGCGCACTACAGTTATGTAATATGTAAATGCGCGGTTAGCTCATTTGCCGGTTCATTTGAGTTGAAAAATTGTGAAAAGTCGCTTAAAATAATACTCTACACAAAATATGAACATCCGCAATATCCGAGGAGATAAAAGTTGCTGGTCTATTAAATTGGGCCTCCGGTATTCGCCGAAACACAGCTTTATTTCATGCAAGTTTTCTGTGAGGATGTGATGTCTCTCAAGTCGGGCCGATTCACTCGTGTTGCAGCGTGGCTTCTTTAATCCTGCCTTAGCCTATATCTAGCATATACTCACTCGGCCTTAGCCTAAGCTTATATCTAGCCTATTCTAGCCTCACATTGTACTAATTATCTATTTAGCTACCTACTGTCTTATATTTGACGCGATCTTCTGTACGATTGGTTCCAGATGCTTGAGGTCAGTTATTGAAAAAGTCTTGTGTGGTCCGAGTATAAGGCACGAGCGGTAGCGATTTCCTGTTTTGGTAAAAGTTAAAAAACAGAATAGGTTAGTTGGGGGAAAAGAGCATTTTTATTGTTTTCTCCGAGTCAAGAGGAGAGAAGAGACATTTTGTTTTGACTATATTCCTATTACTATTATAAATGTGAAAGTTTGTGAGGATGGATGGATGGATGGATGTTTGTTACTATTTCACGCTAAAACTACTGAATGTATTTTGATGAAATTTGGTATGGTAGTAGTTTATGCTCTGGATTAAAGCATAGGGTCTTTATATCCTGAAAAAGTACAGCATTCCCGTGGAATACTGCATTTACTGCCTCGGGCTAAATCTAGTTACCCATAAACACATATTTACAAATCACTTGTAGTCAATTTCATTCCATAGAAATATTATACACAATAAGGGAAATTTGTACAAGTGTTTCTTAACAAATGCCTAATCCGCAATAATTTCCATAAGCGTCGACTATGGAGTATATATCAGGCATTGTGGAAATGTGCTGATAGAAATTGTTTGCACAAAAATCATCAAAATCGACTACTTAGAAATAAGATTAGAAGTCCTTATGTACTAAGGGCCCCGATGGCATTATGGCCTCCCCCACATTAGGCGTGCGCGTTCCTCGGGCGTGTCAGCGATGCGGAGGCTGCATGCGCGTCGCGAGCACGCTGCGTGTCAGCGATGCGGGCGCTGCTCGCGCCACTCACATGCACGAGGAACGCGCACGCCTAATGTGGGATCAGCCTATGTTGTAGATCCTAATCGCCTGTTTTAGTTGCTCGCTGCTCGACTAACTTTCAATTCTCTAGAATCTTTTAACTTGCACCACATTTAATCCGCGTTAACGAGCCGACAAGGGCACACCGCACTTGTGAGCACAAACACTCTTTGTGGAGCCATAGAGCAGCCCCGTGGCATACTGACACACGTGTGTAATAAAAGCAGTTTATATAGAACTAACGGAAACGGAACCCAACCATAAAGTAGCCTATGTTACACCTTATAATATCAGCTATCTGCCAGTGAAAGGCCCATGAAATTGGTCCAGCCGTTTCAGAGATTAACCGGAACAAACAAACAGACGGATGGACAAGTTTTTTAAAAATTACTTTTTAGGGCTTAAGAAACCCCTTATAGTTTCGCTCTGCCCGTCCGTCTGCCTATCAGTCCACGCTTCTAGCTTCTGTAATTATGAATATAAATGGATGAAATTGGGTACAAATAAAAGTCTGTATATAGATCTCTCGATTTCGGTATCATAAAATAATAATAATTTTACATTTTTGGCTCTCTATACATGTGAAGTGGGGATGAAATATATGTTTTCATTTTACCCCATCGTGTGGGGTATCGTTGAATAGGTATTTTATAAGAAAGGCAAGGTTTCATACATTACTTTTATATAAAGTTGACCATTTTCGTGTAATTGGCCCTCAAAGTGGTTTATAAGTGGTTTATAAGTGGTTTATAAGTTGGCCCTGGCATTTCTAAACTATGGGAGATAGAAACTTATAAATTTCCATGCTGATAGATCATGCTAAAAACTCTTTAGGAAAATTATTTTGAGCGAATTCGAACAATAACTTTTAAAGTAATTAAAAAAAAAAACTATTGCGCGTGGATAGTTACGCAACCCTCCTTAGACATGTCCTGACATGCTCTTGGTAAGGTTTTTTTTATTGTAAGTACCGTATATACTTTCATATGCATTTAGTAAAAAGCTGTTAATTTAAAATCACAAACAGACTTCAATTTTATTTATTTATTGTGATTATTATTACTTATAATAATAATAGATGCTATTAGAATTAGGTATAATATAAACGAAAAAATGTTGACAAACCCTGAACTAGACTATGACGTCATCATGCGGGAAAATCGACGAAAAATTTGTGAAGGCATGTAATCATCAGAAACAGGTACACTAAACCCGACGCTCGTGTATTAGCACAGGGTTTCTATTTTCAGCCCTTTTTTTCGGCCCCGGAGATTCAGGATAATGTAGTCCGAGATTTAGGTAGTTTAGCCCTGTGTATGCCTTGTTTTTTTTTTAAATCAGCTTTTCTGAGCTAGTTACGTGTTTACCCTAACATAATTTGCATCTCTTTAACACTGAAAAGGATATAATATAGGTATTTAATTTACTATATACATAAATAAAAATTATAATTGTAATAAATGTGTTTAATTACTTATGCAAATGCAATAATATCTAAGATAATGAGAGCCTTCCTTCCGGTTCTCAGGGCTATTCATAAATCTTGAATCAAGACTGATAATTAATTTCATAGTGATGTGATAAAAAAAAAACTCAAAATATTTTTCGTAGTGGTTATTTTGTCAAACGGTAAACGAGCGGAATTAACAATGCCCACGGACCTCCGCAGCGCTGCTCCCAACGTCGTCGTTTTATAAAGCAAGGCCAAATAATATAAATAATACATAATTTATAAAAAATGAATAAAGTAGGGGAAAAAATTTACGACGATTCGCTTAAATTTATTGCCATGTAAAAGAAAAACAAATAAAAAACACATCTAACTCAACTACTTGGGCTGTTGGTCAAAGTAACAACATAAAAACGATAACGAAGTTCGAAAGGTAAATCATGTGGTTACTTACTCTGATACATTCTTTTCGAACTTCGGTATCGTTCGGATATCGCACTTTGTCTAAGGCCACTGGTTATTTAGTAACTGTCAACTGATAATAATGAATGATAATGAAAAGTTTGTTTCCAAAGGTTTCCCTAACCCGCCGAGAAGAACCGGCGTAAGAAACTCGCATGGGGCCATATTTTTGCAGAGAGATGGAAAATTGTTATTTTCAAAGAAATAATTATTTTTAAGTAAAATATTAAAAACAAAACAAACTATTAAGTAATCTGTGGCCCTCGGTACCAAGTGTTACCAATTACACCTTTCTTACAATTATTTATTAATAATATACCTATATCATGTTTAGCTCGTAAGTTTATTTAGTTTCAAATAGTAGAAATAATTCTTAAGTTTAATTAAAATTTACTTGTTATCCAGAAATATAAATATAAAACGCTGTTTCATACATCAACTAGCTGGTGCCCGAAACTTCGTTTGCGTGGAAATAGTAAATGGAAACGGAACCCTTTTTACACGACTACGGCGAAGCCAAAAGGAAGGATAATCATTTTGGCTGTTCTGTGTTCATGTATGTTATTACCTGACTGCAGAATGTGTTTGGTATAAAAATAAAGAGCTTGAAGAGACCATTCCAAAAATATACAACACATATAGTAAAATGGTCAAGCATGAGTCTGACTCTAAAAAAAAGACATTACTTTCCGTTCACTCATTTAGGGGTTGAATATCAAAAAATCATGAGACATGTGCTTGGTTATTTTCTTTTACGACTACATTTACAAAGTTCCCCATACAAAGTTTAGTAATCCCTTCTTAGCAGACCGTCGTCACAAAAGGAAAACACGGACCAAATATTACGTTTATATCTTCAGTGGTTTTGCCTCGGCGTTGATGAATCAGTCAGGACATTGATATATAATAGATAAAATAAACTTAAAATAAACTAAACTTACCACATTTAATAACACTTATAATTTAAACACACTAAGCTTTTAAAATGAATAAACCTTTTCATAATTTTCTTGCATATTTTCAATATGATTTACAATTGCATAAACGTCCACTTTATTACTAGAGTAACCACCATTTAGTGTCGCGCGGGCCACATACACACTTCAACTAATGGAAACAAAAAATATTTGGACATATCTCTCGGTCCCTCGTCCAAAACGACTTAAAAAACAAACTTTTTTGACGAAACCATTGAAATAGAGTTTCGTTTTGTATGTTTTTTTTCCGTCACGCCTTCTTTTTTCTAGTAGGTCATAATGGCATAAACGATGGCGCAAGACATTTTAAACTCTATTTTTTTAAGATTTAAGATTGGCAATTGATTACTGTGTGTATAATTAAAGAATGTAGACATTTACAAGAATCGTTTACCTGAGTGATAAGACCAATCGGTTATTATTTATATTTTGTTTTGTAACGGAGTGATATAAATGATATTTTAAATTCTACGGTAGTGGGTTGGTTTTTTTAAGGTTTTTTGTTTACGTAACAATTAGTGTAGCTTGTCTATTTGATGGTTGTTAAGGTTTTAGTGTTTTTTGTTGATGACGGAATCCGTTAGTAGCTGTTCGAGATGTTTTTCATTGAGTGATTAAAGTAATATATTAGCAATGGTGTTTTAAGAAACAGTAAGAGAAACAATGTACATACTACATTAAACAGACTATGTAGTCTATCCAACAATAATCAATCATCTTTGTTCGTTGTTTTTATTCCTATCGAGAAAAACAGATTAAAACTATTCGGCGTGCTGCAAATATAATGTTTTCTCTAATGATTTGGTGGATTGACAAAAATAATTATGATAATTATGAATTACAATTCAATTTCAAGCCTTCGAGTTCATCATCATCACCTTTAACTTAGTTAACAGTTGTTTGGCGCAGATGTACGGAAACATCTGTACACTATGTACGACAACTTGTACACAGAACAGATGAACAAGGTTGATAGTTCTTCAACAAACACCTTTAATTAAAGTTTAGTTTCGTTGAGTTTAGCCATAGCAATTAATTGTATTTTGGATACAGGTAGATTCGCTAGCTGCAATGTTACTTCGGAATAATTCTACAGTAGCTTTTACCTGCGGCTCCGCCTGCGTAAATACCTTATCCCACGGAAACACTATTCTTTTTCGGGATAAAAAGTACCTTACCAAATTTCATCGAAATCCGTCCAGTAGTTTTTGCGTGAAAGAGTATCCATCCATCCACACAAACTTTCACATTTATAATATTAGTACGATATTTTATTATATTTTCAAGTACTAAGAGCAGATACACGTTTATTAAGACAGACAATAAAATTAAAAAAAAAACACAATTTTTTTTGCTACTCATAATATTAGATATTTGTCACCACTTAAGCGGTAACCTTTAAATATTTTAGTCTTGTAAATAGAAAATAGTTGCCAAATACATTCTACCAGATATTACGTCATAACATTCCAGAAGGACAAGGTTTTATAAGAGTTGTTGACAATACCCTGAGACCCTTAATCTTATCTGTCACGATAGCAAAGAAACCTCGCTACAAACTTAAAACTCTTAAATCGTCATTAAGAGTAACCATATTTTTAAAACAACCAGGATTATTTAAATGGTATTTTCTAATATTTTTTGTATATTTGAAAGAGAATATTATAATTCTATCTGTTGTATTTAATTGAAACAAAGTAAGTAGTATACCTATTAAGGCAAATTATATGAAAAAAAAAAAACTATTTATTTTAATTTAAAATACACTTAATAATGGAAAAGTTAAGTTAACACGTCATAGTAATGTCAATTAATTAAAGTGAAAGTAAAGCTATAATTTGTCGCGAATAAATAGTATTAATGTGTTATTTAGTTATTGTATTATATTTAACAAAAAAAAAAAAACTTAGTATTACTGTGTAATTATTATTAAGTACATGAACATAGTATTGCTGATGTTTTTTCTATTATATGTAACAAAAAAGTAAACTGAATTTAAGTAGTTTTGGTACTTACAATTTTGTTTATATTTCTAGTGCATGGTATTTTTGCCTATTTAGATTATGTGGAGATATAAATATCCAATAAAAGAAGATACGAATTACTATAATTAAACCGGAATATCCGTAGAGAATGGGACTTCTCCTAAATATTTAGAACGAGCGGCCAACCTAATCTAAGCACAATGTTGACTATGCAACGAATGCTATCATGGGTCTTTTTTAAATGTTTGCTAAATCGTTTCTCATAAACTTGTTTATAAAGGAATATTTGGGCATTTATTTTCCTTATCCGAAATTTTGACTGAATAGATGAGATAAGTCAGACGCCATTTTTTTACTTTTAAGGGATTAAAAAGTGACAAGCTTTTGATTGTTGCGCTGAAAAAATTCCTGGTAAATATGGTCCGTCGCGTCAGTTCAGCGGTCTTTCATTCGTCGGTCCATTGCAGCGGTTTGTTGGTGTATCGTTCAATTATAGGTCAATCGTCCATCGGTCCGACGCGTCAACCTCACCAAAACTGGCCATCAGTCGTCTATCAGTCTCGAGCTTCGTCGGTCTTTTGGGTAGTATCGGTATCAGTCCAACAGATCGTCGGTCTATCGGGTCATCGGTCACTCGGTCCAACAGATCGTCGGTCTATCGGGTCATCGGTCACTCGGTCCAACAGATCGTCGGTCTATCGGGTCATCGGTCACTCGGTCTAACAGATCGTAGGTCTATCGGGTCATCGGTCACTCGGTCCAACAGATCGTCGGTCTATCGGGTCATCGGTCACTCGGTCCAACAGATCGTCGTCGGTCTGTCGGGTCATCGGTCACTCGATCTTCGTTCCTTAATCCTTCGGACCCATCGGTCTATAGACCTGCGGGTCCGTCGCGTCGGTCCAAGTGGAATGCGTGTCACAATAAGGAAGAGCGCATCCTTTGTACACTTAGGATAATTTACTTTATATTGTCATCGTAGACACGTTATCTTATGTGGACATGCCGAATTTTTATACCTGCCGATACAAGTAGCTTACGTCTGCTTTAATACTGCCAAATAGGTGTTTTTTGCCTGTTAGGTACTAAGCTGATAGTTGGGCTCTCAGATTATAAAAAATAGGGTTGGGCTATCAGAATTATACACTCGAGGTTAGGATAAACAACAATTTAAATTTTAGGTACCCCCGAATTGACAAGCAGTAAGGGAGCTGATGATGATGAATTATGGTTAAGAATACATCATATTGGGAGGGAGTTTGGGAGGTACGATGCCACGGACAAACACACGGTGCAAATCTCTTGTTTTCATCGGGGGTTAAAAATGCGACAGAGTAAGTAAATACGGGAGTAAAGAAAATTTACATTTGACAAGAAGGTAATGCTATTGTACCTACCAACAAATGGAATAAGCTTGTAGCAGAAAGTTTAAGAAGCGTAGTATTTGGCCTCGAATTAAAGAATGTGTGCGGCTGGATTTAAAGGTGCCCTGGCGACCGGTAATAACCACTACCGCTACCGATCGCGAGTCGCGCATAACTGTTACGATTTTAGGCGATCACTACTGACAGCCATAGTAGGCCTTACTAGATAGAGGTGTAAAAGTAACGAAAAAAAAGCGTACCCATGTGTATTCGTTAATATAACAAATAGTACTCGTTACTGTAGTATCGTTACGTTACTCGTTACTTCTGATACCTCATAACATGCTATGTTATGTTAGAGCAACGAAGTACGCGTATAGTATGATGTCGCGGTGTCGTAATTTGTAGAAAACATACGTATACATTACATACTTAGCGAGCTGCGTAAGGTGCATTTTTTTCACTTTTCCGTATTTTGAACCACTTTTTGAATTATAATACGACACTACGAAAAATGTGAGTAACGAAATGTATTCGTGTGTCGTGTCTCGATACTAGATGGCGCACCCGTTACTCTGTACCGAATACGTCCGGTTTGCTATAGCTCTACTTCTAGTGGCTTATCCATAATATCTAACGAAAGGGCCCAATTGTAGTCCCGCAGCTGTAGTTCGTTACCATTCATTACTCTGTATTCACATTTTTATCCCGACACTTACTCTGTGGTGATTAATTCTGATGACGATGTTAAGTTTTCATAAAAACTTCCGAGGGCGTTTCTTATCTATTTTGACTTATTTTCTCTAGTTTTTCTATTGTACGATGAACCCGTGTAATCGGCGCGGCGTTTAATAGTTGGTCTAGTAAAAATCTAAAAATTGTATGCAGATCGTACAAGTGTAATCCACACATAAATAGGCTAGACGGTTGAATTTTTATTGCATAAATGAATAGTACCTACCTACTCTTATATATGAGATTACTCGGAAATAACAGTGACGTCACTGTTAGATAGAAACAAGGAGCACTTCTTAATAATTGCCCCATGGGAAAAAGTCTATGAAATGTAAGGTAGCAGAAGCTATTTTTGTAATTATCTCCGAAATTTGTGCGTTTAAGTTTATACATGGTTCATACTTACCATAATGAATATTTTCGTATAAGATGTAAGTAAACTAATAATGTAGGTTTTTTACTAATTTAGCAAACAAAATTGAAACTTTTTAAATATTTTTTAGACGTAATTTAACAGTGGCGAAGGCTGGTTCTCTTTCATATCCCAAGCCCTAGCCTGTATAGTAAGAGAAGCCGATAGGAATGGAGTTATAGGAACCCCACGCCACTGGTATTTAATTACTTGTATTGAATTTAGCCTATCCCTACTTTTATAATCCACACATCGAAAATTCATGCAGATCGGCCATCTGTAACCGACGCTTAAATAGTTGACGTAGCCAAACTATGAATTATACACGGCATCAATGCTCGAAACAGAGGGAATTTATAATGCGACACCTGTATAGGATTTACTGTATACAGAATGTTATACAGGGGATAAGTATGATTAATGAATGAATAGAACCATAGTTGAAGCCGGGTTAACCCGGGTTAAGCGGATAAACTCAAATGTGGAAATAACGTCCCAATCTTGTGTACATATTTTGTATAAAAAGCCGCGTATCTATATTAGTGCTCATGACTATTAAAAGTTTAATTTCACTAAATGCTAGTTAAATACTGTTTTATTTCATAGCGTAAATACTAGATTCACGCATATGCATGGTAGTTACTTAAATTGAAATCTCTTTCTAGCGCTGTATTGACAGATCTTTTAAAAAGTCGACGATTATTTTCTGGACTTTAGAATTATTATACCTGCAGAAATCAATACACCTTCGAGTGAGATAAGAATGACGGATAATCTCGGATTATATTTTATCTTTGAAGGTTAATGTTTTATAAAAAATGCCGCAGATTTAAAAAAAATATTCGCCGTCATTTATTTAACAGGAAAATAATTTTAATGAAACATATTAATTATTATTGACTTGATATTGTTTTAACCTCTGATATTTTAATGGAAAAGGTATCGAAGCTAACTTCGATAATTATTTAGGTATCCGAAATGTCTCAAAGGTGAGTAAAATAACTAAGTTACACTCGATACATAGGGTATATCCTGTTATGTATACCAGAGCCGTTAACCAAGTTGTCAACGCTAGTTACGACGACGAAGATCGAAAACAAAAAAAGTTGACACATTTTGTCGCCAAGCCACGTGGTTACTCCCATACATTTTATTTTTAAAGAACTTCGTAATCGTTTTCACATTGCACTTTGTCTAAGGCCCCAGGTTCTAATTTAGTTATAGAAGTAATGGACTTCAAGTTCGTACGACATACGGAATGCCGGGCGGCATGCAAGTGCGTTGCTTACCTTCGTACATCTGTGCATATTGCGGGAAGCCGGCCGCTCGCAGCCATTTGCAGGCTTCCGCGGCTTCGATTTCTGAAACAAATAAATAAGTTATCAATTTTCTCAAGAAATTTTTACCTTTTCTTGTATTTTGTTATTGTTTAAGTTGGTCATTGTTGCAAGTAATTGTCAGATACCAAATAAACAATGAGTGTAGTTATTTCCTGAATCGAAATTTAAAAATGCATCTAGTGATTATGATGAAAAATATTAAAGAAGTTTGCGCGACAAGGAACTCTTGCATTCATTGCAGTCGTTTATCTTCTTGCATAGTACATAAAGTTCTATTTTGAATTGAATCTAGTGAATCTTAGTAAAAATACAGTGCCGCGTCGGGCCTCGTTTCGGTGTGAACTAACCCTAACGTCAACCTCATTGAATGCAAATTCATCACAACCTATGTAATATCCCCTATATACAGCCTCCGTGGTCCAGTGGTTTAGAGCTTGGCTATCGACTCGGAGGTCGTGGGTTCGATTCCCGCATTGGAACAACAAAAAATGTTGTTTCCAAGTTTGGTTCGGACAATGCAGGCTGATCACCTGATTGTCTGACAAGAGAGATGATCCCATGCATTGGATGGGCATGTAAAAAGTCGGACCTGCGCCTGATATCTCGCCAGTCGTGTCGCTTATCCGTCCCACTGGGTTATGAGAGTAAAGGAGGACAGAGTGCTCTTGTGTACTGCGCACACACTTGGGCACTGTAAAAATAACTCCTACGTAGCTGGCCTGGTTTCAATGAAACCGGCCACCGTCACCGAAATCGGTGTAGGGGGGAGCTATTAATGTCCCCTATACACTACACAATGTATTCACAACACGCGTCCACAATTCGTCAGATCGGACGTTGTCAAGGTATCAGATTCAACATCATTAATTTGCTACTCTACCCTTATTTTGAGCAGTTTCATGCCCTTCTCATTCTGTTTCAACCAGCGATAGGGAATTAGTCTTAATTAGAATTAGCGAAGTCCTTAAATTAAAGCAGCTTTTGAACATCCAACCGTAAGAGAATCTCTATCGTTGCAAACGCAAATCGGCCATCTTGTTAACCAGTAGCTACCCGTCAGGTGGTCACAGAACATAACCTCTTTACGCGAGTGTGAGGTGACCTTACTGCAGAGATAAACAAATAGACGGAAACAGATACTGATTTATTTGTAAGGACTCTTTGAATATAGAGACTCGGTGTCTAAATAGGTGGAGTATGTTTCGTATTTAAGTCTTAATATTTAAATAATTTTCATGGAAACATTATAACGTTTTGCAAAATCAATTACAAAAACTTTGGGGAAATGATATACTGCCAATGGAAAAAGTTTAAGCATACAATTAAATTTGATTTTTTTTTAAAGCTAAGAACACTCGATTGTGTCAGCTTTTAACAAAAAAAAACTAGATGAAAATAGGACCTGCGAAGCCACGGACATGGCATCTGTTTTCGTCGGGGGTTAAAATATAGTACGAGTAATGATTCTACGGCGCTGTAAAGGTCATTGACATTTATTGAAATTATTTTAATTAACATTGTCGTAAAGAGTGCAATAAATTTAAATTTAAATTAAATTTATAAAAATAATTTTTCGAATAAAATAAAATTTAAATAAAATTTATAAAAATTTATAAAAATAATTTTGTTTTATAATTATTTTTCCGTAAGCATAGAAATCATATTATGCTCAAAGTTTCTGTAATCGATTTTGCAGATTTTTTTTAATGAAAAGAACCAGGAAACGAGCAGACGGATCGCTGATGGTAAGCGATCACCTCCGCCCATGGAAACTCGCAACATTACACTTGTAACTCCTCTGATGTTGCGACTTGCGTTCCCAGTCCTCAAAGTCCCCAACCCCCTGTGGCCTCCGGTAACCTCACTCACTCGGCAAAACTAAAGTTAATTAGGGCAAAAGGAGCATACCTACTCATCGTAAATGTCAATCTTTAACCATTGAGCATCATGACCATCCTAACACAATATACAGTTTTTTATTATAGAAGAAACCCATTTTTCTCTGTATCCAAAAAAATGGATTTTATTCCATATTTTCACATAAATATGAAATTGCGTAGCCACCTCCATAAAAAGACTTTAGAAATCTTATTAAAATTCATAAAGGGCTTCATAAAAACAAAGTGTCTTTCTCCTTATAAATATTAATAACCTACTGAGGGCTTTGTAGGGCCTAAGGTTACTGGTTACTGAGTACTGAGTACTGAGTACTGATCAGGGGTATTGTGTGTGTGATGTCTAACTAATGTCTTAATGAAGGGCCCTTAGACGCGCGAAACGTAATATACAAACATTTTGGATGCGCTTGTTTATTCGGATTTTGATGAAATATTTTGTATTATTATAAAATTCAGAATAATAGATTTTACATTGCACTATGTCACCTCAAAATATTTAAACATAAATGAAGTGACCGCAACGACTGCATACGTGGTTGAGCTACGTATTTACACACGATTCGTAGGCACGATTCTACGGCGCTATTCATCGATTTTCAAACGATAACTTCTACGATAGTACCTAACTCATAATGCACTTTTTGCAGCTGACGATTTCTATATGATGATGTAAATTTTCCATTATATCCGCCACATGATAGAAAATCTCTAAACAAATTAAAAAGTTTGAGCGTCTCATCATTCTGAACTGACATAATATTAATTTTATAAAGTGGTTTATAATAATACTCATTAGATCAAAATTATGTCTAAACAAATCTTAAGTAGGTCCTTATAAGTCTAGCTTCATCCGGCAAAATTTCAGAATTTTAGGCTTCCGTATGGTGAAATCGGGATACTATTACTGAGACTTCTCTGACCGTCCGTCCTTCTGTCCGTCTGTCGGCCACCAGGCTATATCTCGTGAACCGTGATAGCTACAGAATTGAATTTTTGTTAGATGATGTATTTCTGTTGCCGCTTTAACAACAAATACTAAAAACAGATCAAAACGAATATTTAAGGGGAGCTCCGATACAATAAACGTTAATTTTTTGCCGTTTTTGCTTGATAATTCAATATTAATAAGGGCAACAGGTATCCGCTTGAAATATTCACTGAATATTGAGTTATATATTCTTTTTAAAAATAAATTGTAAAAATTCAATACAATATTTAAGGGACTTTAAGCTCCCATAAAAAAACTTTATTGCTTCGTTGTTTGCTCGATATTAATATTAGAGCTCGACACTAGTACTTATAGTTGTATAGGTACGGAACCCTTCGTGCGCGAATCCGACTCGCACTTGGGCGGATTAATTATTTTTAATTTATTTAACTGTCGAGGGCTAGACAGAATGAGGGAATATGCTAGATACGGTTATTGCGAAGGTTAGTTTTCTAGTAACGTAGTAATCTTCATACGTTTGTGAGATCATAAGTTGAAAATAGATATCGTCCATCTTTAGTGAGCATTGTGTAATAAAATACGGAGCAAGATAAAATTTTATTATTTTATACTGAAGTGAGTAATAGTAAGTAGTAGTAGAGTGAGAAATAGGTAGACGATAATGTGTGTCAGAAATAAAATATTGTTTTTTTTTCAGAATTTTCTAATATAATAATGAACTGAAAATTGGATTATTAATCATAAGATTTTTTTTATTATTTTTCTGTATAAAAGACACACCTACGATAAACCAATTAAAATTTTCCTGACCCTCGCAACTGCCATGTTAAATTACCATATCTGATCTGATCACGCATAACTCGATGTGTAGGTCGCAGAGGTCCAGGTTTAAGTGGTGTTGCGTTTTTATGGTACATGGCCATAATATATCAGGATTATCAGCTACTACTGGCTGACGGTGTAGTGTTGTGCTTTCATATCGTTCATCAATCCTTACTAATCTTACTAATCCTACTAATATTATAAATGTAAAAGTTAGTGAGGATGGATGTATGGACGGATGGATGTTTGTTACTTTTTTTACGCTAAAACTTTTAAACGGATTTTGAAGAAATTTGGTATGGTAGTAATTTAGGTTAAAAAAAGGCTACTTTTTATCCCGAAAAAATACAGTGTTCCTTTGGCATACTGTAATTACGCGGGCGGAGCCGCGGGCAATAAATACCAAATTTCATAAAAATCCGTTCAGTAGTTTTTGTACGAAAGAGTAACAAACATCCATCCATCCATCCTCACAAACTTTCGGATTTATAATAGTAGTAGGACGCGAAAGTTTGTATATGTCCGTGTGGATGTATAAGTTGGTCCCCCCCTGGCATTTCTAAACCATAAGAGATAGAAGCTTGTAAGTTTCCATGCTGATAAGTGATAGACCATGCTAAAAACTCTTTAGGAAAATATATTTTGAGTGAAATCGGACAATAACTTTTGAAGTAATTCAAATATAACCTATTGCGCGTTGACAGTTACGGAACCCTCCTTAGACATGTCCAGGCATCCTCTTGGTTTTTTTTTTTTTTTTTTTTTTTTTTTTTTTTTTTTTTTTTTTTTTTTTTTTTTTTGTCTTGTTCCCCCTACCATAAGCAGGGCCAATTGTCTGCGTTGTTTTTAATTATGGCTAGTATATTTTAATTTAATCCTAATACAATTTTTGATTTTACTGTGTTTACATACTTCCTATTTTCTTTACATTCATTTTCTTCACTAATCGATTTACATTTCTCTTTTTAACTACAATTACATTTTACATTTTTTACTTCCTAACATTATTTTCTGTTACATTTGTTTATACATTGTATTTTGTCTTCATCTGTTCTTACTTATTTATATTACATTTATTTTTACATTCTTATCTTTCTTACTTTTTTAATTGCATACATTCAGAAAATTTCTTTTGCTTATGTACTTTTAACTTTTCCTTTTACATTTCTATTTTGGTTTATGTCATAACATTATTTTCAGTTACATTTATTAACAGGATTTTATTTTGTTTTTTATTTATTCTTTACTTATTTATATTATATTTCTATTTGATTTTCAACTATCTTACTTTTACTTGTATACATTCATATTGTTTCTTTTGTCTTGTCTAACATCTCTGTTATCCTCTTACATTTCTGTATGTTTGTTTACATTATTTAAATCTATAAATTTGCATCATTGGTATTTTACACTTCTTATTTATTTCTATTTTAACATGACATTATTCTATCTATTATATTTTACATTTGTCTTTTGTACTTATTGTCAGTATTTTCAATTACATTTATTTATTTACTTATTTATTTCTATTTTACCTTAATTCACATTACCTCCATTATTGACAATTTGTATTCAATTCAATTCATTTCAATTTCCCTTTACCTTTACGTTTCTGTTTTAATTTACACCATGTTTAACAATTATATTTACTTTCATAGCTCCAGCATTCTTTTGATTTTTAACTTTCCGTTTATTGGTCTCTATTTCCCGCTCTTACATAAGCCCCATCGCATTCATTTTTATTTTCCTTGTTACATTACTATCCCTATTTCATTCTAGTCTCATTTATCACTCGTTTTTCTTGTTTTTTGTCCCAGTCAATCTCAGTTATAGTCACCTCATCTGTTCATCCAGGTCAAAGCGCCCGCCCCGTCAATTCGTATGCTCAAGGTTCATACTACTATGAATCCTTCGCATTCTTTGTGAGCCTCCATGGCGCGCACATACGCTAATAGTCCAGTTTTGGTTACTATGGCTATATATGCTAATTTATGTCACCATAATCATATATATGCCTAGCTCCCCCCCAACAGTGTCGCACCGTCCACTAGTTTTTGTCTGATTGGTGTTGTTTAAAAATGCATTTTTAATTCCATCCAATTTACACCCGGACGGTACTGACACTATTGGTCCTCCGGACTATACGCGACTGTTGCGCGCGCCATAGCGTCCCACTTTTGCCGGACCGGGCACTCCACACTAAATGCGTTATGCTCTGTGTTTTTACTGCCGGCCTTCTCGCAGTTTATGCAGCGCGGCTTGGTCCCTGACCTACGCTCCTCGCACCGAGACTGGTGATGCGCCCCAGAGCAATGGCTGCACCTCTCCTCGGCGGTAGTGCAGAATCGCCGCCCATGTCCGTACCCTAGACAGCTCGAGCACTGAATTAGGGGGGACTGGTCGGCGACTCGAACACGCTGCATATCTATGTAAAGATAGCCCGCCTTGGTGAAGCACATCCACATCTCCGGCGACACGGTCATCACCACGTGCTCGGTGCCATCATCTTTCCCACGCTTCCTGTATCTTACCTTCATCCTATCCTCATCCCCGTCCAGGATATGCTCTATGAGGTGCTCATTTTGCGTTCTTATCGCATCGTATATATCGTCGTCCGTATTTGACTTGAGCACCCCATACAGCACAACCTGCGGATCCTTGTTCTCTATGCTTTGCGCTTCAAGCTTACCTCCACTTTCCTCTATCTTATTTATAACCCTATCTCTATCTTTCCTATTCCTAATACCTATAATAACTTTTCTATCCTTTCCTTTTCTTATTCTATCTATTTTTATACCTTCGTTTTTTGCTTTTATAACTTTTCCTATCTCTTCTACTATCTCTGATCCCGTCATGAAGTCCTCTTTGTCAGTAACTACCAGCGAGTGGAGGGTCATGCGCCTGGGGTCCAGTGATGTAGCCTGGATTCCCCCCTGGCCACTCACCACACTCGCGTAGGTCGCGGGTTGTGGGTTTGTGGGGGCATCGGTCCTCCACTGCTCCACTACTTCTACTACCTTATCTATATTCTCTTTATTCCCGTCTATCACTTCCTCTTGGTTAGGTTGTTTGTTAATTTTGTTAGGAAATTCACCGTATCCACTTATTTATAATGATAGAATAATTTTAAACATCGCATATAGGTGATGTTAAAATCGCACTTCGATCATTATTTATAGCTTTAAAATCATCTAGTACTATGTATAGACTATACCCTTGGTGATTCTAGGTAGAACGTAGGTCGGTGATGTAACAATCTAATCATCATGTTCTCGAATCCTACTCACAAAACGTCTAGGGAAATATTTGGCACGAACAATTCAGTGTTGGGTACCAACTTTCAAAAATATTTCTCTCCAAATACAAGTCAAAAACCCCAAAATCGCAACAGCTACTTTAAAAATCGCCTCAATTTCCTATGTGTTTAATAATGTTAATATAAATACTACAAAGATCAATTACTTAATATACGAGTATAATAAAAATAAATGTTCAATAACAATATTGTGTCCTTTAGGTATACATTATAATATGCTACCAAATGTTTATTTTTTACAGATTAACTTCTTGCAAATCGCTTGTCGATATATAATTATCAATAGATTATAATTCTAATAAAAAAAAATAGAAAATAAACCCCATGAAATAACCCTAAATATTCCTTCCCCCCTATAAAACTCCTAGAGAATTTTCCCCTAAAAGGGGGAAAACCACAGGCAGCACTGGTACAATATGGCATGGCAGTACTGGTGTGTGAGTCTAGTCGTGATCTAAGTAATTTCTTATTCATACCTAGGCAATGTATTATCTAGGTATTCTAGCCCATAGGCCAAAACGTACAGATTTACAGAAAAATTAAGGGTGACGTTGCAAAGTAACGCGTCGCCACAACATGTAAAACAGTTGATTTGTACAAGCGATGTTTCACTTCTACCAGACGCCCCGCCACGGCTCATTGTTATAAAAACAAATATTTGTATACAAGCATAGAAAAAAAGGATACAACATTCCACATCGATCATTATGATTTTAATGTGACAGACACTACCACCACCCTGTGGTCGTTTTTTTTTCGACTAAACTTTACAAGATACCAACAAAAAAAACCGGCATTGTGACTGCATTCAAATCTATTTCAGTTTTTGCGTTAAGGAATATTATATGGATATATTTTTTTATAAAGAGGAAAGATGTGTTTGTATGTTTGTTCGTTTGCATCGAATAGGCTCCGAAACTACTGGACCGATTTTGGTGAACATTTTGGTTGGTGGCACAGATATAGTGGAGACCACGGGGAAGGACATAGGCTACTTTTTATCGCGTAAATAATTCCCGCGGGATTTCCTTTCCGAAGTCGCGGGCGACATCGAATCTGTCATAAATATTATTAACTCAATTTGAACGGTCATTAAGAGTTTGTGAATAAATAATAATATCATAAGACTTGAGCTTCTATATTTCTACGGCAAAGTGCTATTTATTTGGGTACTTCGTCAGCTCGTCCAACGAGATCTCGTACTAACAGTACCTTATTTTTTGGAATGTAATATAATCTGAATCACTAATTAATCTACATTTGGAATTGATAACAAACTTTACATGGTTTTAGTATTTTTTGTGTAAATTACCTTAGTCTCGTAATTTCATCCATTATACAACATAAAGTTTGTTTAAAATCGAGCTGTTTATATGTTAGACTCCCTTTTTTTCCCCTTAGATTTTAAGAACGCGTTTTAAACCTAGGTTTAAAATGTTTCATTTTATGTCTAGACATAAAATGAAACATTTTAAAACCGACATGACAGTAAAAACGAAGAATACAAGAGGTGAAGTACGAGTTAAATCTTACGTGAAAGAACAAAAGGTTCACTAAAACATAAATTACCTGTTATTTGATCAGCACTTAAATTTGGTACACTCATAGTAGCACTAACGATCACTAAACACTAAAAATCGATTCGGCATGCGCCCGCGCATCGTAAACACTGATTCATACTTTCCGAAACACGATCATTAAAAAACGTTCCCGGTAAATTATCACGAATACAAAGTTACACAATTGAACCGGTTCACCTGTTCTCGATTCTTGTCACTGTTACCGAATTAAAATGAACGGCTCTCAATGAACTAGAACTTAATGCGCATCACTTGTCAAATTCGAACTGGCACATTACAAAAAAAATAATTGTCGCGCGCTGTCACTTCTGTAAATCGAACACTTTGCGGATGGATAAATTTGTTATTTTTTTGTGAATTGAACACTTTGCGGACGAATAACAATGGATAATAATATTTAATAAGGCATTTAACAGAGAAAAAACACGCGCGTGCAAGTACTTGCAGAGCTGCTTTAGAATGAGATTATCAATGTTTATCATAACTAGTCGTTTGCGTCCTTTAATCGGTAAACACGTCACCGATAGCCGCGCTGCCGAGTTAGGAAAAACTGGTCTATTGATACGGCAATTTAAAGTTGTAAATAACTGCAGCAATAAACATACACTAACAAGCACTTATGTAAAATCACTTTTTGTGAGGTATACATGATAAGGTTTTATGTGTGTTTTAAAATTCAAATCAACTGCTATAATTATTTTGGCGATTTTAGTTTTATTGGCTACGCATAAACATTGAACAAACTTGCGAATACGTTGCTGTCAATTGCTCGTGCTTACAAATGTCGCGAGAGCTGTCACACACCTAACTATAGTGTGTGGCGGGCTTGAGACGCAAAATACGCAGCATTTTATCAACGTAGACTAGCAGGAACAATTGAGAGTAGCGTAATCGTAACGTTGTCGAATGAAATATGTATAGGTGATGTTATATGCTTTTCACACTATTCTCGTTCGATAATGTTACGATTACGTTGCTTCCAATTGTTCCTGCTAGTAAATATTTAAAGAAAGGAAATTACGTGTTTCCCCTAAAAGCATTTACGAGACGTTCCAGCGGCGATGGCTGGTTATCCCTCATTGGGAAGCCCCAGCCTGAGTAATAGGCAGGGATTTGAAGGAGGGTCTTCAATAGGTGAGTGGTAAGTGAAGCCGATAGGAACTGATACGTTCAACAATGCGTCATCATAATAGCATGGGTGACATGGTCATATTTACAACATGGTAAAATACGTAATAGAAACGAAGAGACTGCGACAGTATGGTATTCATTAAGGCCTAATTGGGAATGCCACCACGACTGAATCAACTTTTCCAAATAAGCCGTTTATCCTGTATGAGTCAAACACCCATCATGCGTATGGAAATATATTGGAAAATAAGGAAAATCGTTTAAGAAAACTACGTATAATCGAGGAAAATTAATTATAGTCTATTCGCGTTAAGAGGACAGTGAATCATGCGTACATATGTCGAAAAGGCTTACTGTAATTGGTTAATGTGAACACGGGCACAGGGGCGACACTCTCTATGAATGACAGTTCGAACATCGGCGAATGTCAGCCATTTCGACGCAAGCCTAAGGTTGACACCAAAATATTTTTAAACGTCGCGTATCATAGATATTATGAAATAGAATTGTCTATTATGTCAAAGTAGAAAACGACCAGCTGCTAGCCCCGTGAGCCATAGTCCAGGCTGGGAAAAAGTACATCCCCGCCCGCCTCCGCATTCGCCCAGCCACGCACACACAGCCGCGAGCTGGCATTCGTGTAAATCGGTGGAATGACGATTCTTTACGTTAGTAATATATAAATTCTTTGACACGGTTAATTTTAACATAATATATAATATATTCCGCGAATAGACTGAAGGACGAAGTTATTTACACGATTTATTGCCGATTTCATTGATCGTCCTTAAAATGTGTTTAATATTTGTGTAACGCTTTATAACGTTAAGCGATGTTGTGTTCAGACGCCCACGTTTGGTAATACGACCAATTTCAGAAGTATGCCGTGCTCCTAAACGTACAATTTCCTAACTGAAATTCGAGGCAATTATTTCTGAAGTACCTAACGTATGAATTATTTGGAAAATTGGTCCATTTATTGTATGCAAAATTCATAATATCTATAATTAAAAAAAAAATCTATTTTATTTCATTATTATTTTTCAGAAATATATCTCACATTTGTACCTAGGATATATTTTTTATTTATTTAAAACATTACAATTGACATGGAAAAAACGACACATAGGAGACTCGCTGATAAGCTATGGGCTAATTGTTTATGGACGAACATTTGTAACATATTTACATAGTGTCAAAAATTTACAAATACGACTATTGAAATATTTAGTAAGTAGAAAAGTAAAGTACGAATGTAATACAGAATATGAGAAATTATTTAAAGTGTGCAATATTTTGGCAAAGTGGAGTACTTAATAGGATTACAGTATTACTATAGTAATGAATTTAAAGTGACAGTAGATAATAAATATAATACTAGAAGGGTAAGAGAGCAAAGACTGATTAAACCTAAAATAAAAAACTAGTATGGAGAGAGGACGAATAAATACTTAGTACCTAAAATATTTAACAAGTTAGATATATATTAAGACACACATAAAAATGTCAACTGGTATAATAAAGAAAAAGTTAAGGGCTGCATTGTTAAATTAAAATTATGAGTTTAATTACTTTTGTTTATAAACTGTACATTTCTTTGTAGTTAATAACTTAGTTTTGTTTTTATCTTTTATGCTAAAGACTTGAGTACTCATAATATTATGCAACAAATATTATATTAGATGAGCGCATCTCGCCGTCAAACACTCGTTTGGCGAGATACAACCAGATTGTATCCTGTATACAATCAGGAAGAAAGTCCTGGATACACTTGAACCCTTTTAAATAAGTAAGAAAAAATTGTCGAAAACTGACTTCCTTTACAAAAATCAATATTGTCCAAAATTTAAGAAACAATCTAGCAAGTGTCATACCATTTTGGAATCCTTATTAACTGCGCCAACTTTTAAAATTACCTGCCAAACAAGCGTAGTACATTTTTTTTTCCAGTACAGTCAGTTAAAGTCGAGCAAACTATTAAATTCGAAGCATTGTTTTGGGCAAAAAGTATCATTTCCTTTCAAGTCGGAGTCGTTTGATTTAAATTTTAGGCACCAGTTTACTAAAGCATTATTCAGGATTACATACAAAAAAAGTAGAAATTTGTAGTGCCGGGAACTAAAAAACCACCACAAGATGTCGATTTTTCGATTTTTTTAAAAGCTTTGTATTTTTTGAGACACATTACTTGGAATTTTTTTTTTCTGATAACCATTGTAACTTGGCCTATCACGGGTTTACGGCTTGACGTCAATTTACGGGACACCCTGTATCTTTATTTTTATGAATAAACGAATAAAAAAAGAAATTTTAGAATTTTTTTTAGAAATAAGCTTTCTAAAATGAAATTTCTTCCAGCAGCCCTACGGAGAGAATTGGGATAAAAGATAGCAGATAGAACGTGCACAATTACAAATACATTAACATATTATATCTATACTAGAATATAAATAAAATATAATAATATGTAATTATATGTATATACACTATCAGAATAATTAATATAAAATACAATACCTAGATGATAATATAAGTAATATTAATATGCATATGATATACTCGTATAATTACTATATGTATATATAATAACGGTATTTATATGGATTGAGATTCGAGGTAGTGCTCTTTCAAACGTCTTTTAAAAATAGTAATGGTAGGACTGTCACGAACGGTGTGGGGGTGCGAGTTCCAATGTGGGGGAGAGAGGGGATAAGGACATAATTATATTATATAAGTACATAATCCAAAAAAGAACCACATGGGTATTCAAAATAAAGTTTCTAAACATCTGGATTGATTGGATGACGCAAACGCGGTAACCAATCAAAAGCGTTATTGAATAGATAAGCAACAAAAACCTCAGTGGGGTTAGCAGGAACAATTGACAGCTACGTATTCGTAACGTTATCGTAAGAGAATTGTGTGAAAAATATGACAGCGACATTTGACAACGTCACGAATACGTAGTTGTCAATTGTTACTGCTTGGGCATGACGTACCTAACTGAAAGTAAGACCTACATCTGCCGTAATCTAGATTCTGGAACGTTCTTCATAACTGTATGTAATAGACGTTGCCAGAAGTTACACCGTCCGCGATCCTTGCATCTAATTACTGATTCAGCCCATGTACACAGAACTCGAGTGTTGGCTTAGCTTAGTAATCATTTCGTTATTACATATGATGGTTTTCTAAATTTAATGAAATGCAGACATTATACTGTTACAGTATATTTAACCCCTGATGAAAATAGAGGGGCGTTATTATTTGACGTGTGTGTCTGTCCGTGGATCCTAAACGGATTGAACCGATTTTGCCCTAGTTTTTTTTTTTAATTTTTTTGTATAATTCGTCGCTGCTTGGCAAATATTAGCTATGAATACAATTAATTTAAAATATTCATTTTATAAACTTAATTTTGAAGCTTTCTCAATAAGGTGAAAATGAAAAAAAAATGTTCCAGAACTTAATTAGAAGAACGAGAGTGGGTACTTAAACTTTCGTCCTATAATAAACTTAATTTGCTCTTTTACATAATATTTAGAACTCCATCGAAAGTGGAGTTATAAAGCAGACAAAGGTATAGTTAAGTGCATAGTTAATTTTATTATACAGTTTATATAATCTAGCCTAAACACTCTATGATAGTAAACTACAGTGAAAACTTAACCTTATTGAAACGACGTTATTTAAACGCCTGGTTGGCTTTGAAATAGTTGACTAAATCGCACACTAAGATTCATGTGCATATACCTTACCAATTACTTTAAATATATGTTCTTCTTAAAATCTGTACTGTATTTTGCAATCACGTCGAGAAACTATTAAAAACTTATATGGTCATAGATTTGTAAACTAGAGTGATTATACCAATTACAACGTATACTCAACATAGCTGAGTTAATTCAAATTTATATATTCCACTGCCATTTACTGTGTACAGTCGAGAAATTATGTTGAGCAGTTTGACATACTTCATTAACTCAGACCAAGTAAAAAAGTGAATACAGAGTTCTGCGAACCCCACGGTGAGGCCGGTCTACGCCTCGCCGCGGTGTAAATTACACAGTGTCACGCACACACATGTAACGAAACTACATCTCATCTTGTAACGTGAGCTGTCGTCGTGTTGCGCGTGTGTACTACATACATACATGTGTGTATACATAAAAACCGTCCTGAATTTTTTTGACAAAGCTCTGTCTATACCTTTTAATTGGTCTCAGATTATTAATAAAATATATTTTATAATGTGACGACGCGACGACGAGATATTCCAATACTATAATATCTAGTAGATTTCTTAATGTGATGAAGATTTAAAATGCATTGAAAAAAATCATTATTAAAAAAAATAGATCTTTTTTGAGATCGAATAATTAAAGAAAAAAATAATATTAGAGACCATAGACTATAGAGCTAAGTTTTAAAATTTAACCATTTTAAAACTACCGCCGCCATTATTTCGAACATCGATGCTGGAATGGGTTTGAAAATTACCGGAAATATTTAGGTCTGTTATCATTTGTTTGGGACTGGTAAATTAGTTGTAAACCAATTACATCATTATTCCACTATCGCTAACCTTATCAGCGCTTATCTAATCATAAATAATTTAATTACATCCTGCTATCACGCCTGAGACACAAAAAAAAAATAAGAATTTTATGTAGATACGTCCTCAAAAACTTTTTAGTGCAAAAATGTTCTTACTACCTATGCTATAAATTGTGCAGAGTTCTTTAGATATTGTACTAAAGTCTTTAGAATTTAAAATCTGCACTTTATCTATACTAAGAGGAAATATTTGTTTGTACGAGTATGTATGCATTGAAAAGGCGCCGCAACTACTGGGATGATTTTGATGAATTTTGGCACATATTAGGGACAAGGACATATGCTACCCATTTTCCCATTCCCATGCTTGTGCGCACGAAATCGCGGTCAATATCTAGTATAACCATCTATGTCATTACCGTGTAGGATATATTTTTTTACATTTTACAATTTTTCCAGGGGTGTTTCCAGTTACAAGTAGTAGATTCTATGTATATAACTTCTAGAAATGGGCCTACAATCGAAACCACGTGAAACATTTTAACAGACTAACCGTTATCAGCAGAGTACTGTCACTGATAAGCGATAACACACCCACTATTTGCAATCAGCGTTATCGATACGAAGAAAGTAAATCATACTTTTCACACTGTGATAACTGATAAGGCTGTGGCTGGCTGTGTCATTTATGTAATAACATCTTATTCTGAAAAATGAATCACCAATTATTGTCTACAATAGTGAATTTAATCATATTTTGTTTTTAGGGTTCCGTACTCAAAGGGTAAAAACGGGACCCAAAACGGGAGTCAACATTTTCTAATTTGGATCGATTTCGATCATTCTATGAAAGTATTTTCTCTGTACGTAAGTATATTATAATATTTTTTAACGTCATGCCAAATAAGGCAATAGTAAACAACGGATAACTTCGTCCTAACTTTTGTTACTTTGAATTTCTTCAAGTTGTTATCGGAACTCGGAAGTTGCATGGCAAAAAGGGACCGTCAAAAACTTTTAAACAAGTCTTGCGCCATCGTGTTAGGTTGTTTGCTATCTAAAGCTCCGTAATACTTCAGAAGAAATCTGTAAGTTACAGCTAAAACTGGTGGCAAATAGCACAAGACAGAGAAAAGTGGGCATCTTTGGAGGAGGCCTTTACCCAACCTTGGGACCGAGCTTAATACAAATAATATTACAATATAACTAGAATTAAATAAGTACCTACGTATATTTATTAAGAAAGTATTTGTAAGTTAAATATAAACCTAGCAATTAGTAAGTAATTTTTGATGAAATGTAGCATGGTCAAATAAAGGCTTTTTTTATTATAACCTGTATGTTTGCTTGCTTGCTTGTAACCGACTCCTTTGGGCTCGATTTTGTCCTAATTTGAACGATCAGATTTATTTCAAACTTTGCACACCTGTCAAAGACCGATGACAATGCAATAATTCGATTTAATTTAATTAAAAAAAAAAAAATAAAAAAAATAATAATAATTTATAAATTAAAATTATAAATTATTATAATAAATAATCATGCGTGCAGTTCCAGGCTTACTCTTTGGCAAATCGTACTAAAAAGCAAAAAATAAATTATAGTTTAAAAAAACTAAAAAAAAACATGCTTTTATAGAAAATTTAACTAAAAAATAAAAAATAAAATTTAATACATTTGGATTAAGAATAGTGTAAATGAGAAATAAATGTTTATTATTGTAAAAAAGCGTGGGGTGCATAGTGTCAATAGTTATAAACATTTTATTGGCAGATATATGAGAAGGATCTTCACTTTGATAATATCTTAAAAATCACTTTAAACGAAATCTGACCGTTTGAAGTGGATCAAAATCAAATCCACTGGAGTCGGTTACATACAAACAAACGTACAGGGGAAGACACTGCACCCCACGCTTTTATACAATAATGAACATTTATTTTTTATTTAAACTATTCTTAATCCAAATTTATTAAATTTTATTTTTTAGTTAGATTTTCTATAAAAGCGTGTTTTTTAGTTTTTTTTAACTATAATTTATTTTATTTCTTTATTGCGCGGTGAATCAGATACATTTAAATTCGTAGCATTATAGTCATTAGCCGCACATACTCAGCTTTGTTGACAATAATTCGACTACCTACATTGCATCGGAATGGAGTATTAATAAGTTTTCTAACAAAATCGCGTATCTATATTCGTAATTCGTGACTGTACATAACAGAAAACACTAAACTGTAATTGTACACAAAGCCCTTTGAAGTAATGAAAAGTAAACAAAAGAACTTAGTCAGAGTCGATAAAATTTGATGTTTATCGGTTCTCAGAAGAATTACTCAGGAACAAGTAATAAAGTAGTAAGTTCTACTACTACCTACTACAGTATGTACTGACTGCCCTTAAACAACTCACACATCTCCGCAATCTTCATACATGTTTCATCATACTTGTTTATCGCGTCAAAATAGTCGGTTCCTGGGGGATTTCCTTTTGTGCGCACGAAGCCTCGGTAATAATTGCACAAATAAATAATTCAAAAAAGTATCACGCCCAACGTGGGGCTCGAACCCACGACCCTGAGATTAAGAGTCTCATGCTCTACCGACTGAGCTAGCCGGGCTATGACCATCGGCCGATAAATATTAAAGTATTTTTAAATGCTTTCACTTTATTTTATCACGCCAAGGCACTGTTTTTTTATTATAAAATCTATGCAATTAAACACAGAAACATGAGGTTTTCAAAAAAATGGTAGTCGACTCGTCTGGCAGATGAAACATTAAAATTGAACACGTTGCGATCGCAAAATAAACTGCGAAGTTAGGACTTGTCCATTATTTTAACTGAAATGTGGTCACCTTATGCCATAAATCATATTTACGGCTTCGACGATGCCTTACGGTCGTTCAGAATTAATGAAGACGATATACTCCTCAGACTAGCACGCCAGATGATGTTCCAGGTAATACGCAAATAGAAATTAGGTTATGTGCTTACTGTGCCATACCTACCCACAAATTAGTGTGTGTGTGACCACGATTATCGATATATTTCGGACATTTAAAGACATGTAAGATTATTAAGAATGCTGTTCTTGGCAATAAATTGGGGCTGCATTATAAGCTTAGTGTTACAGTCACAAATAAGTGCTGAAATGACTATAATTTGTTAAAAATATTTGGGACAGTACATTTGGTATGTGATCCGTGATTTGCTAGGTGTTTGGGACAAAAAGTATGGGGATCTTTGTGAACCGATATACTTGCTCGGTATTGTCTAAAATAACTTGTGCCGGTTAAACTTTGAAACATAAAGAGCGGCTATTGACGACAGTTAATTTTTTAAGTGTAACTGCATTAGCGACGTTGAGAGTTAAATTTCAAGGTCGCGTCACGCCACGACACTATTGATGATGTAGCGCCATCTGTCGGGAGCTACTTAAACTTCGTACATAAAAACTTTACTATCTAAATTACGGCTCAATACACTTATTATACAATACTTTAGGCACGATAAGAGTATTCTGGATTTTTAATGTTGAATGAAGTTTGTACCTGTACACGTCATGTTTCTATATTGATTTTGAGTATCTTGCAATCACATAGAGTGCCTTAGTTTTCGGTGGTAATCATTATTTTGCATATTCATTCCCTTTAGTGCTCTTTCATACAGCATGCTAGAGGTCAGATTATTTTAATTATGTCAAACGCTTAGCCAGCTCGCCTTGTAAATCTTGTAAGTGGGTGGCGAGGGCTTGAACCTGAGAAAAGTTGATCTAACGGTTAGGGCTTAGGTTAGTCTGAACTACGATACACGGGATTTTGTCTCCATATGGTTCCTGCAACCACAATAGAAATATTTTCTATTGTGCTGCAACTTTTTTGCGGAATTGATTACATATTTATATTTTACAATTTAATTTATATTATATCTAGCAACATCTCGCGAAAAATACCCACAACCAGCTAGCAAATGTGTGAGTCCACGCATAAACGTGCGTAAAATTCATGCTTATGACTCATACTCATAAGTTATGAGTGTACTCACACATTTGGTTGTGGGTATTTTTCGCGAAATGTTGCTAGACTCGAGTTGCTAGATATAATATTAATTAATTGTATGGGATTTCAAATGTAAAGTAACGCCTGATTTAATTTAACTATTCATATTTTATCTACCCGACTATTTCTATTATATTAATATTTATATTAAATCTTTCGAGTCCAAGGCGGAATAATATACCTATTAAGCCAAATTTTGTCGAACACTAAAAACAGATTTACGCGCTAGTCAAGGAGTTTGGCAAACAGTAATTCACAAATTAATCTTCGTAGATCTCAGCTTATCTACTTACAAGTTACTTACATAGTTACATGTGAGGCTTGCCTAGGTAGGTTACATCTAAGATTAGATTAAGTATTATGCTTACTAAATACAGTTAATACAATAAGTTATCTACATAGACGAGGCGTCTATAATAATAGACGAGGTATGTCGAGGCAAAAAGTGTCTACACCTAAATGGCCCCAAACATGGGGTTGTTTGAGGCCATTTAGGTTTGACATTATTTTGTGATCTTAACATTTTGAAATTTCTTTTCCGCAGTAAAATCAGTCTTCTGAAATCAAGATGGCATTACTTTTTCTTGTGTGACGATTTTTGTCAAATGAATGTCATAGCCCATCCTTAGTTTTGAAATTTTTGTTTATCTACAGTTTAAGCATGATACTAAAATATGTGAAATTTACACTTCGTCAAGAATGACGAAGTGTAAATTTAAATGATGTATGTTAGGCCTAGGTAGAAACCTAGGCCTAACATACAAAGAGCTAGAAAACGAAGATTCTATAATACTATAAACGGAAGCATGTTGACGTGGTGTCAATGTTCATAAGCGGCTGTTACGAGTGTAAATTGAATTTTGACGGTCTACACTTTCCATTGTAATTGCAAATGACCGTTTCTTTATTACCTTTCTACATTGCGCAATAAACAACACAATTTGAACGTATTATTGTGTCGTCGCTAACAACGGGGCAGTCACGTAATTTTTTTTTTCTCCAATTCGGTCCCACAGCTAAAAGCCACAGATAAAATAAAGCCAGGACCAGATAAACAGCTACATAGTTTACTTTCGATTAGATTGTACTACTACAAGCATACGACACGGCGATTGTGTCGAAAATCCGTCAAGATGTGTGCCGTCGAAAGGACGTCTAAATTTTGAAATTTCGTGTTTGAGTTTTTATGTCATGTATAGTTGGTTGTCACGACGACAAAAAACATTTGAAATATTATATTTGTGTCAAATGAATGTTTAAACTTTATAATATAAGAATAATAAATACAAATAATAGCAAACAAAAAAGTGGTTATGTATTGTACTGTGTGTATGAAAAATAAAAGAATAAATAAAAATATATCTTATTTTACCTATCAAATATTTTATTCTCTAGGTGATGTCTTGCTTTATTATAAGAGCGTCCTGACCTAATAAATAACCGTATACTGACGCTAGACTTAGTTTAATTTACGCCCATCTTCTGTGACAACCCTGACAAAGCGTCCATGACCTAAGGAATAACCGTGTACTGACGCTAGACTTAGTTTAATTTACGCCCATCTTCTGTGACAACCCTGACAAAGCGTCCATGACCTAAGGAATAACCGTGTACTGACGCTAGACTTAGTTTAATTTACGCCCATCTTCTGTGACAACCCTGACAAAGCGTCCATGACCTAAGGAATAACCGTGTACTGACGCTAGACTTAGTTTAATTTACGCCCATCTTCTGTGACAACCCTGACAAAGCGTCCATGACCTAAGGAATAACCGTGTACTGACGCTAGACTTAGTTTAATTTACGCCCATCTTCTGTGACAACCCTGACAAAGCGTCCATGACCTAAGGAATAACCGTGTACTGACGCTAGACTTAGTTTAATTTACGCCCATCTTCTGTGACAACCCTGACAAAGCGTCCATGACCTAAGGAATAACCGTGTACTGACGCTAGACTTAGTTTAATTTACGCCCATCTTCTGTGACAACCCTGACAAAGCGTCCATGACCTAAGGAATAACCGTATACTGACGCTAGACTTAGTTTAATTTACGCCCATCTTCTGTGACAACCCTGACAAAGCGTCCATGACCTAAGGAATAACCGTATACTGACGCTAGACTTAGTTTAATTTACGCCCATCTTCTGTAACAACCCTGACAAAATTTGGCTCGTTCTATGAAAGGTGTTCCTCTGTACGTACTTACGTATTACGTACGTACGTACGTATTTTTACTCTGTGGTTAAGGCGTGGACTCGCACGGACGCACGAACTAGACTAGACTAGCGTGTGCGAATTTGACCAAAATACTTAATTGTGATGTGATTAGGGCTTTTGAAAGCTTTTGGGATGGAAGGAAGGTAGCTTTGCGAAGGAAGGGAATTCGGCTTCTACTGTGTACATGAATTACCACATAATTAGAACGGCACAAAAGCATAATATGATTTCTTATTCAATTTGATCCGAAGTAATTTTCAATAACAATTTAATGTACAGAAGCTCATTGTTTACACACAATCATTAAAAAAAGTGAAATTTAATCGTGACAGACAGTAATAAACATTACGTGAAATTGTCGAAGAAAGTGCGCGTGCGCATCGAATTCATGAAGATTTGGACATAATAGATGGGTTGAAAAGGGTTCCAAAAATCATATAGCAATCGCTATACTGACTCACAACTTATCCCACTGAAATAATTGCGCAGGATAAGGAATTAATAGACTAAGCGGATGCTAGGAATAGATATTCAAAAACAGTCAAATGTTTGTATAAATTACGCGAGATTTTCAAAATTATACTTGTGTTCCATGCATATAAAATAATTTGAAGCATCGAGGACATGCCCCAGTAGCATTATTTTTATATATGAAACAATTATTTAGTTCAATATTTTTTTTAAACTGAAGTCTCGGTTCTATTGAATTTAAAAAATGCATGTAAGACTATTTTTACGAAACTATCAAATATGTGTTTCAAATTTTTTATTTTAAAGATTGTCACATTTTTCAGACTGGTCTAAATATTATGTGATCAAGCTTTATAGTCCGAGAGGCGGTTGAGTAAACATTGCAATCACATTTTATAGTCTGGGAGATGGGTGCTTAAACAACGGATTAGTCTGAGTGACCATAAAGTGAGATTGGATTTTGCAGAAATTGGTACCTACCTACATTAGAAGTGATACTATTATCTAATTTATTTAGTATCCTGATATTATAAATTACGCTGAAAATTAAGTATTATGTACAGGCAGGGAAAATACATTTTTAGTAGTCGATAAAACGATCGCCCTCATAATTTAATCAGAATAACTTGGTGTCGTTATCAGTCGCTTACCATATAATTGTAACATAAGGGTCAGTTCACACCGCGAGGATACTTGACACTACCTTTATCTTATCTTATATACGACGTCAATGATATGCCGCTATCTTAAAAATCTCCATGTCGCGTATCATTTCGGTGTCAATTGAAACTAACACTTTTCATTAGTATTGAGTTTTAAATTAAGTTTCGTTTTATTTTTGTAAATGAGTAGAAACTAGGTAGTTGGATCTTGAGTCGCAACTTTACATAATCATTACCATTTGCCCGCGGCTTCGCCCGTGTGAAATTGGTTTTTAAACGCTATGTTTATAGTAAAAAACTTTCATCCTCTATTTTACCAGCTTAGGGGTTGAATTTTAGAAAATTGTAAAATACGTAACTTATTATTTTTTCCGTACTCAATTCATACGGAATTTCATGCAAATACGTTCTAGAAATAAAAAGTTTCATACAAACTTTAATCCTTTATTTTACCCCCTTGAGGGTTGAAATTTGAAAAATCCTTGCTTAGTGGATTTTCAATAATCTTTCCTACGTCATATAAGAAATACGTGTGCAAAATTTCAAATTTTTAGGGTTTGGCCTGTGCGTTGATTCATTAGTAAATCAGCTTTGGCTTTTATAATATAATATATAAGTAATTAATTTCTTAAGTCAATCAGCTTTGCCTTTTATAATATAATAAAAGGTCATTACATATGAAATTGGCGTTTTGTAAAGTCGTTTTTTTTAAACATATTATATTTAATCAATCAAAGTATATACCATTGCTATCTATGCACTTTTGCAATCTCATGGGTAGTTCATTGATTCCTTTACTAAAAAAACCAATCGGACAGGAATCAATAACATCTTTGAAGGCGCTTTGGACTGCCCCATCGGTATGTCTGACCCCATTTTTCCCTTGCAAGCAGTTATCCAAATTTCGAAAAAAATGGTAATCTGTTGGAGCAAGGTCCGAGAACTACGGTGGATATCTTATATCCACCGTACTATATACATATCCGATTGAAGCTCCTCTAATTTGGTAGCCGTCGGTTTTGCAGTGTGTGGTCAGGTAGGTACAGGATCCACTTTTCATTACAAGTAATGATTCGATTTAAAATCCCTTCATTATTGTGCCGGTTGAGTAATGTAACGCAGCAGTCGACGCGCGTTAGTCGGTTTGCTGCACTCAGTTCATGAGGTACCCACCCTTCAAGCTTTTTCACCTTTCCAATTTGCTTCAAGTGGATTAAAACAAATTTGTCACTAACACCGCAGACTGCAGCTAACTCGTACGTGGTTTGCGATGGATCCGCTTCCACAATAGCCTTCAATTCTACATTATCAACTTTGGTCTCCGGCAGCCCACGGGGCTTGTTCTGCAGGTCGAAATTTCCAAAACGAAAACGTTGGAACCAAAAACGCTGTGTGTTTTCTTTTGCGATACCGCCGCCATGCACGTCATTAATCCTTCAAGGCGTTTCTGCAGCACTGGTGCCACGGTGGAGCTCGTACTCGAAAAAAATACGATATTTCAAGTCTTCCATTTTGTAAACAGCGTGACGCAAAGAAAATACCAAAAGAGGAAAAAACAAATGAATTACGTTTTTCGAAACACAAATTCATGAGTAAATAGCGGTATAAATTTGGTAAATTGGAATTCCTAACCAAAGAAGATATGTATGAGATCAAAGTGGCTAGTACGACAAAACGCCAGTTTCATATGTAAGGACCTAATATATTATAGATAAATAATTTCGTAGCTATAAGAGAAATTTTCAAATTAGCTTATTTAAGCCGTAATGTAAACGTATTGTGTTTAATAATATTAAGCTGTAAACTTTCCGAATAAAATAAAATAAAAAATACTTTATAAGTACGTCAATCTGTTAAACTGTCAATTATTAATTTCCTAACCGTACCTACTTTACAATTCCTATTATTATCTCGTTTTTAGAATATAGATCAGTATCTAGTATCTACCACTATGCTAATATTATAAAGAGGAAAAATTTGTTTGTTTGTATGTTTGTTTATTTGCATTACATAGGCTCTAAAAATACTATACAGATTTTGTTTGGCATAGAATATAGATATTGACTACGGGGAATTACATAGGCAATTTTTTTATCACGAAAAAATGTACAGTTCCCGCGCGATTTCCATTTGCGCGCACGAAGTGGCGGGCAACATCTAGTGTTTATACCAAACAACTTGGCACGGGCCAAATTTCATCAACATCTGAACCAATCCAGCAGTTTCGCAGCATATTCAATGCAAACAAACATGCAAACCATATAATCTTTTCTCTATATAATTTTAGTATAGACAGGTATCGAGCACTTCTAATGTTAAGAAATTATTAAAATAAAACAAACAGTCTTTAAAATGACTGACATCATTCGGCTAGTGTGATTATTGGAACAGCGCTAATTACGAGCGGAAGCGGTTTCGATGTTCAGCATGACATTCTTTTTAAATTTTGTTTAAATTCTAAATTATATTGCTTTTACTATAGTTTAATTATTACATTTGTGTAAAATCAATTGTTATTTTCAAATACATTTCACATGTTTAACTATTAATACTAAGTTAAAAGTCATAGAACTAAAAATAAATGTATTTTGCAGAAGGGATATTGACTTTATATGTAACTATATATGTAACTATGTCATGCCCATATATGTAACTATCTGTAGCTGTTACGTAAATTCATAAAAAAAGTATTGTACATTATTCCTAGCACGTAATAATTTACATCCTCTAAAATACCTGTTGAATCACTCTGGCTATTTACGAAAATGGCATTTTATCCGTTACTTACTTTAAATAAAATATTTTTGAAGAGAAGCGCGCAGAGGTCGTTATGGACGTCACAAAAGGCGAAAATACTATAGAATTTTTAATTAAAATGCCTGGATATCTTTCGCAATACAGTACATAATATGAAAATATACATTATCTCAACCATCTGTGACAGTTCATACAAACCACAGAACAGATAAAAGAGGTCCTCTTTTATCTGTTCTGTGATACAAACTATATAACAAGCGATATTTTATCTTAAAATAAAAAAAAATAGTAATCTTTACCATATTGTGTGAGGCTCCTTACTGTTTTATAATAATATGCTTTTAAAATAATTGCTTTTGACGCCAAATCTTATTACTTGTACCAAACAATACGTTTGCAGATTAACGCAATTATACTTACGAAACTGAAGGCGAATCTGTGTTGTTTGTGCTGTACATTCCTGCTGTTATCAAAATATCTTGGCAAACTTTATTATCTCTGAATCTAAATGAGTGCTCTGTTTTACGTAATGCCGGAAAAAGGGTTGAAAGCGATAAAAGAGATTGAAGAGTTGCTGATTCAGATTCAAGGTTGATGGACTTGTTTATTTGTCCAAATAATAATATGTAGAGTGTTGCGGCCACACAAGTCAGATAATGCTTACTAACGCCCGAAATTAATACTCAATCTTAATCTCATTTTAGCTATCTGAGAGCAAGATTTCAATACATTTCAACGATCCTAGGATTAACTTCACGTTAATTTACGTCAATTTTTGTTTGAGAATCTAAGATTTTAGATACGTTATTAATTTCGGGCGTTAAGGAGCTACTTAGTAGAGATTTTGACTCAAACTAAAAAAAAAACACAATCTCAAAAATTTTATTTCCATGTAGGTTACCAAGTAACTCTTATAGAATTGTCTTACATGATACGTACCACCGGTTCGCAAAACTAGCCCGGCGATAAGAACCAGCGTAAGGAACTCGCAAGGGGCCACCTTTTAGCAAAAAGATGGGAAAATAGTTCTTTTAAAAAAATATATTTTGTAACTTAATCTATATAACAGAAGTCAAGATACATAAGAAGGTACATAGAAGCAGCCATGTAGGTGGCCATCTTATACCCAAGGTGTACAATCGTTAATAAAATCATGACCTTATCTTAGCTTAAGCTTTACCAAACGTTCTGTAACGACTTTTTTAAATTTATTAATGGTAAGTTTTTTAACGTTTTCTGGGATTCGATTGTAAAGGCGTATACATTGTCCTTTAAAAGATTTACTTACTTTGCTAAGTCTGGTCACCGGTATTTTGTAACTTATTCTAATTTCTTAATACTTTGAAATGAACAGAAATGGACTTTTTTTTTAGTTAAAAAAAAATCTTTTTGAAATTGACAGAATTGGACTTAGTGTCAAAATCTCTACTAAACAGCTTAAATGTCTCTGAGTGCGGCAGTTAGTGGATGATTATTTAATTTAGTTTTGTTTGTTTCACGTACATTATTTCAACTTCGTTTCACTCAGTAAATAATTGTTCTCTTTTGCCCGAAATAATTAAATAGGTACGTTACTTTTTTTTCATTCCTTGCATTAAGTTTTATCACCAACGATATCGTTAATTTGGATTTGAAACGTGCTTTTTAAGGCAATATTAGGGCAGATTCGTTTAGACAGGTATAATTTTTTCGATAATAAAATAGACATAGTATAGTGTGATAGTGTTTCTGTAACACTGGCCTGTTACAGAAACATTATCGCACTACAAAATGTATATTTTACAATAATATACATATTACATACATGTATATTCCATCTATGACATTGTTATAATTTACGATATCGCTATTTTTTTTTACTTAGTTATAGTGTAGGAAGGTAATATCTACAATGTGTAGCTTATAAGCTAACATACCAGGCTTCCATTTACAGGTTAACATATCTTTACCTTTTCCTTTTTCATTCGAAAATATTAACACAGGACCAATGTACGAGAGTTATACAAATCATGACGCTTATTCCGTGTCGTGACATTTTCACTTTTATCACGACAAGTTTAAGATACATTTTACTCTAACCAGAGTTTCTATTTTCTTTTTCGCGACTGGTTGAATATTTTAGGTTTGTTTTTGATGACGTTTTTTTTTGTTTATTTCATGTCCACACATGAGAGCGGTTCGGAATAAGGTATTTTTTTTATGAAAACAACTGGATACCCGTTAATATTTTTCATCATACTGTGGATAAATAAAGATCCAGACAGGACATCGCTAATACCTGTTACTAGCATGCCAATATTTTATCTATTAATCTATTCTGTTTCCATTACATCAAAACTAAAGCACATGATTTTCAAAGCTCTCTTTAACCAAAATTTTTGGATAGCTTTAAATAAGTCATTATTTACCAGTCGACTACTATTATCATTATTTCTCAAACTGTTTTCAGATTCCCCGTTCATTACTGCGGTTATAGCTGAGCTGAGATAAAATATTCTCACAATTGTCCCCTTTTCCCACGGAAACGCATTACCATCGTGCCATAAACCGCTACTGTTTGTTCCAGATTACCTATAATGATTGTACAAATGCAAAAAACAATAATTTTAAATGACAATTTTTGTTTATGTACCTAATATCTAAAGTATTCGATTGGCAATATAAAAAAACGAGCTATCCTAGCTATAAGCTTGAATTGATTCGCTTATCATGTGTTTAGCATCTGGCATCTCACCTTTGACACACCACAATACTGCCAACGTTACCAACGCGACACAAAATAATGCTGCGAACATTTTCATCGCACAGAAAGTCACCCATCCATCCTATATATATTTCCACAAATGACAAAAAGCGAAAGTACACTTGTAATAATACAATCTGTTATAACATTCCTATTAGTTAATCAACAACAAGACTAGGTGACATTAATTTCTTTATCGTGCACAAAATGTGTTAGAAAATGGTGATCTTTTTTCCTACTAATTAGTAAATGAATAACTAAACTGTAATTGCCTATTGGATTGTATGTTTATTGAACACAAAATGCGTTATAAGATCTAGTTGACAGATCGAAAATTTGTCGCTACGTCACATTTCCGTCCCACAGTGATAGATCGCATCATATTTATTACAAGCCCCAAACAATTGCAAGTGGGTGTGTTGTCACAATATATAAATGTACAAATTATCGGTGTGGGCTGTACACGTGTAATTTCGCGATGGCGGCACTAAATCATAATTCCGCTCTCACTCGTGACTAACGCCGCAGATATTCGGGAACAAGTGCGCATTCACATTGTTGATATTGTGTAATCGCCTTTAGGAATGTATTTAAAATATTGTTTTTAAGTGTTTTATGTATTATGTAATAACCAGCCAACAGGCAGACGGACCGCCACCCACGGCGAGCTGCAATACCGCAGGAGTTACAAATGTGTCGCTGGTATTTCAGAGGCAGATAAAAAGAGGGAAATGTAGAACTGACATTGAGATTAACGTCGATAATTAATACGACAATAGTATAAAAATATTTGAAACATTAGAAAGCGTCGTGATTAAAAACCTAATGAATTTATTATAGAACAGTAAATGTACATAAAGATCCGATGATTTTATAAAACAAAAATCTTGCGGTAAAATGTAATGATGAAAAAATGATAAATTTTAATTAAGCTGCGCATAAGTCTGAATTCATTAAGATAAAGCCTCCATTGAAGTTTATTATGAACGTTAAATAAATAAAAACAGTTGAAAATGATAATGAGCCCGAGTTTAAATAACCTTTGAAATGAAATAAATATAAAAAGGTTGGGTTTTATTTGCGGTCTGACCTCTGCCTAATGGAGCTCTAGTAAAAGGGTCTGATAATAATGAGTTTTTATACCCTAATTGCAAAGGTGCTCTAAATACGTGATAAGATTTATGCTAAAATTCAATGATATTACTAAAACGACATTCACATATTTTATTATCAACAGACTATATCATTGTTAACATATCACAAGAGATTTTTTTGTAAACTGTTGGCCAGTCTATCTCAGTATCGTCTTTAAAAGCCTTTGTAGAGCATTCTTTCTTGTTTCTTTTGGCGGAATTTACATTATCCTTAACACAGCAAAAAGGTTAATTATAGTTAAGAAAAATATGATAAACAGCTGCTAAATAATGGAACACACAGCCTGAATTAAACATTGAGCTGTGTCAAACACAAGGACTGGTGCACATGATTTATTCGCCAAGTTGATAGAGGCCGATAAAGTAAGGTCTTGTAAAAACAAATAAGAATCGCTAAGAAGGAATTGCAAAGAGAAAAATGTAGGGCTAAGTAACTGATTTGAAAAAAGAGATTAAAGAGCTGCATAATATCAATATGTACAATATTAGATGACTCATCCCATAAAACCATATCCTAAAACTTGAAGATCAGCTATTTTGTCAGATGATATTATTTATCTTTATCAATAATAAAATATGGACAATGCATGCTATTAATCAAATATTTCTTGGATCATAAACATGAAATGTGCATTATGCAAATGCTTTTACGCCTAAATATTTTTGCAGGGCATGAAATATGTATTCAAAAGTTTCACTACCATTACTTACATCAGAATTATTGGCTGATTAATTATTTTATAATTTAATCTTGTAGGTCTTGGTATGTCCTAGCTTGTCCTTGCTTCCTAGTTTTATAATCTTGTATTTTAAAGGGTCAGGTGCCACAACGTAACTCTGATTATTACAATGAGCACTTTGCCCTACCTCACCCACATACGAAATTGTAACATTACAAAACCGAACGTAGTCATTGCATCAAAACGCAATGTATTATTCATCTCACATTGTATTCTAATGCAGACTTTCGCCAATCTTCTGCAACAAAACCCGGTGGCCCGGTGGGTGTGCAGCGAAATCGGCATCAATCGAATAGAAAGTTATCTGTTAATGGTTGTATTTCAATCCGGTGGCAGTTTATGGTGACACGACGCTTCGCTGTGATTGAAACGGGATTGGCCATAGACCAAGAAAATGCAAAGATGTAGGGTCTGAGACTAGTTATATAGTTTTAAGTTTTACAGCTGCCATAGAATTACAGATGTTCGAAAAATATGATCAAATTGGTTTGAGCCGGCATGAGCATCTGAATTATAAAAAAATACTAAATTGTAAACATGAAGAAATATACAATTGTTTATTTCTATTTCCAGGTCTAAAATCGTATGCTGGGTCAAACTACTTAAGCGTCTGAGAGGTATTTGAGCCTCTCAGCTGAGCTTCATTCTATAATCCTCAATTTTTGACCGGAACGTACAGCGAATTTTATTTTTGGCCAAGATGCCAACTTTTTCTGCATAGCGCATGGTACCACTAATTGGTGGCAAAAGCCTCATTTTCCGAATATTTTGATACTTCAGTATAAAAACGGTAAATAAAAGTGTACGCATAACTGAAATGAATACATTTGGACAAATTGCTTTCGAAATTAATTCTGAACGATAGTTCCATCATTAATTATCCCCATTATCATCGCATATGGGCATCCAGGGGCATGCAGAGACCCGTTTCGAAAACTGCACAAGCTGTCTGTCAATTCTTTTTGCTGGGAATGCAATGCTGGAGAAATGTCACCTGGTTTTTTAAGAATTTATGTGCGGAGCAGCGGGGAATAGGTTATAGGCGTTAGCTTATTTTATGACTATTTTCCTCAACATCACCTTCCAATTTAATACGGTGCAAAGCATATTTTTATACCAGAAGTTTATTGCAATTTCAGCTAATCTAAAAGACAAAATATATAGTCATACCTAATTTTAATATTTCGATGTTACACTTTTGATTTTTCTAATTAATCTTTCTTACTTTGTAGTGTATTGTTATATGCAATTAAGTTCACGTTATTTAGCTATTGTAAAAAATTGTGATACCTCAGAAATCTTTTTCTGTTTATTTTCAATCTAATAACAAAATTAACTATCCTACTTTACTTTTATAAATGTGAGTTTGTGAGGATGAATGGATGGATGGATGGGTGTTTGTTACTCTTTTACGCAAAAACTTCTGAACGGATTTCGATGAAATTTGGTATGGTTAATTGTAGTGTTTTAGGCTCTGGATTAGGACATAGACTACTGTTTATCCCAAAAAGTACAGTATTCCCGTGGGATACTATATTTACCCGGGCGGAGCCGCAGGCAAAAGCTAGTTATAACATACAAACAGCTTTAATACAAAACATTTTTCAAATTTCTAACACCGCTACCGCTTCTGCGTTAAGCCACACGTAATATAAACTTCACTAACCACGACGATATTTCGTTCAGATCACGTCCTCCGAATGAATGAAAGAGATTTAATAATTGATAAGTTATTAATGTAATTGCTAACCCACTTACAGAACCCACATGACCATATGTGGAGCAGTCGTTTCTGGATCTTTGACAATCGAAGTAAAAACGTTAAGTAATATACCTACCGTATGTCAAGATGGCTACTGTGTCTTCTGATTGCCGTCGGTTGATTACGAAAAAAGTGTCAAAGTTTAAAAATACTTTTTTAATCGAATTTGACCGAAAATAACTAAGTACCTAAGTAACCGAGCTTTGCTCGGAGCTGTAGTAGATTTTGAAAAAATGAATCACAAATAAAAAAAATTTGGAACTCACTGCCATTGGAAATTCGTCGCGCTGATTCAGTTAATACACACACCGGCATATTTAGCGGAACATAAAATAAAGGTTTGATATCAGTATCATATAAGGCTGCTGGCTGGTTTATACGTCATTTAATTTAAAAAGAAATATTTTCAAATTAAGAAAACAACTGAACATCACATTTTATGCAATTGTTTTAATTTTATTCAAATACACCTTATCTTGAGCGAACTTCGAGTATTTCTTCCTTCTGAGTTTGATTTAAAATTTCATTGAAATACTGTTTTTTGTTACTTTTTTTTAAATCGCGTATCTTTTTGGAGTTGAGGACTGAATTATGCCTGACTTAGCCCCAACGGAGATTGCCAGGGCACTCGAAATGCGAAGAAATGGTCAAACCTACAGAGTGATATCCAGAGATCTTCGTCGACCAGTTTCAACGATCCATCGCAGTATAACGGTTCAGGGAGACCGGTACTTATGTGAGAAGAGCAGGACAAGGCAGAAAAAGACGCACTTCGAGTAGGGATGATCGTTTCATTCGGCTTCGTGTACGTAGGAACCCCCGTTTGACGGCCGTCCAAGCCCGACATGAGTTAGAAGCAGTGCGGGGTGTAACCGTAAGTGAGCGTACGGTACGAAAAAGGTTCGAAGAAGCTGGTTTGGGTTCATTTGTGCCCGCCAAGGCTCCAAGGCTCGAGGTAAATCATCGTAGAAACAGGTTAACTTTTGCTCAGGAACATCGACTTTGGAACGCGGACCAATGGAGTAAGATATTGTTTAGTGATGAGTGCAGAATTCTCTTAAATCAAATTGACGGCAGGCAAAGAATATACAGACGCAAAGGAGAACTATACATTCAGACAAATTTTGAAACTACAGTTGCATACGGTGGTGGATCAATAATGGTTTGGGCGAGAATTTGTTTGGGAGCACGCACAGACTTGGTAGTGATTGACAGAGGGAGTCTGACTGCAGACCGCTATAGCAGAGAAGTTTTAGAAGAAAATGTCGTACCGTTTGCCCCATATATCGGTGACGATTTTGTTTTTATGCAGGATAATGCTCGGCCGCAAGCTTATCTTAATGATATGAATATCACTGTTATGCAGTGACCGGCGAGATCACCGGATATGAACCCAATAGAGCACGTTTGGGACTTGCTGAAAAGAAAAGTTAAGTCCAGAATTCCAGCTCCTGCCAACGTGGGTTAATTGCGAATCGCCGTAGTTGAGGAATGGCGGAGACTATCCCAGGAGACCATCGATAACATCATTCTCAGTATGCCTAGACGGGTAGAAACTTTAATAAGAGCACGTGGAGGAAATACGCGATATTAATCACCATTTTTCTAATTTAATTAATTGTTATTTTAATATTAATTTTCACTTTTCCCGGCTACATGAAAAGTTCAAAAATGTACCATTTTTCACAAATAGCCTTTACTCGCAAAATCTGTTCTTAATGTGATCTCATTTTAAGTAAAACAAATGAAACTTTAAATAACAAAAGAAGTGTAGTAAGTAGATTTTAAAATAAAACCATATTTTTTTAATTATGGACCTTTTTTGTGTTCCGCTAAATATGCCGGTGTGTTTATTTAAAAAAAAATATAAAAAAAATATTTTCCGAATATGCCCTGAATTTGTTTTTGTCGTTAATGTATATTATGTCCTTTTATGTTTAAATTAATGAAGCTTTCTTAGTTTGTACTTACTACACGATCTTTTTCATTTTCCATGACGATTGGTCATGGAAAATCATGGTCATAAGTAATTGGTTGGCTGGCAGAGATTGTTTACTAACAATAACTTCACTTTTTGTACATCATTTGGTGTGAAATTTATTGCAATTTTTGATTGATTTCGTAGTTTTGGTGTGCAATAAAGTGTTATTGTATTGTATATTCTACCGGGGTTCGAACCCACCACATTCCGAAATTTCCGAACAACGCAAAAATTAACCAAACTGCGACTTTCACAGGGATGAGACCTAGCTAGACCGATTTTTCTCCCCCAAAACGAGTAAGCATAGTGCATACTAAATTTCATGTAAATACTCGCAACCGTTGCCGCGATTACGATTATATATATATATATACAAGATTGTCTCGTTTAAAGTATAAGATATGATATTAGTTATGGGAAAATGGCACAAGCAAAAAGGGTTAATTTATAGCGTTTTTAAAAAGTTGTGCCTTTTTAACGGAATTTGTATAAAAAATCATGAATTAAATTACAATATACAGTCAACACGCACTAGGTCGGGTTAGGATCGTAGGTTGCGTATGAAAATTATTTAGCTAGTCTTTGATACCTCGACTGTAGAACAAATATAGTTTAAGCTCAGATGATATACGAGGGCTGATTGATAAGTTTCCGAAAGGACAAAGAAAAACTTCAAAAATCTATTTAAAATAAATTTATTTCTCAACGTAGTTTCCTTCTACCTCGATGCATTTAGTCCAGCGCTTCTCCAATGCCGTTACATCAGTTTGATAAAATTTTTTCTCCAACCCCTCAAAATACTCGTCCACGGCAACAATGACTTCTTCATTTGATGAAAATCTCTGGCCACCTAACCATTTCTTCAGGTTTGGGAATAAGTGGAAGTCGCACGGGGCCAGATCCGGGGAATAGGGTGGATGCGGTAGCAATTCGCCGCAAAAAACCGCAATTTATGGAGTTTGGTGACTGCAACCATTGACGTGTGTGCAGGTGCGTTGTCATGGTGGAACAAAATTTTTTTCTTGGCCAAACGTGGTCGTTTCTTCTGGATTTCTTCACTTAATTTTTGCAGCAAGCTTGCGTAGTACTCTCCATTTATTGTTTTTCCTTTTTGCAGATAATCCACTAAAATAATCCCTCGAGCATCAAATAAAACAGTCGCCATCACTTTGCCGGCCGACAAAACCGTTTTTGCTTTCTTCGGTGCAGGTTTTCCCCTCTCAGTCCACTGCTTAGATTGTTCTTTTGTCTCGGGAGTATAATGATGTATCCAGGTTTCATCGACTGTTACATAACGCCGCAAAAACTCATTAGTATCTCGGTTAAACAGCGCCAAACACTCCGATGAATCGTCCACTCGACGTTGCTTTTGGTCTACAGTGAGCAAACGCGGCACCCATCGCGCGCAAAGCTTTTTCATTCCCAAATGTTGGTGCAAAATATTAAAAACGCGTTCAGATGAAATGCTCACCATCTCTGCTATCTCTCGCAACTTTAAGCGCCGATCATTCAATACAATTTTGTGAATTTTTTTGATCATGTCCGGATTCGTGACTTCATTTGGACGGCCAGACCTGTGGGCTTCTTCGCAGCTCTGTCTTCCACGTTTAAAATCAGTTACCCAGGTGTGAATTGTACTCAATGCAGGAGCAGAATTACCTAAAACACTGTCTAGCTTGGTTTTAATCTGGGTTGCTGTTTTCTCTTTTAAAACGTACAACTTTATCACCGCACGAATTTCGTTTCTTTCCATTGTTAAGAAAATTTACGACAGAGAAAGTTCTACGTCCTCTGAAACAAATTCCATCAGTTCGATTAAATTAAAATTTGGCGTTCTATTTTCAAAAAGATGCCAGAATATAATGTAATATTCCTATCATTATACTATAATATGCGTATCATTTTTTTAAGTTCGTCTTTTCGGCCAGTTATCAATCAGCCCAGGTATATATAACTATTATTTATATAATCTGAGAGTTTGAGTTGTGGACGACTTCAGAAATAATTCTAAGCGCGTTATGGACGGACGGTGAAGATACTTTAATATTTTATCTGAAGATGCCTACATATATTCATATTATAATACGTAAAATATATAGTTACTTAGTGTGTGATAGTTTATACAAACTATATAGCAAGCGATATTTTATCTAAACATAAAATATTGTAGTATCTTCGTCGTCTGTGATGCCTTTCAAATCTTGCTGCGATTTACAAAAATGTGTCCTGAAAAAAGGATTTCTATATAAATTGTAAGCTATTATTATAATGAGATTTTCAAAGCTCCCGGGTAAACAATTTACTTAATATTATTACTTATTACTCATATTATAAGGTACTTACTACTCATCTGAGCTTAGTGCACCGGTATCAATGTCTTGTGAGATTTGGCTATTGCCAAAATTATATTCGTGATCATCATCATCATCACTATAGTACCTATATTTAATGGTTACTGCTACATTTTTGCCGCCGACTATAACAATAGATAATAATAATTATTTAATAATATGGTATTTAATCATTGTCATCACCGGTGATTGTTTAGTAGGTCCGCAGATCGGAAATGCTTATTTGGGGAAATACCGCGGCGTCTCAGAAGTCTGGCATGAAATAACGCTTGAGTTTGTTTTTCCGAAAGAGTGAAAATAGCGGAGGCTTTTTTGTATTTTTAACTTTCTTAAAATATGTTCATTACAATATGCATAGATAATAAATATAACTAAAAAGAGAAATATTATTTTTTTTAAACAAAAAATTAAAACCGATTTCCAAAGTAAAAATGCACAAAAAACGATGAAATGAAACTTATTTTCTAAATAATTCCCCTTTTAAATTCGGTTTAAATTTTCATTTCATAACTTTTTGTGCATTTTTACTTTGGAAATCAGTTTTATTTTATTTGTTTAATCGAATACAAACTTCAAGTACCTTTTGTTGCAAATAATTTCATCGGTATTACGAGTGAACAAAGAAAGATTTACATACTCGTATTGCCGATGAAATTATGTGCCTGTAACATTTAGGTATTTTAAGAGATGTATTCAAACTGAAAAAGTCCAGTAACACCAAGAGAAGCTCCATACATGGTAGTTCATACATTACTGCACCAATGAATTGTGTATTTTCTCTTGCAGCAGTTTCGACTGTACTTCACGTAGGAGCAGCAAAAAAGTAAAAATCAAAATAATAAAAATTATATCTAAAACAATATTAATAAGATTAATTGGCAGCACTAATAAACAAATAACATTTAATTCGTTTCAATGTCCCTGGGTTATTATTGTTTGTTAAATATGTTTATAATACAATAAAAATCTTAAATATATTATGTATAGTATAAATATAAATGTATTAAATATACTTCCCGTTGTCTGGTCCCCGTAGCACAAGTTCTTCGGATACTTAGCACGGGGCCAGACTTACATGGTGTGAAGCGTTCATAGATAATATTATTAATTATTTATTACAAATAAAGGAATAAGATTAATAGGATAGCATTTTGATACAAAGTTTTATTACAGTTTAAATTTATTATATAACCTAAACTAGGTTATATAATAAATTTAAGGTTGTATAAGGTTGTATAATAAATTTTAGGCCATATTCTTAGAAATCGTGCTACTTGGCTTCTTCAAGTCGAAAATTTTCAAAAACTTAATTTTCAATGTGCTCGGAAAATTTCATAACTATAATATTATTATGTATTTGGTATAGTTTAAGAGCACTCTTTCAGTTATTCAAACGTCATGCTCCTCATAAATGCAATAATATAAAAATATAAAATTAATTTTGCCAACAGTACACGCGCTTCCCAAACGCATTGAATTCAATGTGGACACAGGACGTGATGTCTTAAAACAGAAGGTGTATTTAAGTAGCGTCCGCAAAAAGTCACACATAAAAATGTCTTCGGTATTGAATGGATGACTTAAGAATAAGAACACAATGCCTTAACGGTCAATGACCTACATTTCGAATCTTGAAGAAGTTGAAGGTAAATATATTTTGTTTGTTTGTTCATTTTTGTACTCCCAACCGCTGGTACATCTGTCTACTGTTGCAATAAGTTTTCTTTACTTAAACAATCATCACTTTTTCCGTACTGGACGCTGGCTTCTGAAGATTTTCATCACTTTTATTTGAATAGGCTATTATTATTTTGGACTAGCTGTTATCCGCGACTCCACCCGCGTAAATACAGTATCCCACGGGAACACTGTACTTTTTCGGGATAAAATGTAGCCTTTGTTTTAATCCAGAACACAAGCTACTACCATACCAAATTTCATCAAAATCCGTTCAGTAGTTTTTGCGTGAAAGATTAACAAACATCCAGCCATCCATCCTCACAAACTTTTTACATTTATAATATTAGTAGGATTACAGAAAATCTAAATAAATATAAATTTTATAGAATATACAGGGCGATTCTAAACGAATGTCCGATCTATGAGATTTTTCCTGCCTTATTAATACAAATATTTACACCACGGGATACGATAATCTATGTTGCTGACTTTGTCTGATACATTGGAAAAGCCACTTGACATACAAATACAGCTACATGGATTGGCCTATCCGTGGTGTAAATATTAATTTATTAATAAGGGGGCAATTGTCGAAGGTAGGCATCTAATGGGTATTTGGTTTTTTATTTAAAAAACATTACAAATAACTACAGAAATTAATAGTAACTTGTGCCTAACAAAATTTTTACGCGTAGTACGTTTAGAAGCATTCTGTATAAAATTTCGAGTTCTTGCCGTCTTTAAAACATCAAATGCACTTGAGAATCGACACTTTTTATTCCAAAGGACCTTACGAATGTTGCCGAGCGAATAATTTCAGATTCGAATGCATATTGAATAACATGTATTTCGTCCGAGTGTTTTCATAATTAATTAATTTAATTTACAAGATGTGGCAATGGTCTTGCATCATTTAACGAAAGAGGCCATTCTAGAGTTGTATAATTGTCTGCAATTCAATGTTTTGTCATGATAAAGAATTAAGAATGTAGGTAAACTTTTGTTTTTTTTTAAAGAATAAGACCAGCATAGAGCAAGCTGATTGTCAGATTATATACGTCTTGTGAAAAAATTATGTTAAATAGGTACATGGTTTTAGTGTATTATAAAAATCGGGTACGTTTTATATCTTAATATGGATTTTTCCTACCTAGCCCAGTTGAAAAATTCATTCTGTACATGACAATAGCAATTTTGTTATGTACGTTAAGGTGCAATAAATAAATAATAATAATGCCTATCAATAAATATTAATTAAAACAAAGTACCTATTTTCACACGCTGTTTTTTAGATGGAGGTAAAAACTAGAGAGACATGGTGAACATAAATTAATTTTTAAGCTTATAAGGGTGAATTTCCTTAAATGACATTATGTAAAGGACGGCAAAAAGTAATCGTTATTTTAATACGCAAGTAACTAACTGGTAGCCTGTTTTCAACCCCCGACCAAAAAGAGGGGTGTTATATGTTTGACTACTAGCTCCCAAACGGATGAACCTATTTTGATATAGTTTTTTTTTTGTTGAAAACTGACGTGATCGAGAGTGTTCTTAGCTAGAATTCATCGTCTCATCATCATCAAACAAAAAATGTGTCATACGAATGTTGTGTAAAGGGAGTTAAGGACTATAATTACGTTTGCGCAGCCGATAAAATGTTTCAGTATTCGGCAAAAAAAAGGGCAGACGAAGTCGCAGACAAAATCAAATTGAAAAACCAAATAATGACGACATATCTTGATAAATTACTTAATATTTGAACTTTATTTAAATAGGATTTAATGTAATACTACCGATTAACAAAAAATCAAAGTACGAACGTAGTAAATCAGAGCATTATTATTGTTATCGATGAAAATAAGTATCCTTCGATATTAAAATACACTTCATAAATATTAGAGGTACCTTAGGTTGTATTTATTAGGATAATCGGCTTAAAGCGGCTTCGTACTATGGCTTTAGATACAGGGTATTTTATTTTGGTATTTATTAAAAAAAACTTTTTTAAAATTATACATTCTAGTTGCATTACAAAATCGGCTATGACTGCAAGATGCAATGTAACAAGAACATTATTTGGAAAATAAAGAGGAAAGAGATCCTTACAAAAGATGAAAGGTCATTAAAAAAACAAATGGCTAAGCAAATAATCTGCCGAAAACTTAACAGTCTATGATACTAAAACATTATAATACGACACAATATATTACATTCCCGGAGTCCTGAAATACAGGGAACCCTAGCTTTGGCTCCAGTTCACACGCTATTGATTTTGTAATGTTTGTACCTTTATTATTCATGATGTGTGAAAATAAAGCATTTTTATTATTATCATTATTATTCAATTGAGTACTGTCACGAACAAAAGCGTTAACAGAGCCATAAAAGGCATTATATTAGCCGTTGTTGTCTACAAAGTATCAAAACCGTCTCGCAAATCGTGTCGTCACGTTTGGACCCTTGTCATTTAGAAAAGATTAATTTTGTACGGTGTCAAGATGAACAAGTCTCGCATATTGTGTTAATGTTTAGTTTCATGTTTTGGTACACCTCATCCGAACGAGAACAGAAAGTGACACTTGCGTAATATGACGGATATACCGAAATATATTTTGTACGCTAATAGTAAAATAGTTCATAAATGAAACTGATAAAAATTCAAATTAAACATATTAAAAAGTGTTTATTATTTTTGACGGTCCAAATATATAAGCTGTATTTTTCAAAAATGTTGTTGACATAACAAAAATATCTAAATGTGTATCGTTTTCAAATCTTCGTTTAAATTTTGTATAAAATGTTACTTTTACTTAAATGTAAAAAAGTAAATTTATTTCTATTGAATATTTTATTTATATCTATAATAACTAAGTCTTATGCAAATCTTTTATGCGGTTCCAAATATATTTTTATAAATTCTTTTTTATAAAAACTACATTAGGCCCGCGGCTCCACCCCCAAAAATCCCACGAGAACACTGTTCCTTTTCGGGATGAAAAGTAGCCTATGTTTAGGCGTAATAGGTTACCACAACCTAAACGACTTTCATATCCATTAAAATTCGTTCAGGAAGTTCAGGAGTCGCCAACATTCATCCATCCATCAATACAACGTTTCACATTTAACAGGATAAATTATAAGTGTATTAGAGAACATACTGTATATGGAATGTCAGAAGCACTTTATGTAAGTCAAAACTATTGATGGTGTATTAAAAATCAGTAGCTGAGACTATTTGTCGCCGCCGTAATATCCTATTGTTGTACTTTTGTTTGGAAATATTTTAATCTCGTACTAAAACCACTTTAAGATTATGTGAACTGTGAAGTGAATACTAAAGACCCCTTATTGTATTAAATATTTCAATGTTCGTTAAAAAAAAAGGTTTATTTTTGTTCTGGTAGTTTTTTTTATTTATTTATTTCTGTGTTGCATTTTCGGCTTATTTAAATATCTTATTTTTTGTTTAGGAACTTTAGAAAGACAGGCGAAGAAACAATAATTATTGTTTCAAAATTAAAATCATTCTGTATAAAGTGATAAGGTTTGTTTATTTTTCTTAGTTACTTACTTTTACTTTCTTATTATGTCACAAATCACTGTAAAAACTGGCATACCTGTAACAAAAATACAGTTATTAATACACAATTTTCGACCTTAACTCAATCGAATAAGCTTCAAAGTAAGTTTTTCTCTACATTCCAAAGTCATACCATAAATCCATCAGTCAAGGGATGTAAAAAACTTTAATCCTCTTCAATTACCCGCCTATCCTGCTAGGATTTTATCTTTTTTTACAAAAGATAATATTTATTTCATATTGTTCGTAAATAGGGTTGCACTTACATGGATGTATAAAACATTTTAAGGGCATCTTAAATTACATTGCGTATACTCTGTTAGTCTGCTCCAATTTAATAATTTTGTAAAGGAAAAGAACACGAAAGAAAATTTCACCAATTTTCATGTCACATTTTAGCGAGTAATAAAGAAACACGACACATTAATTTACACATTACTGTGGTCAAATTTAAACTTTTTTTTTTTTAGGTAGAGGTACAAACTCAAAAAAGTTAAATTAGATCTGAATTCCGAACAGAGTTAAAATAGTGAGTTCATAAATTCGAGCAATTAGAGATAGTATTTTGGAATAGGAACCGTTTGTAATTTGGCAATTATTAGCAGAATAACTATTATTATTGTAATATGTTGATTTATTATACTTTGCAGATCCGAGTTTCCGATAAAAATAAATAAAACTTTTTTTTTCACTACAAAAACCTTACTTAAGCTTAATAAAAATATAAATATATAAAAATTAAGAATATAAAAAGCAAGCTACATAAAATATCAGAATACCATATCCAATAATCGGTATTCTATAAACAAATTTAAGAAATATATAAAAAGTAATTCAACACTTTCCTACCAGTAATAGGTCATTGTTATACTGATTGTTAAATTCAATATTATAATAGAATCTTCGCCCCTATTTCTTTTTTAATACCTTATCCATTTTTTTATGCTTGTGATTTATAGTTTAGTAAATATTTAATTTTTAAATCATATCAGCTGATGGATGGTTGTATATCCATCATATGTGAAAGAGAAAAAAAAAGAGAATGAGAGTCCCTTTATTAAGAGGAAATGGAATTTAAGGGTCAATGCACACCGATATGCGACGCGTATTTTTAAGATAGTGAATAGTGATTCAAAATTGAACAATATTTACTAGTTACTTAAAATTAAAACTTTTAAAAAAGAACTTTGAAGAAAAAAACAAAAACGTAGCTCAATAACGTTATCACTATCTTCGAAGTGCAATCAGTTATAAAACTTTTGATTGGTGAACTCAAGGAACTAATATTAATATTGATTCTATTGAAATCTTTGATCTAAACTCTGAAGTAAACTTTGCAGTAGAAGAGCTGTATTAAGTTGAATTCATTGATTTCAAGATCCTATTAAAGTTGAAAGCTTTGCAGTTTGCACATTCATAATATCACCTGTTTTTTTTTTACTGGCATTAAGCCAGTGGTCCAGTGGTTTAGACCTTGACCCTCGTCTACGGAGGTCGTGGGTTCGTTCCGTATTCGTAAATAATTAAATCCGTATAATTTACTTGAGAAATAAAAAAAAAACTCATTATAACATGCCCATACTGGGATCAAACCTGCACCCTCTACAATGCCCCCAATCTAGAGTTGCCATTCGTTCGGGTTTCCCCGGATTTGTCCTAGTTTAGAGGGCGTCCGGGGAGCGTCAGGGCCGGACTTCATTTGCTGTCTGTGTTTTTTTGTAGGCAGAGAGCGGCTATTAAACTTTAACTTCTCTAATAACTCACAATTTTTTTATTCATTTCTCACTAGCTTTTGTCACAAAGAACGTCCATTTCTTTTGAATGTGTGTGAAATTGTCCTAGTAGTCAAATTTTAGAGATGGTAACCCTACCCCAATCACCCGATCTACCACTCTAAGCCCAATCTAAACCACGCACGCTTTCTTTCCTTCCAATTTCAATACAACGGCTCACTTTATCGGTAACTTGGCGGAGCGTTACCTAATTTATATCCTTGCCAATGAAAGCCATATATCAAGTGACCTCAACTTCGACTAAAGTATTGGTCAATTAACAAGCCAAGCGATCATTCTTTAGCTTTACAAAAAGAAGTTATTAATGCTTTTGAAATATTCTATAGCATTTTAGTTTGAAGCTATTACAGCTGTTCTAATATCCATTGTATTTTGAGCATCGTTTGTTTTAGACACTACAGGGCAAAAAAATGTTCCTAAACACGACCGCTTTTGGTAAATTTTGGGTAAAGAGGTTCTGCGAAATTGTTATTACTAATAAAATATTGCTATTACTAATCATATCTTGTTTTTTTAAACAATTTTAGATAAAGAATTAGGTACCCTATTTGTGACAATTGTTAGTATTGTAAGATTTGGTCTCAAAACGGATCAAAAAACAGCCAATTAAAGTCAAATTGGTAAACGCCCTTATTAGTTTCGATGTAATTTTGCTATGATGAAACGCAAACCATACAAAAATTACAGCAATTTATTCGTTTCAGCAGAAAACCCGCAAAGTTTTTTTATAGCTTTCGCTTGTATTTTAACTGTTGGGCTTTTTAAATCATCGATCGGGTCAATCGAGATACGGGTTAAAGTGAACCGACGAATGTGATGATTGTAGATCCGTAATTATACCTTGTATATCACAGGTAGAATTCAAGTTAAGCTGGGGATACATTGTTGCAGCAATAATGCAATTTATTGGGCCAAAATTTTGGCCATGCGAAATATGTCATCAGCTGTAATCCTGCTACTATTGTAAATGTGGAAGTTTGTTAGGATGGATGGAAGTATGGATGTTTGTTACTCTTTCACGCAAACATTGCTGAACGGATTTTGATGAAAATTGGTAGGGTAGTAGTTTAGGCGCTGGATTAAAACAAAGGCTACATTTTTATCCCGAAAAAGTACAGTGTTCCCGCGGTACACTGTATTTACGTGGGCGGAGCCGCGGGCAAAAGCTAGTTGTAAATAAACTTAAATTCTTTCCAATCTTAATATATTTAAGTAATTTTTACTTGATGGTTGCATTAAAAAATTCTCATTTCATTTTTAAGGTTCAGCATTTCTAAACTATAAGACGTAGAAACTTGTAACTGTCCATGCAGATAGGCCCTGATAATATAATCTTTAGGAAAATTATTCTGCAAATCTATTTTTGTGCTTTGACAAAATGAATCATACTTTTTTATTCCGCGTTTATAGTCTGTCAAATGATATTGCCAATTATCATGTGCACTCAGCCTTAAACGAAAAATGTTTCACAGGTATTTTATTGGCGTTAAAATAAGGTTACTGAGATCGGGTGTCGGGCACCGACAGATTGACATACATGACGACTACACAACTGCAGGCAGGAATATTGTAGATACGACAATCTATACGTATCTACCTCTACCTGCCGTAGTGGATGACTGTGTCTGGACTCCTTGGAGAGTCCAAGCACATAAAGTTGAAAATTTTATATTTAGGTAGGTAGAATGAAATAAATTCGATGTCATCCGCCAACCGAAAAAATATAGAAAAGAGGAGAACGAAACTTAGCGCGTAGGGCGTCGGATGTCCCAGTTATTATAATATATTGTATCATTGTGGTTTGTAATTAAACGTCTGAAAGTTAGAGCGTGGTTTTGATTCGGTACACCGCCATCTAGAGCGAATACGCCCCTGAATGCCACACCACCTACCCTATACCTACATAACTATACATTCCTAATTTATACAAGTTTTGGTACAATAAATTACGGATACTTCGGGCTTATGATCTTCTGCTTATGTAAAGACGTTTAAGCAGAAAAATGATTGTCATACTCGAACAAAAATTGTTTTCTTTATATGGGCGAGTTTGCGTTTTGCAGGAGAGTCACCCACCCATACATGATTTTTTTTAGTTTGGGTATGACACTTATTTATCTGCCTAAATGTCTTTACAAGAGCAGTGGATCATGTGCCCGAAGTAAACGTAATTGATTGTTCCAAAACATGTATAAATTAGCAATGTATAGTTATGTAGGTATAGGGTAGGTGGTGTGGCATTCAGGGGCGTATTCGCTCTAGATGGCGGTGTACCGAATCAAAACCACGCTCTAACTTTCAGACGTTTAATTACAAACCACAATGATACAATATATTAAAATAACTGGGACATCCGACGCCCTACGCGCTAAGTTTCGTTCTCCTCTTTTCTATATTTTTTCGGTTGACGGATGATGACATGGAATTTATTTCAGCATATTGGAATGAGCAGTGAATCATGTGCCTGAAGTATCCGTAATTGACGTTTGGAGCCCTTTTATAAGGCAGGCAGGTATGAGTACTATGCTTATACTACAGATATAGGTATGGACGCTGCTAGACAAACTCAGCATTGTTGATGTTTTGTAATACAAACCGTATTATGGTGGCGGGGTGCTATCACACCTTGTCATCACTATCACCGCAAGACGGGCAGACAGAATTTATTAGTGTATAGTATTACTTAAACAGATACGATCTAGCCGGCTCGAGTTGATGCTTTCTCTTACGATTTATGACCACAAATCATTTTTACTAGAACCGATGTATTCACGAAACACTCAGAGTGACGTTACCGATTTTAATCTGGGGCCAATTGTCGATTGCAATCACAAGAGCGGCGCCGCGCTATGCAGAGCGGTGCAGTTTGACAATCGAACTTTTGCAATTAAACGTGTATCTTCTTGTATACTGAATAAAGTTAATATTTTTCTAGATATATTTTTAAAAAAAGCGCCGCGTTGCGTATCGTCTCGTGTCGGTGTGAACTGACCCTGAATCACACTTTTTACGTTAAACGTAGGATAAGAGCAGTAAATGCAGAGTCATAACATTAAAATCCTTTTGATGTACCAAGCTACTAAGTCCCCTAACAATACTTATGAGTGTTTAAATATATAAAAAATATGAGACCGCAAAGAACATCTCTCACTGGTATTCTATTTCATGTGGAGCAAGTCTTAAGCGAACGGGTTAGTATTTTATGTGTGTCGATCAGTAGAGAAGGCTTGGTTCTCCTTCATACGGAAGCCCCGGGTATAATAGGTAGTTTGGATGAGGGTCTTCAAAAGGAAAGTGGTAAGTTAAGCCAATAGGAATGGAGTTATACTAGCCACTGGTGTTGAATCTATTAAGTATATTAATTTTTTACCTACACCTTTTTAGGATTCCAAATGTTTAAATGGTCAAAATATGATATTATTTAGTTCTCTACAATATTTTATTAGAAAGTTACATAACAGCACGACGTCCTTTAAGCTCGTCTCTTAAATTTTTACTGATTTTCGGCATTTTCTTCAGTGATTGGATTATTTAAATATATACAGTATTTCTGTAGTAGTATTAGTAAGCGAGGTAACTACTGTTAAAATAAAATAAATAAAAAATAAAAATAGTTTATTTCAGACCGTGGTCCATAGAAAAGTACAGTAAGAAGCAAAAAAAATTAAAAGTATATAAAAATAGAAACTTAGATTATACAAGACATAAAAATATATTAAAAAAATAAAATAAACACGGAGTCATTTTGACTCGCAACTACTTGAGCATGTGAAGTTGTTGAGCATATTGTGAAGTTGATGTTGAGCATGGAGGCATCCATCGCTCGAGCAGTGGCGAGTCCCAGCGGTCCGCTTAACTGCGCGCACAAGGGTGTTGCGACTACTGCGGCTGCGCGTGCGCCGCATAATAGAGGCGCAGCGCGCACGCATTATGGCCGCGAACCCCGTCGTGCTCGACTCCGCGAACACGGCAGAAGCGCTGCAGTGGCATCACCGCCCTGTACGCCTTATTGTATTGCACGCGTAGGTCGTTGTAGGTCCGCTGCGTAAAGTTAACCCAGGGACTGCACGTGTAAAAACGCTGGCAGTATGATTTGAATAAGGTGATTCGAACTTGCTCAGTGCACCGTGTCTCTCGAATCTCCTGGCCAGCATGTTGCAGCGGACAGTCAACGTTCTACGCTCTCTCTCTCAATATCAACACTGTCATACGATTATCGGTAACCCAGTGGCCCAGGTATTTAAATTTAGCTACTTTTTTCAAATTTATTACTTTACTTAAATAATGGTAAAGCCTTGGCCGGTCGGTTAAAATGTCGTATATTTGCCCATTCTCACAACATAGTCAGCCTATTCTAGAGGAATGACTCGTCAATTTAGTCTAGCGTCATGAAAAACGCTCCCGCTTATCACTCGCGAGCCGCAAGCTGTCAGCTAGATGCACTGCACTTGTAATTATTGGACACGCATCGAATATTGATGAAATTTTAATTTAATTAGACGTTTCCCACACAACCCGCTCTAGAACATCCGCTATATCTAAAATATTTTACATTTATATAGTAAAAGTGTTTTAGAATTGCGAAAGGTAAAAGAAGTCCACAAGGACATGGTCAAAAATGTATACAAAAAAAACCCCAGAGTCGACAGCAATTAAATGTTTGGTTGGGTTCACTTCATACTTGATACTTGATACTTGATACTTCATACTTGGGGCCCCCCCGAAATACGCCACTGGCAACCATTTCATTGCTGTCGTCTATTTTTTTACTTATCACCATTACGTTCAACAAGTTACAAAAGTTATTTATTTGGCTGTTCTATTCAAGTGGATATGTTATATTTTGGATATGCCTAATTTCAGTATGCGTTCGTTGGTTTTAGCTATGTTGTCTTGAATATTGTTAGATCAAACAGACTTACTTAGATGTTGGTACTTGACAAAAGATAGAATATAATTTGTTTGGTGCAAAAAAGGGCCAAAAATCCCATGTTTGTAGTGTGTAGTATTTTCAGACCACCACAAACAATAATTTTAAATTAAACTACCTTACCTTCAACCTATAAATAAAAATACCATAAAGGTAATAAAATATTAAAATATTAAAGATAACTCATGACATGATAGCCCTTATGACCATAAATACGATCTATATTGTAGCATATGCCTTTGATGTAAGGTCCACGTTTGCGTGGCTAAGGGCTAACCCAATTTAAGATCGGCTTTAGGGCTTTGATGTTGAAGGGCCCTGAAAGCTCACTGGCAGTTAGCTGTAACTAGTTTACATGGGATTTCATTATGGGCCTCTCATGGGGCTATGTGTGTTTTAGCATTTAGATTAGATGGATATTGTGGTGTTTTAGCGTTTAGATGTTAAAGGACAGTTTCAATTTTGAATTTGAGGATGAATAGGATGGATTATTATTTTATTATTAATAATACTAGCTGGTGCCCGCAACTTCGTTTGCGTGGAACTAATGGAAACGGAAACCTATTTTTTAAAGGAACCCTAAGATAAAAGTAGCCTAAGCTACTAATAACATTAGCTATCTGCCAGTGAAAGTCCGGTCAAAATCGGTTCAGCTGTTTCAGAGATTATCCGGAACAAACAGCCCATTATAATAATGTTGTGTATGTACAAACTCCTTGTTGTTCCCAGATTCAGTATAAGGGTCAGTTCACACCGAGACGCGATGCGACGCAGCTCTGCCTTTTTTTTGCGTAGCGCGGTGCAGCTCGAAATTATAACTCTTGCAATGAAACGTGTATCTTGTGTAGTGGATAAAGTTCAATTATGACTTGCTATCTTAAAAATGCAGCGCCGCGTCAAGTCGCGTCTCGTTACGGTGTGAATTGACCCCAAAGTGTAGCTACATTTTCCCATAACAAAATATTATAGTTTCTCACATTCAGAGCCAACAAACTTTTTTAAAAGATTAAAGTTTATAGCCATTACTTCTGATTTAGTTCGTTTCAATATTCAATAAACATAGTTTTGTAATATAAAAATAATATTTGTACCGCAAGGTCAATGGATATCGCAGTAATAAAATATTTCAATTCTCTACACTTTCTAGTCGTTTGGTTTCTATTGCTACGCGGCGCTGCATTTTGAAGATAACTATTCAAAATTGAACTTTATTCACTACACAAGAAGATACACGTTTCATATGACATCAGTCATACACTGCACATGCGCTCTGACATTCGTACTCTGATAATGAAATGTGTATCTTCTTGTGTAATGAATCAAGTCCAATTTGGAATAGCTATCTTAAAAACTAAAAATTCAGCCCCGTGTATCTATTCGTTTTGGTGTGAATTAACCCTAAGAGATGTTATTCTTTTCTTTGCTAAGTTTCGTGATCATCACACATATAATTATTAATTTTAAGAGTTTCATTTCACACAGTATTTATGAGTATATTTGGTCAAAGAAAATTCAGACTACGTGTTTTGATTTTTGGTACTTATTTAAGTTTTAATTATGACTGAAGACTTTAACAGATTTTGGAAACAACTTTACAACACTGTGATCAAACCCATACCCATTGATCTCGCGCTCTAATCACTGAGCCACGGAGTTTAGCTCATTCGTTCATTATTTAATATGCTCATTTATTCATTCAATGGCTTTAGTGCTATCTACGTGTGATTTTGAGTCAATCAGCACACCGTTATTTCTACATCGGATGCATTAATGGATGTTGCGATATTGCGGCCGTTTAACGCAGTTTAGTTTCGGTTTGGTACTGAACCACAGGGATATACAACCTTTTTATAATATTATTTAACTAAATGTAAAGAATAAAAGTAGTGACATATAGTTTGTACATTTCTTTATGTATATTCACTGTGTAAAATCGTAAAACGTCATTTCTAAGTCTCGCATATATATCTTAAAGAAAATATTATTATAAAATATTAATACCCTTGTTAGTAAAACAGCCCCTTGAGGACTCCGTAGTACTCAAGGAACTCTTATAGTTTCGCTCTGTCCGTCCGTCTGCTCTGTCTGTCTGCCTGTCTCTCTGTCTATTTGTCTGTCCGCTCTTCTAAGTTCTGTAATTATGCATATAAATGTATGAAATTTGGTATAGGTATTTATACCTGGACTTTAATCCATCTCATACATAATTATTATCTGAAATGCACTACGTTTTACGATGGTTGTGGATCCCTCCACTAGACTTTCGATAAGCTAGTACTATTATTATGTCTCTGCTTGATTTGTTGTTGATTTGTAAGTTTAACTTCTATTAGCCATTAAAGAGAAGGTGAACTTTTTCGCAACAAATATTTATTATTATTTCCTTGGCACCATCGGTTGCGCACTGCGCCAGATGCAGGCGGCGGGGTTCGCGAACAATGGCGCGTGGGCTGCGGTCGTGAATCGTGATCTATTGCGTGACGTTACGACACTGTGGAGATCTTGTCTATGCCGATATTACTTATATTCCGTTGTTTACACGGAGCGGTGGTGGTTCGATAACCGATCACGAGATGGTAGGTTGTAGGTTCAGAGGTGGAAATAGTAGTCCGACTAAAGTGTGGGAGGATCCCAGATGTGGATGGATTATATCATGACCACTAACGTCTCCATTGCTGGGACTCCCTCCTCAAAGTGAAGATGTAAATATCCACCACTCTTCCCTACTGCAAGCTGGCAGAAGTATATTTATTATTAACTCTAGTTCGATACTAATATTTTATAATAATAGCTTTTGCCCGCGGCTCCTCGCAAATACAGTATCCCACGGGAACACTGTACTTTTTCGGTATAAAATGTAGCCTATGTTTTAATCCAGAGCCTAAACTACTACCATACCAAATTTCATCGAAATGCATTCAGTATTTTTTGCGTGAAAGAGTAACAAACATCCATCCATCCGTCCATCCATCCTCACATACTTTCCACATTAATAACAGTATTAGGCTGACAATGAAATGAAATAAGTACCTCACATATTATATCACAGAACCATAATTTTCTTCTCAATATGAGGAGAATTTACTAGATTAATAATCTGTTAATAAACATAATATTATTATAATATTCTAAAACTATACAGAATGTTCAAAATTATCAAAAGAAAAAACACATACAAGGTAGATATGTGTTTTTCTTTATATTTTTGACCTTCTGTACCCTCGTTCACGTCATAACGTGTCTATTTTTATAGAAAATAAAGTCAAGCCGAAAGGGTTTTCGTTGATAAAGTATGAGAGCTTTAAAAATAAACTTATTATTCGAGTTTTACCTCCGAAAATAGCTCAAGCGGTTGGTCGAAAATCTCATTACTTTCCCCTTTTAGATATCTCATGTGCTATTTTAACGTTTATATTCCGTTTAAAAATATTAAGATCTAAGTAAATATGAACATTTCTCTAAGATCTTAATATTTTTAGACGACAGGAGTGACAAATAAAATTTCACCGTGAAAATATTCTTCATGTTCACAAAACATTAAAATAAATTTTACAACAGAATGAACTGAAAAAACCTGAACTTTTTATAAATGCTTATTAATTCGCCGCGTATCACGGAAATTGGAAAAGTACTTTTCTTCCTCAAACCTTGAGGAATGTCATTTCTGTTTGGTCCCTCGGGAACTTGTGCAAAGGGCAAAGTTGGAAGAATATAATGCAAATGTACGTTATTTGAGGGAATCCTACTACTATCATAAATGTGAAAGTTTGTAAGTAAAAGTAAAGTGTGTTTACGCAAAAACTACTGAACGGATTTCGTTGAAATTTTTTATCGTAGCTTAGGCTCTGGATTAAAACATAGGTTACTTTTTATCCCAAAAAAGTACAGTATTCCCGTGGGATACTACAGGTACGTAGATACGTAGGAACTATTCAGGTGACGTATGCCCGGTTTCTGAGGTTTTTTGTTGGTAGTTTATATATTCAATAGCGACCTTGATTGGTTAACGCGTTTGCTTCATCCGCTATTGAATAGATAAACTACCGATAAAAAAATCAGTAACCGGGCATTAATGATGTGTTTTTACCCGACTGCGCCAGAAGGTGGGTTATGTTTTTCGAGTGTATGTATGTATATTTCATTGGCACGCTCTAGAGACTAAACGGCTTGTCGCATTTGAGCTGGAGTTCGTCTTAGACGTGAGAGTGACACTGGGTACATCCAAATTATTAGACGCAGTTGGGTTTTTTTTGAACGAACGGTATTCTCATTCACTTATTTAGTTAGTTGTCCATTAGTAAAATTTAGTAATTACAGTGAAGGATGTAGGAAGCGCCAGTGTATACAGCGCGTCCGTACTAATGCTTAATGCATGGCATCACCCTGTATCCGTGAGTTCCGCCTCACTTCCTTGATTAAAAATAAACACACTGTATGTGGATGTAGGAATTTTAACCCCACAATTACTTTGAGGAGTTTCTTATGCAGTCACTGTGTTTTTTCTCTCCTTTGTTTAATTACGCTTTTTAGGTTTCCGCAGTACTACAAGGAGCCATTATAGTTTCGCTCTGTCCGTCTGTATGTCCAACTTTCTAAATTCTATCATTATGAATACTAATTAATGGGTATAGTTAAATATTGCGTATTGATCTTATTTTTGTAGTCATAAAATTATAAAAAACATGACGTCTACAGAGTACACGTGACAAAAGTGTAATTTCATTCATCATTTAAAATCCAAAAATACCCTTAACGCGTCTGAAGAACATCACTTAAAAAAGAAAAACCGAAATGCCATGCAATTATTTTGATGGCGTTGTATCCAAAATCGTGTCGTAACGCGACCTTAAAATTTCACTCTCAACGCCATTAAAGAAGCTCAACTTCAATAGTTTTATATTTCAGGGATGGCCCTCCATACGTGTGTAATAGGGTAGGGTAGGTGATTTTTTTTCATTTTACCGTCATGTGGTATCTATTCAATAACTTGACAAATGTCTCATTAGCATTTTACTACTCCCTATAACCAGGACGATCATACATTTACTATGCCCATAACACACACTATTGTATAGAATTTATCTAATGTACTGTCTACAAATATTCCACGTATGCACAACCAAAACAGGAAAAGCAAAATATCTCATAGGCTGTACCAAATGCATCACAATGATTGAAATGAAGGTGTGAAAATTGTTGAGTACTTGCTAATGAATAAATTGTGTTTCGGCCTGTGTGCTTAATCCTTTTATTGTGTTATATCTTTATGGCGCCCCTGGCAGTTGTTGTGAACATTTTATTGGTTATTATTTAGAAAATCACGTATTAGATAACCTTTGGCATGAAAGCCCCGATACTGCAATAATCAAAAAGTAATTTCACTAGGAATACGTGTTTGTAATCATATAATAAATACATGAAGTTGGTATATAAAACGAAGTTACACCTATTTAATTAATATTCTCACAACGTTAAATGGTTAAAATATATAACCTACGTAAGTTTTCTTTAAAAATCCTTAACCTAAATGAAATAAATAACAAAAACGTTTTTGACGAAAATTTAGGAAATCATCTTTTTTTTTATGTAACGGTTTCGAAGCCCTTATATAAAGGTACTTTGCATGTTGTAATGGAAAATGTTATTACTATTAAGATTATCACTAAAATAATCAACTTAACAGCATAATAACTTAATTATGTTCTATACTTGCATATAAATGAAAAATTCCAAGCTACACTAAATTTACCTACAGTGCGGCCACGGTCTCAATGTTATTCGGCAATCGTCGTTTTTCATACATCGTGTGTCATTTATATAATAAGCAGCATATGTGTCATATAGTTTAATAATATCTATGGACGCTTCACACCACGTCAATCTGCTCCCGTGGCAAGATCTCGAAGAACTTTTGTTACGGGTTCCAGACAACGGAAATATATTTAATACTTTTTATATTATATAAAATTATTTAAATATATATATTTATTTATATTTAATGTATATATTTATTAATTAACTATATATTAAAACATTAAATATATATATTTATATTTAATGTTTTTATTCTATTATACATATATTTAATACATATCCATAACCGACACAGAGAAAACATTTTGTTCCTTGGGCGGGATTCGAACCCGCGACCCCCAGCTTGAGCACCAACACGCTCAACCACTCAGCCACACAGGTCGTCAAAAAATACACTCGCTTATAAACTCGTTATCATATTAAATGTTATCGTTTGAGAGAATGAAAAGCTCGTGCGGCCATCAGCGGCCGTAAGCGACGGTGGTTGTCTCAAGCGAAACTGTGTTTTATTGTAATAAAGGAAAAGTTTAAAATTATATGACAGTTATGCTGCTGGCCGCTTCGCTGCAGTTGAGTTATAGTACCTACCAGTGGTCTGGGGTTCCTATAGCTCCATTCCTGTCGGCTTCACTTACCACTTGCCTTTTGAAGACCCACATCCGAATCCCTACCTATTATAAAGGCTAGGGCTTCCCTATGAAGGAGAACCAGCCTTCGCCACTGGTACCCACATGCCACCTGCTCAGTTGTTTGTTGTCTACGTATCACTTCCACTTTTAACAACTCTGTTCTAGGTATGTACTAATAAAATAAATCCCAAGGTATGACCTAAGGGCCAGCGCAGACACACGACATACCAATCTTCACATAATAACAGTAATTTGAACAAAGAGATTTACCACCTTGTTACAGTGTGAAATGTCAAGAAAATCTCAACTAGCAATTGTGTACACTATCTACAAAAAACATATTTGACAAGTACACGTTTCATGGGGTGTTGTAAGTTTGACGTGTGTGTCCGGCATCGTAGCTACCAAACGGATGAAACGATTTTGATCTAGTTTTTTTTTGATTGAAAGCTGACATGATAGAGAGTGTTCTTAGCTATAATTTATCATCATCAGCTTACTTCTAGACAAATTTCTTCTTCTCATTACTTTAAAATTTGAGTTTTGTTTTTCCATATAAAGTACTAGCTTTTGCCCGCGGCTCCGCCCGCATAATTACAGTATCCCGCGGGAGCACTGTAATTTTTCGGGGTTAAAAGTAGCCTATGTGTTAATCCAGAGCTCAAACTGCTACCATACCAAATTTCATCAAAATCCGTTCAGTAGTTTTTGCGTGAAAGAGTAACAAACATCTATCCATCAATCCATCTATTAGTAGGATAAACTGAACCTACGACCTCATGGTCCCGCTACACATTTCTATGCTAGGCAGTATGCTGTATGTATTACGAACTTATTAAAATTTTGATGGCTGACGTACATAGTGGCGAGAATATTACGTCACTTTTAAAGACATCAAACACGAAAACGTGACGGCTACGAAGGCCACGTTAAAGCCTACGGGAACGTAACTAAACGTAAACGAGGTAATGTAACAAAACTTAGTGTGTAATGTTATGTTATATTACGCGTTAAGTACAGTGACCGTCCAAAAATAATGCACATTGGCCGTTTGAAAAGAGATTTTTGGCTTTTTCGAGCGTTGTTGAGCGTCGCACAAAGTTACTTAGGGTCAATTCACACCGAAACGGATACTACCTGAATATTTCTTTTCAACGAAGACCTCTGTGACTCAGTGGTTACGCCTGTGTGGCGTTATGAGGTCTAAAGTATTTCTGTGTTTCTAGGTCTCGGATGTGTATTAAATATTATATAATATGTATAGTATAATAAAAATCTTAATTATGTGTATAGACTATAGTATAAAAGTATTAAATATATTTCCGTTGTCTGGTACCCGTCGTACAAGTTCTTCGGATACATAGATCCAGTTTGACGTGGTGTGGATGTGTCCAACTTAATATTAAAGATATTATTATTTTTTGGCTGGATACAGTAATGTTGCGCGTGCTGTTACCGATCGATCGTTATCAAATGTTTATTTATACGTGAATAAAAAGAACAATGGAACACTATAATACTACTAATTTAAACGTCGCTTATTTACCTTTCGAAAAAGAAATACAATGATACATTAATTTGATTTAATTAAATCTTTTGTTTTTCGACGCGCGGAGTTTGTTTTTGGCGCGGCGACCAATGAACGCAGGGTGCGTTCATTGGTCGCCGCGCCAAAAAAAGTTATCAAAACCGAATCGAACGAGAATGGTGAATAGCACCGCTGAACAGAGTATGTGCTTATATATTACGTATAGTGTTGTCCCCACAGACATCTATTGACTAGACCACGCAAGTGTATGCACTTCGCGTGTAACTTCGCATGTAAAAGAGAAGTAAAAATTACTTCCTTTAGCGCCACATCCTCTCGAACTTTCTGGGTGCCAAAGGTCAAACTAAAACTAAAAATCGCGGCGGGATGGCGCGCGGCGACGGCCTTTGAATCGTTTACTTTCGGGACGGGGAGTTCGCATCACTAAAGTCCGAAATTAATAACGTAAGTATCTAAAATCTTAGATTAACTTCGATCCCATATTCTCAAACAAAACGTGACGTGAAGTTAATCCTAGGATCGTTGAAATGTATTGAAATCTTGATCTCAGATAGATAAAATGAGATTAAGGTTGATTATTAATTTCGAGCGTAAATCGCTCTTGTGACGTCACAGTAGGTAGAAAAATAATGGCCCGCTTGGTTTCTTCAGACGATGAGACTCGCATTATCTAGTCAATAGATGTCTGTGGTTGTCCCTCTATTTCGGTGTGTCGCTACGAGGCCGGAATAGTGATGAGCACGTGTTGAATACGTTATTGATATGACGCTACATGTGAAGTGTTGCCTTCTTGGAAGGTTTGTGTTGTTAAAATGAAAGGTTTAGTACAGTTTAATAAAATTGTCGCAATATATTGTAAATGCGTAGATTTTAATTAGTTGTTTAAAAGGAATTAATCAGCTTAACAATATAAGGAAAAAGGATGATTTAATGATTGATTGATGCTAATTCAGTAAAGACGCTTAAGAAACATAAATGTTACATGTTTTTAATGATATAGCTAAGAATTAAGTAATGAATACAAAATGCATATCTAGCGGAAAATTCAGGAATTAAGGGTCAATTCACACCGAAACGATACGTGACGCTGCGATTTTTAAGATAGCCATTCAAAATTGAAATTTATTAATTACACAAGAAGATACACGTCTCGTTGTAAGTGTGAAATGTTAAAGTTGTGTATGTGTATAGTGTATGAGACTGCACATGCGCTGTGTGATGTAACATGAAAAGTGTATCTTTTCATGTAGTGAATAAAGTTCAATTTTGAATAGCTATCTGAAAAATGTAGCGCCACGACGCGTATTGTCGAGGTGTGAACTGACCCTAAGTTTATACACGTTAATGTATTCAGCATAAGGCTGATGAAATTCTTACAGTGCTTGTACAACTTAAACATAATCATTATTTCTTTTCACGCGCTTTTTTAGGGTTCCGTTATACTCAAGGAACCCTAATAGTTTCGCTTTGTCTGTCTGTCTGTCCCGCCCGTCTAGCACCTGTAATTATGAATATAAATGGATGAAATTTGGTAGAGTTATAGACTTTTTACAGGTTTCGGTTTTGGTATCATAAAATAATAGTAAATTTTATATTTTAGGTGTGGCTCTCTGTGGTATGAAGAAGTGGGGATGAATATTTTCTTTTCATTCTACCTTATCGAGTGGGGTATCATTAAATAAAGACAAGGTTTCATACATGACTTTTCAACAAAGTCAACCATTTTCGAGTAATCAGCCTCCAAAGTGGTTTATTAGTTGCCCTGGCATTTCTTAACTGTAAGATATAGAAACTTGTAAGTTTCCATGCTGATATATCATGCTAAAAACTCTTTAGGAAAATTATTTTGAGCGACATCGGACGATAACTTTTGAAGTTATTCAAAGAAAAACTATTGCACGTTACGGAACCCTCCTTAGACATGTTGTGACATGCTCTTGGTTAGGTTATATTTCATACACTTTTAGTATTTTACCTAATCGCGACGTCACAGTTATATACGATTTTTGTATGGAGCGTTGTCACGAGACTTTTTTTTAATTTACTGTTTCCTCTGAGAAGTTACTCATATTTATAAGTACTATTCATTTGTGCAATATAAAAATTCTGTATACTAGCCTATGTAAATGAGCCGTGGCCAGACGTCAGGAGTGAAACATCAAAATTATTTTGATGTTAAATTGCCTCTTTTAGGCGTAGCGACGCGACACTTTCCACGCAAATTTACTATATTAACAACTGCTGCATTAATCTGTAGAATGTTTAATGCACCAGCAGAAGTTATTCACAGAAAACCTATTGCGCGTCGATAGTTACGGAAAGTTTGGTTAGGTTGTTATACCAAATTAACTAGCATACCGTGGAAACCTGTCACCTTTTTAAATAAAAAACTAAACAAATTAAATGCTTATGTTCTGTCAAAATTGGAAGCCATGTCTGTTCTCAGCATTCCTAAAGTGTCTTATTATAATAATTTTGTTGCTCCAATCTTATTATAATTTAAATCGAATTACGCGATAAAAACATGAAGAATTTGATCGACAGGCGAGTGACATAGTTTAATGCTGTTGACTATTTGAATTTGTGAAAGGCGTGCAAACTGAAGACTTGACAACTAAATTTATAATGATAATTATTATTGTCTTAAATTTTCACCAAAATAAGGACATTGATTTTCTTCTAATTTGTCCGATTTTTTTTTAATTATGACGATGAAATTATTAAAAGGGCAAGGGAACGAAGGTAATCTTGTTTTTAGTTTGCCAAAACCGTGATGGACTTTGTAAACCATTATATTGTGATTAGATAACAGTGGGAAAATAAATGTCTTTAACATAATATTAATATTTGTGACACGTGTCTAAAAAGGGTAAGGGCATTAAGCCTGTAGTTTGTTTTAATTAATTAATTAAAAAAAAAACTATCCGATTTATGATTTTCTACTAAAATATGCGTCTGCGAAACAAACTTCAGTCAGTGCTGGCAAATGGCATTCAGCTCGAAGTTCGATCAGCGGCCACCAAAAGCGCTGTAAGGCTGGGTGCACACCGGCGACAATTATGGGCGGCCATTGTTCATGACCGCCGTTTAGCGCGGCCACCGTACCGTGAGCAATTACACGCTACGCTGGCCTTCGTACACGTCGCGTCGGCCAAACTCATAAACCGGTACTCGCGGTTATCAGAACATTTTTTTAACATCTTAGTTGAGGTATTCGGGTGTACTTGAGGCCTCGCGTGTCGATAAAATAAACACTCATCGTGGTAGATTGTACTAACTGTTTAACCTCTACATGAGACGAGTAATTTTTCATATAAGTGTTTTGGCCTCTGTAGCTCAAGACGGAGGTCGCGGGTTCGAATCCCGCCGAGGGAACAAAAAGTTTCCAACGTTCCTGGTTCATGGATATGTATTAAATATGTTTATAATATAATAAGAATCTCAAATATATGTATAGTATAGAAATTTTGAATGTACTTCCCGTTTTCTGGTTCCCGTAACACAAGTTCTTCGGATACTTACCACGGGGCCAGATTGAAGTGGCGTGAATCGTCCATAGATATTACTATTATTATTAAATTCGCAATCAACTTGTCAAAGTGAAGGTTAACTGGTCCGTGGTCCCTTTGGTTACCTTTGGTGCATTCTGCATATTGCTACAAAAGATTAGTAACTTAATATGTAAGTAACACAATAATAAACGTCAATTGAACCATGCATTACAGATTTTAAACAGTAATTAAACTTAACGATATTTAACCAAACAATCCGTTCGTGTGTGTCCCTCCTTAGTATTCACTTAATGAGGCAGAACACGAGTACTATGCCCTAATTGTGATCAAAGCGAACGAACTTAATATAGTTCCAATAAGAAGTGTAGTAAAAAAGTAGTCGTAAGCACATACTAGCACAGACGTCGGTGATAAAAACCTTCCTAGCTAGGGAGCTGGCAGCAATTTAGCTATGACTTCATTGTCGTTGATACTAAGACTTAATGTAGTCTGCAAATATGTGAACTAGAGAAAAATAGTGGCGTGCTCAGGTAGCTCTCAATTTAATTAAAATTTATTCTCAGTATATCTTAATTTTTTTAAGCATAACTTCAGGTTGATTGCAGATAACTTTTGACAGTTTCTTTGTAAGTTCGAAATTATTTATAAGAAAACTCAGAGCTATTTTTCTCTAGTTCACATACATTTATCTAGTGCACACTAATTACGTCTTAGCATCAACGGCAATGAATTGCCACCAACTCCCTAGCTGTCTTGTCGTCTGTAAACTTTAGGAGTAATTTATTGGATTAAAGACAATTTTTACTAGCGATGTAAAATTTTAAATGAGTGTTTAGTGGTGTTATTGTAAATAAGCAGTATATATGTATTGTTAATAAGGGTCATAATGTAGACTAATAATTTTATAGAAACGGTACAAGTATTACTTAGACTGGTACTATACGACCCGGAATCCGGCGGTCACGAGAAAATTCAGAGCACTGAAAAATGAATTCTGCGCTAAAACTATAGAGTTGAAAATCGAAGTGTCGAGTGTCGAGCTGTCATATATGACATTGACATTTGGCTCGACACTTGTGTGTTCGCTTTTCAGCTCTATTGTATTAGAGCAGAGTTCTATTTTGAATGGTCTGAATTTTCTTCGGCCGTCCGGATTCCGAACCATAATTATAGTCCAGTTTTTTTTTAAATACTTATTCATCACAAGTAATATAACACAATTCCAAGTTATATATCAAATGAGAGTTGAACGGCAAAATATTTTCTGTCTCTTTCTGTAAATAAACTGTATCAGTGCAGTGGGCTTAGCACAAACAATCGACAAATACAGTACAGGCGCTGTCATGATTTTCATACAATTCTCATTCCATAACGTTACCTATTTACTATTTTATATACTGCTACATATGCCATTTGATCTTACCTATTGTTTGTGGGAAGCTATTTAACATGGCGGTTAAAATAATACCGGGGCTAGACGTGATTTGATATACATTAACTATGCAAAATAAAAAGCCGCTACAAGTTATAAGCGATAGCGAAGTATAAAATTCTGCTTCATTTCTAGTGGCAAGTAGCTCTAAATAGTGATTGGCGCCCACCACACGTAAAGTTTGGCCCGCGGGAAACAGCACGCGTCGTTCCCTCGCTCTGAGACGAACATGTAGACAGTTTTCCAGTTTTTTCGCCTAAATTATATATGACGCCGGCAGTTCAAACCGTGAACGCATCTTTAGTCGTCCTTACAAGACAGTTCGATCAGCAGTCCAAGCCGCACAGATCCCTCCCGCGGTTTAGAACGCGGTTCGATAAGCAGTCTGAACTTTACGTATGTAAGACTGGGAGTGCTGGGACTGTATGATCCGGAACTCGGACTCGGACTCCGTATAATATAGTCCCAGACTAAGGCACTATTATTATATTTTACAGTAAAAGTTCAATAGGAACAGTGCAAGAAAATAAATAAACGATGTTACATTACATACAACTATTGGACACAATTTCTGCCCATTGGGCATGGAAATGTTCGTTATTTTTACAATAAATTCGTTAAAATATATAATATAATTAATAAATATTATCACTACAGTCATCATATATTTTCACCGACCAAGCAAACTTTTAGTTTTTCACTTTATTGATCTCCTATAAACACTATTACTCATAACCCACGCTAAACGCTTAAGCTCTCGTTCCAAACCACGTAATGATATTTTGATTGATTCGTAATTTATATAGATGTACAGGAAGATCAGTTACACTGTTCATCAAAATTACAATTGGATGTTTTTATTTTTTGTCTTACGGCCTTCATTAAGGACTATATCACACACTATAGAGTATGTACTAATATATATACACACTATATTATAAAAATAATAAATCAGGATGCATCATTTTCTAGGATAATATTATTCGTATATTAGCTTATGGCACCCGGAGACACTAGACAAGCAGCTTGACAAGTGCTTTGCGGCCTTGTAGCCAAAAATTATAAATGATTGACATAAATGGCGGCCATTAGTACCGTGCTGGATTTTCCGGCTGGATGGTCGGTATATAAATAGATACTTAATAATAATACCATGTCTGCCTGGCCCCGCGCTAAGTATCCGAAGAGCTTGTCGAGAATATTTACCTGGACGAGACAACGGAAAGTATAGGTATTTAATACTATTTTATTATACATATATTCAACATTTCATTCATTATACACATTTTTAATGCATGACCCAGGAACACAGAAATATTTTTCGTTCCCTCGGCGGGATTCGAAACCGCAACCTTCGGCTTGAGCACCGACGCGCTCTACTAAGCCACAGCGGTCGTCAAATGTACCCGGGCCTTTAACAACGCTATGTCCTTAGTGTGCGCTGTCACTGGTCATACTTATGCTAATACAAGTGTAGTTTGTGTCATTAATATGAAACATATTAGACGAAAGTGTGTTGGCATGACGAATGACCCGTTACGCTCAATTTTGCCGGTAAATGACATGTATATGATGTTTGTATGAGGTTTGCATGAGGTCTATACTCTGTGTGTAATATTAATAGTTGTCGGCCGTAGAGGAGACAGACGCAATCACATTTGATGAGATGATCTAACCCATCCACTTTTGATTGATGAAGTCCGAAAACTATTTTGAGCATAGACATATAAATTATGTACATATATAATTATGAGCGGGTACGTAATCATACCCGCTTAAAATCAATTCGTATTAAGGACCACGCACAAAACCTACTATGCAGAATTCATAGTCAGGTTTAGTTTTGAAATTAAATCGAATTCAATTTTCAAAGTAAAATAGCCTTTTTTCTCTAAACATAATAAATATTTTTTACAATACGTAAGATTGTTTTAAAAATCTGTTAATTTTGGTAGCACTTTTACATCTACACTAATATAAGGAGGAGCATAGATGTGATTATTTGTATGTTTGCACTGAATAGGCTTTGAAACTACTGAACCGATTTTGAAGATGTTTGGCACAGATACAGAATAGAATAGAAAACTCTTTATTTGTACAAAAAAAACACACACACAACAATAATTAAATAAAGGATCTGTACAAAAAGGCTGTCCTAATGCTTACAGCATTTTCTTCCAGACAACCCAACAAATAAAAAAATGAAAAAATCGGTTGTCTGTAAAGTCGGTTTACTGACGATAGTTGAACGTGACAACGTCATAAGAAAATACTGATGGATCGCTCACTCAAGTAGGAGAGAGACAAATGTCGAACGCTGCCGAACGCGGAGGCCGATTGTGCCTCTTTGTCGCTCGTTCTGCGCTCTCGCTTGCACTTCAAGCCTTAAATGGAACGCCTCAGAGCGAGGTAACGCCGCATGAGTCATGTTTTTTCGTGCGTGCAGCCGGCTCCATCGAATTATAAGACGTCACGTCAAAAATGATATACGGTGAATATACTACATACACGTTACACATATAATAAAATTAAAGTCAATATTATTATTTTATATAAACTACGTAAACATTACATAAATATATATAGTGTAAGATAGATAGTAGTGTGGCGGACCAATTGGCGCCACAACCCTGAATAGCGCTATCGAAGTTTCGGCTTCCACTTATTCCCATAGTAGGTACAATAATAGTAAATTATAGAGACAGATGAAGATAGTGTTCACTTTAGTCAGTTACAGAGTATGACGTAGGACATAGGCTACTTTGACTCGATCTCCATACGATATCGAAATCTATAGTTTATTCGCGTTAAGATTCAGTAAATGTCAAAAAATCTCGCGCACATAATATGTCAAATATGATTGGTTAATGTGAGCACGGCTTATCCATCATTCGTAATTTTTTTTTGACATTTCACTGTCTTCTTAATGCGAAGAAACCATAGTACACATTATTTGGCACGGCGTTGGTTATTGCATCTAAATACATACACTTAAACAGATGACACTATTTAAGAAACAAAACAGATACCTACTTTTAGTAGCTACAATTTTTATTCACGTTTTTAATTGACTTCAGATCCATAGAGAAGTGAAGATAAACAATAATTTTTTAATCATATTTTATATGAACATTCGTTGAAATGAGTTAAAATATCACAGTATTTACCCCAGTCCCCAACCTCCTGTAGATATGTGACCTGTGCCGTTGTAATCTAGATGCAATTACTCTTACATCTTACCTAATTTTATCTTTGGTCGCCATGGTTTATTGTTTCATAGTAAGTTTTCCAATGTCCTATCAACAACGAGCAGAGTTAGACGGCCAATATGTCGGATAAGTTATTCATGACTTCATTTTCCCGCGAAATTATGAGTCTATTACGTATGTCATTGTGTTCATAACCCAGATTGGTTTTAAATAACATTACCTCTAAAGAAAAAGTAAACTATTTCAAAAATGAAATAAATACGACGTTACATTAACTTCCGAGTGTAATGTTAGATGCGAGCAGCTTGGCGAGCGAACAAATCCCTGTTGTTTGCCCAGCGTGTGCAAGCGATGTAAGGATTTTAAATGAGTGGTAACTGATAAGTAACCTTTTCATATGGGTCAAAAGTAATCAAAGTCGAGCCATTTGCTTGTATAGATTACAAAGTTGGTGGGTATCAGTAACTATAGGCTTAAAGACAATAGGATTACACATACATTGTATACGATAATGTAGGTATCAATAGGGAATATGCACGATTTTTTTGATCTAAATAGATCTGTCTTGTTTGATAAACCGTGTAGTACAGTCAGTATTTGCATATCATTGTAAATAAGAGAAATGTGAACATTTGAAGTAATCAATTAGGCAGATCAGATGTTTCCTAAGGTAACTGCGACCACAACTTGCGTTGAAATATCATTTTGCTAGAAAGAGATAGGTTAAAAACTTTGATAGCTTATATCTGGCTCATTTTTTAACAGATTAGCCCATAGATTAGCCTTTTTCTGCCATTTATCAGCCATATTATCTTCCATATTTGATACACTTGTTGAACATTTAATTGTGGTCACAATTTTTTTAAAGTCAGGGCGATTTTGACATAATTTGCATGATTCACTTCATCCTACCTAACGCGTACAGACTATACCTAATTGTCAAGTTGCTCGAAGCTCGAACACAAAATGCTTAGTAATTTGAGTAACTTTACTAAAAGGGACATTCCCGCCATCCAGCTCAATCATTATTTTTTTATAATTCGTATCCCGCGAAGGTAACAAAAAAGTTTTCTCTAAAAATTGTATAATATACCTAATAAAAATCTTAAATGTATACCTACAGTATATTGTTTAGTATAAAAGTATTAAATATACTCCCTGTTGTCTGGTACCTGTATGTAACACAATTTCTTCGGATACTTAGCACGGGACCAGATTGACGGTGTGTGAAGCGTCCATAGATAGATATTATTTGCCTACTAGTCTACTTCAATTTTACACTGTTGACAGGCTGCTGGATTTGCAGGCTGGGTGACCAGGATGGGCCTTATAGGGCCAGTATAGTCCAGCTAATTTTATGACGGGATCAGAGATAGTGGCGGAGGTAGGAAAAGTGATAGAGGCAAAGAAAGAAGGAATAAAAATAGATAGAATTAGAAAAGGGAAAGATAGGAAAGTCATTATCTTACATATATACTTCCAGGAACAACAGGAAGTATAGGGATAAGGTTAAAGAAAGAATAGAAAAAAGTGGAGGGAAACTAGAAGTACAAAGCATAGAGAACAAGGATCCGCAGGTCGTGTTGTATAGGGTGCTTAAGTCAAACACCGAAGGCGACATAATACAAGCAATAAAAAGCCAAAACAAGCACCTCATACAACAGGTCCTGGACAGGAAGGAGGATAGGATTGAAGTAAAATACAGAAAGCGGGGAAAGGAGAAGGCACTGAGCACGTGGTGTTGACTGTGTCTCCGGGGCTGTGGCTGTGCTTCACCAAGGCGGGCTATCTATATATAGATATGCAGCGTGTTCGAGTCGCCGACCAGTCCCCCCTGATACAGTGTTCACGCTGCTTAGGGTACGGACATGGGAGGCGATTCTGCACCACCGCCGAGGAGAGGTGCAGCCATTGCTCCGGGACACACCACCAGTCTCAGTGCGAGGAACTGAAGGCTGGAAATAATGCTTGCTGCATTAATTGCAAGAAGGAGGAGTTGCATGAAATAAATCATAACGCTTTCAGCGCGAGGTGCCCGGTCCGACAAAAGTGGGACGCTATGGCGCGCGCAACAGTCTCGTATAGTCCAGAAGACCAATAGTGTCAGCACCGTCCAGAGCAAATTAGATGTAATTTAAACTGCGTTTTTAAAAAACACTAATTAGATACAATACAAGTGGACGGTGCGACACTGTTGGGGGAAGCTGGGAATATATATGATTATGGTGACATAAGTTAGCATATATAGCCTTAGCGACCAAAATCTGGTACTGTTAGCGTATGCGCGCGCCATGGAGTCTCACAAAGTATGCAAAGGATCCATATGACTATGAATCCTGAGCATACAATTGTCGGGACGGACACTTCGACCTGAGGGAACAGACGAGGAGACTGTAACTAAACTAAAAACTAAACAGTGTATAGAAAATAATATAAATAAGTGAGGAAAAGAATGTAAAATGAATGTAAATGTGATGATAAATAAGAAAAATGCAATAGTAAAAAATATAGAATATATATAAATATAAACTGAAACAAATAAAACAAGTAATAAGTGAATAGTAATGTAACAAGAAAAATAAAAACGAAATGTGTCAGTTTCTATGGAAGACAGGATAATGCAGTAAAACAAAATGTGAACAACTAAAAATTGGATAAAATAAGACAATGTAAAATATAATGATACAGAAAAGAAATGTTAAAAATATTAAATAGTTTTAAGAAAGCAAAAGTGTAAGCAGAAATGTTAAAGTAAGGTAGGAAAAACAAAAGAAAATATTATAAGATTAAAGTGTAAATACAAAATAAAATTAATGAAACAAAACAAAATGTGAGTAGCGACAAACAAAAATAAAATAAGTAGAAGAAAATAAGACAGTAGATTAAAAAGTGTAATATTGTAGAACTGGATGTGTAGAGTTAATTTGGATGTGTAAAAATTGTGAAACTGAAACAAATGTAGGTAAAATATAGAAATGTATGAGAAAGAAATGGAAAATATGTTAGCAATAAGGAAATTAATCTAATAGTGAATAATTATACAACAACATAAGAATAAACAAAGAAAATAGTAGTCCCGGCTTACGGTTGGGGGAACAAGAAAAAAAAAAAAAAAAAAGTATAGTCCAGCTTGCAAATCCAGCGCCGCGGCCTAGAAACTGAGAAGTAGGCAATGATTAAAATTGATTAACACTGTATGATAGACATAAGTAACGGTACTATTATAAAAATGTATTTAATTATAATATTTTATAAAACTGTATTTGCAGGCTGGACCGTGAGTATGGCCCTTAACAAGAAAGATAGTTATAAAATACATATTACTAGAAATACTAACATCAACACTCAAGGCACGTGCATCTTTTTATAGTCGAAGCCTGGCTAATTGAATTTTTATAGTCGGCTAAAGAATGCAATTCTGTTCCTTTGATATGGCGTCAAGTGGATAAAAGGAAAAAAAGAAATTGAAAGAGACTATAGAACAAGAGGTGTTTAGAATTTTGTTAATGATTAGACGGTCTGTGTGGCTCAGTGGTTAGCGCGTTGGAGCTCAAGCAGGTCGCGGGTTCGAATCCCGCCGAAGGTACGAAATGTTTTCAATTTTCCTGGGTCATGGATGTGTATGAAATATGTTTATAATATACATAATAAAGATAGTAAATAAATATATGTAGACGTATAGTACAAAAGTATTTAATATAATTCCCGTTATCGGGTCCCCGTAACACCAGTTCTTCGGTAACTTATCACGGGCCCAGATTGACGTGGTGTGAAGCGTCCAGAGAAATTTATAAGTCTATGCTCATTTGAGCATAGACTCATAAATTTCTATGTTCGTGATAAAGCGTTGTCAGGTTAAAATTTTATACTTACCACTTCCCGCTTACTCTCGGGAAATAGTAACTGGACGAATTTCAGAAGTATGGCAAATAGCTGCGTATTCAAATTCTGAAAAAAATATGAATTTTATTTCAATCCTATTAGAACTTTCCGAAAGATATTTCCAGTCTCAAAGCTCGATCATCCAGAAAGATACTTCGGGTCTCAAAGCTCGAGCATCAATTATAATCAGTTAGATTAAGCCATTGGATTTGATTAGATTTTCAATTGCTTGTAGCTTTCTACAATTAACAATTACTGTGTAGTACAATGTGTGTGTGGGCAGGACTTTCATCTCATGTCATAACTTGTAATTTATGTTTTTTATATCCGTCTCTTTTATAAGTATATCTATCCCTCTCTATTTCTTTCATAATAGTGATTATAGCATATTGACTGCTACCTATTAGTAACTTTATTGTACTTAATTGTCAGGAATTATTTTTTTTGGCATTTAACATTTCTAAGGCCCACTTGCGCAGAGGTTAACCCTGGGTTAAATGTCATCTCTCTCGTTCTTCGTATTTATGAAAGAGAAGGCATGATATTTTAACCCCGGGTTAACTTTAACCCATATCTGTGCAAGAAGGCCTAATTTGACTAAATTCTCAGGTACTGACATTAAAACCTGAGATCTTACGTTAAACTTTAACTCCTTTACCACATTTGTATGGATACTCCTGCAGTTAATCATTTTTAATTGCTAAGTAAAAAAATCTTCTTCAAAAGTAATTTTTAATAAATAACATCTATGGATGCTTTCACACGATGTTGATCTGGTGCTGTAGTAAGTTCTCGAAGAACTTGTGTTAAGGGTACGAGAGAACGGAAATATATTTTATAATTTTGTACTATACATAATACATTTAAGATTTTATTATATTACTGACAATTACAAATATTTATTTGTTCATAACAAAAAATTACACAAGAACACAGAAAACCGTTTTGTTCCCGGGCGGGATTCGAACCCGCGACCTCAGGCTTGAGCGCCAACCTGCTGAGCCAAAGTTGGTCGTTAATACTTTAATATTAAACCTAACCAAGCATGCTCTTGGTTAGGACATGTCTAAGGAGGGTTCCTTAACTATCAACGCGTAATAGGTTTTTGAAGTGAAAACTTCTTTAGCGGCGCTGTGTACTTTTTTTGGAATGGGTAAAAATTTCTAAACTCGCGTCAGGACACGTGACCTGATCGAAAATTCGTAAGACGGATGGAGAGAGGACAGGCGGTGCAGGGCGCTTGCGCGAATGTTCGTGTGTGTTAATGTTACAGCGTGCCACGCGCATCCATGGATGGTGACAGCTGATGACTCGACCGTCAGCGTAGTGGCCACACTGCTGTGTATTCGTGAAATTCGTGTATATAAAGTGTTTAAAATATGGAAATTGAACAAAGTGCATCTATTAATGAAAAAAGTGACGAAGAAATAGCGAAAGAAAATGAGACGATAATATTCAAGTTTTCACTTCTGCCGGCACTCCCGGAGTGCAACCCGTCGTTTTTTTCAAATTACTTCAAAATTTACTCTCCGATTTCGTTCAAAATAATTTTCCTAAAGATATCATGATCTATCAGCATGGAAACTTACAAGTTTATGTCTCTAATAGTTTAGAAATGCTATATGGGGGACCAACTTACGTAAAAAAGTAATGTGTGGAACCTTGCCTTTAGTTTAAAAAACCTATTCAATGATACCTCACACGATGGGGTAGAATGTAAAATGGGGTAGAATGTAAAATGGGGTAGAATGTAAAATGGGGTAGAATTAAAAAAATGTTTCATCCCCACTTCACACGTATGGAGAGCCACCCCTAAAATATAAAATTATTATTCTTTTATGCTGCCAAAATTGATATTTATACACAATCTATAACTATACCAGATTTTATGCACTTATATTCATAATTACAGAAGCTAGAAGCGCGGACAGACAGACAGACAGACAGACAAACGGACAGAGCGAAACTTTAAGGGTTCCTTGTGTATCACGAAAACGTAAAAATCTAACTTGTTTTTATCGTTTATTGCAAATAATGATGACACATCGATATCGATAATTTAAAATTATAGAGGAAGTGAACAATCGTATCGAGAAATTGTAAATTAAGTGCAATTCTTTATGCCGCTTCGCGCTCGGGATCGCATGCGGCATGAGTACGTAATAATTATTTCACAATTTTATCTCTGTGCTCTATTATTTTATTTATAGCTGCTACACCAGGTCCCACTGAGCGAGTGGTGCTGCTAGTGAGGTGTGCGTATCGATAGTTGTAATAATTAAGCAACTTTTATAAAATGTTTCTTTTTTTTAAATAACTTATTATAATTTTAAATAACTTATTATAATTAATTGTAAGCGAAGTTTTGCTTGATAATCAGTAAATATACTGATTATCAAGCAAAACTTCGCTTACAATTTGTCATATCTGTTACTAATATCTACGTAGGTAATGTATCTTTAGAAATTATATGTCAAGATACAAATGAAATTATGTTGACGCTAAAGAAACAGTATTCTTTTTATATAAATATTTATTGTGGATCAAAGGTAATAAATCAAGGTGATAGATGTGCAGTAATCCATACAAGTGACTGCAATTAGTAGGTACAGTGCAGATTAGAAGCACCTTGATCTTAATAGCACAAGTAATTTGTGTACAAACATCTGCCGGCTGCAAATTAGAGTCATTCCAAGCTCTTAGAAACTGTCGAGATACGACAGTTCTAAGTTCTATGTTTTATCTAATTTTCCTACTATAAATCTAATTTAGTAGGGTAGCCTAAGAGGGGATTTTTAAGTAGCCAGAGCGCGTCAGTATAGATGTCTTATAGTGATGTAAAATCAGTTAACTTAGTTGGGGCGTTAAAGAAAGGTAAAAAAAAGTATCACAATTTAATCGGGCCCATGAGTTTAAGATAGGGAATCTTGAATTGGCCCCATAAAAGCTCCAACTTGTAAGTACAAGTACTGACGATTTGAAAGTCGGGTAAGCTGGTAAGGAGTTATTGAAAATTTAAAAATAAATTAAAATATTTAAATAATTTAGCTTCTCAGAAATTTTATATTCGACTCAGGTAAATGTTCAATTATTATCTAAAACCTGATGATAAATTACCTCTATTTAAGCTACTTTTTCCTGACATTTTCTTTTTTCTAAGTTTAGTAACGTAAAGTAATGTAGCCATGGCACCACTAACATAAAAAACTTTCATAATATTTTTTTTAATTATCACGCAATTTTCAAGCATATTATTACTAGGTCTCTGTCATCTGTCTCCATAACGCTCGAATAAGTACAAGTTAGTTATAGTTAGTATATTAAGCTGACAATAATTATGATTATATCGATAAATTTCCATCACTATTGAATGCGGGTATCACGTGTTCATTTCGATATCATCTATTTATATCTACTGCTGGCCACACATTACAAACGAACTCCTTTGTTATAAAATTACTGCTTCTAGTCTCTTTTGTTGGTCTTAGACGCTTCCAGATATCTTCGCTCTTTGTTAATAGAATTTAGAAATGACTGCCGTTTCGTTTTGTAATGGAAACCATCTATATTTTGTGTTAGTTTCGCCAGTATTATTCATTTTGTGTTTTCTATTCGATATAAAATAAGTCTTTCGACGCATGATATAAACATATTCTAATTTTTTCGTTATTATCAAATGTTTGGTGGTCAAATAAATATGTAAAAGTAAGTAGCAATTAGTCACTTAAAATAAAGTGGCTTTAAAAGGTTTAGTTTAAACTTTTTAATATTCAAGTATTAGCTATCTGACTATCTCAATCATTTTAATGTTTTTTTGCGGAAAGAAAGCTGTTCATTAGATGTCATTGCTGACTTTAATGGCCAATACATACTTTAGATGCAATTAAAAGTTTTTAAGGATGGTACGCACTAAGGGACGCTGGATAGACAAATATTTTTTGTGATTCTTGTTCGCACAAACTCAAAACTCATTATTTTATTTACATATAAATATATATCATTGGTTATCAAACAGCGCTTATATAATTGTCCTACATGATGCCTAACACAAAATACATAATATACTATTCGTATATCATAAGAAAATAACACACAACGCGGTAGATTGGTCAAGGTGTCACAACTCGTCTTTACCGTAGCCGTAGTGTGTACGCACTTTTCAATTTTATAGCTTTTTTATGACAAATGTTTAGTATATGAGGTTTTATAGGGGCTCAGCCCTTTGCTGACAAATTTGAATTTTAAATTAGTGAGAGTCTGTTAAAATAAAATATAAATCACAATAAACATTACCATCTGATTTGTGTATTGCATATAAAAGCGTCATGGTTTTTGTCACGTAAGAAAAATTAAAATGAAGTAGAAAATTATTTACGAGCGAAATCAACAGCATGTGTTAATAGGAATGTTGATGTTTTTATGTTTATCGATATATTTTGATGAAGTAATGAACAACTCTAACGTTTGGCAGTATTAAACGCAACGAGCGTCAAAAGTAATATGGACTTATTATACATATGACCAAAAACTTACGGAATACTCAAATGCTTATTAATTTATAGGCTCCCAAGTGACATGATGTCCTAGTCAATCTTCCAAGCAGAGACAGATACAGCATGCGATAAGGGAGCCCTTAACTTTAAAAAGCGTTTGAGGATTCGGCCATTAATTATTCTGAATCCTGAAATATCAAAATTTTGTTTGCCTTTATTTCACACATAATTACAAATTTTGGACCAACATTCATTAAAATAGGATCAACGTCCTATCATTAATAAGGGGATTCAGGAAGCACATAGACCCTACATTATTAATGTACCACGTTTATTTGTCTTAATTGTTTGTTGTTTGCATGAGATTCTATGAAGCGAATTTACGACACATTTGATGGCTTTTAATTTATATTACAAGCTCCGGTCTCGGGCTTTGCTTGCCAACAAAATTGATCTATTTTATTATTAATCTGCATTCAGATTCCAGACTTTCTCTAGTTTCTGCGAAAGAAAGAGAAGAAGTTAAGAAACTGTCGTAGTCACGGCAGTTATTAGTAATACCTTACTAGAATTACTCCTCAGGAACAAGCAGATGCTTGTTAGCAGATGCTTGTGATGTATTATGATCACAAATAGATTACTTGTGATCATAATCCTGCTTCGGTCCGCGCAGTGTCACAGTCACACACGCGTCTATCGCGCGTGAGCGAGTGAGACAGCGCAGGGATTGAAACAGGTTTATGATCACAAATAGTTACGAGAATCGAACTTCAGACGCTAGTCAAAGCCCATATTAGTAGTAATATTATTATGTATTAGATAAGAAATGTCTACAAATTACAAAAAAGCTTTCAGAAAAATCTGCAAAGAATTCTCTAATGAAATCATCTTAAATAGAATCAGAATTTCAAATACATTAATTGATTCATTTGAATAAGTCTTAAGCTTTACACTTTACATGCTTAAATGTGAACATAAATACTGAAATGACACCGACTTTTCAATGATTTATCGATAAAATTAATCACATCACTACGTTATGAATTGATATATTAAATTATTTTTATATATATTCAATAAAAAAATAAATCAGAAGTATTGAATGGCACAATTTGAATACGAATAGGGATGTCAGTAATATATCGATTATCGCGCCGTAACTGTACAAATGCTCGATGGATTCGATAAATTCAGCAATATGTTTGCATTGAACCGTCAATAATCTGTAAAGTGCAGTCAAATACAGCGATCGTGTTGAAGTCGAGATTAAATTATATTGAAAATTATAAATCTCTTTGAAGTTTGAATGTACATTGATTGACGTTAATAAACGGAGAAAGAAAATTGGGATTATTCCTATAAGTGGCAGAAATGAGTTCAAAGAAGACTTTCTACATAATATTGAACTTGATTAATACTAATATCGAAGTGCAATAAGTTTTATGCCTATCTATAAAATGATACTGTTTCTATGATTTCCATTGAGTATATTTGAATAATCAAACAAATATACGTATGCAAGTTAGTAAATTAGTATAACTGTAAAGAAAAAACCTAGATGTCATCTAAAGTGATAAACATACAAGTACATAAAGGAAATTTAATATGGTATATATTTTACCGAAGCGTGGACGGGAAATACCACAGAAATAGAAAATATCGTCAGGCATCAATCACTCTACTTAACAAGCATACGAACTCTATATTTGAACAAAACATATTTATGGCAACAATAACAGCCACAAACAAATAGCAATTACTAAAAAATACGACAAATAAGTAAAATCTACTGTGTGCCTAAAGCTATCTATCTAATAATTAATTAAATAATAATAATAATACTTATGAACGCTTCACACCATGTCAGACTGGCCCTGTGCTATGTATCCGAAGAATTCAAGTCACAGGTACTGGACAACGGGAAGAATATTTAGTACTTTAATATATTTAATACTATACATATTATATTTAGGTTTTTTATTATATTATACAAATATTTAATACAATATCTATGACCCAGGAACACAGAAACATTTTTAGTTCTCGCGATCTCCGCCTTAAGCGCAAAGACGCTAACCACTGAGCCACACGTTAATAATACTAAATAACTATATTACTTTAAATATGTATATCTTAATTTAACGATTCATGCTATTTTATACAGCATGAGTATTCTATTGCGAAATAATTGCAATAATTGATTAGATTTAATCGATAAAGTGAAAACATAACCGTGGGCGATGTGATCTTCCGTTAGTTATCGTTTATCGATAGATTGTGTTCGTATCACTAATTCTGTAGTGATGCGATCACGATCGGCGACTACATGTCTGTCGTGTCGAAATTTCTATTTCATTAAATAATAGTTATTGAAATAGTTTTGTGCTAAGCATTTGTTTCTTGTTTAGTTATTTAGCCATACAGAAAAGTTAACATTTAAAATATACAAATTCTAGTGCTTAATACTCTATTCCCGCAATTTCTATTGCTTAAATTAAATTTTAATATAATTAAACGACGAAATGTTCTAACTGAGTTTTTCCTTGAATTTGTGAAAAGTGTTTTATCATTTTACAAAAAAAAATTGTTACTTTTTCAATTCCGCATTCAAAAAATATCTCGAAGTTAAATTAATTACATCTGTCAATCCGGAAGACCTTTTCTTTTAACAATATATTTACTTTTTATATAAATGTAAAAGGATATGGTAGGTTACGTATTTTGTTAAAGAAAAATATACTTTTTTTGCAGTTCATATTTTTAAACTCTCTATAAAACTGATTTTATTTTAGGTAAAGTTGGTAATAGGTTACGGTTAAAGAGGTTATCTTTTTTTTATTTGCAAAAATCCCATTCGTTTCTTTTGTACAAAAGCGTTTTCAAGCCAGCTAAATGACTAAGAATTCCAAATATTTTATTTTATCAAATGGTACATACACAGCTACTTCATAATAGCTGAGAAGATAATTTAATTCCAGGTGGGCAGGACTCTCGCAAGTTGATATGTCAGACAGGAGGACAAGACTTAATAGAATGTTCCTTCGGGATGAAATTACAATTGCTTATTCGTATTTGCGAATCAACTGAAAATAAAACAGTTCTATTATCGAGACGTATATTCTCTAGAATTCATTTCGTTACTCTGTGTTTTAATTTTTGTTACTTGTCTAAGCGTATTGTCTAATTTTACATGAGTTTCTTTTGTGAAATAAAAGAACTTTTACGGATTTTATCGCTATGTTTTCTTTTAATTTTTCCGGCGTTTTGCCCGAAGCGGCGGCTTCGAGGATTAAAAAAGGTTGTCCCTTTGAATGCAAATATCATGTATCCGCATAATACCCATTGTCGATTGAGTTGTCACAACACTAACGATTTACAGTATCTACAAAAATGTCACCTGACCGAAATACTTACCTACGATTGTGTCGAAGTTGTTTTTAACCATTCAATACATATAAAATATCGATATAAATAAATGTAATAAAAATAAAATAATAGGTACCTAAGATATAGGTAGGAACTAAAAATGTCGATATCGATACTTTTTGTCGATAAATAAAATTCACATTCCGCAATATTATTCCGCGACATACCCTTAGTGTTGAGAAACAAAGGTGTGAGAATCTCTCCACAATAGTTGACAAACAAAAGAAAGTTCACGCGAATGCCACAAATCATAGATAGCGATCAACTTTTACCTAACGATAGATAACGCTGCCGGAAGATCGCAGATAGGCGATAGCGTATTGTTGGCACTCGTATTGTTGCTGCCGCTGCGATTATAATAAAGACGTTTATTAAATTAATAGTATATGCTTCTGACTTTCTTCGAGCTTTGTGTATTGTCATTTACTAATTGACATGTACGCATAATGTTAACAATAATGAATAGATGTAACCCAAGTCACATGATATTTGTATTGTGCTCGAATTTTGAATAGAATTAATGTTATAACGAGAAGATGGACTTTGATTTTATAATATACAATGCTGTCTAATAAAACAGGATTCTATTTTTGTGTTTCCACATTTGGTGAATTGTAAATAAAAATGTAACTAAACAATTTCTATACTCTGTTAGCATTTATTCATGACCTAATTAATCGATATCGATGAAATAATAAAACATCCCTACTAAGTAGGTGTGCATGAAAATCGCTTTGTAGTATGACCCACTTACGTCACACGACACGACAGTCATTCCGTTTATATTGCATTTTGCAATGCAAGCGAGCGCATCTTTGATGAAACGGTAGCTTATTACGCAAAAAGTTCAACTCCGTTCACCTCGCTATTTCTAGTAGAAAAAAAAAACACGTTTTAATTTTGTAGAACAATTCGATACACATAATATTAAACTTAATAAGTAACGACACGATTTTTCTATGTCGTAAGTTGTAAAGAGTTTAACCTTGTACCACTTTATGTAATATGTATAGCTGACTTAGAACATTTCGTACCTGAAGGAATTACTGTGCAAACACGTGTATAAATTTTACATAAAGAAAAAACCTTTAATTACGATATTCTGTATTTAATGTTCCTTTTTTTTTCGTGTCTAATACTGGGTTTTGTCCTATTACTTCTACCAATTAGAATAAATATATGTTATTTTGTTATTTTTTAAGTTTTAGGTAGGTCCAAATCTGTCACGTCTCATTCATAATTATAATAACTTTCGATGAAAGGTCAAAGGAGAAAGGTATATAGTCGTTCAGGATAGGCCTCTCGTTAAGCCCTGGTTTATAGGCTTAAGCTAGAACAGGAAGGAGCTAGTAACTATGTTTAGAATTCGTACTGGACACATTCCATTGAACAATTTTGGATTATCAATGCAAAAGGTAGCGTCCCCGAATTGTGATATATGTGGTGTTACCGAGGGTATCCATCATATGTTTATGGACTGTGTTCGGTATGCAGCCCTTGTGATGTAGGTTTAATGTTAAGTTTTATAAGATTGCCGCATACTGATTTTCAGACGACAGTTAAATTTTTTAATAATTGTTTAAAATTAAGAGTTCATTAGAATATTTAAATAGTTAATAAAGTGAATGTACAATGAGCCTGATATAGCCCACAGGTTTTAAGCCTCTTTAAAATAAATGAAAATAAAAAACATTGTTGAACAATGTTCTATTAATATTACGAAGCAAGCAGACTCGAAATTATTTTTACCGATGTCAAAATTTTGACAATATCCATTTATATTATATTATACTGAATATAAAACCTTTACCTTACCAAATTTTATAAGTCATTAGGATTTAATTAACATTACACATCAAAAAACATAAAATAAAAATGGCTTCAATATTTACAATGGCACCTCATATTCGATATTACACATAAATATAAAATTCAATACCACATTAACCATTAGTAAGACAGCTGTCAATGAGGATATTGACGTTAATAATAAGGTTCCGCCTGCAATCGGTTTCCTCGGTCCGCGATAAAATCAGATTTATCGATTCCCACTGTCCCAACACTAGTGCTGTCAAGGGCTTTGTTTATTTGCAACTAGCTGTTGTCCACGGCTCAGCCCGCGTAAATAAAGCATCTCACGGGAACACAGTACTTTTTGTAATGTAAGAAACATGCATCCATCCATCTATCCTCACAAACTTTCACATTTGTAATATTAGTAGGATAAAGGGTCAGCTCACACCAAGAGGCGACGTGCCGCTGCATTTTAAGATGGGGATTCAAAATTGAACTTAATTCACCACACAAGAAGATACACGTTCCATTGCAAGAGCGGCGCCGCGCTGCGCCGGGCGGTGCAACTCGAAATTCAAATTCTTGCAATGAAACTACGCGACATGTATCTTCATGCGTGTACCAAAATACGCGCCGCGTCCCGTACCGGTGTCGACCATATTGTGTCAACTAACGCTCAGGCACACTTTCTTTAGTCTTAAGTTCTTTTTGCTTAACTGTGAACTAGGTACTAAAATAAGGTTATCTTTATGGCCCGTTTCAATATCCTATCTACCAACAACTATTTGTTAGAAACGTCAAATGTGTATCGCAAAAAACCGGCAAAGGATTGAATGACGTCAAAACGTCAACATCAAACGTTTCAGTATTTTACTAGATAGTTAAAAATTCCTTGACTAGATATTACCATGTAAACCAAATAAAAGTAGATAACATGTTTTCATTGTTTAAACAGATGAAGTTACTTCAATAGAAAAATTAATTCTGTGGCCTTTTTTTTGTACATAAAACCTACATTCCGCTTTAAACGTAATGTACTCTTGTTGCTATATTTGTCTGTCAAGTGACTTTTTCAACGTATCAGATTAAGACAGCAACATTGAATATCTAATCAGTTGTGTAAATATTTTTACTAGTAGGGGGTTAATAATTAAGAGAAGTTCCATTTAAAAAAATCATTAAAATGAATTTTAACTTACAAAGACAAAAGCTGTAGTTAGTAACAAGCCAGTTTTTAATTAAAACCGTCTTATCCAGGCCAATCTGCGAGCCTAAGGCTGGGAGTGGGACTATTCAGAGCAGCAAAATCAGAACTCGGCATTGATACATTAAAGCCTAAAATCGATCACACGAGAATCAACTCAAATCTCAATATCAAACCTGACAAGTGACAACTTAACTAACACTCTCGTGTTTGATTTTTCAACTATATTGTATTAGTTCAGAGTTCTATTTTCAGTGCTCTGATTTTACCCCGGTCTTACGGATTCCGGATCATAATATAGTCCCAGCCGTCTACTGTCGTTCGTCATAAAATAAGGTTTTATATTTTAGTGTATAACATAGATTTTAATAATCTATTCATTTTGGAATTGCAATTTTAGCTTCGATGTTTATGGATTAGGTAATTAACAACATCAAATATGAGATTAAACTGATAGTAAATGTTGAAATATTATAATCCAGAGCCACTATTGAACAAGTTGCCGCTCGACCAGGCATAAGATGAAAAACGCTTACCAGCGCCGTTGTATCAAACAATATTTATTACTAATCGTAATAGACTTACACGAAATTCAATAGACTTACACGAATGAAAGCTCGCAGCTATGTGTGCTATGTGGCTAGACAATGCAGGAGGTGCGCGCGGCGAGCGGGACGCAGTTTTTTTTTCAAGTCAAGACTTTCGCTCAGGGGGCTGGGCGCTGGTCGTTTCGTGCTATGATTTAAATAACAATACAATTTCATAATATTTATGACAGATTTGTCGGACGTGACATAAAGTTTTCAACATGGCTGTCATTCGTGCTCGGTGCTCAAGGTGTCATTTGCAGAGAGTGTTGCCCCTGTGGTTGTATCGAGCGCACGCACACATGTAAATATACGTAGTTCAACCACGTTTGCTGTCGTTGCGTTCACTTCCTTTGTGTTTAAATATTTTGAGACGTCCTATTACAACGGAAAATGATCAGAAACTGGTCGAGCACGAACTTTGTCGATATTGTACATGAGCTACACCAAGTGGTTTGCAGGTGGGTTGCTGTTAAAAGATACCGTTGTAGGCCATGCGGACAAATTACGTAGCTTTTGGGCCTATTTCACGAAATAAAGAACATAGTCAAAGATTCCGACCACGTAAAATCCCTTCTGGAGAAATGCTCTTCAAAATGGATGTAATATAAAAAGTTTATAATAAAGAGAATTCGTGAAAAAGTCACGCAGGTTTGTTAAAAGTTTTATTAACCTTTTGAGAATGTATTTCTTTCGATACTTTTAGATATTACCGGGTATTTTCTGTCTGCTGCTGAAAAAATATCGGTTGTCTGTAAAGTCGGTTTACTGACGATAGTTGAACGTGACAAAGTAGTCATGTTGGGCTCTGGCCACCCAAAGCTTAGAATTATAACTTAGGTAAGCACTTTAAGGATCCCAGAGGTATCCATTACCAGGGATCGTTAGAATAGTTGGTAGGTCTTCGGGGCATTCGTTCAGAGCATACAACTCTGCTCGGACGTGTCATAGTTAAGTCTTAATTGTAATTAACTTTAAGTTTAACTTTAATACATTTATTATTATTTATTTTTTTAAGTATTTAGGCTTTTTACGCTCCCCAAAGTTTGACTGGCGCAGCCGGAGCGGATTTTCCGTAAAAAATACGACCTTCAAAATTAGGACGGCATAGGGAAATCCGGAACCATCAAATAAATTTTGTCAAAGTGAGCAGCGGGAACCGAAAGCGATGATTGCAGCGGCGGGTTGGTGAGTACAACTTTTCACCTTCCTTTCCTTTCGTTATTTTCGGAATCGAACCTTGTCCGTATAACGTTATCTGGTTTATAATTTTAGATTTTAAGTGATATAAAAACGTAATTAAATAAATAAAATCAAATGAATTAATGTGAAGTAATAAATATAATATTATGTAATCGTGTTAAATTTTGAGACATAATTTCCAATTGAAGTAATAAATTAACATTAAATTAAAACTACTCCTTGTTAAATTGAATGTTATGTAAAGATTAGTTATAGTTACTTAATTGAATAATTATATCTTTAATTAAATTGAGCCACTACATATCGTCACGTTTTATAAAATAATTTTTGTGCTATGTTAAGAAATTTTATATTTTAATATTGTGTGAATTTTGTGTGTGTTAAAAATAGTTTTCGTATTTTCTTTTTACATTTTAATATTTTAAATTTATTTTTATAACAATGGAGCAAATTACTTCAATTTCTGGTGAGTTTCTAAAATTAATTCCTCTTTTCAATGGTGATAAACGTCACCTTAATCTTTATTTAAGAAAATACGAATACGTTATAGATAAGTTTAAGGGCGGCGAGGCTCAGAATCTATACTTAATGCAATGTATTATGAGTCGCCTGATAGATAGGGCAGCTGCACTGATTAGCGAGCGCGAGGATATAGTTGCATGGTCTCAGTTTAAAGAAATCTTAATACAACATTTTGGTGATCCTAGGAACGAAGAGTGCATTGCTATAGAGTTAGAAAATTTGAAAATTAAACAAGGGGAAAGTTTTCTTGATTTTTGCAATAGAATTCAAGCCGTTCGTTCAATATTAATATCCAAGGTAAATCAAATTACGAATGCTGAAATTAAGCAGAGTAAAATCATTATATACAACCATACCGCATTAAATGTATTTCTTTATAATTTACCCGAGTACATGGTGAGAATAGTTCGTTTAAAGTGTCCGGATACATTAGAAAAGGCATTATGCATAGTTTTAGAGGAAGTTAATTTTAACGAGCAGTACAGTGCGAAAAATAAATTATACGCTAGTACAAAACCGCAGATACAAAATTCTAATTTTAAAAATTATAATGCAGTTAATTTTCCTTTTAATCAAAATAAGTCGCAACAGCAGATTCCTAAATTTAATTTTGGTATACCCCAGAATAATCTTAATAAGCCACAATTTAATAGCTTTAGGGCTCAGTCTGGCCCATCCCAATTTGGATATAGGCCTAGTTTTAATACGAACAACCAATTTGGATATAAGCCGAATTTAAGCAACTTTAATAAGGGCGGTTCGTTCCCTACGCCCAAAATGACACCATAGCAGTTTGTTCAAAGACCACCACAACCGTTTGGCTTTAGACCACAGCAGCCATTTGGTTTTAGACCACAACAGCCATTTGGCTATAGGCCTCAAATGAATTATGGTTTTAAATCTACAACAAAGCCTCAGGATACAGATGTGTCAATGAGGACAGCACCTTTTAATAAGCCTCATCAATTAAATGAAATTCATTTTAGCGAAGGCCAGAATATTGATCCTTATTTTAATAATGAGATAAATAATTATGATCCTAACATATGCAATGAAAATTATGACTTAAATTGCGATCAGAATTTTAAAGATTATGTTAGTGAAGAAATTACAGAACCGAACCATGAAAATTTTAATGAAACCCAAAACAATAGTGATGGTGTAGAAAATTTTCACATAGTAGCCTCAAGTTGCCTACAGAAAAAATAGAAATAAATTGTGACCCTAATTTAAAATTACCGTATATTTTTATCCCGGAAATTAAAGCGAAATTTATGATCGACACAGGAAGCACAAAATCTTTCATTAAACCGGAATTAGCATATCACTATTTTGAACCGTATATACTTAATGAACCATTTGAAGTAGTTAGCACACATGCATTCAGTAAGCATAATGAAGTTATACAAATACCACCGTTACCCACACTTAAATCTAGTATATTTCAAAAATTTTACATTTACAATGTTGATTCTAGATATGATGGGTTAATAGGCAATGACCTGTTAAAACAATTAGAGGCAGTCATAGATCTAAGAAATAAAATACTTAAAATTAAAAACGCGAAAATTCCCATTATATATAATGACTCACAATATAAAATACAGATACCACCACGTTCAGAACTAAGGGTATCTTTACCTACCACTCAATATTCAGGAGATGCTATTTATCAATTTTACAGAATTTTGTGAATGTGTACGCATGCCAAGTGCAATAGTTAAATGCATAAATGGTTACGCTAAAACAGTTATTCAAAATTTATGCGATGAAGAAATGACGTTAACAGTAAAATCTCCTTTTGTAGTAACTAAATACGAAGGCACAAACTGTGAGGTTAATAAAATAAATACTACAAGTGAATTAAATAGTAACATAGAAATAGATGAACTATTAGAACAAAATTTAAATAAATTAAGATTAGAACATATGAATAAAGAGGAAAAAGAGAAAATTTATGAGTTGTGTAAGGAATACAAAGATATATTTTATTGCGATAGTTTACCACTTACCTTTACCAATGATATTAAGCATTTTATAAGAACCAAAAACGAAGACCCTATATATGTTAAGCCTTATAGGCATGGTTTTGCACAATCTGAAGAAATAGAAAGGCAGGTAGAAAAACTTTTACATGACAATGTTATTCAGGAATCCTTTTCTCCATGGAGCGCACCTGTCCATTTGGTCCCAAAAAAGATGGACGCATCAGGTGAGCCTAAATATAGAATGGTTATCGACTATAGAAGCCTCAATGAGATCACCATCGACGACAAATACCCTTTGCCACATATAACGGATTTATTTGACAAATTAGGCAAAAGCACTTATTTTTCAACTCTTTTATTTAGCAAGTGGCTATCATAAAATCGAGATTAATGAAAGTGACCGTCAAAAAACTGCATTTAGTACCCAATCAGGACATTACGAATTTAGTAGGATGCCGTTTGGCTTAAAAACTGCCCCGGCAACGTTTCAACGCACTATGAATAACGTCCTGAGAGGACTCCAGGCCATTCATTGTATGGTATATATCGATGACATAATAATTTATTCAAAAAGTTAGGCAGAGCATATAGATAGTTTAAAAAAGGTTTTTGATAGATTGCGGGCCACAAATTTTAAAGTTCAATTAGATAAATCCGAGTTTTTAAGGAAGGAAGTACTGTACTTAGGTCATACCATCACAAGGGATGGACTTAAGCCAAAAAATGATAAAATTGAAGCCGTATTAAATTATCCTATTCCTAAAACAGTTACCGAAATCAAAAGTTTCCTTGGCTTGATCGGTTATTATAGGAGGTTCATCAAAGACTTTTCAAATGTTACTGAACCATTAACATCATGCTTAAAAAACGTAATAAAATTGAAATTAACGAAAATTATATACAAGCGTTCCAAAAATGTAAAGAACTTTTAGTAAATGCACCCATTTTACAATATCCGGATTACGAAAAGCCTTTCATTAACAACTGATGCATCTGGCGTTGCTTTAGGAGCAGTTTTGTCACAAGGCCCTCTCGGTAGCGATCATCCATTTGCATATGCTAGTAGAACCCTCAGTGATACAGAAAAGGGATACAGTACAATAGAGCGCGAATTGTTAGCCATTGTGTGGGCTGTCAAACAGGAAATTTACAATATACACCGACCATCGTCCATTGGCATGGTTATACTCTATAAAAGAACCCAATAGTAAACTGACTAGATGGCGGCTTAGACTACAAGAATATGATTTTGAGGTAATATACAAAAAGGGAAAACAAAATACTAATGATCATGCATTGATGCATTATCACGAATTCAATTAAACGCTTTAGGCTCTGATTCAGATGATAGCGACGTTTCAATGAAAGTTAATGTAAATTATAAAGATAAAAAGAATTCGAAATTGCAGAAATATCTTGATGAAGTTACAGGTGATATAACAAAAATAGCAAGGAAAAAGGATAGTGGATAGATAACGATGAAATTATATCAATTGATTCCGATAGCGATAGCAAAACCCTAACTATCTCTGATACATCTAAAACTATTTCAGTTAGCCCTAGGAAATTAGATCAATTAGAACAGTACCCCACACCATCCATATCCAGTCATACAGATACTATACATTCTGATATAGAGATGGATAGTGCTGGAATACCAATTTTAAAAGAAGCAATAGATACAAAATCAAACCAAATTTTAGTCTTCTCGTGGTTTAAAAATGAATTATGCGTTAAAAACTTATCTACCCCTAAACGCAAAATATTGGAAGTATTTTTACCCCTTAAAAATACCGAATTAGTTAAATATTTTCTAAAAGAATATATCCGTCCGAAAATTAAATACTTTATCTACTTTGAAAACATGGAACATAGGGCAGATTTTGCCAATACCATAATTAAATTATTTAAAAAGGATACAATTAATCTGATAGAGTGTACAGAAAGAGTAATTTTTATAGATGATGAAAATGAGCAAAAGGCTATAATAAAGAAATATCATGAAGGCAAGACGTGCCATCGTGGTATCAAAGAAACTAGTTAGGATAAAGCGCAACTATTTTTGGGATAATTTACAAGAAACCGTAACAGCTATAATAAATGCTTGTGAAATTTGTAAGTAGATGAAGTACGATAGGAAACCACTTAAACCCTTAATACAGTTAACTCAAACACAAGAGGCACCTTTTCAAGAATTTTTTATAGATTTATTCAGTATTGGGCAAGGTATAAACTAGGGTAAGCAATTGAAATTAGTAATCGCTCCACACCGGAGGTAGTGCGTGCTTTAATTAAATATTTTTCGTTTTATGGCATACCGAAAAAAATTTCAAGTGACCCAGGTACCGAATTTAACAATACATTAATGCGAGAATTAACCGACATGTACAAAATAGAGCTTCATATCTCTACACCAAATAATCCAAACTCTACAGGAGTGATAGAAAGGTTTCATTCCACTTTAATAGAAATATATAGATTGGCTTAGTATGAGCAAAAATTTACAGATGCTGCTTCTGTTATGACATACGCTATAATGGCTTACAATAATACAATCCATAGTGTTACTAAGCACACACCATTCGAAGTATTTTTTGGGCACACTGATTCCAATAGCACATTTGACGTAGATTTTAATAAATACTATATGCAACAACTACTCAAAGATCATGCAAAAAGAACAAAATATTTGTATCAATATATTTCATGTAAATTATTAGACTCTAAGGAAAAAGAAAGATCAAAAAAAGGCGGTGAAAAGGAAATGGAATTTGAGACAGGAGATTCTATTTATGCCAAGGCAGCAATAATAGTAAGAGTAAGGATAAGCCGTTATATCAAAAAGCAAAAGTTAGTGGTACAATAGAAAGAAACGTACTTCCAATTCAAATAGGAAATAGAAACACAAAGGTTCCTATTAAAAATATAAAACGGCCTCCACAGGTGGTGCGTCGTATTCCTGGCGATGATGCAGGAAAACCAGGCTCTTCAAGTTAAGAAAATAGAAGAAAATTTGGGGCTTCTACCACTTAAAATAGGGAATGCATACATGCAAACAGATAAGTGGGTTATTATTAAGATATTAGATTTAGAAAGAATAGCAGATAATTTAGTATATTATATAAATAGTTATAACGAATTCATATGTTAATAAATACAAGTAAGCCGTATCCTAATGAATTTAGTAATATAAAAGATCAAGTAGAGTATATTCGTGATTCGACAATAAATAAGATTAAGCAAATTTTCCCGTTACAAAAATTCAAACGCGGACTTTTTAATCCCCTTGGATCCGTCATTAAATCGATTACTGGCAATTTAGACCATGAAGATGCACTTCGTTATGACAGTCTTATTGAAAATTTATATAAAAAACAAAGTTCTATACAAAATAAGATCACCTTCATTACCAAAATTATTGATCACCATATTAATAGCACTGAGGTACTGTATAATAATTCTTTAATTTTTAATGAGCGTCTTAAGAGGATAGAAAGAATGTTAAAAGAAATTAATACTAAAGAAAATAATTCAATTTATTCTACTTATGTTTTAGGTATGTATACTACTTTTATAAACAGTTTTCGCATTTTATATGTTACTATTAATGAAATAGAAACCGCTCTTGCATTAAGTAAGGTGGTATTACATCAATGTATAATTAATTCCACAGAATTATTTCAAATATTGTCACAAGTCGAAAAAGTTCATAATTTAGTTTATTCTGTATCCATGAATAATTTAGTTAAAATAGAAAGAACTATTACAGCTTTTATTAAAGGAAACCAGATCACGTTCATATTGGAGGTTCCGATCATTAGTAATGATACACACGATTTTTATAAAATGTTTTCTCTTCCGATGTATGATGAGCAAAAAAAAAACATATATCATTATCCTGAATACCCTTTCCTTATGGTGAAAAGTTCAAAGTACATATCACTAATATCGCCTTGCCAGCAAATCTCGGAGAATGATCAGTACCTGTGCACCGAAAAGGATATAGTTCCCTATGTCTCTACAACGTGTGTGGAGCAGATGATGGAGTATAGTAAAGATACGACTCTTTGTATACCAAGGGCCGTACAAATAGAAGACTTAAAGCTACAAAAACTTCCCTCGTCCCGATATATTATGTATTCCAGAAATAAGATTGTAATTTCCGAAAAGTGTGGAAACGAAATAAACAAGACGCCTGTAATTGGTACTTATATTACAAAAATAGAAACAGGATGCGAAATTATTATTGGGGAAATTCATCTGCGCAGCGAGCAACACGCCTTAAGAGAAATAAATTATCAGATAATGCCACAACTATATTTCCCTAAACCAAAGAATGAAATTTCTGAGAACCTGCCCTTGGATATAAAAGGAGTTAACCTGGAGGATCTGAAACACCTGTCAACGATAATCAAATCGCAAAAGTTCTGTGATAGTGATGAAGTGCAAATAATAAAAGTCAATAGTGTCAGTGTTGCAACCCTTATATTGTATGTTATAATTTTGTGTTTCTGTGTATCCCTAGTGTTATATAAATTTAGAAATAAGTTAATTTTACTTAAAAATCGAAACCCTCAGAAGTCAGAACTCAGGAAATTCGTCTGATGGTTTCGAACTTAAGGGGGGAAGAGTCATGTTGGGCTCTGGCCACCCAAAGCTTAGAATTATAACTTAGGTAAGCACTTTAAGGATCCCAGAGGTATCCGTTACCAGGGATCGTTAGAATAGTTGGTAGGTCTTTGGGGCATTCGTTCAGAGCATACAACTCTGCTCAGACATGTCATAGTTAAGTCTTAATTGTAATTAACTTTAAGTTTAACTTTAATAAATTTTTATAATTTTTTTAAAAAGTATTTACCGCTCCCCAAAGTTTGACTACGTCAACAACAACAATAATAATAATAATGAGGTAAAGGCAATGCGAGGTGACGCTGACAAGTATCAACTTGGTAATGGTACTTGGTAACGGGTAACAGGTAACGCATGAGTCATGTTTTTTCGTGCGTGCAGCCGGCTCTATCGATTTATAAGACGTTATCACGTCAAAAAGTTCGAGCATAATACTTTTAAGGCGTACCTAATGTTGGTATATCTTTGATTTTGCTGTGAAAGGCACTGAAATATGACCAGTTTTTATCCGACTACATACGACGAAGCGAAAAGGGACGGTAATGATTTTGGCAGTCTATGTATTACTGATCCGATTTTAATGGATGAGGTGTCAATAGATTCGTAATAATAGCCCGGGTAACATAGGCTATATCATAATTTATGTAGTTGGGTTTAAATATTTTTTATCATAATTGTAGTTATTAAAAAGATAAAAAGAATCTCAATCAATTCAATAGCGCACTGCATACTTAAAGTTCGGACCGCGGACCGGACTGCGTTCCGAACCCCGGAGGGGACTGTCGTACTAGTTACGACTGAAAATGTGTCACTGTTGTCAATGGTTTGGACTGTCGGCGTTGTTGCATAACTACAACAGTAGTTTTAAGAAATATATAAGTCAATGTCATATTGACAGATGTGACAGGTAAAGCCTATTTAGTTTAGTTTATTTCGGTTTACTAAAAGACTATACTCAGTGAAGACTGTAGACGTATTTGTGTTAGATATATTTCATATGTAATACGTATCCGTGTTAAGCACCAATAAAGGAATTATGATGATAATAATACAGCAACAATAAGAATTGTTGCTGTATTATTATCATCACCACTCAAGCGTAAGAAGGGCATGTAAAACTAAGAGGTCATAAGCCCGCTACAGGCGTCTTACATAATACGTGAAAATACGTAGTAACTCATAGCACGCGGGTTAAGCTGTGGAAAATTCCCTGTCATCGACATGCCAGTTTAGACTGATCGGATCAAACGTGTAAATGCATTTACACGTTCGATTGGGAGCGCGGGTTGGAACAGCGCGTGATTTAAGGATGATGACTACATCTAAAATAATTGGTTTCATTAATATACTCAGAAATATTGAGGAATTAAAAGAAATCGGTTGTCTGTAAAGTCGGTTTACTGACGATAGTTGAACGTGACAACGTCATGTTTATAGTGCGTGCGGAACTAATTGACCTTGCCTTAGGTAGGCGTGTTGCCGCCGCGAAGTCCGGCGCCGAACTGAGTAATAACATCAAGCGCCCCCGCTTTTCCGTCCCACCGCTCACATACCTAAGACGCGGCCAGCTGAGGTAACGGCAAATGCGTCATATTACGGTGGTAACGGTATGAGTCATGTTTTTTCGTGCATGCAGCCGGCTCCATCGAATTATAAGACGTTATCACGTCAAAATAATATTTTATGTGTAGTTTAGTCATAAGATATATCTAAAAAGTACATAAAAGTACACAACATCATTAATTTACTTACATCATATACAAAAACATTCAGTATGAATTTAAACGCACAAATATCTGAGATATTTACAAATATGTTCCTGCGGCCATATACTTCATAGTTCATACATTTTAACCTAGGCGTGACGTCACAGCTAGGTACGACTTTAGTATGGAGCGTTTTCACGAGACTTGCGAAATTTCGTATACAAATCGCTTTTCCCTTTGAAAATATTGACTCTTGATATACTGTTTCTTCTGAGAAGTTACTCATATTTAAGAGTACATATTCATTTACGCAATAAAAAAACTTTAGTCATCTAACCTTTTTCCCGCGGTCAGAACTATACCTACGTGTAACGAGCGCTAGTACCATAGTTGCATCGCTTAAATTTTAACATTGAATGCCGCCCGGAGCCGCCGTAAATATAACGCACCTCTAATTACCTCTCGCGCCTGCCAGATACTATCACAAAGGGTGGGGCACACGGTTGGAACTGTTTTCACGTCGTAAAATTGCCTCCTTATAAGCCTAAGGTGGGCAAGTAAAAAAAACTAATGAGAACAAGAAATGGACGTGTATTAAATATGTATAAAATACAATAAAAAAATCTTAAGTATATGTAATTCTACTTACTATTATAAATGTGAAAGTTTGTGAGGATGGATGGATGGATAGGTGAATGTATAGATGGATGAATGTTAGTTACTGTTTCACGCAACAAATACTGAACTGATTTCGATGAAATTTGGTACTGTAGTTGTTTAGGATCTGGATTAAAACATAGGCTACTTTTCATCCCAATAAAGTACAGTATTCCCATGTGATACTATAATTTTACACGGGCGGAGCGGAGGAGGATATTAAATATACTTCCCGTTGTCTGGTCCCCGTAATACAAGTTCTTGGGATACTTACCATGTGGCCAGATTGACGTGGTGTGAAGCGTCCATAGATATTATTATTATTATCTTAGGTTCAATTTTAATTTAATCACTCCACTGGACAGCTCAAGATTTTTAATGCTAAGGACTTGACTACATTTTAACGCGATTTGAGGAGATGACCTCAGTAATTTTCTGTATAAGTGACGATTGAAATATCCAGTAAAATTAAAGCTATTTTCAATGTCCATACTTTTAGCCGCGCGTTAAACTTTTTTCTTTTACACGCATCAAAATATGCTTCATTTTCTTCCTGCCTTCTCACGCATAGCCGGCCATTCTACCAACCGAAAAGGTATTAGTACCTTTTCGGTTGGCAAAGGCCAAAGTTCAAGCTAACCCCTCGTTCCCGTGGTGGCGAGAGAAAAACAGCACTGTAAATTAAACTATGCGATAATACAGTTGAGCTGCAAATCGAACACACGAGAGTCAAGACAGATTTTCAGATTTTCTATTTCGATCGAAAACTCTCGTGGGCACGTAGGCTAAGGGTAAGGTTGGTGTGCTAGTGTGCACTAACCTCTATTTGCTGTGATCAATGGCGACCGTGAGGGTTAATTTATAAGCTTCTGCCAGTAATTATTGCATTTTGTAGTGTAAGAAATTGCAAACGCTTTACGGGTTATGACTTTTTCTTTTAACCCCCAACGAAAACAGATGTGTTCTAAGTTTACGTGTCTGTCTGTGTCTGTGTGTCCGTGGCATCGTAGTGCCAAAATGGATAAACCGATTTTAATCTTGTTTTTTTTTGTTTGAAAGATGACATGAATTATAATTTTATCATTGTGACTGTTCGCTAATTCGGGGGCTACTTTTTTTTTATTGCTCGTGACTTCGTTCGCGAAGTTTTGTTTCGCGAAAAGTTAGCGGGCTTCGCTTCCTACGCTACTATAACGAACTTCCAGTCTTTTGCCTTTTTGGACACTTATTTATTTTAGTAGATACTAGCTGTTGCCCGCGGCTTCGCCCGCGTAAATACCCCGAAAAATGAACAGTGTACTTTTTCGGGACAAAAAGTAGCCTATGTATTAATCCAGATCCTAAACTACTACCGTACCAAATTTCATCGAAATCCGTTCAGTAATTTTTGCGTGAAAGAGTAACAAACATGCCAAATTTGGCATGCTAGTAGATTAAGGTCTGGATTAACACATAGGATATTTATATTCCGAAAAAATACAGTGTTCCCGTGGGATACTGTAATAAGGGACATGATACGCGGGCGGAACGGCGAGCAAAAGCTAGCCCTAAAATATATGTGTTTTAACTGCAAAAGGATCACAAGTTAGCAACAACACTAGCTAGAGGAGTGTGGACATTATGTAGTTAGTGTACCGTTTATTTGAACAGCGGCCTCGGCGATCCTACATTACCACCTAGTGTTGTGCCCTCATACATAACTATCGATATCGATAAGCATATGCTTAATATCAATCAATAATTCGATGTGAATAATTGGTGTTAAAACAAAACAATATTCAAAATTTTAGTGTTGTACCTGATTGCATTTTAGAATTTAAGACTATCGATATGGATTAATTTAAAAAAATCCTATACAAAGGACATTATTCAAAATTTGTTTTAAGTTTCAAATCAACAGCTGTTGATATTTGTTTATTTATATGTGTAATACATAAAAACTAATATTTTCGATAAAATAAATATCCACCTAGTTTGTCGAAAATATAAGTACGATCGGTAATTCTCCAAATAGCTAGAAGTAAAAAAAAACAACACACTTAAATAATTTAAATGTGATACGCGTAATGAATATAAAGGTCTGTAATAAAAAATACTAAGAAGAATAGGGTAATGAAAGTAGACTCAAGACATTTAATTTCTTTCGTGCACCCTTCATGCAAAACTCTAAGTTTGAGTCCACATAATATCTAGGTACTTGTTTTACCTGGTAAAACTGGTTTTGGTACCTGTTAATTCTCGTAATTGTAATAAAGCGTAATATGCTTCTTATTATGAAATTACAATTATTGTAATTCTCCTATAATTTATTATTAGGTCATTACATATGAAATTGGCGTTTTGTAAAGCAGGAATATAAAGTCGTTTTTTTTTAAATAATATATATTTATTTAATCAAAGTATATACCATTGCTATCTTTGCACTTTTGCCATCTCATAGGTAGTTCATTGATTCCTTTACTAAAAAAAACCATTCGGACAGGAATCAAAAAATCTTTGAAGGCGCTTTGGACTGCCCCATCGGAGTTGAATTTTTTCCCTTGCAAGAAGTTATCCAAATTTCGAAAAAATGGTAATCTATTGGCGCAAGGTCCGGGGAGCACGGTGGATATCTTAGACATTCCAATTGAAGCTCGTCTAATTTGGTAGCCATCTGTTGTGCAGTGTGTGGTCTAGCGTAGTCCTGAAGCAGCAGTGGCCAAGAGCGAATGACCAACCTCGGTTGTTTAACAGCTAGCTTTTCCATTATGATTTGCAGTTGCTGGCAATAGACATCTGCCGTAATCGTCTTGCCAGATTTAAGAAAGCTGTAGTAAACGACACCGGTACAAGTCCACCAAACGCTCACAAGTAACTTTTTTTTAGTAAATTCTCTTTTGGGGCAGGCTTTGGCTGGTTTGCCAGGGTTCAGCCCTTGCGATGAGCGTTTTCGATTATCGTACAGGATCCACTTTTCATCACAGGTAATGATTCGATTTAAAATCCTTTCATTATTGTGCCAGTTGAGTAATGTAATGCAGCAGTCGACGGGCGTTACTCGTGCACTCAATTCATGAGGTACCCCACCTTTCAAGCTTTTTCACTTTCACAATTTGGTTCAAGTGGAATAAAACTAACACCGCAGCCTGCAGCAAACTCGGACGTCGTTTGCGATGGATCCGCTTCCACAATAGCCTTCAATTCTTCATTATTAACTTTGGTCTCCGGCCGTCCACGGGGCTCGTTCTGCAGGTCGAAATTTCCAGAACGAAAACGTTGGAACCAAAAACGTACTGTGTTTTCTTTTGCGACACCGCTGCCAAACACATAATTAATCCTACGAGTCGTTCCTGCAGCACTGGTGCCACGGTGGAACTCGTACTCGAAAATAATATGATATTTTTCCATTTTATAAACAGAGTGACGCAAAGAAAAAACCCAAAAGAGGAAAAAAACAAATGAATTACGGTTTTCGAAACACAAATGCATGAGTAAATAACGGTATACATTTGAAATTTTAATTCCTAACCAAATAAGATTTATTTGAGATCAAATTGGCCAGTACGACAAAACGCCAATTTCATATGTAAGGACCTAATATATATTTCTTACCTATAATAGTCTTATGTTAACATAAAATAGCACAGTAAATCTAATACTTTAAACGAGCTAATCTTGTATATATATGTACTCGGAATCTCGGAAGCGGCTGCAAGTATTCCCATGTAATTTAGTAATTCAGGAAATTTTTGGGGAGAAAAATCGATCTAGCTAGATCTTATCCCTTAACTCCCGAATCTTATATCCCCGAAACTTCACATTTTTAAGCTATATAAGTTTTCTCTGTTGTCGTGAAACAATATATCACTAATTTCGATTCTATTATATTAGTTAAATTGCCAGTTTAGTATGTGTATGTATAATTTTTGTGTGGTTCGGAAATGGTATTCAGAATGTGGTCGGTTCGAATTCCGGTAAGATAAATATTTTTGTATTTATTTTTATATATTTTTTAAATCTACTAGAACTCCGAGCAAAGCTCGGTTACCCAGGTTCTATAACCTATAGACTAAGATATCACGATAAACTTTAGTGAGCTAGTAGTTAGGTTAAAGTGGGATAAAGTATCGCATAAAGTATTAAAGTACAGCTTAAAGTTACACGCTCATAATTTAATATTAAATAAACTTCGGTGGTGAAGGTATTACGAATTGAGTTTGAGCACGTTTTACAGTTTGGCCTAAAATGTGAAAATTAACCTAACTTCTGGATAATTTGAACTCACACTTGCGGTTCTATTATAACCGTGAATAAATAATGAAAGTTTGAAATTGTGTCGCTTGTTCTGTGTTATGAAATACGAAATTCTATAATACAAATGTTTTCAATTTATTAATTAATAAAACTCTAAATAGTTGAACTTTCGGATTGTCTATATTTCTATGTATTTAACATTTTTCAGTTATTTGACAACTTACGTAAAATCAATTAAAAATACAGCAACGAAAATTATCTTATGATATAAAAATAAAATTCCTTATGATTATAGAACAGTTAAATACTTGTAAAAAAGTGACTTTAATCTTTGTAGTTCAAAGAATTCGATTATATTACTCAAAATTCTCATAAAAATAAATCGTTTGATAAGAATATGAATAAAACTTGAGAGGTGTCAAGGTAGTGAAAGTCCCGTGAAAATCAGTCTAGCCGTTTCAGAGATTAGCCGGAATAAACACACAGACTAACAGACGGACAGAAAAATGTTAACAATTTATATTTTATTGTAAGTACCGATCATACTTTTAAATGCATTAAGTGAAAATAAAAGCTGTTAATTTGAAATTACAAACAGACACTTCAATTTTGTTTATCTGTATAGATATAATATATTATATTAATTATCTGCCAAATTCACAGTATGCTCATGTGCAGACGCAAACTATTTTTGTTCGCACGATCAATAATTATAACCCTTTTTACATATAACTATATTATTTATATTGATTGATTTCAGAATCTATCGATTTTCCAACATCATAAACATTCATATTATGATTGCATCCCTATTTGAGTAGCAGAACATTCTAGAAAGAAACAATCACACAAATTTGAATTAAAACTGATTAAAACCTTGCATCTATGACTGTAAGGTGCAAATTTGCGTGCATAAAATGCAAATTTCAAGAGTAGCCATCTAGCGTCAAATAGTTGAACTAAGTAGTCAAAGATGGCCGAAAGCACGTCGAAGGAATGCCGATAACAGTCACAATGTGTAATTGCTAAATTCTACTATGTTATTATTGTCAAGGTGATAAGGTAGTTTTTTTATTATTCTTAATAGTCGTTATTACATTGTGATTTCGAGTGGCAAAAAGTGTCGTTAGAACTTTTGATATTAATGTTTTCCGTCTAGCCCCGTTTCGCTACGCGCGATAAGGAACTTCGTTCCAAAATTAACAAAATTATCATATTTAATTAATTAATTAGTCTATATTGTTAATTAAGAAACGTAATTAATTATTTCAAATTAAACCAACCGTTACCAATAAAAGTGTTAATGATATTCTAAATACCTTCATATATTTGAAGAACTTAAATATCGAGTAAATAAAATATCGATAATTTTTGTCGGCTAACGCACATCCTTACAAATCAGTTGCGATAGCACAGTAAACAGTTGCTACGCGTCATGCAGTCTAGAGGTTGGCCGTGGTTGCAATACGAGAAAAATCATCGACTACCACTCAACTATGTACCTTGCCGCCTTGTAATAAGGTCCTATTTAGCTACTAATGAAGTGATAAAATAAGATTTACGTTTTCGCAGAAAAGTCCGGCGACCTTGTCACAAAGGATTAAAGTATAAAATTGCATGAAATTCGACACTACCTCGATGTTTACATGACGAGTATGGAATGTTGTTTTGTAAATAAAAACTACTTCAAGTACCGCGTCTGTGTGAAGTTTTCTAGAATATTTCTTGTACATTTAACACCAAACGCAACAGATTTATTGAACATTATTTAACGACAGGTACTGAACTGTAGATACTAGATTGAAATATATTATGTCACATATAGACTTTCTGTGTGTCTTTCTCTGTGTCTTGTTAGAGTATTTTCCCATTATCCTATCCGATATCAGTATCGGGCGCCGATAGCCGATATTCGATAGACAATGTCATGAAAAATGTATGAAAGATTTTACTTGCCCCGATATTTTGTGTCCGATACGGATATCGGATAGTGTGAAAACGCTCTTACAATTTACATACATACAAACAAACAAATCTTTACTCTTTATAATAATACTGGGTATTTTCTCAGCCAGTGTCCGAACTTTCGGGAGTGAATATACTCTTGAATATAAGCAACTTTTATTATGGGATCAATTTTCCTACTTGAAAAAAAAAACCAGCTGTTTCCTACAAAATACTACCTATCTATGCCGTAGCCCTTTTGTAGGAAACAGCCGATTTTTTTTCAAGTAGAAAAGTTGATCCCATAGTAAAAGTTGCTTATATTCAAGAGTATATCACTCCTGAAAGTTTGGACACTGGCTGAAAAAACACCCAGTATAATAATATTCATTTATTTCTCCTCACAATGTTTACTTACGAGCTAAAGTACAAACATATTTTAGTATCTTATATTTATGTCAGGAGCTGGTGTCTGAATTACGCAGCATCCCGTGTTACATATCACTAGGTAAAGCTCTCTGCGCTAATTAGGTCATAAATTTGTCTTACCATTAAAACTTTGCCGACGAAAACGACAGATAAGTCATTCATCTTATCAAGTTTGTCAGCTTATAATAAGTAACATACCTGCAACAAATAAAAATATTATATTAGAAAAAAAAAGAAAAGAAATGCCTTCGATATTAATCAAAGACAACAATAAATGGACTCAATTTCTTGAAATTTGCTACTAAAACTGCGTCAACAGTACAAAAATAGAAATTATCAGCTTAGGTTATCAACATAGTGGTATAATTATAATTAATAATACACAGTTTTAAGTGGATCATTGCAATTTCTAATTAAAATAATATGTAATACTATATTTATTTTCTAGGGGCCGAAAGTCTCATTTACGGACCAGAACCAGTCTGCGGAATATCTCCTACACTACCAAGAGCACTCAAGGAATGGCACTACCAAGAGAGCACTCAAGGGGTGGGGCCGCAGCCTAAGCATAAAACAATGGGCTGCAATCCCGGGCCTTGTGCATTCCAAAGCGTTAATCCCGGCTTTTAACAGAAGGCGTGCGGAACTGGCGCTCTTAACTGCAAGCTCCACAAACACATCAACAAAATAGGAGTCGGTGACACAACGACTTGCATGTTCTGCGGGGAGAAGGACGAGACACCCCTCCACCTTCTCCTCGACTGTCAAGCACTTCAACAGAACAGAAGCAGGTACCTTGGACAGCACGAATACTCCACCACAGAGGAAATTCCCAGCACAAACCACATCGTTCAGTTTATGAGCAGCATAGGCCTGGGGCAGGTACTATAACGCGGAGGAGTCACAATGCCAGAACCACTTGTGTCGCAGTGACGTCAGGGCTCGATTCTGACCTGCCTTCGACAGTAATTACAAAAAAACTTTATTTACACACCAGGCATGAGGCAAACAGAATGACAAGCGAACTAATTCTTGTGGTCAGTTCAGAAAAATAGTTCAGTAACATAGACGAAAAAAAAAGTTGAGTGGGAAAAGATTACAATATTACTATTTACACAGTAGGTGCAGCTTACAGTTATATATCCGATAGCATCTCTTAGGCTAAACGCCTCCGTGGTCTAGTGGTTTAGAGCTTGCTTGCCTCTCCACTTAAGGGGCTGCGTCGCGTTTCTGCGTGAGCTGGCCCTAAAGCTAAACATAATACGATAAGACCACTAACAACATAATCGGCCAGTCAGATCGAAAATCGGATTACCTCATAGCCATATGAGTGGCCACGGGCCGAGTCACACCTCCGTGTGGTATGCGAACACAGGCAGTTGTTCCACTCGAGTGGGTATATCATCATCATCACTCTTGTCCCATCTGCTGAGGCTCGGTTTGCGGGTATGTAAAGATAATTAGAATACCTCTACCATAATGCGGGACTCGGTAGACATATAACGTCTCGTAAAAGCTTAAAGTAATAGGGTAGATGACTACATGTAGAATATACACCGTAAACTTAACGGTCAGTTCACAATTCACACTGAAACGAGACGACACGCGACGCAGCGCTGCATTTTTAAGATATCAATTCAAAATTGAACTTTATTCACTACTAAAAAAGATACCTACACGTTTCATATGACATCAGGAATACACTGCACATGCGCTGTGCAGCACAGTGCAACTTAATATCGAACTCTTACAATGAAACGTGTATCTTCTTGTGTAATTAATAAAGTTCAATTTTGAATAGCTGTCTTAAAAATGCAGCGCCGCGTCGCGTTTCATTTCAGTGTGAGTTGACCCTTAATCCTATATATTCTGCAATATTTAGGTATTACTACTTAATAAATGTTAAAAATATAAAATTTTATGTGTAGTTTTGTAATGAGTTACAATTTAAACCTACAACACTAATCAAAGAGAGAAGACATACATCTAATCCATCACGCTAACCAACTTCGGATTGGCACACTTCAGGATTGTTAATGTCGTCACAGACGGCGAATCCTTACTATACTATACTATATACTATACTATAATATTATAAATGTGAAAGCGTGGATGTTTGTTACGCTTTCACGCAAAAACTACTGAACGGATTTCGATGAAATTCGGTATGGTAGTAGTTTACACTCTGGATTAAAACATAGTCTACTTTTTATCCCGAAAAAGTAGTGTTCCCGAAGGATACTATACTTACGCGGGCGGAGCCGCGAGCAACAGCTAGTAATATTATAAATGTGAAAGCGTGGATGTTTGTTACGCTTTCACGCAAAAACTACTGAACGGATTTCGATGAAATTCGGTATGGTAGTAGTTTAGACTCTGGATTAAAACATAGGCTACTTTTTATTCCGAAAAAGTAGTGTTCCCGAGGGATACTATACTTACGCGGGCGGAGCCGCGGGCAACAGCTAGTATACTATAATACTTTATCTTAAGATGCCTGCATATAAGACGTACTTGTAATATAAAACTAGTTTCATAGCCGTTCGTGATAGTTCATACAAAAATTGTATAGTAAGCGAAATCTTATCTTTACATAAAATAATAGTATCCAATCCTCTTAGACTTCACAAGCAATGTTTTTTCACGTTTCGGCGTTCGACATTCGATGAATGTACTTGAAAAAGCGGACAATTTTTCTTCGACGTTTGAGTGTCCGTCCGTATAGTCTATAATAATATATAATAACGTGGACAAGTACTTTGACTCTATATAATAAAGTTTCTATCAAATATTTATATAAAAATATTGTCTTTCAGTATAGCGTTTAGCCTTCTAACCTTCGTTGGGAAAATGAATTGGCCTGACAAATTATTTTGACATAACATTTACGTAAATACAATAAATCAATATAATCAATAGTTCAATACTGGCTGTGAGGTCGATGCAGTTTCATAGGGCTTCCTGTTGTCTACTTCCGGTTTTACGCTGGTTATAAATTAGCAAATTATAAACGAGTCTCACCACGGTAACCGGGTGCTTGATAAAATATAGTATTTGAGGCTGTCGTTCGGTTTTATAAAAATTAGGGCTAGTTCACACCGAAACGAGGCGACGCGTATCGTATCGTGTCGGTGTGAATTGACCCTTAGCCTTAGTAGAATTGGAAAAATGACCTCTAGCAATTTTTTAAATTGTGTTAGGTAACAATAAAATATGTGGTCGAGAAACGAATTTATTGTGAAAAAAAAGTGTGTGTGTCAGCTCCGACGCACGACTGGAGTTTACTCTAAAAAGTAAAATTTGGTGTGCAATGCAAAGCGACCGACGCACCTTCGGCTATCATCGTGTGACATCGTACCGTGTGACCGTGTGACATCGTGAATTCGATTATACTCCCATAGATTTTCATACCCCGGGCTTATTTAAGAATATCGTTTCTTAAGGAGTAAACTCCAAAAATGGTGAGTGAGGTGTTAATTTTAATAATAACAACGAATCAAATATTATGTGTTTATCTTATTTAAGATGCAATAAATAAATATGTTTATTAAGCATTTGAAAAAAATTCAGTGTTAAAACTCACATAGGTTAAGTCGCGGACGTAGCTGTGTAGCCCTTTTGAACTTTATTGCAGTAGTAATTAGGTCTAAGCCTGAAACACCAGCAAATATACTTGTCTGTGAAAATATCTTCATTATAATCTGTTGTATAATACAGCAGTAATAAAAAGTAGAAGTATCAATGTCATATTGACAGATGTCACAAGCACAGCCTATCTAGTTTATTTCAGTTAGTCAAAAGGCTATATACAGTGTAGACGTATCTGTGTTAAGCATCTCTCTCACATGTACCAATAAATAAGAATATAAGACTTGTTGCTGTATTATTATTATTACCACTCAAGCGTAAGAATGATCTATAAGAACCAAGATGTCGCAGCCCACAACATAATCCAATTAAAATTTCTACCTCATCTAACCTTAAAGCATAATGCAACATTATTTCACTTTCCATCACAATTTTATCTTTAATCAACATATCATTGGCCTTATATTAACCCCCGGTTTCTGAAAGGCTAATCAACGCCAAAATTAACTTATCAGCGGTCAAATCTCTTGTCAGGTGTAAATTGAGTTGCAAGAAGCTGGATCAATCGTTCGATTTGATCAACGTGTTAGTTAACAAAACTAAAACCCACGGTCAAACCACATGTCAAACGCTGTTTTCGGTTTCTGAAAAGCTATTGTAAAGTCAAGATGACCAATGATTAGTAAATTTTTCACTAATTAGCGTTTCAGAAACACAAATTTAACTAGCCTGTTAACTCAACAACGTGTTAGTTCATCAAACTATTTGATTAGCCTTTGAGAAACCTAAGTTTGTAAGTAACAGTTAAAATCAATTGTATTGCTTAATAAGTTGCCTATTGTCAATGAATATATAAGAATCGTCATGCAATAGACTTACACGAATCGCGGCCATGTGGCTAGACGATGCGGGGCGCGCGCGGGATGTGGGGGTTTTCAAGCCAGGACTCATTCATTTAGATTATGTGTGTAGAGTTGTCCTATATGATTTTTGACTCGACACTTGTGTGTTCGATTTTAAGCTGTATTGTATTATCGCAGAGTTCTATTTTCAATGCTCTGAATTTTCCCCGGCCCGCCGGATAGCAAAGTTAACGAATAAAGAAGAAAACTAAAGGTGATGACAAATATTTCTAGGTTGCTGCTGCATTCAACAGTCAGCATACATATTAATGCAGCAGTTCTTAATATAGTAAATTTGCGTGGAAAGTGTCGCGTCGCTACGCCTAAAAGAGGCAATTTAACATCAAAATAATTTTGATGTTTCACTCCTGACGTCTGGCCACGGCTCATTTACATAGGCTAGAAGACTAAATTTTTATATTGCACAAATGAATAGTACTTATAAATATGAGTAACTTCTCAGAGGAAACAGTAATTTACTGTTAGTTAAAAAAAGTCCCGTGAAAACGCTCCATACAAAAGTCGTACATAACTGTGACATCGCGATTAGGTAAAATGACCGATTTCTTCACTCGTAGTTATCCTACGATTAGAGTTATCCGTTAGTTAACGTGAGTTAACTGGAGATTTCGTTTTCTTTACACCAGTTTAAGAAATAACCCCCAAATATTTTTGTCCTAAGGATAAATATTGGGCTGACTTTATACCTGGCAGTTAACTTACTGATGTCAGTGTGTGCGTAAAAACTCTACAGTGTGGAGTTTACATGGCACTGTACATGCTTGTACAACGATTCTTCGAATGTCAAATATAAAATAAATAATATTTCCTTCCCACTTGTGAACATTTTGATTGTTTTAAACAAATAGAGGTGAATATATATATTAGGGTGGCCCAAAAAAACCGACTATTTTTTTTTCGATCTCCCATGAAAATTTGTCGGAATTTTTTTTTTCAAAAAAATGAAAAACAATAAAATTGAAAAAAAACTAGATAATTTAGCGTTAACAAATAATAAGTAACAAACTTTTATTAGAACGTAGTAGTAACTATACGTAGGTAGTAAATATTTTTTAAGTACATACATTAAATTTGGGTCTAGAGGACCCCTAGAGTAGGTATATAGCTCACAGTCACACATACATGACCATAGGATAGCTAACCCGTCGGTCTGTTGAAGACAACCATCGAAATTTTAACCCTGGAATAAGTATATCTGCCGAATAACAAACTCTAGTTTATCTGTCTCATGAAGAAATCGGCCAAAAGTGTATGAAATATAACCGGTTAGGTTAGGTTAGGTTATGTTATAGGAGGTTAGGTTAGGTGAGGTTAGGTTATAGGAGCATGTCACAACATGTCTAAGGAGGGTTCCGTAACGTGCAATAGTTTTTCTTTGAATAACTTCAAAAGTTATCGTCCGATGTCGCTCAAAATAATTTTCCTAAAGAGTTTTTAGCATGATATATCAGCATGGAAACTTACAAGTTTCTATATCTTACAGTTAAGAAATGCCAGGGCAACTAATAAACCACTTTGGAGGCTGATTACTCGAAAATGGTTGACTTTATAAAAAAATCATGTATGAAACTTTGCCTTTATTTTAAAAGACCTATTCAACGATATCCCACACAATGGGGTAGAATGAAAAAATATTTTTCATCCCCACTTCACATGTATTGAGAGCCACCCCTAAAATATAAAATTATTATTATTTTATGATTCAAAAACCGAGATCTATACACAATCTGTAACTACCAAATTTCATCAATTTATATTCATAATTACAGAAGCTAGAAGCGCGTACAGACAGCCAGACAGACGGACCGACGGACAGAGCGAAACTATAATCCTGATCTATTACGGGATCATTAAAATATAAGGCCACAGGATCATATTTGTAAATATCTCCGAATTTGTGTGTTAAGTTCATCCTTACTATATTCGGAGATATTTACAAATATGTTCCTGCGGCCTTATACTTCATACACTTTTACCTAATGATTTTCTATAATATTAAGATGTTAGTAAACTAATGATATAGGTTTTTTTACTATTAAAAAGTTTGAAACTTTTCTGTATTTTTTAGATGTATTTAGATTACTAAACTACATATAAAATATTATAATATTTTAAGTTTATTAAGTAGTTGTTGTAGTATGTGTGTATTAAATATTTAACATGTAGTCGTCTCCCCAATTATTATAATCGCTAAAGCATAAAACGTATCGATTTCGAACTTGATTAAAAATAAAGCTGCCAAGTAAAAGTAACATTCATCGTATCGTAATCGCTGCCTGTAATATTGTGAATGCAAATTGCAAGATATCGATCTGTTAGCATTCAATGTTTGCAGGTATTTTGACAAGACCTGACTCCGGCTCGGAACGATCTAGAATCTAGATCTTCGTGTCATCGCAGACTCATTTACTCAACACTTATCTCAATGCATCATTTTATACACATTGTTGATACACAATTGGGATTAGCCATTTAATATTTGTTTGTTAAACTTTCTATATAATAATGGAATGCAGATAGCTATTATAGCCAAGACCAGCATCCGGGATATTTCATACTAACAATGTACGATTCCCGTCGTATTTTTGTCCGAATTCCGAACTAATTCATAGGCAAAAACGACTAATTTGTATTTATTACGTATCGTGATACGCATTCTTCTTAAATAGCATTTGAGACTTTAAACTACAGTTAAAATTCCGTGTTACGTGAGCTACTCGGTTTCATAATTATGTTACACATAAACTCTAGCAGTTAACATTTTGATCGCATACTCGAACTGCTTGTTACAAATATGTAACGAAAAACCTATAATAAGATTAATACTTTGAGAAAATCCTTGACATACATACACTTATTTAGCGATACATTAGAGTGCAAAGGTGTGTCTAAATGTCAACATTCGAAGAATTGTGGGTATAGATTTTGGTCAACAGAATTAGACAACTTTTTATACATGGACCATAGAATGATTGAATGAAATAATTTAAGATAACTCATTATATGGACCCAAGACAGTAAATGTTCGCGAAACTCCAAGTTATATATTCAGTTACACAAAGGTATTGTGTCCAGATAATGAAACTTGAATGACTTTAATTTGATAACTTAACTAGCTCGTCTGCGTATTTTTGAAAAATTCTTTCTTAATAGATGTCACCTCATTATAACAATCTGTTTGCAAAATTGCAGCACAATTCGTCCAGTGGTTGATATTTCACCATACAAACTTTGAACCCCATTTCACCGCTTTAGAAAATAGGTAAAAATCATGTTCAATCATTTGTATTTCATAGCTCAAATACATATTAAGTAATTACTAGCTCAGATATGAATTTTCAACAAAATCGGTGCAGATTAACGATTTTCTATACAAACTTTCAACCCCTATTTCACCCCTTTAGGGATGGAATTTTTCAATATATTGTGAATTAAAACAACTGTTCAAATTTCACGTTTCTACCACCATTAGCACTTACTGTGCGTGTTTCTAAAGGTATGTCAGTGAGTCAGTGCGGACATCTCCTTTTATATATTATATAGATGATAGATACATTTTATGTTGTAGCTTTCACAAAGTTATGCTTTCGGAATTAGGAAACTACTAATTATTCATAATCACACTTGAGAGCGTTTAGATTTCACTAAGAATTACTTTACCGTGGGTTCAACGAATGATAATGACACCAATTTAAGCAAAGATACCGTATATTATATTTACATCATGTAATTATGTTGGTCTTAATGACATAATCTGTAATGAAATATTATATGCATTATAATATTGTGATTGTAATGACATTCAATAAGTGTTTATTAATAATTAGTTACTTTGATTGTGGATTTAATAAATTATTCATTCAATCACAGTTAAGTTTTACCACTAAAACTACTAAGAGCATTCTTGTATGATGAAAACACAGGGAAACCTACAAGCATCTCAGAAGAGTAAAATGGCAAATGAAGTTTGCCAACCTGCTACTTACGGCTTTAACTGCCAACCTGCTGCTTTTGCCCAAAACTCTGGTAAATTACACTCCTGGCAAAAGAAGTTGAAACTTTGAACGAACTATATCTGCAGAGCTCCTAATATAGCCCACGTGTAATAAAATATTGACAGACAGATAGAATATGATTGATGGCAATAAATTATTAAAATATTTGTTCAAAGATATATTGGCGGTTAGCAGATTCCCTAGCGGAAAGTCGCAGAACTAACGTATGACAGATAAAAGTACAGTTAGACGTAGGATTTTAAAGGATTTTTAAAATAATTTGTAATTATTCAAGAATATAAAATCAACTATGCTATAAATTTAATTTCAAACTGACCACAAACGTTAGTAAAAGGTAAGGAACTTACTGTTGTGTTCCTCAATGTTATAATTATTATAATATAAAAGATACAAGCTGCTGTACAATGAAGAGTGTAGTCTGTAAGGCCGCCTTTTTGTACAGTTACTATGTGTTTGTATGTGTGTGTGTTTTTTTGTTGTCTGCAAATAAAGAGTTCCCTATTCTATTCTATAAGTTTCATAATATTTTTCCTACAGTAGGTAGGTAAAGTTACGATAATGTCTCTTCTGGTTTTGATGTGTCCAGATTACATTCCACATCATGTGGATAATCAAATACACCAGAAGTTTGTACAGCTAAGCCTTAACACCTAACTTATTTAGATTTTCGTTCCTTTACATTGTAAAATACTGGTCACCATCACGAAGTGGTCTTTTAGTATTTTTCACCACTTCGTAGATGTCCAACAATGAAAACATGACGCACCTTTAAAGAATTATTTGAAAATAAAAATAAAAACGGCACTATTTAGTATTTTACCATACAGCCAGATAGAAACATCAGTCATAGGATAGTTCCAAAATCCGCCACTAGGGAAATTTGCTCGCCACCAATAGTTGATAAGGACTGATTGGTAAGTTTTTAGTAGGACAAATCAAGGCCAATGCGATTTGACGCCATATTTAAATAGTTTTGCATTTGTCACAGCTTAATATTAGATAAACTTTGCTATTTATTTAATGTTTCAAGTGAACTTTTGCTGTATCGATTCCATTCTTTTATTAATAAGCTGGCTTCGCATTAAAATGAAGTTTGTTAAACTTTATGTTGACTTAACATTTTAATCCCAAAATATTATTTGTTTACTACAAAGTAAGAACTCAATTTTTTTTCTGATGGTGCCCGTGCCACGTGTAAGACAAGCATATTGGTAGCACACAGCTCGGCAAGCAAGCCAGTGCTTACCAAGCTGTTTGCTTGGCGTGATATTCTTTGGCCTTATAAATAGTGACATAACCTCGTTTTGAAAAGTAAACAACAATTAGCAAATCGTACACCATGACAGTTATAATTATTACGTGTATATAACTTGACAGAGCAATTAATTTTTATAATTTCAATGGGAATGACTTCACCTTTAGCGCCAGAGGCCTATTATGTAAAGAGCGATTAATATCTATCGGTATGAAGCGATTTTCTAATCGTTGATTGTAGATAGCTACCGATATGGATGTGAAACAAGTGTGCAATAGTTATTATAAAGTTTGACCCCATTTTTTTATGAAAGAGCTTTTGTATAGACTCTAGTTAAATCCCCAATTTGTTATTTCTACAGCTAGGATAGAAGTGGCCTTAAGGTAGTTCTTAGCGACGGCGACCAGGGCTTGCGACCCACAGCTTAATATTAATGAATTGAATTGGAAAATTATATGAATGCGACCGCGTCGCGCGACCGGTGGGCGTGGCCAGAGAACCTGACACCCAATTCTCGTAATTAACTCACACTTTCATTTTACTTTTATTGAATTATAAATGAATCGTCTTGATATCATAAACTGATTTTTGGTATTTGGACCAATCAAAACGGGATTTGACGTTTTTGAGAATACTAATTTGCAGTTTTAACATGTCGGGACCAGATCGTAACTGTATTTTTGGAGAATTTAATTAGCGGACGACCTTCTGATTCGCTGGTTCGTCGTGTTTGCGGGTCGCAGTCGCGCGTCGCGGTCGTTAAGATCGGAATGCTACTTTTAGACGTCTTTGATTATAATACATTTATTATTTACTGGTAAAACTTTCACACAAGTTCACCATCTGAACAACCAAACCCCGTGAACGCCATTATGTATACGCCATTATATATAACGCCATAACGCCATTTGGTAAAAATCACTGCAACTCTATGTATAAATGCTATGCTTGTATAAATTTATATCAAAGTTAAGCTCCTTTCCGTCTATTTTGCACTTTTTTTAGCGGAAAATGCGGTAAAGTGATAACCAAAAGCTGACTCATAGTTTCTTATTATCAATTTTGTATATTTTCTCGGTGCAAAATGTGATAGCAGTCTTATTTTCTATATTTTCACAGCGGGAAAACGCGATAGGCGCAGTTGAATTCTGTACATTTTCTCTGGAGAATGTGATAGTCGGAAGTGCTCCGGTGCATTTCTCAGCTTGTGAAATAGGAGGTGTAACACAACCTGCGACAGCGATACTCGTGGGCCTGGTGTGGTGCAAGTTACTAACTTATGGCGGCGAATAACGCATCACCAATCCGTTAATCCTAGAAATGTGAGTTTGTTTGATTCTTACGCTTTCACGCAGAAACCGTTGGATGAATTTTGGATGGATAAAATGATAGACAAAACCTTGGGGATGAAACATATACTATTTATGTGACGACAAAGTGTACGGTTCCTGTGCGAATATATAGGTACGTATTTCTGCGCAAACGAATATCAATATCTAGTTAACATTTAAAGCGTCCATTATTAATGTCTTCAGTGAAAATCTTAATGTTAATTTAAAAAAAAATAATTGATAATTGAATGCTCTGTCTCTGTCGCTCGAAAGTAGCAGCGACAAAACTTCCGAATAATCTAACCGACACTTATTAGAAGATTGTGTCCGCAGGCCCTTAAGTTGTTTTGAAATCCTACTACTGTTATAAACGTGAAAGTTTATGTGGATGTGGATGTTTGTACATCTTTCACGCGAAAACTACTGATTTTCTGTTGTAGTACAGAAATTATACATTTTATCCCCAAAAAGTACCGGGTTCCCGTGGGATTCTGTATTTGCGCGGGGTTTATTAATTTTTAAGTGAATGGACAATCACAAGGTGAAATAGCCAAAAACGCAGTCACACTGGCCCACGTTATCTCCATATAAAAACAATAAGATCATCCGTCTTAACTCATAAGTAAATAATATATATTTGTTATGTCCATTGTTAGCGATGAAAACGCTCCTACAGGCCACATGGTGCTGTAACAATAATAATCAGACTTAATTTATATAAGGTGAGATGTGGCAGGGTGGTCTGTGAACTGTGGTTCAAAATCGTATATGAATGCTATCTTAAGCCTTAAGTTATTCCAATCTTTGCGACCTCGACGCGCGACCGCGACCAGCACACACAATTATTAGGTTCTCCGGTCGCGCGACGCGGTCGCGGGATTAGTTTAGTGCCCCATATTAATTCATACTGAGCCGCGGATCGCGCGCGATTATTGCGTGAAAGACTAACAAGCATCCATCCATCCATCCTCACATCGCAAAAACTACTGAACGGATTTTGATGGGATAGTACTTTAAGTTTTGGCAACTTTCTATTCCGCAAAAGTATAGTGTTCCCGTGGGATACTTTATTGACGCGGGTGATTCCGCGGCCAAAAGCTAGTTCCTTATATTCCACTGCCAAACTTCTTCAAGTAGGACTTCTACTAAGTAAATAAGGACTAATACATAAGGAGGTATCAAGGTCTCTTTTCCCTATCTACAGTTTCGTGAACAAAATTTTTGTTCGATACACAATGGGAGCTTTTAATAGAGTTGGTGATGTAACAAACTGATAGGATCTTTAATTTTAACATTATGTACAATGTTCTCTGTGGTTCAAGGTCTATGTCGACCACAATGAACCCAAAACAGCTTGGCTTTGAAGACAAGGTTAGTGGAAGGAGGAGGATAATTTATTTTTCTTTCTGGTTTGCGAGGGTATATGCCACTGAATATCTCTACTCGTATATACCTACCACCACCACATAACATATTGTGACTGTTACAACAGATTAAAGAGGAAATAGCTTTCGATTTGATTGCACTAATACAAGCATACGGCGTGTCCACGATTGTGTAGAAAAATTGTGGGCCGTTGAAGGGGACGTCATAATTTTCAAATTTAGATCGATTTGGTTCGTTCTATGAAATCTGTTTCTCTGTTTAAGTGTATATATTTCCTACTCTGTGCTGTTACTGAGGACTTTATATTATTCAAAGTAAGCCACTGAGTTTGTCGACTTTTTATAACTGGCAACGCACTTGTGACTTCTCCGGTGCCCATGGGCGACAGTAATTGCTTTCCATCGGTTGATGCGTACTGCTCGTTTGGCCTCTATTTCTTAATAAAAAGCCTTACTTGCACAATCGCCAATCAACCTGGTGTACCAAATTTCGATCGTTATGGCAATTAGGTACACCGCGGCTGTCCGCGACAGTACCTACACCTATTTGAGTAGATACCTAATTTTAGCCTTTTCTAAAACTTTTCTCTCTTACAATAACAACTACATTCATAAACAAAAAAACAGTTGAAATAATTCAAGGTAAAAGTTTCCACCAACCCAACCTTGGGGCTGGTTGGCCAAACCCAAAGGTTGTTTGACCCAACTTTATAGACAGTGAGTTAACTTTTTAGACGTACACGAATACTCAGTATTATTAACTTTTAAACCAATCTAAAGTTACAAAGTGAGCTCGTGCTACACATATTGGAATAAGAGTCAAAGTGAATATGGAATCAAGAAAAGTAGAAAAGTTTAGTAACATTCTCTTGTAACAGAAAACTCCGTCGGCCTAGAATAAAAAATCTGTAGGAGTGAAACTTACAAAACAGTAACGTACTCTGATGTATTTTATTAAAAAAACATACTGCAAATTATATAAAATTTAATTCGCGTTTACCAATTAGACTTGGTTGTTTTTCGGTCGCGATTTCGAAACCAAGTAATACAAAAGTAACGATCAACACAAATAAAGTAGGTATTCTGTATCTAAAATTACCTGTAGTAAAACCAATTTTCCAGAACCCTTTCAATCTTCGCCCAAAATGTACAAAAAGAGGTAGGTAGTGTTTATCAATCAATCAATTTTATGCTCTTGTAGCTTACTTTGTTTGATAAAAAAATCCCAAAGATAGCGGAAATAATCACCTTAAAAAATAATTCAACAGGTTCAAAAATTGATTCGGAAAAAGCATAAAAAGTCTCGTGAAAATTTTCACGAGTTTTGCTATTATGCATGAATCTTAATGCGTAGCAATAAGGCTTATTTTGTTTGGTTAGTGTCTGGATTTATTGCACAAAACATTTCTAAAAAAACGTCAGTCCATACAAGGCCGCTGTCAAACAACACATTTTGTAAACGCGCCAATGAATACAATAATAAAAAACAAGCAGCGAGCGATAGCTAGCAGGGGCAAATATATTAAAAATATTGTAATAAAAATCCTCACCGTGAAAAACACATTTTGTTGGCGCCAAAAAAGGTTTAAAATGTTTTTTTTATTAAAAAACCTCGATAACAAAGCACTCAGCTATGCAAAGTAATTAAAGGATTCTGAAAATTGACAACGTTCGTCCATCGTGTTGTATGTACTCCGGCGTTTGATTTTGAATTCTATGCCAAAGATTTACGGCTTAATTTAGCATAGGATTTTCTAAGGCTTGCAACAATGTTTTTTAAATTAGTTTTAAGCCAGTACACATTATAGGCAAGTACGAATGAAAATAAAGTGTGTGCCTGTTGTGGGCTGCGACGTCTTGGTTCTTACAGATCCTTCTTACGCTTGAGTGGTGATTATAATAATACAGCAACAATTGTGATATTCTTCTTTATTGGTACATGTGAGAGAGATGCTTAACACAGATACGTCTACACTATATATAGCCTTTTGACTAACTGAAATAAACTAGATAGGCTGTGCTTGTGACATCTGTCAATATGACATTGATACTTCTACATCTTATTACTGCTGTATTATGCAACTACATACAGGATTATAGGATTTATCTACATACAGAGTACAACCTATAGAATAACAATCATTTTATTTCCAACTATGTAGATGTTGCCCGAAACTTAAACGAAAATCGTACATTTTGCCGCGATAAAAAGTAACCTATGGCCTAGCTTGTAATCTACTCTCTATGCTTACTTCACTACTCAAGAAGATATACGATTCATTGCAAGAGCGGTGCCGCGCCACGCAGCTCGGACTAGCTCTAAATTCGAATCCTTGCAATTAAACTTGTATCTTGTGTAGTATGTAACTGTGCATATTGTGTACCTAGTTAATAAAGTTCAATTTTGAATCGCTTTCTTAAAAAAGGACCGCCGCGTCGCGCCGTGTCGCGTCTCGGTGTAAGCTGACCCTTACAGTAGACTTTACATTGACTTACATAATATTTATAGGTACTAATAATATTAAGCAGTAAGATTTGATTCTTTGTTTGTTTATTTGTATTGAATAGGCTCCAAAACTACTGGACCGAATTTGATGAAATTTGGCATAGAGACTTTAAGTTCCAATCCAATGATCAATATGTACCAGAGAGAAGAATATAACACTGATCATTTAATATTCTACCAATTTAAATGTCACATTTTTTTTTAAATAAATGGCGTCGACTTATAACCATTTGCCAGTGTCAAGTTAACAAGGCGGGAAATAGAATTTTTTGTTTAAATTTTGAACACCGTATTTCTAAATCGTTTAACTCCAAATAAATAGTCAGTGCAGTCAATGAGTCAAGTCAGTCGATTCAGTAAAGTGCTAGAAGCTTAACTGAAAGTTCCTAGGGTGTTTTGGAGAGAACACAAAATAGCACGCTTTTTGTAGTTGTACCACGTCTTGTCCACACTTGCTACACATCAACGAATATCTTATGGTTAATATTATACCAATATTACACATTAAGAACCGAAATAACACAAATTTATGGAAGAAATATAAAAACAACAACGTCTCACGTTGACATTCTCGGCAAAACTCCATAAATGTCACTTATTTACTGGGCAAAAAAGAAATGCGGAGTTTTGCCGGGGAGTTCAATGGGTGACGTTGTGGTTTTTGTATTTCTTCAAAATTTAAAATTGTGTTATTTCTGTTCTTAATGTGTAATATTGGTAGAATATTAAGCATTAAATATTCGAAAACGTGCACAAGTGTGGGCAAGTGGTACAACTTCTAAAATCGTGCTATTTTGTGTTCCGCCAAAACTCCCTAGGAACTTAACCACTTTACTGATTCCACTGACATGACTCATGCACTGCACTGACTATTTATTGGACTTTGACTAGACTTTAGACTTGACGATTTAGGAATACGGTGTTGAAAATTGAAACGAAAGTTCTATTTACCGCCTTTTTAACTTGACACTGGCAAATGGTTATAAGGCGATGCCAATTATAAATAAAATAAAAAAATAAATGCATTGACACATTAATGTGGTCGAATTATTATATTTTTTGTCAGATTAAATTGTTTAGAGTGTACGATGGCTGTATTACACATGAAAATCTAGATTTTGGAGGTTTGTGTTTTATTTGATAGTTCGTTAAGATAGCTGATAATTTGTGTTTACTCTTCATGAGTCATAAAATACAATCTTCTGGAGCAGCGTTTCCCAACTGCCGGGTCGCGATCCGGTACCGGCCAATCAAAATAAAATACGTAAGAGGGAAGCCGATACCAAAATATGTAGTATTAATCGAGAATTTTTATTAATTATATTTTAGCTAATGGAACCAGCTTAGGTTTACAAGTATTAAGTGGGCCACGAAGGGACAATGTGAATATTTCCGGGCCATAGCAGATCAATGTTTGGGAAACGCTGCTCTGGACTAACATAAATAAACATAAATCCTCCACCAATGAAACGCCAGGTAAGTAAGACATTAATACCGGCCAAGTGCGAGTCGGAATCGCGTACAACGGGTTACATACCAAACAGCCAAAAAATCACGTTTGTTGTATGGGAGCCCCACTTGAATATTTATTTCATTCAGTTTTTCGTATTTTTTGTTATAGCGGCAATAGAAATACATCATCTGTGAATATTTCAACTGTCTAGCTATCACGGTTCATGAGATACAGCCTGGTGACAGACAGACGGACTTAGAAATAGGGACCCGTTTTTACCCTTTGGGTACGGCACCCTTAAAAAGCATTATGTATTAATAGACTATTATCAGATTTAATCAAAAATATCTGCTTATGAATCGCATAATTTGAAAGCTTAGACTCGTACAAAACCCCAACGATTTTCAGACAATTAATATCAAAGTATAAATTTTCATTAAAATTAGCATATCCATTACCGCATTTTCATTTTAATTTATTCAAAGTTTTCGTCAGAATTCTTTGCTAATTTCACGAGTATTATGATCGATTGGGCCAAGGCATTAAATATTATAATAATGTAATATACGATTCAAAAATATCTCGAAATATTAATAACACAGAAGTATGTCACTTAATAAAGTAAAAATAATAAAGACTTAATAAAGTCAAATAATAAAGACAGTTTAAGACTTTATAAAGAAGTTTCTTTGGATAGAAAAGTGCCGAAATACTTTTCTCTTTTTTTCGTTCGGATGTTTAGCTACTTGCTGACTTTAAATTCTGTCAAAACTTATGCCAGAAGTATAATAATATAACATACATATTTTTATCTACCCTGCCCAGACGTGTTGTGTAAACTCGCCAAGCGCAAGGGCGATGCTGATGGACGTGTATAAAAGGTTTATCTAAGACGCACAATGTACTACGATACATACATAAAGTAAATACTTGAATTTCAACATTTATTGCAATCTCACAGACCGCTGGTAGGTGATTATAGGTTAAGAGTAAGCGCTCACTTGAGACACGACAGTCTTAAGACAGAATATTGCATTACACGATTGATACAAAACGTCTCATAGATGAAACTGTTTAGGTGCGAGTAGCGACACAACTGTCTTAAGGCTCTGTATAAGGCCAGTGATCTTGAGAGTCAAGTCCCATACTAATTTTCTAGGCGACAAGGGCGAATCGCGCCGACCAGAGAGTATTGAAATCGGATAAAAAATAATAATAAATATTTGAGACAAAATTTGCAAAAACTAAAACGACCTTCCCCTGACTCTTGTCTTACTAAAAATACTGAAATAATTTTCACACCGTGTTTCACACAGAAGAAGAAAAAAAAGGTTTTATCTTTAAAAAAAGGTTGGATATTTTTTTTAATCAATAAATAAATAAATAATAGACTAATTAAATTTGTAAAAAGACAGTCCTTGGCTAAATATAATGCAGATTAATTTGATTTTTTTTGGGATTTTTCAATACGACCCATGACTGAGAAAAAATGGTTTCAAAGAACTCCAATTTTTAGTTCTATCGAGCGCACAAGTGCGAATTACGGCTCACTAAATTTAGACGTCCTTAATGATTTAGTAAATAAATTCAGTCAAGTAAAATAGCATTTAGGAAGTTAGGATCCTATTAACATCCAAAATTGGAAGAAGTGTGGCTTCTGACTGGCTAAATTCCAATAAAAAGCCATTCTTTTTACGGCGTCTGAATTAAGTGTGGTTGGAAGACGCGCATTAAAACTGAAGGAATTCAGTCGTAAAGGTCCGGATATGATTCGGATTCCGGCGGGCCCGGGAAAATTCAGAGCACTGAAAATAAAATTCTGCGCTAAAATAATAGAGTTGAAAATCGAAATGTCGAGATGTCATGTATGACATTCAAATTTGACTCAACACTTGTGCATTCTATTTTTGAGCTCTAATATATTAACGCACAGTTCTATTTTCAATGCTTTAAATTTTCCCCGACCTTCTGCATTCCGGACAATATAGCTCCAGCCTAAGACAGTTGTAAGACAGGTTTGTCTATGTCAGATAAAACTGTCTTAAGAGTGTCTTGTCCTACGTGCCCTAAGCCAGTGGCGTGCACAGGATTATGACACTGGGTATGCGGCGAAGTACTCGGTCACAAAAACTTTTCGTTTATAGATTTTTAGCATAGCTACAGCCAAGCGACGGATCTCTAAGTCGAAACCATGCCAACAGAGCAAGTCTTAGATGTACTACTATTCATGTACATCTTCTACGGCAACGCAGACAAAACAGCGATCGATCGTCGCGGCGGAAGAAATTCTAATAAGTAAAATAATAAGCATATTTTAAAATATTATAACTACTCACCAGTCAGTCAGCATCAATTTTCACATATTCAAGGTTCCGGTTACTTGAGATTACTATATCCCGATGTAAATTACTAAATAATATGCAAGGAAAACAATATAATTTAATCTTGTGTACTCAACCACACAGCCAGTTATACGTTTCATAACTTTTAACATGAAATTTTCGAGTTAAATTATTTTTTTGCTGGTTTAATTGTTGTAACTCGGGTACACACCTACCTTTAGACAGAATTTGAATCATTTCACTGAATGACAATTGTGAGAACTTGTTATTTTTAATTTTTAATAAACACACATAAAAAAACCTCACAGTCAAATAACATTTAAAAAAAATCGACTAACTAACTAGTAAAAGCAAATCACTGCAATTATTATAGAAACTCAGTAATAAACTGTTAAATCTACACACTTTCAAATGTTAAAATGAAAAATCTTTTAAGAAAACTATAAATAAACTGGAGCGATTTAATTGTCAACAATGCTTATCACATGAAATATGCTATATGGCCCCCGCGAAACACAAAACGTTTCTTCTATTTAAACAAATAAAACCTTACTAAACAAAAATGCTTAATGCTTAATGTGCATACGTGATTTATTAGATTTCCGACTATTCTTTTTACTCGGATTATAGGCAACGAATAATTTCCGACAAGCCAGTTCGGCGGTTTTCGGAAGCGATCGGATAGCCGAACCGAAGCCGAGAGCCATCGCCTGCCGCTGGAGTTAAAAAAATATTAAAATTTTTAAAAAACTTTAAAATCATGTCGATATTCATGGGTGTGTGCGTTTGCGAAGTATGAAAATTACACATACATGCGATGATTTGTCCTGCAGCACGCACCGGCATGAGATGAGATGCTATTTATAAAATATTAGGCGTTTTTAAGTTATTATATTTTTTTAATAAATTTATTTACTATTAATTAATTATTAAAGTCATCTAAAACGTACGAACGTTTTATTAAAATATCTGTGAATGACAAGTAAAGCACTGCATTTCTGCCTATATGGAGCGCACGCCCCTGCCCTAAGCCATAACAAAAGGTAAGCCATAACGTCTCAGGAGCGTACACATAGGTACATAATATAAGCAATTGTAATTTTACTGGTCGGCCTAATGTGAACATGCTTTAATCACAAGAACGTTTAATACTGGTATTACCATAAACAATACTATATAACCGACTACTCAAAAGTAGCTGTATTAACTATTAACACAAAATACATCATTTATAAACCGAATAAATCTTGAAAGATGTTTTGAGACCTTCGGAATTTATTATCATTATATTTCAGTCATGACAAAACAATTTATCTTTATAATCTAATCAAAGGATAGTGAGCTTTATTTGCTTGGGATAAGGTTTTAACTTTTAAATTGAGTCTGTGTTTGTATATCCATATCGCGTGTATTTGCATTGCCTAATAACTTAATTTGGCTTGTTTATCCGGCTCGAAGGACCACACGGGGGCAGATAATTGTTTTCATACATATATGCCTACTCATATTGAAATCAAAGATAATGCAACCAAAACGTACTTACTGCCGGGAAAATAGAATTACGATGACACACGTCTTAACATAACCTCAATTCTCGTACTTAAAGTAGATTTACATTTTACTTTGATTGTATTATAAGTGAAGCGACATGTTTGGACCAATCAGGAGACGTTAGACGCTGCTTTAACGTTTACGAGAATACCGGTTTGACAGTTTTAGCGTGTCGAGACTAGATTGTAATTGTATTGTTGCAGGTTATATTTATCACAATTGATCCTCTGTTGGAAACTCGAATATTTTTGTTAATATTTAAATTAAATTGGTTGGTTGAATAAAAACTCTTGTGAGTATTACCAGGACGTAAAAAATGTTTCTGTTTATTCTCACGAATGATGAAACTTGCTGATTTGAAAATTGGCGTACCCCAAGGTTCGATTTTTATATGTACAGGATAATAAATTATTATTTCAGTGCTTTCTCTGTATATTTCAAGTAAAAGGACATGACTGCCATGTTCGGCAATATGTGGTCAATAAAGAAAGTTTTTGGGGAAATGTGTCAAAATAAAAACCTCCGACCACACCAGAAGGTAATGAACGAGACATTGCCTGAGATAATTGAATAATAAACAATTCAGACATGACAAGACAAGACAAAATACACAACGTAACACATCGCATGAATCAGGATGTTCGAACTTCGAATCTAATTAAGTGAGAATGTACGGATCATGGACGGATATTCTTACACCTACAAAAATTATGGCGCTTTATTAATACCACGTTTAATACAAAACTCTTCATGTTACAGTCTTAAAGATAGAAACTGAAACCATAATCGGGGCCTTAGACAAGATGCCATCGCTAATTACGATGACGAAGTTAGAAAATCAAATTATATGGGATTGATTTATCGTGCACTTAGCGCCCTAGACTATAAGCCAAGTTTCCATAGCTAAGTACGATGGCGAAGTTAGAAAATCAAAATATAAAGGATTGACTTAACGCGCGCTTAGCGCCCATAGCCAAGATACGTAGTTAAGTGCGATGACGAAGTCAGGAAACAAAAATTAAGGATATTGATGTATCGCAGCCTATGTCACTTAAAGCACGTTATGTCAATGTGTTTAGATTTTCCAACTTCGTCAAAGTAATTAGCGATGGCATCTTGGCGAAGGGCCATGGGGCATAGACAAATTATAATATCGAAACGTTAACGAAGTAAAAAAGAATACAATGTATAGGAATTGATATTCTATATTTTACACGGACATCCGCATTTTTTATTATTTTATAACTTCGTTGCAGTTTTGATGTTTACTGTAGGCTTCATATTTTGTCCCTAATCCTCTCATTATGTAAATGCGTTATACCAAAATCACTAGGATACTAGCTATTGGTAATTTGATTGTATTCAGTATAATTCGCAGCGTGATTTCCCGCGGGTACCGGCTCAATCAGTATGATACAGATCTGTTTAGTATTAAGAACAGAAGCCTATTTGCAGTCAATATTTTATAAAGTTTAACTGAGTTAAATTTATGAATTTTAACAAAACAAGTTTATTCTCGAATTTAAAAAAGATTAATCTAGTGGTCACTAGATCAATCTTTTGGGATTCGGAAACTCTGCGCCAGTTGAGCTTAGTTTATCTAGAGTTTATGTGCAATGTTACGAAACCAACAATGTTAAAATAAAAGAATATATAATACGTAACTGTTGAAACTTCAAAGTGACTTACGGGCGATTACTGGAACGATAGTTAAATTAAGTGACGCTCAAGTCACATGCTGTCCTTGTCGTTTCGGCTAGCGGAGACAGCGAAAGCCCGTGAATAGGAGGGCTCTTCATTTTGATTAGCGTTTCAGTATTCGGTCATGAGGCACGTCTTGTAGCTTCTATAAACCCCAACTCTCGTAATTAAATTACACTTTCATTTACTTTCATTAAATTAAAATTTACTTTCATTTACTTTTATTGAATTAAAATTGAATCGTCTTGATATAATAAACTGACTTTTCGAGTTTGTTTGGACCAACCAAAACGGGTTCGACGTTGATTATACGATTATGAGAATACCATTTTGCAGTTTTAACATATCGCGACTGGATTGTAACTGTATTATTGCAGGATTTGTTCAGCAGAATCGACCTTCTGGTGTTACTGGTGCCCAGACGAGGCAGTAAGCTCCAGGTAGCATAGATTTTGCACAACTGGCATTAACCTTTCAACACGATGGACGAAGGTTCAAACTGGTTATGTTTGAGTGAATCAATCACAATCGACACATCATGTTTATTATTAGTTCCAGAATGGTGCCAGGCATTTATATTGCAGTAACATGACATTTTCGATACTCGAGAAATTGAATTAATAGGCTACCTAATTTTATACATCGAATAAGTATTTTATTTACCTTTGTATTTAATTTGTTTTCGACGACCTCCGGGACTCAGTGGTTAGCATGTTGGCGCTCAAGCCGGCGGCCGCGGGTTCGAATCCCGCCGAGAGGACAAAAAGTGTCTGTGTTCCTGGGTCATGGATGTGTATTAAACATGTGTATAACATAATAGAAATCTTAAATATATGTATAGTATAAAAGTATTAAAAATACTTCCCGTCGTCTGGTACCTGTAACACAAGTTCTTCAGATACTTAGCACGAGGCCAGGTTGACGTGATGAGAAGCATTAATATATTATTATTAACATCAGCTACCTGTCAATGAAAATATAGGTCCAGCCGTTTTAGAGATTAGCAGGAACAAACAGACAGACAGCAATTCTAGCGATCAATTACATTATTTGCTCGCCATATTTACAAGAAGTTTAAACTGATTCAAAAAACCTTTTGATGATTAACGACGATTGAAATTTAATAAAATATATATGACACGAACGTTAATTACAAAATCAGTCAGCCGTGTAATGATATTGATTATGTAAATAAATCATTACCAAATAATTACCCACGGTTTAATGAGAAATATTAAATCGTAATAATTATATGGATAAAATTAATAACCGTAATCATTACATTTTGTTTATTTACCCATGGTTCTTCAGAAATGATTCATTTTCTAATTTAAATAATAATGGTCATTTCATAGCTTCAATTACAGATATAACTGACCTGAAATATATTACGTGTGACCTAGCATTAATAGCCCGAGGCTTCGCCCGCGTGAAATTAGGTTTTAAGCTTTCATCCCCTATTTTACCCACCTAGAGGCTGAATTTTAGAAAACCCTGAAATACGTAACTCATTATTTTTTCCGTACCCACCCAAATCATACGAAATATCATGCAAATATGTCCAAGGAATAAAAAGTTTCATACTAACTTTTATTTAACATTTTACCCCCTTGGCGGTTGAATTTTTCAAAATCGTTCGTTAGTGGATGCCCACGTCATAATATGAGAAATACGTGTGTAGATTTTCAAATTTCTAGCCTTAAGGGTTTGGCCTGTGCGTTGATACATCAGTCAATCAGCTTTGCCTTTTATATATATATAGTACCCTACTACCGAGCAAAGCTCGTTGTTTTAGTGGAACGATAAAATAATTTAAAAAATATGAAAGAAAAAGAAAGATAATAAGAATCACAAAAATATTTATCTTATCGGGATTTGAACCCACCAACCACATTTCAAATTTCCAAAAAATACAACAAATTATACGTAGGTACAAAACAACACTGCCAATCAGACTGACGTAAGAGTCGAAATTATTCATATATTGTTACACGACGAAATAAAAAAAACATATATTGCTTACAAATGCGCAGTTTCTAATGGTTAAGACAGATCGATTTTTCTCCCCCAACACTCCCTGCATACTAAATTTCATGGTAATACTTGTAGCCGTTATCGAGATACCGATTATATATATACAAGATCGTCTCGTTTAAAGTATATGATATAGATTTGCATTATCTTTTATATTAATCATTGGACTACTTGTACCTAAATCAAGCTTAATTATCTACAGACGAACGCATAACCGTTGTTTTTTGGAAGTCGAATAAAAATGACATATTCTATACTATAATATAGAAAAGGAAAAAGGTTTATTTGCGTCGAATATGCCTCCGTTTTTGCCTCCGAAACTACCAGACCGATTTTGATGAAATTTGGATCAGATATAGAGTAGACTACGGAGAAAGACATACCATTGCTACTTTTTATCGCGGCAAATCGCATGGTTCCCACGCGATTTCCTTCTGCGCGTTCGAAGCAACATCTAGTTAAATATAAGTACAAATCACATTAATATGTTGGCAGTTTATTTGTATTTAGGCTGGGACTATAATATGCTCCGGAATCCGGAAGGCCGTAGAAGATTCTGAGCATTGGAAATAGAACTCTGCGCTAATACAATAGTCAATGTCAATGTCATATGTGACAGCTCGACACTCGAAACTTCCATTTTTATCTCTATTGTACTAGCGCAGAGTTATATTTTCAGTACTCTGAAGTTCCACCGGCGTTCCGGATTCCGGATCATATAGTCCCAGCCTCAGACGATTGCGACGGATAATTATATACACGAAAGGGCATTCATGACGAGTCAATTTCAGTCGTGTTAGATCAAACTCCTTTTTTGGTTCAATTGAAACCTCATTAAGTATAGAGACATTAAAATCATATGCCAAGGTAAGTCCATGTCACGAATATCACGACACGTCCCGCCAACATTGGTCAATGTTTGACATGACGCAATAATTGCCCCTATCAAATTGCTGTAACGCCACATAATATACTCGAGCTCATTGATTAAGTGCTCGCATAATATGTGTTAAGCTGATTTGCTTGCACGATTAAACTTTATCGGACGTTGCAAAATAACTTTGTAATCTGAGCATTTAGCCAAGTTGCCATCGCTTAATACATCGATGAAGTTCGATTACAAAAATGCATAGCTATATAGCACACGCCAAGCGACATAACGATGCTTATGTCAATTCTTATACATTTTTGTTTTCGAACTTCTTCGTCGTTGTAATCAGCGATGGCAATTTGGCTTAAGGCTCAGACTTGTCTTGAAACTGTGCAAAAGATCCAAGTGTTAATAAAAACCAAAAAAATTTAGGCTCCGAATACGGTAACATTCCTTCAAGCCTACAGTATCTATATCTAAATATTTTCTATACTAATATGTATTAATAAAGAGGAAAGATTTGATTATTTGTTTGCATTGAAAGTGCCATGTAACTACAGGACTAAGTGTAATGAAATTAGGCACAGATATGCTACTTTTTATCGCAGAAAAATGTGCGATTGCTGTAAAGATGTTGAAGACGGTTGATCAAAGAGAAATGACTTTTGGCGCGCAGAAAGTCTCTGGTAGCATCTATTTTGGATTTGAGACATAATATGTGTACAATGCACATTTTTAATGAAATGTAGAGACGCAGATGTCCCATTATAGAACATACACAGCAGTCAGACCTTGTAGCAGATGTCTAAGATACAATAAAAGTTATCTACTCGTACATCTGATACGCAATTTACTCGACACAAGACATTTTTTTCGATGCGATTACAACATTGATACAGTTCCTGCTCGACCAGAAGATCGAATCTGCTAATATTAGATCCTGCAATAATGCAGTTGCGATCCAGTCCCGAACCCCGATGTGTTAAAACTGCAAAATGGTATTCTCATAAACGACAAACCAACTTCAAACCTGTTATTTATTGATCCAAACTCCAAAATTCAGTTTATGATATCTAGACGATTAATTTATAATTCAATAAAAGTAAAATGAAAGTGTGAGTTAATCACGAGAATTGTGGTTCAGTTTCTAAACATTTTCCTTTGCACTAGGACGCCTCAAAATATATAAACACATAGGAAGTGACCGCAACGACAGAAGACGAGGTTGTAGTAAGTGTTTACACGTGACTCGTGAGTATGTGTGCGTGCGCACGATTCAAGGGCGCTGTCAAGCGATTTTCATCTTCTCTGGTTGATCGGCATCTTGTTCTGTAGTGAATTGTACAATCAAATCTAATTTTAGGCGCGACAAAGCTTGATCGAAGGCGCGCTGTAGACATAATGTATCTCGCGTCGCGTCGCGTCGTCGCCCGTTCAACAATAACTTAATTCTGTTAAGAGTGTATTCCACCTCACTAAATTCGGACGTCCCAAAACTGCTAAATGATTCAGTAGCTAAATCAATTCAATTGAAATAGCATTTATGAAGTTAGGATCCTAGTTAGCATCCTAAATCGAAAGAAGTGTGGCTTCTGGCCGACTAAATTCTAGTTAGCTTTCTTTTTAGGATCTTAATTAGGACGTCTGAATTTAGTGAGGTGGAATACGCGCATAAAATTATGTTTGTCGACTTAATTGGCAGCTGGAGACAGACTAATTTAAATAAACTCAATCTTCTGTAAACACGAAAACCGTCTTGATTAAGCTCATTATCTTGAGTGTTGGTAATATAATTAGAAATTGTTTTGCTTAAGAAGTTTTGTATTTTGAAAGCGAATTCCATTATTAATACCCAATTTACCTACTTCATACTGTCTGGTTAGTGCGATGAACACATTACTAGATAATTAGCAATTATTTTTAATAAGTTACATAAACGTTCCTGTTTCATTACATGGTTTAGAAAGTATAATTATTCCAATTACAGTTGAAGATGTGAAGATAAACTTTTACGCAATATTATTGTTCTGTTGTTTTCCTTTCTTGTTCCAGTTGCAACATTCCACCTACATATTATAGACTCTGAAGTCTAAAGTAACATCTGTTCTGAATCATCGACACATAATACTATAATATCTTTTGTCTATTTTTAAACCAAACTAAAAGTCTATTCAACAGAAATCAAAAGTATATCTAATTTCTAGAAAAAGTCTTAACTTTTATCCCTATTTTTAACCCCCGACGCAGGTGTTATAAATTTGAAGTGTCTATCTGTCGGCTTTTTTGACGTGATAACATCTTATAATTCGATAGAGCCGGCTGCACGCACGTAAAAACATGACTAATGCGGCGTTACCGGCGTTACCTCGCTAAACATGACTCATGCGGCGTTACTTGCGTTACCTCGCTAAACATGACTCATGCGGCGTTACCGGCGTTACCTCGCTAAACATGACTCATGCGGCGTTACCGGCGTTACCTCGCTAAACATGACTCATGCGGCGTTACTTGCGTTACCTCGCTAAACATGACTCATGCGTCGTTACCGGCGTTACCTCGCTAAACATGACTAATGCGGCGTTACCGGCGTTACCTCGCTAAACATGACTCATGCGGCGTTACTTGCGTTACCTCGCTAAACATGACTCATGCGGCGTTACCGGCGTTACCTCGCTAAACATGACTCATGCGGCGTTACTTGCGTTACCTCGCTAAACATGACTCATGCGGCGTTACCGGCGTTACCTCGCTAAACATGACTAATGCGGCGTTACCGGCGTTACCTCGCTAAACATGACTCATGCGGCGTTACTTGCGTTACCTCGCTAAACAGGACTCATGCGGCGTTACCGGCGTTACCTCGCTAAACATGACTCATGCGGCGTTACTTGCGTTACCTCGCTAAACATGACTCATGCGGCGTTACCGGCGTTACCTCGCTAAACATGACTCATGTGGCGTTACCGGCGTTACCTCGCTAAACATGACTCATGCGGCGTTACCTCGCTCTGTTCCATTTCTTATGACGTTTGACAGCTGACGTGATCGAGTGTTCACTGCTTGACATTTTGGGGGTTACTTAAAATTTTGTTTTTTTCATGACCCGTCGTCCAAATCAATGCTAGCCGATGATAATATAAGTTAAGATATTTTTTGATTTCCATTAAAACAGTTAACAGACTCAAAACTGTATAATAGTGTATCATATCAAATGTCAGTCAAAATCAGCAAAATCTTATTAGTAATGTAACTTTCGTCTTTAGAATCTTGTGTTACTTCATTTCCAAGTTACAAGACCCCCAAGGACGCATTTAATACTTCGCTACGTGAAACTTGAAAAGCGCTAGCTCTTAGTCTAGACTGAAAGGCGCTAGACTTTCTAACGTGTAGAGTTTAAAAACCTTCATGCTTTTATGTCAAACTCGCTGGTGACCGCAACTTCGTTTGCATAGACCTAACGGAAACGGATCCCTACTTTTTTAATCGGAAACCTTAGATAAAAGTAACCTAAGGTACTCTTTATAACATCAGCTATCTGTCGGTGATTGTCCCGTGAAAATCGGTCCAGCCCTTTTAGAGATAAGCTGAAGAGACAAAAATTTAAAAATATTGATTTTAATTGTAAGTACCGTACATACTTTCGTATTAATTTAGTGGAAAGCTGTTAATTTAAAATTACAAACAGACACTTCAATTTCATTTCCTTCTATGTAAAAAATTAACATATTTAGAGGATGCTACTAAATGTATAATTATGACATATTATGCAGGTATTCTAAGAAGATAAATGTATGATAATGATTCCATTAGGATGTTTTGCCACTTTGAGGACCTTGGCTTCGAGTGCGGAGTGACTAATTGCTATTAACCTTTTTGCACTTTGCTTTTTGTCCCCTTCCTTCCTCATTAGAATCTTCGCTGTGATTGGTAACCAAAAAAAATATAATGAAAATTAAACTTGATGATTTTAAGTAATTTACCTTGACATTAAGGACAGTATCGTTTTGGTTAGGAGTTATTTAGAAACTCGATTTACGCTAAATACAAATTGAGTTGCCGCGACCTGTCACCTTCGGTAACTCGATAATACCAAGTCCGTCTCGGACTCGGGCACTAAGGGTTCAGTACAAAACGGCAAAAAAAATCACGTCTGTTGTATGGGAGCCGCCCTTTATATATTTATTTTATTCTGTGTTTGTTGTTATAGCGGTAACAGAAATAAAATATAATCTGTGAAATTTTCAACTGTCTAGCTATTTCGATTAAGGAGATACTGCCGTATAGTGCCGCGCGACATATCATATTTTTTTTTTACATTAGCCTGTTTTTTCATTAAATAATATGAAATACATATCCACAGTATGTAATTATCCCAAATTTAACTATATAAAAGTATAAATATGGTTTTAGTTGAGTTTTGAAACTAAAAATTGGTAAAAAAATTCAATTATGTTGTGTTCACATCAAGATTGCTTGTATTCATTTAGTATTTTTCAAATTCCAGTTACATCATCATAGAGGGAATTTATTATAGTTTTTAAATATACGTTACATGCATAGGTTTTAGCAACAATTTAGCAATATAATCGTGAAAAATGAAAAAGCGGGAAAATCCGCCTCCCACCCTCGAACGCTTTTGCGAAGGCTCGACGCGTGCTCGGTTTAGATATTTCAGAGCGCGACGCTTGTGAGGTTTATGGATGAGTGCTGAGGCAAATAACAACGTCTGTAAATTCGTTGCGAAATACGTGAAAAGGTAAGTACTTACTGAGTAGTTATTTGTCAAAATCCATGTCTTTATTTACAAGGTAAATAAACGCTGTACATCCTGAGGCTTTAACATTTAAATCAATTTCTATGAGCAGAATCTGAATCGGTGTGAACAATGGATCGTTCGAGCTTCCGTAGCGCGTGGTGCTGGGAGGAAGAGGAAGCGAGTTGTAGTCACGATTCACGAATCACTATTGACACTACTTTTCATTGATTGTAATCTTTAAGTTGTGACTCGTGACCACTGACCACAGGATACGTATCCGAAACGTCAGCAAAATATATGTCAATAACATTTTAAAGCCACAAAAAAGCATACACGTCGCGTTTGGTAATTAACGCGTATACGGTAAGGATGTAAACGACCTAGTATGTACATTGTATAATTTACATATTATTTTAAAATAAAAAATAGTAACTTCGTCCAATGTATGTTTCTTTCTATGTAAAATTTTAATTTTATCATCAACACGAACTCGGAAATAATTTAGGACGTCTCATAAATAGCTTAAAAAAGATCTCAAAATTATCTAAACCTTTTTTGATCACTGTTAACTCCGCTGTCATCCGTAACTTGCGCCTCAGTAACCGCAACTGTTACGATAATAGACGCCTATAACTCCCACTACCGCTGACATTTGGACCACAGCGCTAAACACTTCAACTACATTGCCTACTGCTTTACGTTACAATAAACCGAATATTATTCACTTTATAACAACGGCAAACAAGCAGACAGATCGCCTAATGGCTAGCGATCGCTGCAATAATAATGCGCTGCCGGTCCTTCTAACCCCAAGTCTCTTTGGCCCTCCGGTTTTCTACGAGGCCGTCGTAACAGTAACATGCACATGCCGAAGTATCTATCTCGGTTATACCTACCGCAGCAAAAAAGTCATCTTTTAAGAACAAGTATGAAAAGTAAAATCTGGATTAACCATTCTTTTTAATTCTGTCAATATTATGACTTATAAGATTAATTTATGTTTTGACAGCATCACTTTCTCCGTTTAAGTCTTTACAAGGTCAATACACGGTTAATCATCTGAGCCCTCAGCCAAGATGCCATCGCTGATGACGAAGTAAGATTTCAAAATTGTATGGTATTGGCGTATAGCGCGCTGTGTCACTTAGCGCACGTTATGTCAATCGGATATATTTTTACTATCGAAGTTCGTCATTGTAATTAACGTTGGCATGTTGGGTAATCCCCCAGATTCAACTATAAAAATCCAACGATATCCTGATTTTATTTTAGTAAACAATGAAAAAGCGTTTAAAATGACGAAGATATTGACATAGTAATCAATCAGATTTCAGAATAACGATCCTTTTTCAATGCCAGAGTTGAGCTTCGTTTTGTTCTTCCTTGATAGCCGTATGTGGAATGGATAGATGTATGTGGATTGTAAGTTTTTATTAATTGGACTGATTTTCTGCTCGGGAGATGACTACATGTAAAATATTTTGTTTAATTTATATACATACTCAGAAATATTGAGGTTTACTACTTGATAAACGTAAAAAATTTAATATTTAATGTGTAGTTAAGTACATAATTAGATACATCTAAAAATACAATAATATTTCAAATTTTTTTGCTAAATTAGTAAATAAATTAGTAAAAAATCCTACATCATTAGTTTACTAATTAATTAAAACATTTACTATTATATGATCTTATACGCATCGCAGATATTATAGCAAATATTTTGTTCCAAATCGATTGTATCTAAAGGACACTGGCGAATCCTGCCCGATTTCCGTCAAGAGCGGCCAAGTTTCGAACATTTATGTGGTTCTATAGTACTTAAAAAATATATTATATTTCTAGGATTTTTACTTGGGAATAAAAAGTTATGTATCTTAGAATATCCGAGAATACGTACTTATCTGCGGTAATCGTTATCGTCATATATGTATAGTCTATGGTTATCTATCATGCAGACCTAATAGATGGATTATTTTTTTATTGGATCATAAAGTTATTTTCTTATTCTATAGCTCAACAGTTTAGTTCTAGTTTAATTAAAAAAAAGGTTACTTGAGGTGTGAAATAGATCCCTCTATACTATTTATATTCTTATCTTATACTTATTATTTTCGTAACGTGAAAGCGACATCTATCATTTATCTGTTATCAATTAGCATATTGCGTTTTCAAGCAAACTAGTTATTAATTTCATTACGTATTTCACATCACGGCTAGTAGATGTTTCTTTTCCGCAAACCGCCACTAGGACAATTTATTGAAAAATAGGTTAGGTTATATTTAATCAATTACTTTTATCCCCCGAGTTTGATGGATAATATTATTGTTTTTTTTTGTTTCTAGGTTCATAAAGTACAACTTACAATAAATGTTTTTGGTGGCCACGTATTTTAATTACCAGGAAGTAAATGTATGGTGAATTGCCGATCTCCTTTGAAAATTTTGACGTCCCCTTCAACGGCTCACATCACAAATTTTCCACACAATCGTGGACACACCTTATGCTTGTAGTAGTACAATCAAATCGAAAGCTGACTATGTAGCTGTTTAACTGTTCGTCTTTCTTTAATCCGTGCTACTCGCCAATATTTATTACCTTTGTACCTACTTACATGGTTTTTAGTTTTGGAATTAAGTACATACACAGTTGATAATGTAACGGTTTATCTAATCCCAAATTATATTTCGCAGCTTTTTATCACAAAAATCACGGCGACAGCGGAGATCTGTATCAAATTAATAAAATATTTCAAATTGAATATTAAAACGGTAAACGAAATAGTTTAACTATAAACAAAATTATGAAAGCAACACTGATTAAGATAATTAAAAACGTATTAAGTAGTCTATAAATCTCCAATTTAAAAGTTATAAATCTGTAAACCGCTATAACGGCGTGCCCCAGGGCACTCTAATAGAGCCTCCATAGTATTTACTTTATAACATGAGACGTAATAAGAATATTTATTTATTTTAAATCTATCACAGCAATTATTTTGGTCTAAAATCTAGAATAACAATCACAAGGTATAGCCGAGTAGCTAATTGAACTTGTAGCAGTTTGCGTTTATCTGCTTCTGAAATCCTCAAAGAAATGTTAAGAAAGCATTAGGTACGTCAATAAGCGTTATGCACGGTCACCGATAAGCCCGGTGCACGACTTATGGACCTTGGCGACCGAACAGCTGTTCGCAAATAAATTATGGAATTCGGTAGATACTACAAGTAAAATATTTAGTTTAATTTTGTTCAGCGATATCGAGGTGTTACTGCTTGACAAATATATAAAATTTATTGTGTAGTTTTGTAATGAGATACATCTAAAAGCTTACGAAAATGTGTCAAATAGTTTTGCTATATTGGTAAAAAACCCTACATCATTTGTTTACTAATTACTTACATCAATTACAAAAACATTAATTATTGTAAGTATGAACTTAAACGCACCGGAAATAATAGCAAATGTTATGTTCCTTATATTTCATACAACTTGAGGAAAGCGTGACGTCATGATATCTATTGCGACTTTTGTATGGAGCGTTCTCACGAGACTTGCGAAATTCTTTAAACAAATCGCTATACCTTTTAAAATATTGATTTTTAATATACTATTTATTTATGCAACAAAAATCACTCATCTACCCTATTGTATCATGTGGGTATATTTCTTTGGGAAAATATGTGTCCATGTTAATGCTCGTCGCATTTTGTACACCGACTGCTAACAAGAGGCGGCAGCTTGTGACTGGCTTCGTTACGAAATCCTTTTCGTATTTACTTCTAATTATAGTGTAATGTATTCGCAGAGCGTGCGTTCAATGTTCTCTGATTTTTTTTGATGATGATGATGATGTAAAACTCTAAACCATTTTGTAACTGGTTTCGAAAATGTGGAGGTAACAATTCGCGCCAGGTTGTTTTTAAATCTAATGTCTACCCATAGTATATTGCCACTAACACTATCTACCCGTAACACAAGTTCAACTTAACACGGGATCGGATTGACGTGATGTATATTATATTATAATTATGTATATTTGTTGTGTATCTATTTTATGTGTGTCTGAATAAATTGATTTGACTGCTTTTAAGTTCTAAGACTACAACAAGCTACTCAATTGCTTTTTTTCAGTCTTAGACTTAACCTTACACCTACATTTCTAGAAGAGGATACTTCCTTCTAATACAGACATACAATCAGTACTAGAAACTTGTTTTGGGAAAGAAATCCAACTCACTCGAAAATTCCATACGCCGAGAAATTGTTTAACATAGACACACATGTAATGAAATAACAAAATCGTATTGTCTCTGTAAAATGTCACTGCGCGTGCGTGCTCTGTGGCCTGTGCATCAATTTGAGGAGTATTAAGCGGGGATTGAGTTACGACTTGCTTCGTCGTGGTCTGAAAATTCATAAAGTAATAATGTTAAACCAATTTCACGAATATAAATGCATTATATATGCCTAGCTATCTACATGCCGGTTTCCCATAAGGATAAGGGTCTAGTGGCTAAGAGCTTAGCTCTCGACTCAGAGGTCCTGGGTTTGATTCCAAAAAAAATTCGATTTTCAACAAAAAATGTTGTTTCCAAATTTGGTTAGGACAATGCAGGCTGATCACCTGATTGTCTGACAAGAAAGATGATCCATGCATAGGAGGGCATGTAAAAAGTCGGACCTGCTGCTGATCACACTGACCAATCGTGTCGGTTATCCGTCCCACTAGGTTGCGAGAGTAAAGGAAGAGAGTCTATAGACTAGAGAGTGCACTTGTATACTGCGGACACACTTGGGCACTTTAAAATAACTCCTGTGTAGCTGTACTGGTTTCAATGAAACCGGCCACCGTCACCGATATCGGCATTGGGAGCTATTATTAAGGGTAAGTAGGTCCTTTTAACATATTACTTCACAAAATATTATGAAGTTTCGTGGAAATGTCCAGGAGGCAAACGAGCCAACGACTGGTAACTGGTAAGCGACTACCGTTGCCCATGGATAAACCGGAGCAGTCACAAGTGCGGTACCGCTTACTGGCTTTACTTGAAAAGGTTTTATAATTTTACCGGACTACGGCGAAGCCAAAAGGAAGGGAAAGGATTTCGGCAGTTTTTCCACCTTTCGCAGATGATGTTTGTTCCACAGTAGCGCATAATATACTACTGATCCGATTTTAATGAAGGAGTAGATCATATACCCAAATTTACCACGCCTTATATGCCGAATAAGCCGAACTGGCTTCTACAAACAATTTTAATACGTAAAAACATTGCACAATACATTTTGAGTTTTCATCCGTGACGATATCGTATCGCCACCTGTAAAATAAACTTTGTGCACTGTAACAAACTCGTACAGATCCACGCAAACGAAATTGCAAGCATCAGCTAGGTAAGGTAACAAAGTAAAAAAAATCGGTTGTCTGTAAAGTCGGTTTACTGACGATAGTTGAACGTGACAACGTCATAAGAAAATACTGATGGATCGCTCACTCAAGTAGGAGAGAGACAGATTCCGCGCTCTCGCTTGCACTTCAAGCCTTAAATGGAACGCCTCGGAGCGAGGTAACGCCGCATGAGTCATGTTTTTTCGTGCGTGCAGCCGGCTTCATCGAATTATAAGACGTTATCACGTCAAAAAATGGTCTTTCTGAGTGTTTACGTGAACTTCGATCGATGTTACAGACTGTTGGATAGTAATAACCCCTCAACATTATGATTTTTCAATACAATAATATTTTGAAAACATCTAGTGATTGTTTTAAACACTTACGGATTGTGTCGCGGTGCACTTTTCTTTTTCCCGACATTTCGGCTACTTTCCAGCAGCAAACATCAAGTAAATGAGCAAAGAAAAGCTTCCTTGGTATTACAGGGTCGCCTAGTATCGTCGATGGTAAGCGATTACTGTCGCCCATGGATACCCGTTATACCATGGGAGTAACAAGTGCATTGCCGATCAAGTAATTACAAATTCCCTGATAGTACCTACCTGTGTATTTTGAAATAGCAAATTTTTATATTAAGCATTTTTTTATATTAATAGATTTAATATAAAAAAAACTGACAGCTGCAAAATATTTTATCATAACTTACTTTTGACTTTGAAGGTTGTTGGACTTTAAATATTGCTAAATTAAGTCAAGCAAAATTGAACTTTACCGCTTTGAGATAGAGTTCAAAAACCAGTCGTATCTTTATTTTTACCCTCATTCATTCCATTCATGGTGTTTAGTAACAAATTGTGGTCCTTTAATCTCAGGTTTTAATTGTAAAACAGATGTTCTCTCAAATTCACGTGCCTTGGCGCCCTTTGGATGGAAGAATATTAAAAATAACTCTTATTTCGTACAGAACAAAGTATAATTTATAGTTTCTTTTTTACCTCTATAATTTATTCCATTGTATTGATAATCAATTTTGTGTTGACATTCTAGACTAGACTTATCCTTTTTTTTATTCAACCTTAAAAAGCACCCCCCCCCCCCCCTCCCCCTCTCCCCGCCTCTTGCCACACAATCAAATATACATACCATAGTGATACCATAGACATTTGCTCTACATTACTAGAGAATAATTTGTCTATAGACAGAGATCCGCCCACGAACAGATGCAACTATTAGAACTCACCTGGAACAAGAAAAAAAAGATTGGTTCATTTTTGCCACGCGACTTTTACAGTAAACATGGTCAGCAAAATAGAGATATCACTCTACACAGCTGGTCCAAATCATTAGGGCATTTGTTATGTTATGGTTTATACTTAAATAAAGAATATTTTTAATATGATGTTAGAAAACTAATGATGTAGGTTTTACTCCATGGTTTTTGTACTAATATAATCTATATATTATATAAAAGAAAGTCGTGTTAGTTACACTACTTATAACTCAAGAACGGCTGAACCGATTTAGCTGAAAATTGATGGGGAGGAAGCTTAGGACCAGGAGACGGACATAGGATAAGCATAGCACTTAAGTGCCCCACCGAGCCTGTCTGTCTGTATGTTCGCGATAATCTCAAAAACTACTGAAAGGATTTTCATGCCGTTTACATTTACCGACATTTAAGGTTTTGTGGAAATTGTTTGATTTATGACGATAATTGTTGAAGGTGTCGGAAAAAATCAAGCCGTCTGGGAACTTTTATCGAAAACGCTGTCTAACCTAACCCGTTGGAGATAAATAACAAAACAATGTATGGTGGGATTGTTTATCTTTTATAAGTCTATAAAAAAGTCCGCGATGGCATAGATATGTCTAACATTTAAGGATAGGCTACAATGCCCATTCTAAGTTTAACAAAATGATCAGAAATAATATGGTATTTTAAGAAGCTATTTAGACGGATACAATTTAATTATCCTTATCTAGGAGATTATATCTAGGAGCTGTCTTAAAATTAAAACGTACATGTGAAAATTTATTATAAAGTAGGTATATATTTTTACTCTGTGCTATTACTATATTGCAGGTATACTTGCTAAAGAAGTTTTTTGCCACGAACACTCTCCCACGCGGGCGAAGCTGTGGGCAAAAGCTAGTACGGTATCAATAGACATCTCTTACTTCCCCATTAGCATGTGTCGTAAGGAGAATAAGAAATGATACCGATAACGATTACCAAAGAATATTTATTACTAACGTAAAGAACTGTCATTCGATAGACTTGCACGAATGACAGCGCGCAGCTATGTGTGCGTGGCTAGACGTATGCGGAGGGTGCGCGCGACGAGCGGGATGTGAGTTTTTCTACGCCAGGACTTTCGTTCACAGGGTGGCGCTGGTCATTACGTGCTTTGACATAATTGACAATATAATTTGTCTGACGCGACGTTTGAAATTATATCGGTGTCAACCTTAGGCTTACGTCAACATGGCTGACATTCGCCGGTGCTCGAGCTGTCATTTGTAGAGAGTGACGCACCTGTGTCTCTACCGATTGCTACCGATGTGTCGTGCTTTGACACCTTAGTGAATTACGCAGTAATTAACTGACTTACAAAAAAGGCGACGGACAAATTTATGAGGTTTGAAATTATACCCAAACTAAGGAACTTCAACTGGACACCATTAATAAGAAGTTTAAGGCAAGTCTAGTATTAAAGTGATATTACCAGGAAATATATTTAGCAAAACATTAACTTGTTTGAAAGTGACGAATGCTTTCATTGATGCACATCGATGTTGTATACTAGATGCACATAAATATTCAGCGATTGCGAGTTATTATTTAAAAAATTCTAGACGTTTGGGCATTTAATATAATATATATTCTGTTATAGTTAGTATGATCTCTGAAGTAGAAAAGAAAATCAGAAATGTAAACAATACAGATAGCTTCTATGCAAAAAAAAATTACTACAGCAAAGTCTTGCGTCATAATGACAATATGAAAATAAACGTTTTGGTAACAAAATAGCAAAAATATTTTTTTACAACCTACTGATAAATTTCAGATTTGAATGTTATCTGCAGCGAAAAAACTTCCGAATAAGCTATACTACTAATTAGAATATTGTGAAGTAGACCCTAAGTATTTGTACACGTAACAGGCCGTTTTCTCTAGTTACACATGGTAAGTGGTAACATGGACGGATCAGCTGATTGTCTTACAGGAAATCTTTCACCACTTGCAACGGGTCAGGTATCAGTTCCGCTAAGTAAACCAAGGGATAATAATTAATAATAATCTAATATATTATGACTTACTTATGTTTCAACACAAAAAAAAGATATTAATAATAAATAACTCCCCACACCGATTTCGGTGACGGTGGCCGGTTTCATTGAAACCAGGCCAGTTACGGAGGAGTAATTTTATAGTGCCCAAGTCTGTGTGCAGTACACAAGAGCACTCTCTCTTCCTTTACTGGCGAGAGATCAGGCGCAGGTTCGACTTTTAACATGCCCATCCGATGCATGGATCATCTGTCTTCTCAGACAATCAGGTGAACAGCCTGCATAAGCAAACTTTGAAACAACATTTTTTGCTGTTGCAATGCGGGAATCGAACCCACGACCTCCGAGTCGAGGGCCAAGCTCTAACCACTAGACCACGGAGGCTGTTTATTTATAATATAACAAAAAAAATTATAACGTGGATGGACAGATGGGAGCATCGTTCGTGTTATAATATAGTCCTCACTTAATGTAAGGAGTTCTATGGTCCTTCAACTGGCCAGTGGTTTAATTGAATTTCGGACGAAAATGTTAGATATACATCAGTATAAATTCCATCCAAAATTCAATAACTTAGCCATATAGCCAAAAGAACAAACTGTATCACCCACTATAGAAATTTTAAATACGCATTCAAAACAATATTATCACTGCATCTATATTTTATCTAATATGATCAACGCCATGGGAACTTTATAATTAGTTTAATGCTCCATGTTCTTTTTATGGTAAAACACGTAGGTAGGTACAGAAGTAGAATTTATAGAGAGTGAGCGTTAGTTTTACAGACACTTAGCAATGTCTGTAGGAAATCCTGTTCTGCACGGACAGACATGACGACGTCTAGAAATGAAACTGCTATATGTTGAATGGCAACGAATTTTAATTGGATAATGCGAACGCAGCTGAAGCATCATTGGTCAATTTTGACATTCTCGTTTTCTCAATTTCTTGTAGTGGGAAATATTTCTATCCTGCGGAAACCGTGCATTTGTACGAGACAGAAGGGTATGTACCTGTGCGGTGTTAATCTATGCGGTGTCCCATTCACACGCGTGTGAGCGCGATTATGATCACAATTAGTTAAGAGAATTGGGCTTTTGGCTACAAGCTATCTATGTGCCAAATTTTATATGAATCCGTACATCGGTTTTTGTATGAAAATCAGTCACACAAACATAGGTGCTTACAATATTCGCGTTTTTTAAATTTAAATCAACTATAATATATACTACGCGGGAACTACATTTCAGAACCTAAATTCTCGTTACTTAACTTACACTTTCAATTTACTTTCAACGAATCGTCTTCATATTATAACTGTCTTTTCTGAGTTTGGAACAATCAAAACGCGTTTGACGTTGGTTTGATAATGCCATTTTGCTGTCTTAACATATCGATACTGCATGCAAACTGTATTATATACTACAAACTATCAGACAAAATACATTTAGGGCCTGTTTCACAATCGCATGATATGTGACGAATAGCTTAACCGGAAGTTTTGTCCCTGCTTACTTTATACCGAGTGACAGTGACAAAAATTCCGGATTTGTGACTTATTTAGTCCTGTCATTTATGCTTAGATTAGGTAAGAATCTCGGAATTCGAGACACCCAGCTGTAAGTCTGTAAATACTTGCATATTGACATCCTAAAAGTTGTCTCAAAACCTACATATGGTAGGGTGTACGCAACTATTAAATTTCAAGGTCAAAGGTCACAAAAATTGGTTTTCTGCGCTTTTTTTGTAAATATCTCATTTCCTATGGGTTCTTTGCTATTGATATTCAATAAAAATTGACAAATGTTTATAATCATTGATTTATCGATTGTTCATCAACTATATATGGCGCGTTTTCGACCGGAGGCACCGGTTGACCTGAAGTGATGCTGTGACCGAGCGCTCTCCGCCTTCTATCTCGAAAACAGTTCACAGTATAAAAAAAAAAATTAAACAAAAGTTGTATAGAATTTTGTATTCTACAATATTGATAATAAATACAATTAGCAAAAAACCCATAGGAAATCAGATATTTACAAAAAAAGCGCAGAAAACCGATTTTTATGACCTTTGACCTTGAAATTTTATAGTTGCGTACACCCTACCATATGTAGGTTTTGAGACAACTTTTAGGATGTCAACATACAAGTATTTACAGACTTACAGCTGGGTATCTCGAATTCCGAGGTGAACTTACCATAATGACTGGACTATATTAGGCGATTGTAAAATAGGGTCTTGTTTTAACTGTCCTAATACCTACTGAAATTCTCCATTTGAAAGGACTGTAAGTGTCCAAAAATTACTGTCATATCGACATTTCAAGTCTGCGTTGTGTAGAACTATTTTCATTTCCTACCTCAACACGCCATGCTGTCACACTCGCACACACTATGTACATCTTCCCTCTCGCTCTAAACGGATATACGCTTCCTTCCCGTACCGAGGCAGCTTTCCAATAAACCATTTTCATAGACTTTATTTTTCTAGAATTTTCTAGAGTGAAGTTTAAATCTTTCTTCAATTACAAAGGAGATCACTTTGTATCCATCCTCAATTACTTCTACTTTGTATCTAAAATGCCGAATACTTACTAATATGTAGAGGATTTTATATGTATGTTTGTTTGGTTGTATTCAATACCTAGGCTCCGAAACCACTTGAGTGATGTGATGAAATTTGTCCCAGATATAGAATATACCACGGGGAAAGACACACTACTTTTATCGCGGGAAAATGTACGGTTATTTTTGTGATTCTATACGTATCTGAACTCCGAGCAAAGCTCGGTTACCCAGGTACTAATATTATGATATCAAACTGGCGAGTCATTTACAATTATTGTATTGTGACTGCATGTAATCATTAGAATACGAATAAATTATGAGAACACTCTACCGGCTTATGAATTAGATTCCCTGATAGTACCAACCGTTTGTTCAGGTCATAGAAACAAAATACAGAAAGTTTTTACAATCAAAACTGTTGGCATCCTGATAATGATGAATGTCACCTACCTAGAGAAATATGATATACAACAATATGTTATGAGAATCCTATATGTTATAACTGGGTCGACGTACGTATTTATCGCATGTAAATATGGACACTATCCATAATTACATTAATTTTATGTAAAATTAAAGTGGTGTGTGTGGTTACGCACACACTTTTGTCGTATTTTTATACTTAGATGATGAGTCGTCGAGTGACGTCGCGTCCCGACTACCATAGTTTAATTTTTAATTATAAAATTAAATATAAAAATTATACTAATTCCTGAGTTATTTACAGGATACAACGATAATACTGCACAGTTCGGTCACAGACCATAGTTCACATATTAAGTATGTGTGCGTGCGCCGACTTGGACGGTTTAGTATGAAGATGTGGTACTGTATACGTCTACTGTGACCGAACTGTGCATTTTTACCGTTGTGGAGCGTAGCGGGCAAATTTTAATAACTTTTAAAAGGAATAAAACCAATAGGAATTGTCACAACGCATTTTATTCAAACCTGTACTGCATTTATCAGTTAATGGTATAATATTTTGCGTAAAAATGTGGAAACCAACAATCAACAGACTTTCATTTCTGATATATTTATATTCAAGCTACATAATACAAACCATCGCAATTATTTCCATAAAATTTCTTATTTACTGTCTGCATCGCAGTAAGTGTAACATTATTCTCATACTTAAAACAAGACAATCTTGTAGATATATAATCGTAATCTTAAAAACGGCTGCAAGTGTTACCATAAAATTTAGTATGCAGGGAGTTTTGGAGGATAAAAATTGATTTAGCCAGGTGTTATCCCTGCGAAACAACGCATTTTTAAGCTGCATATGTTTTTTCTTTCGTCGTGCAACAATATATCAATAATTTCGACTCGATTATGTCAGACCGATTGGCAGATTGGTATGCTTATGTATAATTTTTGCTTTGTTCGGAAATTCGGAATGTGGTGGGTTCGAACCCCGGTAAAATATTATTGTGATTCTTTTTAAAAAAAAAAAACTTTTAGAGCTCCGGGCAAAGCTCTGTTACCCAGGTACTTAAATTATAAGCTCCCTAGTGTGTGCCCGGCCTTAGACGGGTCACAATACATTACTATGATTATTTATGTTGTCAATTCGCGAATGTCAATACTGTTAAGTATGTTATGATATATCACACTTTCGAAGTCAGTCGAAACCAGACAATATATTATCATTGTAAACTTAACAAGTTTTTTATGTAAGTTCATCGCTTAACGGTTATGTAAATAAAATCTAATATTATTGTGTTTTAAAATAATGTATAGGTGTAGATTAGTTCACAAGGAAAGGGGAAGAAAGAAGGAAACTATCGTAAGAAGTCCTGCGTGACTAAGGGCCTGTTTCTCAACCTTCAAATAAGTAGAGTATAGCTTATTCGGAAGTTTTGTCGCTTTTTACTTTATATCGAGCGACAGAGAAAAAACATGCTACTAAGCTATCTGACACTTATCAGTAGATTGTGAAACAGGCCCTAAGAAAAAAGACCTCATTAAACGTAGGCATTTTTTTTGTATGAAAATCATGTCAGCACCTGTACGATTTTCATTCGATAACGTAACGAATACGCCGTTGTCATTTATATTCGCGCTTACCCCCACACGTCTCTTATACAGACCAAGATTATTAAATAGTTACTTGTAGAATGTAGCCTAAGTCTCCTCCTTATTGGAGAGGAGACCTGTGCCCAAGAGCCAGACCATGTCCAGTAGTCCAAGTCTTACGAGACATTGTTAAAGCCTAGGGCTGTAGCGATCTAATCCTTTTGAAGAAAGTGCCCCAGCAGTGATGATGATGTGAATGATGGCAAAAAAAGAGAGGATTTTTTGCTGCAAAAAATGTATCGTTACAAAGATTTTAGATCGATCAATATTCTTTACGTGTGCCTACGCATTGCTGGGTGTTTAAAAATAAATTGACGGACGGTCGACCACACAGAGGGACATATTTCTGGAAACGCCATATTGTTTCCAATAAACATACCTACCGTAAGTTGTTAGGATCGTAAACCAGGGTTGACAGTTTTGAAATATTCACAAATTAATAATATTTTATTTTTACGGTCAGGTCACACCGAAACGAGTTGACATTATACACACACATAAATTTATCAGAACTCCGAGCAAAGCTCGGTTATCCAGGTACTGATTATCCCAGGTATTTATACCCAGGCTGATAAGAGCATCAGAATCAAGAACATAATGTGTTTGTGATTCTGTAAGTTCAGTCGCTGATAATTCCGGTGAATATTTCGACCTCATTACTAGGGCATTAATTTTCAAAAGTCATATTTATTTTCTATTGATTCCAACTCTAGTTCACGTGGGTACTTTCACACGATACGCGGCGCGGCGCTGTATTTTTAAGATAGCTGTTCAAAATTGTACTTTATTCACTACACAAAAGGTGTACAATACACATTTCATATGACATCACACGTGGGGCGGTGCAACTTGACATTCGAACTCTTACAGTGAAATGTGTATCTTGTTGTGTAATAAAGTTCAATTTTGAATAGCTATATTTAAAATGTAAATCGATTTTTCTCCCCCACAATTCCCTGCGTACTAAAATTTCATGGTAATACTTGCAGCCGTTTTTAAGAAACCGATTGTATATCTACATCTTCAGATGGTCTTATTTAAAGTATAAAATTTTTAATTTAATATCTGTCAAATGTACAATTCTCAAGTTCATTTTCACCTATTCAAAAGGGATTTAACCCTATAATATCTAACGACCTGGAATACCGCGTTGATAGCATTAATGGATGGAAGTACGAAAGTCCTTTGTATAAGCTATTCCTTGTTTATAATTTTAATCTCTATAAGCTATTAAGCTTAGTTTAGATGTGGCCATTAATTTTCATCTTTAAGGACAAAAGAGGCTATCAAAAGGTTTATGGGATTTTGTACAGGCAGCCGCATAAATACAATAAAAATCACAATCATTTCTTAGAATCCTTTGGTATTCGTTGAAATAATAGATAAATTCACATTTTATGGTTGTTTTCATTACATTTTAATATTTTCTGGTATAAAAAATGCGTATTACATAGCATTGCAGCTACAAAAATCTTATAATGTGTGAAAACTAAGTTGGCGACAAATCATTCGCCACGCTTGCCATGCTAACAAACGATCTAGGTAGTAGGTTTTACTATATTTTTTTAACTCACCAAGTGTGTAGATATATTAAATAAATCCCTATTAATATTATGAATGTGAATGTGAGCTTGTTTGTTTGGTTGTTACGCTTTCACGTAAAAAGCACTCAACCTATCATCATCCAATTTGGCACAGATAAATGGCTACTTTTTACCGCGGAAAATGACCGGTTACCGTGAGATAGTGTATTTACGCGGGTGGAGCCGCGGGCAGAAGCCAGCAAGTATATAAATAAATAATAAATAAGCCCGTTTTAGGCAACAATTTTTGTATCCGACTGTGCCTACTCGTATCATTTTTCTATGACTTACGATTAATGGCGATAATTGACCATAAATTATGTGAAATTAAGTTACAACGATGGGATACCACACACGGAGAACATTCAGTGTGGTGTTGAAACTGTGTGGATTGACTACCCGATGTACTTCCTTATATACGGAAAAGTATTTTTTGTAAAGTATTTTAGAAATTATTATTAAAGTTGTAATATTATTTTGTTGTTACCTTTTTATTTTAACCTCCATAAAACCTAATACTTTGATTAATACAATTTATAGAAAAGAAAACAATTTAAAAATCTCGGGTCTCACAGACCTATCAGAACATAGCACGTTACTTTTAACCACCCGGCATGCCAAGGGTTATGCTGTTTAAGGAAGGATGAAAATTAAAGACCAAAAGGTACCTGAATATCGAGCCAGATATCTGATAATCATCATGGCACGAAAAATAAAACTTGTGACGTACAGACGATGTTGTAAATAATTTATTTTTACGATTACTTTTTAGGACCAAGCTACAAAGGTGTAACGTTTCACACTCAAGGGCGCCGAATTGGACCTTCAATGTCAGACAGAATAAGAAATTAAAGATTTATTAAAGCCTCAGGTTCTCTTTTATGAAATAAGATCGGAAAACCAGCGATCTGACGGGAAGCGATGAACACCGATCATGGCAGTCGCAACACTAGAAGAGACCCAAGTGTCAGCTTTTACCCAGGGCCCTGGCACTTCGGGCACGGATTAAAGTCCACGATTGTGTGGAAAGATTGTGGGCCGTTGAAGCCCACCGTGGGCCGTTCAAATTTGGATCGATTCTATGAAAGCTTTTATTTACCAAACATAAAAAAGATACAAATCAACTACAATATAAACAGCATTTAAAACCACTGAGGTTTGTCAAATGCTGCATGCAATCTTATTCGCAATTCTAGTCAAAATACACAGGAACTGCTTAACTGGTAGGTAGGTACTCGTACATTTCAAATTAATAATATTTTATACATTTTAACATACATTTTTGAGAATATATAACAGTTTGGAACCAATATATGTTTTTTACTCTGTGCTTCGGGTAATTATGTCTGTTCAATTCGCAAGTCAGTCAGGCTCTAGTCAGCGCATGCTATCGCACTCGCACGCAGGATTTGATGCGCGAACAAGTATCAGAATACCGCTTAAATATTTTCGATACAATCTCGGTTCGGCCAAAGCGCTGACTCATTCGCATACGCGTCATATCGTGCGCCAGCGAGCGAGACAGCCTGAAAATCCAAACGAGATTATCCGAAAATAATTACGAAAATAATTACGAGAATTGGTCCCCTGATGTAATCGTCTTGAAGAATTAAGGGAAAAAAGAACAGAAGTAAAACACTATGGTCCATGGGCCGCGTTCCATCGACCATAGATAGTGTTTTATTTAAATTCTGATTCACCGGTTCTAAATACCCACCATACCTTATATGTAAGGTAATTTTTGCGTTCATTCTCCTATTTCTCATTAAATTAAATATTCTCAGAAGCTACACGACCCAGATTGTAATGGAAGCATTGTTTTGACGAACTTGGCAAGCCTCATTATCCATGTTAATTTGGTATGATGCAATGGTACCATGATAATTCCAGGTATCCTACTACTATTATAAGTGTGCAAGTTTGTGAGGATGGATGGATGGATGTTTGTTACTCTTTCGCAAAAAACTACTGAACGGATTTTGACGAAATTTGGTATGGTAGTAGTTTGAGTTTGTATTAACATATAGGCTACTTTTTATCGCGAAAAAGTACAGTGTTCCCGTGGGATACTGAATATACGCGGGCGGAGCCGCGGGAAAAAGCTAGTACGTAATACTAGGGCATGATATGATCTATCGCTGATGTCAAGACGTTTGGGATGAAAGATAATAAAATATTTAGAAAATAAAATTATACTAAATTGACATTATGCTCTTTACGGCTCTGTTAAGGACATTGACCTCACACGGCTGTATTGATGTTATTTAGGCAAAGTCTTTGCTTCCTCTTTAAATCACAAACGCGTAAATTATTTTTAATAGCCAATAGGTCTTTACTGCTACTGTAATGGTACTTATTGCTACTATACCCCGTTTATATAGCCATTAACCCCCTTTTAAACGAATCCATTATATACAGTACAGGGGGATACAGTTTTATGTTGCTGCTAAATATAAATTGTCTAGTGTTTCCAACCAAAATTTATCAATATTTATCATTGTGTAGCCTAGCTACAGGAATTAATTTGTATTCAAAATTAGTACGCTAAGTGAGAACTTTGACATTCCAGCGTAGTCGGTGAGCCGTGAGGGTAGTAGGCTCGCCGACTACGCGTGGAATATGTAGCATATATATATGCATATGAATATGTAGCGTGCCCTAGAGATCGCTCTGTGGTCGAAATTCACCCATAATAATTCATAACACCATTTTTATTTAGATCTTTAGTATTTTGCCGCATAGATAGAAAAAATAAAAAAAATGTAAATGTGTTGAGACAGATTGTCAAACGTCAATGTGTAACGAAATTGAATCCATCGAACGCACGATAGTGTGTGTTAATAACCTGAGATAGTGTGTGTTGTTGTTATTTTGATTAATTTTATGTATTTCTAAGCATTCTTCAAAAATATTAGCTCTCTGCACATAATCCTTTACATAATCTTTGACTGTGCCAAATATCATAGCTCCTCCGTTCGCACAGTTCTCGTAAAACTGTACTGAAAGTTTTTACTGCACGTATTAATTTTTGTGATGATAATACAGCCATTTATTACGAAGACAATAATATAATTATTATCACTGTCTTAACTCTACTTAAACTTAAATTTGTTATTAAGGACAATGTTCATCAAAACAGTTTTTCTTATCAATCAGGATGGTACATTTAAGTGACTTTCCAAGCTTGTAATGTAAACATATCCTATAATGAGACACGTGTCTCTAATTAGACAAAGGAAAGCAGAGTTTGTTTACTCTATTACATTACTCTACCTGCATCCATATCGGAGATTGACAATCCTAATTTAAATCTATAAAATTATACTAATATCATAAAGAGGAAAGATTTATTTGACGACCTCTATGGCTCAGTGGTTCAGCGCTTTGGTGCTCGAGCCGGGGGTCGCGGGTTCGAATCCCGCCGAAGGAACAATAAAGTTTTTCTGTGTTCCTGGGTCATGGATGTGTATTAAATATGTGTATAATATAATAAAAATCTTAAATATATGTATAGTATAAAAGTATTAAATATACTTCCCGCTTTCTGGTACCTGTAACACAAGTTATTCGGATACTTAGCACGGGGCCAGATTGACGTGGTGTGAAGCTTCCATAGATATTTATTATTATTATTATTATTTCTTTGTATATTTGTTTGTTTCTTGGCTTCGAAACTACTGGGCCGATTTTGATGAAATTGGGCAAGTCTAGTTATACTGTAATGGATTTTCCACAAATCCCTCCCTTTGTGGTAGATACCTAAGTGACTCCTAACTAGTAACTACAATAATAGGCTAGTTTCATCTATCAAAATCAAATGATATAACTTTGTTATTTATATAGTTTCTATCATGAGAAATACGAATATAACACAATTTTGTTATATAAATATGCGATTTATTCATAATTTCGAAAATAAAACTGTAGTTTTAGTATATGTATGTCACGTGACCGAAAACGCCAGCCGCCATATTTTTCTTGTAAGTGACGTCATAAGAACAAAATAAAATCGAATAAACAACTGCGAAAGTTAAATCTAAAGTTCATGCACTACACACGCACTTAGGACATTTATTTGTTTCTGTTCTTATAACGTCACGATAATGGTGGCTATCGTTTTGGCGCAAACATTTGTCGTTTAAATTTTAATCGTTTTTTCTTTGCACAAAGAGATGTTATTTCCATGTAATGAAAAAACTAGTCGACAACATTTTAAAATATATTTGAAAAAAATGTAGAATAGCCTATTTATTGTATTTAAAATTATTCTGGTTAGTAGTATTTTTCTACAATAATCGTAATATCTATTAAGGAAGCTAATTTTACCATAATATTTAGTTAGGAATATAAGGGCCGTTGTTAAAGCTATATTCTAAAATCTAAAGTCAAGCATTAAAAGCTTAATCCAATAATCTTATTGTCGAGTAAAAAAAAAAGTTAAAAGACTACGCAAAATATACAATAGCCTATGTACCCGGGCCAGAATTACGAATCTATGGACACCCCATTCAATAAAATCAGTAGCTTGGCCGCTACAGACTACAGTGGAACAAACATACTTGATACATACATACATACATAGACTGCCAAAGACCTTTCTTTAGGTTTCGCCGTTGTAGGGTAAAAAAAACCGACTGCATCATTTTGATCTACATGTGACACTCTCTCGAATAAGACGAATCTAATGATACCTGTAAAACTCATATGCGACATACATACATGCACTCGAGAAACATATTACATAATCCTCCTACTGGCTCAGTCGGGGAAAAAGAACTGCATTACTCAACATTTCCATGAGAACTCAATTCGCAACGAAAATTCAATAGTTCTTTTCACCGATCGCGATCTAGAACAATCTAGAACAATGTTGGGAAACTTAATTTATTACGTTGTACCGGCGATATCGGTTTCATGAATATCACATCACTACGACATTTTATCTATTGGTTTTGCATACAACATATTTGACTGCAGTAACGGGAATAACATAATCATCATCAGCTCTTGGATCTATTAAACCGTGGGAGGGCAAGAATGGGTTGGCTCGATCGGACACCACGACCTCACAGAGAACCGGCGAAACGTTACTATATTTGATGATCATATTAAACATATCATAGGAAAGCCGTTTGCATTTTTTGCATTTATCTTATCACGCCTAAGCAACTGAACGGATTTTAACAAAATGAAGTAGGCACAGACGTGGACAATAACTCAGGAAAGGATATAAGCTACTTTTTATAGCGGCAAGATAAATGGTTCCAGCGCGAGCGATATACGAATATCTATCAGCACGCACGATCTTATAAATTGATTATGATGTCGATATTTAGACACAGAAAATATTGTACCTTCCAATTACAAAAAACCGCACGTCTCTATGTTACTGGTCGTATCTATGCTAATTGTTTTTTATATGCCAAGTCCGAACATTGCAGAAGGTCGTTAACCTGGTTGACAAAAAGCGGGCTCGATATGAAGTCACGAAATCCATCTATTACCAGATAATATTCGTGGACGATAAATAAAGAATAGATCTATCTTAAAGCCGAAATTTCTATGGTCATAGATGATAAATAAAATGATAGACCTATCTTAAGCCGAAATTAAGATAACGCGCTAATTGCCATGATGATAATTTGAGCGATCCTTTCTTTTGATGTTATGTAAGTTTATCTGCTTCTATGAGCCTTATAAAATCTTACTAATGTTATCTTTGTAGGAAATAGCCTTTGAGAGACATTGTGTCTTGCTTTTTTGGAAGTGAACTAAAAAAGTGTCAAAAAAAACTAAAGACTTCTCTGTTTAGTCAAAAACATTAAATGTGTATTATTACATTATGCATAACTACAAATTTGAGTAATTTACAGAAAAAAATAACATTTCTGACAGCTCTAACTACGCATGGACACCCTCGTACTGCCGACTGCCGTGCAACACGCCGGCTTTGAAGGTCGCGCGCGCGCCGATCAGTATCAGCCGTGCGGTTATGAATTGATTTCAAGTATTTTATAGGATAATCTGGTCAACATTTAAGGTTACAAGGAACGAGAATCTCTACCTATTTTTGTTTTAAAGACATACTGTATTCTATAGGTAGGTACGGAGTCAAATATATATAATCTAGTCTAAATACGACACGTCCACTGATAATATTATGTAGACTTCATTTGTTTTTTCCTCACGTTAAGTAAAAACTAAAAGCGTTCAAGGAAAAAAATCTTGTTCCTATAAAACGTCGATGTTTAGATATAGACTGCGGTATTTACTCGATATCTTTTTGTTCCGCGTGACCTTCCAACAATGGTTGCTCATAAAAATGCAACCAGCGGCGGTTACGCAACCCCGCGATACACGACCGTTACTCCGATATGCCTTGGTATAGGCGTTTCAGACGTGCTGCGTTAAGCGTCACTGCAGTTACATAAAAGCTTATCAACCCGAAATGCCGGCGATACAATGAAATCGTTACTACAATAATCAATATTTTTTTATAAATAATAACTAAAGGCTTTTCAGGAATGTTTCAATAACGTAAAATATGACGTTATTCGCGCGTAGCGTCTAGCGAGGTATCGCATCGTGTAATTTAGAAGTAAAGACTATGTGCAGACGGTGTTCACTATTCACCCACTCAGTCGAGGTCTTAATTTTAACAAAATATTTGGTAACTCTTAGTGGACATCAAATGAAAAAAAAAAGCTTAAATCGACAAAGCAAAACTTTCTTCCTAAGTAACAATTAATTAGAATAATTTATTTGCAGATTATGACTTATGTGCCCAATTAGTTATTTAGTCGCCATAATTACTAATATTTAAATAGTGACTAAAATTAATAAACACACGAGTCACGAATGGGTATGCAAATTTTTAGATGTAAATTTATTATGAGGATACACAATAATGCTTATGTTTTTATAGACACTAAAACAAGATTATTTCGTGTATATTTAGACGTAATCGAAAGTGAAGATCGTCACTTTCACTCTTTTTATTATTTAAAATTAATGATCTTGTTCATATTTCTATTATAATATAAATTAACAATAAATATTGCGTCTCCTTTGAACTTTATAACGATATTTTATGAAACGAATATTTTATTATTAGTATACTCGTACTAATAATGATGACCTTTTTTAAACTAACAGAATTTTAATATCGTACTTGCATTATTTATGTAATGACGTTGGACTTTTTGGGGAATTTTCTTCAGATTTTTTTTCTTAGCTTGGAAAAGCTCACATATTACTGTTATATTTATTTCTTAGTTTTTAACACTTGATAGATAACTTGGTTTTAATTTGTTTCCTACATTACCTTAAAAAAAATCTGTGCATTTCAAAATTTCTTACAAAATTACAGACTTATTGAAGACGTTAGTTGAATTAACCACTTTTCTTAAAATAAGCTTCCGTGTAAGTTAATAATTTTCGGTTTTCAGAATTACGCGCGACTTTCACCCGTAGGAAGCGCCCTTATTCCTATACAAAAGCGACAACGCTGACACGAACAGTTAGACGAGAAAAATGATTGTCAACTTCGTTCTGACCTTAACTTGGTACCACATGTCATGTGGGCAGAAATCTGGTAACACAAGCACACAAGTAGGTACCTACTCGTAAAAGTCGTATTAGTAAGTGACGTCACACGCTAGTAATGTTGCTACGAAATGTAAGGCCATATTGCGCGTTTATGTTGATACACACTATAGTAAATCTTTTTGTATTTGATGTAAGTAAACTAATTATGTAGGTTTATACACTAATGTTTAAAAAAATATTTTACCTTTTTTGGGCCTTCGAAATGCATATAATTACAAAACTACACATAAAATCCTAATTCTTTTTACTTTCATCTAGTTGTAATGCCTCATTATTTCTTAATTTATTTAAAAACAAACTATTTTTTTACATGTAGGATACCCAATTCTGTGGGTATAGAATTTATTGTTTGGAACATATTATGACAAAAGCAGCAACAATCTGTGTGCCCCCTGCACACAGATTAGCTGAACCTTAGGTAAGCGATTACGTCGCATATTAGCGATCATACCAGAGAGCCTATATGCATGTGCCAGCACGCGTAGTATGACCAACAAATGATTCCTTTCTACGGAAGAATAGACAAAATGACATCCATCGACCGTCATATATGGCCTATACAATCTGTCAGTATGTCTGCCAGTTTGTCTATCCTTGTGTAGACGAAACGCATTTCTACGGCGGCCATGTTACGCGTGCAAAGCATTTAGTACAAGTTGCCATCGCTAATTACGACGACGAAGTTCGAAAACATAGCGAACTTCGTTTTTGATTAGCGATGGCAACTTGGGTAAATCCTCTGGTATTTATAACCCCCAACCGCCCTTGGGACTCCAATAAACTTCCTTACTCACGAGACCGTTATTAAACGCCGGTGTTCTATGGGGCCGTATTCCTCCTTTTGGTGTTGCCGGTTATACTCGCTTACCATCAGGCCATAAGTCTGCTCGTTTTCTTATCTACATTACACATTATGTGTCTCATAAAATATGTATGAAATTATGTAGCTAGTGGCTACTAAAGTACTAACATGCCAGTTTTCATGTATTAGTGTCGTTACTGACCATAATCCCCGAGGCAAAGCTTACCCGGCAAATACGGGAATAAACATGAAAAATTGCACTAGTATGCACCAGCTAAGCTGGGGTCATTTGTTACGGCCAACGGGCTACAAACGAACGCTATTTTTACGTTTTTTACAAGTATTTTTGTATGTGAAATTGGACGGAGCCACTACATAAAAATGTAACCAAGAGGCATGTAAAAATGTTAGGATTATATTTTTTAAGCAATTGTATTACGAAAATGGTGCAATTTGTTGCTTCTCCAACGTACCGGAGATCATAATTTATTTCTGTCAAAGGTTTGGCTGTGTTTATCTTGTACAGAAAGTGCAGTTGTGGTAATAATGTGAGGAGGTTTGTTGAAGACGTCAAACGCCTACATGCTTTATATTGAATCAAAATAGCCTACATGTCAAACAGTTAGTTTCATTACACACAAATATTGACTGCTCGATAAACGTAAAATAATATAATATTTTATGTGTAGTTTACTAATTAGATACATGTAATAAATACAAAACAGTTTCATAATTGTTTGCAAAATTAGTAAAAAAACCCACATCATTAGTGTACTTGCATCGTATACAAAAAAATTCATTATAGTAAGACGTATGAACTTAAACGCACACATTTCGGAGATATTTTTAAATATCTCCGAAATGTGTGCGTTTAAGTATGTGTATGTTCCTGCGGCCTTTTATTTCATACAGTTTTCCTAATAGTGACGTCACAGTTTTCACGAAATTTTGTAAACAAATCGCTGTATCTGTACTGTTTCTTCGAAGAACTAGCTCATATTTATTATAAGCAATAAAAAAACAGTCATCTAGTCTATTATGTGTGTGTACGAAAATCTCCCTGACTCTTCAACACGGAATGGCCCATTGCATCTTGAGGAAGAAAGAAAATGTAAAAAATACCCCATTCTCTAGTTGGGTTAATCGGTCATTTTGTTCCAAACACAACCTGTTAGTGGGTGGGCCAAGGAGTTTGACACTATTGTTAAATATAGAGAGAGAGAGAAAATTAAAGAAAGAGACGAACATAGACTTGTCAAAGCTGATTGTCAATAATTGTATACGGTAGAGTTAAGTTGTATACGGTAGAGTTAAGGGCAAGTCAATTATTTTTATGAAACTTCAATAGTAAAATTCATTTACTAAGTTAAATAAAATATTATGAAGATATTCAATAGATTTTTCGTTGTTTATAGTTATAATAAATGCGAATAAATTAAAATTAACTTAGGAAGAGCAAAAAAGAATTAAAATAAAGTACAATGCATTAAAAATATTTATTTATTTTTTAATTTTATATTCGTTATTTTATATTCGAATATTTTTTAACACAATATAGTAAATGATATCATATATTATGTTCAACTAATTTTCTAAGAAATTAAAAACAACATTTACACTTTTTTAAAACAATTTCCACACTTGACTTAAAACATGCGACCTTTGCTTCTCTTCACTTTCTTTTTTAATTTATTAGTTATTTATTATTTTTAATTGACGGCGTTTAAGAAGTTATTCAACTTATTTATTTCACAGCCATCTGATAAAAATCTTTCGCCTACTGAATTATGTAAATTTCTATGCTTATGAACTCCTAGTAGGTATATATATGCGCTAAAGCTTGATGGTATAATAACTATGTTTTATTACATTCGATTTAGTCTTAGAAACTAACACATTGCTAGCTTGTATATGGAATTTTACACAAAACTAACTGTCCTATCGCCAAAACTTAACAATCAAATATCACGCCTACCTGTAAAATCTAGCATGGTATTGATTGCCCAATTAAATGGTAGACAAAAAAAAATAGAAGGACTTCCCCTTAACAAGCGTGTCCCTGTTAAGATTCTACACTCGTGCGCATTCCTCGACACAGTCGGAACAGTATTGTCTAACATTAAGGGTTCTTAGCTATGTTCAAATGTTAAAAGTTTTTTTTTATAAAAAGACACAGTAGATCATCGCGCGCGGCACGACCTATTTCTTTGTTTAGTTATTATTATTGTTAAAGGTTAAATTGCAACTGTGAAAAAGAACAAAAAAGCCTACTTATAAGTATGAAAGTTTTTGAGGATGGATGTTTTTACTCTTTCACCAAAAACTACAAAAGGGATTTAGATGAAATCTGGTATGGTAGTAGTTTAAGCTCTAGATTAACACATAGGCTACTTTTTATTCCCTAAAAGCACAATATTCTCTTGGGATACTGTGTTTACGTGGGCCGAGCCGCGGGCAAAACATTGTATCTTCATAACCTCCAAAGATACTTTTAGTACAATTTCATTTTGAGGTAAAACAGGAAACGTTTCAAACAATGTTGTATCTAATTTGATTTAATTAAACAGCGTTTTCGTGTACTTGAGGAAAATATTATGAAACACGGAGAATGGCATGCATCATAACTAAACATAATTTTCTTTGGAAATAATAGCAATTTCATGAAAATTTATTAACTGGTTTTCATCGAGGTTTCTTTGGAATTTTTTAATCTCAACATTTTTAATATTTTCTAGAGACAGCCTTCAAAGTTCGTACTATAATAATAACCAGTTCCTAAGGCCTATTGTAACTTATCAAACTTTGCCATCCATCCAATTCTTTTGAACTTTTATCCACACACCCAGCATATATTTGCACAAGGTATTAAAAAATATGATGTATAATAACAAGCAGTTCCGTACTTACGTGGGAGAACACAATATGAACATCCAACCATGGTCTGACGTTGGCTGAGCAGATGCGACGTGACGTCATATCTTTGTATACGCCGCCGACACATTTTGTGTCAGAACGGACTGAAAGGTTGACACGCACTTGTTATTCTCGGCTTGATTTAATTTTAATTGACTCTAACTTATATAATTAATGTCCTACTTGTGTGGTACGTTCGATCGATATCGATTTTGGTGACTTGGCCTTAATTAAGAAAATGACAAAATGTAAGATTCGTTTTCGATACTGTAATTTTTTATGATTAATAATGATGTAATTTTGGCGACAGAATGAGTGAGACAACGATACGTTATACAATATAAGTATGTACTAAATCAGTAAATTCAAACCACTTCCCTTAGAAAAATATGAGATTAAACAACGTGTGTAAATGAGTACTACTACTCCTAATCTAACCTAGTCAAAATCATAATATATTTTTAAACTTTTTTCAATGAAATATTTGGAATTCAATAAAACAATGGAAACCCGCCACATAAATTCTTATAAATCACATTTGTCGTATTCAATTTGACCAATTGAAATCTTGGGTTGTTTGTAAAATTTAAACGCTAAGACACTTTTACATTGCACATTACGTACACAGCATCTAAAGAATATCTACATTTGAAACATTTTCATATCAATAACTATAAATCCCCACACCGATTTCGATGACGGTGGCCGGTTTCATTGAAACCAGGGCAGTTATTTGATAGTCCCCAAGTGTGTGCGCAGTACACACGAAGACTTTCTCTTCCTTTACTGTCAGAACCCAGTGGGGACGGATAACCAACTGGAAGGATGGATTTTTGTTACTCTTTTACGCAAAAACTACAGAACGGACTTCGATGAAATTTGGCATGGCAGTATTTTAGGCTCCCTATTTAAACATAGGCTACTTTTTATCCCTAAAAAGTACAGTAGACAAAAGACACCCAATACTATTTTACGCACGCGGAGCCGCGGGAAAAAGCTAGTAGAGTAGGTATTATATAACTTTTACGGCTTACTCACATTAGTAATGATAGTTGCCCTCCCCCCTAGAAGGATGATTTTCCATTCTAGGGTGGTGGGAGCGGGGCAGCTGCCCCTTAACACACACACGCCTTATTTCCCGCCAGTTTTCTGTGAGGTTTTTCTCAGGTCAAGCCTACTTGTGCATGGCTTTAAATTATTTTATATAGCTACTCTCGGGTCGCTACTCACATCCCTAAGTGTGTAAATGTAAATTGCGATTCTATTTTTAAAATGTAATTTATTGCGCCCGCATGGGGATACGATTGTTTTGAAACTAGCTTAGGGGTGGTCACTGGTAGAAATTGAGCTTTTAATATGACAAAAAATTGAATATCACTGTCACATGGTTTGCAGTGTCAAAAAGTTATCAGATCCAATGCCCCAATAGCCCCAATATTATCCAAGCCCTGTAACTTCAGAAACTGAACATCATAATTATAGCTTAGAATACTCTCGATCATGTCGGCTTTCAAACAAAAACTTTTCATCAATATCAGTTCATCCGTTTGGGAGCTACGATGCCGTGCCTGACACACTCACACACACATCAAACTTATAACACCCCTCTGTTTTCTTCGGGGGCTAGAAGCTGTAGAATAAAGTAGAAGGGAGAACAAATAATAATAATAATAGCTCCCCACACCGATTTCAACTATTTCGAACTATCGAATTTCAGTAATTTTATAGTGTCCAAATGTGTGCGCAGTATATAAGAGAACTCTGTCCTCCTTTACTCTCATAACCCAGTGGGACGGATAACCGACAGGACTGGCGAGAGATCAGGCGCAGGTTCGATTTTTACATGCCCATCCTACGCATGGATCATCTTTCTTGTCAGACAATCAGGTGATCACCCTGCATTGTCCTTATCAAACTTGGAAACAAAATTTTTTTGTTGTTCCAATGCGGGAATAGAATGTCGAGAGCCAAGCTCTGACCACTAGACCACGGAGGCTGTTCATGTGAAGGGAGAACAAAAGATTAATCAAAGGCAAATAGAAATCCATAAACAAACGACAATCTTTAAAATCCATACATAGTATAAAACAAAATTGATAACCACCTCCTTTGTTATTCAGTTAAAAATACCAGTGGCCCATCGCCCTAACAGCAAGTATGTAGTTAGCTCGGACCGCAGCAGGGCAATAAATCATACTCGCTGTAAAACCTAATTGAATCCGCCACTTGTAACAATTAAAACTGCCTTCACACCTGATTACTTACCCTTAGCCCTCGTTCCCACGAGCGTCTTTTTGTGGTCGCGGCAGAAAAAATAACACTGTAAATTTTTGGTATTTTTTTTTGGTTTGGTTGGTTCAAATTTTAAGACTGTTTTAATTTATCTAAGACGATTCTAGATTTTTAAATAAATTTTATGAATGGAATCCCTAATTTATTTGACAATTCCGAAAAAAATACTTTCTTCCTTAGCTCAACAATATTAAACGAAAAACAGTAATTGGACTTCTCAATACATTAAGACTGCGGCGTTTTACAAAAGATGTTATTTTGGAGCGAGACAGGGATTCAATTTTCGAATAAAATTTTCCCGTCAAAGATGGCGGCGGCTTGACAGATCAAGCTGTCACTTTAATGACGAAAGACTCGCTCCTTAAATATACTTACTGTTTCGTTAAGTTTAATATTTAACAACGTAATCACTGTAATTATTATTATAATCTTACACTTTGATATGTGAAGACATAATACAAGCGCACGTAAAGTAATTTTGGCGACGAATTTTCGGTAGGTAGAGGCGTGGCTTTGATTTAACTTTTGTTTTTTTTAACGATTTACGCTTAACAGAGGGCTTAGCCAACATGCCATCGTTGATTAAATTGACGATCTTTAAAGTTGAAAATATACGTGATTGACTTAACGTTCGCTGAGTGACATAGCGCGCGTTACGTCAATACCATACATTTTTGATTTCTAATGTCGTCATCGTAATTATTCACAATCTACTTATAAGCAACAGGCAGCTTATTGCCCGCATGGCACGAAGGGTATTTGCATGTTTTGTCACTGTCGCTCAGTATGAAGTAAGCAGCCACATTACTTCCGAATAAGCTATTCGACACTTATCAGTGTCGTGGAGCAGGCCTTAATTCTGCTAGGAATCTTTTTTATAGCCTTCATTACCAATGTACAAGATTTTCTCCCGGAAAATATTGACACGCACCTTTTGAGACAGATTGACTAGTTAAAAACATTAGTCGGGTTTTATTTATTTTTATTATTATGAAATAAACCAGGAAACGAGCAGACGGATCGCCTGATGGTAAGCGATCACCTCCGCCCATGGACACTCGCAACATTACACTTGCAACTCCTCTGATGTTGCGACTTGCGTTCCCAGTCCTTAAAATCCCCAACCCCCCTTGGGCCTCCGGTAACAACGCAAGCGCTATTTCTCGCCGGTTTTCTATGATACCGTGGTATTTACCCGGTCAAGCCGGCCCATTTATGCCGAGGCGTGGCTCTCACACAGTTAAGCTAGTTTAATATTTAAGTGTGCATTACACAACAATATTTATTACAGTTATCATATTGTAACTCATTCAAGCGCGAAGGTTACAAGTGAAAATTGTAACAGAATATTGGCAGCTTTCAATTATTCTTCTGTTACATTCTGGCCTTCACAATCAGTGCGAGTTACTCAATGGCCCAATGCTATAAATACTATCAAAATCGACATAGCTCAGAGGTCACGTAGGGTCGTACCCTGAAAATGTCGATAGATGATTTTATCGCAACGTTTCTTTATTGATGTGTATCGAGTATCGACTACTACAGCAAGTGTGTGATGATGATGACGATAAGTCGTTAGTGTTAGTACAACATAATAATATAATCTGCATGATAATTTTGGTGTTTCACGTACATATTTAATGAGCGTTATGCAAAACACGTTTGATATTTATTTGTATGAATATTTTAATGGACTGTGGACTCTGTCTTTTTTATTTAAAATGTCTTGTTATTTCACGTTGTGAACATTTAATTAAATAAAAGTTATATAGGAATAATATAGACAAAGCCATACAAAATGAAAATTATGCCTGGTGCTGTCTGTACAATAAATATATAGTTCTATTTATTTATTGTACAGACAATAAATAGAACTCCACGGTCCACATCACTACCTCACCGCAGTCTCAGATCCACACCAACAATTAACAATGATTCTATTTAAAAAAATTATTTTTCTTTTTTTTTCTCCCTTTTTGTCGATATAGAGCACATCCCTATTTTACGAGTTCAAGTGTTTCATCGACACAGTGGATGTCTCTATTCGTTAGGAACGTGACGCACAGTCACAAGTCACAACAGAGATTGACAGCCCATTTGTACTGAATACCGATATCATCAACATCGTCATCATTATCATCATCAATTGGCTCGGTAGTGATGACTGATGATGTATGCAGTATGGTAATATTAGATTAATCAAAATTTTATTATGTTCATGGCAATTCAAATAATTAAAGTGTGTAGTAACTAGTAAGTACTATTAGGGAGTCTAAATCATAACCAGGTAGAGTGTTCTGTATTATTATGAAGACATACAGCCACAATACAATTATTGTCAATGATATGTCATTTTGATATTATAATACTAAAATAATACGAACAAATTATGACAATCACGGAAGCTAATTAATAAGCAGTATTAATAAGCTTCCGTGATAGTGTACCTGGATAGTGTAATTTATGCGGTGCTCAATTTTACACCTAGGCATCAAGAAATGTTTTATTTGACCAAACCAATTACCGGCCTAACGGTAGTCCCCGTTAGTCCATTGTAGGTACTCGGTACGGGGTACCTAAAACTTCCCATTAGGGCCAAAGATCTTACGTATTTTAATTAAAGCCCAGCACAAACAATACTAATGTATACTTTCATAAAATTTTAAAGAAGGTGTACCTATATTATCAACTATTTGTATTCCCTATTTATTTATTTTTAGCGAAGACAATTAAAACTCGTTAGGCATAGTCCCTATCCAGGGTCTTTAGGGGTCCCATATACGGTTCGGTTTTCCTTCAGTTCGGCCTGAACGGATGCAAAATCGTATCGTATCGGCCGAACTGACGTCGGTTCTAACTGAAACGATCGGTCTCTCGTCTGTGGGGGCATTCGATAATTTCGACGGCGAACTTCGAAATCAAAAATGTATGGGATTTGACATAAGTTATCTTATGTCAAATACCATACATTTTGTTTTAGGCCCTAGTGCCTAATAGACCAATAACTATAAGCAAACTTTTTCAATTTGTCATGCAAAAAGCATATATATATATATATATATATATATATATATATATATATATATATATATATATATATATATATATATATATATATATATATATACTATCTATTAATTATTATAATAGTATTATGTAAATAGTAAGAAAGTTTTCCTTTTTTTTCCAAATTCTTTCTTATTATGTACTGAATATATAAAAATAATACAGCTGTATGCGCATGTCCTAATATAGATAAGATAAAGGCGTAACTTGTCTCAGCACAACAAAGTTGCAGAGTTACATGGAAATGAGACATCCGACACAGACACTTTGGAGCAGATTAATTTTGATAGTGCATAATTGCATTTAAGGGTCGTTTATATTCATACGATTTATCGTAGCTACCTATTAATTATTGTATGATTCGTAATCAAATTTTATTATTGACCTGGGAACGAGCAGACGGATTGCCTGATAGTAAGCAATTACCACGTCTCATGGACATTCGCAATGCCAAAGGAGTTACCATGCCATGTTTGTAATTTAAACCTATGCGCCATTTAACCAGATTAACAATATGATAAGAATGGAATAAAGAATAAATACCTAAATATCATGAAATTGCATTTAAATACCGAACGACGATTCGACAATAAATAGTTTTGTCCGATGTCATTTTTATTATACCGATTATAATATTTTATATCTTCGCGATACCAAATAATGATGTTTGAAATTAAGGTTCCCCTTTTACGAAACTTTCGAAGTCCATTTGTTTTAGATGACAGAAATAGTGCCTTTACCATTCTATCTGACCTTTGCTGGAATTGCTTTCAACAAAGTTGCAATATCTTAAGTCAAAAGACTGTACAATCTGTGAACATAACGAACATACTGGCTGTAAATAACATTTTATTATGTGCTAATGTAAACTGAACCAAATGTACTTAAATTTAATTGCTTATTCTGTTTTGAAATGGCGATATTTAATATTTTGTAACAGCTGAGTGTTTTGACAGATTTATCGATAAGCTGTTTTATTTGCTATAAGCTAATCGAATAAACAAGTTTATTATGTTCAAATTTTGAATTATTTCATAGATGATTGATTTTATGTTGCCTAACACATAATAAGATGTGTTAATAGACCAGCAGACCCGCTTAAAAAAATATATATATGATATTATATATTCTCCTAATTACAAAAAGTATTAGGAAATCAGAACAATCTGTGACTATTTTGAATTTATTCTAAGATCTAATTTTAAAAACAAACATAACCAAATTTTGAAGAGAAACTTAAATCTATACGTAATTGTTTATCAATGGTGTATTAACATGTTCCTCTCATATTGTGCCACCCAAAAACTTCAAAACAATGTGTTATTCATGAGATTTTGTTTATGTTCCCATTACAGTCTGGTGCATTTGGGAGTTTACGGCTTCAGGCAAGAGTTATGTGTATATTATTTACGTTTTTATTAGCGTAATAACGTTAATACATTGTAAATGATAAAATATGTTTTAGATGAAAATGCAATGCTTGTACGTACGCTGTTAATTTAATTAAACTATGATTAACCTAATATTATAAATGTGAAAGTTTGTGAGGATGAATGGATGGATGTATGTTACTCTTTCACGCAAAACCTACTGAAAAGATTTTGTTAAAATTTGGTGTGGTAGTAGTTTAGGCTCTAGATTAAAACATAGGCTACTTTTTATCCCGGGAAAGTACAGTATTCCCGCGGGATACCCGACAGTATATTTACGCGGGCGAAGCCGCGGAAAACAGCTAGTTTTAATATAAAATACTTTAACTCAAAACAATATATTAATAATATTTATTCTACTATGTATGGCAGACATAAAACCTGGCTGACGGAAACAGAATCGAAAATCGAACATTCCTTACTGTATGAGTAATCACTTACCATCACGTGAGCCACCTGCTTATTTTCCCCCATTACTATAAAATGGCCGGAAGTTATTTCCAAACGGAACAAGCGTGAACTTTCACAATACCGCTAATTATTATTGATAAAATGATTAGTAATATATATTTTTGTTTGTCGTCAGTACTCGTTACCCTCAAAATATTTTTCGATGCATCCTACCAATTATTGTCGATGATACGAGTGTAAAATAATTTTATTTGACCACACACGATATAATTACATTTAGACATATTTTACGACAAAACCTTTTTTTTTTACAAAGTATAAGAAAATATATGTTCTACGTTTAGCAGGATCAATAAGAACAATTACATAACCAAACGGCCAAAATGAATTGATATGTGCCAAATAAACCAAAATAGGTCTATTGCGATCAATTCACGGTCTAAGTTTCGGTAGTTCGGTGTCGTCGACCCAAATACCGCAACACTGAGAACAGTGAGGCGATTGTGAATGAATCAACGAGGAAGCGTGTTTTTCGACGATATAGGTCGCTAGAGATGTGACCGTATCGACACTTTTGTCGATATATATATTTTTTATTTTTTCACTTCAGATCCACAATAAATGGAGGCCGGAATTATTAAAATCTATGTAAGACGACGTACTATAATTTACAAATATGGATAGTGTTTTATAATAGGATAGTATATATGAAATAGCATAAATAATAACTTGGTGTGTTGTGTTGTGTAACACACCAACACAAAGTTGGTGTGTTTAAAATGTGCCACCATTATTATTAATATTAATTAAACAAGTGTTTAACACTTTCGTACATATATTTTAAAGAAAAATAAATGATAGTTTAGGTACTTACTCCACTACATAGACAGCAATCATTTTTTAACTTGACTTACCTGTAAACAAAACAGATATGTTTTAATGCATAAAATAATAACAGTATTACCATGCACATAATTAAGTAATGTAGGTCACATTCTAGTAATAGTATCAAAGTAATAAAATACAATAAAATGTACGAACATTACATTTGTATGATTATATTATGTAAAAGTTTATGAATACAAGTTACTTTGCTCTTGTATTTACAACAAACAATATAATATTGTTCGAATATTGTGTATTATAAGAAAATTTTAAAATTGATACGTCATTTGTGTTTCTTTTTTTATTATAAATTATGTTAGCATACTTACTTTAATTTGATAAAATAATAAATCGATAAAATGTTATCGACATTTTTTATCGATATATTCGTTAAAAAAATCAAACATCGATAATAATTCCTCTCCCACGGATTGCATCATTGTTTAGGAGTTTACCAAATTTTTCTTTATGCCATCGCTTCATTTTCCATTGTTTTAGATTACAAAAGAACTATTGCGTGGCCTGACCAGAAAAACGATTTATCATGCACTGCTGCTTACTCCGAAAACACTGGTAATGTCGGCTGATTTTTTTTTGTTTTAAAATGTCTAACTATAGTTAACTGTTAATTGGACTCATAAAAGTCGTATTAGCGATATTTTTAACAAATTCACTACTTGTATGCACATTTTATAGATCTATCATCTAGAATCTAGATTCTAATTTATTCTAAGCCAAATGATTTATTATTTATTTATTATATATTATTATTCATAGATATAGATTTATTCAATTATTATTGGAACCACACTAAAGTTAGTTTTATCGATATTTGTAGTATTCTTATAAGCATGCCTATTTTAATCTATCAAAATCGCATTGAATGGAAGAGGTATTTTTAATATGTCGTAAAATTCTATTTTATTTTTCTATTTCCTGACCATGGCCAGGCATAGAATTCGTCAACGTACACATCAGTGGCGTGGAGTTCCTATAACTCCATTCCTATCGCCTTCACTTACCACTTACCTTTTGAAGACTTTCATCCAAATCTATATATTATAATACACAGCCTAGGGCTTCCCTATGAAGGGGAACCTTTCAACCAATTTGAACTTTATAAGGGTTCTTTTGCCTCTTGGATACGAAATAAAAAAATTATATGCTGTCTTTTGAATGTGAAAGACACATTGACCAACGTCAACGTGTAACAAAATTTTATCATACGCATGATAGTGTGCTGTGGGAATGATTTGTAATATTTTTACTTTACCTATGAAATTGCCGTCCTGCAGTACTGGCCATTTCAAATCAAAATAATTTTTGTTTGGCTAAGAATTATAATTTCAAATTAATTTTATTTTAAAAACATGGAATTCTTCTTCCAAAAGTAGTCATTTGTTTATTGATTAGTGTTACATTTTCATATCGCATTTCAATCTTTTTGTCATCATGGATACGTTAAAAATTCGAGTAATTATGGAACATGAGTACCGTCGTGGCAGCAACGCGGCACAAGCGGCACGCAACATAAACGACGTTTACGGAGCTAACACTACAAACAAACGCTTCCGTTCTGGAAATTTCGACCTGAAAAATGAACCTCGCGGTCGTCCGAAGACTTTGGTCGACAATGACGAATTAAAGGCGATTGTGGAAGTTGATGATACACAATCTACGGCTGCATTAGCAGCAGCTTTCGACGTCAGCGTCAAAACAATATTAACAATATTGGCAAAAAGCTTTACAAATGGGTGCCCCACGAACTCAATGATCGCCAGCGCGAAGTACGCGTCGAGACGTGCCTTGCACTGCTCAACAGACACACAAATGAAGGAATTTTGAACCGCATTGTTACCTGCGATGAAAAATGGATTCTGTTTGATAACCGCAAGCGCTCAGCAAGTTGGTTGGATCCTGGTTCAGCACCTAAACAATGCCCTGTTTGGTGGTCTAGCAACGTGAACACAATGATGGAGAAGCTGGTACATCTCTAACCAGCATTGGTCAATCGCTCGTCTCCGCTGCTCCTGCACGACAACGGGCGACCTCACACTGCACAGCAGACGGTCTCCAAGTTGCAAGAACTGGGGTTGGAAGCTCTCCGTCATCCGCCCTACTCACCAGACCTTGCGCCTACAGACTACTACTTTTTCCAGAATTTGGATAACTTCTTGGCGGGTAAAAAATTCAATACCCGAGAGGCAGTACAAAATGCCTTTGAAGAATTTGTTGCCTCCCGTCCAGCTGATTTCTTTAAGAAGGACATCAATAAACTGCCACTGCGTTGGCAAATATGCATTGATTGCATGGGTGATTATTATTACTTCGATTAATACAAATATAAAATACATGAAAAAAAAATAGTTTCAATTTTTTCATACAAAACGACAATTTCATAGGTAAAGACCTTGTATAAGGTAGTGTGTAACGCTTTTTTTATTAAGTTAATGAATTTTTAAGTATTTTTATAAAAAAATATATGTGCATCTCGCTCCTCCTCCATATAAACTTTGTCTGTGCCAAATTTCATACTCCTCCATTTGCATATTTTTATTTTTTTGTAAAACGGAATACCTATAATTTTTTTGCTTCACGTACTAATTATAATATGATTTACTATTTATCTAGTTTCAGAAATCATTTTAAGCATAAAACAATACTCTTATTCACCAAAGCTGTTATTATGCAGGCCTTAAAAGTGGCCTACGCCATCCTGATTTTCTCCCAATTTTTCCAAAAATTCAAATCCAGTCCATACTCCGGCTGTTGAACAATAATTATGGAATTATTTATTTTTCCAAAAATGATAAATGTACTCTTTTAAAGTAGATTACTATAGTATCATGCATGCATGAGGCATGATGTCATAATGACACCATTATGCTTACCGGATGCATTCGGCGCAGGCGCATCTGTGCGCTATATTAGGATATTTCCTACGCACTGAGTTGGGATTCATTGAAAAGGATAATATCAGCAGGCCCAAAATAGCCACATAAGGTGAATCGTACTATGAAACATCATCTTTCGGAATTCAATAGATGATGTTTGATGGTGCGATTCACTTAATCTGGCCATATTAGAACTGCTGATATTATGATTCGCCTGTCACGGTATCACGAGGTACAGCCTGGTGAGAGACATACGGACAGACGGACGGACAGTGTAGTCTCAGTAATACCCTTTAGGTACGTATGTACGTAATCCTAAAAATTATAGTTTAAAAAAACTAAAAAAACACGCTTTTATAGAAAATCTAACTAAAAAATAAAAAATAAATTTGGATTATGAATAGTGTAAATGAAAAATAAATGTTTATTATTGTAAATAATAAACATTATTTAAAGCGTGGGGTGCAGTGTCTTCACCTGTACGTTTGTTTGTATGTAACCGACTCCAGTGGATTTGATTTTGATCCACTTCAAACGGTCAGATTTCGTTTAAAGTGATTTTTAAGATATTATCAAAGTGAAGATCCTTCTCATATCTGCCAATAAAATGTTTATAACTATTGACACTATGCACCCCACGCTTTTTTACAATAATAAACATTTATTTTTCATTTACACTATTCTTAGTCCAAATTTATTAAATTTTATTTTTTATTTTTTAGTTAGATTTTCTATAAAAGCGCGTTTTTTTAGTTTTTTTAAACTATAATTTATTTTTTGCTTTTTAGTACGATTTGCCAAAGAGTAAGCCTGGAACTGCACGCATGCGTAGTTCGCGCACTAGTTCTATCTCTCTTACTCTCATGCAAAGGATGCGGAAAGAAATTGATGAATCCTGGCGAATTGAATCAGGATAATCGGATATTTTAATCGAATTATTGCATTGACAGGTGTGCAAGATTTGAATTAAATCTGATCGTTCAAAGTAGGACAAAATCGAGCCCAAAGGAGTCGGTTACAAACAAACATACAAGCAAGCAAGCAAACATACAGGAGGTGAAACTAATAAAAGCGTTATAAAAAAAGACCAGCGTAGAATATTATACCTAAGCAATAGGCGTTTAAGGTCGTTAAAATTAATGTTGGTATCATGTAATTATGTAGCAAGTAGCAACAGTAATTAGACTACCATTATGGTAATTGTGGGCTGCGGGAAATTTATTCACTTTGTGCTCAAGGAAACTTAATATGTTAGAGAACCATGATTTGGCACGAGTGAGCCGGCGTGTGTGTATTCCGCCGAGAGGGTGCCGGAGGCCGGGTGCAGTTGTAAGTTTTTCGGTTTGTTACAATAATTGTTAAAAGTTCAACACACTTAGTATTTCTAAATAGAACACAAAACTTATTGAATATAGATGGGTACTAATATGTTAATACGTGTAAGCAAAGGTTTCATTACAGTTTTACGAGAAATGTGCAACGGGAGGATTGTGAAATTTGGCCGATGAATTAAATTTAACGTGGAGGAAGGTGTGCAGAAAGCTAATATTGTTTTAAATAATGTTAAGAGGTACATAAAGTTAATAAAAACAACAACAACACAGACCATCTCAGATTACTAACACACACTTCGGTGCGTTGGACAGATACAATTTTGTTACACGTTGACGTTTGTCTTCTTCTTCTTCTTCTTTTGGCATAGCCTCCCCCGTAATAGGAGTTGCCAACGTCAGAGTGATGTTGACGTTTGTCAATCTGTTTGCGGAGTGCTAGCTTCGCCGTGAACGGTGAAGTTGTTAGCTACAATTATTCGTATGACATCGAAAGTAGAAACAACGGCCCTATGCCCCTAGTGGCAAACAATGGCAACTAATTCAATATGCCATACAAATTGTAGCTAACTTCTCCACGGGGTGAAGCGACAAAAACTAGCACACAGCAGGCACACTGCCACAACATTTTCATTTTTTTCTATCTAAGAGGCTGTGGCGGACCAATTAGAGCGCCACAATTCTGAATCGCGCTATCGAAGTTTTCTAAAATCGGCGGTTTAATATATAGATCTGAAATGCATACAAGTGGGCTTTCTCCTCGCTCCACCACCACCATACCACCTCGCTCGGTCGGACACCTCCCTTTGAGGCTCTGCCACTCCCACGAGGCTTAAAGAACCCCTCATAAAGTTCAAACTCAAAAATTATATTATGGATTATTGTGGACGAATTTCGACCACAGGGGGACGTCTAGTATTAATTATTATTAACTTCTAACTAAAAAGGTATTATTACAATTTAATGATCAGATCATACCATAATATTATGTTATATGATATTGTAATACCCTTGTGACGTCATACTAAAACTATAGTCTATTTGCGTTACGAAGGGCAGTGAATTAATGCGTCATTGATAAATTTTGACATTCTATGTATGATCACTGCCTTCTAAACGCGGATAGACTACAGTCTACACTATTAGAAGAGGAAAGGTTTAATAGTTTGTTCGTATTGAATAGGCTCCGAAACAACTGGACCTATTTTGATGTAATTGACATGTGTACATGAGTAAACCACGGGGAAGGTCATAGGCATATTTTTATCGCGACAAAATGTACGGTGTCAGCAAGATTTCGTTTTGCGCGCACGAAGTCGCGAACAACAAGTATTAAATATTAATAGAATTGAGCACAACACTAAATAAAGCATTTACCAACATTTTTGTATAGTGTAGTAGGTACTTAAAACGATTGTAAAATCGATACAAGACAATTGCGTGTGTCGTAAAACATGTGCATCGGTTCGGTGACATCTCAAAAACAAAATCAACGCGACCCCACGGAGAACATCATCATCCTTATTACAGTGGAACAAGGTTCGTAATGCAACGAAAGGTGCGTTTAGTTGGTAAATATAAGCTGGTCCGACCGTTGTAAGTGCCTGTGTTTATGAGTTAACTTGTTTGAATTGCAAATACAGACCTAAAGCGCCGTTAATAGGGGGAACGGAATAAAAAGATATTGCGTTTTCAAAGATAATGTGACGGTAAATGATTCCTTATAAGAACGTCGTGGACTGAATATTCGAAGTTAGAACTATGAAAAATAAAAATCGGCCGAGTGCGAGTTGGACTCTCACATGAAGGGTTCCGTACAAAACGGCAAAAATCACGTTTGGTGTACCACTTAAATATTATTCTGCTTTTGCTATTTTTGTTATAGCGCCAACAGAATACAGTTACGATCCAGTCACGATATGCCAAGACTGAAAAATGGTATTCTTATAAGCGTCCAACCAACGTCAAACCCGTTTTGATTGGTCCAAACTCCAAGGATCCGTTTCGATGTCAAGACGATTCATTTATAATTCAATGAAAGTAAAAATGAAAGTGTAAGTTAATTACGAGACAATTGTCGGTTCAGATGACGAAACCCACCTACCTAGACCGTACACCATTGAAATACAATATTTACCAAACAATGTAGGTGTGTGCCTACTATTTTGAATAAAAGAACTAGTTATTCAACATTCCACAACGTGACCTTGAGCGGAGGAAATCGCATGTGACTACATCATTGCCGGCCAGTTAAAACAGACTGTATGACGTCTACTTGGCAAGATAAAGATTAGTTCACCAAGAGAGCATACTTTTTGACTCTGGCCAGTCACCTTTACCCATTTGCCCCGTCTGTTGGTAAGGCATTAGGATCATCGCACACCGAACTTCATATTACACCGCGCTACACAGCGCCACAGAGTAAAAATATATACGATTCTAAGCTTTCTTTAATCTGTGCCAGCGCTGTGCAGTGTACGACTGATGTCTGATGTGGTGAATAATGTTCAATTCTCAATGGCGTTGCGGTGTGATCTGACAAGACGGTCTATGGGTTAAGGTGTCTAGTGCCGTAGTTCCTCTTAACCCAGGAAGATAAATGAAGTATCCTCCTCTTCTCCCATTTAACCTGAAATCTGAATTTGAACAATATAACGACAATAATGTCAATCATCATAAGTAAGCTATGTAAAATATGAACTTATTGCAATAAAATACGATCTTTTTACGGGCCGCCGTAATTCCTCAAGTATGAATGGACCTTGTAATGTTACCTACATAAGCCCTACACCACTACATTAAGCATCGCATTCAAAATATTGTGGTTAGCAAATCAAGTGTTTGCATCATCTATAGCGATTAGGGTCAGATCACACCGCGGCGATACGCGACGCTACGCGGCGCTGCATTTTTAAGATAGCTAATCAAAATTGAACTTTACTCACTACGTTTTCCAGTCACACACTGCACATGTGCTGTGCAGCGAGCTGCCGCTTTACATCGAAATGCTAATGTCAATGTCGAAGGCGCCGCTCTGGCAATGAAACGTGTATCTTTTTGTGTAGTGAATAAAGTCCAATTTTGAAGAGCAATCATAAAAAATGCAGCGTCGCGTAGCGTATCGTCGCGTAGCGTATCGTCGCGGTGTGGATTTACCCTTAGTTCCTCATTTCCCCAAACTGAATTTTCCATTTTACAATCTTTTTATTTACGGGCTAGTGCCGGTGAGTACCTATTTGTTATTTCTAAAAGAATTAATTATTTTTAATGTCTTCTATGCTATCCTATTTAACTAGCAAATATTGCGATTTGCTATTCTATTTAACTAGCAAATACTGCGATTTGCTATCCTATTTAACTAGCAAATATTGCGATTTGCTATCCTATTTAACTAGTAAATATTGCAATATGCTATCCTATTTAACTAGTAAATATTGCAATATGCTATCCTATTTAACTAGCAAATATTGCGATTTGCTATCCTATTTAACTAGCAAATATTGCGATTTGCTATCCTATTTAACTAGTAAATATTGCAATATGCTATCCTATTTAACTAGTAAATATTGCAATATGCTATCCTATTTAACTAGCAAATATTGCGATTTGCTATCCTATTTAACTAGCAAATATTGCAATTTGCTATCCTATTTAACTAGCAAATATTGCGATTTGCTATCCTATGTAACTAGCAAATATTGTGATTTGCTATCCTATTTTACTAGCAAATATTTCGATTTGCTATCCTATTTAACTAGTAAATATTGCGATTTGCTATCCTATTCAACTAGTAAATATTGCAATATGCTATCCTATTTAACTAGTAAATATTGCAATATGCTATCCTATTTAACTAGCAAATATTGCGATTTGCTATCCTATTTAACTAGCAAATATTGCGATTTGCTATCCTATTTAACTAGTAAATATTGCAATATGCTATCCTATTTAACTAGTAAATATTGCGATTTGCTATCCTATTTAACTAGTAAATATTGCAATATGCTATCCTATTTAACTAGCAAATATTGCGATTTGCTATCCTATTTAACTAGCAAATATTGCAATTTGCTATCCTATTTAACTAGCAAATATTGCGATTTGCTATCCTATGTAACTAGCAAATATTGTGATTTGCTATCCTATTTTACTAGCAAATATTTCGATTTGCTATCCTATTTAACTAGTAAATATTGCGATTTACTATCCTATTTAACTAGCAAATATTTCGTTCTATATTTACAAGTTACTTCATGGTTTTTCAATAGTTTTGATAGGGTTATCGACCGGTCAGTTAAACTAACGGATCAGTTTACTGTATGGCGTGATTATGCCAACTAAAATCGCCAAATTAATTACTAACTAGCTTTTGGCCGCGACGTTGTCCGCGCAAAACCATTTGTCTATTCTGTAAGAGCGTGGATTTTGACGCAACAATAAAAAAGGAACTTCAGCCACTGTCAAGCGAGCTGATGATGATAAATTATAGCTCACAACACTCTCGATCACGTTAGCATTCAAACAAAACGAACCAGATCAAAATCTGTTCATTTGTTAGGGAGCTACGATGCATCATGCACCACAGGCAGACACACACACAGACAGACAGTCACGTCAATCTTAGCACGTGAAACAAACACCCCTTTTTTGTCGGGGGTTAAAAAGTAACATAGTATGTTTTTATACAACTTACAGTATTGTATATTCTGTATGATCACACTTTACATACAACCTTATAAAATGGAAAGTAATAGGGATTTTATGCTAATTTTTATTTTATTACAAAAACGTAACATACCTACGAGGCACAAAAAAAGGCTTAATGTATAAGTCCAATAACATACAAGATAATATTGAAGAAGTATCAAGGTGAAGTAGACCTTACAGTTGAACCAGTAAGGTTTATACTTGATATGATTATTACAAGTATCAAGACGAGTATGACTTGAGGTTTACACTATAATTAACGCCAATATCAATGATACAACTAGAGGTCATGCTGAAGGCCTTAAGGAACAAAAAGGCATGTTGGCTAAAAAATTTTTTCGTCTATTCGATGTTAGACAGCATGTTAATAAACAATCTAGAACCCATTTTCGTATATTATCTTAAAAAATAACGAAGATACAAACAATTTCAATTTACAATATGAAAGAGAGCGATATATCGGCCTGTGACGTCACGAGTTGCAGCCGCCATACATGTGTCATTACAAAATGTATAGCGGTAGCAACTTGTGACGTAACAAATCGGTTTGCGAGAATGAGATAGGCAATATTTTTTATTTACTTATAATTTTTAATCGCGTCAATCTAAATACCTATTTCTTTTAGATTATATGTATCTTTATTCAACAATTTTAAAATTTAATTATTAAAAATGTGATATTCCACACTAGGCAACATCCCTAAAACACTCTTGTGAAAGCTGACGTGACAGCATTCAAACAAACAATAACTACATCGGTTCATCCGTTTGGAGCTACGATTCAATGACAGGCACACAGGCACGTAAATTTTATAACACCGCTCTGTTTTCGTCGGGGGTTAAAAAAATTAAAACTCTTTATCTGTGAATATCCAAACCATAACACCGGATAACACTATAACAGTTAATTTCATGCTCAGAGACGACAAGGCCAATTTGTAAGGTCTCGTGGAAACCTTCATAAAATTATTGCTTGGAAAATAAGATGTAACGGAACGTGCAAAAGCGTTTTCCATACTTATTGATTTGCGAAAAATATATACTTTACTTTATTTTGGGTACGGTAAAGTATTTTTTTTTATATTTATGTATAGCAGATCACCCACACAGACAGACAGACAGCAACTATAGTATTTAACGGAACGAGTGCGCTGTTTGTTCTAAAAAATAAAGTGAAAAAGTGTATAAAAAAGTTGTGTGATATTATTATGATATTTAGTCTGGGAAGGAACAAAGAAATATGAATTTGATCTACACAATTCGCTATTAATTTCTTTACATTTTAGTCTTCATTTACAATATTATAATAATTAATACATGAAGCAAAGACTTTGAGTACAGCTTTACCATTTACGAGAACGGAGTGTTGTGCGAGGAATATAAAAATTGGCACAGTGGAGGAAGGTGTGCAGAAAAAAGATTTTTGAAATAATGCCTAAAAATTGATAAAATTAATAAAACTAACAACACACACTACCTCAGATTATTAACCACGGCAGTGTGTGTTAATAATCTGAGGTAGTGTGTGACGTTTGATAGATACAATTTTGTTACACATTGACGTTTGTCAATCTGTCATAACATTTAACAATTGGCATTTTCTTTTTCTATTTATGAAGCAAAATAACCCTTATGAAGTTCAAACTTAAAAATATATAGATTATTATTGGCAAATTTCGACCTCTATCTATAATAAACTATTTAAAATAATACCGGCATTTACGAGTACTTTTAATCTGTCATTTTGCGATTGAATATACTCCAAACTATTTAAGTATGTACGGACTACGGAGAAGCCAACCTTCCAAAACGCGCAAACACGGCTTACGTGCCGTATGTTAAGTGAAAATCTGTCTAAGGTAAACACTAAACAGGCTTTCCTACTTATTTCGACAGTACAAGTAATTTACACACTTACACAGTCTCACGCCCACCGCTCTATTACATTATGCGATATTAATCATCGATTCGCGACCTACAATACTGGCCAGAGGAGCGTGGGCATATTGCATCACTGATAATAACATTAACTATATCTACAATATTAGAATACATGGGTTCGTCGACTATATATGACTGGCATGCAGTCATATATAGTCGACGAACCCATGTATTGATCATTTTATATACTAGCTTTTGCGCGCGACTTCGTCCGCGTACATTAATTTCGAAATATGTTTCGTAATGTTCAATAACGGATGTCTTATGTGTAAAGTTTTAACTTAATCCAACCGGCTTTTGATATTTCACAATACATACTTTGGATCCCCATTTCACCCCTTTATTTCCTCGGATATTAAATTTCATGGAAATCAGGCAGATTTAAATTTTTTTTCATACAAACTTTCAACCCTTATTTTTCACACTCAGAGTGGATGGTGATTGTAAAAAGTCCTGAATCTCAATTTTCATCAAAATCGGTGCAGATTTAAAGTGCAACCCCTATGTCATTTCATACCCAACTATCTGGAATGAAGAGTCATAGGTGTATAATATTTTTCATTGGTTGATGCAGACGGACCACAAGCGATCGCATCTGATTGTGTGCCGTTTGTGTATAAATTGGTATGAAAAAAGCTTGTGGTTTGCACAGAGTCAAAGACCTCTGCTGTTTGTAATTAAAAAATCTCGTATTACATTTCTTTGAAAACTTTCGTTGCTCTGTTTTCACTTTTTACGGCAAAGCCTTTGATTTATTTGACGATAATCGGCTAAGAGTTTACTGTCATGTTGGACGTGAGCAAAATTTTGACGAAAATAAAAGGTAAAAGTGTGACAAACGTTGCCCAATGTTTTGAAAAGAAAACATAAGATAAGCGAATGCATGTTAGCAATACCATTACCCCAAAAACTAACAATACTACAGTAATCCATGGGATGCAACACAATATTATAATGATCTATATGATATTAGACGTACCGATTCTAAGGACATCGTATTCATAAAAAGTCTAAACGTTTGGTTCTGAATCGCATAATACAATCCAGTATCATTTTTAAGGTTCCGTAATACACAAGGCACCCTTATAGTTTCGCTCTGTCCGTCCATCTGTCTGCCTGTTTGTCTGTCTGTCTAGTCGCTTCTAGCTTCTGTAATTATGAACATAAATGGATGAAATTTGGCATAGTTATAGATTGTGTATAGATCTCGGTTTTGGTATCATGAAATAATAATATTTTTATATTTTAGGGGTGGCTCTCCATACATGTGAAGTGGGGATAAAAATATTTTTTCATTCTACCCCATCGTTGAATAGGTTTTTTTTTAAATAAAGGCCAAGTTTCATACATGACTTTTTTTCCAAAGTCGACTATTTTCGAGTAATCGGCATCCAAAGTGGTTTATGAGTAGTTAGTATTTCTAAACTATAGGAGATAGCAACTTGTAAATTTCCATGCTGATAGATCATGCTAAAAACTCTTTAGGACAATTATTTTTAACAAAATGGGACAGTAATTTTAATAGTTATCCTTAGACATGTGCTGACATGCTCTTGGTTAGGTTAGGTTATTTTTTGAGAACACGACTTAAGTTGGGACTATATTATGATCCGGAATCCGGAAGGCAGCGGAAAATTCAGAGCATTGAAAATGGAATTTTGCAATAAAACAAAAGAGCTGAAAATCGAACACACAAGTGTCGAGTCAAATGTCAATGTCATATATGACAGCTCGAAACTCGACACTTCGTTTTTCAACTCTATTGTAATAAAGCAAAGTTGTATTTTCAATGCTCTGAATTTTCTCCGGCCTTCCGGATTCCGGACAATATAGTCCCAGTACCTACCTACTTGCGAAAAGTAAATAAGCAGACGGATTGATGGTAAGCAAACATCGCGTCTCATAAATATGCTAGGCATCCACAGTACCAACGGATTTCAAGTGCCTCCACAGTACCAACGGATTCCCGTTATTTCACACCAGTTTTCTGTGAGCCTGTGGTATCGTTTTAGCTCTCCAACGGTAGAGTGCGATGTCTCTATCACTTGTACGTCGATGCTTATAGCACAAAACACTTGAGAACAAACAACATATTCGTTTCACTATGGTCTGAATTATGGATGATCTCAAGTCTTTTCAAACATGTGGTAATATAGTCCATATCTGTCGATCCATTTTTGTCGATTGCAGAACAAAAGATGCTTGCTATGACGCAATAGCATGTGTGTTCTTATTTCAAATCGTCTTCAAAGAAAGTAATAAATTTTGCCTTATAAGATTTCTTTGACGACGATATATTACGTATAATATAATACATATTATAGTATCTTTACATTCATTAAATCTATAAGAATACTGTACTTTTTCGGGATAGAAAGTAGCCTATGTGTTAATCCAGAGCCTTAACTACCACCATACCGAAATTCACCGAAATCTGTTCAGTAGTTTTTGCGTGAACGTGTAACAAACATACATTCCACCATCCATCCTCACAAACTTTCATATTTATAATAGTGGTAGGATTTTATCCCCAGAAAAAGTATATATTATATGCTATATGTACAGTTATAATGCCAGTCGACACTAATGACGCTCTTCCGCGACGACGCATGTTGATGACAATAAAATTGCTTATCCGGCAATTAAGTGATAATAATAATAAGTACACGTTGACAAACCGACTTTAAAAAATGTTATTCGTGAGTTACATCACTTGGCGCCCGTGCCGCATCGGATTTTTTTTTCTCGACGTGACTTTAATAAGGAATCCAAACGCCGCCGAATCGTCTGATGGTAAGAGAATTACAACCCTACGCATGAAAGCTTAACACCCGCAACCCGTTAACGAACTAAAAAGACCGGTGGTGATTGTAGTCTTTTTTTTTTGTCTTTTTATTCTGACTTAAAAAAAACATTTTACATTTTGTTTAAATTAAAAAAAAAATAAACGACCTACCTCCCCTTTGATCTCCGATCTAACGCAAGCGTTATTTTACGTCTAATCAAAGCTTACAACAATACAGTTTCGATGCAGTCCCGATATGTATTCCCATAAACGTCAAACCAACGTCAAATGCGTATTGATCGGTCCAAACCCCAAATTCAGTTTATGATATCAAAACGATTCATTTATAATTCATTGAAAGTAAATTGGAAGTGTAAATTTAATACGAGAATTGGCGTTCTGTTTCTCACTCGTGCCAAAGCATGGCATGATATACGGGTGTTTTTCCAGTCAGTGTCCAAACTTTCAGGAGTGAATATACTCCTTAATATAAGCAACTTTTACTAGGGAACTTTAATGATTGAATAAAATTAGCTATTCCCTACAAAAGGGCTACGGCATAAACAGCATTTTGTAGGAAACAGACGATTTTCTTTTCAACTCCCCCTGAAAGTTTGGATACGTCACTGACTGAAAAAACACCTATATTGTTCTACAGTAGATAGGTACAGTCTGCACAGACGACGCGATGTTTACACATGACATTTAAGGTTTTGTCCAATCACATCTTATATTATGGATAGAGGATATATTTATTATGTTTAGATTAAGCAATATAAAACCCACAGTTTGTGTTAAGTATGAGTCAGACCCCCCGCCTCTGTATTCATCCAACATCAATACTGAATACATTAACTATTGCATACAAATTCGGTTTCACAATACACAATGATCTGATCGTACCTTTGAATGAATAGGGTTTAGTCTAGAAATTACCAGTTTCTTTTAGTTTTAAGTAGGCTAACGTGGTAGATATAGCCTCAGTATCCTTAAATCGAGATGTTGTTTCAATTATAAATTAAACAAAAACATGACGTGTACCAGAGTACACGTAATAAGTGGCAGAAGTATAAGTAGCTTCTGACCAATGGCGTTATATCCAAAATAGTTTCATGACTCGTGACGAGTGTCGTGAGTGGTCACGTGACGAGACCTTGAAACGCCGTTAAAGTTGCACTTTAAAATTGTGATACTTAATGTTGCACAGCAAATATTATAATAATCAGTGTGAAATCATCGTGAATTGAACATAGATTATCTTAACTTGGTTCATTGTTATAAGGCTGTGAGAATTTTTTAATTAGTCTATTGAACTTCTGATTAATATGGTTTCAAGTAAAAGGTCAATGAACTCAGTATTCTCGTTAAAAGAAAATTAATCTTCTTACAAGAGTAAGCCTGAAGTAAGAAAGTAATATCAAAGTAAGAACTTTACAAGACAGTCTTTTCGCCTATGTCCATCAAAAGATGTCACTCCGTGATTCATGAGAAAGGTTGTCTAATATATTTACAACAACATGTTGCCCGTGACTTTATGCGCGCAAAACAATATCCCGCAGGAGCCGTACATTTTAACTCTATAAAAAGTTCCTTCAGGTAAGGTGAAATAAAATGCGGACGGAGCATACTTTTTTTAGTTAAGGTAAGGATCGTTCTAATTGTAGGGCATTGCTTAAACGTTGGAGAGCCGCGGCCAGAGAGAGTTACCATGGCCTCATAGAAAACGCTAGCGGAGCCAAGAGAGGTTGGGTTACAAGTGTATCTCCTCTGGGGCCTTATTACCGAAACTGATACGATTTCGATTTACGAGTTTGATCCGATGTCGATTTTGATTCAGTTTCGATCCTGATGCGTACTCCCGAACAAAATCGGATCGAAATCGTGATCGCGTTGAGATCGTGTCTTATCGGCGTCGATGCATCCGGTTGCTGACGTCACGTCCACAGTGTAAACAAGTTACAGCTGAGTGCCGTAGTCTATGGCGAAGATTAATGAAAATATGGAAAAATGATATATTTTTCACATTAAATAACATTTTGTGTATGTTTATTCAAATAAATCAGCCTCAATCTCATGCAATGGTAGGTTTTTAAAGTTTATTTTTCCAAAAAAAAATGGTGACAGTAAATAATAGTTTCGAAACTACCGTCTTTAATCTTTGACATTCTGTCAAATGTCAAAGTCATATTTTGATATATTTTGATGTATTTTGTCAACAAAACTCAAGTGTGAGCAAAACACATTCAATAACTACAATAACTGGCCTTAATATATATATATTATATATAAAAAGGTAGTTAATTGTTAATATTGGTGAAAATTATTAGTATATTTAATGTAAAAGATATACTCAATAACAAATTCGTGTTAAGTGTTTACATTTAGAAAACCCGAGCATAGTAACAATATCAAGATACGACTTTTTATAAATATTTATTGACTTTGTTCAATTAAAGACAGATTGGGACAAACGAAGTCTTCATAATATGATACGTTAATATAGATCTTATTATGTAGACTTCATTTGTCCATCAGTCCCTGTCTTCAGTGAAAATATAATACATGAATTAGCAGTCAAATGTGTATTTGGCTGCTAATGTGGGTTTTAAATAACTTTACACATAACGGCGATATAATTTCAGTGAGTCGGTTTCTTCATGTGAGTAGTTAAATCTGCGAGTCATACGTCAAATAAATCATTTTTAAGATGATAATTGCATCGAAATTCCTCACAACAAACACAAACACTATTACACAAACAACACAAATCTATTGAGATCGAACTGATTCGATTCTCGATTGTGTCGGAGTACGGGGGCTGGTGTCGCGGGTGTCTACGGGTGCTGGTAATCGCTTACTATCAGGCGATCCGTTTGCTCGTTATTTGGTCGATTTAATTAAAAATGAACCTAGCCAAGAGCATGTCAGGATACACAATCTATAACTATACCAAATTTTATTCAATTATACAGAAGCTAAAAGGGCGGGCAGACAGATGGACGGACCGAGCATCACTGCGTAACTATAAGGGTTCCTCGAATACTACGAAACCCTAAAAAAGGGCACTGTCCATATTTGCCTATGAACAATCTTACCCCACCTGATATCACAAAATTAAGCAACGTCCATTTACCGATATTGTTCGTTAAAACGCTGGCTAGGATTCTAGTTAAAATTCCTATGGGACAATATAAACTATTCCCATTAACGTCATGGGAATTCCCACTGGGAATTATGGTGCTCATTGTAAGACTTCCTGATTAGAGAATACCTTCTGCTACTTAAAGTTTTTGCTAAAATGTCAAGTTCCTTAAAACAATGGTGGACAAGGTAATTTGAGAATCCCGGCTCCTTAAGAACTTTAATAGTAAGAAATATTAAATACAATCCTACTACTATTATAAGGGTTTCTGAGGATGGATGGCTGGATGTATGGACTATGGATTGATGGATGGATGTTTTTACTCTTTCACGTAAAAACTACATATTGAACGGATTTCGATGAAATTTGATATGGTAGTTTATGCGCTGGATTAAGGCTAATCTTATCCCGAAAAAGTACATGTATTCCCGTGGGATACCCGATACTTTATTTAAGGGCCGCAGTCACGAGAAAAAGCTAGTATAATAAAAATATTCAGACGAATTGAGAAGACTTAAAATAAAATAAAAATAAATATATAAATATACAAATTAATACGACTTTTTTACCTTTTTTGAAGTTGGTTTATTCATAATCATGTTTCTTAAAAGTTACTAATTTTGGTAGAAGCAGTTTAAATATCTTTATTTAAACTGCCAAGAACACCTTCTTATAACGATCGTTATAAGAAGGTGTCCTTTTAACATTTTTTCTAGAAATTTCAATTGGTCACTTAATATTTTGATAACCTTCATATTTTTACTGACAGTTTTCTAAGTAATACGGTATTTTCCTGATTTTTTTTACATAAATGAATAGTGCTCTGAAAAATAGGACAGTTTACAAAAGGAATAGTATACTAAAAATAAAAATTTTCAAAGATATTGTGGATTGTTTAAATCACTTTTGTGAGTATCGTGAAAACGCCCCATATAAAAGTCGTATTAGTAAGTGACGTCACACGCTAGTAATGTTGCTACGAAATGTTAGGCCATATTGCGCGTTTATGCGTTTATGTAAGGCCATATTGCGCGTTTATGTTGATACACACTATAGTAAATCTTTTTGTATTTGATGTAAGTAAACCAATTATGCAAGTTTTATACACTAATGTTTTAAAAAAATATTTCAACTTTTTTGTGACTTCGAAATGCATATAATTACAAAACTACACATAAAATCCTAATTCTTTTTACTTTTATCAAGTTGTAATACCTCATTATTACTTAATTTATTTAAAAAAAAAAACTAAATTTTGACATGTAGGAAAATACCCAATTGTGGAAAGGTGGAAAGTCCATTCCAAATATCCCGTCCGCGATTCACAGAATCGGAGATCTGGTTTATAATTATGTGAGAAACATGTTTTAGTTTTAGTTAATAAAAGGCTTCAATTGAATATCCTATACATCATCCTTGTATTACTATTGAACCACAAAAAGATACGTACTCGGTACTACATAATTATTATGTACCTACTTCATATTATAATTTATATTTTATTACATGAAACTATTAATTAACTCTACACAATAAGTTTAATATTATTGTCATGTAAATTATAACATACTTATGCTATTCTATAAGCAATTACAATTGTTATCTCAATATTTCTGGGTACCATAATAAGATTAGAGCGTGGTAATAATGTCACGATTATAATAATTACATTATTATTGTAATGATTTGTACATAAATGTATGAACGAAAAGAATAAACATTAATATTCTCGATTACCATACAAAAACATTTGCGCGTTTAAAATTCGCCAAAAAATCCTTGAAAAACGAATGATTCGTCAGAACTACAATAAAGCAACACAATATAGACCTTAACTCTTAACGGTTAGGTTGATTTTTCAATAAAGTTATTAGTGGTTTAAAAACAAAAATTGTCGATTGACAGTAATTCCTTCTCGCTTCTGATTTACATAATCAGTTGGACTTATAACCACAAAAGAATTGGTCACGAAAAAAATACAATGATATGACAATTGGAAATAACTCTTAATTCGGCTCGGAGTCAATGTTATTTTAATTTCGTTTCAAGTCACACTTTTTTTACTTGCTAAGTGTAGCCAAGGGGAGTTTTGCCAGGGAGTTCAATGGGTGACGTTGTGCAATTCGTATTTCTTCATAAATTTGTGTTATTTCGGTTCTTAATGTGTAATATTGGTAGAATATTAACCATTAAATATTCGTTAACGTGCACAAGTGTGGGCAAGTGGTATAACTTCTAAAAACGTGCTATTTTGTGTTTCCCGCCAAAACTCCCTAGGAACTTTCAGTAAAGCTTCTACCACTTTACTGAATCGACTGACATGACTCATGGACTGTACTGACTATATATTTGGACTTTGACTAGACTTTAGACTTGACGATATAGAAATGCGGTGTTGAAAATTTAAACGAAAGTTATATTTCCCGCCTTTTTAACCTGACACTGGCAAATGATTATAAGCCGATGCCATACATACATAAATAAAAAAATACCGGTTGTCTGTAAAGTCGGTTTACTGATGATAGTTGAACGTGACAACGTCTACAGCAACAACAACAACAATAATAATAATAATGAGGTAAAGTACTTGGTAACGGTACTTGGTAACGGGTAACAGGTAACGCATGACGTCGTGTTTTTTCATGCGTGCAGCCGACTCCATCAATTTATAAGACGTTATCACGTCAAAAGAAGTGTAGCCAAGTTGTGACTTCAAGCTGTCAAAAGATATAGCTCACAGTGACTTCTTCAAAAGCGATCACTAAGTGGTATATATATATATATATATATATATATATATATATATATATATATATATATATATATATATATATATATATATATATATATATATATATATATATATATGTGAAATGTGATGAAATGAATATATATAAAATGGTTTCTGTTGTTCTGGGGCTGGCTTGAGATAAACCAAACAGGTAAAATGAACGCACCCATAAATATTCGACAATCAAGTGACATCTTGAACACAGTATCACAGTTCGTATGAGAAAATTCAATGAACCTTTTAGTGTTTTCACCTTTTTACCTTTCCTAAGCTTCCACAATTATTTCAAGACCAAAATTTTCCAAATAGGTCAAGCCGTTCTCGAGTTTTAGCGAGACATTGGAATTTCAGTTTCTTTATAATTCCTGTCAACTTGGGCCCACTTGAATATCCTTTATAATATTAATGAAAGAGTAGGCATGATATTTTAACCCACGATTAACTTTAACCCAGATCTGCGCAAGTGGACCATAAAGACTAAAACAAAATATTTTAATTTTTTACCTCCTATCACGTTTAGCAATAATTATAATTAATTAATATTAGTTGGGTAAAGACTAAAGTTAAGTTTTTAGTTGTGATAAACTATGCACAGGTAGGATACGGTTTGTTAGAATAAGCTAGTAATAGGAAATTTTTATCTTGTTTATTTAGTTGGGGAAATTTTTAACATTTCTTCCCGAGTCAAGCTGAGGAATAATGTTTTTTTCTGGTACTCTCTGTCTTTACCCATTAGTCCAATGCCGCAACTGAATACAATATGTTAAAAAAAATTTAAACCTATTCGAAAAGAAAAGTGACAACCACAATATAAATAGGTACCCGAAATAAGCATAGGCTTGATGCACCAGTGACTAGAGTTAGTAAAGTAAAGAATTCGTTTAAAGGCCAATGTATACGCCTATACAATAAGATCCCAGAAAGCGTTCAAAATTTTTCAATCTATAAATTTAAAAAAGTAGTTAAAGAACGTTTGTGTGCTAAAGCCTATAAAGTTAATAATTTTATGAATGATAGCACACCTTGGGAATGAGGTTGCCCCCTGCAAGGCTACTTCTAAATTACATATATTATTGTACTCTTGTTATGTAGTTTTAGTCGTAACATTGTTATAGATGCCTTTTTATATTTATAAAATAACGATTTTCCATCTTTTTGATACAAGATGGCCCCGCGGGAGTTTCTTACGCCGGTTCTTCTCGCCGGGCCAGTTCCCGAACCGGTGGTAGGCATCATGTAGATCAACGTTCAGAAAGTGTATAAAAATACCTATTTTGAATTAAAAAAATTGACTTTGACTTTGACAATGCAATATAAATCAATAGAAAATGCAATAATAACAATAATAAAACATTTATTTCAGACTGAGTCCACAATTTGTTAGTAATTACAATTTATTATACTCAGGGCCTGTTTCACAATCGCCAAATTAGTGACGAATAGCTTTTTCGGACGTTCTGTCGCTGCTTACTTTATACTAAGCGACAGAGACAACACTTACGGATAAGCAATTTGCCACTTATTATGTTAGTACTTTAGTAGGCGAAACGGTAAAATACAGCAACTCAATTTAAATATCTATGGGACCTGTTTGCTAGACTCATGTGTATGACGTATATGTCATATGTACCTACCCAATGGCGCTTAATGAGACAGTCAAATTTATCTGTTATTAACCGATTATTACCCTAACAATGCTATGGGCTTCGCTAAAACCTTTATTTTCACAAAATGAAAACCAAAGGTAAGCATACCTACTACCTAAAAATTTTAATTGTAACTCCAGATTCAAAGAACCTTTCAGTCTGACCCTCGTTATAAAAATAATTGGATATTACCAGACTTGATCGACTTTTCAATAAAACAAAAATCATAGCTAATACAAATTCGAACTCAGAAACCGAGCAGAAGATAACTACAACTGTAATGAGTAATCTCATTTCTGTTTGGCAATCAGTGATAGCCTGCGGTTTAAGGAGGTCTTAACTTTAAGAAGCGCATGATTAAGTAAGCGTAAGATGTCAAGCTGATTTTATGTACATATCTTGACTTATATAGATGATTGTATTTTTTAAAGAACAATTTATCCATCTTTTTACTAAAAGACGCGCGACTTTCATGCGCCGGTTCTTCTCGCCGGGCTAGTTTAAACGGATGGTAGGTGGCATCACAATAATTTTCCACCTTTTTACTAAAAGGCGGCTGAGAATGAGAATTCGGTTGCACCTAAGTAATGAAGTCTATACCTACCACCTACTGGCAAACATAGCACAGCCATGGAGCAAATATAGAGTTGCTCCATGGCCACAGCCTATCCATTGATACTGAACAGTCATAATAGTATTTTAGTAAGATTGGCAGAGCAAAACATTAGTAAAAATAGGCATTTTTCTCTTTTAGTAAATTAACCTCCAGAAGTTCTTTTTGCAAGAGGGGGCGTTCTTTACTTTGCTTTTGGGTTACGAGGAACTTACTTTTAGTATCTAAAAACGGCACTGGCCATTTTTAACCAATCTTGTCCCATCTGATAATATTCCCCATAGATCTAATATACTATCTAATATCTATACAATTTTTTTAACAAAGGAAAGATTTGTTTTTTTTTGGCGCATATATAATTTAGATAACGGGGAACAACACCGTCGAGATTTCCGTTAGCGCACGATTTCGCTGGCAGCATCTATAGTGTAATATTGTCATAGGTTTTTGCTGTTTTTGGTTAACTAACCGCGGTTGAACCAAATTCCGGGGTCAGGTTTTGACGCGACTTTCCCAAACTTTCGCGCCATAATCGAGTTCCGATTTTACGGTCCAGTGGCCATTACCATTATTGGCTAATAAGATTTGATAATCACCACTAACCATTCGCAGCTACTGCTTCTGGGAAAAAATCGTCTACAAAAGAAGCCATAGTTAGCTAGTTACGCGAGTTAGGCGACGTATACAGAGAAACTATATAATTTTATAATTAAATTATAAAATTAAGTAATTAATGAACTACTTTGTATCAGTTTTTATAGCTCCGGACCGAAAAGGTTAAAAACGGGAGTCGGGATTCTATTAGACTCCGCTGTCCTTCCGTCTATCTGTCTCCAGGCTGTATCTCATGAACCGTGATAGCTAGACAGTTTAATGTTATAGCGGCAAATTTTCACAGATGATGTTTTTCCGTTCCCGCTATAACAACAAATACTAAAACAGAATAAAATAAATATTTAAGTGGGATACCCATACAACAAACGTGTTTTTATGCTGTTTTGTACGGAACGCACGCTTTGCACGCGAGTCCGACTCGCCCTTGGCCGGTTTTATTTCTTAATCAGGCATCTATTGAAATAAAAACCCATTTATGTTAAGTGGATATTTTTATCTCTAAGCAAACACTAATTGAAAAAAAAGACATGAAGATCACCAGTTTTGAAATAAACTGTTATTTTAACAGATATAAAATGGTTGCAACATAAATTCATCTTACTTAACTTACGAAAAACATCTAATTAAATTAAGTATGTAAACGGCTTGTGGCGACCCTAAAAGCTCTTCATATCGAGGTATTAATATGTCGATCAAATTTCACAAGCAACCTGCTTATGGGTAAATAGTTGTACTAGCTAGGGTTGTCTATCACGAGAATTTGATATATTTTATAAAGTATAATATGATTAAAATTGATAACAGGGGTATTTGTTTGTTGCGTAGGTTGTCCTATCTTAGTTTATGTAAGTAGTTTCATTTCTTTTATAAAATATATACATAAACTTTCATCAACTTTGTACACATTTGCATACACATCGTAGTTATGACAACCCTATTAATAACAATAATTATCTGTTGCAACATCTACTTAACATTGTAACAAGATAGGCTACTAATTATTTTCACTTTAGGAGTATTACAGCTTATCATAAATTATCCGGTTATAAATAATAAATCGGTACTAAATCATACACTTTTACAGTATTTAAGCTCATTAGAAACGCTTATTAGTGAACTAGAAATTCCTGCTAGATGAAAAATAATGTTAGATGCGGCAAGATTTTCTATGGGTTGGCTACAAGTGCGGTATAAAAAGCAACAGTGGTCGCCCTGTGGACGAACTTCGTCCATAATCATTTTTAAGCGAATTAAAAGAAAGAAATTGACCTGTATGTATGTATGTATGTTTGTCCGCGATTTCCTCAAAAATTACTCATGCTATTTGGATGGAATTTTCACCATTGAAAAGCCATTTCTCAGGAAAGTTTATTGCCATACAGCGCGACGTTTCAAGATCTGGTGAATATCATCGGAGATAAACCGTGAAGCTATTCAATAACCAATACCAAAGTGACGCGCGACTGCTGCTATAATCTGCCTTAACTTTTTGATTTACGAGTCCTAAAATCAGAAATAAATGAAGCACCCATCACTAAAAACTATCAGGTAAATAAAAAAATAAGTGAAACAAACAAAACAAAAACGATATTTATTTTAAAAACCCAACCCACTGAAGAACTGAAAAATAATCCAATTTAAAATAGGTAGGTATACAAAACAACTTTCCTTACCATTAATTCGGATTTTGAAATCGGTATACTAATACTACACATAATTCAACTCTTATTCTACCCTATTATTTATACATTAACATGCCCTAAAAACTTCCATAATTATCACTATTTAGCTGTTTAGTACGCAATAAAACTCAAATCGAAAACTCGCACTTTCGTTTGACCAAACAAAATTAAAATGTTTACCGTACTTTTAGCAAACACGAGTGATGGGGACTACGCAAATATCTACAAGAATCGTCAAGGTACCCGGATAGTACCAATCTTTGCTATTTTTGAAGTATTTGGAAGCTTATAAGTAGCTTAACCATACGTTTTGCTAATAGAAATCCGTGTACTAGTAAGCAATATTATAATACTTTCATTCCTAAACTTTGAAGAAAAAATACGTGTGGCACTCGGGGACTGCCGCGGTAAAGCATTGCATGGTAAGTCTACACGAAGTGCGATTAGACATACGTCTAGTCGCACGCACACAAACACTGTGCCGAAGTCTGCCGAACTGAAACGACGTTAGACGATGCACGGCTTTCAACGCCGCACCGCTGTGCCGGACGGAGTGGGGGGTGTTAGGTTTATTTTCGTTACGGAATTTCTTGATTCGGTCGCCGCGCTCAAAGCCCGCGATAAAAGCTATGCAATAGCTTAAAATTACTATGAATCATTACAGGTAAGTACTTATATTAGACTAGCTTTTTCTCGCGGCTCCACCCAAACATATTATCCCATATCCCACGGGAAAACTGTACTCTTTCGAGATAAAAAGCAGCCTATGTTTTCATCATGTCATCGAAATCCGTTCAGTAGTTTTTGCGTGAAAGAGTAACAAACATCCATACACCCATCCTTGTGAGGATTTTACTTTTATAAAATTAGAAGGATTTAATGTATTTTTAACCCCCGACGAAAACAGAGTGATGTTGTATGTTTGACGTGACTGTCTCTGTGTCTGTTCGTGGCATCGTAGCTCCCAAACGGATGAACCGATTTTGATCAAGTTTTTCTTTGTTCGAAAGCTGAAATTATCGTGAGTGTTTTAGCTATCATTCATCATCAGCTCGCTCACTGCTTGACAAATAGGAGTTTACTTTTTTTTTGTTAAATTTTTTGTCTCAAACATATTTAAGCTAAGCTTTTAGCTTTTAAGAAGATAATTTTGTACCTGACTGAAATCTACCTAGTCATCTATTGTAGGTAATAATGAGTTTATAAAAATTCAAAATAATCATAAAAACTTGTTTAAAGAATGACTTCAAAGTACTTAAAACTAATTTATATAAAGACCTTAGATACTTTTAAAGAATTCAGAGCGTCTTAGGGTGGTCGTTGTCACGTGGTCACGTGGTCACGTGGGCCGCGCGTTGCCGACCACTGGTTTAACCGAACTATGCAGTTTTATCGTTACGTGTGCAGCGGGCATAAGCTGTAATAACTGAATGTACAGTTTATCTTAATAACTATAATTTTTATAAAAACTGTAACCCGACTATGTAAATACAGTACCCTATGTCACCCGGGTTATTAATAGGTCTTTACCTATGAAATTGCCGTTCTGCAGTACTGGCCATTTCAAATCAAAATAATTTTTGTTTGGCTAGGAATTCTAATTTCAAATTAATTTTATTTTAAAAACATGGAATTCTTTTTTCAATCTTTTTCGTTATCATGCATACGTTAAAAATTCGAGTAATTTTGGAATATGAGTACCGTCGTGGCAGCAAGCGGCACGCAACATCAACGACGTTTACGGAGCTAACACAACAAACCAACGCACCACCTGTTATTGGTTTGCTCGCTTCCGTTCTGGAAATTTCGACCTGAAAAATGAACCGAAGAAAAGAAGTCCGAAGACTGGTCGACAATGAAGAATTAAAGGCGATTGTGGAAGCTGATGATACACAACCTACGGCTGAATTAGCAGCAGCTTTCGACGTTAGCGTCAAAACAATATTGGTCCATTTGCGTCAAATTGGCAAGGTAAAAAAGCTTAACAAATGGGTGCCCCACGAACTCAATGATCGCCAGCGCGAAGTACGCGTCAAGACGTGCCTTGCACTGCTCAATAGATACACAAATGAAGGAATTTTGAACCGCATTGTTACCTGCGATGAAAAATTGATTCTGTTTGATAACCGCAAGCGCTCAGCAAGTTGGTTGGATCCTGGTTCAGCATCTAAACAATGCCCTAAACGAAAACTACCCCTAGAAAAGTGATGGTCACTGTTTGGTGGTCTAGCGCCGGTGTGATTCATCACAGCTTCTTACCAAACGGGGTGAGCATTACTGCAGATGTGTACTGTGAAGAACTGAACACAATGATGGAGAAGCTGGCACATCTCCAACCAGCATTGGTCAATCGCTCGTCTCCGCTGCTCCTGCACGACAACGCGCAACCTTATACTGCACAGCAGACGGTCTCCAAGTTGCAAAAACTGGGGTTGGAAGCTCTCCGTCATCCGCCCTACTCACCAGACCTTGCGCCATTATTTTTCCATAATTTGGATAACTTCTTGGCGGGAAAAAAATTCAATACCCGAGAGGCAGTACAAAATGCCTTTGAAGAATTTTTGCCTCCCGTCCAGCTGATTTCTTTAAGAAGGGCATCAATAAACTGCCACTGCGTTGGCAAAAATGCATTGATTGCATGGGTGATTACTTCGATTAATACAATTAAAAAATTTTAAAAATTTTAAAATTTTAAAAAATTCGTTTAATTTTTTTTTTATACAAAACAGCGATTTCGTAGGTAAAGACCTAATATTATGAATCTATAATTGACACCCCATTTATTAGAATCGGATCAGTGGAACAAACATGCATACATACGTAGACGCCCAAAATCATCACCCTTCTGTTTGGCTTCGCCGCAGTCGGGTAAAAACCATATTTATTCAATTCATATCAATAATATTGTTAATCATAATCCGTATGCCAGAAGCCTCTGCAGTTTTATATCGTATATATAAATTGAGGCCTTGAAGAGAAAAAGAAGCAAGGTCGGATACCACAATGCGAATTATCCTTTTGGAAAGCCAATGAATAAAAAAGCAAATAGACGCGATTAGCCGGACCAGTCGAGGAATCCGGTGCTGCGACCTTTGACAAAGTCGCTGTGACGACAGTTTATGACTCATCGATATCATCATCGTCAGTATATAATCATCGTCCTATGTTTATAGGTAAACAATGATGAATTTGTTGACTATTTCAAAAGTGTGCTAATGAAAAAAAACCTAGTCACTGTTATTTTGTTTTCGTTTTGGAACCCCTATGGTTTCGTCATGTCCGTCCGTCCGTCTTTGACTTAAAATCAAAACTCCTCTGCCCTGTTCTAAAAACTAAACAACTGGCTCAAAAATCAGACAAAAATCACTATATGCTGAACCCATGTGATGTAGGTAAAAATTATAACTGCTTATATTTTTTCATTAGTACAGGAGTTATAGAGACTTAACTTGTAAAATGCGCTTACTTGGAAAATTTCGTACAAAAATAACGAAATAATAAACATGTAAAATATTGGTACGGAACCCTACGTGCACGAGTTCGACATGCACTTGACCAGTTTTTTTAAACTATCTGTAGAAAAAATAACAACACAAAGACTTATAACGCGCAATCTTTTAAGTAATTTCCTGTTTCCCTAGAGTCTAGACTAAGGTCATCAAAGGTATTTTCCTTTATTGCAATTCACTCAACATCGGATGCAGATAAACTGTAGACAGATACGTCCATATTTAACAATGCGCTTACTATAGAAAGGCACAGATGTGGCATTAAAAACAAAAAAGGCAAAAATATTCCTAAAAGGTGTTCAATGTCCCCCAATGTTATTTTTACTGAAACAGATTTTAACAATATCTTAGAAAATGAAAATGAAATAAAAGCTCCCAAGTGCGAGTCGGACTCGCGCATGAAGGGTTCGATACAAAACAGCGATAAACCACGTTTGTTGTATGGGAGGTCCCACTTGAATATTTATTTTATTCTGTAGTTATTCACCATCACCACACCATCTGTAAAAAATTCAATTGTCTAGCTATCACGATTCACGCGATACAACCTGGTGACAGACAAACAGACGGACAGCGGAGTCTCAGTAATATGGTTCTGTTTTTATCCTTTGGATATGGATGCCTAAAAACATTGAAATCTTCAAATCACTGTAAACCATCTGATAATTTCATTTATTTTCTTGCCCAAGTAGGTATCATATACACCAAAGATTATAGTTCGTACGGCAAAGAATAAGCTAATAGCTAATGACAATTTACAAGTCTACGTCGGCACATCTAGCCACATCTCTACTCTATGGTCCCATAAGTTTAACTATTTCAACATTAATTTAACAGCTGCAGTTATCTGACTATTCAAGCCGTATCAACTTAACTGGCTTATCTTATCTGCTCTTTGTTAAGATTAACAAATATTTAGTGCCCACTGTTTCACTTCCTAGACGGGTAAACTGCACAAGTTTTGCTGGCTCGGATTCCTGATCAGGAAAAAATCCTGGTTCGGATTCGTGATCAGGAAAATTTCCTGGTTCGGATTTCTGAAAATTTTAATATTCAGTACGTTCTGTTATAACTTTTACCCGCCTACGACGTAAAGGAAGGGTAATTTTAGCGTATATTTTTGTTCCACCGTAGCGCCTAAACTACTGATCCGATTTTAATGAATGGGGCGTCAATAGATTCGTAATAATGGCCCAGGTAACAGTTAACGGGTTATAGTTTATAACTTTTGTTTGTTCATAAATCAAAATGCAAATATTATGTAACTATGTAAGTTATGGTTATTAAAAAACTGGCTATGACAATTAATAGTTATGTTATAATTTTATTGTATTTATTTATTACTTTCGATTTTGTTTTACAAAGTAGGTTTGCTTTTTACGGTGGCTTTAATACTTTTTTTACCAAAAGTTAATAGGTATGTTAAATTATTTTTTGCTATTTTTATATATTGAGTTTTAAAATTTAAGTTCTTATGGATTTGAGGTTAAAATTAATTTAAGATGTTTTACTCACTTACTAGCTTTTCTAATTTGCTATGTATAAGTGAAAACTTGCTATCGTCTTTTTTATTTCTTAGTTAAATTATTAATCTAATCATTTGTTAGGTGTAAGTTTTCCAAAAAAAAAATTTAAAAAAATCGTAAAAGTTGCACCATCAAAAAAGTTGTCGGTTTTCCACATCAAGTTCGATTAAGCAGGGCCGTAGACTGTCATTAATTTAATACAAGCCTGGTGATAAAAATATTATTTACATTCACAACAGTGCTGTTATTTATTCCGTTTATAATATCATAGCTTCTCCATTTATCAAAGAATTTAACCAACAAAGCAACTAATTAGTAATAACTGAATTGTATTCTTTGAACCTGAAACTGCATAATTATTGAAGACTAGCAAAGGAATTTGCAACACTTCATTAAATCGCTGTGCAATTGAATTTCTTTGAAATGTATTGTTAATTGCAAGTTCAAAATGCTTTAATGTTTTAGAAACGATTTAAAATATTTTATTTATTCCTTTCCTCTCATTCGCCTTAAAAAGAGAAGATAATATAGAATATTGTAGCAGTAAAGACTAAAAAGTAGATATTTATATATATACGAATTAGCTATCTAACTGATTTACATTAATTTTATGTTTAATTTTACACTCACCCAATAGCCTAGTTTTAGTAAGAATTCTAGTACTATTATAAATATGAGAGTTAGTGAGGATGGATGGATGGATGTTTGTTACTCTTTCACTCAAATACTACTGAATGGATTTTGATGGGTATGGTAGTAGATTAAGCTCTGGAATAACACATAATCTACTTTACACGGAACCGCGGGAAAACGCCAGTTGAAACATAAATTCGACTAACAAAAATAGCTTTATTAATAAGGTACAAACTTCTGTATAAACCAATCCGACTATACCTATATTTCCTCCATGGGCTGCAGTAGGCTGATGGTGATGCAGTTCCATTAGTGTAGTAAGACAAATATGACAGGCGAGAGATCAGGCCCGAGGCTGGGAGTTACCTAGCTCTTAGTGTTTAATGTTAGCACTAGATTTACGGGCTAACGCGTAGGTACTATTGCAGGGAAATTCCTTAATAATATTGTGGGAGTATTGCGTTTATGAGGTTTTTATACCTTCATTCCGTACATACCTAAAATGATGGATGGCTTATAATTATGTTGTATATTATTTTCGATTACATTTTTTTTATTTACGTTAAATTATTTATCGTGTAGAATACAGTGATAGGTTCATAAGTTTCATTGCATTTATGATAATAATAATTAGATTTTGTTACATAATTTAAGTTTGTAAAGATTTAACTAAGGCCGGTTTAATATTATGCCTTATTAAAATAAAATATTCAAATAATAGATTTTATCATTCTACTAAAACTCTAAGGGCCCGTTTCACAATCGCTAAGTGACGAATAGCTTATCCGGATGTTTTGACGCTTCTTCCTTTATACTGAGCGACAGAGACACAACTTCCGGATAAGCTATTCGTCACTTACAAGGCGATTGTGAAACGAGCCCTTAGTCGCCCAGGTACTAGTTAAAGTTTACTAAGTCCTGCTACTATTATAAATGTGAAAGTTTGTGAGGATCGATGGATGGAAGGACGGATTGATATTTGTTACTCTTTCACGTAAAAACTACTGAACAGATTTTTATGGTATGGTATGGTAGAAATTTAGAATAAAAGTTGTAATTTAGATAGGATTAAAGCATAGGCTACTTTTATCCCGAAAAAGTATAGTATTCCCGTGGGATACCCGGATACTATATTTACGCGAGCGGAGCCGCGGGAAATGGGTAGTATGTTATCCTCCTAATAATAAAAATGTGAAAGTTTGTGAGGACGGATGGATGGATGTTTGTTAATCTTTCACGCAAAAACTACTAAACGGATTTTGATGAAATTTGGTATGGTAGTAGTTTAGGGTCTCGACTAAAACATAGGCTACTTTTTATCCCGGAAAAGTACAGTATTCCCGCGGGATAGCCGATAGTATAATTTACGCAGGCGGAACCGCGGGAACAGCTAGTAAGTTATAACTATAACCTCTTGTATGTGATACTCGAATGGAGATATCAAGTATGCGATACTCGAATGGAACCATCAAGTATGTTGACACCATCCATCACCGAGGAATGCGCTGATAAGCCCCACCTGCTGCATCTGGAGTTATGTTATAAACTATGTGTGTTTTAGATTAAAACAAAATATGTGTATACGTGAAGCAAAAAATTTCAACGCAGTCTTGCGAGAATTGTGCTAACGGAGGAGAAAAAAAATTGGGACAGGTAAAGTTTATGTGCAGGAAGGTGTGCAGAAAGCGAATATTTTTTAATAATGTTTAGAAATACATAGTAAATTCATTAAACATTTTAAAACATAACGCACACTACCTCAGACTATTATCAACAACACACCAAGTAGCAAAGTAATTTTATCATCCTATTTTTGTGTTCATTCAATAGGTCATTGACTTTATAGAAGTTTTTGCGTACCTTCTTAATAAAATCGTCATAAAAAATATAATATCTTTCTCTCTGTGTTACTCGCTACTAGTTTTTTATCAAATTGTGTTTCAAAGTTCATTGACCCAGAGATAGCCTACATAAGTTAATTTTAATTTTTATCTCTAAGTGCGCTTACACACGCGCCACAGCTTCCACGGCGCCGCGCCGTCGCTGCACTCGCGTTGTACAGGACTATTATTCCACAGGGTTTCAACCGCCGGCTCAGATTTGACTCGAAGATAGCAAGGTTACACCGATTTGGGCTGAGCCGGGGCGATAATAAAACACTTATTTGAGGAGAACGTTTTTCACAATTTTTGTCTTGCTTACCTGGCTCATGGCAATGCCGTATAGAGAGCCGCGCCCGTACGCCTCTTTCGGGCCGATTTGCCGTCTCGCTTTTGCCTCTCTATACGGCTATTTTCCATAATTTTCCCTATTTTCCATGAGCCAGGTGAAGTAAAACGCGTTGTGTGAATTATATTGTTTTTCCCAATTACATAAAACCTAATATACTAATAATCTTTTTTAATATTAAAGATATTCATAATCTAAGGTACACACCATGTATGAAATGTTATATGTATTTTTACCACTATTCGCTTAATAACTACGTATCTATTTATTATATAATCCAAACTGTTGTTCTTCACGTTAGGTATTATGTTTATCTACACAACATAAAAGAAATTACGTTAAAATTCACTATATTTTAAAATATATAAGCAAAATAACCTTAAGTTCGTAAAAAACCATTTAGCACAACTTATTTCGCACTGATGCTATATAAATCTATACATATATTGTCACTGTGTGTTCACCGTTATAGTTTATGTACTGTTTTAAATCACTTGTTTATCGTTCACATTTCAACTCACTGGTATTATTACGTTACGAGGCCGCTGTCCTTAACACGTGTCGACGCAGCGCCGGCGGTGAAACGCCACTGCGTCTGCCTCTACGTACTGCGTGCCATAACCACACCAAACCGAGACAAAATAATAATAATATCTATGGACACTCCACACCACGTCGACCTGGCCCCGTGCTAAGCATCCGAAGAACTTGTGTTACGGGTACCAGACAACGGAAATATACTTAATACTTTTATACTATACATATATTGAAGATTTTCATTATATTATACACATATATATTACACATCCATGACCCAGGAATACAGAAACCTTTTTGGTCCTTCGGCGGGATACGAACTCGGCTTCCTCCGGCTTGAGTGCCAACGCGCTAACCACTGAGCCACAGAGGTCGCAAAAATGTGGCCAAGCTGTGACGCTGGTGGTTGCGATGAGGTTGCGATGTGGTTGCGATGCTGTTCACAGCTTGACCACGTTTTGTCGCGTCGGTGTGGTGCGGCTGTGATATGTATTTAGAGACCCTTAGAGAAAATGTAGAGCTCTGAAAATAGAACTCTGGGCTAATACAATAGAGTTGTTGTGTCATATATGACATTAACATTTGGATCGACACTTGTATGTTCGATTTTCAGCTCTATTGTATTAACGCAGAGTACTATTTACAATGCTTTGAATTTTCCTCGGCCTTCCGGAATCCGGACAATATAATCCCAGCTATAGTCTAGTCTAGTCGAGCGGAACCGCGCGCTCGGGTAACAGCCAGTTCAGTATACCTAATACGGAACGGGTGTTTCTAAAATACGGACAATAATGTTATTCATGTGTTATCCCCCATATCGAACAAACCCGCGTGCGTGTAGTGGTCCAGCTTGAATAGAACAAATAATACGTAATACCACTATCTGATGCGCTCACTATTGAAACTTATGCGGACCCGGACTGACCTCGCTAGGGCTGCCACATGAATATAAAGTAAAGTTTTTTCATTCATATTCCGTCTTTTTTTTACTGGAAAATTTACACACTAGTCAATTTAAACTTTTTTACGGCCGATTTTACAATTGATTACAAAAACTGAGTTTAGTTCTGATTAATTGAGTGCAAGTTCGATATCAAGATCACGATTTATGTCAAATTGATATCACGAGATCTATGTAATCGCGATAATGAAAACTGAATGGAGGTAGAGATATAGGATATGTTAAGATTTATTTTATTATTACTATTTACCAATGTTACGAGAATACAAACTAATGCAAAATGCTAAATTTCGTTGCGGATCACAAGACAGATTTAGCATGTCCTGTGTCATGTGTAGGTGAACACAATCGGCCCACTGAGACAAGGTAGCAGGGTAAGCGAGCGGTTGTTGCCAATTTTTAACCTAATTATAAAAGCACGTAAGTCGGCACTTTAATTTTTCACTTTATATCACCTAAATCGCAGGTGACAACGTATAAAATCACCATCGCCGCTTTGTAAAGTTTTTAGTTACTAGAGTAAAATGCTAGGTTTTCTGCACTATAATATTTTGTGGATATGGAAGAAAATGTACCATTTTAGCTGCTACAGTAAACTAAAGACAGTACAAATATAGTAGGTACATAATGTAACTCATTATTCTCCTGTCCTTTGTTAATTACATGACAAGGTCTTTATTTATCTATAACATTAAGAATATGAATGTTAAATTTCATTAGGAACAAAGGGTTTCATTTCGAATTATCTAAATTACCTGGTTTAAATTTGTTACAACTGAGATTTTTACATTCTTACAACTGTGTAATATAATACCTAGTACTCAGCTTATATTTAAGAATTCGTTTAAGCAAAACATTTACGAGCGACAAAATAAAAATAAGATAAGTACTAACTAGTCGAGGGCGCTTTTTAAAGCCTTTTCTTTCGCAAAAGTAGAGTTATGAAATCGGAGCTACTATACCCCTGGCGCAACTATCCAGATTTTACGCTAGAATTATAATATCTACGTTGAGGGTTAGCTCACACCGAAACGATATGACACGGACGCGGAGCAGATTTTTTAAATTGTGATTAAAAATTGAACTTTATACAGTACAAAAGAAGATACACATTTCATTGCAAGAGTGGCGCCGCGCTGTACAAAGCGGTGTAGTGGCATTCGAACTCTTGGAATTTCTTGTGTAATTGTTCTTGTGTAGTGAATAAAATTCAATTTTGAATTGCTATATTCAAAATGCAGCGCAGCGTCGCGTATCATATCGATTCGGCACAAACTGACCCTAAGAATAATACTACACCTTATTTTAATGTAATAGTCAAAAAAATAATGCGGCGAGACTCGAGAGGCGAACCGAAAACGTAAGGGTCAGTTCACAACGCAACGCGGCGCGGCGATACATTTTTAAAATATCCATTTTAAATTGAACTTTATTCACTACACGAAAAGGTGCATATTTCATTGTGACAATTCAGAACGCATTGCATCATGTAGCGCTGCACCTCTCGGCGTAGAGCGGTGCATCTTAACACAGCGGTATATGCGCGCCGTCACCCGCGCGACGAGCGGCGCGACATAACTCGACGCCGCGAGATGCAGCCCGAGATCGCCGTCCGCCGTCAAAGAAACGTCATAACGAAAACGAAGAGATTTTTTACTGTCGCCGCATAGATACTTAGGCTGCACGCGCGGCACCTCGCGGCGTACTGCTGTCAAATGCGCTTTGCGGCAATGCGATGCGCAGCGAAGAGTCACTGGTTTCTTCAAGTATCGCTGCGTCGCGTCGCGTCGCGCCGCGTTGCGGTGTGAACTGACGCTAATCGAAAATCTTTTTCTTTAAGTTTCCCTCCAAATTATTAGGCTTAATATTAATTAAAATCTCTAATGCCACCTGTTTCCTACTAATCTTGTTCCCTAAATTTGTTTACAAACTGTCACAAAATTGGGCCACAAAACTTTCTTAGCTGTCACTCAAACGTCACAGATGTATGTACTCTTTCACTCGCTTGCGTTGTGATAACCTATCTCGCTTCCGCAATTGTGACGTCATGTATTTTAAATGTAGTCCCTATAACATGCATTCACATTAAATTGACGTTTCTATGTGGTTTCTTATCACCTAAATGAATATTATCTATTATCTAGTACATTTGCTAACATTGTAATAATTATAACTGCCTTTTAATAGCACAATATTTGCATTATATTAACTTATTTATATCTGTTTTTAATTACTTCACATAAGAATCGATATTTTGAGCGTGTTTCTACAGGGTATATTATTTTTGAATGATAAATTTAACCCAACATTAGAATACAAGATTACGTAAGTAATGAATGTATGCATAATTAAAAAAAAAATATTGACAGAGAAATAACAATATAATTAATATTTCCTGACATGCACTCACTAAGAATGGATATTCTCGTAGTGCCGTACGCCGCGCCGGCTTTGAAGACAACCGCCGGCTCGCGTGATCTTCGTAGCGTCAGCCGCTAGGAAAATTTGAACAAAATTTGGGGTTTTATTACACCATGTAATTTTTTTTTATAGCAATCAACGCAAAAAATATTGTAAATTAGGTAATACACAGTATTTTATCACATTTTGATGACAAGATTTTTTTATCCCAAAAAAAAAATATACTTAAATGAATTTTTTTCGAAGATTGTGGATTCCTGCTAGCGTAAATCAAACAGACTACCGTACTAAGCGATCAGTTGACCCCATATATCTGAATATCACGATCAGTGACTCAGGCCGTATCAGTTGGGCTGTATAGGGCGGAGGGCCTGCAGCCTGTAACATCGGGTCACGATTGTCCCACAAGTCCCATAATACCGATGTTATTGACAACCGATAGACCCACTACCGCGCGCCTTTGACACGATATCCTGTACAGTACAAGCACTTTCTTACTGTCTCTCGGCAATTACCGTTTTTATGAATATGTTTGTATTCAGAAACACGAAGATTTCCGAAAAACAGTAAGAAAGTGGTTTTACTGTACCTACATATACCTACAAATTAATCTTCAAACATTTTGTTTAGTTTTAAGCATAATATTATGTAGGTATTTTGATGTAGATAAGGTAAAGCAAGCCGCACGCCTTTAGCGGCACGGTTTTTGCCGGCACAGCGAAAATTGACCCATGTAAAACCCGCATTATTTGACAATTTAGTCAATTGTGACCTGGGCCCCAACTCTCGTACTTCAAATCTCGGTTCGATTAACGCGCTAATGCATTCGCACAGGTGTCAATTTCGAATTCCCAATTAGAAGATCGATTTTCGGTCGAATTTCGCCGTGCGGCAAAAGCCTTAGTAACCCGTGTAAATCCCGCATTACGTTATGCGAAAAGCGATTGGCTGAATTTGCAGAGGCATTGAATACAATGGTTCTACAAATTCACCCAAAATAATATAATAAGTAAGTGGGTTCATAAATAAAGTGAGGGAAAAAATATTTATTAAATTATTAAATAAAAACAATGCGACTTTATTTTAAGCGTGTTGTTCTTGAGAGTTGTTAAACTCTCTATACTAAAAACAACTCTCTATACTAAAAATAATGCAAAATCCATATATTCATAGAACGTTTTTTTGAGCTTTTCGAACGTTTTTATATATTTACCAAACATACAAAAGATCGAGGAAGAACTAATTCGTTTTTACCATACACACTACACAGTTAAGTTTACACTGTGTACTAACTATACTGACCAGTGGTTAACCGTGAAAAGCTTCTATTTAACTGCAATTCATAGCTTAGCGGTTTATCGTACGTGAAATCACCCGCCAGGGCTGGCACAAGCTTGTTTTATATTTTATTGTGATTTTTATATAATATACCATATATATAATAAATATATAATATTTTTTGTGTAGTTGATACTAAAATAATATTATGTCAAGGTAAATAATAAGAATCGTTAATTTACTAAAATTTTCAGTCACAAATGCACTTATGTACTGAGTGTTTTATCTAAAATGTTTGTCAGTATTAAGTGTTTTTCATTCATAATGTTTATTTTGTGTGCGTGCGTCTATCCACGTACGGCACCATTGAGGTATACATGTATTAGGTCATTAAATATGAAATTGGCGTTTTGTAAAGGAGGAACATAAAGTCGATTTTTTTTTAACATAATATATTTATTTAATCAAAGTATATACCATTGCTATCTATGCACAATAGCCTTCAATTCTTCATTATCAACTTTGGTCTCCGGCCGTCCACGGGGCTTGTTCTGCAGGTCGAAATATCCAGAACGAAAACGTTGGAACCAAACACACACTGTTTTCTTTTGCGACACCGCCGCCATACACACCATTAATCCTTCGAGCCGTTTCTGCAGCACTGGTGCCACGATGGAACTCGTAATCGAAAATAATATGATATTTCAAGTTTTCCATTTTGTAAACAGAGTGACGCAAAGAAAAAAACCAAAAGAGGATAAAACAAATGAATTACGGTTTTTGAAACACAAATGCACGAGTAAAAAGCGGTATAAATTTGAAATTGGTATTGCTAACCAAAGAAGATATATTTGAGATCAAAGTGACCAGTACGACAAAACGCCAATTTCATATGTGTCTTAAATATAATGTTTACTTAGATGTTATACTTATACTTACATGTATTCATTTACGGCTCACTTCAATTGGTGAATGTAAACACGCAATAATATCCCACTCACCCACGGGCCCACGTAATCTTGAATTTAATTTTTGTAATTCCACAAATTGAAATTGAAAATTCATGAATGCAAACTGAAGAAATTATTTCACTATTCAATATAGAAGTAAAGTTATTGACTTTTTTTTATAAGGATATGTATTGAAATAAGAATGTATGAAGGCGTTATTTATTATTAATTCCTAATTTTTATTAATTTTATTTTTCGCAACCCTAAAGTGCTTATATCATGTACGGGCGACGATGCCCACTTAACATCAGGTGACCTGTCTACTCAGATTTTGCATAAAAAGAGAAACATAATGAGATTAGAGTAAAAATAGGAAATCAATAGGAAATGCTCAAATCGTATTATTACATTTGAACATTATTTAAGTTGTTTTGGTGAGAAGCTGATAATAATTTTTATGGAAAATCCTAATAATATGCTGGATATTCCCTACGAATAATAAATATAAGATTATCAACTTATATTTAACTATAGCAAATATAAAACTTATCTATCATATAAATGTATCTTAGCTGCGCGGAGGCGCATATTCTGTCATACTATGCTCTCCGATTATAGTGTAGTATAGTAGATTCGAATCTAAGAACTATAATAATATAATGTTGTCTCAAATACCTTATTATTTATAGTAGTAATGTTCTTTCGATAACGTTAAGTAACGTACCTAGTAAGAATACGTTAGGAATACGTACAACTGTTAAAACTTACAAACAAATGCAGCTAAATGACAAGTAATTTTAAACCCATTTGAACACATTGTTATTTTCGTTGTCGTTTTAATTGTCGTTAATTAATGACACGCCCTACATAGTTATTCATTATTACATTTATGGACGCCATAATTAATGCAACTATAAAACAGTAAAATGTAGTTACAGGCATGTAACTAAGGGCATGATGAGTTAAATATTTAGTCTGAAACTTTACATCAAACTCGTAAAATGGTAGAAAAGGAATTTTCTTACATAGCTTCTGATAGACGTCTCCGTAGTAGAGGCTACAGAGTTGATAAAACATTAATCATTATCATCACTAACCGCTTTTTCCTCAACCTGTGGCCTATTACTAACGTTGGCGTTGTTGGAGTGAAATTTCAAGGTCGCGTCACGACACGATTTCGGATATAACGCCATCGATATATCGCCACCTACCGAAAGCTACTTATACTTCTTACATAGCAACTTAGCTTTCCTAAGTACGGCTCTACACACAGATTGGGTTAAGTGTTGAAATTTTTTTTAGAAAGAATTTTATTTTTTCTATTTTTTTTTTAAATTATGTTCTTTTCTATTCAGTTTTGAAATTCGATTTATTTTATCTTTCCCTCGTGCTAAATCGATGTCTACTTCAATCACAACATCGTAAAAACTTGTAATTGGCCTTTGTATGTTAAAGTTAATCTCATTAAAGCTGTAAGTTTTCCTTGAAAATAAAAATAAAATACCAAAGAAATCCCATCTACGATTACGCTAGCTAAGCAATGCAGATGGTACAATGCTACACACGGTGTTTCCACGGTCGATCAGAAGAATTAGTCCACAACTCTAGCCTACTGCGGGTATGATGATGTATTAATTAATATGCTATTTACCACAGAGGCGACACTCTCTACAAATGACAGCTCGAGCACCGGCGAATGTCAGTCATTTTGACGTAAGCCTAAGTTTGAACTTAAACGTCGCGTCACACAAATTTATCAAAAAGATTATGAAATTATATTGTTGATTATGTCAAAGCAGGAAATGACCAGCGGCCAGCCCCGTGAACGAAAGTCCGGACTGGAAAAAAACTCACGCCCGCTCGTCGCGCGCATCCCCGGCATCGTCTAGCCACGCACACATAGCTGCGAACTGTCAGTCGTGTAAGTCTATCGAATGATGGTTCTTTACGTTAGCGTTAAATAATATTACAATATATTCTTTGCTAATACTGACTGCGCCCACGTCACAGTGACCCTAGAGTTTCGTAAAAACCGGTCGGCCTTCGCGCGTGTTCGGTTAGCTATAATTTAAATACACTCAATGGAACAATACTGTGCTAATGTACAGATGTTTGTTAATTATGGCCCTTTATACCTCGTATTGGCTTCGAGAAATATTTGATGTCATGTCATGCGGAGATAATTATTTTAGGGAAAATTTAAATCTTACGGGGGAATAATGGAACGCTGCTAAAATTGAGTGGCACTTAAGACACTTGCCGTCCTTGTCATCGTCCAACCAACGAGTGAGACAGCCTGTGATTTCGGGCCCCCTAATTACAATAGCCACGCTAATCCGAATAGAGATAAAACAGGATCCTTTCCGAATTAAATATTACAGGAATTCCGGATTATAATATTATACAATTTGTATCTTAGATGAATAAAACACATTTTTGTGCAAAATGTTGACGAGGCGGTACCCTTTGTCAGCGAGCGCGCGTTACGTATTAAGTAATGCCCGCTACACTCCACAACGACAAAACTGCACAGTTCGGTCACAGTAGACGTATACAGTACTAAAGTATGGCCAACGAGACGAGATAAAAAACGTAAATAAACGGACCGCTACTGAGTTGCATTATGAAAGTGAGTTAATATTATATCTGTCCTTATCACTCGTATGCAATAATGACGTCAGTTGGTCGACGACAGCTGTCGTAGCGTGTTTCGTGGTACAGGAAAGCGGCCAGTGCCGCAGTTGTCAACATTTGGTCCGCCGAACAATTGTGAACAAGTTCATTCCTGTTTGGATTGCGTTCGAAGTGATACATATTTTTTCGTCTCCGTATTTACTTGGTTTTTTGTTGTTATTATAAACACAGCTGAATCGGACTCTTCCGACGAATCATCTTTGTCTAGTACAGACGATAGCGATTAAAATTAGAACTTTATAATAATTTATTCAAATAAAAATGTTTTGAGCCCCTGAAAATTTGTTTACATTCTTTATCTCGTCTGGTTGGCCTTACTTTACATCTTTATACTAGACCGCCCGAATCGGCGTACGCACACATAACAAATCTGTCTACTGTGACCGAACTGTGTGCTTAGCAGAAACATTTGACAGTGGCGTATCGAATGAGAATTGTATGAAAGTCTGTCAAAATCATGACAGCGCCCATACAAATTTTATTCGATAACGTTACGTTTACGCCGCCGTCAAAAGTTCCTGCTAGGCACACGTGCAGTTTTATAGATGTGCTCTGGAGCGGGCATAACTATTTCAAAATTCAAAATATTCAATTATTTTTTTGCCTAAAAGTCTTTACATAAACAGTACATCATATGCCCAAAATATCCGTAATTGATTTGATTGATTGATTGAAAACTGCTACGGCTTACTACTAATTTTGCCATGTAGTTGGCTGTTACAGATATCGACCATAAACAAAATCGATTTACTATCCGTAAATGCGAATGAAAATGAAGCCAGATTCTACGAGTGAGCTAGGAATCCGGCCAGCCTTGACGATTGCCTACATGTTAAGACCAATAACTTTCAACTTCACAATATTTACGTATGGGAAAAGACATTGGGCGTTATTGACTCGCTGTTCAAAATGGTGGCGACCACAAATCAAAATAATATTAGATTGTACAATTTTCATTCACATTTCCTGTAATTATTCAGATCCATGAATATAGAAGTGGAGATTATAAATAAATCATATTTTATATTATGAATATTTGTTAAAAAGTGTTAAAATATCACAGTATTTACCCCACCTCCTGCAGAGATGCGACCTATGCCGTAGTAATTAATCCAGATGCAATTAGGATCAGTCATGTTTTTCGTGGGGTACCTATGCAGACTTATGGCGACAAAAATCCAGTAAATACTGTAAAGAAATTATTTCAATCGGACCAAAAGTTACGAAGATACAGCAACTTTAGTGCATTAGTTCCAAAAACGCGCCCGAAAATGAAGCTAGTCGCTGTGACGTCATCTGTCGTCGTCACCTCCACTCTAAACACAACTAAAATATTTAACGTAAACAAAAACAATGCACGCGAGGCATAAGCGTCAAGAATCGGAGAATGAATACATATTATGCAATACCTATGAAGCCATTGTCGCACGGATCGCGACAGATAACGTCATCGTAACCAATTCAGAGGAAGCGCGCGTTTCAAACTGTCTGTTAAGAAAAACTTTAATAAATCCACCATTTCTTAGCGGATTTTCATAATTTAAAAAATAAAATGCTCAGTAAGTTCATACACATACGATGTACTTAGTAAAAATCAGTTTTGCTACTAAGTGATTGATCCTTCAATCACTTAGTAGCAAATCTGATTTTTGTTCTACAGAACAAAGTTGTTTAGAAGTGTAATGAGGACATTACACTTACATCTAACCTAATATATATATATTTTTTTTTTTTGGTCGCTGTGGCTAATTGTTCCATAGTAAAATTCCGGTCATGTCCTTTGACAGATTGTTTACGAAATTCTAATACTCCTAGGTAGTCAATACTACTATTATAAATGTGACAGCAGCGGATGCAAAGATGTATAGATGGATGAATGTTTGTTACTCTTTCACGCAAAAGCTACTGAACGGATTTTGATGACATTTGGTATTTTAGAAGTTTAGGCTTTCTATTAGAAGATAGGCTGAATCTTTTCCCGAAAAAGTAGTGTTTCCGTGGATTATACGTGGGGGAAACCGCGGGCAAAAGCTAGAAGGAATATAAATCCAGTTCACCTATGCTTGCAAGCGGATATCAGCTAAGAAGCGAACTGTAGGACTAGGACCTAGGACCTAGGCAATATGTACAGTCCTGAAACCGGACTTCTGAGTTAAATAATTATGTAGTACCTGGGAGACCGAGCTTTGGTCGGTATTTTAGTAGAACGATAAAGTAAATAAAATATAAAAGAAAAAGAAATAATAAGAATCACATAAATATATATCATACCAGGATTCGAACCCACAAAATTCCGAATTTCCAAACAATGCAAAAATTATACCAAGCTGTCAGTCAGACTGACGTAAGGGAGTCGAAATTATTGATATATTGTTGCACGACGAAATAAAGAAACACAATATATTGCTTAAAAATGCGCAGATTCTAAGGGATAAGACCTAGTTAGATCGATTTTTCTGCCCCAAAACTCCCTGCATACTGCATACAAATTTCATGTGAATACTTGCAGCCCTTGTCTAGATACCGATAACAAGTATAACATATACAAGATCGTCTCTAAAGTATAAGATGTATAAATAGCTGTTGCTGTATGACTTGTGATTTATATTAAAATATCTCGCTTTTGCCCGCGTAAATACAGTATCCCACGGGATCACTGTACTTTTTCGGGATAAAATGGAGCTTATGTTTTAATCCGGATTCTAAACTACTACAATACAAATTTCATGTAAATTCGTTCAGTAGCTTTTGCGTGAAAGAGTAACAAACATCCATCCATCCTCACAAACTTTCGCATTTACAATAGTAGTAGTATTATTATTAGTTAATGTCGCGGACGTTCGAAAAGTTATTTCGAAAAAAAAAACATGCACGATATTTTACTGCTTTCAATTTGGATAATAAAAACGGCACTAAATCCATTTTTGGGGTTCCGTACCTCAAGTGGAAGAAAACGGAATCTATATAAGATAATTATGGTGTCCGTCTGTCAGTCTGTCAAGTAACTTTATTTCGGGAACGCTTGAAGGTATCGAGTGGAAATTGAAAACTTTTTTCAGGTCAAAGTTTCCTTGAAGCTGTGTGAACAAATCAGACTTCTAAGTAAACATAAGAAAAAGATAAATTATAGCTGTTTTTACCACAAAAAAACGCATATAATATAACGACACTATCAAGTAAATCATAATTCATAGAGTAGATACTTCCCACTGATTTAGAACTATGAAATGTAGCAAGCGATCTATACTAATATCATTAAGAGGAAAATTTTGTATGTTTGCTTGTTTTCATTGAATAGGCTTCGAAGGTACTGGACCGATTTTGATAAAATTTGGCAGAGAAAGGCAGTAGACCGCGGGGAGGGACATAGTCTACTGTGTATCGCGGAAAAATGTGCAGTTTCCGCAAGATTAACTTTTGCGCGCACGAAGTCAAGGGAAACATCTAGTATATTTATAATGCAATATTTCTTGTGCTTGTAGTACAAGAAAATATCTGAAATCTGCAAATTTGTAATTCAATCACAAAAAATAAAAGGGAAAGTTCTAAGAGGAGATCAAAATTTCAAGATCTAGCAGCTACTACTGTATCATAATATGCAAGGACTTGATGTGAGCAAACATATTTTATTTGTTTTTCACGACACACATATATTTATTTTTATTTAAAATGAAATATGTCAAAGATAATAGTTTTTCCATACAAACTTTCATCACCCATTTTCATGCTCGACAAAAACTGCTCGATTGCTGAACTATTTTAAACAGTGTTCCTACTTTGTACGGAACCCTCGGTGGACGAGTCCGACTCTCTTTTGTCCGAAATTTTTATTACCAAACATTACTTAAATCCGAGACAAGTTATAATTGCTTAATAACTTGATATCGGGTAATTTCATGATAATTTTCTCACTTTTTACTCGGCTGCGGCGAAGCCAAACGGTGTGTATGTATTTTCCACTGTAGCGCCTAAACTACTGGTCCGATTTTAATAAACTAGGTGTCAATAGGTTTGTAATAATAGCTCGGGTAACATAGGCTATAAAAATTACGTAGTCGGGTTATAGTATTTATAAAAAAATATATTTATATCGATCATTTAAGTTTTTTTATTGTTAGTTAATACTACTAAATACTAAAGCAGATAAAAGACTACCCGGACCTTATTTTCAAAAAAAATCGCAGGTGAATTTAAATAAATATTACGATCTTCTTAAATAAATAAAACTTTTATACCTAACTAGCTGTCCCGACACACGTTATTCTGTCTCAACTATGAACTGGAATAAATAAATAACTATACATACACCTACATCCTACTCTAACATCTACAGCTATATGTACGCCTACATCTACAGTATTTTCTCCGCAATTTTTCCAACATTTCTCACCGTTTAAACCTTCCCTGAACTTCCACAATTATTTCAAAATCAAAATTAGCCAAAATCGGTCTAGCCGTTCTCGAGATTTAGCGAGACATTCTCAGTCAGATTCGACATTCAGAGAGATCTATTTTAAGGTTCCGTAATACTTAAGGATCCCTTATAGTTTCGCTCTGTCTGTCTGTCTGTATGACAGTCTGTCTATCCGCTTTCCTAGCTTCTGTAATTATCAATATAAATGGGTAAAATTTAAAGTTTTAAAATGTGTATAGATCTCGGTTTTGACATATTCGATCGTCTTGGTCGCGGCATGGCTAACGTTAATATCGGCACATTAAGCTAATAGAAACTCGAAACAAACACATCAACCGGTCAACTTCAAAATTTCTAATTGTCAAATCTTCAACCATACTTATCCAAGACAACATTACGTTTAGCTGTCAGTTACGTTTTGTCATTCCATGTTAGTTGCCATGTGTTATACCACGTTTTATGTCATGTCCCACGGGAACGGGATAAAAAGTATCCTATGTCTGTCTCCTGGTTCTAAGCTACCTCTCCAGCAATTTTCATCCAAATCAGTTGAGCCGTTCTTAAGTTATAAATAGTGTAACTAACACGACTTTCTTTTATATATTATATATATAGATATTACGACCTAAAATATTCAAATACAGACTGAAATTGCTTGAACTCTTCCATCTCTTTTAAATATATACGTGTTTAATAGTTTAAACATTAGTTTAGCAAGTTTGAACTTTAGAAGAAACAAGTCTTTCTTGCCACGTTTCATGTCAGAAACAGTGGCACAAAGATGGGACAAGGATTAACGGTTAACCCATGTGGGTTTTCAAATTATGTTCTCGGAAGCCACGATAAAAACTAAACTGACGATATAAAGACATAGATCTGGTCTTACCATATACGGATATCTAGAAAATCTATATCCGCCTATACTATGCTAGCTACTAGCTTTCCTAAAACCTAGGATACAATATATTTTCATTATGTTAGGTATTACATAATATTTCAATTTTCATTATAACAGGCTCCGTGGTCTAGTGGTTAGAGCTTGGCTCTCGACTTCGGGACGATCGGGTTCGATTCCCGCGTTGGAACAACAAAAAAAATGCTGTTTCCATGTTTGGTTAATACAATGCAGACTGATCACCTGATTGTCTGACAAGGAAAATGATCCATGCGTCGGATGGGCATGTAAAAAGTCGGTCCTGCGCCTGATCTCTCGCCAGTCGTGTCGTAGGTATTTTACATTAATTTTAATATATTATATGACCGGTTTCGACAAGGTCATCATCAGGCGACAATGACTGATGATGATGATGATGATGACTGTCGTGATGATGAATGAAAAGTGCAATGAGTTCTGTGTATTATAATAACTGTGAAACATGAATTTCAAGAACCTACAGTACAATCAATAACATAATATAAAATCAAGTAGGTTTGGATATTTTGGGCAGATGATCTACTTCTTATAACAAGACGTTTATACTGAGAAATAATTTTAAAGATCTGTTTGTAAAGGTGTCCCGTGTTTGTGTCTTCGAACGGCGGAAAACAGGCAAATGTTATTTATACTTTTGCAGGCACTATCTAACTCTAAAACTTTTCTCTAGAACTCTATTGAGTTGCATCTCTCATATCTCATCGTTTCTCAAAAACGATGTCGTTCGCTGGTTTTTTTTTTTCGATTTATTTTGCAAATCCGACTACCACGGAAAAGACTTATCATTTTTAGGAAATCTTATCTGTCATAACGTGAAAGAGTAACGAATATTCATAGGTACATAAAACTTTCGCGTTTATAATAAGTAAGGATATGTTCGGCGTCGTGTTTTAATGACTTAGAAAATCTTTTGAATAGGAAAACGTTAGTACGTATTAGGCGCATAGACTTTTAACTTCATTTGAGATTGTGGTCACCCATCCTAGTTGAATCCATGACCGGCGTTGCTTAACATGAGTTAGCGCTACGACCTAGAACTTCTCACTTAGTACTCCCGGATATTAATATACATCAAAGATTATCCCTTATTATGCCATATGATAAGTTTCAGCCAGTTAAACTAATTAGTTATTCTATAGCATTTTATATGTTATAAACACGTAACTTTTAGTAGAGCAAACCGAAACGCATTAGTTAAGCTTTGACGTTGTACGCGCTAAAACAAATATCGCCGGAACCGTACATTTTCCCGCAATAAAAAGTAGCCTATGTGTTAATCCAGAGTCCATACTACTACCATACCAAATTTCATCAAAATTCGTAGTATCTGAGATTAGCGCGCACAAACGTAGAGACAAACAGATAAACAGACAGACTTTGGGTTCTATACCGTTCATAATTATTATTTACCGCCAATATTGTAATAGTTTTTCTTATTTATCTTTCAAGTACGACCAGCGATCAGTTACATTTTTATTACACTCTTAAGACTAACAGGGGCAGCATACATACATGCTACATAACATATAATACAACAGAAATGCATATGTCCGTAATTGCTTATCTTGCCCGTTACAAGTTGTCTTTGTCGCTTGCTATAAAGCAAGAAAGTGATAAAACTCCGGAATACGGAATATCTGGAACTTGTTAGGAGATTGTGAAACAGCCCCCTAATAATAGTTTTATTTACCATCTAATAACTACATACCATCGCCTTATTATTATCGCCTATTATTCAATCAAAGTTTTAAGAGTCAATAGAAATATAAAGTAAATATGAACATAAAAGTATTTCTAGATTATTGACTATACGCCTTTCCTTCGCCTTTTACTATCCAGTGGGAAAACCAGACATTTATACTTCATAATAAACGACTTTAATACTTATTATAACTAAACGAGGATAATTTTATTCTTCGAATAACGTTTATGGGTTAGTTTTTTTTTAACATTCGCTTATCCGTATAGTCTTTACGGGACATGTAAGTGAATGAAAAAAATATTTCTACACAATATTAATGACTAATTGATATATTGTAGTCTTTATTTGTCTTGAACCTCTTCTATAAGTAAACGATTAAAAAAAACTGTAAAGGTAGCCTTCCGACGCACGAGACCTGCGACGCGAGATCGAAATAGGGTCCTCGAAGCCACTGCTTACTATGGATTTATATGGAGCACTAAACAATCCCCGCGACCGATGAGCATATCCAGATAACCTGGCTGGTTTGCTGGTCGCGGTCGCGGGTCGCGATATCGCGTCGCGGTGGCATAGATAGGAAGGCTACCCTTAAATATTGTTTTCGTCAAATCAGTTTACAGGGTCAGATTTAGTTAGATAATACCTGTTCGTCTAAGTTAAGTTGTGAAAACGGAACAAGGCGATATACTATCATATTATAATGTTACGCAAGTATGGAGTATGGAGTAACGGCAGGTAGCGTATGGTGACTACATACTGTCACTATGTCATACATTATGTCATTTTAGTTAATTTGAGGTTGTGCTAAAGGTTAGTTGGGTTTTATTACTTTTAGGTTCACTTTGTATTTTACAAATAATCTTACAATGCCAGTCTCTAAGACTTTAGTTTCTGATCATTATTATTATAATAGTTGCCATGACGCCTCCGTGGTTCAGTGGTATACCATATGCTCTATAGAGCATGGCTCATGACTCTGATCGTCCGCCTTCGCGGTTCAAGGGCATGGCTCTCGATTCCGGAGGTCGTGGGTTCGATCCCCGCGTTGAACCAACAAAAATATTGTTTTCAAGTGTGATTAGGACAATGCAGGCTGATCACCTGATTGTCTGACAAGAAAGATGATCCATGCGTCGGATGGGCATGTAAAAAGTCGGACCTGCGCCTGATATCTCACCAGTCGTGTCGGTCCATCCGTCCCATTGGGTTACGAGAGTAAACGAAGAGAGAGTGCTCCTGTGTATTGCGCACACACTCGAGCATCATAAAATAACCCTGCGTTTCAATGAAATTGGCCACCGTCAATCGGTGTGGAGATTATTATTAATTAATAGTTACTTGCCATGGTAACATCATACATAACAATATTAATCAGTAAGTCACTATCAGTAGAGACAGTAGCATGTTAATAGTCATTGGCACGTCAAGATAATCAGTATGAATGAACTAATATAGTAAACAATACATCGTGATGTAATGATTTTTTTAACCACTTTGTTTATATAGTACATTCACTCTTTTTACCCTATTACGGCGAAGCCAAAGGCAATGATTTTGGCAGTCTATGTATGCGTGTTTGTCCCACCGCAGCCCCTAAACTACTGATCCGATATGAATTAATGAGGTGGTTATCGATTCGTTATAACAGCCCGGGTAACATAGGCTACATAATTTACGTAGTCAGGTTATGGAGCTTATTAAAAATATAGTTATTGCTTATTATTTAAAAGATATAATAAATACTGTCGTCAATATAACATGTTTCAAGACACGGAACTTAGAGCAACGCACCTGTAAGTCCAAAGGGCGAAGGTGATCGCTTTTCACCAGGCAATCCTTTTCATCGTTGCCACCTATATCATAAAAACCGGCCAAGTGCGAGTTGAAATCGCGCATAAATGATTCCGCACACACACGCACGAATGGCAGAAAATCACGTTTGTTGCACAGGAGCCGCAACTAAATATTTAATTCAATCTGTTTTAGTATTTGTTGTCATAGCGGCAACAGAAATACATCATGTGTGAAAATTTCAACTGTCTAGCTATCACGGTTCGTGATCATGAACCGTGAGAGCTACCAGGCTTTATATCGAGATACAGCCTTCGTGACAGATTCCGTTCCGTTCCGGGTTTCGACTTTACCCTTTGGGTACGGAACCCTAAAAAGCAAAGGAAACGATAATAAAAAAAACAGACGATAGGTACTAATTGATGATTAGAAGCAAACAATATTTTGGCTTACGCAATTTATTATTATTGTAACTTAAGTACACTCGTTTACACAATTGGCTCTAAAATGGGGTCTTAAGTAGGTACATACGAGCACACAATCTTTGACCTTTCATTCGATAATTAACAATACGATAAAATAACCTATAATTAAACATTTCATAGTGTTGTGATTAATGATATCGATAAATTATAATCAATTAATGATTTAATGCTAGGTAATATTAATTTAATCGATAAAATTAATATTATGTGGTTTCCTAATAAAAAATTCATTAGTGTTTTTGGGGTACTCGGTGAATATAACCGGATCAACATTTTTCATATTTTAATTACTTCGAGCACTCTAAGTGACAATTTCACCAACGCTTGTTAGTGTTTATCGTTTTATCTCAAATATAATATCATGTAATCTTTTTATATTGGTAAGGTATTTTGTAATAAGGTCTTAAGGTTATTTTGACTGAAGAATTTTCTTCACACTTCTACAAATCATGCACGAAATTAACTTTAGCGAAGTTTAAGAATGTTCTTCGTAAACTTCAAAATGAAAACCTTTAATTAATATGTTTTACTTTTGTATTGAGTAATTTACTTCACTTGAACTAAATGAATATTTACTTTGACACTATGATATGTGTATGAAAGTTTTTTTTTTAATTTTATATTTTTCTACACATTTTTACAATATAAAGTTTTATTATTGTAATAGGTATGTTTTTATTTCACTGTAGCCACTAGCCATACACCTTTGTGTATGGCTAGTGGCTACAGTGTAGTGGCTACAGTTTATGGACATGAAAATTAATAAAACCGAGTTAAAATTTATATGTTTTCAGTATATTTTCACAATGGAAAACCGTATCGGTAACCGTATCGTACCGTAACGGTAGTTTGTTTAGTATGAATCATACAAAAACCTGAGGTTGTAGTTGAACTCACCGTTTTGCAAGGATATAGCGAAGAGCTCGTCGTCTTGCAGCCATCGGAACCCGTTAATTATAGACATATCAGCGTATATCAATGTGACATGACATCTGCATAACACGAGTTAAGTTCACAGCACAAACACATCGATAACATCAACTATAATCAGCACATCACTAGCACGGAACGTCAAAACGCGGGCACTTTTTGGAATGCGGGTGGAACGTCAAAATGTTGACAGCTGACGTTACGCGGTCGGGGTGAACGAACGATGCGCGCGCGCACGTACAGCGCGGGTCGCCGCAGCACACTGACTGAGTACAGAGCAAGTATAGTCGAAGCGGGGGCCTGCATGTCATGCCATGATGCCCCGTAACGTACATAATAATATACAGGCTACTGTTTTCCAAATTGTTTTTTTTTTTTTATTGTTTAATAATGGATGTGGCAAATGCTAATAGAGGAATACGCTTGATAAAAATTAATAAGTGGATACAACAAAATCTTAAAGTTCAAACAATAGTAATTAGTACATAAGTATAACAGTCATTGTGAATTATATTTTAATTGTTAGCAATGTATACAGCGAATTATAGTATGCTATTATATCAGTACCTAAGCTAAGCGACGCGGCGCGCACTTTAAAGGTAACATCTTTTATAAGAACTCTTGCAAAGAAACGAGTATCTTTTTGTCTAGTTACTTAAAGTTATATTTTGTATCGCTTTCTTAAAAAGTGCGCGCCACGTCGTGCTTCGAGTATTTTAAGAGTCGTTGATTATGCTTTGTTATCTCAATAGTATTCGTTATAATTTAAACATAATATAATTAATCTTGCGAACAAAAAATAAGTTGGCAACTGCACATGAGCATACTGTATTACTGAATGTGGCAGCGAAGTAATGTGTTGGCGACTAAATTACTAAGCTGGCGAAAGCACTCAGGCGACACAAAATAACAAAAATCGGCAAATAAAAGGTGGCGAAATTTAATCCAACTGGCACCGAAACGGAGGTGCTGAATAATATGAAAAGTAATATATTTTTAAATTCCAAAATGGTGTAGTTTTTTTTATTTAAAATTAATATGGCTGTACTTTCCAGGTTTCTGGGGGTGCTGATTACAAAATTGTGTTCCAAATTCAATTTCTAAAATGGAGAATTTTCATTCTTCATAAAAATGATATGAGTACCTACTAATTTAAAAGTTCTTGGGTGTGCTAATTAGGATTGATGATTATTATCACAGTATTTTATCTTGCTATGTTAAAGCAATTGAAAATTTTGTAAATTCAGGATTAAAAAAACTCTTATCATAAAGAATATATGTAGTTACGGAGTTACTATGGGGAAGAAATTTTCATTATTTTTTCAGTATGGTGCACCGTTTCCGAGATAGAAGCGATTATAGAAAAAAAAAATGGCAATGCCTACTATGAGATACGAGCGATGTATTAAGCTATAGAAATATTGAAAAATTTAGGATTTTCAAATTTATTTTTCTTCCATCATGAAGAAAACGTGGCGGGGTTACTAAGGGGAAGGAAATTTTCATTATTTTCTAAGAAGGGTGCACCGTTTCCGAGCTAGAAGCGATTATAGAAAAAAAATGGCTATATATGAAATTTCAATTATTATTTTTTAATTAACATCCCCTTAAACCTAGAAAAGGACACCTAGATTCATTTTATTAAAATAAATGTCCGCTATGTTTGAAATTAAAAATGGATATGATTTTTGTATTCAGCACCCTTAAAAATCTCGAAGACCATATCAATTTTACAGAAAAATAAATATTCGCCATCTCGAAATTCCAAAATGAATGATTTTTTGTTAATCAGCACCCCCAGAACCCTACAAAAGGACATCCATATTAATTTTTATAAAATGAAATATGTCCGACATCTTGGAATTTCAAAATGAATGTCGTTTTCATATCCAGCACCCCAAAAACTAAAAACTGGTAAACGACACCCATATCAATTTTACGAAAAATAAAAATCCTCAATTTTGAAATTTCAAAATCAACACCCCGCGAAACCGAGAAAAAATGAATATGAGAATTTTAAGTTTTGCTGCTTATTATGTTTCTTGAATTACCTACATCAGGGAAAATATATGTGCCAATTCATAAATTAAATGTGTACTCTCAAACTGTTGCCAAGATGGTTATTTGTTCGCCAAAACAATATCTGCTTGCCAGTTTGGAATATTCAGTGAACAAAACTGGTATCAATTAGTCGCCAGATTTTGAATTTTTTGTTCCTTACATTCTTTCGCCAACTTGGTAATTAGTATTCCAAGTTCGGTTTTTTCACATCCAAAAATTTATTGTTTTGTCGCAAGTTTAAATACATGGTCCCATGAAAATCGGTCCAGCCGTTTCAGAGATTATCCGGAACAAACAGACAGAGAAAAAAATCCAATAAAATTTGTTTTTTATTGGATGTACCGAAATTTTTATATTCCAAAAGACACTTTAATTTTATTTATTTGTGTTAATATTTACTAGCACTGTGATATGGTTAAGCCTACTAATTTAAAATTAGTACGTAAATTATTTAAGTTAGGATTGAGTTTATATTCAGTTTATTTGAAATAGATAAGTATAACGGCTCTTACTGTTACGACTTAATAATAACATAACTAGGTAACTCATCTGAAGAATAAAAGTGAAAGAAAAAACATGAAGTTATTAAAATTTCAGTTTATTTGAGATAGTTAAGTATACCGCTCTTAAAGTTACGACTTAATAATGACATAACTAACATATCCGAAGAATAAAGTTCTCATTGTCATCCTGTATTCTGGAAACGTTTCTCAAATGAAGTTATTTAACATTCTTCGACAATAACTTAACCCTAACTTGAACTCGTTAAAATAATATTTACAACCCCGCCGCCGTCGCCCCCGCTGGCGGTATTAAATTTACGACTCCATGATAATTGTTGACAATTTATTTTTACGTGTAAATTGTATTATGTTTTATGTAAATTCACGCGTTTTATGCGCGTACGGCGGGAGACCTCAGACGCAATGAAAATGACCACGCGTAATAAAACTGTAAATTAAATGTGGAATAACTGTAAACTTATAATACAAGTTACGCATATTATGTCATATGTTACGTTGCGAACCTCCGTCGAATCGACCGGCAACGCAAAGTAAAATCGGTAACTAATTGTTTTATTCATAATAATGCCAAATGCCTCGGTTCGTGTAGTTCATGCTGATTCGTACTTGTTGCTGTGGCTAACTGGTAAGTTTTATGGTTTTTGTGATATGCAGACATATCCCCCCCTATCCCCCCCTCGTTTCGAAGGGGGGTTAGCTTCAAGTGTACAACCAGTAAGTTCTCTGGGGTTAAAGTGGATATATTCCGGATAAATTTGGATATATTCTATATTTTCTTTAGATAATAAAATATTATACTCCTTTTCTGTGTTTGCAGAAATTTAATACCGACAGATTTAAATATGTACCTATGGTATCGATGAGAAATGATGTAGGACTGAAGAGGAATTTCTTTTAAAGGTCAATTCACACCGAAACGAAACGATACGCGACATGGCGTTATATTTTTGAGATAGCTATTGAAAATTTAACTTTATTCCTTACAGAAGAAGAAACACGTTTGATTTTAAGATTTCGAATGTCAGGTTGCATCGCGCTGCACAGCGCATGTGCAGTGTATGACTGAATATGTCATATGAAACGTGTATCTTTTTGTGTAGCGAATAAAGTACATTTTTGAATAGCTATCATAAAAATGCAGTGTCGCGAAGCGTTGCGTATCCTCGCGGTGTGAACTGACGCTTAGATCCATATCCATGCAACATAAATCGGCCAAGCGAACTTTTATCCTAAGCCTTATAGATAGTTCGACTTTGTTCTATTTGTAAACATGTAAATATTTATGTAAATTTATACAGATGCAGACAATAATCCTTTAGACAAATGGCACGGAAGAAGATTGATTTATTGAGACAGCTACATTCTAGATACTTCGAGAAGGCATTTCTTTTACATTTATACGGATTATGCCTTGCTTATGCACAATGATTAATTGGTCGATTATAGGAATATTATACTTCTATTTATCTACAGAATTGGGTATTTTCCAAGATATAAAATTTAATTTTTTTAATAAATTAAGAAATAATGAGGTATTACAACTTGATAAAAGTAAAAAGAATTAGCATTTTATGTGTAGTTTTGTAATTATATGCATTTCGAAATCACAAAAAAGTTGAAATATTTTTTTTAAACATTAAGTATTGTATAAAACCTACCTAATTAGTTTACTTACATCAAATACATAAAGATTCTCTGTAGTATATATCAACATAAACGCGCAAAATTACGATTTTTGTTTTTTGGTTTTTTTTTTTGGTTTTTGTTCACAAAATTACGAGAAATTTTGTGCAATATGGCCATACATTTCGTAGCAACATTACTAGCGTGTGACGTCACCTACTAGTACGACTTATATACAGGGTGTATTCAGACCAGCCCCGATAACTCCAGTCACTTGTTTTAATCGATTGTTTTTGTAAAAGTTAAAATTCAAAACGCAATGTACAACGTACATACGACACGGGGGAGGCGGGCGCGCGCGGGGAGAGGCCGCGCACACACGTCCCCCGCGTAGGTGCGAATATGCGAATAGAGAAAATTTGCTGATCGTTTTCTAGCAGCTGTACCGTATGTAGTAAATAAACTACGAAAATTGCATAACTTATTTAAACTCTAATAACATTCAAGTACCTATTTACTAACTTTTGTTAAATTAACTTTTAATTACTTTAATTTTTTTGTTGTGATTAAGAAAAATAAATGAAAATAAAATGAGATTTAACTGTGTATGTACCTCACATACACAGTTAAATCGAACAGCAAGTAGCAACTGGGCTACCGTGCAACGCCTAAGCATTTTAACCACACTGCGGGCTCCAAGACGAGGATCCCGGTGCACCGTCTAAAATCTGCTCCTCATTTGCTTAAGCTCAATGGGCCTATTTTCTAACAGTCGCATGTCTGTGTAATGGTACGGGAATCTAAAAGATGGCGGGCATGAGGATATCGCCTGCGGTAAATGCTCAATGCCTCTGCAACATTCCCAAATGCTTCTCCTAAGGACATTATTATCATACCATATTCATGCGTGGTATACGCGTATGACGAATTCATTTTATGATAAAAAATCACAACTCACCAATCAACACGCAAAACAAGTCAAAACAAACAAAACAGTTAATACTAATTATAAATAAAACAGTTTTAAAACAAACGAAAGTCAAAATAAACAAACGAAAATTAAGTCGAAGATAAGTAGATATTTAAAAAAATAACACGGAACGCCGAAAGTCACTCGGGATCGCGGGCTTACAGCCCAGTTGGCTAGCCAAAACTGAGCAAATGATTTTATGTAAAAAACATAAGCATGTGCCCCGAATCCCAATACATTTGCATCGATAGTTTTTTAAATCGATAAATTACTTTTTATTTTGCATACGCATTGATTTGTATGAAATTATTTAAAAAACTACTGGAGGCTCAAGGCGCGTAATAGATCAGCAACGCACATGTGTCAGGTACCGGCAGCCGGATCAGGCGATCTGTTTGCTCGTTTGCCGGTCATAAATCATAAAAACTCAGCTGACTTGATATAAAAACTGTAACTTATTTATTACAAACACAAAGGAAAGAACACATATCAAACAATTAGCTAATTTTAATATCGACAGCGTTAAACGTACAAGTCAATGTTTCAATTTTCATAGGTCACATCACTTAGCCTAGGTAGTCAGCGGCACGCTTTTGATATTTGCCGCGAAAAAGGCCGCGCGCGCCGCCCCGCCGCCCGCGGCGGCTAGTAGCTACAACTCGTCCCGGATCGCGTACTCCGCCGCCACCGCCGCATTGTAGGTACGGTCTACAACGCAATAATTAGCTAACGATATTTAACGTACCTACTGATATAAATAGTACAAGATGATTCTCTTTTAATATTGAATGTAATGTTTACTACATTATTAATGCCTTTCGGAAAACTTCATTTAGGAGTAAGACGGACATTGAGAATGAGTAACTGATTTTTTTCACGGCCCACGGAAGGACTAACAAACAACAGCTTGCAATAAATTCGATAGACTTTTCCAAAACCATTGAAAGTCAACTGCTTAAGTTTAAATAATTACACACGGTCTGACCGTACATTAGCACGTGCACTTATTGTCGCCAATTTGTTTTGAATTTTGTCGCAAGTAGAAAATGTAATTTTTTAAAGAATTATTAAACGTCGGCATCTTTTGAATTTTGCCGAAAGTCGATAAAAGAAAAATTATCTTTTAAAATAGATTTTCGACTTTAGTTGCGGTTTTCCTCTCGAGGTAAAAGGTTGTGGTCTGATTTGAGTTTCACTATTAAGTCTTGTTTAAAAACGTAGTGTTTTGTTGTTAAATTTTAAGTGATACGTGTAATGATTTATGGTGCTAGCAACGAATTTCAAAATGCAACAAAACACTTTCTAACAACTTTAAGATTTATCTTTTAACGCGACACCTTGCCGCGGTCACCTGATGGTCGATGGATTCCGTGAACTTAGTACTAGGAGTAGACTTAGTACCTACTACCTACTAGCAGTCATTCAGTACTCAATACTTCTTTCACGTAAGTAAATAGCTATTAGCCATAGTTTTACTTATTATGATCGGTGTACGTACGTTACTTATTATCATTAATAATAATTTACTAATGCGATTTTGGGCACCCTTTTATACACCTAATTAGTTTCATTGTTACCTACAGTTCAACCACGTTACATCTTTCGGTTATTTTCGTTTTTCACACACCGTCTGTAATTTCGATAGAAAAGCGATGATTGCCGTTGGACATTAAGAATTTAGTTGCACTGTACACAGGGTTCGTTATTTGTCAAGCAACATTTCGTGTGTGAGATACGAACCACACTGCAGGCGATGTAGAGCAGGGATTCCCAAAGTGGGTTCCGTGGGATAGTCATCAAGGTTCCGCGAAAATTATTTGAAATTATGAAATCCAAAATCCAAACATCCGTCACTTTTGTGTGTATACGGTTGTAAGTCACTGCAATCTGCATACATTAAACATCGTAGAACTACACGCGTTCTATGAGGCAGGAGCACGGCATGGCGGCCGGCCCGGTGCGTCAGCTGACGGGTCATTTGCTTGCGAGCGTAATGAAGTAAATTACATTGCGTAATGAAGTAAAAATAATAAAATTTTAAATTTTAATAAAAAATCTACTTCTAGACAGGTTGTTCTTATTATTAAAAGGTATATAATGTAAAAAAATATTTTTTGTTTTTTTAATTACTTTTTTTATTGTGAAAAGGTAGTATAATCATATCCCAAAGTTAATGGAAGCGATCTTCTGACACCGTGTATATATATTATTTTTTTATTTATGATACACTTTTTACAATATACTGTAATCCGCCAAACTGATCAAGCAGTTTGTACTCGTAGGCGTTCCGCTGTGTTTGTTACACTTACATAGCTACTTGAATACTTTTAATTAAATTACTACAATATCAAAATACTTTGTTACAAGTTTGTCATGCCAATTAGGTACACTTACAAGTTACACCTAATATAATAATATATACATTTTTCTCTCTAATATTATATATCTAGTGTCATCCTTTAGAATACTAAAAATATCCTAATGAATACTACTAGTGTTCTTATATTTATGTTCTGAGGTATATGTATGTCACTACGACTTACAATTGTTAGAAAATCCAAGCATTTCTTTTAATTTTTGTTATAATTTAATTTTACACATAATTTACTTTTCCTCTCTTAATAATTTATATTTATTACTATATACTTTCTAGTCCTTTCCCCATAATAATTATTAAATTTTACCTGCTCTAACTTTCCTTTATTTATTGTTCTAATACTATATTTATACATTTTCTTTGTTTTAAAATCCTCTCTACAATATGTTTCTATTGCTATCAAATATTTAACTTTTTCACTTGCTGGCATAATTTCGCACTCCTGAAATAGCTTTAATTTGTTAAACATAGGCTTTAAATGCTAGCCCATAGTAATTTAGGCCATAATTAATAACTGACTCCACCAATGCATAGTAAACCATTACTAAAGTACGCCTGTTTAATAATCTTTTGAGAATATAAAATTTACTGAGAACTAATCTTAGTCCATTACATACCAAGTCTATGTGTGGCCTCCAGCCTAAGTTATTATTTATAATCAGGCCCAAATATTTAATAGTACTTACTAATTCTAAATCGTTGCACTGACAACCCTGGGTTTCATGTAAACAAAATGATTTCGACAAAATAACAAAATGGGCCCATGATAATAGAATTAATATGAAATAACACGAGTAAAACTAAATCATGCATATTTGCTATCGCTATAACACATATTCAATAACTTTAATCTTATAAAATATGTTTCCTAAATTAAATTACATTTTGGAGCCATAACCTTTCAAACTTTACGGCTACATACAGCTACATACATACATAAAGCTACAACCTACGAAGTGGATTCATCTCTTATCAGCAGCATCACTGATGATACGAGATAATTTTATACTGAGAATAGTTATCAGTTGAATAAGTTGTCAAGTCCTAAATTAGAATTGCGTCCGATTAGATGGTTACATTCTCTGATCAAATAAAAAAGTGAAGACAGAGCTTTGCTAAACGAAAACTGAGGCCGGTTTGTTATGTGTGTAGTACGCGTGCGCTACGCACTATATACATAAATAAAAACCGGCCAGGTGCGAATAGGACTCGCGCACGAAGGGTTCCATACAAAAAAATACGTTTGTTGTATGGGAACCTCACTTAAATATTTTTGGAACGAAGTTCCTTATCGCGCGTTGCGAAAGGGGGCTAGACGGGAAAAATTAAGACTGTAACGACTGTGTCTAATAAAACCACACAACACGAAAGCTCGCGCTACAATATAAGGCGTAGTTTCGTTACATGTGTTTGCGTGACACTGTGTAATTACACGGCGAGGCGTAGTTTAGACCGGCCTCACTGTTCGCAGGACTGTCTTCCTCTGTGGTTCAGTTCAATCAGGTTCAGCGCGTTGGTGCTCAAGCCAGGGGTCGCGGGTTCGAATCCCGCCGAAGGAACAAAATAGATTTTCTGTGTTCCTGGGTCATTGGTGTGTATTAAATATGTGTATAATATAATAAAAATCTTAAATATAATATGTATAGTATTAAAGTATTAAATATACTTCCCGTTTTCTGGTACGTGTAAGACAAGTTCTTCGGATACTTAGCACGGGGCCAGATTGACGTGGTGTGAAGCGTCGATTGATATTTTAGAAATTTATTTATTATTAATTTACTTTTGACTTTGGAAATATATTTTCGTTCGCTCTAGTGTAGGCTCCGATTTCACGAAAAAGTGTGGTCCCCTTATCCTCTAATCTCGGAGAGTTGTGAAGATATGATATTCAAAAGATGCGTATTCACGAGAGGTGTATCGTGCAAAAAAAAATATTTGAGAAAGTCAAAAACGAAAAAGTTATGGCCGAAATAGTGAAAAAAAAAACATGTTTTTCCGAATTCCGTAGATTCATTACCAATGTGCTCGATAGTCGCGTGAGGCACGAAATCTGTGAATTTTTTATTTGGTCTGAGATTACATTATGCTTACATTATATTGCATGACTTGCAGTGGCCATCACTATTCACTAGGGTCATTAGGACCCAGTGTCTTAGTTAAGGACTGGTTGTAGTGCGGTGGGCGCCATATTTATTGCCACAATTTTGTGTGTAGATACGTGAAATAGACATTTCCATGAATAACAAATATTAAAATTTTAAGTAACCCTCGAATTGTCAAGCTATCATCATTATCTCTCGCTCACAGTGTGCGATATTGATGATAACACTCTTTCATGTCAGCCTTCAAACAAAAAAACGAAATCAAAATCGTTTCATCCGTTTGGAAGCTACCATGCCTCGGAGAGACACACAGACACCCCTCTGTTTTCGTCGGGGGTTAAAATATAGGAATTGGTGCAACTCTTAGTTATATGCAAATTACTTCTTGGCACAAGCAGTGCTAAAAAAACTTTTTGATAATTCTCTTTCTTTTATTAGACCTCATTAATTTGTTATTTATAATATGAATTATTCAAATCGAAATACTTAAAATAAAATGAGTATAAAAATATTATGTTCTTACTTGTACTTTGTAGACCTAAGGCATATTTAATTTGAAATCTTTAAATACTGAAATGGTATTACCATTTCAAAGACTTTAAATCATTTCCAAACCACCGAATATCAGCGAATATAACGAAATGTCGAGGCGTCTTGTTGGGCATCAAACGCACTTACTCGCCTTTTCAACGTAAACAGCTTGGCACAAACATGAGTGGGTAGCGATTAGCGTTTTTAAATCCAATCGATGACGTTTCAAAAATAAATATTTGTTGTATAGTATCCTTCTACTATTATAATCCAACTACTGTTACAAATTTGAAAGTTTGTGAAGATGGATGGATGTATGGATGGATGTTTGTTACTCTTTCACGCAAAAACAACTGAACGGATTTCGATGAAATTTGGTTAATGTAGTATTTAGGCTCTGGATTAAAACATAAGCTACTTTTTATCCCGAAAAGTACGATATCCCGTGGGATAGGTACCGATACTATATTTACGTGGGCGGAGCCGCGGGAAAAAGCTAGTTTTAAATAAAAAAAATTAAATACATTTAATATGTAACATTTTTGTTTTTCAAAAACTTAAAATTGTTATTGGTGAATTTATTTTACGTTTCTAATAATTAAAACTCTGATATAAGAAAACATAAGATAGGTACATAATTTAAATTAAACAATTTAGCCCGTTCCTTTTAATTATTACTTAAGCAGCAGTTCCTTCTTATTATCTACAAATTCTAAAAACTGTTTCACAATCTTCAAATAAGTATCGAATAAAATTCGGAAGTTTTGTCGCCGCTTACTTTATATCAAGCTATAAGCTAGTGTCAGTATCAATCTACTGTGTCATTGAGACCTATCAGTAGATAGTGAAACAGGCCCTAGTTTTAAAAAGTCTTACTTTAAACCACACACCAACCAGTTAGCGTTTTCGGCTTATAACAAGGCCCGGCAGCCGAAAACGGTTTAGTGAGAACAAAGTGATGCAATTTCGTTCAGTGTACACCAGTCCTAATCCTACACAGGTCTGTCGCATTCGCACGGGTATCGAATTGTGTGTGTGCGAAGACGACAGCATTACCCGAGACGGCATTAACAAATTTAATTACGAGAATCGGCCTTCTTATTAAAATTCTGTCATCCAGTGACAGGTCCGTAATCAGTTGATAAATACGATTGCAAAAAAAATGGCTATAAAGGTCTATGACTATAAATATACTATAATACACTATAATATATAATATACTATAATACATCTATGACTATAAAGATATTTTTTTAACCCGACTACGGCGAAGCCAAAAGGAAGGGTAATGATTTTGGCAGCATATTATGTATTTATATATTGTGTATGGATAGTTTATGTATGTTTCATCGTAATTCGTAGCACCTAAACTATCGATCCGATTTTAATGAATGATATGTCAATAGATTCCTAAACATAGGCCGGGTAAGATAGGCTATATATAATATAAAATTGAATAATTTACGTAGTCTGGTTATAGTTGTTAAATTTTCATTATTATTTTAGTTATAAATTGAATAATTTCTGATGGGCAAATGTGGTCTACGGATAAAGAAGACATACAAAAGTAGTTCCTGTCGACCCAGAATGAATAAAGTAGCAATTTTTAGTTTTACGTCTATGAAAATCCATATATCTCTATTTATTTATATAAAAGGCAAAGCTGATTGACTGATGTATTTTTTAATTTTATAATTTCTAGCCGTAAGGTACAAAGTCTGAAAATTTGAAATTTTGCACACATATTTTTCATATGACGTAGGCATCCACTAAGGAAGCATTTTTCAAAATTCAATCCCCAAGGGAGTAAAATAGGGATAAAAGCTTTTATGAAACTTTTTTTGGATTCATTGGATTGCATTTTGCATGATATATCGTATTAATTGAGTACGGAAAAATATTGAGTTACGTATTTCAGCGTTTACTAATATTGAACACCTAAGGGGGTAAAATATGCGATGAAAGTTATAAATTATTATAAAGATATCGTTTAGAAACCTTCGGGCGAATGCTAGTATTTAATAAATATGTATAGAACTCAGGAAATGTCAATTGAGAATGGGTCAAAATGACACCAAGAATAAAAACAACGGAGCCGCGCACCTACTCTCCATAGGCTATATGTAGATTCTAGAGATAAAGCAATTTACTTCTTTAAAGCTGATATCCAATTTAAAAAAGCTCTCCTCAAAATGTCTTACCCAAAATATAGCAATTTATAACACAATCTAAATATTATTCTAACGTAATGAAATTTGAACAAACCCGTTTTTATAGTGATAAAACATTTATGGCAGAGGAAAATGTAAAAGCCATTTTTGATACTAATTCGGTTTTTCATAAAATAAATTTTGCATTTTACAATTAGGAAGGTTTATTTTGCTATGAAAGATTTAAACCACATGAACTACGAGGTGGTTTAGGCGATTTTTATCGCTGAATCTGTTATTATATTCGAAAAATAAATAATATTAAGACCTTGGAAAACAATTGATCATCAGCTACTTTGTTAATTACACTACTTACACATTCAAGCTTAATAATTAGTACCTCAGGGTCAGTTCACACCGCGACGATATTGTTGAATTCTATACGTTGTTGTCTAGTCGATAAAGCTCAATTTGGGTTGTAATTCTTGTGGTCATACAAACGTGTCTAATGGTGTAACAATTTCTTCAACAATAATTCATCCTTGTGGGATCCATGGAGGGGTCCATGTTCTAAGCCTTGTCGGCCTTCAGTGTGATGACCACAGAACACTATTACTCCTACCGGAGAAGAATATCAACTCCCTACAACAAAAGTTTACTACTGCCATCTATTATCAGCCCCAGGCAACTATATCCGTATAAACAAAGCGCGGGTTTTTTTGAATTTGTGCGGTAAATTTAAATCTTAAAACTTTCATGGGATTTATATTTCATAAAGGCACTCATTTCAGTTGTTAGAAAAACTTAAAAGGTAAGTAGGTACTTGCAGTTTTGGCACTATTTACCTTTTTAGTTATTCTTACAACTGAAAATTCACATTTTAAATAAAAACAAATTAATATAGAAATAATATTTATTGAAATTATTTAACATTTCCCATAAAAAACAATAGTCTTACATTAAATTGCAACATAAATAATGATAAGTGAACTATAAAAATATTCAAACCTTAAAAATATTATTATTCAATGTTCACATAGGAGTACACTCCTCGGTGGAGACTGAAGACATATTATGTACATAATAATATATGAATCAGTGATAGCTGCAAGCAAATTAATACCCGTTGCGAATAAAGATTAAATATCTACTAATTTTAACAAATTTAATACGAATAAAGATTCGTTTGTACAAAAATAGATTTTTCTTAGTCAGCCATTTTCGCAAAGAAACACCGAGTCAATATCTCACTACACAGTTTTGAAATAGATGCAATTTGTATTATTCGAACGGAGGAACGGAAGCTCAACTCAACGTTTTATTCACATAATACATCAAAAAACATCAAACAACACCTCGTTGTTATGAGCAAAACAAAACGAACGCCATTTTGTTGTTTTGACCGGTGACGTACATTTTTTTTTATAAATATGCGATCATGGTGATATCAGGTGAAGGAAATTAAGTAACCTACAATATTTGTTTTTTACAAATCTTATTTTCATTTGCAGTTTAAACGCAGAAATAAAAATAAAATCGTAAAATAATAATTATTTTACGATTTTATTTTTATTTCTGCGGATTTCTTGTTGGATTTTATCTATCCAAAATAAAATCCAACAAGTTTTCTCGTCATTAACAAATACACAAATAAATTTACAATTCGGTTACCCACAAAAATGGGTGTATTTTTCAATCGGTCGCACAACTCTGCCCCCGTAGGTATTTTTATCTGCCCTATAGAGTTGACCACCCCTGGTGATAACTGTATCTGAATCATCCATTACATCATTTGTCTAATTGCAAAGTCATTCGCTAAACACTCTGATGGACGTAAATCATTTGAACGCTGATTTGATTTGTTATTTGGGTCAAGTATATTTGATTTTATTTATATTTATAGCACTTATAATAGTGTATAGTTGCGCAAGAAGGAACCAACCTGGAATTTCTGGGAATTTTGACGAATTTTCCTTCGAATATGTAACGTGGGCACAGATTAAAGAAAGAGGAACAGATAAACTGCTTTCGATTATATTGCACTACTAGTACAAGCATACGGTGTGTCCACGATTCTGTGGAAAAATTGTGGGCCGTTGAAAAAATGGACGTCAAAATGTTCAAATTTGGATCACTTTGGATTTTGTCTTTTGAAATTTGAATTTGGAATCGTTCTATGAAAGCTGTTTCTCTGTACGTAATTATTCATATTTTCTACTGTGTGCTCTGGGTACACATACTATTTTTTTAGAATATCCTCATCAAAGTATCGTAATCTATTTAACTTCTTCTTTAAACATGCTGATTGGAATGACTTTATAGCTTGGATTAACAGGTACTATTTTTATTCTAGTTTGATACTCAATTGGGATATAAACCTAATGTTTATATACTTGTTATTTCAAGAGCTCCGTTGACTAGTGGGCAGCCCGTTTGATTAGCACTCGAGAGAGTGCAGGTTCGATTCCCAGGTAGTGGCGTGTACCAATGAGACTTTTTCAGATCTCAAGTTTATTATACGGACGCTCCAACGGTGAAGGAAAACATCGTGAGGAAACCCGCACATGGTTGGCCCCAGACGTATTGACCAGTCATTCCTCTGGACTAGGCTGACTGTGTTGTGAGAATGCCGTATATGCTTGGGCAACCGTACGACGTTTAAAAACCAACTGTCCCAGGCACTACAGTATTTCAAGAGTGATTACTTCGCATGGAGAATATTATGTACTGTATAAATCATCCAATAACGGATGAAAAGGCCTAAGTAATGTGGAGTCACAACAATTATTGTGTAAAATATTACTTAAAACGCTTCTTTCACTATCTACTGATAAGTGTCAGATAGTATATTTGAATGTTTTATCTCTATCGCTCGGTATAAAGTAAGCGGCGACCAAACTTCCCAATAAGCTATTGAACACTCATTTTAAGATTGTGAAACGGCCCTGAAATATCAATTTTAACTGACAACTTTACTATGTTCAGTCCAATCGCGGTTACAGTAAGACCGTAAAGTTAGTACGTAACTTCAGCAATCTGAATGTCTAATCTGATAACTTTGGTGTCATAATGACATTTGTAAGTTTAGAAGATAATAATAATACTAACTCCCAACACCGGTTTCGGTGACGGTGGCCGGTTTCATTGAAACCATGCCAGTTACGCTGGAGTAATTTTATAGTGCCCAAGTTTGTGCGCAGTACACAGAAGACTCTCTCCTCCTTTACTCTCGTAACCCAGTGGGACGGATAGCCGACACGACTGGCGGGAGATCAGGCGCAGGTTCGACTTTTTACATGCCCATCCGACGCGTGGATCATCTTTCTTGTCAGACAATCAGGTGATCAGCCTGCATTGTCCTAACCAAACTTGGAAACAACACTTTTTTTGCTGTTCCAATGCGGGAATCGAACGCACGACCTCCAAGTCGAGAGCCAATCTGTAACCACTAGACCACGGAGACTGTTAAGATGATAATGGTATTGGAATCGAATTGGCGACCCTATCCCTTAGTTATTACACCCTTTAGTTTGGGATTCAATTATACTCGATTCACGTAATTCGTTTAAGTAGATCATAGTACGTGACCCCAAGTTTTAAGTTTTTGCAGGACAGTTACTAAGGAATTAAGGATTAGTTACTATCCTCCAGTCATATGTCAGTATGCTCCTTGATACAAATCACCTTTTTTGTTATTTCGGATAAATTGGGACGACAGAGTAACGCAAAAAGCATATTTCGTTACTGTAACTGACTTTGACTTGACTTTGAATTACGATTGAGATGAATTTAAATCTTTCAGCGCATTTTAAGACAAGCACATTAAACTGCTAGACACAAGACTGCTAGACCTAGTAGCCCTCATTTTTTTTTAATTTTTAGTGCAGCTCAAAGTTGTATCTACGACGTTTGCTGCGTAGTTTCGTGTAATTTCTTTTTGATACCACAGTATTTACCTCGAGGGTACTTCAATAATGAACTAAGTAATTATAAAATTAGGGCGAAAAAAGAATATTATCTTGGACCAAACCCGAACGTAAATCAAGCGGAGTCACACGCGCGCGCTGATTGCGAGAATAAAACGCATTTGTAGCTCAGGTGCCAAGTAATTGCTGGCGAATTTCATTTGCTTCATTAAATACACATTTATCTTTATTTCGTATCATTTATGTTTATTTTCAAGATGCGAAGGGAGCCATTTTGTTATTATAATAGCTCCCCACAGCCCACGCGGATTTTGTGACGTTGGTCAGTTTTATTGAAACTAGACCAGCTCCACAGGAGTTATTTTATAGTGTAAAATTGTATCCGCAACACTCTCGTAGCCACTCTCAGTGGGGATGCCCATCCGACACACGGATCATCTTTCTTGTCAGACAATCCCCTGATTGATCAGCCTGCATTGTCCTGACCAGACTTGAAAACAACATTTTTGTTGTTTCAACGCGGGGATCGAACCCACGACATCCGGAGTCGAAAGCCAAGCTCTAAACCGCTGGACCAGGAAGACGTACAATTTTCCTAAAACACATAATATACGGAAGCTCAAACGGTACCATTGGCGAAGTCTGGTTCTCCTTCATAAGGAAGCCCCGGCCTGTATAATAGGAAGCGATTTGGATGAGGTTCTTTTAAGGTAAGTGGTAAGGGAAGCCGGTAAGAATAGGAACCCCACGCCACGCCACTGCATATTAAAATCAACAATAGTCACGTCAAAGTTTAAAAGGCTAACGGCTAGCGTCAAAGCGACAATATAATTTCGTAATATCTAGAAAGCTAGGCTAGTATAATTTACCTATTAATTACTGTAAGAAGATAACAGCCTAAAGCATTGAGGAGAGACTGGAACCCTTGTCGAGCGGGTCTATTCCGCGTTTAACTCCTACATTTTCTTCCCTCATCCTTATAATACCCTTACGTCCCTCTTCCCACCACCTTACGTTGGACGGTGAGGAAAATTTTAGGGGTTCAACGCGAATTAATCCAGCGGCCGGGCAGTGATGATAACACAATATGAAAGGGCATGGTCCGATTGGATTGGATTGGACATGGACTCCAGGGGCGTGCGCTCCATATAGGCAGAAATGCAGTGCTTTACTTGTCATTCACAGATATTTTAATAAAACGTTCGTACGTTTTAGATGACTTTAATAATTAATTAATAGTAAATAAATTAATTTAAAAAACATAATAACTTAAAAACGCCTAATATTTTATAAATAGCAATTCATCTCATGCCGTTGCGTTCTGCAGGACAAATCATCGCATGTATGTGTAATTTTCATACTTCGCAAACGCACACACCCATGAATATCGACATTATTATATAGCGGCAAGTCCCGCGGCAGGCTCTCCGATCTCGGCTATCCGATCGCTTTCGAAAGCCGCCGAACTGGCTTGTCGGAAATTATTCGTTGCCTATAATCCGAGTAAAAAGAATAGTCGGAAATCTAATAAATCACGTATGCACATTATGCATTTTTGTTTAGTAAGGTTTTATTTGTTTAAATAGAAGAAACTTTTTGTGTTTCGCGGGGGCCATATTGCATATTTCATGTGATAAACATTGTTTACAATTTAATCGCTCCAGTTTATTTATAGTTTTCTTAAAAGATTTTTCATTTTAACATTTGAAAGTGTGTACATTTAACAGTTTATTACTGAGTTTCTATAATAATTGTAGTGATTTGCTTTTACTAGTGAGTTAGTTGATTTTTTTCCAAATGTTATTTGATTGTGAGGTTTGTGTTGAAAATGTGTGTTTATTAAAAATTAAAAATAACAAGTTTTCACAATTTTCATTTAGTGAAAAGATTCAAATTCTGTCTAAAGGTAGGTGTGTACCCGAGTTACAACAATTAAACCAGTAAAAAAATAATGTAACTCGAAAATTTCATGTTAAAAGTTATGAAACGTATAACTGGCTGCGTGGTTGTGTACACACGATTAAATTATATTGTTTTCCTTGCATATTATTTAGTAATTTACATCGGGATATAGTAATCTCAAGTAACCGGAACCTTGAATATGTGAAAATTGAAGCTGACTGACTGGTGAGTAGTTATAATATTTTAAAATATGCTTATTATTTTACTTATTAGAATTTCTTCCGCCGCGACGATCGATCGCTGTTTTGTCTGCGTTGCCGTAGAAGATGTACATGAATAGTAGTACATCTAAGACTTGCTCTGTTGGCATGGTTTCGACTTAGAGATCCGTCGCTTAGCTGTAGCTATGCTAAAAATCTATAAACGAAAAAGTTTTTGTGACCGAGTACTTCGCCGCATACCCAGTGTCATAATCCTGTGCACGCCACTGATGGACTCTGAGTCAATTTCTGACCGTCACCTTTGCCAGTATTCAAATTCAATTCAAAAAGTTATTATTCCATATAGGTCAATAATAACACTTATGGAATTGTCCCTACGTGATGCCTACAACCACAATACAGTTGTCTCTTTAGATTGTCTATTGTTCAAAAGTATATTTGTCATAGACTTGGCTTGGTTGTCTTGGCTAGGAAGCCAAAAGGAAGAACATGAATAGGAAATTAGCAACTTAATCGATAAGACATCCGTGTTATGTTTGAAGTGAGTCATCAGCACATGTGTCAAAATTGATGCGTCCGTGATGATTGAATGGCCTACTTCAAGCGGTACACGGCCTAAGCAAAGAATATATGTAATTACTAATGTAAAGAACCGTCATTCGATAGACTTACACCAATGCTCACAGCTATGTGTTATGTAGTGTAGCTATGTGTATGTGGGCTAGGCGTATGTGGGAAGTGCGCGCGGCGGGCGGGGCGTGAGTTTTTTTCCAACCAGGACTTTCGTTCACGGGGCTGGCCGCTAGTCTTTTCGTGCTTTGACATAATTGACAATATAATTTCATAATATTTATGATATATTTGTCTGACGCGCGACGTTTAAAACTATTTCGGTGTCACCCTTAGGCTTACGTCAACATGGCTGACATTCGCCGGTGCTCGCGCTGGCATTTGTAAAGAGTGTCGCCCCTGTGACCTAAGCGTCGTTGGTCAATTTAGACATTTGCGCTGATGACACACTTCAAGCTTTACGCGAATAGACTACAGTAAGGATAGTTACCAAGGGCCATGTATGGCTTTGATGAGTATTCTATTTAACTGACTTCAAAAAGGACAATTTACTTAAAATTTCAGTATTTTTTATCCACGCTAAGCAACGGTTTACTCACTTTTATCATAAAATAGGGATGAACTACATGTAAAATATGTAGTTTAATTTATGTTTTCTGAAAAATTGAGATATTATTACTTGATAAATGTAAAAATATATAAAAATGTATGTATGGTTTTGTAATTAGATGTATTTCAAAATTAGAAAAAAAATCGGTTTACTTAACTTAAACGCAACAATTTCGGTGGTATTAGCAAATGTGTTCTTGCGACCTATATATTTCAGACAACTGCAGGATCGCGTGACGTCAGACTTTTGTATGCAGCGTTTATATAGATTTTTAGTATACTGTGTTTTCTGAGAAGTTACTCATATTTAAGAGTCCTATGCAATAAAAAATTACTCGACTAGCCTATTGCGCCCTGTTGTGTTATAATTATTCTACTGCAAGTAAATTACAGTGTGAAAACCTTTTATTACTACGAACCGGGTATTACGACGATATTTTGAGATCTATCATGATTCATTTTATATCTGTTTTAACGATTATAACTATGTACAATTGGTCTCTTAAAAGTCGTTACAACAGATTTTCACTTCATTTGTAATTATCTGTATCTCTCTTTCTCTCATTGACTAAGTTACTCATAATATTTGCTCAGTATTCACTAGAGCACAGACCCCAAAAGTTTTTCCATTAAGAATTTACCCGTCAAACAAAACCACATTTGAAATTAATTTTCACCGCGACTTAAACGAGACCCCGATTAACTTTCGCGAACCTTCCGAATGTAAATCCTAAACGCTTCTTAAATAACAATCTAATTAAAATATGTTCATTAAAAGATATTTTTACTAATACCCTTTCGCACAATCTACCATAAGAGTCAGATAGCTTATTTGCATGTTTTGTCTCTGTCGCTGGATATAAAACACATGAGGGTCAGCTTAGACTGCCTGTGCCCGCAAAACAGAAAGATTTTCTTTTGAACTAAGTCGCGGGCAGCATCTAGTTATGAATAATGATATTCTAAGACACCCATATTACTTGTGTCGTTTGCTCATTCGTTATACACGTGCATTGTAACTATAATATAATATAAGGACCGGCCCTAATTGTTAAAATATGTTTCTATACTTCCCGATTGGAGCCGACGCGAGCATAATGTATATAGAGCGCAACGCGAGCAATATATCAACGGACCGCGAGACTCAAACAGCCGAGCGCCTAACGTGACACGACAAAGTAATGTTTTACTTGTGCGCAGAACGTTCCTGGGGGCTCATCCTTACTGTCGGAAATATTGACCACACCACACGTCACTTAATCCTCACTAATATTATAAATGTGAAAGCGTGGATTTTTGTTACGCTTTCACGCAAAAACTACTGAACGGATTTCGATGAAATTGGCTATGGTAGTAGTTTAGACTCTGGATTAAAACATAGGCTACCTTTTATCCCGAAAAAGTAGTGTTCCCGAGGGATACTATACTTACGCGGGCGGAGCCGCGAGCAACAGCTAGTAGTGTAATATAACAGTATGTCCATAAATTCAATTGTAATAGAAAGGCTACGAGTGTAAATAGTAAAATTAATTTCTGGCCGAAAATGAAGGCTACTGCTAACGTATCGTACAATATTATGTATCCGTAATTTCCCCGACCGGAAAAAACAGCGCTGAAAATAGAACAATAATAATAATAGAATAGAGCTGAAAATCGAAAACACACTCGAACACGCGGCTGCAATTTAAAAAGCTGTGCTCGAGTGTTCGTTTTGCAGCTGTAGCTGTAGTAGTATTGTATTAGCGCAGTATTCTATTTTAACCCCTGACGCAAAAAGAGCAGTTTTATAAGTTTGACATGTCTTTCTGTATCTCTTCCTTTCCGTGGCATTGTAGCCCCCAAACGGATGAACCGATTTTGATCTAGTTTTTTTTGTTTGAGAGCTGACATGATTGAGAGTGTTCTTAGCTATAATTCATTATCATCAGCTCGCTCACTGTTGGATAATTCGGGGGTTACTTAAAATGTTTAATTATGTGCCGGTTCCGGTTTTGTCCGGCCCAGAAGATTCCGAATGCATGTAGTCGAAGCCTAACATAATATTTTCTTTCAGTTCATCAAATAGTTCTAGTGGAAATTAATTTTCGTTGTAGATAAATCCAATGATCAGCTCAATTGTTTGTTTGTATTTTGCTAAACACGCTAATCTCAGAAACTATTTATCAGATTGAGTATATTGGTATATAAGTAACGATGGCCAATGCCATACAAGAATTATGTAATTAAAATTCAGAACGCTGAAAATAGAACTCTGCGCATAAACAATAGAACTGAAAATCGTGTCAATAAGTGTCAAGACAAATGGCAATGTCAAATATAACAACTCGTCTCTCATGTGTTCGATTTTCAACTCTGTATTGCATCTATGTTATTATTCCTACGTCTATGGTCCAGAGTTGTATTTTCAATGCTCTGAATTATCCCCGGCCTTCCGGATTCCGGATCATATAACTTCATTTAGAAAATTGTTTCGGAGTCGGATAGCCCTCTTATTTATATAATAATATTATTATATTCATGGGCGAATGTGCAGCTTAAAATATTATAAAGGTAATATTATACAGTATGAAATATCGATTTATTTATCACAAGTCAAGTATCTATAAGGAAGTGCGTTGATGACACATTTACTACATTGCAAATATATCGAACCCCATGAAATCAAACCTTTTGGTACAAGTTGCATTGCATAGCGGATACTGCTTAAGGCTCTCTCACATCCGTCTGATCGCCGGACACCTTCGCATAATTTCAGTGATTTACATCGTACATTTGACAGGAACAAAAAATCATACAAAAAAAAGTTACGCCATCTTGATTTCAGTAAAATTTGTTAACTAAATGAGGACTGATTACACTGCGAAAAGCAAATGTCAAAAGGTCAAGATGACATTTTAATTAAATGCGGACTGATTAAACTACGGAAGCAAATGTCAAACCTCTATTACCCCAAACAACCTCAAAAGTGGGGCAGTTTAAGTCCCCCACTTTGGGGTTGTTTTTGGATAATTTTTGCCTCGACATGCCTCGTCTATTATATTATAAGTATATGCATAATTTACATCAAAAGATCGGACGGCTCACTCCTTAGAAACCCACAGGCCAATCGAATTTATTTTAACTAGAAGCAGCAGATTCTTGCATTTCCTCCTAATGGTTATTCCGCAATCTTATTAGGGATTGGATTCACAATCATTTTCTATACACTAAAAAAAGTTGGAAGTGACGATAAAATGTAGCTTAAACATTATTTATTATGGAACCTTATTTTATTTAATCCGGCAGGTACACATTTCTGCATATAGTAGTGTGATAGAGCCCTTACTCGGACGCAACCCTTGTTTCAATGTAATGAATCGATCTTCATATAAAAAGGTTACTGTTTCGACAGGAAATGACAGACGCGTGCGCGAAAGTAAACTGAACACGATACCATATAGCGGGGCTTAAAGCATAAGATGTAGCAGGGTTTTTAAGGCGGGCCTGGTGTTTGATAGTTAAAGCATTTCCTTAGATTTTGACAAACCTTTGTACAGATTGTGCTGAAATAAAATGATACCCAGATGTTATTTATACGACGTAGGCTGAAAAAAGGAGATTGTCACAATATGACCAATTCCACAAGAGTGTCAAGTTGGCGAACATTCAATTTCATCAACGATACGGATACCCACCTCTTTCTATATTATGTTCAGATCCAATTTTATTTTAACGCACATAAACAAAGAGATGAAATTCTACCAAATAATGTGTTTGTTGTATTTTTCTACTAGCTTTTTCCCGCAGCTCCGCCCGCATAAATATAGTATCAGGTATACCATAGGAATACTGTGATTTTTCGGGATACCAAACCAAAACCAAATTTCATACCAAATTTAAATAAAAAAAAAAAAAAATCGGTTGTCTGTAAAGTTGGTTTACCTACTGACGATAGTTGAACGTGACAACGTCATGTTTATAGTGCGCGCGGAACTAATTGGCCGCGCCTTAGGTAGGCGTGTTGCCGCCGCGAAGTCCGGCGCCGAACTGAGTAATAACATCAAGCGCCCCCGCCTCTCCGTCCCACCGCTCACATACCTAAGTCACGGTAACAAGTAACGCTGGTAACAGTAACAGGTAACGCATGAGTCATGTTTTTTCGTGCGTGCAGCCGGCTCCATCGAATTATAAGACGTTATCACGTCAAAATCAAACTCAGTTTTTCAGTTCAGTACTTTCTGCGTGAAAGAGTATCAAACATCCATCTATCCATACATAATACATATCCATCCATCCATCCTCCCATACTCACAAAATTTCACATTTATAATAGTAGTAGGATTGCAGTGTTTATAACAATTAAATTAGTAGCGTTATAGTGTCCCATTGTTTTTTTAGGTTTATATTAAAATTGATCCTGTGTTAGGTATAGTACTAAAGTTTAAAAACGCTACAGCTTATAAATTAAACACAGTGACTAAGGTGAATTGAATACACCGTGTGGAATTACACGGGATCACATACCAGCTGTCCAATATTTGTCTATTGTGGTATATCCTTTTATCGATCAAACACAAAGAAACCTATTATAAACTAGCCCGTGCCCTGCCCGTGCCCGTGGCTCCGCCCGCGTTAATCCCGCCCGCTCAAACTACTGCCTTACTAAATTACATTAAAACCCGTTCAGTGGAGTTTGCTTCATCATCAGTGGATACATCCATCTATCCATCCTCACAAACATTCAGATTTATAGTTGGGGCAGGAGCTTATTGTTATTTCTGAGTACCGGCCATTTTTACCCATATACCATCTTAGGGTTAATATATGCATAAATAATTATGCAATATATATATATATATATATATATATATATATATATATATATATATATATATATATATATATATATAATAATTATTGCAAAATGAAAATTAATACTTGGAGCAAAAACTTTAAGTACAGTCTTACGAGAATTGTGCTAATGGAGGAGTATGATATTTGGCACCGTTAAAGTTTATGTGGAGGAAGGTGTGCAGAAATCTAATATTTTTTAAATTAATGCTAAAGGCATATATTAAAATCTACTGATGAGTGTCGGATTATAGCTTTTTTGCATGTTTTTTGTCGCTCGATATAAAGTAAGCAGGGACAAAACTTCCGAATAAGCTATCCGACACTTATTAGAAGATGCCCTTTGAAATACATAAAATTAATAAAAAGTAACAACACACACTACCTCAGATTATTCACACACATAGAGCTTGTTAGCTATACAATGTTGTTACACGTTGGCGTTTGTTAAACTGTCACAATATTTACATCTTTTTCAATCTAAGAGGCAAAAGAACCATGAAATATAAGTATTACTGGCTGTTGCCCGCGGTTCCGCCCGCGTAAATACAGTATACCACGGGAACACTGCACTTTTTCGGGATAGAATGTATCCTGTTTTAATCCAGACCTTAAACTACTACCGTACCAAATTTCATCGAAATCCGTTCAGTAGTTATTGCGTGAAAGAGTAACAAACATCCATCCATACATCCATCTTCACAAACTTTCACATTTATAATATTACTATCCTAAGTGGGCGAATTTCGACCACAGGGCGACCTTCCAGTACTAAGAAAATCATAAGGGGTTAAAAGTGGCATTTTGTTTATTTTTTGAAAAAAAAAAAAAAAACAAAGAAAGTAAAAAAAATTATTGATACCTATTTCTAAATATTATATTTTAAATACATATTAAATAAATTATTGCGCTGTTTATTTGTTAAACACATAATTGCAATCTTTTTTAAATTTTTATTATTATATTGCCATCCTTCTGATGGTTTATCTTAAGATTCCGGATATATATAATTTAATTTTATGATTGATGCTCATAACCTCACAAATATTAGTTTATAAATTGCTAATTAATCTTTGACTTCTCGAGTTACTAATTAATTGTGAAAATTCGTATGAATGTCAGAGATCAATGCATATAGTAAAATCGTACCTGGTCGCTGTCTGCACATGGAAAATATTACTTATATAAAAATTTATAGGGGGATTTATGAACGAAATAGAACCCAAAACAGCGATTTTCATAATTTTTGTCTGTTTTTCTGTACGTTTGTTCGCGGCAATCTTAGGAACAGCTGAACTGATTTGAATATATTATAAATGTGATAGTTTGTAAGGATGGATGGATGGATGTATTTTTGTGACCCACGTAAAACTACGCATTTTGATGAAATTTGGTATGGTACTTGTTTACTGTTTAGGCTCCGGATTAACACATAGGCTACTTTTATCCCGAAAAAGTTCAGTGTTACCGTAGGAGCGTGTAACCGTATTTATGCGGGCGGAGCCGTGGGCATCGATTAGTTGTATGGGCTAAAACTTTACGTAGGTATTACCTAATCATTGAAGTATGATACTAGACGTTTCCCGTGACTTCGAAGTTCGTACGTGCATAACAAAATCTCGCGGGAACCGTACATTTTCATGGTCTAGGTAGCCTTTTTCAACGCCAAATATTTCATCAAAATCGATCTGGTGGTTTCGGAGCCTGTTTAATGCAAACAAACAACCAAATCTTATTCCTCTTTATAATATGACAATGTAGACAATGAGCGAGAGCTCGATGGTTTTGTGGTTGTGGCGCGAACTCATGTTAAGTAACCTCGGTCGTGGTTGCAACTAGGATGGGTGACCACAATCCCTAATATTTTAAATTCAAAGTCCATACGCCTAATGTCTACTAACGTTTTCCTATTCAAAAGATTTTCGAAATATTAGCTAAAGTTCACAGACGAAGTCGCGCTCGAAAGCCGGTATTTCTTATTAGTTATTTTAAATTATTAACATCTATAATCCAAATAAACTTGTCGTCAAATGTATAAAACTATTAATAAAAAACTTAAATTCTAGAAAACAAACTGTAAATCATATCTAAACTAATTTTAAGTGACTCATAACATATAATTTTAGGAAAGTTCAACCATATATCATCGATATACTTTTGAATATAAATATAAATGACATATGACAAATGTGTGCTAACATATAATATAATAAATAATATATAAGTAATTTTCTATCAATATAGCTTAACATAATAAATTCGTACTAGAAATCTATAATTCATAATAAAATAACAATACGAATAAAGAAATCAATTTGTTGGCAAGATCGTAAAAATTAAGGGGAAGTCCTCTATTTTGTTAGGCTCGACGCAAACAGACGACGAAAATAAAGGCGAAATAGGATTAGATATAATTTGCATGATATTACTGTATTTATTTAATACATTAATGACCCGTTTCAATAACCTATCTACCAATAACTATTTATTAGAAACGTCAAACGTGTATCGCAAAAAACCGTTACATTGTTGAATGGCGAGTTAAGCAAAATTTTACCTTAAAATCTTTTACAATAACCGACAAACAACTTGACCAGTAAATAGCATGGAGGCTGAAAGCCCTCACATAGTACTTGGGTATAAATTACGTAAATACGTACGTATAATATCATGTTAAAATAAATGTTCATTTCAGTGCTTGCGCATCAAAGGCACACGCTCAAGACGTTTGCCTGCTATTGTACCACTTTATTTTAAATAGGTTTAATATATTAAATACTGAGGAAGTAGCGAACTATTTTAAGAGTCTTCGCCTTAACATACTATTATTAATAACATAAAGAATTTCTAACAACGTCGGCTTTCCAATGCGCGAATCACAAGTATCAATTAGTAAATACAATTTATATGCAAGGGGCAAATGCTTAAGGCGATTTTTATAACACCTAAGGTGTGTACACACTATGCGACTGTGTACAAATGCAGCAAAGCGACACGTTTCGGGATCTTTTATGTTGAATGGTAGGTATACTGTTCAGATCTTAAATTTTAATTATTAATTTGTAAAAAAAAATAATTAATTCGAATCAAGTAATGTGTGATTGCATTTTTTTATTGCCCTGAAAATAAGTGACATTTAAATTGGTAGCATCTGCATTATATTGAGCCGAGGATTGTCTTTTTATATATTTTTTTTTTAAATTTAATCATTGATTTTAAAATATGCTAAGTCAGAAGAGAAAAAAGGTTTTAACTTTAAAAAATAGGGTGGCCTTTTTTTTTAAATTAAAACATTTTTTCTCTTCTTCTATAAGTCACACGAGTGTGAAAATTATTTCAGTATTTTAAGTAAGACGTTACGAGGGATAGGTCGTTTTAGTTTTTGCAAATTTTGTCTCAAATATTTATAGCGATTTTTTATTCGATTTCAATACTCTCCGGTCGGCGCGATACGCCCTTGTCGCATACAAAATTAGTATGGGACTTAACGCTCAAGGTCACTGGCTTTATACAGAGCCTGAACAAACTATTACATAAATTCGATCTGAACGGTATTCTAAAATGTTTGATGTGAACAGATCATTATACACTATAAACCCGTGTAGAACGCGTAATTAAAAATATTTATTATCAAAAAGGCGATGGAATGATATACCTAGTACTAATTATTTTTAACATTTTAATAATTATTTTTATAAAAACTCCCACTATACTGACTTTTGCCAGCTTTAATTTCACTATCTATAAAATTTATAAATTAATAAGATAATGTAATTAATTTTATGAACAAATCTGAGTTACCTGGGCTCGCTACTATTTTTCTCTTGTTCACATAGTTGCAGACTACATTACTTATCAACGACGATGAAATCAAATACTTGAATTGCCACCAGCTCCCTAGCTGCCTAGCTAGCTAGTTGGTTGTTTCGTCGCTTCTCAGACGTTCTCCTAGTGTGTACGCGCCTTTACAGCAATAACTCATAATAACCCAGAAACATATTTTACACCAGATATTAAGAATAAGCAGATAACACGTTGTCAAATTATATAAAATATTAAAATTTCTTTCATTATACTTTAACTTCTACATTATATTCAGTTTAATATATTGATCACATATCTTTATTTATTAAAAAAAAACGTACACATTGATTATGCATATTAAAATTATTCATCATAAACCTTTACTAATATTATAAAGGCGAAAGTTTCTGGGATGTTTGTTACTCTTTCACGCAAAACCTACTGAACGGATTTTGATGAAATTTGGTATGGTAGTTTAGACTCTGGATTAGCACATAGGCTTTTTATCGCAGCACAATGAACGGTTTCCGAGGGATTTCTTTTTGCGCTAACGAAGTCGCGGGCAATATTTAGTAATAATATAATTAACCACTAACGCCAATGCAAAGGTGTGAGAAGCGCTGTAATCCACAAACATACGGGTTTTCAATTGAGACCAAACTTTCAGCGGTCAATGCAAATTATCTTACAAACTTTACGATAAAAAGTACCTTTTATAAGATAAGTACCTAAAATATTAAATAATTTATCTAAAAATTATACATCGACGTATGGCGCCACATTTTAACTGATACACGTTGAAAGTGAAAACACTATATTAAATTACTATCGAAACTAAAATAACTATGTCATGAATTCTGGCAAATTCTGTTCTATGAATTTTAATGGAATTTTACATATTAGGCGACTCATATTGTAATTATAAATTGACATTTCAAATTAGAAACATTAATAGGAAGACCATTAAGAGGAAGATTTTTGATATGTTGTGACACACGATAAAATCATATAAAAATATTATTTTATACACAGCTACTACGTTACGTTATTACGAGTAGTTGCTTTTACTACATCTATATATTACTAACTGACCCGACAGACGTTGTTCGTCGACGTTTAGCAACGGTTACTATGGGAAAGTTTAATTTTTTGTTTTTAACATCAACCCTATTGCTGATATGTGAATCAAAAGAAAAAATATTAAAATCGCTACTAAAATCGTCGTCGGTAGAAGGATGAAAATGTAGGGTTGTATGAATTTTAATGCCACATCAAATAAAAATAAAAAATAAAAAATAAAAAAAATGTCAAAAACAATATATTTTTTTATATTTAGGGGTGGGATCACTCTTATCATTTAGGTGTTGGAAAAATCGATTACAACCGGTTCTCAGACATATCGAATATGCAACCGCCGTTTCGGAGTGTGTCCCCGAACAATAGGACACGAGAATTTTATATGTATATTAGAAGGGGGATAACTGACAACTTAATGCCTTGAAAGTTTGCTAAGTTTTTACCGTACCCTTATGAACAACGTAAATAAGGTCCAGGTAGTTACGTCACTTATTTTAATTAAATAATTAATATTGTTTAACTGATTCATGACATACGTAGAAATGTTCAAGGCATTACCATAATGTTATGTTGTATCTCTAAGAGTTTATACAATAAGTTGATATTTTCAAGATAACTGATTGAGTGTACTGTTGTGTTGATTCTTGGTGAAAATTCATGTTCATAATAATTTTATTATTATTGTTATTTTCAACAAAGTAATTTACATAATAAAAAAACGTTTTCACCCTAATTTTATCATACCTAATACTAATACTATTATAAATGTGCAAGTTTGTGAGAATGGATAGATGGAAGTCTCTTATTCTTTCACGCTAAAAATACTGAACGGATTTCGATGAAATTTGGTATGGTAGGAGACTAGTAGTTTAGTAGGCAGGATTAAAACATAGGTTACTTTTAATCCCGATAAAAATACAGTATTCCCGTGGGATACAGGATCTACGCAGGCGGAGCCGCGGGCAGCAGTTTACCCATACTATTTTAAGTCCTCATGGACTTAATTATTATAAGTGCTCATATATAATATGAGAACTTATAATAATTAAATCTTTTACCATCAATATCAATACCCGGTGGTAGGCATCATGTCGGACAATTCTATAAGAGTTACTTGGTAACGTACATGGAAACAAAAATGTTGAGTTTGAGTTCAACATAAGTGGCGAAAATATAGTCATTCGTTAAAGTTGATTATGGTGCAATACCTACGAAATATAACAAGTACGGTGTCTCCACTGCACCCTATTAATCTAGACCCGCCTCTATTGTTACAAAAACCTTCAGTACAGTTTTACGGGAATTGTGCAACCGGAGGAGTATGATATTAGCCACACATCATTTTTAATTTTATTCATTTAAGGTCGGTTCAACATCGAGGTCACTAACGACCACTATAAATTTACATAGTAACACTATCAAGTATTAATCACTATCAATTGACATACAACTTAAATTAGCTTATAAACATTTTTCATTTTCAAAAATTTTTGAGTAGCAATACATCCATTTTAATTTTTTCAAATCACTAGGCAATTTATACTAACATTTTTCGGTATTAAATTCTAAACAATCAACTAGGAGATAAGATAAAATATCCACATTTGCATTTGCTTTTTTCTGACTTTTTTATAATGTAAATGAGTGATATTTGTGTGTCCAATTCGTTATCTGGTGACCACAACTTGGTTATTCCTACACACTTAAAGTGGAGGAAAGTGTGCAGAAAGCTAATATTTTTTTAAATAATATGCTTGGAAATACATAAAATGATAAAAAATAACGACAACACACACTACATTGCTACACACTTAAAGTTTGTGTGGAGGAAAGTGTGCAGAAATCTAATATTTTTTAAATAATATGCTTGCAAATACATAAAATGAATAAAAATAACGACAACACACACTACCGCAGATTGTTAACACACACCGCCGTGCGTGTGATGGATACAATTTTGGTACATGTTGACATTTGTAAATTTGTGACAACGTTATTAATTACAAAGTTCAACCTTAAAATTATTATATGGATTATTATGAGCGAATTTCGCCCACAGGGCGACCAGCTCTAGTTGCAATTAATTCGTAAATAACGGCCAAATGCTAAAACGTCACGCAAATTTTATTGGCAGCTCAAATGTTAGAAATCAAAATTAATGTTCTGATCATCAAATGATTCAGTAGTAAAAACAAAGTTTTTATGGCACATTTTGAGTTTGAGAGCTACTCAAAATTAGAGCACCCGGTAATATAATATAATGAAGTTTTAGATTTCTGCCTTTAATGACGTCTGCAAATAGGTTTTTTTTAGAAATAGAAATTATGTTAATTTTATTTTATTTTATTTTTATTTTATTTCTATAGAAAAACTTACAGCTAAACATAACTTTGTAGCAACAAAATTGAAACAGATAGCCATTGACAAGTTTTTACAGATATGTAACAAATATTAAGATGAGTGCTAGCTTTATACAAATATTATTATATTTGTATAAAGCTAGCACAGCTTTATACAATTAAATGACGACAGAAGGTATATTTTCAGTATTTTAGACGACTGATTTTTTATTGCATAAAATACGAATACTACTCATTACTATGAGTAAGTTCTCAGAAGAAACAAAAATATTCATAGGTACAGCGATCTGTTTACAAAATTTTGCAAGTTTCGTGAAAACGCTCCGTACAAAAGTCGTACCTAACTGTGAGTTGTGACGTCGCGTTACTATTAAGTTAAAGTGTATATAAAGGCGCGTCTCCTGCGCGTGATTTTTTCGAAACATTACACAAAACATCGAAACATTGGGGCGTGGCTATACACATTTGTGTAGGAATATACAATGTTTTTGTCTTCCGAGACGGACGAAAAACATTCCCCGCTCGGGTAGAGAGGGGAAGTTGAAGAAGAATGTTTCATTTCTTAATAACTGTTACACCACTCACATGATCATTAAACATAGAATAAATTATTTATACGGAATAAAATATTTATCAATCCCAAATCGGTCTTCTATTCGTAACTCCAGATATACTAAAATTACGGGTCACTAAATAAAGCCATTTTAGATATTTCATATTATGTTTCATAATATATTGTTTCCATACAAAAATCGTGAAATGGTAAAATGGCTACATGATTCATCTGATTTCATCATATTAGAAAACATCAATTTTGACAGTTTTCAATAGAAATGCGTAAATGGCGCACATAATATGAGTTGAAAAAAATATATGAAACACCTTAACGAGCCTTTTTAGACCCCCTTTGTTTTCTCCTAGATTCTGCATCTGCAATCGCTAAAACTGCGAGTGCTTACGACTTCCTCGTCGGAACTCATAACACAAAATGTTTTGTTTCAATCAAAAACATTTTCTATAGCAGGAGACAGCTTGCGTATGAAAACAATGTTTTTGTTACATGTGTTCTGTGTAATGTTTCGAAAAAACGTGAGCAGGAGACGCGCCTTTATGTAGGAATGGAGGGACATATTTGTAAATATCTCCGAAATGTTTGCGTTTAAGTTCATATTTTTATGAATGTTTTTGTATATTAGGAAGTCAGTAATTTAGCAAATAATGTTGAAACTTTTTTGTATTTTTTAGATACTTATACCTAATTACTAAACTACAAATAATATATTTTATTTTTTACGTTTATCAAGTAACTGCCTCAATATTTCTGAGTATATAAATTAAAAAATTTACGTGCTGTAAGTCTTGTTGTTGCATAATTTAATGAATTAAAGCATATTTTAATAGCTTAACGGTGATGTAACTAAAAGGTCTGTGTTAGCACCTATTATAACATCAAGTTATTATTACCTCTATATAAAAAAAAAAAAAACTAAATATTATTGTAATGAAAATTGAAATTAATTTCATTAATTTCAATTTTCATATTAACATACAATTAAGCCCGCGGATACTTATAGAAGCTTCAACATCCAATTTTTGGAATGGACCTAGTTAATTTTTATTTACGATTCACATTTAAATTTACTTTTAATGAATACAAATCAATGCCATATTCATTTATATTCGACATGAAAATTATTGTTAGTAACAATAATGAAATCAAAATATTCGTGTTTACTTTTTTATGTGTACGTCTACTTATTTTATCAGCACCTTGTTGTGTTGACTGGCATATGAGTACATGACATACATATATACAGTACAAACGAGTCTACGATCCAAAATTTAAGATCAAAGTGAATTATACATAATGTCATCACAACAAAAAAAGATGTTCAAGGAGCGTCATCAATACCTATTTGATTCTCAAATAAAATAAGTAGGTTCCAAAAATAAAACATGAACCTTAAAGTTAGATCAGATTGTCCTATAAACAACTTAAATTCGATTTATAATCGGGCGGCCGATACAGCGCGGCGGGCACGAGACCTTCAAAGCCGACGCGATGTACGGCAGTGCGAGGGTGTCCATTGTCCATACGTCAGATAATGTTATTCATGTTATTTTTCTGTAAATTACGCAATGTTTTTTAGCTAAGCATGCTGTTATTACTTACGTATAAAAAATACAGACTGTATACTTGTGGCAACAACCGCAACTCGCCACATGTGTCTGGCAACACACTTGCATATAATATCTGGCACAGTCTTCCCAGTTGCTATAACCCAACTCTGGCAACACAGTGGCATGTCAGTGATATTTGGGACGGCGCTAATCCGGCATGACGACAGTCGCAGTTGCAGTAATTACCATACAATAAGTGCGTGGAGCGCATCAGAGAGCAGACGCAGTGGCCACACGCGATAATTGTGCAGGACACTCCCGAAAATATATTCCTGTTTAGCTAGGTGTTGCAGGTTGCAGCTATCCCACTACTAATATAAATGTGAAAGTTTGTGACGATGGATAGATGTTAGTGAATATTTCATGCAGAAACTACTGATTGGATTTTATAAAATTTGGTATGGTAGTAGTTTAGGCTCTGGAATGACACATAGGTATGTTACTTTTTATTTTACCTAAAAAGTATAGTATTCCTGTATCTACGTGACTTTATCTACGCGGACGGAGCTGCGGGCAAAAGCTAGTACCTACACAAATTCAACGTTGGTATTGGTTTTCAAACCACAATTAAAAATATTTCGTGTTTAAAAAAAGCATGACGTATACAGAGTACACGCGACAGAATTGAAACTTCACTCATGATTTAAAATCCAAAAATATTCTCATCGTGCCTAAATACTGAAGTAAAGCTCGCAAACGAACCACGGACTGAGATATATAATTATAGTTCATGCACTGACTATAAAGAAAATGTGCGCGCGCACTTCTCTCTCTTGCTCCGATATACTAAAGTATATATCTGCTATAGTAATGTACGAAACGTAACTCTCTATTTTCATCTTCACTAACTTATATCTCCATATCAACTTCCGTTCGTCTCACCCGATCACACTTTTCGTAACGCCCTCGTCACGCATTCAGCAACTAAATCCCCAAGTCCAGCGTGCGTCAAGGAGTTTCACTTCAAAAACCCGTGCATTTAATAACCTCATCAAATGTGTAACAAAAAACACCCATTAGGTATAGAAGCACCTAATATTATACATAAAATTTCCATTATGCTACGCCATTAAAAACGTTTCAATTTGTCGGCGGAAAAATTATGCAAACAAGTATTGATTTTACAGGCTTCTGTAACGGGAGTCTGATGTTGTAGTTTTTCAATGGCATTACAGCGTCAAGTGGGTTACAAAGTTTGTTTTAGGTATTTTTAGAAACGGCAAAAGGTACCAGTATACAATTAATATAGGTTTGCACAGATAGTGTATGTAAATATTATTATTTAAATTAATAGAAATTACGTATGCTTTATGTGTTGTATTCGCATAAATACCTGGGTAACCGAGCTTTGCTCGGAGTTATGATAGATTAAAAAAATATATATATAAAAAAAAAACTTGCGACAGAACAGGTTGGGTAACTGACCTCCAAGCGAAAATCTCTTTTCACGCCCTTTATTGTTGCTTCTGTTATCGCACTGTCATCGTTCATTTATCAACACTCTAGTTTTATTTAAACTTACATTAATTTCTCTTTATTTATATGTCGAGTAAATATTATAGCTGTCATTTTAATGACTGAGTTAAAAAAAGACACCACATTAGTTGGGAGAGGATCCCGAATCTACCGTGTCAGCTTGGCCACGCTACACGGTGCATAGGTCCTTAACCCTGGCTATGTTTATCCAACTGACTGTTCACCTCACTCATTACATATTCCTGTTCCCGCACGCATGCACGCATATGCAGCATGCACGCATATGCGATGTATCATCGGACACCGGTAAGTGCGCGTGCGTATCCCGTTTTCCCTGTCAAGATATATTTATTTATCCAGATGGAATATTATGTAATGTGACGTATACATGCGTATATAAATATATCATACATGCTATTTGTGCCTCAACTCACGCCTCCAAAGCTATAATATTTGAAATACTCAAAAGCTTCTTAATTTATAAGGCTTTCAAGTCCCTTCCCTTCCCTTCTGTTGGAAATGAAAGTAAGTACTTTATGTAGAACATTGGCACAGAGTAGAAAAAATATATGCATACGGACAGAGAAACAGCTTTCATAGAACGAACCAATATTGAAAATTTTGATGTCCCCTTCAACGGCCCACAATTTTTCCACACAATCGTGGACACCCCTTATCCTTGTAGTAGTGCATTCAAATCGTAAGCTATCTTTGTAGCTGTTTATCTGTTTTTCTTTTTTTGATCAGTGACAGTAGTAGCCAGTAGGCGTAGGGGTGTCCAATATAATTTATTTGTTTTGAAGCCACCTACTTAAATAAATAACAATAAGGCCAATTAAAAGTTTTCACATATAGTAGAGATAACAGTAGAAAGGGAAAAAGACAGCGATAACCAATGTGACCCACGTATTATTAAAACGCCTGTTGTTATTTTACGCGCAATGAAGCAGCTATGCGAAAAATAATAAAATTAATAAATATTCAGGCACTTTATTATATAACCAAAATAAAATGGACATTAAACGAGCAGCGTCATTTCGCTTACGATAACTTTTGGCATATGATTTTATGTTTATGGTGGCAGTATATTTTGTAACAGCGTATTTGGACTAAAAAAGTTTAACGCGTGTTGCCTAGTAACAGTTTAAGAAACTTTAACTAACTAACAGACTAATAAAGTAAGTAGTGACGTAGCACTTATGACTTACTAGATAGTGACATTGGTATGCGCAGTGTATCATAATTTTAACAGAGCAAGCTTAAAAAAAATGTAGGTAACTAACCTAACCTAACCTAACCTACCAACCTTCCTGTTAAAATCATGTTTAAAACATCTTTCCTATTTTTGTAATATAAATGGTTATTTCCTATGAAATGAAAAAGCAATATCTGAGCATAAATTAAAAAATAACGATGCGAACTTTTAATTGGAACAATCGGGTCGGATGAAAACATGTCGTCAGCTCCAGCTGGTATTAATGAACAAGTATCATTAAAGTTGATCTATAATGATGTGTTCCCTATACTTACAATTATTGTTTAATAATTATTAATGTATTGTAAAAACATATTTAACAAGAATAATTAATAATTTAATAAGGGCCTGTTGCACAATCTCCTGATAAATGTCATTTCACTTATTTGCATGTTTTGACTCTGTCTCTCGATATAAAGTGAGCGACGACAAAACTTCTGAATAAGCTATCCGATCGGCACTTACTAGAAGACTAGCTGGTGCCCGCCATTTCTGTTACTTCTACGCAACTGCGTACTGCGTAGAAGTAACGGAAACGGAACCCAATTTTTTAAAGGAACCCTAAGATAGAGCAGCCTATATCTACTCCTTAATTCCTTACAACAGCTACTTCCCACGGTGAAAGTCCCGAGAAAATAAGTCCAGCCTTTTCAGAGACTATCCGGAACAAACAGACAGACAAATTTATTTATGTGTATAGATTGCGTAACAGGCACTAAAGCACAGATTACTTAACAGTTACTACGTAAGCTCTTTAGCTTACGTAGTAACTGTTAAGTAATCTGACCTTTGTCAGGCTATACAAGTACACAGACCGACTAACACACCTGATACTCCTCTAGTGTTGCGGCGGTAATGGTTTACTATCAGTCATGTTTCTTGTCGTTTGCCGGTCTTATACCATCAAATATTTTTCATGCAGGTTCAACAATGTACACATTATTGCACTAGCTTATGCCCGCGGCTCTGCCCTCGTAAATACAGTATCCCACGGGAACGCTGTAATTTTTCGGGAGAAAAAGTAGCCTATCTATTAATCTAGTTAAGCGATTTTGTATACCTATTAACATTCTTCATTCTTGGAAGTCGCAAAAAGTTTTCATGCATGAAATTCGATCGCTTGAGGGATCTGACGTCACGAAATTACGCGCCAAATCCAACAGTCAACGCAAAACTGAGTCTTCTGCGGTGTTAAGAAATTAGTCGAGTGAATATGAAATATGCTGACTTGTGTTAATACTAGCTGTTGCCCCCGGTTCCGCCCGCGTAAATATGGTATCCCACGGGAACACTGTACTTTTTCGGGATAAAAAGTATGCTTTGTTTTAATCCGGAGCTTTTAAATTACTACCATAGCAAATTTCATCAAAATCTGTAGTGTAGTTTTTGCGCGAAAGAGTCACAAGCGTCCATCCATCCTCAGAAACTTTTACATTTATAACAGTAGTAGGATTACAACTTTTAATGAAGTCAATTTTGAATTCCCTACCTCAAATATGTTTTGAAGTGGCCTTTACTCAGCAAACGGCCTTACACGATCCTGGCTTGCCTAAGCCGCCCAAATTAGCTTGTGTGACATGCGTTCTCATTTCGTCTCAACCTGGGATTTGGAAGACAAACTGGAGGCGCTACGACGTATAAAATTAATATCTGCATAGTTATTTATCCACGAATTATTTTCATAGTGTAAATTGTAATTGTGCAATGCCTGCCATCATTATAGGGTTGTCAACACAAAATTTAAAAAACTAGGATTTGGGGTTGGAAAAACCAGCACAACTCAGTTAAAAAGCACAGTTTAAAAACAGGACAGACAATTGAATTAATGTGTAGTGAAAATAGGTTATATGAAATGCATGTAATCATATTATTTTATTATTTATTTATATAGAAAAGTATGTGAATAAAATTAAATGAGAAAGAAAAATGGTAAGTGGCGATTTTAAAATACATGACCTTATCAGAGCGCTTTAAAAACCCACGACGCTGCCTTACAACTATCCAGGACATCCCAGGACACTGCAAAAACTGGGACATGTCCTGGGAAAACAGGGCGGTTAGCAACCCTACGTCATTATATTATATGCATTATAAGCAAGTAGAATGATCTTATAATTTATTTGTATTTTAATGACGGCATGCTGTCACAATACAATTGTCAGCGACATAATATGTCAGTTTGATATCATATTACTACGAACAAATTTTGACAATATCAAATCTGCTTATGAATTAGATTCCCTAATAGTGCATGTTTCAATCTATAACTCATTTACACAATGACAGGAATTAATACAAATGAATTCATCATAATATTATGATCAATGAGGGTTTTTGATATTATTTCTGCTGTTAGAGGGGCAGACCCGACTCACACAAATCGTCATCTGGCGTCGTAAGTTGTATCAAAAACGGTCAATAAGAATTTTCGATTATTTTTCTGTCAACAGGCAGCGCTTGGTAGCCTTGTCCTTGCCGTGTCAAAAAGCTGTCAGATGTCACGAATTTCAAAAACCTTATTGACGAATCGTATGTAGACCTAATTTATTCCAAACCCCCTTTTTATGTCGGCGCGTAGATACAATCTGGAAATGGCTCTTTTAGAGCACTAGGTTAGTACCACAGATTAAAGAAAAATGAACAGATAAACAGCTACATAGTTATCTTTCGATTTGATTGCACTACTACAAGCATACGATGTGTCCACGACTGTGTGGAAAAATTGTGCGTCGTTGAAGGGGACGTCAAAATTTTCAAATTTGGATCTATTTGGATCGTTCGATGAAAGTTGTTTCTCTGGTTTATATTATATACTTTCAACTCTGTGTTAGTACGTCATCTAATGATTCCATAGCCTTAAGACAAGTTGCCATCGCTAATATTACGACGATTAATTTCGAAAATAAAAATGTATGGGATTTCGCATAATCATCGCTAAGTGACAGCGATGCTTATATCAGTTTCGTAGGATTTGGTTTCATTGGTCGCACAATCGACCGTAAAACAGCGAATTCATGTCATCATTTGTAAACGCGCCCTTATGAATATAAATTTCAAGGTTAAATCTAGATGTAAAAGAAGGTATTACGTTACGTTAGAGTGGGTCATTTTCTAAATCACATCCATGACCAATATTCTATAGAATAAAAGTCTCCATAACTAAACCTTATGATGAGTTCTCATCAAATGTAACTAAAGTACGCTACACACATAACGATTTATCGTTACGATTTACGTGTGTAACGGACTTAACAGTATCAAGCTCAGTTTTCAAGATAATATTCGAACAATTCTATAAAATAGCTTAAATACGACAAGCAAAATACGCACAAAACATTGTAAATTACGATACAAACAAATGAAAAGATTGCTCAACATTGAATAATGAAAAATAACAATAAAGTGGATTCAATCGAAAGGAACGCCATTTTGTGGTTCTTGATACCGAGATTAGAGTTGGTTGTAAAAGCGCTATAAAACCTTTATAAGGCTGTACAAGAGCTGTGGGGTGTAAAGAGGCTGTATATGTATGGATGTTTCAAACGTCATGGCCTGTAAAACCTCAAACCACATAAAAAAGGAAAACAAACAAAAACTAACACTTGCGCACGAAAGGTTCCATACAAAAAAAATCACGTTTGTTGCATGGAAGCCCGTTGTTGTTATAGCGGCAACAAAAATGTATCATTTGTGAATATTTCATCCTGTCTAGCTATCGCGGTTAAGGAGATACAGCCTGGTGACCGACAGACGGACGGACATACAGACAGACTGCGAAGTCTTTACCCTCAACGTACGCAACCCTAAAAACCACACACCGTGACAGGTTAACAGATTTATTGCTCTTTTAACTTTACTAAAAGTCTAAGATTATTTTTCATCTAATGCCCGGTTTGAGGTATGTCGGTAGTTTATCTATTCAATAGAGAATCAAAAGCGCTATTGAATGATATAAAGAGATAAGCTGTCGACAAATCTACCTCAGAAGCCGGGTAGAAGTTTTTTTTTTTGTAGAAACGACACAGAGCAGCTACAGTAGAAGATTAGTGTTTTATAAAAGTTTATAACTAATAATTTCGATCAAGTAGTCACAGCCCGGCTAGCTCGGTCGGTAGATCATGAGACTCTTAATCTCAGGGTCGTGGGTTCGAGCCCCACGTTGGGCGAGACGTTTTTACTTATTTAACTTTTCAAATATTAATTTGTTCCTAATAAAACACACATTTTTATAATGATTATTACATTATCCTCTTTACTAATAAAAAGATTTACACAACGGATAACTTAAACAATGTTGCTGGCTTTGTCTGATGCGTTAGAAAAGTCACTTAATAGACAAAGACAGCAACGTTGTTTAAGTTATCCGTTGTGTAAACCTTTTTATTAGTAAGGGGGTACAATTATAATGATTAACACTCACCTGCAATTTTTCTTTCTCGCATTTTCCTCCATAGCTGCTCAGCTTTTCTCATCGGCCAATTTTCAATTTTTGCGCTGAAGCTCCGGAAGAACTTGTATTCTTTGAAGTGTGACATTCTCCTTTCCATCTTGCTCCCGGTAGGCTCCTGTGGGGGGGGCGACGGAGCCTTCGGAGTAGACGATGGAGACGCCATTTTTATTTTTTAAGCCTTTGGAGTTTCAGTTGGTGGCGAATATTTTGTAACTTTTTTTTCTTAAATTCGGATTCTTATTTTTGGTCCCAAATTGCGTTTCTTATTCATAATAATTATTTATTTTCGTTATAATAATATTAACAGCAACATTAAAAGCGAATGATTGATAGCTTGTAAACAAGATTTTTAGTTATTTACTTTAAAGTTTGCACGATAACCTAAAACCTAAATATTTATATTCTGGCAACAGTTTGTATTATTTATTTTGTAAGTACCCTGAAACAAAAAAGAACTGTATTAATAAAAAACCGACACAAAATTTCTATTCGAGTGCCAAAAACGTTTGGTAATCTTCCAATCAATTTATGTTTACTATAATTACTATGGTTGAGTAGCTGTTGATTATAAATTGTAAAGCGTTTAGGGAGAAACCTACTGAAATAATGATCCATGATTAGATGCTACGCAATTTTGAGCAAAATCCAATGTGCCTTTCTCGCTGGAACCGTACATTTTCACACAACTCACATTTGAACATCGTAGGTAAAGTTTTTCCACTTTATTTACGTCGGTTCGTACGATCAAATATTTAAGATTACACGAGCGGTATCGACTAAAGGTGAACCATGGAGCAGATGGGGTCAACTCACAACGAGACCACATAGACAAATTTTGAGCAATTTGACTTATATGCAATTAGATATTGTATGTATACCTTCTTGGGTAAAAAAGATACAAGCATCTTAATTCTAAAGCTAATGCGTTTTAGTCCATGACAAATATTTGATAAATGAAATGAATGACTAATAAATGAAAGTCTTATCCAGCTTTGAGCATATTAGAACGTGCACGGAATGTTGCCATGTATGAAATTTTCAGGCACTTATCTAGTGAGAGACATGACATATAGTTAAGTTTATATGTACCGTATTTTATATGACACCCTGAGTGAACCTCACTGCACCTTAGTAAAATATAGTGCTTTTAACATATTTTATATGCACTTTGTTCATTAAAAACAAGATGTAGCCCGCCACTTAATGCGCGCAAAAGGAAATCGCGCCGGGACCGTACATTTTGCCACGATAAAAAGTAGCCTATGTTCTTCCCCGTGGTCTACTCTATATCAGTGCCAAATTTAATCAAAATTGGTCCAGTAGTTTTTGGAGCCTAACTAAACTGTGAGAAATATAGGAAAATTTGTAGGGAAAATACTAAAAATGACGATTGAATTTTCCCATACTAACTGTGCGTTCAGTTGTTGATCCAGATGTTTGGTACATTTTTTCAAAAAAGTGGCCGGCCCTACTAGGTTAGTAGGTGTTGATGTAGATACTTGTGGGTGTAGATGTAGGTGTAGGTTGTAGTTATAGATGTAGGTGTAGATGTATATATAGGTGTACTTGTGGGTGTAGATGTAGATGTAGGTTGTAGATGTAGATAAAGGTGTACTTGTGGGTGTACATGTAGGTGTAGGTTGTAGTTGTAGATGAAGGTGTAGATGTAGATAAAGGTGTACTAGTGGGTGTGTTAGTGGGTGTAAATGTGGGTGTAGGTTGTAGTTGTAGATATAGGTGTAAATATATATATAGGTGTACTTGTGGGTGTTGATGTAGGTGTAGATGTAGATATAGGTGTACTTGTGGGTGGAAATGTAGGTTGTAGATGTAGGTGTAGATGTAGATATAGGTGTACTTATGGGTGTATATATAGGTGTAGAGTGTAGTTGAAGATGTAGGTGTAGATATAGATATAGCTGTACTTGTAGATGTAAATGTAGGTGTACGTTGTAGATGTAGGTGTAGATATAGATATAGGTGTACTTTTGGATGTACATATAGGTGTAGGATGTAATTGAAGATGTAGGTGTAGATGTAGGTGTACTTGTGGATGTAGATGTATGTGAAGGTTGTAGATGTAGGTGTAGATGTAGATATAGGTGTACTTGTGGATGTATATATAGGTGTAGGGTGTAGTTGAAGATGTAGGTGTAGATGAAGATATAGGTGTACTTGTGGGTATAGATGTAGGTGTAGGTTGTAGTTGTAGATGTGGGTGTAGATGTACTTGTGGGAGAAGGTGTAGGTTGTAGTCGCAGGTGTTGGTGTAGAAACGTTCATAATTAAAAGAGAACAACGTTCGTGGTCGCTAGTTCTTAAGAAAATAGTATCAATTATTAAGAACAAAACATAAATAATATAAATTCCTACTTGTATTATAAATGTGAAAGTTTGTGAGGATGGATGGATGTTTGTTTCTCTTTCACGCAAAATCTACCAAACGGATTTCGATGATATTTGGTATGGTAATAATCTAAAAGTTCTGGATTAAAACAAAGGATACTTTTTATCCCAAAAAAGTACAGTGTTCCCGTGGGATACTATATTTACGCCGGCGGAGGCGGGGGCAACAGCTCGTATAAACATAAGTCAGCATATTCACTCGACTAATTTCTTAACACCGCACCGCAGGAGACTCGGTTTTTCGTTGACTTTTGGATTTGGCGCGTAATTGCGTGTCGTCAGATCCCTCAAGCGACTAATTTCATACATACATGCATGCAAGGCTCCCACAGTTGAAAGGCCGATCGTTTCAGTTAGAACTGACGTCAGATCGGCCTGAACGGATTTGAGCATAGACACGAAAAAATCGTATCAGTTTGTTCTGGTTTGCCGCGAGCTACGGTCGTTTAATTATAAACTCACTACGCTTGTACACTATACACGTCTGCACCGCCGCGGCTCTGGCGAGACTGAAGCTATTTGTGACACATGGTCCGTTCAGTCCAGAATTAATGTTACAACTTAGTTATTTTACAAAGTTTTACTACTAAATTAAGTATTTTATTCCCTCCTTAGTAGTAATTTTGTTGTTAGTAGTGTTTTAGAAGGAAAGAGCCCGACAGTAATCATATTATGCAAAATGGCCTAGGCACAAAAATAACAAAAAAAAACCGGTTTACACCTTATCATAACAATACATAGTAGCATTCGTCCGTAATTTTCTTAAAACTACCCGCTTAATTACTATATACGTAATATTTCCTAGTATATTTTAATTTAACAGTAAAATTTATGATAAAATTCAATAAATAATAAAATTTTATTATAACAAAACATAAAATGCAATGGTTATTTGGGGGCTATAGGGATTCCTAAGCTGAGTAGCTTTTTGACAGTTTTCAGTATTCTTTTAGTGGTTTTTAGTAGAAATCGACACGAGTTTAGTAGTTTCGCAAGTACAGAGCAGGCAATACTCCAGTCGCTCCAGGCAATACGAATCGCTTAAATCCATCCGGCCGACTGATGCTATCTTGAAGTTGCACACAGACGAGATACGATTTTGCATCTGTTCAGGCCGAACTGAAGGAAAACCGGACCGTATATGGGACCCCTTAGCGACTTCCAGGAGTGAAAATGTTAATAGGTATACAAATCGCTTATAACTCAATAGTCTTGTAATCGGGACAATTCCCAGTAGATATTTTATCTATACAAATACACTAGTTTTTGTTTCATTGAAAAAGTCCAAGTATTGATGAATTTACAGACATTACAAATTCTCGTAATTCTCGCGGCCCGTAGCAGGCGCGCGTGGAGAGTGTCACGTCACGACACAACGCGCCGCTCGCTGACAATCCGCGCCTGCCGAGTTGCTTACTAGTTAGTAGGTATCTTGCTTGCGCTATTATTGCAGTGTTTTATATTGTTTCGTCCGTACTCTCCTTACATTGAGTAATATTAAGTTTAATAATGTTAGTGTATTTAATATTGTAAGTTATGTACATTACAATGGATCACGGATTTGAAATAATAGATGATAGAATATATAGATGATAAAAGAATTTGAAATATTGAAATGATAGAAATAGGGCAAGCGGATTATCACGACATATCGTAATAATTTTTTCACTCATATTTTTATTTTCAGCCGAGTTTACGAAGAGCTACAAGAATTTGTGAACATTCTTCATTTACATTTAAGCACGTACCACATGCATCCGTTCTGAAAGAACTTTTGAATTTCAAAATTTGATTATTCATAGTACGATAGTACGATACAGCCTGCTGATAGACGGACAGGCAGATGAACGGACAGCAAAGTATCAGTAATAGGGTCCCGTTTTACCCTTTGTGTACGGAACCCTAAAAATCACACACGAGTACGCTGTTTAACCGACCTCCAAAAAAAGGAAGCGGTTATATATTCGGCTGTCTATATTTTTTTTAAGTCGACGATGTTGTTCACTTAAAAAGAATTCCAAACTTGTTCATAAGTCAAATAAAATCTAAACCTAGGTTCCTAAGGTTATTCAAGCACTAGTGCTTGAATAACCTTGCGTTTTAAGCTTTAGGTTTCGTGCCTAAAGGTATTCAACCCTAGCGAGGATTACTTTGTGGAATTTTTAATTAAAAAGATAACCATCTTAGAAAGTTTACTGTTGACTTTAATACTGGGAGGGGATTTATTTTATGTTATTACTTTCATATAATATCAAAAACGATTATTTAGAACTAGATGTTTCCGGCGACCTCGTGCACGCAAAAGGAAACTCTGCGAAAACCGTACATTTTGCCGCAATAAAAAGAAGAAAATAATAAAATCGTTGGGCGTTGCGTAACTAGAGTTAATATATGATAGTTTCACGCGCCCAACGATTTTATTATTTGTCTAATCAATACCCCAGTTTGATGAGAAGATTGGTGCGATCTGGTAGCTAGGACTTACCGAATTATTTTTTAGCTTTTAGTACATTACCTACATTATTTTTATTGTAATAAAACCGTTTAACATATAAATATTTTTTTATTTAATTTATTTTCAATTTTTTAGTTTTGTTGCTAGATGATACTTCTCATTCTACTGAGTTCATTTAATGCCTCACTATTGAGCTCTATTCTACTAATCAAGCCCTTTCATTAGATACCTATATTGAGGTAGTTGTGGAAAATATGTAATCCGCCATTTTGTGGCGGCGGCCATCTTGAATTTTATTTTTTTATAGTGAGCTCTATTCTACCAATAAAGCCCTTTCATTTGATACCCATATAGAGGTTGTTGTTAAGTAATATGTAATGGCCATATGTAATCGCCATTTTGTATCGGTGGCCATTTTGGATTTACAGTCATATTTTTTTTTATTATTGTATTGTCATCAAGATTAAGAGTGGGTACCAAATATCAGATCGATCTGGTGTCAGAAAGGGGGTAAAATTCCAATTACTAAATTTGACCCAAACAAATAAATAAATAAACTGGCCAAGCTAAATAAAACCGTTTACTAAACGTAAACCAGCATAGGTACAGTTAAACCATTTTGCTAATGGCGTTTGGCTATCGTCGTTTTTCTGTGGAAATGACGATGTATAAAAAAAAAACGATTCCCGAAAGCCGTTGAGATCGTGGTCGTACTGGACCTGTTTAGGTTTTTGCCTTTAGGTTAAGTAAAGGAAGTAGGTATTCATAACACTTTTCCTATCTAATTTCTAAGTAACACCATAACTTTTCGGTTGACAGTCGAATTTAGCGCGTAAGTTCGTGTCGTCAGCCTTTCACATATGGATAAAAAAATAGTAGATATTTAAATGAGGATATTGAAAATATCTCTAAATTATTCAAGAGGAGTATAGGAACGCCGTAAGGTATTTCATTTTCAAAGCTTTCGCATTCGTTCTATTGCACTGCAGCATGAGTGAATTAAATCTAAGGCTGGGATTATATGATCCGGAATGCGCAAGGCCCGGTAAAATTCAAAGCACTGAAAATGCGCTTATACAATAGAGTTGAAAATCGAAGTGCTGAGTGTCGAGCTGTCATTTATGACAGTCGACACTTGAGTGTTCGATTTTAGCTCTATTGTATTAGCGTGCTCTGAATTTTCCCGGCCTTACGGATTCCGGACAATATAGTTCCGGCCTTATTTCTATGTTCCGGTTGATGTTACTACCAATATAAATGTGAAATTTTCTGAGGATGGATGAATAGATGGATATTTGTTACTCTTTCAAGCAAAAACTACTAAATAGTTTCTGATTTAATTTGGCATGGTTGCTTAAGCACTGGATTAACACATAGGCTACTTTTTATCTCCGTACAGTGTTCCCGTGGGACACTGTATAGTGTATTTACGCGGGCGGAGTCGCGGGCAAAAGCTAGTTAAAATACTACTATGTACTTCTTATATTTTTGGCATGAATGCTATGAATTATGATACCAATAACCTTCCGAATTTATCACAATATAAATAGGGATTTTTTGTTGATTTATTAGATATATTGACATGTATTTATTTTAAATCAGCAAAATTCTTATATTTTTCGAAAAACAACATAGATATGGACCGAAAAATGCAAAAAGTTGCTAAACTAAAAAGTTACAGTATTCATTACAGACAGTTATAAAAACTAAAGAGAAACGCCGATTTTTTTTCTCTGATTGAAAAATAATCAAAATTCAAATTCAAATCCTTATGTTATTAGTGACAGTATTTGTTATAACAATGATACATATTAATAATATTTATGGACGCTTCACTCCACGTCAATCTGACCCCGTGCTAAGTATTCGCAGAACTTGTGTTACAGATACCAGACAACGGGAAGCATATTTAATACCTATATATACTATACATATATTTAAGATTTTTATTATACTACACGCCCATAACCCAGGGTCACAGAAAAAGTTTTTGTTCCCTCGTCGGGATTCGAACCCGCATCCCCCGGCTTGAGCACCAACGCGCTCAACCACTGAGCCACAGAGGTCGTCATGATATACAGAAACGCAGTACCTATTTATGTTGGTAAAATAAATTTTGTATTTATCTTAATACATTATCAACTGCTGTGACGTCACTCGTAAATAATTTTATGTATAAGAGCGTTTTTAATGCTCTCCATCTCCAACGATCTCACAGTTGTGATGACTGTATTTCGTCAACGGTTCATCGTAGATATGCCACTGCAAGGACAATATTTCTTGGCTGATTATGTACTTTTGAAAAGTTAATAACAAAAAACTATGTATGTTCCATTTACTCTCACTTATGCTAATGTTTTAAACGAATGTATGATTTAAGTGCGGTTTTCAAATTTCAACAACACACAAAGTGATTCAGGAGGGAAGTTTGTATTCAACATGCATATTTGAACTGAATTTGTCGCGGTTGGAGGTTGGTCGGTAATAACGCTTGTATACAAAATATTTCTTAGAAGTATTACACTTACAGGTTGCATTATGTGTACGTCCCTACATTACGTGGCGTGCTTGATTTTTTATGGCAACCCGACACGACACACCCGCCATGTTACATAACTGCCATAATATAAAACGCCCAAATACATTTACAAATATAATTTATGTACTAAATTGTTTCAACACGCCTAAGTTTTGTTTGAATTGGTCTTAAAAGAAAATAATATTTTAGACAAATGTTAAATATAGATTTATATATTATATTACTCGCGACTTTTAAGTAGTGTAATTATAATAATTTATTAGTTACTTATTTAAAACTACGTGCGCGGTACACGCGTTCTGTGGCGTGACGAACGCACAAAAAGTTTTTTTTTTCAAAGCGTTTTTAAGCAAATTAACCTAAGGAAACCTAGTGAACTAGTGATTTTTTTTGTAGAACATTCGTAGGCAATCGTAGAGGCCTGTCGTAGAGGAGCTACGGCTACGAAATGAACGTTTTTCCCAAGTTTCTTCGACAAATGTCTTTCACGATATTTGTTGTTTATCATTTAACGTTTTCTCTTAATCCAGCTAAAGTTATTTATTAAATACACTAGTTACAATATGAAGTCGAAAGTTTTTTTAGATTCTGATTATTTTAACTGACTCGGGAAGGCCAGAAGCTCAATTCTCGTATTAAAAGTAGACCTTTATTTATTTTGATTGTATTACAAGTGAAGCGACATGTTATCATAAACTGAATTTGTTAAGTTGTGACCAATCAGAACGCGTTTGATACTAGTTTAACTAGTTTTACGTTATTTATCCTCTAGTGTTACGAATATCCATGGGCGGTATCATTCAATTATAAAAGAATTATAAACGCAAAAGTATGTATGTATGGATAGATGAATGTTTGTCACTCTTTCACGCAGTAACTACTGAACGGATTTTGACGAAATTTGGTATGGTAGTAGTTTAGACTCCGGATTTACACATAGCTTTTATAGCAGCAAATGTACAGTTCCCGCAGGATTTCTTTTGGTGCGTACGAAGTCACGAGCAACATCTAGTATAAAATATGAAAACGAACATTATTTTATGATCTTTTTATAATTTGAGATCGCTTTAAGAAATTCCTGTTTCTACTCGTAAAACCATTTGTTTGATCCTATATAATAAGACGCTTAATACAATTTAGCAAGGAAAAATCATAAGAACAAAGATTAAAAAAGAACGGTTGTGTTTTCCTTTTAGAATTTCATTAAATTTTCGAGATATAAACATCTTATATAAGGTTTGTGAGGATCTATGTTAAGACGTATATAATGATGTAAAGATGTGTGCTAATTACTCCTTCCCGCAAAAACTGCTAACGGAATTGAATGGAACTTCGCATACAGTTTGTAGCTTGGATTAACACAAAGGCTACTTTGTGTGCCGGAAAAAAAGTACGGTTCCTGTGGGGAGACAAATTTTCTCACCGCGCAAATAAACCCACGGGCAACGTCTACTAAAATGATACCTACTTCATCTAAAGGTCAATATAAATCCGTTTAATAACTTGGGTCTATCATTATATTAAAGTAAGCGTAAAGCTTACATTAAAATTCTAGTTCAATGACCGATATAACTCACGACAAGTTATTTCTCGCGGCTCCACTCGCGTCAATATAATATCGGGTATTCCACGGAAATGCAGTACTTTTTCGGGATAAAAAGTAGCCTATGTTCTAATCCAGAGTAAACAATAACTGTACCAAGTTTCATCGAAATCCGTTGTGTAGTTTTAGAGCTAAAGAGTAACAAGCATCCATCCATCCATGTATCCATTTATAAAAGTAGTAGGATGAATTCCTCACCTCACTATTACGTCTTTCAGTATTTACAATCACTTAACACTATCACGACACTGAGGGTAAGGTGAAGTAAAGTACGCGAGTCGGGGAAGCTTGGTAAAGTAAGCGACTGAGCTATGCGCGCGAATCTACAGGTCTGCCCGCAGACAGCTTTCCCGCGCTCATTGGAGAGAGATGGAAATAGTTTTCCAATAGGTTGGAAAGAGATGAATATGTTTCGCGAGATACTTGCAGATGGAAAAGCGCTATTGGATTGGTTTTTGGTTCGAAATGCAGAGGTGCCTCGTGGTAATACTGTTTTTATCCACCAATCAAACCAATTTAATCTCCTTGTAAATAAAAAGACAATAGAACATTAAAATTTTAGCAACTTAAATCATCAATTTTGTTTACAAATGATTAAAATTACATCTGAAAACAGTATAGTAATAATTGTGTTTAAACCGACTTCCAAAGGTTATACCTAAGATCGACGATGGGATATTTTGGAATAAAGACCGTAATGTTTGGTGCATAAAGCGATTTTCGCTAGAAGTTTGACAAGCACTTGAAACCAAGTGAACCGTAGGCTTTTCCAAAAACCAATAAAAAACTGAGCCACGTTTTCTTTCTTTTTTATCTGTATTTCTCTTCCCATTCTCTGCCCGTTTTATTTTAAATTTTCCTAAGATCGACCCCTGTTTTTTTTGGTTTGGTCTCACAAATTTCCCACTACTAGAATATTTCCTCAAAGTGTGGACATTCTTATTCTACTACTAGCCTTTTCCCGCGACTCCGCCCGCGCCCTTCGTATCGGGTATTCCACGGGAATACTGTACTTTTTCGGGATGAACTTTCTATACTATTCCTCTTTTTAATATTAGTCTATACTAATATTATAAAGAGGAAACGTTTGTTTGTTTGCATTGAATAGGCGCCGAAACTACTGGACCGATTTTCATGAAATTTGGCATAGATATAGAGTATACCACGGGGAAAGACATGGGCTGCTGAAAAATGTACGGTTTCTGCAAGATTGACTTTTGCGCGCACGAGGACGCAGGCAACATCAATTATTATATAATTAATAGGAGCGCCGTAATCAACAGACCCTTATTATTACATCCCTGGCCTGTGGCTTTTCCCTGAAACCGTAGCGTAGTTATTGCTATTCTGAGTGGGTAAAACAGTAAACCGAACCTATTATCGGCCGAAATTAATAATCAATTTTAAACTCATTTTAGCTATCTGAGATCAAGTTTTCAATACATTTCAACGATCCTAGGTTTAACTTCACGTCAATTTACGTCTATTTTTGTTTAAGAATCTAAGATTGAAGTCAATCTAAAATTTTAGATACTTCATTAATTTCGGGCGTTAGTCAGCAATTTTTGGAAGTCAGTTTAAAATAAAGCGGCGACTAATTCGCACCTACAGTTTGTTCAGAGTAATTATTCCCTGGGGTTACTATGACAATGATTCTTATGCCGTCGGCATAAGGTCCAGACTCCAGTCAGAGGTAAAATTACTCTGAACGGAGTGTACCATAATAAATAATAATAATAATTGATAACTATCTTATTTGTCTTGTGACATTATTTACGAAGAAAGAATCTTATATTATAATAATAATAATATCTATGGACGCTGCACACCACGTCAATCTGGCCCCGTGCTAAGTATCCGAATAACTTGTGTTACTGGGACCAGAAAACGGAAAGTAAGTATATATTTAATAAGTTCATACTATACATATATTTAAGATTTTTATTATATATTATACACATATTTAATACAGATCCGTAACCCAGGGACACAGAAAAACTTTTTGTTCCTTCGGCGGGATTCGAACTCGCGACCCACGGCTTGAGCACCAACGCGTTCAACTATTGAGCCACAGAGGCAGTCAATTCTTGCGAGAATTAGTCACAAACATCCATCCATCCATCTTCACATGCTTTTATAAATGTATTACATATTAGCCTAACTTTACAAACCTTATGCAGAGCCAGATATCTTTGTTCACCTTGACAAGACTCACACTTGACTTGTTCCCCGAAATTATTTCAACGGATTCCATTAACAACTATGAGACTTGTAAACAATTAGGACTGAAATATTTTGCCCAGAAAGTCAAGTGGTTGTAGAATGCAGTATTTTATACATTTTACATACGTTTTTATCAAATTCTAACTGTACAACCAGTCGGATTTTATGTCTCATGTTTTTGAAATGAATACGTCTTTAAGACTGCTTCCAAATATGAGGCGCTAATTAAAAAACAAAATATGATAACAAAATCGACGTATGAAGTTTAATACTGAAGCCATACTCATCTCATTATTTTTAATTTCCACATACGTTATTAAACAATACTTATGTCTAATACAATGCCTGCTACCGTTTCGGTAAGTAGCTAAAAACTCGTGCGGGGCCACCTTTTAGTAAAAAGATAGGAAATTTGTTCTTTTCAACAAAAAATGAAAATTCTTTTCAACAAAAAAATTTCATGATAGTTTTCTATCATTAAAAATTCAAAATTCAATGGCACTCCTGGATCTCGAGTGTCTCGGAAATATTTATTTTATTATTCTAATAGTTTAAAAATAAGAAAAGCCTGTAGGTCGTACAACGGAGCAATCTATACAAATAAAAAAAATTGCAGTGTCTGTTTGTTATTTTTTATATTACGGTTACTGATAATAAAAAATCTTTTTTTTTTAATTTTTGTCTTTCCATCTATCTGTCTGTCTGTCTGTTTGTTCCGGCAAAACTCTAAAACGGCTGGACCGATTTTCACAGGACTATCACTGGCAGATAGCTGATGTTATAAGGCGTAACTTAGGATACTTTTTATCCTAATCATCACCATCATCAAAAAATGTTTGACGCCCCGTTGGGCGTCAAACATTTTTTGATCTGACCGGTGCCCACTTCGTTAAGTGGGCACCGGTCAGCTAGTTATGAATATAAATAGACGACATTTGTATAGTTAAATATTACATTTTTACTTAATTTTTAGCAGCATAAAAAAATAGTATCATACAAAATGTAATAAAGTCAAGGTTTTTATATTAGAAACTTGTAACGTTCTATGCTAATAGATCCTGATAAATACTGTAGTAAAATTATTTGACCGATAGCGGACAATAACTTTTGAAGTAATTCAAAGAGAACCTATTGCGTTTTAATAGTAACGGAAGCCTCCTTACACATGTCCTGACAATATGTTCTTGGCAGTGACGTGGGGTATAAGTCCATTCCTATCGGCTTCACTCACCACTTACCTTTTTTGAAGACTCTCATCCAAATCAGTACGTTATTACACAGGTTAGGGCCTCCCTATAAAGCCAAACCAGCCTTCGCCACTGGTTCTTGGTTAGGTTATTCATCAGTTTTCTATTAACCTTAAAGTACTTAAAACAGAATACCTACTCGGAGTTGTTTACTATTGCGCTAAAAAAAGCTCGGTCTACTTAAATCTGTCTGTTTACATTAACTGACGGAGCGAATAACTAATCTCTCGTCAAATCATGAAATCCGCCACAAATCTTTTGCCAAGATATCATGAATGTATTTTTAGCTCCTGCCAAAGGTTAAACTTAACACATATTTGAGGTTATCTAATCAATATTCTATTTCAGTGACATGCGTATGTATATTTACCTACTTATTTAGGACCTGCCCGCACAGCGGATTTTCACCGTGCGGTTGTATTTCGCAAATCTGTAACACATTGAATGTTTTAGTCCCAGCCTTAAGGTAGCCTTCCGATCTTAAAGTCAGTTTACACCGAGACGCGACACGACGATGCTTAAAGAGGCTGTAATAATAATTATGTATGCAATAATATCATATGCAGCGCTAAGCGCTACGTGATGCCGCGCGCAATTTTGATTTTCTATCGTTAACAAAACATGCACGCCGGGTTCTGTCGTGTCGAATCTTGGACTCTCCCTTAGCGTGACCGCGACGCGCGACCATGGACAACCATAGTCGCCTGACGCGGGGTGGCCACTAGTTTTCCGATATCAGCGACGTACTTAGCGATTATTTACCTACTACATATATAGTGCCCCTAAACAATGTACCTACTACGCGAATACGATCAGTCGTTCAATTGGACTTATTCACTTGCGTCATGTCGTTCATTCATTCAGTTTCAATACAGACATATCTTTAGTTCACGACCAAGGCCCGTCCTCGCACGCCCGACAATGCACGAAGCGACATAAGCTCATGATTGCAGCATGTAACTTTTAACAACTTGTTAAATGAACGAGAAAAACTCAATACTTTGAGGACGGGAACAGTGTGATATGCCTTTAGCCATTGCCCATTGGACAGCGCCCAAGTGAACAAATACTTGAACTACTGAATTAAAAGAGTGATATAGTTCACCACGATCAAACGATAACCTCTATACTTTATAGAGAGTCTAGCTTACCGTCGGTAATTTTGCTAGATAGGCAGATTTTACGTTTTACGATACGTCGATAGTGCCTCTATCGTGAACAATCGCTATAATCTACTTCTAATGTTTTCACTTTTTAAGAATTTGTTTGATATGTAAGTAGTTAATTCGAGACAGTTTTTACTCTGTTTAGGAAAAAATTACACAATTTATCTATTGATTCGTTTTTGGGAGATATTATAGTGGAAATATATTGTCATGAAATCAAATTGCATTATTTACACCGTCGAAAACTTTATGGTTTAAAACTTTATGGGTAATAATACATCAAAATTTTTGCACTTCTTCCACTTTAATAAGTATTTTACATTAATTTTTTTTTTATTGTTTTTATTACACGACAAAGTCATCATCAAACTTTTCGGTTCATCTTGTCTCGTTTTATCACCTCACTATCGACGGAATCTTAGAAACCATGACAAAGGTTTGACGGGCGTAGGGGTAGTAACTATTTATTAATATGCGGTAGGGGTGTGTAGGTAGCATATTATACGCATGGCATAATAGGGCGATATGCTGAATATGTTGCTCTACTGATCACTAATAATTATCAAAAGGACTTATGTATTCGTCAGTTAACCATTCACAGTGTGTGATAGTTACATACATATAAAAATATAATACAGACATTAACGACCTCTGTGGCTCAGTGGTTGACTGGTGGTGACCCCCGGATTGAGCACCAACGCGCTCACGTTGGTGCTCAATCCCCCCCGGATTTCACGGGTTCGAATCCCGCTGAAGGAACAAAAAGTTATTCTGTGTTCCTTGGTCATGGATGTGTAAATATGCGTATAATGTAATAAAAATCTTAAATATATATAACTAGCTTTTGCCCGCAGCTTCGCCCGCGTGGGAAAGCGTTCGTGGCAAAAAACTTCTTTAGCAAATATACTGCAATATATATTGCAATATAGAAATAGCACAAAGTAAAAATATATACTTTAAAATAAATTTTCGAACGTACTTTTAAATTTTAAGATATTATCTCCTGGATATAATCTCCTAGATAGGTAAGGATAATTAAATTGTATCCGTCTAAATAGCTTCTGTATTTACCACATTATTTCTGATCATTTTTTTACTCTTAGAATGGGTATAGTAACCTATCCGTACAAGATAGACATGTCTATGCCATCGCAGACTTTTTTGTAGACCTATAAAAGAGAAACAATCCCACCATTGACCATACATTGTTTTGTTATTTATCTCCAACGGGTTAGGTTAGGCAGCCTTTTCGATAAAAGTTCCCAGACGGCTTGATTTTTTCCGACACCTTCAACAATAATCGCCATAAATCAAACAATTTCCACAAAACCTTAACAAATTACTATCGACCTAAACCTAAATGTAAACGGCAAGAAAATCCTTTCAGTAGTTTTGAGATTATCGCGAACATACAGACAGATAGAGTCTTAAGTATCCTATCTCCGTCTCCTGGCTAAGCTACCGCCCCACCAATTTTCAGCCAAATCGGTTCAGCCGTTCTAGATTTACAAATAGTGTAACTAACACGACTTTCTTTTATATATATAGACTAGCTGTACACACGTTGTTTGTCTCAACTATGAACTGGAATAAATAAATAACTATACATACACCTACATCCTACTCTAACATCTACACCTATATGTTCGCCTACATCTACAGTATTTTCTCCGTAATTTTTCCAACATTTCTCACCGTTTAAACCATCCCTGAACTTCCATAATTATTTGAAGACCAAAATCAGTCCAGCCGTTGCCGAGTTGTAGCCAGACATTGGAATTGCAATCCATCGCAATTTTTAGTATTTTCCCCGCAAATTTTCCAATATTTCTCACCGTTTAAACCTTCCCTGAACATACCACGTTTTATCGTGGAATAACACAACGGGATAAAAAGATAACAGAACGAAAAAATATAACAGAACGGGATAAAAATCCTATGTCCGTCTCCCGGTTTGTTTGCATCGCGTAGGCTACGAAACTACTGAACCGATTTTGATGAAATTTGGCACAAATATAGAGAAGGCCGCGGGAAAGGACATAGGTAACTTTAATTCGCAGCAATATGCACGGTTCCCGTGGTATTAAATATACCTGCCGCTGTCTGGACCCCGTAACACAAGATCTTCGGATACTTACCACGGGGCCAGACTAACGTGGTGTAAAGCGGTCATAGATTAAAAAAAATAATTATGTAAATAGAAAAATCTTTTAACGATTTCTTTAAAATGTTTAACTAACGTAAAATACGACTCAAATTATGTATTAAGTAAAATTTGTTCCCATGAAATAAGAGCTTCGCTCATGGATTCCCGTATTAACAGAGCAGTTGCAGGGCCTGCTAGAGAATGCCGCGATACTGCTGGTGTACTCACTTTTATACGCTGGTTTGTACGTCACAGTGGAAATACAATGCAATCTATTTCTCCTGCGTACACATAGGAATACTGGGGAGACTGGGGACATTTCTAGCATAATATGTTTTTTTATAAAATATCGGTTGTTTTTTAACAAAATATAGAAAAGGCTTCATCATTTTATCATGTTTACACTAGATGTTGCCTGCAATATCGTACGCGCAAAAGTAACGATAAAAAGTAGCCTATGTCCTTTCCCGGGGTTTTTGCCAAATTTCATCAAAATCTGTCTTGTAATTTTAATGCAATCAAACAAACAAACTACAAACAAAAAAAAACAATTCTTCCCTCTTTATACCTAATATTAGTGTAAATAGTTATTAGGCAAGAGGAATTAAGGAAGTTTCACCTAGTTTTTTTCTTTTCATATTCCTCCTATCACATATGTGCATGTTTAAGATTAAGTACCTATATTTTATTCCTTAAAATAAAGAAAATTTGAGGTATTCCCCGTCATTGTCAAGCAGTAAGCGAGCTGATGATCATGAGTTATACCTCATAACTCTTTCGATCACGTCAGCTTTCAAACAAAAAGAACTAGATCAAAAACGATTCGGCATACGGGATATATTTGCACTTTGTTAATCACAATAATTAAATGCACAACAAAAATATCACTTACCTCCCTGTACAGTATTTTTCGTTTTTACTTAAATATGTACCTATTATATTTTATTTTCAGGGCAGACTGAAAAAAAAGGCTGGGAGTATATGTACCGGAATCCGGCGATCCCGGGAACATTCAGAGCACTGAAAATAGAACTCTGCGCTAATACAGTAGAGTTGAAAATCGAAGCGTCGAGTGTCGAGCTGTCATAATATATAATAAGACATTGACATTTGATCGACACACATGTGTTCGATTTTCAACTATGTTGTATTAGTATAGGGTTCTTATTTTACTGCTCTGAGTTTACACCGGCGTTCCGGATTCCGGATCATGTAGTCCCAGCCTATCTCATTCAACAAAATCCTGCGTGTATCTGAGTGACATTCAGTTTGCAGTTTGTACAATGACAATAATGTGATTGTTTCATATTTTGTTTACCTACGTACTTGTATTTTTGTGTGCTTATTTTAATTAGCAATAGCAATATATTTTAAGAGATTTTTATAGTAATATAAATATTATTAACAGGTTATCTAATTTGCGAAAGTAATAATAGCTTTTTTTATAAGAAATGTCTAATTCAATATGTATAATATTATTTATATAAATTAATTTCCAACATCAATTTATTCCAGAGTCTAGACGTTGTCTGCTACTTTGTTCGATACTTATCCACATTTTCGGGATAAAAATAAGATACCGATAATATGTATATGGACGAATTGTGGCCAGTATCCCCGGTCAGTTGGTCTCGACTCTCGTCACAATCAGAGCGCGCGACACATAGAGTTAAGGTTAAACTATCTCGACGTAACTCTGTTCTAACTTGATTCTAGTTGTTCTAGAAAAATCGCTGTTAAGTGGAGCAACGGTACCACTTAAGTTTTCTAAAGTCGGTACGGACGCTAAAACGATGAAGAATAACCTAATCATGCCAGGACATTTCTAAGGAGGGTTCCGTAACTATCAACGCGCATTAGGTTTTTTCAAATTACTTACAAAGTTACTCGGTTTCGTTCAAAATAATTTTCCTAAAGAGTATTTAGCATGATCTAACAACATGGAAAATTGCAATTTACTAAGTCTCATAGATTAGAAATGCTATGCCCTTATAAAGCACCAGCCAACTTATAAAGCACATTGGAGGCCGATTACTCGAAAATGGTTGACTTTATAAAAAGTCATGTATAAAATCTTGCCTTTATTTCAAAAGACCTATTCAAAGATATCCCACACAATGGGGTAGAATGAAAAAATATTTTTCATCCCCACTTCACATGTATGGAGAGCCACCCCTAAATTGTAAAATTATTATTATTTTATGATGCCGAAACCGAGATCTATACACAGTCTTTAACTATACCAAATTTTATTCATTTATATTCATAATTACAGAAGCTGGAGGCGCGGACAGTTAGACAGACAGACGGACGGACGAAACTATAAGGGTTACTTGAGTATTACGGAACCCTAAAAACATCATGAGGAAGCGTACGTGTTTGTCGGCTACGAATATCTAATAAAATATTAACACGGCCTGTCTGCATGTCCAAGGCACGACTTACAACAGTGCGGAGGGCGGCACGGACCACGGTGCGATGACATAACGTGCAAATTCAACGTCACGACGCCGGATTGCCGTGCCATGTAAAATTCCGGTACATTTTTCGCCATTCTGCGGCCACGACGCCGCGCCGTCTCGTAACGGAGACACGTACAGGCCCTTAATCTCCGAGATCCCGTAAAATCTGCCAACCCTTAGTAGGCTAGAGTGCTGAACCTCACAGCGAGAGCCCTGAGCCCCGGCAGTAGGGACAGTCCCGGCAGCGACGGTATGCTGGGTATAGCCGGGTCTGTAATATAATATGTAGCAAAAGTTGTAACGCGTGTTTGATGTCAACAAATATAGATAGAGTATTAACATTTTTTTAGCGAAATGATCGAGTAAGTACTGTAACAAATTCAATGCATAATTTGATACCCCAGGTATCAAATTATATATTGAATTTGTTACAGTCCAAGAAAACAAGTAAGGGATATCACAGCTACGAATGTTACATTATGAAAAATATAGCCAGAAACATTATTTTTAAAAAGATGTTTATGAAAAGTTCTAAGTGAAACCCTGAGAGTAAGTACCTCTAAATTGTTTGAAGTTGGGTGGTATTAATGTGTATAGTTGTATGTTATCATACACATGTATCATCTATACACATTTAGGACCTAACATAGTAACTTACCATGTATGTAAGTCTGCTTCTATAGTTTCACTACGTGCTACGAACATACGTGGCTACGTACGCTCGTAGCACGAAGCGAATTTGTGCGATGATATAAATTATAAAGCCTGCTTATCACATAGTATGTACCTCACTTTTTTTAATTTATAATTGCAATTGCATTGCTTAAAAATATGCGACTACATAGCAACAAGAAGCTTCATAGCTTCGGCAGATTTTCTGTCGTAACCTTATTCGTAGGTAGTATTAATTGAATCAATTGAGATAACTTTATTACTTATAAGTCTACCTCTTCTTGGCTTCAATATTTTTCATGATATGGTAGGGAAATGTATCGCCTTTTGGAACATCCATCACCCATCGATACCTGCAACACAAGCGAAATTAAAGAGCATTACCAAAAGGTTTTTCAGCTGGCACGTTTTTCCTTCAGTTAGCATGTTTTTTTTTTCTGGAAAATCCTGCGAAACTAACCCTTAAGTAGTGTCAAGAGCGATAGCCACATTGTTTAATTTAATAACAAAAGTCCCGGTGGAAACAAAAAACACATTCCTTATTACATCTGACATCCCTGAGGAGCACGTCCCGTATATAAGCACGGGTATACTCGACCAGTGCCATTTCACACGCAGGCCGCAGCCAGAGTGATGGCCGTAGAACACTGCTTAAAATGTGAGTATTTCTTATGTTTTCTTGAGTTTGTCCTGGCGTTTTTTATTAGACTTGAAAAAGTTTAAAATTATATTGGCTATAGACGCTAACCGAGAATCTAGACTGTCGAAAGTATTTAAGGATTTATTGTGGTATTCGTAAAAGGTAGCTTAGACCTTAGAAACTAAAATTATTTTTATTTTAGCTAAATTCATATGAATCTAGCTAATCATTTAGATAATTGATACTTACCATAAAAGGATTTAATAAGAAAAATAAGTTTTTAAAAATAATTTAATCTGTTGCAGATCCCGTCAAGATGCGTAAGAAATTATCTCTCTTTTTGTTTCTTCTCATTATATCCAACGATATCGTTTATGGAAAACATAGAAATAAAATCAAAGCGAAAGCTGGACTTAAACATGGAGTAATCGATAGCAAAACAACTAACAATCGCTTAAAACGATCACTAGTTGTTGATGTTGAACAAAAAGATAATGCAGAAAAGAGAAAATATTACTCAGATCCAAAGCTCGATAAGGAACTTCCTTTCTGGGCTACGAGGGGTAGACGAGACAACTCTGAAGATGTTGAAGATATACCCCCAAAGTATTTGAATAACGAAGAGTACAAATTCAAAATACTCAATTACAACTTGAAGAGGGATGATGAAGATTCTCCATTTTGGGGAAACAGAGGTCGAAGAAACTCGGATGAATCGGAAGACATTTTGTACAATTTAGATAAGTCAATTTATAAGGAAAGAAGGCAGGAAGATGATCCGTTTTGGGGCACAAGAGGGAGACGAGAGTATGTCGATGGTGATAGAGAAAGATTTAAAAATTATGTTTTGGACACCAATGATGCACCGTTTTGGGGTAACCGTGGAAGACGGGATGAATCCGAACGCTTTTGGGGTAATCGCGGAAGACGACAAGAAAATGAACCGTTTTGGGATAATAGGGGAAGAAGAGAAGCAGAAGCTGTAGATAGCCGTGGAAAGGAAAAACTTACGAGTCATATGATTTTGAACGACGAAACGGACCCTTTTTGGGGCAATCGTGGCAGGAGACGGCTGAAAATTAAAAACTCAATTCTTAAGGCAATATACGATGTAAATGATAGTATTGATGATCGTATAGAACATAGACGTGAAAGTAATAAGAACAGACACATGTTACCCAAAGCTTTTAAGAACAGAGTTATATTTCCTCGAGAAAAAGTGGGAAATGAACTAGTTGCAAAAAAGTGTGACCAAAAAACAGTTCTCGAAGATAGAATTTATGCTGAGGAACCGCGTTATATTCTTGTGGAACGAAGCAGTCGATCTTCAGGTGAATTTGATCCTTTCTACATATCAAGGGGTAAGAAATATAGCAATCTTGAATTCACCAAAGCAGTGCCAAGTCGACGCGGTGCGTTGGAAGATTTAGTAAAGTCAGTACGCAACGACCCTTATTATATTGCGAGAGGTAAAAAAGATAATGAGAATATTGGAAATGCAACATCAAGTGATGTTACTGTCAAAAATGTATTTTGTATGATCGCTGAGCAAATGTTAAACAAAAATAAAGTTAAAAGGGAAGTAACTGAGCGTTCCGATAGAGACAGGAGAACTATATTGAAGAATTTAGCATTAAAATTACAAATGGATCCATATTATGTTAGCCGAGGGAAGAAAGATTCGAACGGGAGTATATTTGGAAGCAAAGAAAATTTTATTGAACGAATTCTGGCAAAATGCAATTAAAATTAGATTATCATGAAACTAGTTATTCAATATGTTAAAAAACTTGATGTACCGAAAATATTTATAATGTTCAGAGTTTAAAAATTAATTATTATTAATGCAATAATATGAATAAAAGCCATAACGTATTAATGGTGTTCTTATTTAAAAGATTTAATAGTCGAAATAAAATTTTATTTGTAACAAGTCACTAATATTTCTTTATTATACTTTATTTTAATTTACATTACAAATATTGAACACATTAAAGTTTACCTTTTCTTCATATTGCAGAGATATTGTCTCTTTAAATTGTAAGGCAGAAACATTTTACGGAGGGGTAGGTAAGATTTTGATAAAAATAAAACCCAAAAATGTATGTGCAATATTTTAATTGCCCGTTTTACAAATATGGATACCTACATCGTCCAATGACAAACGTACATCACCTTACAATTTAGTTTTGGGGTAGGTAACATTTGATTTGAGAATTTTATTTGAGCAATCAATTTCTTGATTTCTATAGTTCGTTACAATGTTCCTTTAAGGATATACATAATATAAGCATAATATTTTATTGGCAGGGTTCCTATAGGAAGCTAAAATTATATTTGACTTATAGAGACGACTATGAAACTTTGAAACTGTCTCTTTCTTTAAAGAAATATATCAAAATCATACACGCCTTTGACGTCAGAAATGTAAAATTCGTATAAAACATAACGTTATAAAATCAATTATAGATAATCTGGGCACATGATTTACTGCCTTTGTTTAGACGTTTAGGCAAAATAAAAATAAGTTGAAAATAATATAGTAAGTATCTAGTCGGTAATTAAACTAATGTACGCCGCTAAGGCTACTTCACACTATCAGCTGATTTACCTCGCAGCTGATTTTAAACAATTTTTTAGTAAAAAAAGGGATTTGAAATCAGCTGTGAGGTGAATCAGCTGTAAGTTCAATGGCCTCAGTGGCGAAGATTTGTTTCATTACTAAATTTTATATTACTTTTTCGTATTGTCTCACGAACGCACACGACTTGATGCGTGTACGAATGCAGCCGCTTAACTTGATACTGAAGCCATAATGCAATATTGAACATTTTTATTTACGAGAATTGGGCCTCAAAACTATCTCAAAGTTTCATTCTCGCTCAATTAAAATAATAACTTCAAAAAATATATTGAATTTCGAAATGATATCTTGGTAAATTCGTCGAGTCAAAATTCGCTGGATCTGAGAACTTTTGCTTTTAAATATCTTAAAATTTACTTACTAGTATGACAACTATTAAAACAGCGATATATGGACATTAAATCTATTTTGATATGATTAGATAGGTACATGTAAACATTTCTAAAACTTTTGATATAAAGATAGTTTCACAAATCAGGCGGCCAGACGTCTCACACCCATAATACTGCATATAATTTTATGGCAAATAAATTACATTTAATGCCTTAACTTATATTAATAATCTCAAACTTTACGTAAGAATCATTCAAAAATATTCAACAAAAATAGGCTTTTAAATAACTGTCAGATAACTCGTATTTGTACTGACAAACTCTTAGGCCGTCGGGAGTCTCCCAAAGGGTAAGTAGCTAGAAATAATAATGCAAATTATTAAATAACTTATTAATATTGCGGTATGTTCTATGCTACACTAGATTCCCGTGTCCGACCAGAAACTGGTACTCATACCCTGTAGGCCGAATGTTCAAACTCTCCAAAACAGAAGATGGTTAGTGGAGTCCTCTCTGCCCGCGTCCTCTGTCGAAGAAGAACTTCGGAAGTCTTCGTAACCGTCGCCCCCAGAAATGATTAAAGTTTCTTTAGTCATCTGTGCGTTTTCTGTTTGCTTTTGTAATTTTTCGGCGTTTGCAGACCGTCTGCTCAGCGCTTTGGTTTTCAGCGACTGAGCAGGTTTTGAAGGTTTCTGCGGCACTGGATTCTCGACGATCGTCAGGAATCGAACGTGGCCAGTGTGCCCGTACATGACACCTGAAAAATAAGAGAAAAATATTTTTAGAAGTTATACGCCAATGTGCGTGCGTACGTAATACGTACATGCAATGTTTAAGTTTCAATATTGCTAAAATTTTTTATTAATATTCACTTGGTTTTTTTAATGAAATGGACCATAATACAAGGAGATGAATCGCCTGATCGGTGATTACCGCCGCCCATGGACACTCGTAACTCTTCTGGTGTTGTGCACTTGCGTTCCGGGTCCTCGAAATCTCCAACCCCCTACGGTAACCTCAATCACTCTACCAAACTACCCAAGCGTTATATCACGCCGGTTTTTTGGGGCCGTGGTACCGGGTTATTTACCGGGTCGATCAGGCCTATTAGTGCCGTAGCATGGCTTTTCCACATCGAAAATTGGGTATATAAAGATGTATGTACCCGTGAGCTGCGGCACGGTGAAGGCACGGGACAACGGCGCGCGCGGCATGGGCGCAGTGAGCAGCACGCCCGCGCTTGTGCCCACCCACAGCAGATCGCGGTGCGCCAGCAGCGCTGTCACGCGCAGGCACGCTGCTTTATGCTGTCGGATTATGTCATCGCAGCCTGGAAATACATAGAAAATATTAAGTGCTTGGCCACACTGCTGTGGCCTTCGAGCAGTTAGTTTTGCGTTCGTGTTGTTATCGAAATACGATTAGAACGCCTCTTGTGTAGGTATACCATCATACAAGACGACAAACGCAAAACCAACCGTGAAAGTTCAAGTCACGCCTACGAATGCAAATAAAGGAGGAATGTCTTTTTGATTTTATCAAATTGTGTCTAAACTTTTAAAACCAATCATAATCAAGCACGAATTTCTTCTACGTAACTATACTCATAGGTGAACTTAAAATAGTGCACTATGCCTCATTGCATTAAATCCACCTCTGAAGAGAAGAAGTAAATGAAACAAAAATAAAATATCTAATAACTTTATAGATAAATTCGGTAAATGACTCACGTGGGACTTTTTTTTCTTTGCCGCATGCTATCAAAATACTTCAGTTAAAACATGTCCAAGTATATTTACCTTATACTATCCAAAAATCTACCATATATATACCATATTGCTGCTCTGCGACGTGTGTGGCGGCGCCACCGAAGAAGGGGTGAGAACGCGCAGCGCACGCGCGGCGCACACGTCGTGTTCTTACCCCTTCTTCGGTCTTCGCCACGGTTACGGTCGTTAGTTACAGGGCGGCCAATGCGAGCGCCGAGTGAGCGCCGCGTGCGCGCTACACACACGCCACACGGTGGCAACACGCGACGCTCACGCAGAGCGCTCGCGTAAGTTTATATACTAACCTCACCCCCTTACTAATAAAAATATTTACACAATGCATAAGCTAATACAATGTTTTGTCCTTGTTTGTCAAGCGTCTTTTCCGAGGTATCAGACAAGGACATAACGTTGTATAGATTATCCATTGTGTTTATATATTTATTAGTAAGGGGCTTAATAAATAGCCTGCCCGGGTTTTTAATCATCATGCCACGGTAGAAACAAACTATCGGACGCGTCTGTACGCCGCGGCTAACAAATGAATCTTATCGGCGTATACCGCAGTTTGGACAACGTATTATTGATTACAGCCAGCCATTTTCTTTGGAAATTCCTACGCATAAGGGCGGCGCATAGTTACGTCATCGTTCGCAGTTTTATTATTACTAGAGATCGCCCTGTGGTCGAAATTCGACCATAATTCATATATAAATTTTTATATTTTAACTTTCCTTAGATACGCAATAAAAAAATAAAATTTTTGTCTCTGGAATGTGTAAGAAATATTGACAATTGTGTTAAATCAACACCTACAGCTGTTGTTGTACAAACGCATGGTAGTGTGTAGCTTTACTTTTATTAATTTTATGTATTACTAAGCATTATTTAAAAAAAACACTAGTGTTTTTTTTAAATATTTTTGTTTTTGTGCACACCTTCCTTAACATACACATTAACTGTGCTAAATATGATTATCCTCCGTTCGCACAATTATCGTAAAACTGTGCTAAAAGTTTTTGCTCCACGTATTAATATATATGATGATGATGATGATTATACTATTTAGATACCAATAAATCGCACTTGTCAGCCGCGAACTAATGTAGCCAATTGTTTGTTTTCAATGATAATAATACACTGCAATACATAAATATTGTACCATGTAACATCTTAGTGACGTGTGGCGTGAGGTTTATATCCGCCAATGGCGTCAGCGGGGTGACATCTCGCGCGCTGTCGCGCCGCGTCGCGCGGTACGCCCGCAGCGACGCCGCGCCCGCGAGAGCCAGCCATAACGCGCCGCCCGCGACCGCCATGTGGCTTATTGTTTTGGACTCGCTGTTAATTTGGAATGTTTCCTCGACCTAGTAAATAAATAATAAGGGTTATTAGTTCGTGACATCTGACAGCTTTTTGACACGACAAGGACCGTCGGGCTACCAAGCGCCGCCTGGTGACAGACAAAGAATCAAAAACCACTTACGCCACCGGATGACGCTTTGTGTGCGTTGGGTCTGCCCCTGTAGTGTGTGTATCACCTCCCTATACCTGGGCTGATTGATAACTGGCCGAAACGACGAACTTAAAAAAATGATACGCAAAAGAGGAATACTACATTATATTCTGGCGTCTTTTTGAAAATAGCACGCCAAATTTGAATTTAATCGAACTGATGGAATTTGTTTGAGAGGACGTAGAACTTTCTCTGTCGTAAATTTTCTTAACAATGGAAAGAAACGAAATTCGTGCGGTGATAAAGGTTTGCGTTTTAAAAGAGAAAACAGCAACCCAGATTAAAACCAAGCTAGACAGTGTTTTAGGTAATTCTGCTCCTGCATTGAGTACAATTCACACCTGGGTAACTGATTTTGAACGTGGAAGACAGAGCTGCGAGAGAGAGCCCACAGGTCTGGCCGTCCAAATGAAGTCACGAATCCGGACATGATCAAAAAAATTCACAAAATTGTATTGAATGATCGGCGCTTAAAGTTGCGAGAGATAGCAGAGATGGTGAGCATATCATCTGAACGCGTTTTTAATATTTTGCACCAACATTTGGGAATGAAAAAGCTTTGCGCGCGATGGGTGCCGCGTTTGCTCACTGTAGACCAAAAGCAACGTCGAGTGGACGATTCATCGGAGTGTTTGGCGCTGTTTACAGTCAGATGTCAATGTCATGAACAACAGTCGATGAAACCTGGATACATCATTATACTCCCGAGACAAAAGAACAATCTAAGCAGTGGACTGAGAGCGGAAAACCTGCGCCGAAGAAAGCAAAAACGGTTTTGTCGGCCGGCAAAGTGATGGCGACTGTTTTTTGGGATGCTCGAGGGATTATTTTAGTGGATTATCTGCAAAAAGGAAAAACAATAAATGGAGAGTACTACGCAAGCTTGCTGCAAAAATAAAGTGAAGAAATCTAGAAGAAACGACCACATTTGGCCAAGAAAACAATTTTGTTCCACCATGACAACGCACCTGCACACACGTCAATGGTTGCAGTCGCCAAACTCCATGAATTGCGGTTCGAATTGCTACCGCATTCACCCTATTCCCCGGATCTGGCCCCGTGCGACTTCCACTTATTCCCAAACCTGAAGAAATGGTTAGGTGGCCAGAGATTTTCATCAAATGAAGAAGTCATTGTTGCCGTGGACGAGTATTTTGAGGGGTTGGAGAAAACATTTTATCAATTTTATCAAACTGGTGTAACGGCATTGGAGAAGCGCTGGACTAAATGCATCGAGGTAGAAGGAAACTACGTTGAGAAATAAATTTATTTTAAATAGATTTTTGAAGTTTTTCTTTGTCGTTTCGGAAACTTATCAATCAGCCCTCGTATATATTGTGATGTAAGTGTATTAAATAAGGAGTTAATAAACGTTATTCGCGAGCACATCTTTCATTGAACTCCCCAAGCCTGCACATTGCACCCCTAGCAGCAGAAAACTATCATACACCCTTGCATACACCATTGCGCGTTTAGAAACATTTGAAAAAAAACCTTACGAGAATGGTGTGTGTTGTTTTCAGATATAACATCACATTACCGTGGTGCATTGCTTTTTTGTAGCATTGCAAATGTCTTGAGGTAGTTTCTGGCTCGAGTACTTTATGTAACTACTTGCTTTTGCCCGAGGCACCGCCCGCGTTACTATATCCCACGGTAATACTGTACTTTTTCGGGATAAAAAATAGCCTATGTTAAATCCAGAGCATAAACTTACCATACCAAATTTCATCGAAATCCGTTCAGTAGTTTTTGCGTGAAAGAGTAACAAACATACATCCATCCATCCATCCTCACAAACTTTTACATTCCTAATAGTAGTAGGATACAGTGAGTTGAGTGTGTTCGGTTCCCCGGTTACCACCGGTTACCACCGGTTACGTAACCATATGCACACTGTGGGCCTAGCAGGAACATTTGACAGCGTAGTAAACGTAACGTTATCGAATGAGAATTTATGAAAATCGGTCAAAATCATGACAGCGCCCGTACAAATTTCATTTAATAACGTTACGTTTTCACTACTGGCAAATGTTCCTGCTAGGCCTGATTATTACCTGCAGCGTGTGCGGGTTGACGAGCTTGATCAGCGCCTGCGTAGCGCACCACAGCCGGCCGTCCGCCAGCAACATGGCGCTTACCGGAGTGCCGTTGCTTCCCACTGGTAATGTACACCGCTCCGCCCACGTGCCGTCTGTAATACCACAAGATTATCTTATGCTTTAAACGAGACAATCTTGTATATAAATAATCGGTTTCACGAAAATGGCTGCAAGTATTACCGTGAAATTTGCTATGCAGGGCGGTTTTTTGGGAGGATAATCGATCTAGCTAGGTATTATCCCTAAGCTGCGCATTTTTGAGCTACATTATGTTTTTTCTTTCGTCGTACAATAATATATCAATAATTTCGACTCTATGACGTCAGTCCGATTGGCAGTTTGGTATGCGTAGGTATAATTTTTGCTGTGTTCGAAAACGAACCCACCGTTCGAATCCCGGTAAGAAAATATTTTTGTGATTCTTTTTTTTTATCAGAGCTCCTGAGCAAAGCTCGGTTATTCAGATACTAATATTTATAATAGGACTATTATAAATATTAGTATCTGAACTATTATAAATATAGAAGTATTATTGTTAAGTACAATAGTGATAGTGTCGCTAAACATGTTTACTATAATTATTGTTTAATTAAAAAGTCTAAAAGATGTATAAAACGAGCGCAATACCTGCCGACAAACTGTGACGCAGTTTGGCGGGTTTAATAATGTAATAAGATGTTTATTTGCCAATAAAGATATATTTGAAAAAAAAAAAAAATATCTTCAGCATGTTTAATATCAAGAGTTTCTCCCCACTCGATGCCACTTGAAGCTGAAGCACTCAGTAGCAATTTTACCAACGTCTGTTAAAATTGTTCATTGATTAAATATCATGTTATCTCTCGCGTTCTTTATCTAAATATCAAGGAATGATATTTAGATAAAGGGCTAACAGGCGTTAATGCAATTGGGATTTTTTTCATAAATATGCGGCGGTACGGCTTGTAAGTTAAAACCACTGACAGTGTCCAGTTGAAAAGACGGGAAAATAGATTTTTCGGTGAAGTATTCATCAACGTTTTTCTAAATCGTCAAATCCAAAGTATACTTTAAGTCCAAATAAATCGTCAACTGCAATCAATGGGTCAAGTCAGTCGATTCAGTGGTAGACGCTTTACTGAAACTTCCTAGGGAGTTTTGGAGAGAACACAAAATAGCACACTCTTTAAAGTTGTACCACTTGCCCACACTTGTGCACGTTAACGAATATTAATAAATGGATAATATTCTGCCAATATGACACATCGGGAACCGAAATAACACAAATTTATGGAGGAAATACAAAAATAACAACGTCACTCTTCCACATTCTCGCTAAAACTAAAAAATTAGGACATATTTCAATTAGTCGTGATGCGAACTCACATTTATATGTTGAGAGTAGTGTCACTTTTTTGCCATGACACGTAGTACACTTTTACACGCTTTGTGGACAAGTCTTGGGGTAACTTGTCCAAAGATTTCTATTAAGTTTTATGTTGATAGAGTATCTTAGAAATAACATGGAAATAAGTAAAACGATTACCAATATCTCTGCAGTACACCACAAGATCACCGTTCCCAAGCGCAACGAAAACTTTACCCTCCACATACCTGAAACATACAAAAACATAAAATTATGTATTTGTATTTTGTATCACAAGGTCCCTCTAACATTACAAGAATACCCTCATAGTTAAATATGAAACTTTGTGAGTATATATAAATAAACGAAACTAAATCACTGAATGTACAATATCGGCAAAATTCATGTTAAACCCAGATTCTAAACATTTTTCTTTGCACTAGTTCGACCACAACGACTGCAGACGTGGTTGAACTACGTATTTACACGAGTATGTGTGCACGATTCAACGGCGCTGTAAAGCGATTTTCATCTTATGCCTGGTCGAGCGGCAACATGTTCAATGGTCTTTCAACACAATTTGGCAAACAAATTGTTATCACTCCGACCCGAGCAAATCACAAACGAACCATCTCATTTGTCGATCCGATTTCGATCGCAAATGATGCAATATCCCAGAAAGTCGATTCTGCTAATTAAATCCAGCAATAATACAGTTACGATCCAGTCCCGATATGTTAAAAGTGCAAAATGGTATTCTCACTAACGTCAAACCAACATCAAACCCGTTTTGATTGGTCCAAACTCCAAAAATCTTTATACGATATCATTTATAATTCAATAAAAGTAAAATGAAAGTGTAAGTTATTTACGAGAATTGGTTGGTTCTATGTGATGTGCGCGAGTTTTTGTCATTAGCCACCGTGATGAAGTTAACTACAATTTGTATGGCATCGAATTAGTTACCATTGTTTGCCATTTGCGTTATTTCGATGCCATACAAATTTTAAGTTAACTTCTTCACGGCGAGCAGCGACAAAAACTCGCGCACAGCACACCAGTGGCGTGGGGTTCCCTATAACTCCATTCCTATCGGCTTCCCTTATCACTTACCTTTTGAAGTCCCTCATCCAAATCCCTACCACAGGCTCAGGCTTCCCTATGAAGGAGAACCAGCCTTCGCCACTGCAGCACACTGTACTAGCTCGCCAGATTAGATAGACCAGAGTGACACTCACACAATGGAATGCACGCCGGAATTGTGTTGCAGCTTAACCTTGTTCTTCTTAATCCGGATATTGTCGAGACAGTTATACACGTGTATACACCCGTCCTCCGTGCCTAGCCACATAGTGGGCTGGTTCGCTGTACTGCTGTCTTCCGAGGACTGGCGACTGGCCGGTGATGAGAGCGTGCCTGGAAATATGGTACGTTAATGTGGTACAGAATTAAGCTTTTGCGAGGTAATGATAAATTTTAAAAATTAATTTTGAAATGGAATATGTAACAATTAGCTGAATTTTTAAAGGCTATGTAGGTGGGTATTTATTATGGTACTCAAATGTCTAAATTTTTAGGGTTCCGTACCCAAAGGATAAAATCAGGACTCAATTACTGAGACTTCGCTGTCTGTCCGTCACCAGGCTGTATCTCGTGAACCGTTATAGCTAGACAGACGAAATATTACAGAAGGTGTATTTCTGTTGCCTCTATAACAATAAATACTAAAAACAGAATATAATAAATATTTAAGTGTGGCTCCTATACAGCAAACGTGAAATTTTTGCCGTTTTGTACGGAAGCCAACGTGCGCGAGTCCGACTCGCACTTGGCCGGTTTTTCATTATGTTTTTGAATAGGCATTATGGACTGTGGTATTTTATTTCAATCGTGTAATAGAAAAAATCATAAAAAAAGAAAGAAGTGCGTGTCGGGACTCGCGCACGTAGGGTCCCGTACCAATATTTTTTCATGTTTTAACAAAAAAATGCGCTCTAAAGTTGAATAACTCGCTAACGGATACCAAAATTTAAAAAAAATCTTAGTAACCTCTCAATGTTTTTATAAGACCTATGTAATGATATACCCCACACTATAGGGTAGATACGAGAAAAAAATAATCATCCCCGCTTTACGTGTAGGGGAGGTACCGCAAAAATAATATTTATCGTTATATTATTTTAGCACTTTGGCGATGTAGTAAATACACATATCCATGCAAAGTTTCATCTTTCTAGCACTAACCGGTAGGACGGTAAGCCGAAGACGGACGGACTGACATTTCGAAACCATAAGGGTTCCGAGACGTAAACTACGGAACCCTAAAAAGCTAAATCTCTATTTGCTACATCAATTTTTATAATAATGAAACTTTTATTAATACAGTAAAAATCTATTATACAACTACATTGCAGGGACCGGTAGATTATGGTCGTAATATCTGAAACTCATACAGGTTTAATAAACCAGCGACATCGTAATACCCGGTTTGTCGTTATAAATGATTTCGTTATAAAGGATTTTCACTGTATTGTCTATTATAAAACTAAATTAGAAATGTCATACCAGCCATAATACGTCCAGGTACTACGGAGAAATAGAAAAGTAGAAAACAAGATTTGTATATTAATAAAAGTATTATCAGGGAATCTATTTCTTAAGCAGGTTGACCGTTGTCATAATTTGTGCGCAATAAAATAATTAATAGTACTTTACCTGCTTATGAATTAGACTATATGATAGTACATAAAATGTTGACAACAGAGGTAATAACTACAATTATTAGATATAAGAACAAAGTTTTTAAATATCGTAGAAATATAAAATATACAGACTAAAACTATGAACTAATACTACTACTACCAAAACCATGCTTTTTTATTTGTAAGTACTAATAATAGATTAGAAAATATAAAAAATAAGTATGTTAAAAGAAAGAACTTTATTTACCCCCCGGTTTCTGAAAAGCTAATCAACGCCAGAAAAGAATTCTGAAAGACCAATCAAATAGTTGATGAACTAATACGTTGTTGAGTCAACAGGCTTGTCAAATCAATTTGTGTTTCTGAAACGCTAATAAGTGACAAATTTTCTAATCATTGATCTTGATCTTGACATGACACATTTACGCCATAAATAGCTTTCCAGAAACCGAAAACAGCGTTTGACATGTGGTTTGACCATGGGTTTCATATTAGTTTAGTTAACTAACGCGTTGATCAAATCAAAAGACTGATCAAGCTTTTTGTAACTCAATTTACACCTGACAAGAGATTTGACCGCTGATTAGTTAATTTTGGCGTTGTTAGCCTTTCAGAAACCGGGGGTTAGTGTCTTACTTAACTGTATACAGTAATTTATTTCTACCACCATTGTAATGTGTAACTGTTGGGTGGTTAGGTGGTTACTTCCTAATCACTACATAGTATAAAACAAAGTCGCTTTTTCTGTCTGTCCCTATGTATGCATTAGATCTTTGAAACTACGCAACGGATTTTGATGCGGGGCTAATAGATAGAGTGGTTCAATAGGAAGGTTTATATGTATATGCATGCATAATATAGTACAGGAACACTGATAATTTTAGAGGTTTCTACTGTGATGTAAATAAAGTCATTTTTTTGCGCTTACATTGCAAACGCTGGCTGAACCCTACGAGATATATCAAAATAATGTACTACAGTATTGTACATCTAAAGAAGGTCTACAAAAAAGTCCGCGATGGTATATGTCTATCTCTTACGGATAACCCACAATAACTTTTTATACTTTACTTTTTGCGAGAAAGAATAGTTTATTTACGAAGCGATTTTAAGCTATACAGCATTAATCCTTATCCAATTAAGTACCTTAAATACACTGTGCATTTAATATATATCAATATGGCCCTTTACATCATGTAATTTAAATGAATATTTTCGAAGATATGACCGATTTAAAATGCAGGGACATAGCGGTTGGACCGGCAGAGGGACTGGTGGCGTACACGTATGATCCTTATCAAATTAAATACGTTATGCACTTTAAGCATTTTATACACATTATAGTTACAATTTAAACCATACAGTTTAAATTAATATTTAGAAGATATTGTATTCACATTTGGGTGTTTCCGTGATAACTGTATTGGCCTAAAATAAAAATCTATCTATGCCAATTTAATGGTAATAACTAATTAGTAAAGGAAATATCTATACAGGGTGACCTGAAATTCGATACATTCCTTTGAAAGATAGAAAGTAGACCTCATTTACAGTAATATTTTTCATGGCATCCCCTATCCGAAAGTTGATATTTACAAAGTTATTGAAATTTCAAAATTTTTTTCTTTATTTTCGACTTTTTGACTTTGACATGACGTATTTTTAAAAATGTTTGTTTTTTTAGTGATTTTTTTTATGTATTTTAACCGTCAATGAGTCAAATAATATTTTTAAGGAATAAATAGGGACAAACTAAGCGAGAATTTTTCATTATGAGACATGAAACAGAATTTTCTTTTAAGAAAAATGCACATTTTTCTTAAAAACAGGTGATTTTCTTTAAAAAGTTGTATGATACAATGCGTACAAATACCTTAAATAACTTTCTTACCTCATAAGCTTCCAAAAAAGGTACAAATATGTACATAAAAATATGAACATGTAATAAACAAAGACAAAACAATCATCAGGTAACGTTATCTCAAGAATTACTCTACCTGAGGCGACCTTTTTTTTAAATTGTTTCCTTTGTTCAAACTTCGGGATGTTTCGGCTACTGTCGTCGCGGCCCTTTGTCAATGAGTTACCGACTGGCTTAGAGAGCAAATTTAGTAGCTAATATTAGTTTTAAGTCAACTATTGCCGTGTACGGACGTATTGGTGCTTTAAACTACACCCTTACTTCTACTTGTGATTTTTTTGTATCGCGATGGCTGCTTTTGAGTACGATGAATACGCTGACATCTTGTTTTGTTACGGACTTTGTAATGGTAATGCTGCTGCTGCACGAAGAACATACGTTGAACGTTTTCCGAATCGACGAGTGCCAAACGTTAGTGTTTTCAACAACATTTCGACGAATTCGGGAAAGCGGCCGTGTTGATAGAAGACGTGGCGATTCAGGCAGACCTCGTTTGTATGCTCCAGAAGAAGAAGAAGAAATTTTAACACTTTTTCAAAATGATCCTTCTATTTCTACAAGAGCGGCAGCTAGAAGACTTGGATTGAGTCAATGGAAGGTGTGGTTTACAGTACACACAGCGCGTCTACATCCATTTCACTACACACCTGTCCAAGCGTTGGAAGAGGGAGACCCGGTTAGAAGAATGGAATTTTGCCGTTTTATGATAAATGCAGACATGGAGGATCGCAATTTCTTCTCAAGAACGTGTGGACGGATGAATCGAAATTTGACCGTGACGGGATAAACAATTTCCACAACACACATTACTGGGCACCAAAAGGAGAAAACCCCAGGATGAAAAAAGAAAGGGCCCATCAAACCAGATTCAGTCTAAATGTCTGGATGGGTATAATTAATAATTTAGTTGGACCTCATTTTTTGCCTCAAAATTTAAATGGTGAAATGTACGAACATTTCCTAAGAGAGGAGATTACTAGTTTAATGGAAGATGTGCCAATAGCAACACGTCGTAATATGATTTTCCAGCATGATGGTTGCCCGGCCCACTTCCGCCTCGGCGTACGCCAGTGGCTAGACCAAACTTACCCACATCGCTGGATAGGTCGAGGCGGGCCAATTCCTTGGCCAGCACGGTGTCCCGATTTGACCCCGTGTGATTTTTATCTTTGGGGTCATATGAAGGCTTTGGTGTATACTACACCCATAACTACTGTAGAGGAGCTCAGAAGCCGCATAAGAAATACAGCAGAAGAAATCAAAACTAGTCTTACTACCAGAATAATCAAAACAGAGGTACGGAGAAGACTAGGGGCCTGTATCAGAAACAGAGGTTCACATTTTGAACAAGACCTAAAGTAGAATATTTATTATTAAATTTAATTAAACATTGATGTTTTTTAAACACAATAAACGTAATTAAATTCAAGTTTTTCCTTTTATTTTAACCTTATCGCAAATAAATCGATTTAGACATTATTTCATTTTACTTCTAATATGTTTACTACAACGTCATATTTTTATGTAGACATTTGCACCTTTTTGGAAATCTAATGAGATAAGGAAGTTATTTAGAATATTTGTACGCATTGTATCATACATTTTTTTAAGAAAATCACCTGTTTTTAAGAAAAATGTGCATTTTTCTTATAAGAAAATTCTGTTTCATGTCTCATAATGAAAAATTCTCGCTTAGTTTGTCCCTATTTATTCCTTAAAAATAATATTTGACTCATTGACGGTTAAAATACATAAAAAAATCACTAAAAAGACAAACATTTTTAAAAATACGTCATGTCAAAGTCAAAAAGTCGAAAATAAAGAAAAATTTTTTAAAAAATAAAAAATTTCAATAACTTTGTAAATATCAACTTTCGGATAGGGGATGCCATGAGAAATATTACTGTAAATGAGGTCTACTTTCTGTCTTTCAAAGGAATGTATCGAATTTCAGGTCACCTGTATATTGCAACGTTACTTATCTTTTATATAGATGTAGGTATGTCCCATGTTGTAATTGTGTGTGACATATATGATGCTGCTAGTGTGTATCTGTCAGTCGCCTGACAATAACGAGGATCCACAGAATACCAGGGATTGCGGTATAGTTGAGTACTATGCCGCGATCGTACACCTGAGTGGAGTCCTTTTCGACAGCTGTTCGCATTGCACTACCTTATACCTGTTATTTTTTTATTTTTTTATGATATGTTATTTTGCTATTGTTTGTTGTTTGTTAACATGTGTCTATGTTTCTCTTTTTTTTTTTAATGTCCGTATTATTTCTGTTATTTGTAAACTTTTCGTGATTGTTTGTGTTTAATGTCGATTCTTTGTTGATAATGTAGTGTAGTGTGAGCGTGTTTGTTGAATAAATGTTATTATTATTATTATTAAATTTATATTCAGCGGTCTCGCACGTCGCGTCGAGTTGATAGAATCCCGTTTTTACCCATTGGGTACGAAACCCAAAAAAATGTTTTGAATACTGTACACAGAAGTATATTGCAGTAAGTAAAGTTAACTAAAGTAAACTACTGAACGGATTTTGATGACATTTAGTATGATATTAGATTAAAGTCTGGATTAACACATTGTCTACTTTTGATCCCAAAACAGTATAGTGTTCTCGTGAGATACTGTATTTACGCGAGCTGAGGCGCGGGCAAATAAAAATTCTTAAACAGATTTTTTTATGGAAGCTACACAACACGTGAATCTGGTCCCGTAGTAAGTTCTCGAAGAGCTTGTGTTACGAGAACCAGACAACGGAAATATATTTAATACTTTTATATTATACACATCTATAACCTAGGAACACGGAAAAACATTTTGTTCCTTCGGCGGGATTCGAACCCGCGACCCCCGACTTGAGAATCAACACGCTTAACCACTGAGCCACAGGTCGTCAATTGATCAACGAACAAAGATTGACCGTTGTCATCATTTGTTCGTATTATAATATTATTATGATATCAAACTGACATGCCATTGACAATTGTACTGCGACTGCATTTCGTCATTAAAATACAAAAATATAGCACATAACTCTTCAATAACTTTTAGAAGGATGTCAATAGAATGACCAATGTTAGTAATGTTAATAGCGTATTCAGTATTTTTAGAGCAGTATAAGTATATATACCGGACGTTACACCCATCGTCTGTTTGTCAACCGCCGGGTTGGAATTTGACTTCATGACGGGATGCACTTGCGGCATCTGCCCCGTGTGCGGCGTACTCAAACTCTTGCTGTGGCTCGGAGTAAGATGACTGAGGCGCTCGCTCTTCTCGGAGTGAGCGTCCTGGTTCTCGCTGGTGGAGGAACCGTCGTCGTCCTCGTCGCTTGATGATGAACTGGAATGTAAGAGATGTCTTATATTATAAACGAGCTTATCTTGTATTTTACGCGTTACGCGTATTTGTTAATTTCAAGCGTAATCTCGAAAACGGCTAAAAGTATTACCATGAAATTTTTCGCAGGGAGTTTTGGGGAGAAAAATCGATCTAGCTAGGTTAGGTTATTCTTGGTAAATGGCGCATTTTTAAGCTATATGTTTTTTTATGGTTTTTATTATATTATACATATATTTAATACACATCCATGACCCACGAAAAAAAAACCTTTTTTTGCTCCTTTGGCGGGATTCAAACCCGCGACCTCCGGTTGAGCACACGCTCTTCCACTGAGCCACAGAGGTAGTCAAATATTATCGTAATAAATTATTAAAATATAGAAATTTATATTTAACATGCAATGATTTTGCTGAAGAAGCAATGAATACCTATCTAATCGCATGTTCTTGCAGCTCTCGTCGTGGTCCGATATACTGATGCCGGGCTTCAGCGAACTGGTGCTGTTCAGGGAACTTGTGCTCCTGGAAATTATGAATAATCAAGGCAATATATTCCTTTCTGATGCTACGCGCGTAACACGCGCTTACTACGATTTCGAATTTACTATTTGTCTGGTCAAGGTCTGTCAAGGTCTGGAACTATATGATCCGGAATCCGGCGGGCCCGGGCAAACTCAAAGCACTGAAATGGGAACTCTGCGTTAATATAGCTGAAAATGCAAGTGTCGTAGCTGTCATATATGACATTGACATTCTCATATATTTGATTTTCAACTCTATTGACTAATTTTACTGCTCTGAATTTTCACCTGCGCTCCGGATTCCGGATTTAGTCCAAGCCTTAGTGAATAGACTGTATTATAAAGTTCACTGTTCACTGACGGTATGTCCAGCGTCTGCTGGCGGGTGAGCGGCGGCGCGGGCACGGGCGGTACGCAGGCGACGCAGAGGATGCGCGCGTTGCACACGCCGTTACAGGACGTCACTTGCGGCCGCGGGGAGAGAGTTAGCACGCAGACTTGGCCGACGTAGCCGTCGCTGTTGCACACCTGTAATTTTCAACAGACATCCATTTATCATAATAATATATTACTTACCTGACGGAGTTACTACAGTAAAATAAATTTTGTAACCCTGAATAATCCTCTATATATAATAATCAACTAATTGAACCAGTAAATGTAACGTTCTGCAGTTTCTTTGAGGCTGTATCATAGTTTTGGATATTATACTTGAGTATGGATCGAAAATGGCGGCGTTGCTCGTTCACGGGGTGCGATGTGACACAATAATTCTTACTTAGCGAAATTTTTTGGTCCTTTAGCTACTAAGTTGTGTTACTTAATTTTGTATGGTGATCGCAGACATGTAGAAATTAAAGGCCTCACTGAAAATCGGCGTGAAATAACTTAACGGACTTGCGTTGTGTTTCGCCGAGTGAGTAAAACCCAACGGGGGTTAGGAATTATAAGGACCAGGAACGCAAGTACGCAACACCAGAGGAGTTACCTCTGGTGTTACGAGTGTCTATGGGCGGCGGTAATTACTTACCATCAGGCGATCCTTCTGTTCCATGCCCATTTCGTTAAAAAAACAATTTTTAAGACGTGTTCACGTCAAAATACTAACCCAGACATCAGGTGATTGTCCTTTAGGCGGTAGTGTAGACGCAGCGCAGGTAAACTGTAGCCCCGCTCGCGTCTTACGTATTGGCACTGGCGAGAGGAACTCAGGCGTTCTCTCGGTACCGTATATACCTGGAATATAAATAGAAATAAAAAAATATTTTTAAACATAAACTGAATACCGTCTTCCAAAGTAAAAATGCACAAAAAGTATGAAATAATTCTTATTTTCTAAATATTTTTTTTATATTCGGCTAAAATTTTAAGAATTTCTCTACTCAATCCTCATAATTTTGAAGTCTGCACCAGCCCAAACAATATCCTGATATATATACAATAATATCCTGAACAATATTTTATAGAATTCATTTTGGCAAACTAAAATTAAGGTCGCTAGTCACCTTCGTTCCCTTATCGTTCATTATTGTTTTTTGCCCGTCTCGTATGGCCATTCTATCGTTATGGTCAAATACTTCTTCGACTAACAATTCCATCGTTCAATCGTCAAATCGATTCACGTTCGGCGATTCACGACGTTCAAATCGTCCAAGCTTTAGAATATTATGATATAGGCATAGATAAATGACTGGTCTCGGCACTCGACTAGATACAGAATATAAAAAAAAATATTTAGAAAATAAAAATTATTTCATATTCTTATTTTCTAAATATTTTTTTTATATTCGGCTAAAATTTTAAGAATTTCTCTACTCAATCCTCATAATTTTGAAGTCTGCACCAGCCCAAACAATATCCTGATATATATACAATAATATCCTGAACAATATTTTATAGAATTCATTTTGGCAAACTAAAATTAAGGTCGCTAGTCACCTTCGTTCCCTTATCGTTCATTATTGTTTTTTGCCCGTCTCGTATGGCCATTCTATCGTTATGGTCAAATACTTCTTCGACTAACAATTCCATCGTTCAATCGTCAAATCGATTCACGTTCGGCGATTCACGACGTTCAAATCGTCCAAGCTTTAGAATATTATGATATAGGCATAGATAAATGACTGGTCTCGGCACTCGACTAGATACAGAATATAAAAAAAATATTTAGAAAATAAGAATTATTTCATATTCTTATTTTCTAAATATTTTTTTTATATTCGGCTAAAATTTTAAGAATTTCTCTACTCAATCCTCATAATTTTGAAGTCTGCACCAGCCCAAACAATATCCTGATATATATACAATAATATCCTGAACAATATTTTATAGAATTCATTTTGGCAAACTAAAATTAAGGTCGCTAGTCACCTTCGTTCCCTTATCGTTCATTATTGTTTTTTGCCCGTCTCGTATGGCCATTCTATCGTTATGGTCAAATACTTCTTCGACTAACAATTCCATCGTTCAATCGTCAAATCGATTCACGTTCGGCGATTCACGACGTTCAAATCGTCCAAGCTTTAGAATATTATGATATAGGCATAGATAAATGACTGGTCTCGGCACTCGACTAGATACCGCGCTATCTAACAACAACAGCCCCGTGAAATCGGCAACTCATTATAACATCAGTGTGGATTTATAATATTGTGTGTCAGACAATTTCTAGTGTGCGTAAATTCGGTACGTACATCTGACACGAAGATTTCAATGTGACGGGCTCGGGCACACCGACTTCGGCGTACTATTTACTGCCGCATATTACATACTTACATACTTGAAAGTATGTCAGCGGTATCGAGCGCCGCGGCCAATCATTTATCTTTGGATATAGGTAAGTACTAGTGATATTTGTACTCACATAGTTTTTGTTTGGTGTCGTTTACAAGTTCCTCCCAGCTGCTTCTCTTCTCCGTTTTTGTGAATATCACTGTCAGATTTTCAGGCCCGCTACTGAAATCGAAAATTGACGCGTAATATTAATAATATAATAATATCTATGGACCAAAGAATATATCGTACAGATTATTATTCTACCACATAGATTAGCATCTATGATATTGATGTGGTTTTATTGTGTATCAACTAAATCAAGCGCAGATCCACCAATATGGGCAGTATGAAATTAAAAAAAATATATTATAAAACACCTTCTAATAATAATAGTAGGGGTTGGTGACTTTCGTGTCTATTGATTGTAGATCGCTGCAAGCTGCAAATAAGAGTTTTCATACTCCGATTTGCATGTGGCGGGTTTTTGGTCGGCACACCACAACCTTTTTGGAAGCTGGATCCGCTGTAAACATGCAGCAGAAACTATACAAACCTAAGGCAAGTAGAACCCTTCAAGACCCAATTTGACCTAAGAGGAGGTTGGTCGCAACAACTTATTATTTATTTATAAGTTACTCACGCGGTGGCCACGGTGAGCTCCATGCAGCACAGCTGGCTGTCGGCGGTGGTGTCTGCCAGGCGCCGGTTCAGCGTCAGCAGCGTCTCCCGGACCACCTCCTCCAGCTGCGCCTGCGGCGTGTGCAGCGCCGCCACGTGTTCAGATATCTCCATCATCTTGTTCCGATCGGCCGTTAATATTTCTACCTCGTGCAGCGCCTTGCGAATGTTTTCGTCTTTCGCTGAAAAAATTAATTTTGATTTTTTGTACGAGTTACTGTTTTTATAAGAGTGTTAGAAATCATTGCATAAATCGCTGTGAAGACTGAAATAGTTTTTTTTTAGTAAATACCTAATTTTACCGCTATCAATGCAATCATACCTTTGACAATTTCCAGATCATTTAGCGATATCCTCATGAGAAGCTTGTACTTGTTACCTTCCATTTGACTGGCAATACTACTTTGGTATGTTCTGAAATATACATCGTTATTTTTCTGTCAAATACACATAAAATTGATACAATATTCATAGTATACATACAAAGACAAACAAAATACTAACTGGGCATGTATGAAAATAATTTTTTTTTTGAGTGTGACCAAATAATACAGGTATCTTTTATGTTAAAAAAAACTTAATTTTCGTTCTTAATTTAATCTTCTTTAAGTTGTTGTTAGTATATAGGTTATCACCTATATATAATAAATAAATATACTTTGGGCCTGTTTCACAATCGCGTAGTAAGACGAATAGCTTATCCGGAAGTTTTGTCGCTGCTTACCTTACACTGAGCGACAGAGACAAAACATGCGAATAAGCTATCTGACACTTATCAGTAGTTTGTGAAACAGGCCCTCAATAAAAGAATTAATTAAATCAATGAATAAGCTGAATAAAATAAGTTACTAAATAAATTAATTAAAAAAACTTACGGAATGGGTTTCTTAATAGTGCCCGTTCTCCTCTTCACACTGGTGATCAGTAATGTATCATTGAAGAGGAATATCGCCCTGTCCTTGATCGTGCCCTGCACTGATGGCATGGTCACCATCTCGTGCCTGATGAAGGTTCGCTCCGCTGTTACCAGGTTGGAGAGACCTGGAGACAGATAATATGTACATTAGACACGACTATTCGTATGGCTGCGTCATGAATGTGGACGACCGTCGGTTATACGTAAATACGTTTCCCTGACGAGTCACGCAGAAAAATCAACTCAGTTTATTCGCATTCGTTATAGTAGGATACGGAGATCCTTACCTTCTATCATCTGCTCCAACTCCCTCAACGTCTGCTGCTGCTGCTCCAGCTCCAGGCTCTCCCGCTCAGTACAGTTGATCAGCTCCAGAAGACTGTGGATCTCCTTCTGCGCTTCCAGGAGGAGTTTGTGGTCGGGGTGCGATTGGTCTGGAATGTTCATATACAAATTAGTTACATGTAATTTATTGTAGAAATAGACTTTGAAGTAGAATGAAACTTCTTCAGCGGTGTCAAGAGTGAAATTTCAAGGTCACGTCACGACACTGTTTTAGATATTATAACGCCATCCATATAACGTCATCTGACGGAAGCTACTTATATTTCTTACATACCTTCCTAAAGTACAATGGCGCTAGATATACATTTTTTTTTAATTAATTTACTTACATAAACATAATTTATGCTTCAAGTTTGTGGAGAAATAGAAAAAAAAAAAAGTGTTGTCAATTTTTTGTAGTAAACGACTTGGTGTCCATATTATTGCCATTTAAAATTAGGTTAAATATCTCGAATCTTTAGAGTTTTCAGTTCGGCCACATCACAATATGTTATAGCTAGTAATTTCTGCTCCTTCTTAGATTGAGGTGAGTTGATGATTATGATGATGGTTAATTATGGGGCCCGTTGCTACTGGGCACGCGATGACAAATGTATGGCGGTCGCGCAGCTATCGCCTAAATGTGAAGTTTTATGTAACCAGGGCAACTGCATACCTGCATGGAACTTCTACACGGGTTTGATTTGCTAATCTATTATTAATACTTACAAATAAATAAGGACTTATATTCCCGATATCTCCCACTAGTTGTCCACCACTAGTGGACATCGGGAAAAAAAAGTAGCTAAGTAGTAACTTTTTTCCTGATGTCCATAAGGGGTGGACAAATAATGGAGGACATCGGAAAGAGACGTAAATAACGTAGCTTGGGAACTTCTGCACGGGTTTGATCAGAAGTTTGTCCAACGACAGCTTCCCCTTGTGGTCCTCCACTCTCGGGTCCAGCAACTTCGCGACCTTGGTGTAGTTTAGCTGTAGATGTTGTGCCCGTCCACATAACTGTGTGTTTAATAAGCCTCTGTATCAGCGGCTTGTAGCTCGGGGACTTCTGCATGGGTTTGATCAGCAGGTTGTCCAACGATAGCTTTCCCTTGTGGTCCCTCGCTCTCGCATCCAGGAATTTCGCGACCTTGGTGTAATTTACATTAGCTGTAGATGTAATGCCCATGCACATACCTGTGTGTTAAATAAGTCTCTGTATAGTCAGCTTGTAGCTCGGGAACTACTGCACGGGTTTGATCAGCAGATTGTCCAACGACAACTTCACCTTGTAGTCCCTCGTTCTCGCATCCAGGAACTTCGCGACCTTGGTGTAATTTACTTTAGCTGTAGATGTAATGCCCATGCACATACCTGTGTGTTTAATAAGTCTCTGTATAGGCAGCTTGTAGCTCGGGAACTACTGCACGGGTTTGATCAGCAGGTTGTCCAACGACAACTTCACCTTGTAGTCCCTCGATCTCGCATCAAGGAACTTCGCGACCTTGGTGTAATTTACTTTAGCTGTAGATGTAATGCCCATGCACATACCTGTGTGTTTAATAAGTCTCTGTATCAGCAGTTTCTAGCTCGGGAACTTCTGCACTGGTTTGATCAGCAGGTTGTCCAACGACAGCTTTCCCTTGTGGTCCCTCGCTCTCGCATCCAGGATCTTCGCGACCTTGGTGTAATTTACTTTAGCTGTAGATGTAATGCCCATGCACATACCTGTGTGTTTAATAAGTCTCTGTATCAGCAGTTTCTAGCTCGGGAACTTCTGCACTGGTTTGATCAGCAGGTTGTCCAACGACAGCTTTCCCTTGTGGTCCCTCGCTCTCGCATCCAGGAACTTCGCGACCTTGGTGTAATTTACTTTAGCTGTAGATGTAATGCCCATGCAAATACCTGTGTGTTTAATAAGTCTCTGTATCAGCAGCTTGTAGCTCGGGAACTTTTGCACGGGTTTGATCAGCAGGTTGTCCAACGACAGCTTCCCCTTGTGGTCCCTTGGTGTAATTAACTTTAGCTGTAGATGTAATGTCCATGCACATACCTGTGTGCTTAATAAGTATCTGTATCAGCAGCTTGTAGCTCGGAAACTTCTGCACGGGTTTGATCAGCAGGTTGTCAAACGACAGCTTCCCCTTGTGGTCCCTCGCTCTCGCATCCAGGAACATTGCGACCTTGGTGTAATTAACTTTAGCTGTAGATGTAATGTCCATGCACATACCTGTGTGCTTAATAAGTATCTGTATCAGCAGCTTGTAGCTCGGGAACTTCTGCACGGGTTTGATCAGCAGGTTGTCCAACCACAGCTTCCCCTTGTGGTCCCTCGCTCTCGCATCCAGGAACTTCGCGACCTTGGTGTAATTTACTTTAGATGTAGATGTAATGTCCATGCACATACCTGTGTGTTTAATAAGTCTCTGTATCAGCAGCTTGTAGCTCGGGAACTTCTGCACGGGTTTGATCAGCAGGTTGTCCAACGACAGCTTCCCCTTGTGGTCCCTCGCTCTCGCATCCAGGAACTTCGCGACCTTGGTGTAATTTACTTTAGCCGTAGATGTAATGCCCATGCAAATACCTGTGTGTTTAATAAGTCTCTGTATCAGCAGCTTGTAGCTCGGGAACTTCTGCACAGGTTTGATCAGCAGGTTGTCAAACGACAGCTTCCCCTTATGGTCCCTCGCTCTCGCATCCAGGAACATCGCGACCTTGGTGTAATTAACTTTAGCTGTAGATGTAATGTCCATGCACATACCTGTGTGCTTAATAAGTCTCTGTATCAGCAGCTTGTAGCTCGGGAACTTCTGCACGGGTTTGATCAGCAGGTTGTCCAACGACAGCTTCCCCTTGTGGTCCCTCGCTCTCGCATCCAGGAACCTCGCGACCTTGGTGTAATTTACTTTAGCTGTAGATGTAATGCCCATGCAAATACCTGCGTGTTTAATAAGTCTCTGTATCAGCAGCTTGTAGCTCGGGAACTTCTGCACGGGTTTGATCAGCAGGTTGTCCAACGACAGCTTCCCCTTGTGGTCCCTCGCTCTCGCATCCAGGAACTTCGCGACCTTGGTGTAATTAACTTTAGCTGTAGATGTAATGTCCATGCACATACCTGTGTGCTTAATAAGTCTCTGTATCAGCAGCTTGTAGCTCGGGAACTTCTGCACGGGTTTGAGCAGCAGGTTGTCCAACCACAGCTTCCCCTTGTGGTCCCTCGCTCTCGCATCCAGGAACTTCGCGACCTTGGTGTAATTTACTTTAGATGTAGATGTAATGTCCATGCACATACCTGTGTGTTTAATAAGTCTCTGTATCAGCAGCTTGTAGCTCGGGAACTTCTGCACGGGTTTGATCAGCAGGTTGTCCAACGACAGCTTCCCCTTGTGGTCCCTCGCTCGCGCGTCCAGAAACTTCGCGACCTTGGTGTAGTTTAGCTGTAGATGTAGTGCCCGTGCACATAACTGTGTGTTTAATAAGCCTCTGTATCAGCGGCTTGTAGCTCGGGGACTTCTGCACGGGTTTGATCAGCATGTTGTCCAACGACAGCTTCCTCTTGTGGTCCTCCACTATCGGGTCCAGCAACTTCGCGACCTTGGTGTAGTTTAGCTGTAGATGTAGTGCCCGTGCACATAACTGTGTGTTTAATAAGCCTCTGTATCAGCGGCTTGTAGCTCGGGGACTTCTGCACGGGTTTGATCAGCAGGTTGTCCAACGACAGCTTCCCCTTGTGGTCCCTCGCTCTCGCATCCAGAAACTTCGCGACCTTGGTGTAATTAACTTTAGCTGTAGATGTAATGTCCATGCACATACCTGTGTGTTTAATAAGTCTCTGTATCAGCAGCTTGTAGCTCGGGAACTTCTGCACGGGTTTGATCAGCAGGTTGTCCAACGACAGCTTCCCCTTGTGGTCCCTCGCTCGCGCGTCCAGAAACTTCGCGAATGCCGGCCGCGAGTTCGCCGCGTTTTTTATCAACGCCTTGGCCTTCTTTAGATTCGAGATGAACGACATGTATGTGTCAACTACGGTGGGTTTTGTAAACTGAAAAAAAAAGAAATGATAATAAAAAATACATTATCTCTACTTGTAGGTATTGAGACTTCAGTAATATTATATAAGTCAACATTTGGAACACTTTTTGACAGTCGCACTTCTATACTTTGATTTTTATCAAATACCGTGAATTAACAGCCAATTCATAACTCTGTCTGTACTAACATAAGGAAGAGATGAAGTGTGAAAAATTATAATTACACAAATTAAATATCACAGTGTTTAAATTGGCATTGCGTTATCAAGTACATAATATAATGATTCTACGATTATGTAGTTAAACATAATTAAAGTTTAATACTTGCAAAAACAAATGAACAAACAATATTTCTTATTGAAGTTAATTTCTCATACTTTCACAATAAACAATTTTACAATGCAACTTTCACTTTGAAACAAAGGTGCCTTTGTAAAATTCCATACAAAATACCTCGTATAAATTATTAAGAAATATTTTTGGGTAAATATTTATAAGAACCCAAAGCTTTATAAAATTCGTTAATGTGGACGGCCGAAGGGAGAAAATCACTCCCAAAAGTTCGCACAGTGATAAAAACATTCCGCATCGAAAAAGGCACTGTGGCAAAATGTTTATCGCCAAAAAGCAACAGCTCTAGGGCAACTTACAGCCTAAAAGCTGTGTGTCAAAATGCTTACCTACAGACAAAAATCTGTGTAGCAAAATACTTACTGCCAAAAAGTTCTGTGGCAAAATACTTACTGTCAAAAAGCTCTGTGGCAAATTACTTTCTGTCAAAAAGCTCTGTAGCAGAATACTTAGTACCAATTTTCACACCTCACTATTTGCGTCGGGGTACTATATTTTGTGAAACTACTTTCTGTGAACTTTGGCAGTATACTCACTACATCTAGGAACACGTCGCCCACCCTCTGCTGCAGATCCCACTGCTCCAGCCGCCTGCGCAGCTGCTCCAGGAACACCTGGTGCAGGTTAAGGATCGCCGGCACCTGGTAGAAGATCTCGTCCACCACGAACGAGTCGAGTAGACCAGTGTTCTCCGGGCTTTTAAGCGGTTGGAGATATTTCTGAAATGATCATACCAAATATGAGAATCAAAACTAGGTATTTTAGTACAGTAACCGGCTATAAAAATCGGTTTTTGTAAAGCTTTTTCAGTGACAGGATAGAAGAGCTGTAGCCAACCGGATGTATTCGGTACTGAGTAACGGGTATACCGAGTAACGAAACGTTACACACGAATACATTTCGTTACACGCATTTTTCGTAGTATGTACGGATAGAAAACGGAAAAGTAAAAAAAATGCACTATGTAATGTATACGTATGTTTTCTACAAATTACGACATTTTGCGACACCGCGACATCATACTATACGCGTACGCAACACGACCTTATTCGTTGCTCTAACGTAACATAGCATGTTATAAGGTATCAGAAGTAACGAGTAACATAGCGATACCGTAGTAACGAGTACTAATTGTTGTAGTAACGAATACACACGGGTACGCTTTTTTCGTTACTTTTACACCTCTACATGATAGTTCGCCTTATTCCTACAGATCGGGTTTGACAGAGATGTTCTACAAAGCGGACACTGATCGAAATCTCGTTTCAAAGTTCGCTACAATGTATTTAGCTGGGTGCTGTACATTATTAACATTTGCCACGTATGCTATGTCTGTGAATTTATTAATAAAAATTAAACGAATTAACAATATAATTTTCTTTACTTTAAATTCAAATTCGTAGTGTTTAAATACAAATTCTTATTTCATATTTGATGACCATAAAAATCGACCATATATTCTGGTTCCTATACTAAACTACAATGTTTTTGCCAATGACGATGATGTCTTGATCAATCCAGAAGTGATGTGTTTGTATACATTTTAATATTTATTACATTTATAGCATTTGATCCACCGAAATGTTTAATAATATTATCCTTTTGTTAATATAGATTCACTGCGACCAAGTCGCGACCCGTTTGAAGTAAGGAGTGTACCCACACACACTGAAGTCGGTATCCCTATCGGAAAGTTGTACGTTTCTAATTTACCTCCGAAAGTAAGCAATATTATTGAAATAAATTACTTAAATAATATAATGCTATAGGTATACAGTGTAAACTCTTTATAACTATGTCCATAAAGGGCGTAATCGCCACGAAATTATACGAATAAGCGCGAGTAGAGTTACTAGGCTGCATATACATTGAGTAAGATATTTAAACTAAAGGTTTCGACGTAAAACATTCCCTTCCTTTCCATTGGTTTCCTTCTATCTGTGAATGAACTTTTACAGTCCTAATGGACCCAATGCCATGTGGTTTTAGGATAATTATATTGATGGTTTACAATTTACATAAAACAAATTTTAATCACATGCTTATTTATTTTCAACCCTATTGAACCGTAAACCATGATCCATACAAGTTAAGCTAAAAACGCTTTAAAGCGCGCACCGAAAACAACGCTCCATGAGTCAGAGCACCGCTGAAAGCGCTCAGAGGTTACAAATAGGTGGAGTGGAAAAGTACGAGGATTTCACATTGGATTTAGTCATATTGCTCAAAGCATAATAGGGTTGTCGATTTTTAGAAAATATTATCTTGTTTATGTTTTATACTGCTATAAGTTGTATAGGCATACTTAGGCGTTTCTTATACCGCGTAAACAAAATAGCAAAAGATACGGGTAAAGGTTTTCAGCAGTCTGAAATAATTGTATTGTAGAGAAGGCTCAAATATTATACTTGCCTTTTGAATATAAATCAATGTTAATCAAACCTTTAGGTGTTATTTACTTCATTCTTTTTGGAATGTTTTACAGTTACAGTCTGGTTAAAATGTTTATTTTATATTTCAGTAATTTGTAAGCAATTTTCAAGTGTGAGGGATTAATTAAATCTTAATAATATCGCCAACTTGCCAGCCCTGACTCTGCCTGCGTGGATATAATGAATTTGTCACTCGACAGTTAATTCAAAACGGATGAACGGACAGAGTCTTATTATTATAATTTTACACTGCCCTTATAAATTTCACCAGTGACATCCGGTTAGTATTGTGAAACTGCATTTAACACAAATAACACGATAAATCCAACGCATCAGGTATTAAATCGAGTGCAAAATAAAATGCGTAGTATGAGAATTAATTGCGCGAACAAAATATTTATTATACAGGTGCACATTTTGACATATTATTAGATTTCGTATTGATATATGTACCGTTGTTGTTTTGATGCATTCAAATCAGTAAACTGCTATTTTGAATTGAAAAACCGGCCAAGTGCGAGTCGGACACGCGCACGAATTGTCCCGTACAAAACGATAAAAAATTTAATTTTAATTTTAACCTGTTTTTAGTTTTTGTTGTTTATGCGGCTACAGACATATATATGTATGGATGTTTGTTACTCTTTCACGCAATAACTATTCAACGCATTTCGATGAAATTTGGTATGATAGTAGTTTAGACTCTGGATTAACACAGGCTACTTTATTAAACATATTGCCTTTTCCACTGCGGTCTACGCCTCAACTCCCGCCAACCTTTCAGAATGTCTGTTAAGGTATCTACCAAGCAAATCTACCCACCTTGACTAAAATCTCCAACGCCTCGACGTACGACTTCTCCGTCTCGTACAGTTCCACCACCACGTGAGTCCGCGTGTCCTGCAAACAGTATTCATTATCATCCATATTCCATACCGTCAACATTATCAGAGTGCGGAGTGCGAGTTCCTGTTACCACTCGCCGTGAAGAAGTTAACTACAATTTGTATGGCATCGAAACCACGCCCCTAGTGGCAAACAGTGGTAACTAATTCAAAAAACTCACACTCAGCAGGCTTTATTAAGGACCTGTTTCAATCTACGGATAGGTGTCAGATAGCTTGGCATGTTTTGTCTCTGTCGCTCTAAATAAAACAAGCAGCGACAGAACTTCGCGATAAGCTATCCGACATTTATCAGTAGATTGTGAAATAGGCCCTAAATGTTTTATTTGAGTATTGCTCGAAATAAATGTTTACGTACCTAACGAAATTTTGTTACGAGATAGTCCTCTCAGGTGTAACTACTAACTAAATCGACACTTCCATAGTGCGGAATATACCTATAGACATCATCATCATCAACGCTTTTGTTAAAAGGACGCACTGTATCAATTTAGTAGTGAAGATTATTTACACAGACTTACGTTGTTCTGTTTCGTTATTTAAGGAAATTATTATAAAACATTACGTTACTTTATCTGTTAGGTTAGGTAGGTTGGGAGGTGTAGACAGAACAACGTGTGTCGGGACAACTAGTTAATAATAACAATTATTATTTTTAACCAAGCAACAAACCGTCGATATATTTTTAATAGCTAGGTAGGTGGTATAAATTCATAAACTTGTCACTAAAATATTTTCTATTACATAGCTACACTGCATAAACACTCTTGAGCTCAGTTTTGATTCTACTATACTGCTTAAACGAAGATCAGATAATATAACAAAACATCACTCTGCCTCGCTCACACGACACTTGTCCTTGCTCGCACCACATATCTACAATAAAACAAACAGATAATTAAATATATACAATAAATCGCGCAATAAATGTAAAATAATTCTAAAAAAATGGCTACCTATTAAAAGTTAATAAAATAAATTATAAAGAAACAGAATCTTTGATGTCAACACTTACAGTAAAGTATAATATAATATTTATCTCATTTATTCATGCCTCACACAAACGCAAACACACACACTCACACATTATTCAATGTTCAACTTTCAGACAACTGTGCTCAATTAAATATTATATATACGATGTTCTCCTGATATCCGCGGGTGGAACCTGGAGTCCTGAAATAGGGTAGCTGAGGCTCACACGCTATTGATTTTGTAATATTTGTACCTTCATTCTTCATGTTGTGTGAAAAATAAACCATTTTTATTTTTATTATTCATTATACAATAATAATATTAACAGTCAGTAATCAATTTACCATAGCGCTATCATGAAGAGTTTCGGTCAAATTAGTTCGTAATTTGATCAAATAGTTTACCTAATGTTGGTATATTCAATTTTTTTGCAGGCTTTAAGAGCTTAGTTGTCTTTAGAGCGTATTATTATTGAAAATAACGGCTCCTAACAAAAATGAAGAGGTTTCGTATCTTATGCACTATACTCCTTTATTGTTCGATTTTTACCCAACTACGGCGAAGCCAAAAAGAATGGTAATGATTTTAGTATGTATGTTTATTCCACCGTAGCGCCTAAAACAGTGATCCGATTTTAATTAATGTGGTGTCAATAGACTCGTAATAATAGCCCGGGAAACATCCTACTACTATTATAAATGTGAAAGTTTGTGAGGATGGATGGATGGATGGATGTTTGTTACTGTTTCACGCAAATAACCCCGAAAGTATTTTGATTAAATTTTGCATGTTCCCGTGTGATATTGCATTTACTCGGGCGGAGGCACGGGCAAAAGCTAAGTAGGTAATTTACGAACCTAGTCGGGTTAAACTTTTTTAAGAAAACTAGCTTTTACCCGCGGCTCCGCCCGCGTAAATATAGTATTTCACGGGAACACTGTACTTTTTCATGATAAAAGTAGTAATTTGTTAATCCAGAGCTTAAACTACTACCATGCGAAATTTCATCGAACTCCATTCATTAGTTTTTGCATGAAAGAGTAACAAACCTCCATCCATCCATTCATTCATATTTCACCCTCACAAACTTTTCCATATTTTGTAATAGTAGTAGGATATAAAAGTTATTAAGGTGACTATTATTGTAAAGAGTTTATGTCTATATTAAGTGTTATCGTTTAATACAGTTCAGTCCACTCCACAGGCCTCTCGCTAAATAATTGATGTATATCGATCGCTGCTCGATAACACCACTGACTCTCGGACTATATGATCCGGAATCTGTAAGGCCGGTGAAAATTCAGGGCACTGAAAATAGAACTCTCCATTAATACTAGGTTCAAACGGGTGTCAAGTCAAAATATGTTTGTCAAATCTGACTACTCGACACTAATGTGTCCGATTTTCAACTCTACTGTGTAGAGTTCGATTTTCAATACTCTGAATTTTACAAGGTATATAATACGAGAGAAGGGGTTCAGGAATAGAGTATATTTAAATGTACAAGCCACATACATTGTACATTGCTTTAAAAATGTGTGATTCCATGTCATGACTCGGACACAAAATTTTCCCGAATGATTGATACACTGCTGATTGCATTGAGGAAAACTCGTACGGCCTATTTTCGCTGCATTGGGGAAACTCCACATCTATACTTACTACGCAAATCGCGCCCGAGCTTTTAGTAAGTGTTGAAAGATATTAGGTCATATGCCTATAGATTCAATAAGGAAAACATGTATAAAATTGTGTATATAAACGTATAATAAGTACTCTAAATGTAGATTAGAGTGTGGGTATTTCCTATTAGTAAAGATTTTCAGTCCTTTCGAAGAACGTTACGAAGATCAAAATTGCGTGAGACGCTTTTTTTGTGGATATTTGTACGTGAATAATTCACCTCGAAGTTTGGGTGTGTGCAGTAACAGTATGTACTTTATAGATCGTAATATTGAATGTTCAATGTCCATATAGGCATTAGGTACACTATTTTGTGTTGGTTGGTTGGTTGGTTGGTTGGTTGGTTGGTTGGTTGGTTGGTTACTGTAACTGTTACCTTAGTAACCGGCGAAAAACGAAGGTTCTTAGGTTAAGGACAATTTTCTTATTGTATGACCACGCATAACATTTAACAGAGTAGTCTGAATTTGATTTTTTATTGGATAACCCTATACTTCAAAGTTGGTGCCATATAAACTCGGGGAAAAATATCCCACCCTGAGGTTTGGAAATTAGGGTAATCTATTTTAAGAGAAGTTTAAAACTAAGCGTGTAGTTTTTAGTGCGATAATACATAACAAATAACAACTCGTCATAATATCTGTACCTACTACCTACGTACAACATCGACAAAGTTCCTGCTGGACCAGTTTCTAAACATTTTCCTTTGCACTAGGTCGCCTCAAAATATTTAAACAAAAAGGAAGTCGACTGCAGACGTGGTTGAAGATCGCGTCGACTGCAGTGCCAGTGCCTGGTCGAGCGGCAACTTGTTCGATAGTACATAACACCTATGCATAAGTGTAATTTACATATAGACAGCTGAATCATTTTATGTTCAAGTATTCATGATGCAATTAACATTTGATTTAAATAATTTGATTCAATTTGACCTATATTTATTAATTAATACACCCCTCTAGAGACGAGAGAAAACAAGTTGCTTAAGAGCTACTTGGCGTTAAACCCTTAGCTTCATGACAAATTAAAAATGAAAGACAGAAAAAAAAATGCACAAAAAAGTATGAAATAAAACTCATTTTCTAAATAATTCCCCTTTAAAATTCGGCTAAAATTTTACCTATTTCTTTACTCAATCAATCTTCCTAATTTTGAAGTCGACCAGCCCAAACAATATCCTATAATATTTTATAGAACTCACTTCGAATTTGCTGGTAACGACTTCAAAATTAGGAAGATTGAGTAGAGAAATAGTTAAAATTTTAGCCAAATTTAAAAGGGGAATTATTTATAAAATAAGTTTTATTTCATAGTTTTTTGTGTATTTTTACTTTGGAAGTCGATTTTAATTTTTTGTTTAAAAATAATATTTTTTCTCTTTTTAGTTAAATTTATTATCTATATTATTTCATAACACATTAATATCGGTGCACAAAAGTCTGATGAGTAGTGACAATTTCAGTTTAAATATTAAGTTCAATAGTTGCGCCATTTTATATTTCTTTCGGTCCCCTGACCGAGTTAGACGCTATTCGCTATTTGCACGAAAATTTTCTCTCTCTGTATCTTTACACCATGTCACGTCACCAGTATAGCAACAACGAGTTTTACGATATGATTTTGTGTGTTGGTGCTGCTCGCAGGAACAGTATAAATGAAGCTCGTGAAATTTACCGGCAAAGATTTGCGACATTTTGAAGACACTTCAAGGACCAGCACGCGACGAGCGGGTGCCGTTTTTAATGTCAATCACATGGTGATATGGCGTACACTGCGTAACGACGGGCAACATCCATTTTTGACCATAATTCGGATACTTACCTGCTTAAGTGTGTAACAGTGAGGACTACGTCTGTGATACTACGCCTCCGTTTACCGACAGAATATTTTTTTATGAAAGCGACAGGCCGCGGCCGGTTCTTTTGGTTTTGATAAGATATGCGACTCTGCAGATTTTGATAGTGAGATACTGTGTGTCATTTGTTTTGGTCCATAGAGATATATCCTACTAGAAACCTGCAAAATTAGATACATTTTTTCTCGCTCGCTCCACTCGCTCGCTTTCAACGTACAAACATAATATTAGGTCTTTACCTATGAAATTGCCGTTTTGTATGAAAAAATTTAAACGAATTTTTTTCATGTATTTTTTAATTGTATTAATCGAAGTAATCACCCATGCAATCAATGCATCTTTGCCAACGCAGTGGCAGTTTATTGATGCCCTTCTTAAAGAAATCAGCTGGACGGGAGGTAACAAATTCTTCAAAGGCATTTTGTACTGCCTCTCCGGTATTGAATTTTTTTTCCGCCAAGAAGTTATCCAAATTCTGGAAACAGTAGTAGTCTGTAGGCGCAAGGTCTGGTGAGTAGGGCGGATGACGGAGAGCTTCCAACCCCAGTTCTTGCAACTTGGAGACCGTCTGCTGTGCAGTATGAGGTCGCGCGTTGTCGTCCAGGAGCAGCGGAGACGAGCGATTGACCAATGCTGGTTGGAGATGTGCCAGCTTCTCTATCATGTGTGTGTTCAGTTCTTCACAGTACACATCTGCAGTAATGCTCACCCCGTTTGGTAAGAAGCTGTGATGAATCACACCGGCGCTAGAACATCAAACAGTGACCATCACTTTTCTAGGGGTAAGTTTTCAATTTTAATTTTATATTTTAATTTTTTTAATTTTTAGACAAAAATTATTTTGATTTGAAATGGCCAGTACTGCAGAACAGCAATTTCATAAGTAATTATTATAATATATTTTACGCTGTTGTTTTTATTTAAAGAATACACACTTTCGAATAGCTATTTGGTACAAATTTCAACCAGAACAATTGTAAAAAGATACTCTTGATTAGTATAAGAAGAGTAATATTTTGAGAAGGAAGTTGGGAGGATGGTGCAAAAACTGAATAGCCTAACAGTGACAAATGTGTAAATCCGGCACTGTAAATATGATAAATTTACATATTTTTATTGCGTAAGCATAATTTCTAAGAGACACAAGAACCCTAAAATTTTAACAATTTTTTTTATATGAATTATGGTCTAAATTCGACCACAGGGCGATCTCTATAGTATCAATAATTTCGACTCTCTAACGTCAGTCTGATAGGCAGCTTGGTATGCGTACCAACGTATAATTTTTTGATTATAATGAATATTATAATCAAATATCTAAATTGATTATAATTGTTCGGAAATTGGGAATGTGGTGGGTCCAATTCCGGTACGATAATTTTTTTTTTTATATTGGAATTACTCTAATAGAAAATGGCCTTCGATTGATGCACCAAGGGTGCTGGTATACATCTCTTCGTAATTCGGATCCTATCATGATCATATACATCATATATGGGCAACAATCAGCCCGCGGGCCGGATGCGGCCCGCGAGTCATTTTGAAAAAACCCAATTAAAAAAATATGACATTAGATACTTATACTCACGGGAGGGAGGCGGCAAACATCAAATCCTTTGATGTTTGCCGCCTCACTCTTTGATAATCGCCGCCACTCGGCTTGCTCGATCAAATTCTTTGAGGTTTGCCGCCTCACGGGCGACACATCAAAAGACTTATTGCTTCCCAATTATTCTAAACTAGTTTATTCCAGATTATTCCTTCATTTTGCCTATATAAGCGGGTGGATGGCCCGAACGTTAGTCGGATCGTCCTGTCTCTCGCGTGTGGTAGTGCTATCTCGGTTGCTCCGCGTTCTCGTGCCGTCTCGCGTTATCCGCGTCGTAGTGACTCGCTCACTCCGCGGTAGTGCCGTCCCGCTCGGAACGTGTCGAGTGTCCCTTTCACTCCACGCTCGTGTCGACCCGCCCCTTGTGCAGTGCCGTTATACCCCATTCGCGATCGTCAATCTTCTCGTTATTCGTTAGAATAGCGAGCGGATTGCCGCCTGCTGAAGGGTTGCACTGCCCTTGGCCTCCCGTTGGGAACTTGTTCCCAACGTCGGGTCACGGAGAGCCAGCCTTCCCAGTGAACCGTGCAAGTACGTACACTTATAGTGACTACTTTAACACTGAATACGTGTTGTGTTTAGTGTACCTGTGCCGTGTGTGAAGACCCTTTGTGTTGTGAGTACTGTTTGTATTAATTTCTTTCATATTCATGTGTACATATGTGTCTAGTGTTAGTGACATTGTGACATTGTAAACATGTCGCCTATCCACGGTGGACACTAAATTAGTGCCCCGTCACCATGGCCGATCGTGGCTCGCGGCCACAAAGCCGCGACCGCCCCAGCCACTCCCGCGCCAGCTCTGGTGCGTCGCGCAGCTCCGCCTCATCGAGGTCCAGCTCGCGCACGTCAGAGCGCGCATACCTGTCCGCCGCCGAACCCAGCTTGAGCGGCAAGGATACCGCTCGCCCCGGGCCGTCTTCGGCATTCTCGCGGGGGTGTACTGACACCCCCCCGCCCCAATGCCTTCCGACGGCGACCCGCCGCGAGTCCGGGCTCCCGACCCGCCCAGCCGATCAGGGTCCGGCCTCTCCGCCGCGCCCCTTGCGCCGCACTGCGGAGGTGAGCGCCCCGCGTCCTCCGCCTGCACCACCTGCAGCGAGCCCACAGCCCGCCCTCTCCGCCTCGCCGGCCTCCCCGCCGGAAGAAGACCGCAGAGGGGTAAGTGCTCCTGCGCCGAAGGCCTCGGTACCGGCCCCTTCGCCGAGCACCATGCCCCCGCCCCCTGCCCCCCCCGTGCAGGTAACTAAAAGACCGAGACAGGAGGTGCCCTCTGACGTCTCGCCTCCTGCCAAACGCGCTGACCGTCCGACTTCGTACGCCGCAGCAACTTCTGCAGCCCCAACCGGATCCCCATCGGCCCCAACCTCGAGGGCCACATCGCCGATGGATACAGCCACGGCGACTTCCGCGTCACTTGCACGGAACGTGTCTTCGCCGCCGCCGCCCCCCGCCCCCCACTGCCCACCACTCATCGTGGAGAAGCTGGAGGACTGGGTAAGGCATTTTAGTATCCTCGCGGAGCTCCTCGGCCACCCGCCCAACGCGAGGCCGCTGGGCCTAGGGGTCAAATTTACCCCCAAAGGTGAACAGGAGTACCGCTGTGTGCAGAAGTACCTGGACGAACTCAGCAAGACAGAGCAAGTCAGCTGGTTCTCGTACGCACTCCCGCAGGAACGTGGACTCAAGGTAGGCATCCAGGGCCTACCCGTCAATACTCCCACAGACGCAATTGCCGCCGCACTCACCAAGAAGGGATACGAAGTGGAGCACGTATCCCGAATCCTGGCCAGGAAGGATCGCCCCGGATGTGCGTATTTCGTGCTGCTGAAGCGCACCCCGAACCTGACTCCAGGAATCTACCAAATGACCGAACTCCTCAACATGCCAGGTATCAGGGTAGAAGCCTGGCGTGGCAAGGACGGCCCAGCCCAATGCCACCGCTGTCAACAGTTCCGCCATTCCAGTAAGAACTGCCACCGCAGGCCGGCGTGCGTCAGGTGTGGCGAAGAACACTTCGCAGCTGACTGCCCCCGCCCAATCACCGAACCGCCCACCTGCTTTAACTCCAAGGGGGCCCACCCGGCCAACAGTAAGCTCTGCCCGGTCTTTAAACGGGAGTCCCGGAATCGCCGTGCGGGCCCTATTGCCCGCACTAATCGCGCTTCCCACCGTGTAAGCCACGACCCTCCCATCACGGAGAAAGAGGTCCCCCCCCCACCGCCTTCGGCCACATCCCTCATGGCCGAGGCAAACGACCCCACCCCCCGCCCCTCGTCATCCACAGTCCCCACCCCCTCTGTGCGGAAGAGGACCAGGAAAAAGACGAAGAAGAAGAAGGGCCCCAAGTCCGGAGCCACCTCAGCGGCAGCAACGGACTCCGAATACGAGCCCCTTGCACTCCCGCTCCCAATCGCCGATGCCGTTCTGTCGGCCCCCCCCTTGCCACAACGTACCCCACGCCCCCCGCGCACCTCCCGTGCATCACGAAAAGTTCCGACGGCCACTAAAACTACTGAAGTGGCTGAGGTTAACACCAAACCAGCTGACCCAGCAGCAGCCGCCGCCACCCTGCCAGCAATCGCCCCGCCACCCGCTCAACGTCGTTCCAGGAGAGAGGCCCCCGAGGCCCCTGAATCCACCGCTGAGCTGATCTACGCTCTCTTCTCCCTGGCCATGGATATCTTCTCTAAAATCCAGGCCGGGGATGATATTTTTAAAACCCTCTTGTCGGCCCTCCCTGAAGGGGCCTCCCTCGCCGCGAAACTTATAGCTAAATGGCTTCCCACGCCCCACACGCATTAAAAATTGTACATTGGAACGTCCGAGGGGTCCGCGGGAAAGTAGCCTCGTTCCGTCTCCTCCTCCGGGAGTATGAGATTGACATTGCTCTTCTTAGCGAAACCCTTCTCTCCCCCCCAGACCGCTTTCATGTCCCTGGGTACATCGTTTACCGGCAGGATTACCTTGGAGGAGATAGAGTGTGCAGAGGCCTCGCTGTCTTGGTCGGCAGGAGGCTCCTCCACCAACTCCTCCCAACCCCCGCGGTGTCATCCCTTTATGCGCTGGGCATCGAAGTGGCACTCGGCACCCACCGCACTCGCATATATGCGTGCTATAAGCCCCCGGGATCACATTTAGATATCTCCGACATCCACAGGCTCATATCAGATGAGCCGACTGTGATTGCCGGAGATCTAAATTGTAAACACCCCGAGTGGGGCTCTCGCACGCAAAATGCGGACGGCAGACGTCTGCTCGCCGACTCTGTGCAGGCTGGGTATACGGTGGTGGGTACTTACACCCCCACCCACTACCCGGAGAATCCCTCGCACTCACCAGACGTCTTAGACGTCGCCATCACTTATCGCGTCGCAGGCGACCTCCACCAGGAGGTACTGGACATGGCACACGGATCAGACCACCTTCCGGTCCTGGCCATAGTCCGAGCTTCTCCGGCAAGTGTGCCACCTCTTCCCCCCCACCCAGTCCGTGACTGGGATGCCTTCGCCTTGCAGCTGCACGAAAACACACCAAATTTCCCGGTGAATTCTGCAGATACCGTCGAATCTATGACGGTGCAGCTCACCGGGGCGATTGCAGCTGCAATGGACGCGGCTACCCAGCCGCCCACCCGTCGCCAACACAAGCGGCCCCCCCTTCCCCGCCACCTAACGGTCTTGATTGCCGAAAAGAAGCGCCTGCGACGGCGATGGCAGCTCTCCCGATGCCCAGCAATAAAGACGCAGCTCAACCGCCTCACCGCAGAGGTAAGATCTCACTTGGAGCTCCTCAATGCGGAAAACTGGACCCGACGCATCCAGGAGGCGGGAGAGGACTGGCCCTCCCTACACCGCTTTTGCCGCAGCCTTACCAGAGCCACTGCCCCCGTTTACCCGCTGCTCCACCCCGACGGGAACTTAAGGTACCGTGCAGAGGATAGAGCAGAGATTCATGCCGAACACCTCGAGCGCCAGTTTTCTCCACTGCCAACGACCGCAGCGGACCACGCCGGGTTGGTCTCCGAGGAGGTAAAGGTGTTTTTACTTTCTCCCTCCTCCCCTCCTTCCTTCTCCTTCTCTCCGAGGGAGGTTCAGAAAACCCTATCGCGCCTCAAACCCAAAAAGGCCCCCGGAGCAGATGGCATTCCCAACTCTGCCCTTCGACACCTACCTTTTAGGACGGTGGCCGCCCTGACCCGTCTGTACAACGGAATCGTCAGGACCGGCCACTTCCCTACTACCTGGAAGTTGGGGATAATTATAACTATCCCCAAACATCATAAAAACTTGAGAAAGGCAGAGGGCTACCGCCCCATAACCCTCCTTTCAACCCTTTCCAAAACTTTTGAACTCCTTCTTCTCAAGCATCTTGCCCCCCACCTTCCTCCTCGCAAGGACCAATTCGGCTTTAGGTCGGAATTGAGCACCACTCTTCAGCTGGTAAGAGTCATCCACCACCTGTCCGCTGCGGCCAACAAGAAAGAATCTTCGGTCGCAGTCTTCCTCGATATGGAAAAGGCGTTCGACTGTGTTTGGCATGAAGGTCTGCTCTTCAAGCTCATCCGAGCCAACGTCCCATCCCCTCTGGTAAGGCTTTTAGCGTCATTCCTCTCTGGACGCACCTTCCAGGTGCGGATCGACGGTGTCCTCTCCGGAGAGCGCCCCATCACCGCCGGTGTCCCGCAAGGCAGCGTGCTCTCTCCGGGGTTGTACAACTTTTATGCCAGTGACATCCCTAAAGATCCTGGCACCACCGCAGCGTTATACGCCGATGACACGGCGTTTATAACCAGCTCGCTGACACCCGACCACGCCGCCCTGAAGCTTCAGAGGACGCTGGACCTTCTCCCTGACTGGCTGAGCAACTGGCGACTGTCTGTGAATGCAGGTAAGTCCCAGGCGCTCGCCGTCACCACGAGAACAGGGTTTCCAGCGCCCCTGAAGATCGGAGACGCCGAGATACCATGGGGGAGAACGGCGAAATATCTAGGTGTCATCATAGATCGCCGTCTCTCCATGGTCGCCCAGCGCCAGCACGCAGTGTCGATGGCCAAATCGGCCACTGCACAATTGCACCCTGCCTTCTCTTCTCCTCAGATCCCCCTCAACATGCGGACGGCCTTATATAAAACTTATATCAGGTCCCGCCTCACCTACGCAGCACCTGCGTGGCACCATCTGCTCTCTGCACCCCAGAAGAGGTCGCTGCAGAGAGCCCAGAACCGGGTGCTGCGCTACGTCGCGGGCGCCCCTTGGTACATCCGCAACTCCACCATTGAGAGGGATCTCAGGATGGAGAGCGTGGAGGCCTTTGTGGCCCGGCTCGCCACAAACCTGTTCGCGCGAGCGGATGCCTCGCGCCTGGTCGAGCTGACCGACCTGGCGCCCTGGCACGCCCGCCCGCCCGACCGCCATATACTGCCGAGGGACGCTGTCCCCCCGGCTGACTCAACGGAGCCCCGCCACCCCCGAAGAGGAGGAGCCCCGGCGCTCTGATGCGCCACCCCACCCTCGAAGAGGAGGAGCTTAGGCGCAAGGACGCGCCGCCACGCCCCCGAAGAGGAGGAGTTTCGGTGCAACGACGTGCGCCCCACCGAGGCGCTTGTCACAGCGCTCCATTCACCGCTGGATCGCTGTCCCCCCTTCTCCCCCTGCACCGGTAGAAAATAAAACCTGCCGGTGCTGCCTTCAAAATTCACCTGGGGCCTGTTGGAGTGGCAGCCCTCTTGCCACCCCGTCGCCCCCTTGGTGCACCTTCCCCCCCGACATCACAAGTCGGGGATCGGAAGCTACCTTCCCCTTTTCCCCCAGGTCGCTTGGTTCCGCGGTCCGGTAAACACGGCGCGTGAGGGAGTGGACCCATACACGTTTCCCGACCCCCGGGTCGGGACCCCCACGCGCCGTTTGGAGCCGACCGCCGGTCTTGGTCGGGCCTGGATTGGCACACGTCATTCCCTTGGAATTTGCGGTGCCCCCCCACGGGTTTCCCCCGCGTTCTGCCGCGGGGGGTCTTCCCCTAAAAATCGACGCTGTGCGCCCAGTATTCGTGCTGGGCGCGTCATCCCACCCCAATTAGAGGGGCTTGCCCCTGGCATTGGTTCCCCGCCCAAAGGCCCTTTTCAGGGGCCCGGCGCGCGAGGAGATTAAAAAAAAAAAAAAAAAAAAGAACGTTAGTCATTCTGCTCTCGGACACCGTCCGATGAACAGCTCCGCTCGTTACGATCGTTGCCGTCGTCCCGCGCTCTTATATTGCGCTCTCGCTCTGTCGCGTGTGACATTGCTCGCGATAGTGCACCACAGGAAGAAAGAAGACCGAAGACTAAAGAGTCAAGCCTCAAGAGAGAAGAGACAAGGCGCCACCCAACCGCCTTTGCCGCCCGACCCGTGCCGTACCGTATCTCGCGCCGCGCCGCGATCGCCGCCTACCGAACGATTCGTGCGACCGCTCGCATCGTCCGTCTCGCTCTTTAGTGCGAGCCTTCTGCTCGCACACCCGCCGCGTAGTTATCACCTCGTTAGGACGAGCGTGCGACCGGTCGCATCGTACGTCTCGTTTATAGCGCGAGCCTTCTGCTCGCGCTCCGCCGCGTCTCGTTCGCGAACACTAGCGCCCTAGTGTTTAGCGCAACGTTAGTGAGTGAGTTCCAGCCGCCCGAGGAACAATTTGTAAGTACCGTGACACGCTTAGGCACACTTCACGAGGAGTTTTTCCTCCCTACACACCTCCCCTCCCGGTCGCCGGGAGGGGCTGTATCCCCAATATTTAATTAGAGAGTAGAATCCCAATCCCGGGATAAACTTCCTAATTATGTCTGACGCCATAATTAGAAAGTTCCTGGAGTTTTTAAAATTAGAAGTCCCCGATGTCGCGTCCAAGTGGGAACGCTTCGTGCGCATGCACGAAGCAGACTCACCGGCGTCGCCCGATTGCGACGTTCCGCTAATTCCGGCCGAAATTGAGCCCTTATCATCTCCTTCAGAGATGTCTTGCTCAGAGCAAGAATCCGACCGTAGTGAACAAGGCGAGTTCACTACCGTCAAATATAAGAAGACGAAGAAGAGGAAGCGCCTAGAGGGCACCGCCTCTCCAGTCCTATCTTCCCCGACCAAATCGGTCCCTAAGAGTAGGAAAACCGTGCAGGCTCATGGCTCCGCGACCCCCGTTACCCCATCGGCCCCTCTGGCCTCCCAGGCCCCTCTGGCCTCCCAGGCCCTTCAGGCCTCCCAGGCCCTTCAGGCCTCCCAGGCCCCTCAGGCCTCGTACTCCAAAAATGCCTCCTCCTGTAATCATACAGGAGAAGGCCAAATGGAATTTAATCTCCGCAGCGATTAACGAGCATAAGCTTCGTTACTCTTCTGCACACGCGACCCCCATAGGCATCAAAGTGCAGGTTAAGACGTCGGAGGACCACCGCCTCCTCACCGCGTTCCTACGCACAAATAACATAGGTTACCATACTTATGCCCTTGAAGACGAGCGCCTTCTGCGCGTCGTCATTACCGGAGTCGATAAGTGCCTCTCCACAAAAGAGGTACTCATGGACATCCAGTCCCAAGGATACCAAGGTACGATGTACCTCTAAGGCGGGACCTTAGAGGTACATCGTATGTACCACCCCATCAAAAAGCACGAGTACAATATGGTACTCGTAACCCTCCCTCTTACGCCAGAGGGCAAGGATATCTTCAATATCCGAGCCATCTGTCATATTACGGGCATCCGCGTCGAGTCCCCCCGTAAAAGGGGCATCCCTGGCCAGTGCCACCGATGCCAACTTTACGAGCACTCGGCACGGAATTGCCAAGCTAGGCCGTGTTGTGTTAAGTGCCTCGGTGACCACGGCACCTCTGACTGTCCCCGTAAGAACGCAGCTGAGGAGTCCGAACCCCCCAGCTGTGTTCTCTGTAAGTCTCAAGGACACCCCGCTAATTATAGAGGGTGCAAAAAAGCACCCAAAGTAAAAAAGCGCAGTGCACCGCAGACGAAAGGTGCCCCCCCCAAACAGAGATTCGTCGCTGCCCCCCTACCCTCCCAATCTGCATGGTTCAAACCCGCGCAGAATCGTAGTACGGAGTTAGCGGTTTCCCCCGCTCTCCCTGTAAGGCCATGCCCTCCGCGCCCATAGCGCTTAAGGCCACGCCCCCTCCGACTCCCAGCTTCACTGCAGACCTCTCTTTCGTCCAGCAGTTCTTAAGCAACATCGGGCAACAACAACAACATTGACCCGATGGAGCTTTCTATTTTAGCGACAAAGCTAAAAGGATCGGCCACAGACCGCATCCAAGCTTTGTCAGACCATCAAATCAGGTCTTGATCCGTCAGATCAAGACCCTCTCCACAAACGGTAATCAATGGAGCCCTCGGGAAGGACAAAGCCGCACTCGTTACGCGTAGTGTCGTTCAATACGAACGGCAATAGGAATAACATTAGCGAAATTCGCGGTTTTGTAAGCAGCCAAAATGTCTATATTCTTCTAGTGCAGGAGACTTTTTTTAAACCTAGTATAAGGAACCCTAAAATAGCTAACTACAAAATAGTCAGAAACGATAGAACTCGATCCCGACTCGGAGGTACTCTTATCTACTATAAAAATCACTACATTGTATTCCCCTAGAGCCACCGCCATTGTTAACTTTAGAAACATCTGTTTGCCACATTAGTATGTCCGGTCACGGACCCATTGTTATAGTAAGCGCGTACTTAGCGTGCAACAAAGAACTTCATTCCAGCGACCTACAGGCGCTATTCAATTTAGGTAACGCTGTCATCATTGCCGGCGACTTTAATTGCAAACACACCGAGTGGGGCAATGTTCATAACAATAGAAACGGCACTATCCTTTGTAGTTTAATCGACACTTTAAATTTTGCACTATTAGCTCCCACCGACCCCACTCGCTATGACACCAATGAAAACATCAACGGTGTCATACGCGATCCTAGTACGATAGACATAGCCTTAGTTAAAAATGTTTCTCTCAATATCTATATTGAGACTCTCCACGAGCTTAACTCGGACCACAGACCGGTTACGATTACACTTGGTAGTCTTAACCCCAATAATTCTAGTACTAGCAAGGTAGTAGATTATAAAACATTAGCGGAGAACATCAAAGTCCTTCAATCTAGCCACTTAGATAAAATCCCCGATATTATAGATAGTAAAGATACAGCCATAGAGGCCGCCTCCCACTTGACCGATCACCTGGTAGCTACCATAGAGAACTCATCTAGTGAGGTGCCAACGACCCCCAAGGGCCGTTGGCCCCTCCCTGAGGACATAAGGGAGTCCATCAGACTCCGAAATGCGGCTAAGCGCACATATGATCGCTACCCGTCGGAAGAGTGGAGGAAAGCCCTCCGTCACTACGAGAGGGAAGTTAAGTTTAAAATTAAACAACACAAAGCCGAGAGTTGGGATCGACTTCTCAGTGATTTAGAACCAGTCTCACGTGGCGTACTGGCCACTCGCGAAGGCCCTCAAAAACAACACGGAGAGCGATATGCCTCCGTTAGACAGACCTAACCGTCCTCCTGCATTCGAAGACATTGACAAGGCCGAGTGCCTAGCTGATAATTTCGAACAACAGTGCCGGCCGAGTACTCTCCCGATTGATCCCGTGCACCTTAGCTTAGTAAATAGCGAGGTCAACAGCCGACTCTCGAGGCCACCTGATGTAGATAGGGTGAGGATGGTGGACTCGGAGGAGGTCAATGACATTATTAAGTGTATGAATGCCAAAAAGGCTCCAGGCCTCGACGGTATTTCACTCCTAGTGAACATCTTTAACATTTGGAAAGTAGCTATTGTCATAGGTGTTTCCCCGGTTTGTGGATAACAAACCGGGGAAACCCCGGAAGGTGCCTGGTAGCTACCGTCCAATAAGTCTTATTAGCTCCCTTGGTAAAGTCTACGAAAGAGTTATTAAAAGGCGCCTTAATGACGTCATAACCGACAAAAAACTCCTTCCAGACGAGCAGTTTGCCTTCCGCGAAATGCACAGCTGTCCCGCTCAAGTACACCGCTTAACGGAGTACATATTATCTAGCAAAAACGACAGGAAGACGACATGCGCCGTATTCTTTGACATTGCAAAAGCTTTTGATAAAATTTGGCATAACGGACTGTTATACAAACTCTATCAAATGGAAATACCCGATTATCTCGTTTTACTAATTAGTAACTTTAAAAAATCGTAAATTTCATTTCCGCGTAGAAGGCGCACTGTCGTCGCCAAGATATATGGAGGCGGGAGTACCGCAGGGCTCGGTCCTCTCGCCCTCCCTATATAACCTGTATACTAGCGACATCCCAAAACACGCTAAGGTGCAATTAGCTATGTTCGCGGACGATACAGCCCTTTATTATTCCCACACACGAGCCCGTACCGCGTCTAAAGCCCTCCAGGAGTCAGTTACCGCTCTCGGTAATTGGTTCTCCAAATGGAGAATAGAAGTCAATCCCGACAAAAGTCACGCCATTCAATTCAATAGTAATAGGGCAGCGAGGCGTAATTGCCCCCGTAAAGTAATGAGCCCTATTAGCCTGCACGGCAACATAATCCCTGAGGTCACTCAGGTCAAATATTTAGGCGTAGTACTAGGCAAGTCGATGACTTTTTCGAGTCACATCAGTAATACATTACGCAAAACGAAATTTGTACTCTACAAATTATATCCGCTACTTAATTCGCGAAGCAAAATGTCCCTAAGACATAAGCTTACATTGTATAAGGTTTGCATTAGAACGATACTCACTTATGCGTGCGTCTCTTTCGCACAGATAAGCGAGTCTCAAATGGACCGTTTGCAAAGAGTCCAGAACCGGTTTCTACGCATGGCAACAGGCGCCCCCTGGTACATGCGTAACATCGACTTGCATAGGGACTGCGAACTCGTCACTATTAAAGCCTATATCAAGGTACTCGTAGAGAGATTCTTTGATAAAGGCAAAAATCACCCAAACCCCCTTATCAAAAAGGCACTGGACTATAATCACGACGCACAGACTTTCCGACACCCGCACAAACGGCCTAAGCATATCTTAGCCGATCCCGTTGACCCGATCACAAAATACGTAACGTACTGTGTACAGTTACGTAAACACAAACCACACGCACCCGCGACGCTAGCATCGCACCGGGGTCGACGCCGGCGCCTACCCCGAGGTCCCACATCCGACACGACAACACGTACAGACATACAGACCGACCCTAACACGGAACCGGACCCGAACCCGAGTTCGAGTTCGCATCCTAGTAGTCTAGGTACACACCAAAATAGTGTCCGCGACCGCGACCGCGATATTGATATAGAGAGCTCTACCAATACCTCGAACCTCATCGACATTAGGACTTACGCGCGCGAGTCATCCCGACCGTACGCGGAAGGGGAGAGGGACGGCCCTCTCAGTACCGATATCAACCAAAACGAGAGCTCCTCTATCGCGATAACTCGCACGCCGCTAGTTTCTGCTACCGCGCGCGAGCAACCTCACTCATCAGCGAGTGAGGAAGGGGTCGGACCCCTTAGCAGGAGAGACCCGTGTCTCCCCTGTCATAATAATAGCTCTTAATCCGTAGCTGTCCCCAATATCCGGTTTGAACATCACCCGGGTGATGTTAGGGAGGGTCAAACCCTCCCATCGACTACCACCAAACAAACTAGCCACCAGGCTAGTTATAGTCCGACTTAGCTACAGCGGTCGTAACCCGACCCTTAGCATAGACCCTTTCGAAAAAAAAAAAACCGAACGTTAGTTCAGTTTTATTTGAGCTACCGAGGTGATATCTTGGACAAGCGATATCCTAGCGAACTGCTCGAGCCGTCAACTTTCTTTGTGACTTTGTGTGCATCTTGAGTGGTTACTAACTATAGTTTGTTATTAAGTTTATTGAACGAAAAGTAAACAAAAATGATGTCTGGTGGAAAGAAACGAAAATTAGATACAGAGGGTCGCCAGTTTCAATAAAAATGGACTGAAGAATTCTTTTTTATCTTGCACAATGGTAAGCCTATTTGTTTGCTGTGTAATGAATCCATTTCAGTATTGAAAGAATTCAATATAAAGAGGCATTACTCAACTAAGCATGCTACGCTGCACTCACTGACAGGACAATTAAGAACAGACAAAATCCAGAAGCTTACCACAAATTTGTAAAAACAGCAACAAATGTTTCATAAACAAAGAACACAACTTGATAATGTTGTGAAAGCTAGTTTTTTTGACTAACCATTTGCCGAAGGAGAATTTATCAAGGAGTTTATATTAGAAGTTTGCGCTATTTTGTGTTCTGAAAAGAAAAATGAATTTGAAAAAAATAGTTTCTCAAGACGAACTGTTATTCGACGTAAAGAAATGATGTCTAATGATATAAAAACAACATTGACTGACCGTATGGCTGGTTTTGAATCATTTTCCATAGCATTAGACGAGAGCACCGATTTGTCTGACACAGCTCAACTGGCTATATTTATTCTAGGTGTTGATAAGGAGTTCACTGTTACTGAGGAATTGCTTGCTTTACAGCCGCTAAAAGGAACCACTACAGGAGAGGATATTTTTATTGAAGTTCAAAAGGTATTCACAAGTTTTGGCTTACCATGGTCAAAATTAATTGGAGTATGCACTGATGGTGCACCTTCTATGGCTTACGTAAAGGTTTCATCGGAATTTTGAATAAAAAAGCAACAGAATTAAATGTGCAAAAAGATGATTTGGTAGTCCTTCATTGCATTATCCACCAACAGACCTTGTGTTCTCAGTCCATTCGACTCCAGAATGTTATGAATGTGGTAGTAAAAACCATCAACTTTATTAGATCCCGAGGGCTTATCATCGTTCAAGGCGTTTTTGGATGAAATATCAGCTGAATATAACGACGTAACATATTATTGTGAAGTCAGATGGCTGAGCAAAAGAAAAATGTTGAAACGGTTTTACGAGCTTAGAAATGAGATAGCGGATTTATGAAAATAAAAGATAAACCACTATCTATTAAGTGACCCAAAATAGATATGTGACTTAGCATTTCTGGTCGATCTTACAGGCTATTTGAATGATTTAAATTTCAAAACTTCAAAAACAAGGACAGTTTGTAAATGATTTGTACAGCCTTTGAAAGCGTTTCAGATCAAACTACGCTTGTGGGAGTCACAGATGCTATCTGGTAACAGTTACCATTTCAACACACTCTCTGCGTATGAAAATTCAGCATATTGAGCATAAATTGCTTATGCTCAATATGCTGAAGAACTCAAGTTACTGTCGGAACAATATTCGAACAGGTTTAGCGACTTCAAAAACATGGAAGACTGTTTCAGTTTATTTGCTACTCCTACAAAATGTAATGTACAAAATGCTCCGATACTCTTACAAATGGAGTTGATCGAGATTCAAGAAAACTCACTCCTAAAATCCAAATTTGAAGACGTAGAGATGTGCGATTTCTACAAAATATACATAGAAAAAGAATTTTCCAATGCTTAGAAAATTCACAAGAAGATTGATTTGTGTGTTTGGCAGTACTTATAAATGCGAACAATTCTTTTCATTGATGAAAGTTAATAAATCAACACATCGTACAAGACTGACTGACGATAATTTGGAAAATTCTTTACGTCTTTGTATCAGTGGAATTAATCCAAATATCGATGGATTAGTTTCCCACATTCAAGCTCAAGGGTCTCATTGATTTCGGTGTATTTAACTTTTGTAGTTTGTAACAATTGCAAATTTAACGATTTAATTATAATGTACCTACCATTTTTTTAAATTTCATTTTGTTATTTTAATAAATTGTACTAATAACATTGTCGTATTATTTCATGTCTAATATCTATCGCAAAAATATTATCACTACTTTAAAATGCACTAAGTACTTTTAAACGCGGCCCGCGAACGTATTTGCACGCTAAAGTTTGGCCCTCAACATGTCAAAGGTTGCCTATACGTCTTCATTGTACTATTAGGGAATCCAATTCTTAAGCAGGTTGACCATTGTCACAATTTTTTGTTCGTTATGATATAATAATTATTATGATATCAAGGTGACATATTATCATTGTTAATAATTAACAATTATATGTCACTTAGATTATTGTATTATGAGTTCTGACTGCATGTCGTCAATATCATACAAATAAATTACGAGAACAACCTGCTAATGAATTAGATGGATTCCTGATGGTACAACTTATATCGCTTGCTCTATGGAAGAAACGGCTTCTGCGAGTATTTAGCAATTTAGGTTTTAGACGAAGGATTGTGAAATTAAGGAATTGCAGGTGGGTTGCGACAATCTGCACCACGAATCTCGTGAAAGTTGTTAAAATAGTAACACCTTCCAAATATGGCGCATTATGAAATACGATTGTTTAGTCTAATGATGTAGGGCATTTGCATAATGCTAGTTATCTTACTGTCAGAGTTGGAAACCTTCAGTTATCCGTAGGCCACATTATTGGAAATCCCTTTAGGCCACAAAAAAAAACAGCACTGTAAATAAAACTGTGTGGCGTGCGCTAATATGCTATATTTTCAGCTTTATTGTATTAGCGCCGAGTTCTATTTACAGTGCAGTTTTTTCTGTCGCGACCACAAAAAAACTCTCGTGGACGCGAGCTCTTAGCTAGTGTGATCCAATATCAGTTAGACAGACGGCAGAATACGAAAAACTAGTTAAATTAGGTGGTGCTCAAGACACATGCTGTCCATTCCTTGGAAGAAGGAATTCCTTCCTTCCTTCAATACATGGAAGAACATTGAAGTCAATTGGATTTTGTAATTTAATTATGATTTGGATGGGTTTTCTAGTACAACTAACAATTGATAGAATATAAATGTCATTTGTGTACGGAAAGCTTCTACAAAAGTGGGATGTGTATTGGTTGACTAATTAGTATTAAACATACAACGATATATCATGATTTCTTCTCGAGACTGAACTGATAGAACGAGATCTTTAAAGCAACTTGCGTGCATATCGTTTGAGTGTAATCAATCCTTTAGTGAAATCTATTACCTACCACTAAACGAGAACTAATAGAAGCTGTTAAGGGTCAGCTCATACCGAGACGCGACGCGGCGCTGCTTTTTTTTTATAGTGATTCAAAATTGATTCATTGCAGGAGTTCTAATTGTACGTAAAAGTAAGCTGCGTAGCGCGGCGCCGCTCTTGCAATGGAACGCGTACAATACGCGCATACGTATCACGATATACGAACAGGTATGTCAATAACCTTTTTCTGTCAAAAATCAATCAAAGTGCGGTTTGCAAAAAAACTTATTTACATATTCATTAATTAATAAAAACGTTAAATAGTAGAAAATTATCTGAACATTTTCTCATTTGAATCGCACTGCACCTATATTTTTGTGTAGTGAATAAATTTCAATTTTGAATCGCCATCTTAATAAAAAGGCCGCGCCGCGTGGCGACTCGCATCTTAGTGTGATATAATTAACTTAACAAGTAATTGTGATATAACGCTAAGTTCAAGGGGCGTGAAAGTACCGCCATTATAGTGATGTCTCTCTCACCTTTGACTTGCCATTGTATGGCATAATGATGCTTACAAAGTAACTGCCAATCATGTGTCACTTAAGTACCGATTATACGTTTCAGATGCGTATAGATTTCAGGTAAACATCGCGATTATATAATATTGTTATTTGTTGGCAATCGGCATGCATGATGCTGGTGCTGAAATTACCTTAGGCCGGGACTATATTGTGCGGAATCCGTAAGGCCGGTAAAAATTCAGAGCATTGAAAATAGAACTCTGCGCTATAGAATTAGGGCTAAAAATCGAACACAAGTATCGAGTGAAATGTCAATGACATTTGACAGCTCGACGCTCAACATTTCGATTTTTAACTCTATTGTATTAGCGAAGAGTTCTATTTTCAGTGCTCTGAATTGTCCCGGGTTCGCCGGATTCCGGATCATATAGTCCCAGCCTTAATATAACGGTAATTAAGTCATTGTTTGTACATTGTACAGTTGCGAGCATAAATAACACTAAGGTAAATAAATGTAGGCTATTCTTGGGTCAATCTCCAAGAAAAAATATTCTGTAACGAATAACGACGTTCGGTTTTTTGTACCCTACACGGAACTTTATCGGCAGCCAGTTTTGTACTGATATTGCCCTATCATGTATATTATAGTAATAAGGGCATTTTAATTAAAAAATTGGCTGCCGTCCGATAAAATTCCGTGTAGTGCTCAAAATACCTCGTTACAAATCCTAACTTCTCACTGCCATGGAGGAATTAGTTTAATTGGTCCATGCTACTACTATTATAAATGTGATAATTTGTGAGGATGGATGGATGTTTGTTACTCTTACACGCAAAAACTACCTAATGCGTTACGACGAAATTTGGTACGCTTATTTCAGATCTTGATTAACACATAGGCTACTTTTTATCCCGAAAAAGTACAGTGTTCCCGTGGAATTGAAAAGTACTGTGTTTACGCGGGCAGAGCCGCCGGCAAAAGTTAGCTGTTCAATATATCCCACTAGTACAATTGATATAAATAGCGGTAATTATACCACCCGGAGCCGTAAGGCTGATGATGACGCTGCGCCCGCTGATTAGGCCGTACTTCCGCGGAGGGTTCGTTAGCTGTAATGAGGAGAGAGCTCCTGACCTGTTGCGACTTCCGACCTTGTCCCGATTGTCGCTGATACCACCTGATAAGGCGCGTCAACGTCGTTATCGGATGCTTTGTTAGCTAGTTTTATGTATATTTTTAAATATTAACCACCCTCCTAATAAAATATTTATACACCTGATTTGCATTTCAATGTTCCTGTCTTTGTCTCATACGTTGAAACAGTTACTTGACACATAAATTACAGCAACATTGAATAGCTAATTTTTTGTGTAAATATTTTTATTAGTAGGGGGTAGCTGTGTTGTCGCGAGTATACATTTCTTAATACAAATACTCGGTAATCGGTAAAGTAATTTCGGGGCATATTCAATGCAAACAAACAAATCTTTCCTCTTTATAGTATTAGTATTGATGTCAACGACATGATCATTTTATACATTTTTTTTTTGTAGATTGTGCAAAATTCTGCTAGTTATTTAAGAAATAAGAATAATTTCAAATGTGATCCCCATTCTATCCATCAATCGCAATCTTAGAAATACTTCGCATTCCAAAATACAATAACAACTTAGATCGCATAGTAAAATAAATATTATCAAAATTACATGTATTTGTTTGTATACAAAAGAATAATGTTATCATTATTCGGTTCGGAGTGTAATAATTTTGAAAATACTGATCAATAACTCGTCAAGCATAATAAATAGATTACGCAAAGCTAGTAAACTGCGTTTTACTATAATATATTATAAACTTTACCGGTCTCTCGTTTATTAAGTCACGAATCAGGGTATAAATATTGTGTACTCGATATCGAACACTAGCTTTTATTCGCTACTTACTCGGCGTAGATGGAGTTTACAGGAATATAACATTATTTTATTTTTTTAAATTATTAACTTAATAAATAAAAACCATAAAGCGAAAATCAGCCTGCCAGACTACCCTTATATTCTTACTGATAAAATGTATATCATATTGTATGGTCTCCGAGAAATATATAGGTATAGAAAAGTCAATTACGGATGTTTCGGGCACATGATTTACTGCTTATGTGAAGACGTTTAAGGCTCCCACAGACGACAGATCAGATCGTTTCAGTTAGAACTGACGTCAGTTCGGCCTGAACGGATTCGAGCACATACACAGAAAAAAATATTTGTAAACTAACTACGCTTGTACGATACACGCCCGCACGGCCGCGGCTCTGGCGAGCACTGAAGCGATTTGTCACACATGGTCCGTTCAGTCCAGAATTAATGCCAGCCAACTTAGTTATTTTACGAAGTGTTACTACTAAATTAATTATTTTATTCCCTCCTTAGTAGGAATTTAGTTGTTAGTAGTGTTTAGTAGGAAAGAACCAGACAGTAATCATATGCAAAATGGCCTAGGTTAAGCAAAAAACAAAAAAAAATTAACACCTTATAATAATAATACATCGTAGCATTCGTCCTTATTTTGCTTAAAACTACATGTTTAATTACTGTATATGTAATTATTCCTAGTATATTTTAATTTAACGATAAAATTTATAATACTATACTTAATTCAATAAATAATAAAATGTTAATATAATAAAACATATAATGCAGTGGTTTTTTGGGGGCTTTAGAGATTCCTAAGTTGAGTAGCTTTTTTGATAGTTTTCAGTAGTTTTTAGTAGAGATCGACGCGAGTTTAATAGTTTCGCAAAAACAGAGCTGGCAACACTGAAACGAATCGCTTCAGTCCATCCGGCCGACTGATGCGATCTCGAAATTGCACACAGACGATGCGATTTTGCATCCGTTCAGGCCGAACTGAAGGAAAACCGGACCGTATATGGGGCCCCTTAGGCACTAAAATAATTGTCCTACTCGAAAAAAAAAATTATTTTACCATTTTGCGTTTAGCGGAGAGCCACCAATCACCATAAAAATATTCTTTGCCTAAACGTTTTGACACAAAAAGAGAATCATGCGCCCGAAGTATCCGTAATTGATTGTCGAAGACGTTATATATGCCTTAGAATAAAATAATACCTTCCCTACACTACCACAATTATTTCAGGGGCAAATTAGTTAAATAAAATGCCACATCGGTCAAGCCGTTCTCGAGTTTTAGCGAGACATTAGAATTACATATTGCAATCTAGTTTTATATGTAAGAGGATTAAAATTCCATAATTTACGAACAATTTCAAGTATTTTATATTGAATCATAACAATTGTAGCACATCCAATATCTGAGCTTACTCGTACATAGAAGCTTTCACAAATAAACAAAAGCACACACAAATGAGGCTACATTCCTCAAAGGGAAGGATAAATAGAGCTTTTGAGCTGCGCTAAATTCTAAAGCCAGAGGGAAGTCCCGTTTCCCGAAGACACGTTCCATTAAATTAAAACTTTAATTAAGGTTAGAGTTGCGCAAGCTCGGCTACGATTTTTTAATGAAATATGATTTTGCTGGAATTGTGTCTGGCATAAAAATTCAAATTTAGAGTTGAATTTTTATGCCAGACACAATTCCAGCGGCAACCATCGAAAGAAAACTTAACTTTTCTCAGTCAGAAAAATGTCATTTCTATTTACTTTACCTCTCTTAACTTCTTTGTAAATCATTCTGTATCTACTAATCTCTAGTACAGATAGAATGACTTTTGGCAGTCATTTAACTGACCGAGATTAAAAATTAGAGTAGGTAGGGACAAGTAGGTTTTTAACTAGGTTTAGTTCCAAGTGTCGACCAAATTAGACAAGTTCTATCACGATTATTCTACGTTCGTCAATTGGAAGACTGATTAACAATAAAACAAAATTAAACTTTTCAACAAAATTTGCTGATGCTGATGAATTATAGCTATAAACATTATACACTCTAGATTATGTTAGCTTTCAAACCAAAAAAAGCTAGATAAAAATCGGTTCATCCGTCTGGGAGCTACGATGCCTCGGACGGACACGTCAAACTTACAACACCCCTCCGTTTTCGTCGGGGGTTAAAAATAACACACTATTACTGGCGTATTAAGACCTGCGCCTCTACCTGATACTATTTATGTTCCTTTTTAGGGGCCATCACAGACGGCGAATATACTATAATATTTTATGTTAATATAATATATCCAGGCATCTTAAGATGAAATATTACAGTATATTCGCCGTCTGTGATGCCCCACTCTTCATCTTTAATGATTTGTGTTTATAAGTATGTCATAAAGAATAATAATAAATAGTTACATATATATTTTTAATAAATCATAAGTATTTTCTATTCAACCAAGAACAATTTATCAGTGAAGACAGTAACCTTTTTCATGGCAGACTTCATTGTCCGCGCAGACAGCTAAATGCAAGCTTTTACAAGCTGGGCTGAAAGCTCTCGGAAGCTTTTAACCTTGTTCTGTTTCATTATAAAGCCCTATTAACTTCGCTAACTCGTCGCTGTGAAAGCTATATATGATGCCGCAAGAAAATGCTTTTTCAACACACTGTATTTAATTAAAATAACCTACCAGTGGCAAGGGGTGAGTTCCGCGGAATTATGGAATAATAAACCCTCTGCTGTATTTTTCGAATAGGTGTAGTCGGAAGGCGGTTTTAGCTTCGTCGATCTGACTGCCGGTTGGCTAGTCGTTTTGGTGGTAACCCTCTGCTCGAAGTCGCGTAAGCTAATATCTATTTGAATACAAAACAACGCTAATTTGTTTCTATTACGCTTAGCGCCATCTATTGGGCGCGGAAGAACTAAAATAAGTACGTTTTAGCGCTCGCACCCACTAGAGCTTTTTTGTGGTTGCGACAGAAAAAACTGCACTGTAAATAGAACTCTTCGCTAATACAATAGAGCTGAAAATCGAAGTGTCAAATGTCAGATTTGACAACTCTACACGATTTTCAGCTCCATTGTATTAGCGCACAGTTCTATTTACAGTGCAGTTTTTTTGTCGCGACCACAAAAAAGCGCTCGTGGAAACGTGGCCTTAGTTTGCCTAAAGCGGGCCACGCGATCCTGCCATTGTTAACTATTTGTGCTTAAGCCAATAGTCACTTATATATATGCCATTTTTCATTTGTTTTAATTTAATCATGATAGTAATCATCTTATACGTAAAAGACGCAACTTTTTACCCGACTGTCAGGAAGGGTTATGTTTTTCGCGCGTATCTTGTATATATGTATGTAAATTCCTTTATTCCCACGTATCTTCCAAACGGCTGGATGGATTTCGACAATTAAGGTATTGTTAGATTTGTCTCAATAACCCAAGTGTCCTTAGATAGCTTTTTTTTTAAAAAAATGACAAAATGGCGGATTTTGGCGCCTAATTGTAAGTAGTTAAAATTTTTTTGTAACCAAACTTATCGACATTGGTATCAAAATAAAGGAAATTAAATGGAGATTCCAAAAATATACATATGTTATGTATTTAAATTTAATCAGGAATAATTACAATCATCTTAATGAAATCTATCGAATAAATTTGTAATCAATGGATTCAAATAGTCGTATTTAGCTTTAAATATATAAAAATTTTGGACCCTATTGCGCATTTTTGTTATACCCGGTATAGTTAATCATATTTTGTATTTACGACGGTCACCAAATCAGTTTTAAATTATTTCCTTAGATCCTAGAAATTTGCTACATCAACCACACGACCAAAACTCTCTCGAGGAATTGAACCGCTTACGTCAATTATAATTTTCATTTTTATTTTGTTTCAAACGCTATAATAATAATAAATTTTGTCCAATTTACAAAAGTCATAATAGAACACACTAGTTCATAGAAATGTGCCGGACAGAACTATTTATTTTATTTTAGACTTTTTACTTTTTAGTAAAAGTAAAAAGTCTAAAATAAAATAAATAGTTAGAAAAATAAAAAAACCCGACTGGAAAAAAAACCCAATATACCTAAGATACCTAACTCACTAAAAAGATTGAAACAAGACTGTAAAATCACAGTACTAAAACCTAATTCAACCTCTATTTTAGTTTAACAGATTACACTATAGGTTGAAGATTATGTGAAGTGAAATAATTATCATGGTGTTTGTTAGCAGGCGGGACCCATTTACAAATTATTTATCGTACGAAAATAAATGGGTCCCACTTGCTAACAAACACCATGATAATTAAAGGTAAAAATAAACTCCTATTATTTCAGTCCTCCCTTAACAACGAGAGATTGAAGTCACTATGGCACTGACGATTGTCGGATGGGGTACTACTCAGCCGCTCGGTGATGGTGACAATACTCACTTTGGCGCTGGCGATGATGGCGGGCAGCATGGTGGGGTCCAGCATGCGTCTCTCCCCTTCATCCTCGGACTCGGAGCCATGGGAGAGGCTAGCCGTATGCGGCTCGGTCAGCCGCAGCTTCAAACAGTCCCGTCTCATCTTACACTATCTCACTACACTTTGGCATGATTCTTTGGTTTGGAATGTTAGATTAATTTAATTTACCTAGAAAACATACACTACCTATAGTTTTTGGAAACAATTTGAATGCAAAATCGTTTAAAATTGTAAAGTTGTAACTTGTTAACTGATTAACTTTTTAAACAATATTTAAAGTTCGAATTAGCCTGTTTCCAAACTCACTAATATTTTGTTGGCTCTTATTTTTTGCAAGTCAATAACAACAATAGATAATTGTTCTAGTGATGGAAAACTAAAATTATATTAAGCGTAGGAGCTCACGGCTCAACTTATCAGGAAATAAGTTAGTTTTAAAATCAGTTTATCTTTATCTTCAGGGCATCGAATCTAAAAGGTCTGTCCATCCTCGTATATCTTCAACAGGAACTAAGCGAAAATAACCGAAGGGTACCGAAACTCCCCGATTTCTAAACCACTTGTGTTTGGCCTCACCCTAATTTTCAATACATAGAAGAATTGCTAACAGAGAGTTAATCATCTGTTTGGAAACCATGTTTACTAAACACGCGTGTATTTGCTTGTGAGTTTTAAGATGTTTATGAAAATCAACACTAACATTTTAAGCTCTATGCTGTGATAATAAGGTTCATGATGGAGTAATCTACGATTATTTGCATATTATTCCTATTAGTTATAACGAGAGTTCCACCATTCCTAGATGGGGCGAGTATTTTCTTAAAAATTATAAGGATTTTTCTTTTACTCGAGTATTTTATATCTGACTCGAAGGACTTCAAAAGCTCTTCCTCCGTTTTGCAGTTACTTCAATACTATTTTCATTCAATTCATAGGTACCTACTTTATTATGTGGATGAAGAAAATTTTACCTACTAATTAAGATGTGGGTACATCCACCAAATTACTTAACGTTTTCCGTTGGATCGCCCTGTCGTCGTAATTTGTTTACATCTTATACTTACTTTAAATGAGACAATCTTGTATATATATAATCGGTTTCTCGAAAACGGCTGCAAGTATGGAGGGATCTTTGGGGGGAGAAACATCGTACTAGCTTGGTCTTATCCCTGAGAAACTGCACATTTTTAAGCTATAAAATTATGTTTCTATTTCGTCGTGGTGCGTCGTACATCAATAATTTCGACTCTAATATTTCATTCTGATTGGTTTGGTTTGCGTATGTAAAAATTTTACTTTTTTCGAAAATTCATCATATCATAACTCTGCAGCAAAGCTCTGTTACCAAGGCACTTATAAATTATAATGACGTGGTATTTTCAGGAGTCGCTTATCTGGTGGTTATCGTTTATTTTCCACGATCGTACTATTATAAACAAGAATACAAATTAATAAAGACATCCTTGGCAACATACGGTTTTATAGTTTCCTTTATTATAGTGATTTACTGGTCATCACGATACCTTCCTACCTATTAACCTTGGTTAAGGAATCGTACGGGGAATTTCAATTGTATAGGTATTTTTTAACACTGAAATCTTGGTAGGATTTCGTCTGGTAAAAGGTGTTTTAAGCTACATTAAAATGCTAGCATTTGTCGTTTATACGAAGTCTATTGCGCATTGATAGTTACGGAACCCTCCGTAGACATGTCCTGACTGTTAGTTTTTTATATTTTTGCAATCTTTTCAAAGGGAGCTTATGAGAATAAAATAATCGTAAGCGTGTTAAATCATAACATTGACATAAGCAAGAAAGTAAGTTTTTAAAAGTACTGATCATTAATAAGCTATATTATTGGAAAGTTTACACAAGTTTATGCTCTAGTTCAAACGAAAACTTCGTGAAATCATACGACAGCTCAACTGAAATGCTATCTAACATTTCCTGACTTCAATATAACTTTTACTCGATTTCTAAGACTTCAAGACTTTCAAGTGATGTTGGACTTACAAGCGTTTTGATATAATATTTAGTTATGGGAGTGCCCAATTTTTGCTAGCAATAGATATGATATTGAGCAAAAATTGGGCACATCCGTGACGGGTGAGAATCTGCCTTCTATCCTGGGGGGCAAAAATAGGGACACCTTCCTAGCCTTCTGTGTAAGGATAGTGAAATTTGTTAACCGGAAAAATTGTGATATATTGTGTGATAATAGTTAGGTTCTATGTATAATGTGTTCGCTGTGATATTAGTTTAGTCTTTTACTTTGTGCCGTCTTTTTATTATTATTATTATTATTATTTTATTTTTAATTGACGATAATTGTATTTCCATTGAATTTTATTTGAATTATTTTATTGATTATTATTTTATTGACATTTTAAACTTGTAAATTGAATTGTATTCTATTAGAAACATTTCATTGGATTCTATTGACCTTTATTGCGGTTTTTAAACGACTGCTTTATATATCTGTACTGACCTGTTACTAGTGTAAATAACTGACAAGCACAGCTGTATTACTATGTAATATAAAAGAAAATGTACGCAATAGAATAAGGAAGAGACAAAAGTATTGTAAATATTAGAAATAATCATAAAAGAAAAGAAAAAGTGTAAAATAGATATAAGAAAATAGTAAAACAAAAATAGAAAAAGATGAAAAACAGAGAAAAGATTAAAAAAGAACAAAAACAGCCCTGACTATGTTAGGGGGACGAAAAAAAAAAAAAAATTTAGTTATGTTGTGTCTTTGTGTGCATTTCCCTATCTACTCTACTTGCATCCACAATTATGGGTTTGCTTGAAGAGATAGTACGCCAATGTATTGTTATAACTTTCATATGTGTCTTTGTTAATGTCTACATGAAGAATGAAATAAAATAATAAATAAAAAATATATTATGACAATTGAAGTGCAGTTAAAGGACTCACGGAGAGAAGTCTCGCGAGAAGTCTCTGGTGAGATGGAGAGGGCGAGAAGTATTTTCAGAAGCCGCAAGAAACGTTAATGTAACATTTGGTCACATTCACGTTTCTCGGGGCTTTTCGGTGAGTGTTTGCATGATTTTTAGGTTAGCAATACATCATACATCCTATCGTCCAATCGGCATGACTCTGCCGATAGGATCAGTTAGAACTGACCGTGAGTGGGCGTGGACTGGCATGACAGTGGTGTAAGGGTAGCCATACACTATACTGTCTATCATCCAATCTTCATGACGCGCTGGTATGACAGTTATACGTGTACCTATATGGACGAACTGTAGATTGGGTCAAGCCTGCAGCGTCATTCCGATTGGACGATAGAAAGTATGGTGTATGACTATCCTTAGACGTACAAGCGATCTGATATTATATATCTATGACAGTTTTATGGCATCAGCACAGCGAAATTTGTAAAAATAATAATTCAAAATTGTATTTTATTCAGTACACAAGAAGTTACACTTTACATTGAATGAGCGCCCCGGGCTATGTAGAGCGGTGCAGTATGACATTCGAACTCTTGCAATTAAACGTGTCTTCTTGTGTAGTGAATAAAGTTGAATTTTGAATCGCTATCTTAAAAATGCAGCGCCGCGTCAGGTATCGTCTCGGTGTGAACTGACGCTTAAACTTAAGCGTTCTGATATTTCTATGACATGTGATAGGTACTCATAACTTCGTTAGTTTAGGTCCTTTGAAAGTAGGTCATAACCTATTTATAAGTAATGGAAATGTTTACCCATTTTATGTGGCTTCTTCAAACGATTTTAAGATAGAAGATTCTCAGTTTACATGACTTTTAACTACGTTAAAAATGATCTTTATCATAACAAGTTTCACATTTTAGTTTAAGACTTTGGAGGTTCAGGTTCATGTAAGTACTAACTTACCGAGCATAAAATTTTTCAAAATCAATTACAGAAATGTTGAGCACATTATTTACATACTACTTACGTAAAGACGTTTAGGCAGAGAAATAAGATGCGAGAATTTATTTATTTAGAAATTACATTGCACTCCCATAGACACTCAGAAAGTCGTTGACCTCACAGCTGATTCAATTGATTGAAATGATACTATAGATTACACAAATTATTTTTTACCTAAACGTCTTTACGTAAGCAGTAGTTACATAAATCATATTATATGCCCAAAAATTATGTACTTAATTGATTTTACTAAATGTTACATAGATATAAAGAAACACAAAATATTCTTTATTCAATAAAGTCAGTACATAGACCCTTACCCTAGTCAGCCCCTAATCTTAGAAACCATTAAAGTATGTAAAATGTCTAATTCTAGGGTCGGCTTAGTGATCGTAAGGATTCATTTGATCGGGCGGATTAAATGGTATTAGTTAAGCGTGTGGTGAATTTGCCAGCGGGCTTAGCGTGGCGATCCGAAGAAATAATTTTAAAGAAGAAATATTCTATCCAAAACAGTTCCTTGCAAAATAGTTCTTAATCCATGGTAATAAGGTCGTCAATAGAAGTCGACATTTCCAAATAGCCATATTTTTAAAATGGCTGCCGGGAAATCTTTTGTAAAAATTATCAAATTTTCAACTAAATGAATAAACGTAAAGAAACTATTTGTTTAGGACCGCCATGATGTGGAGTAGTTGACATTATTGTAAGACTATTTGACATTGAAATAAGAAAACGTTTCTACTTTATCTGTCAAAAGAGGCCATTTTGGCGAGTCCGACTCGCACTTGGTCGGCTTTTAAATATGCTTAGTAAAGAAGTACCTTGCCAATGATCCTATTCGAAGCATGATTTCGATTTTCAAGGGCGGCCAAACAGATTTTGTTTACTAGATTAGAAGCGCCATTTTTTTTCAAAGGAAGAATGTCTGCTGTTGTTTTAGGGCAGAGTAGAACTCTAACCTGGAATACTAGACATTCCCTTAAAAGCTATGTAATAGTGGATACCTAGAAAATGTCGTTTAAAAATCTAGAATATTCCAAATTGGTTGAAATGCACTAATGGAAAACTGATGGTGTTCCCGGTCGGAGCTACGCTTACTCAAAATAGCCTCTATGGTGTAGGGAATAGAGTTAGCTATCGTTTGAAGTGCAGCTAGTAAACAGCATCCCGGTTTATCGATTGATAACGGTGCAATTCTAGCCTCTAATTGATAGTACTGATGTAGCATAGACAATAGTCATTAAGGTTTGATGTATAATTTGCGCTAGTCTAGTTTGGCATAGGCTTACCTACGTATAGGTAGGTCACACCTAGTCACATGTTCACGCCTATTTCCCAATAGGAGTACATAGAAAAAAACAAAACCCGCCAAGTGCGAGTCGGATTCGCGCACGAAATGTTCCGTGCCAGGCGGTAAAAAATCAAGTTTATACTTTGTTGTATGGGAGCCCCACTTAAATAGGTTTAGATTTTAATCTGTTTTTAGTGTTTGTTATTATAGCGGCATTTTTTCAGATCTCAAGTACATTATACGGACGCTCTAACGGTGAAGGAAAACATCGTGAGGATATCCGCACATGGTTGGCCCCAGACGTATTGACCAGTCATTCCTCTGGACTAGGCTGACTATGTTGTGAGAATGCCCTATGTGCTTGGGCAACCATACAACATTTAAAAACCAATTGTCCCAAGCACTACAGTATTTCAAGAGTGGTTACTTCGCTCGAAAAATACTGTATAAATCATCCAATAACGGATGAAAAGGCCTAAGTTTTTTTTATTATAGTGGCAACAGAAATACATCATCCGCGAAAATTAAAACTGTATAGATACAGTCTGGTGGCAGACAGATGGATAGACGGGAGGATACTGGAGTCTTAGTAATAGTGTCTCGTTTTCATCCTTTGGGTACAGAAGCCTCAAAAATTGGGGTAGATAGGCAGAAACCGACAAACTCAATAAGGTTAGGATCTAGGCAGTAGGCAGAGACAGTAGAGAGAGATAGGGCCAGGGGTAGGCAGAGGGGTAGGCACAAAGAAAATCTGTTGCCCAGTTCTCGCCATTGCGAATTCGGGTACCGTTGTGCCCGACATTTCTTCCGCGAAACACGTCGTCGTTAATAATGATGTCTATTTAAAATGAAATAGACTTAAAAACTACACAGCTGTGGCGACGGCTGGTTCTCCTTTATAGGGATGCCCTAGCCTATATAATAGCTAGGGATTTCGATGAGGGTCTTCAAAAGGTAGATAAGTGGTAAGTGAAGCCAATAGGAATGGAATTGGAACCCCACGCCACTGCTACACGGGATACTACATCTCATATCAACCATAAGTATCAGACTGCAATGTTAAAATATGAGATAGTACGATTTTATCTACCAAACTCAATGACAATGAACGTGCAATGATAAAACAATCGAATTTATCAGACTTGTAAAAAATTTTAGTTATTTAAGGCACATAAATATGCGTCCTATCAAATAAATTAACATATTATTACAATTAATTACAACACATTGGAATTAATATTAGTGCAGATGGAAAAGAAAAGAAAAGAATGCTACATATTACCAACGTATATTGTCTATAATATATGTAAATTCCTACTAATACTCATAATAATATGTTTTAGAAATTGGAATAGCGTTTTTCTTTCGTACTTTTCAGTGACATAAATGAAATTGTATGCCTAATTAGGTATAACTAGTATTATTATTAAACAGCAAAATTTTATATTTTGCATATGTATGCATATGTATGTTTTAAAGTCTATATATATAACAACTGAACATTGTGAACTGAACATGTAGCCTGTGTTAACACATACTACTTTTTAATTCGGAAAATGTACGGTTTCCGTGGGATTGACAGATTACACGAATAAAGTCAACATATCCTTTACGAAATTCGCTTGCATTTCACGTTATTGTTAAACTAGATAGTACACAGTGCAGGTAAAAATATTAACACCCGGTTTCTGAATGGGTAATCGACGCCAAACCTAACTAAACAGCGGTCAAATCTCTTGTCAAGTGTAAATTGAGTTGTAAAGAATTTGATCAATCTTTTGATTTGTACTGTAATGTCCACAGATTTTATTAAATAGAACGACAAATGTTACTGTTTGTAGCTAGTAAGACACTATTCTGGATTAAAAAATTTTTCGTCGATACGCTTCGTTAAATGGCAATTTCATTCGCACAAAATCAATAATATTATATCAAAACAAAAAAAATGTTTTTTTTTAGTAAAATCTATTAAAATTAATAATGAAGTAAAGTAGTAATTTAGTGTTAGTAATATAAATCAACGTATTATAATGATCAATGTGATTTATGTCAAAGAATAATGTTAAACAAGGTGACAATCCTACTTACTATAAATGTGAAAGTTTGTGAGGATGGATGGATGAATTTTGATGAAATTTGGTATAGTAGTGTAGGCTCTGGATGAACACATAGGATTATATCGAGACAAAATGTACGGTATCCGTTGAATTTCTTTTTGCGCGTACGAAAACGCGGGCAATATCTAGTGATAAATAAATGTCTATACCTACAAATATATATAACTATGATAGAGCTTCAAACATATTGTGTACCTATTTCAGGACTCCATTATAAACCTTAGTACCTGCGCTTATCACTTATCATTTAATGATAATCAATTATCGTCAAGAAAATGATAACATAATGATTATTTCCATTGCCAAAATGTAATCCATTTTCGAATTTTCAATTTCCAAGCACATTCCAAATAAACATTGCATTCTAATCTCGTTCGTAAATCGAACGTAGACGCCATGCCATATAAAAATGGAAATACACACAAACTAAAATAACTGTTTATTTACATTTATATCGTCCATGGTGGTGTTTTTAACGTTTATGTATTTAGTTTTAGTTGATGAATCATTATTTTTACATGATTTTCTATGAGATTTTCCCGGGGCTGTGTTTTATAGAGCATCGCGACGCCGACCGGCGACCGTGGCGCCACACACGGCACTGACTGAAAACTACCGAATCAGGGACGAATATACCTTGAGCTTTTATCCCTAATCGCCTCTATTACAACTTCATAAGATTGATATTAGCTTGTACATTATTTTACAAGGGAGATAGGATGTCCCTTTTTGTTGGGAACACGTTTTCCGAGTCTATCTATATTCTGTTTCACTAGGGTAGTGTAATCATATCGACTTTGAGTTTTATTGTTTCAGTCTGTAAGTAATTTTCAGTTATATGTTTACTGTAATAAAAATATTTGTGGTTATTGTAGTTTATATTTTTAGATTTCCGACGACAAAATACCGCGAATACTTTAATTTTAATTCTTAAAATAAATCGCTTTTGAAATATTATTTATATAAATAATAGAGATTTTTTTTATATTTAGACTCAGTGTTAGGGTTTGATGAAAATTGTAATGGTAGCTAGTGGATTTGGATTAACAAATAGGCTACTTTTATTCCGTAAAAGTACAGACTTTTCGTGGGATACTGCATTTACGCAGACGGAACCACGGGCAAAAGCTAGCAATCTATAAAATTAACATAAACTAGCTGGTGCCAGCAATTTCGTTGGAACGGAACCCTATATTTTATTTCCTATCGCTATTTCAACACAATTTTGCGTGCAGCAAAATATGCCCCACGTGCCCTATGCACCAGGGTCACCACATCCTATTTCCGCGCTACGGTAGGCGTCCACCTTGCACGTTGCCTACCCTATTTCAACACAAGTTATGCGTGCAGCAGCCCTTGCGCCAGGATCATTACATCCTATTTTCACGCTAAAGTAGGAGTCCACCTTGCACATTGCCTACCCTATTTCAACACAAGTTATGCGTGCAGCAGCCCTAGCACCAGGATCATTACATCATATTTCCAGGCTACAGTAGACGCGATCTTGCACAATGCTCGCCCTATTTCAAGACAAGTTATGGTGCGTGCAGTAGCCCTAGCACCGGATCCTCCCATCCTATTTCCACGCTACAGTAGGCGCGACCTTGCACAATGCCCGCCCTATTTCAAGACAAGTTATGGTGCATGCAGCAGCCCTAGCACTTGGATCCTCCCATCCTATTTCCACGCTACAGTAGGCGCGACCTTGCACAATGCCCGCCCTATTTCAAGACAAGTTATGGTGCGTGCAGTAGCCCTAGCACCTGGATCTTTCCATTCTATTTCCACGCTACAGTAGGCACGACCTTGCACAATTCCCGCCCTATTTCAAGACAAGTTATGCGTGCAGCAGCCCTGGCACCAGGATCATTACATCCTATTTCCACGCTAAAGTAGGGGTCCACCTTGCACATTGCCTACCCTATTTCAACACAAGTTATGCGTGCAGCAGCCCTAGCACCAGGATCATTACATCCTATTTCCACGCTACAGTAGGCGCGACCTTGCACAATGCCCGCCCTATTTCAAGACAAGTTATGATGGATGCAGCAGCCCTAGCACTTGGATCCTCCCATCCTATTTCCACGCTACAGTAGGCGCGACCTTGCACAATGCCCGCCCTATTTCAAGACAAGTTATGGTGCGCGCAGCAGCCCTAGCACCTGGATCTTTCCATTCTATTTCCACGCTACAGTAGGCACGACCTTGCACATACCCGCCCTATTTCAAGACAAGTTATGGTGCGTGCAGAAGCCCTAGCACCTGGATCCTCCCATCCTATTTCCACGCTACAGTAGGCGCGACCTTGCACAATACCCGCCCTATTTCAAGACAAGTTATAGTGCATGCAGCGGCCGTCTGCACCAGGGTCATCACATCCTATTGCCAGGCTAAATTACTTCGTTCAAATTCAATTTATTCTAAACGTTAAAACAAATTTACTGAAATCGACCCAATAATGTGCCATTGTATTTCTTTACTGCACGATATATCTACATAAGTGGCATTTAAGTTGGTAGCATAATAGTGTACCATTGTTTCTTTGCTTACGTTCAGATTAAAATGAAATCTGAATAGACAGTAGGCGTTGTATATTGCTAGCCCTATTTCGAGACAAGTTATGGTGCATGTAGGCGAACGCAATGCTGTGATCTATTACGTTAAGTATGGCTATTTATAGACCACCTGTACTTTACACAGGTATATTTACAGACTATCCGTAGTCTAACCGGCTTTGTTCGATATTCTGATGTTAAAGTGCCAAATGTATAGAAGTACTAGCTGTTGCCCGTGGCTCCGCCCGCGTAAATATAGGGTTGTATGTATTTTTAATGACTTGTGGACACATCATATTATAAAAATAAAAAGATATATTTAGGGGTGGGTCACCCTTATCATTTGGAGGTTAAAAAAATACATTACGACCGATTCTCATTCCTCACGTTTCGGAGGAGTGTGTACACTATGAGATGAGAATTTTATATATTAGAAGATTTTCAAATATTCAAAGACTTTTTTAGCAAGCAAATAGTGTACATAAGATTATACAACTTAGTGCCTTGTGCCTGCACAAGTTTAAGTTTATTTTTGCTTAAATTAAAACTTATGAATTAAGTAGCACAGCAATATGTGTTTTCTATATATCAGTCAGATGGGGTTAAAGATGGCCTGTAGAGAAATAGAGCCGATGGCATATTATAAGACTAGCTTTTAGCCGCGGCTCCGCACGAGAAAATACATTATCCCACGGGAACACTGTACTTTTTCGGGATATGAAGAAGCCCATGTGTTATTCCAGAGCTTAAACTACCTCCAAACTAAAATTCATCAAAATCCGTTAAGTAATTTTTGCGCGAAAGACTAACAAACATCCATCCATCCATCCATTATCTCAAACTTTGACATTTATAATAGTAGCAGGAACTAGGAAGTATGATTCATGAAAAGTTCAGAAGTTATAGAGAACAGTGTACTCTGCGTTAGATTTCTTATATCCTTGTTATTATATATAAAATATTTACGTCCATTACAGCCTTGTTAAAATCGCTTGTTGATGCAAGTAAACTTCACTGAGCGAAGTCTAGACTTGGCATACCTTACATTTAAGAGTATCCGTGGTCCAGTGGTTCAAAGCTTGGATGTCGACTCCGGAGGTCGTGGGTTCAATGTCCGCGTTATAACAACGACATTTTTGTTTTCAAGTCTGGGTAGGACAATGCAGGCTGATCATCTGAATGTATGACAAGGATGAACTATGTGGTTATGGGTTACGCGAGTGTTCTCTATTGTACTGCGCACACACTTGCACTATAAAAATATTAGTATTTTGGCTCAGGCCAATGATGGGAAAGGACGAAATCTGAATTTTCATTCTTCAATAAAGAAGCGGAAATTTTTGTGTAACATGGCAAAGAATAGTTGCCATTGCGTTGCCACTTGCCACGCCAATTATACACAGTCAACTTTAAAAGCTCATGTCTATTTTGAAACCTCATGACGCTTCAGTTTTTTGAGTTTTAAAAGTTTCATCTGTGGCTTTTGTTTGTCTACCTGTCTGTGAAATTTATAAAAATGATTTGTACAAAATAATTTCGACGATATTTCACATTTGCCAAGCGTTTTGCGGAAATATATGACAAATTCAACGTTAAATTTTGTAGGCTCTGTTTTTATTTAGATAACATTGTGAGTGTCAGATATTTTATTGGCATATTTTTCTCTGTCGCTCAATATAAGTAGGAACAGAGCTTCCGGATGTGTCGGGTGTGAAAGTGTCGGGTAGAGCTTACCCGACACTTTGGTATATAGAAGATTTTCACAATCTTACTGTTGCCATATCTATCCACTTCTTTGTCCTATGGATAAATTAGTTACACCGTTTGCATCCAGAGGAGGTAATATAGGAAACTTTGTCAGAGATGCAAGTTACTAACTTTTAAATTACCTTAGCGACTGGAATTTTTAACTGTATGATAGCAGGTTTACTTACTTGAGTGTCATTTTTATGTACACGGTAATTGAGCAGACAGACCGCCTGATGGTAAGCGAATACCGCACCAATGGACCCGCAACACGAGAGACACAAGTACATTGACAACCTTTTAACTTCTAACGTTGTTTAAAGCTGTCATTCCATGACATATTTCTAGTCGCGCCTATTCATGCCGAAGCTTACCACTTCCACGGTATAAAAAGTTTTTTATTTACAGCAACCAATTATCGCCTTGAATTAAGAATAATATCCCCTTTTATGGATCGGGTTTTCAGAATGACAAAATGAATGAAATCGACAACCCTAGGCGAAGAACATCTGAACCTTCATCGCAAAACACTAGTTAAAACAACATTCCAACATTGTGCGTTAATTCCAACAATTAACGGCACTCATAACGCCCACAGGATGAAAATACTCCGTGATCAATACTGCATGATAGATCATCCAACAATGTAGGGATGGCACAAGTTTATTTTTATGTGATAGTAAAATCCACCCACAATAATAGCTCCCACATCTATTTCGGTGGCGGTGGCTGGTCCGGCTACACAGGAACTTTTTTATAGTGCGCAAGTGTGTGAGAAGTACACAAGAGCACTCTCTCTTTCTTTACTCCCGTAACCCAGTGGGACGGATGACAGACACGAAAGGCGAGAGATTAGACGCAGGACCGACTTTTTACATGGCCATCCGACGCATGATCCATCTTTCTTGTCAGACAATCAGGTGATCAGCCTACATTGTCTTAACCAGATTTGAAAACAACATTTTTTGTTGTTCCAACGCGGAGATCGAACCCACAACCTCCGGAGTCGAGAGCCAAGCTCTAAATCACTGGACCACGGAAGCACCTACAATAGACAATGTTACAGTACTAGAATAGGGTTGCTAATTATTTAGAAAGCCGTTAAAGTGCATGCACGAGTCTGGTGAAGACTAAGGGCTGTGCTTAGGCTGGGATTATATGATTTTTGAATCTGCCAGCTCCGGAGCTGTCATATATGACATTGACATTTGAGTAGACACTTTTGTGTTCGATTCTCAGCTCTATTGTATTAGCGCAGAGTTCGATTTCAGTGGTATGAATTTTCCCCGGCCCTACGGATTCCGGATCATTTAATCCCAGCCTAAGGGCAGGTTACACAATCTACGGATGAGTCTCAAATATCTTATTTGCGTGTTTTCTGTATCGCACAATATAAAATAAGCAGCTACAAAACATCCGAATAAGCTATCCGACACTTATTAGAAGATTCTGAACCAGGCCCTAATCATATAGCTTAGACAAGTGGGTAGATAGTGGGTAGTAGGTCCAATACGTATAGTGAAAATCTGCTACAACGACATTGAAAGGGACGTCATAACACCTGTTAAACCCGATATTACAATATTTACTTGTACCATGATCGACCTCAGAAGAAGAAACGAAAGAACGAAGATGAACGACGTTATATCCGGTTCGTCGTTATAAATTATGTCACTTATTATAAAGGGTTTTTCACTGTAGTAATTCATTATATGTATATATATTAGGTCCTTACATATGAAATTGGCGTTTTGTCGTACTGGCCACTTTGATCTCAAATATATCTTCTTTGGTTAGAAATACCAATTTCTCATGCATTTGTGTTTCGAAAACCGTAATTCATTTGTTTTTTCCTCTTTTGGTTTTTTCTTTGCGTCACTCTGTTTACAAAATGGAAAACTTGAAATATCGTATTATTTTCGAGTACGAGCTCCACCGTGGCACCAGTGCTGCAGAAACGGCTCGAAGGGTTAATGGTGTGTATGGCGGCGGTGTCGCAAAAGAAAACACAGTGCGTTTTTGGTTCCAACGTCTTCGTTCTGGAAATTTCGACCTGCAGAACAAGTCCCGTGGACGGCTGGAGACCAAAGTTGATAATGAGGAATTATGTGGAAGCGAATCCATCGCAAACCACGTCCGAGTTAGCTGCAGGCTGCGGTGTTAGTGATAAAACTGTTTTAATCCACTTGAAGCAAATTGGGAACGTGAAAAAGCTTGAAAACCTCTTGAATTGATTGCAGCAAACCGACAAAGGCGCGTCGACTGCTGCGTTACATTACTCAACCGGCACAATAATGAAGGGATTTTAAATCGAATCATTACCTGTGATGAAAAGTGAATCCTGTACGATAATCGGAAACGCTCATCGCAATGGCTGAACCCTGGCGAACCAGCCAAAGCCTGCCCCAAGCGAAAATTGACTCAAAAAAAGTTACTTGTGAGCGTTAGGTGGACTAGTGCAAGTGTCGTTCACTACAGCTTTCTTAAATCTGGCCAGACGATTACGGCAGATGTCTATTGCAAGCAACTGCAAATCATGATGGAAAACTAGCTGCTAAACAACCGAGGTTGGTCAATGGTCATTCGCTCTAGGCCACTGCTGCTTCAGGACAACGCTAGACCACACACTGCACAACAGACGGGTACCAAATTAGAGGAGCTTCAATTGGAATGTCTAAGACATCCACCGTCCTCGCCGGACCTTGCTCCAACAGATTACCATTTTTTCGAAATTTGGATAACTTTTTGCAAGGGAAAAAATTCCACTCCGATTGGGCAGTCCAAAGCGCCTTCAAAGATTTTATTGATTCCTGTCCGAATGTTTTTTTTTAGTAAAGGAATCAATGAACTACCTATGAGATGGAAAAAGTGCATAGATAGCAATGCAATACTTTGATTAAATAAATATATTATGTATAAAAAAATTAAAGAAGAAAAAAAAAAAGACTATGTTCCTCCTTTACAAAACGCCAATTTCATATGTAATGACCTAATATTTAAATGAGGTCTCGATGAAATTAATCGTTTTAAAATAACTCACTTATCTGAATCCTACGCATTTAAGATCATATTTAGCGTAACAATGGAAAAACAGTTGTTGGTGTATCGTTTCAACATACAATAGTAGCCAGGTTATTAAACTTTTGAGATCAACATAAATCATCATGATCTTCAAAATAAACAAAGCAAAAACATGAAAAACTAGAATAGAACACCGTTATTCTATTCCGCGCTAAATATGTGTTTCGTTCGATAGGTTTATTGAATTGTTTGCCTATGCCTAATGCCTTTAAAGACTATCGATGCTAAAAATGTCCTTACTTTGAGTGCCCCATTGCACACGAGTTTTTATAAAATATATACGTTAATAATATACGTTTTTCAATATAGATGTCAGTGTTGCGCTGTAAAAGGCTGCAAAATCACGACAAACGAGTCAAAAAGAAACAATATTATCATCTAAGGTATAAGTAGAATAATACAGATTGTTTTTAACCGTGTTTAAAAATTAATAAAACCGAAAAGGTTTTTTTTTTGAGACTTTTCTAGTTTAGTAGCTATTTTGGTAGTTTGCAGATATCTTTTACGCGAGTTTAGTAGTTTCGTAAAAATAGAGTTGGCAGAACTGATCCTCATGATTTGTTCGTATGACGCCACGCGCCCTCGTCAGTGACTATCTGTTGAGAACTAGATATACTATGAAAAATTTCAGAAGTATGTCTATTTCTGCTTAAACGTATATACTTGCATCGAACAAAGCCTATCAGCCGAGTTATTAAATTTGGAATTATTTCTAAGCTTATTCTAAGCGATGACTGATAGTCGATCAAAAAGGCTTATCGATATAGATTAAGATAAGGAACAACAATTAATTATTCGCACATAAATGAACAGAAATCATAGGTCATTCATGATTAATATATTCTAAGTTCTAAGCTTCTTTAGTTAATTATTTTATGGGACGGGCAAATGCTGTCGTTTTTTTTTTTAGTACATCCTTATGTTGTTGGTAGTAAACATCTCCCATTGTTAACATTATCAATTCTGAAACTTGTTACGAAAGTCTTGATGTGGGTTTTGACATGTTACTTAACGGTGCGTATGTCAAATCCTATTCATCTTTGTTCTCAAGCTTCATCGTCGTAATTATCGATGACAAATTGGCTAAAGGCTCTGTATCTTGGAGGAAGAAAAATACCTACAACTAACTAAATTTAAAACTTATATTCGAATAAAATAATTATTGTAATAAATTCAAAAGGTCTACGGTATAAATAGGAGTTTGCGAGAATATTATGTAATTGAATAATTCCCCGTAAACTCTTGCAAGCTTTTAAAAAGTTCAAAGGTTACATGAGCTTTTTATTTAAAGGTTAATAGGCATTTTTGGTTTGTTATTTTCGGTACAATACCCACATTGCCAGAATTGTTTAAATCGAAAGCTTTTACTGTATTGTATCAGTTTAATTTTCAATTTTATAAAGGCTATCAAAGGAAACTAACACAAGTTTTTAACCTAAAAGGAGATCCCCACACTATGCAATGAAGAATTTTTATTTTTTGATATCATAGTAAAATATAACTATAACCACCATTTATCAACGCTTTTTCATTTTTTGTTAGTATGGCCCTGGCCGTGAAACTGTCAATAGAAGAACATTGACTTATTAGATAAGTGTTTTCTTTTCTTTCGCATCACCTTCGTATTTATGAAAGAGAAGGCATACTATTTTATCCAAGGGTTAACTTTAACCCAGATCTGTGCTAGTGGGCCTTAGTGAAAAAAATAATACTTTTTTGGCTTACTAGCTAATAACTAGCCTTATCCTTTATGCTGAATTATTTAATAATAATTCAGCATAAGGCTAGCCATATTCATAGAAATTATTAATTTAAAATCAATATTTTTAAAATTAGGAGGCTATTTCAGAAAGTGGGGCATCTATCCTATAGTTAACCCTATCCGTTTCATGAATCATATCAGTTAATAAGAACGACAAATGAGCATACACAGTGAACTCGCGGTTAAGTTTAACCGAAACGTTCGTGACCCATATACGTTGGCAGTATCTCAACCTTTCGTAAAAACACATGTTTGTAGTACGGAAAAGTGCTATGTCATTTAACTAGGTCCTTACGGTTCAGGCCTACTGGCCTAAATGACCCATCTGGATTTAAGTGGCCAGTTTTGTTTACTAAAACTATAAATTTGTGTAGGCGGCGCAAAAAAGTAAACTAATAAAACTATTTTTTTTATAAAAAACTTATAACCCGACTACGTAAATTATATAGCCTATGTTATCCGGGATATTTATTACGAATATATTGACACCTCATTTACCTATGTATTATAAAATCGGACCAGTTTTTTTAGGCCCCACGGTAAAACAAACATATATACATAGTATACACACATACATACATAGCCTGCCAAATTAATTACCCTCCCTTTTGGCTTCGCCGTAGTGGGGTAAAAACAGTTTATTCACTTTGTGTAAGACTGAAATAACAAATCTGTCAAATTAAAAAGGCACCGTACCGGCGGTTGTCAAATCATAATTATGTGATACGAGTCTATAGCAACAAATACTAAGACAGAATAAAATAAATATTTAAGTGGGACACCCATACAACAAACGTGAATTTTTTGCCGTTTTGTACGGAGCCCTTCGTGCGCGGGTCCGACTCGCAATTGGCTGGTTTTTTTAGTCTTTGGCGTGTCTACTATGTAACCGATCGTGATTGTATGCTACAATTCGTCATAGTATGAGGTCATTTACTCACAGTAGCCATCATATCTATGGATTAAGCACGTGGGCCATCTGACAGACATAGATAATATTTTACGATATCAATAACATGTTCATTTATATTAATACATAATTTCTAAACGCCTACACGATTGGAATGAAGAAGTTACTTAGGCATAGAACACTTTCCGGTTTAACTTCAGAGCCTCGTTAAATGTAGACTGACCTTATAGAGTTTTTTGTAAAATCCGCAAAAACATTTTCATGACGGGGCGTCCATAAATTGCGTGGAAATTTTTGAGGTTTTTAGCGCCCTCACCCCCAATAACTCGCGTAATTTATGGACGCTCCCCAGTGGCGAGGACGTGGTTCTCCGTCGTGGTTCTAGGGATTTGGATTAGGGTCTTCAACAGGGTAAGTGGCAAGTCAAGCCGATAGGAATGGAGTTACAGAAACGCCACGCCACTGACGCCCCTTAATATGCATAAAGATAGACGGGACCACATGGCTAGTCCTGGAAAAAAATTGTCCTTTCATGTAGATTGGGGCTGACTCTATATACATATAACAACCAGCTCTTTAAAACTTTATAAACTCTAGAGTCCAGACTTTAAAGCTGAGGATGCAGCCGTGCGTGCATGGTGTGGCCCTAGGTCCTCGCAGAGACGTATTTACCCTACCGGGTACCTTTTACCGGGCCATGGCCAAAAGGGCCATGGCCCGGGGCAGTAGGAAGTTCCTATAACACATACTATTTCTACTAACAATATCCAAGTAAACGACACATCATTGATAAGGAAACAAATGTTCAAACAAACTAGGTAGTTGTTTTGTTACTTGTAAATAGCTCTTTTATTGTTTACATTTGTGTGGAAATAGGGCGCGTGCCCGTTACATCGCTACCCATAGGCTTATACATATTAGAGACGAGCCATATCGAGGCTAAAATGTCCTCACTTTAAGTACCACACTAGGGCACTCGAGTCTTACATTTGATATTATAGATGGCAGTGTTGGGTTTGGGGGTTGTTATTATTACAGGTTACGGACGTCAAATGCCAATACAGGCCTGAGTTCGATTGCTTACATTGTAGTTTCAATAGATAGCGTTCCTTTTGTCTTGTATAAAGAAAATTTTGACTAAATGTACGCAATAGCATATCTTTGTGTAGATGTTATGGTGCTACCTATATTTAATAATGTACAAAAATATATACAGAATCCAGAGCACATTACACCATTAAAACCTTAAGATAGAAGTGAAAACGTTAAAAGAATCTCAATACTTAAAAACTGTTTATAAAGACGATCCAGGTTAAATTACGAAATTATCAGATATATCCTGATAGTATTATGTAGTAAAATTTTAAAATCAGTTATAACGGTTATCGTCGACGACCATAGTTCCTTCAATGTCGTTATAACTGATTTCCACTGTATTTGCAATCGGTTTTACTACCAATGTTCACAAAAGCTTTATAGACACCTGTTTGATTTATTTATACTGATTGAATCGGGAACCAATCCCAAATAAACCGAATAGAACTAAAACAGTTTTCAGCGGGCTGTCTATTTTTAAACTTGGCGTTTGGACGGAGTCATCCACTGCCAAGCGTATGCCATGTTTTAATTATGACCACAATTGATGATAACCTTCTTGGCTTATTCTTCTTTCTCGCTTACAATGTAAACTTCATATTTCTGAACGAAGATCTATCTTGCAGAAACCAAACAGGAAGACATAACTAGCCTATCAAGTATCAGCCGAATACTGTAACGTCACTCAAATGTAACGGCTGTTCAAATGTAGCAGCCTTCTTCTTCTTCTTTTAAAAATGGCTCCTTAGTGAATGGCCAATGTCAGAGTGTGATGGCGGAGACTCTGCCTTAAGAGTAGGTTTTATGAAAAAACAAGTGTACGGTGAACTGAAGGAAATCTGTTGAAAGATCTCTAACCTAGAACAGTAGCAGCCTCTAAACACAAAATTCGTATGACACGTCATTGTGTGGGTGGCTACACCAAATTTGAGCTGCCGTTTATATTTATGTGACGTTTCATTATTCAGCCGAGCTCGTATCATATACACTTAAACTTTACCTATGTACAAGTATAGGGATACACTAGCTTTTGCTTCGCGGCTCAGCCCCCGTAAACACATTATCCCACGGGAACACTTTTTCGGGATAAAAAGTATTCTATGTGTTAATCCAGATTTTAAATAACTACCATACCAAATTTCATCGAAATCCGTTCAGTAGTTTTTGCGTGAAAGAGTAATAAACATATAACCATCCATCTATCTTCACAAATACATAAAACATTTTTACATTTTATAATAGTAGTAGGATCCATATCGGATATCTAATACAGATAAATATATCACTGATAAATTACTATATAATACAAACATACTTTAATAAAACTAAACAAAACAGTCGAACGCACATGCGTAAAAATAATGTTGTTATGCCTTCTTTGTTTATGAATTATGTCTTAAATTATGTTTTGAATAATGTTGTAAACATAGCCTTAAAAACTGTTCTAAATAGCTTTGTAACAGCTTTTAAGACTATGTTTACTTATTAGGTTATACTCATATGTATTATATTAAAAAGAGGTTATACATATAATATAAAACGTCCATATGCTAGAAACATTTCAAATTTGTTTAGATTTTCCGAATCCTGGTTACAAGAGACAAGAGAAAGTAATATTATTATTACTAATATTTATGGACGGTTTCACACAATGACAATCTGCAGCACAATCATGAACTTCGAGTGACAAGTGGTAATGAGCTTGAATGACATTTAGACCTTTGAACATCATATTGGCGTTCAAACGTCAAATTCATGATCATTAGTGCTAATGAGCTTGAAGTAATTCATAATATACCTAATCCCGTCCCGTGGCTCTTGAAGAACTTGTGTTACGGGTAGACAACGGAAATTTATTTAATACTTTTATACTATACATATATTTAACATTTTTAATATATTAAAACGCATATTTAATACACATCAGTGACCCAGGAGAACAGAAAACATTTTTGTTTCTTGGCGGGATTCGAACTTGCGACCTCCGGCTAGAGCGCCGACGCGATAGCCACTGAGCCACATAGGTCGTCAGATAGTACCTATTTTCAATGTTGATGTACAGTAAAAATCCATTCATTACAGCGACAAGCCTACTATTGCGAAATTTACATCTGTCACGGTACAATATGAAACGTATATTTTTAATATCTGTTATCGTGACTATCACATATTACGACTATAGTATCGGTATCTTCGATGTCGTTATAACAGATTTTCTCACAAGTACTATTAACTATGTCATAAGAATACATACATATATATATCATTTTCGACATTTTGGAGTACGTAACCACAATAACAATTTATTTACGTAATTTACGTCAATACGTTATTCATTCAAGCCCAAAACTAGCGCCAAGTGCCAATACGTGCATTAAAAATAAGTTTCTTTGCGTTTTGACTCATAATAGCTGGAATAAAAATATCCAGTCGTACGCGGAATAATTATTGTGGGATTATTTATAAGAATTATACGTTTACATTCTATTTATTTTTATCATCATGTTCACAATCACCATCGTTATAACAACAAAGGACTTGAGGGGCATCACAGACGGCGAATATTTTATGCTAAGATAGTTAAACAATTGGTATACGAACGCTTGGTATATAATATTTGTATACGATACACAGACGGTTAGGATACTATATATTTTAATATTACGTACTTTAATATGAAAGATATCCAGGCATCTTAAGATAAAATATTATAGTATCTTCGCCGTCTGCCCTTAACATCTGTAGCTTTTCAGATAGCGTATATGTACTCAAAAATTTTAGTCTTAACTAGTCTCTTTTAAATCGTCGTTATAACCGACATTAAAAAGTATAATATTGTAGCATGACCTCAACATTTCGTCGTTATACCCGATCGGCGCTAAAAATTATGTTAAATGGTTTTGACTGTTGTTAGTTTATATATATTACTATTTTCTGCTATCACAGCTACAAGTCTTTTTTGCCGCGTGTCCATACCGTACCTATATATTCTTTCAAGTTTATCCTCATAATATATTACACTTTTTAAAGCAAGCAATAAATTATCAATTAACACGATTTCCACTTATCTTGTTAATAAAATATTGTGTATTATACCACCATATCGGGCAATATAGCTGCATCCCTTGACCTTTTTAAAATAAATAAAATTACAATAAATTGTTTATTTCTTATAAATGAGGCGCTAAGTTAAGCTTAACAGTCAATTATTACAATTTATATATGTATCAACATTGTACTTTATGGACAAAAGGCATGACTACTTCTGTATATGGCCATAAGTTTTGAGGTCGACTTTGCTCATTTTAATCTATGGTCTTATCAAGATTGTTTATATGATGCATACAAAAGTATTATTGGGGGAATCGAGATATTATATTTTGTTTACCTACAACGACCGCGCTGGTTAAACAGTATCAACATCGACATGTACTTAGATTAAGTATCACGATGTTTCAGCTATTTTACACGGTGTTGGGAGTTCTTTAACCCTCATATCCTACAACTATTATAAATCTGAAAGTTTGTGAGGATGGATGGATGGATGGATGTTTCTTACTCTTTCACTGAAAAACTACTGAACGGATTTCGATAAAATTTAGTATGGTAGTAGTGTAGGCTCTGGATTAAAACATAGGCTACTTTATATGCCGATAAAGTACATTGTTCCCGTGGGATAACCGGTACTATATTTGCGCAGGCGGAGCCGCGGGAAAAATCTACTAAACAATATGAAGACACCTAACCCACTAACCTAACCTAACCTACCGACACGAATATCTTTCTTATTAATTTCAGTTTGTGGAGATTTGTTATCACTATGCAAAATCCGTCAAACGGATTCAAATTCGAAACCGTAGATTTTAACGGCCTTTGTGTCTGATATTAAAATGCCGGCACACAGACAAACATACCGGTGAAATCTATGGTTCCCATAGCAGATTTTATTTCAATACAAACTAAATAGCCGGCTTCATCTAGAAAGATTATACCACAGTTATTTAAGAAAACACTGTGATTATATTTAAAGTGCAATTTAAAAATATAGTGAAGTGCAATAGTTATTTTGATATGTTTGCCAATGCCAAGGAATTTGATATGTTATGAAAATGGGAATAGAGTTGTTACGTTTCAGTGGCTTTTCTCACATGCCGAAAGGTTGATTGGGTTCTACGGTGGTTAGTATAAAGCTGAGTAGTTTTATTATGCAGGGATTTTACTCTTCAAGGGTGGCATAAAACCTTATTTTTATAGTGAGAAAGGTCATTAGTTTTTGTAACGTATGGCGAATATATAGTGAATTATTTTATAACGACGAACCGGTTATTAAGATGAAATTTTACGGGAAGTCCGATTAACATGTTTACATCAGTTTTTAATGACTTTCGGGTATTTTATAAATCTTAGCATTTGTAGTCTGGTGAAGTCTGATAGTCTCTAGTCAATTTAAAATATTATTAAAATAATATTACCAGAATATTTAAAATTTTCCCGTTAATTTTTATAACATAAAAATTCACAGAGAAATCTGGCATTGGAGTTGCGGTCTGGCAGATTGCCAGATCTATACAAAAAAAGTTAGGCCGCAATGCAGTATGTGTTGTTTCGGAAAAATAAATGCTATGGAAAAATATTAATTTTTTTAAGGCCTTTTTATTTTTAGAAGGGTGTTATTGAATGCATGTTCACATGAGACAACTCTGTTGGAAGTCATTTCAATTTGCATACAATACGATACATTTTAATACACATTTTCGTTCGTAATCAAGAAAAATGATAAAAAGCATGATTGCATTAAAAAATATAGAAACGTTAGTGCTTACTAAGAACAACGAACTCAACAACGGAATCAAAATCTTGTAAAGATTTTCTTTTAGTAGGATCTGTCGGATTTTATGTTTTGATTATATATTTTATTACCTACTTGATGTTTCCCGCAACTTCGTACGCGCAAAAGGAAATTCCACGGGAATCGTACATATTGCCGCGATAAAAAGTAGGCTATGTTCTTCCTCGTGGCTTTCTCTATATCTATGCTAAAATCATCAAAAATCATCGATACTTCTCTTTTTAACCCCCGACGCAAAAAGAGGGGTGTTATAAGTTTAGACGTGTCTGTCTGTGTGTTTGTCCTTGACCTCGTAGCTTCCAAATGGTTCAACTGATTTTGGTAGTTTTTTTTTTGTTTGAAAGTTGTCACTATCGAGAGTGTTCCTAGCTACAATTCATCATCATCAGCGCGCTCACTGCTTGATAATTCAGGGGTTACTTAAAATTTTTGATTTTGTTTCTTAAAGCATGATTTTAATTCACACTTCTTTGATCACTGTAATCTATTCAAATCCTACTAAATCTAACCGTAACCAAAAATATGAAATTGATCAAACTAAAGTAAAAGACAGACATTTAATCTGGTAGCATTATAAGGCGCTATTGTTTCTTTGTTTACTTTGAGATTAAATTTGATCAGCATGGCCACATTAAGTCAAAAGTACTATGAAATATCAACTACTAGCTTTTTCCCGCGGCTCCACCCGCGTAAATACAGTATCCCACGGGAACACTGTACTTTTTCGGGATAAAAAGTTGCCAATACCATATCAAATTTCATCGAAATCCGTTCAGTAGTTTTGCGTGAAAGGGTAACAAACATCCATCCATCCTCACAAACTTTCACATTTATAGTAGTAGTAGCTGGATAGTAGGATTGAAATTCTAGTTGATGTTTCATCGTACGATTCATATAATGTGGCCATTTTAGGTCTGCTGAACGGAGCATAACAACGAGATTCAGTATTTAATGCAAAACATAATTATAGAATTAGGACAGAAATAAAACCTATTAGTTATTACCCCCGACCTATATCTGAAATAGCACCGTTTATTATAACAATATTATTTTTATAAGCCGAGTGCGTTAATATGACGTGCGATTTAAAACTGTCGATGTCGTAACGGTTAAGAAGTTTTGGCAAAAAACCTATCTTTTTATGTAGTTATCTATAAAACTTAATGTGTCGAGTTTTATTTTTAATTGCTATAGATAACGATTTAAATGGTGGTTATATTTTTGACGATTTTTTTATTTTTTTATACTTACACACTTCTCTAGTCTATACGAGTACCCAGGTATTTTATTTAAACAATTGTTTTTAAACGTTAGATTTCAAATACAGCACAATAACAACGAACTGGCTATTACCACGAAAATTCGCAGTAAGTACAATTTTATTAATCTTTCAATATTACAATCATAATTTATTGGTAACTTCGAAGTCGTTATAACCGATATTCACTGGCTGTTTTTTCACTTACCGGCACGAGCCCGTCGCTGCCTGCTGTTATAGCTGCATATGTATTGTGTATGTGTTGTAGCAGTGTGCATGTACGTGTAACTTCAAAGGATACTGGGTGATTTTCACCCGACTGCCAAGAAGGGTTATGTATCTTTTTTTTACCTTTTCGTGGTTTTCCTTTTTTTTTTTACTCTCACATGGTGAAAATTTGTTTATCGCACTAACGAATACTAGTTTAAAAATTATTTCGAAAATGGAAATTGTTGTAGTTAATTGTTTTTTTTAGACCTTCCTATTAACAAATACTCGAACTTTTACTGAAATATTTTTTTAAATACAGTCGTTGATATGTTACATGCCACATCTTTTCAAAATAGTAAATCACCCAGTACATAACCGGGCCGGGACGCTAAGGGGAGAAACAGCCATTATAGTATTATTATAAGGTTTTTCACGGCTAAATTCGTTATGAAGCGAAGGAGACTTATGGGTGATAAACCATACCTACAAATAAATAAAATTGAAGTGTCTGTTTTTAATTTCAAATTTATAGCTTTGCACTAAATGCATATTATGATAGTATATAATATAACTGTACCTACCTACACCAAAAAAGGTATTTTCAAAATTTTTGTCCGTCCGTCCGTCTGTCTGTCAGTCTGTATGTTCCGGCAAAACTCTGAAATGGCTGGGCCGATTTTCACGGGACTTTCACTGACAGATGACTGATTATATAAGGAGTTAGGCTTAGGGTTCCGTTAAAAAATAGGGTTCCGTTAAAAAATAGGGTTCCTTTTCCGTTAGTTCTACGCAAACGCAGTTGTGGGCATCAGCTTGATTTTCTATAGAAATTGCGCGTACTGTAAATCGTTGCCGTACCTACTACCAATCTATGTAACTAAGTATGTCCAGCCAACAATCCTGCAAGTTAATATCGAAACCCTAGGTGGTTCTACGTTATCTAATCTTAAAATTGTAGCAACAAGATAAAATAACTATTTAAATCGTATTATTATATTAGATTTTGAATCATCATTAAATCTCAAAACCAGTATTTAATTTTAATTAAAAAAGGCAAAATTTCATCTTAAAATACGAAAAAATGTGAAAGTGTTTTTATTTAGGTAATTATATGTATATCACACTTTATCACTTATTCATGAGAAACCAAAAATCTCAATAAACTTACTTGCATAATATTAATAATTAAAATTGTAATGGCAAGGAAATAAAAAGATTTATGTTGTATGAAAATTTAAAAAGCATTGTGGTAGTTATACTGCCAATAAGGTTCAATATCGACGATATAAAGTTCCTGCTTGACCAGTATCTAAACATTTTCCATTGCGTCCTAGTCCGCCTCCAAGTATTTAATAATAATCATATCTATGGACGCTTCACACCACGCCAGTCGGCCAGACTAAGACAGTGGTAAGTATCCGAAGAACTTGTGTTACACCCTACCAGACAACGGAATACTTTGTATACTAAAGGCTGTCCCAATAAGAGTGCCCGATTTAATTTTAAGAAAAACCACTTTTTTTTTTGAGCGAGAGGTAATATTTTTATTACGTTATAAAGTACACATGTTCCGTTAAGTATGAAATATAATATCCTGCATATGGCCCCCACGGCTCTGGCGGCAGACCCTTGCTCTTTTCATGAAATTTTCGATGACTTTTTCACAGAGTGGCGGCTCTATCTCACCGATGACGCGCTGGATCTCGGCCTTTAGCTCGGGAATTGTTCGTGGTTTATTCGCATAGACCTGAGATTTAACAAAACCCCAAAGGAAAAATTCGCAAGGCGTTAAATCGCAAGATCTCGGTGGCCAGTTGACATCGGAATTTCGGGAGATTATTCGGTCCGGAAATTTTTCCTTCAATAAATTAATTGTTTCATGGGCGGTGTGGCAAGTCACGCCATCCTGTTGGAACCACATGTCGTCCAGGTCCAGTCCATCCAATTGGGGCCACAAGTTGTTGTGAACGATGCCGAATTGATGTTCACGGGTTTTCGGCGACACTCTCGTTTACAGCAGCGATGTTTTCGAGAGACCGACCTGTACGCCGACGCTCAGGTGACTTGCCTTCCATAATCGACCGAGTTTCCTCAAATTTATTGATCACTCTTCGAATTGTTGACACATTTGGTGCACTTTCACGACCGAAAATTACGCGAAGTTTGCGAGCGGTTTCAGCGTAGCTTTCCCCATTTTTGTAATGGGTTTTCACAATGATAACGCGTTGTTCTTTTGTGTAACGCTCCATATTTAATAATCGGAACAATCATAGATGACAGCTGTCAAGTTTCAGAGCTTCCACTTGCTCAGAAAAAAAATGACGCCAAATTTAAATCGGGTACTCTTATTGGGACACCCGTTATTATACTAATATTTAAGATAGACTTATATCCCAGGAACACAGAAAACTTTTTGTTGTCTGTGTTCCTGGGTCACGGATGTGACCCTTGGCGGCATTCGAACCCGCGACCTCCGGCTTGAGCGCCAATGCGCTAACCACTGAGCCACAGATGTCGTCCAATATGACCGCAACGACTGCAGACGTGGTTGAACTACGCATTTACACGTATGTGTGCGTGCGCAGGATTCAACAGCGCTAGTCGAGAGACCACTATACCATTATATGGCTGTTTAGTGCTATAAATGTTTTAAAATTACTATTAGTAAATGGTTTTTAGCAGGACCATAGCCCACATACTCTTTGGGATATGTGCTTCAGTACATACAGTACAGTACATCCTACTAATATTATATATGTGAAAGTTTGTAAAGACTGATGGATGTATCGATGGGTGGATGTTTGTTACTCTTTCACGCAAAAACTACTGAACGGACTTCGATGAACTACTACTAGTTTAGGCTCTGGATCAGTGGTTCTCAGACTCTTTTGTTTCATAGACCACTTTCAAAATTTTGCTGGATCCGGTGGACCCCCTGCATCTATATTCTACATTACTACCAATTTCTAAATCTCGAAAAAAAAAGTGAAGATTAGATCTATCTATGGAAACTTGCGTTGTGGCTGAGTTTCAACGACGAATTTTTTTCAACAGTTTTCGAAAACAAAGGTTAGAATTAATTGTTTGATAGGATTAATTACTTGATAATAAAGTAGGCAGACTAAACAAATTTTTAATTTATTTATAAATTGTCTTATTGAGAAGGTTTAATTTAGGTATCATATTATTTAAAATAACAAGCCAACATTTTAATTCTTCACTATCGAAACCAAATTAATTTTCATGCACCCCTGCTTACGATTGTAGATCCCCATTTTTTGTCACGTCCAACGTAGACCCCCGTCGAGTCTCCGTGGACCCCTGGGGGTCCACCTGAACCACTTTTGGAATTACTGCTCTGGATTAAAACATAGGGTACTTTTTATTCCGATAAAGTTTACAAAATATGTACAACTCCTCTGGTGTTGCGACTGTCTATGGGTGATGGTAATCGCTTACCGACAGGCGTTCCGTCTGCTCCTTTCTTGGGCCATTTCATTAAAGAAAAGTTTATTTGTTTACAAACATAACAAATAGTGCATGACCACGGTGTAACCTAAAAACGGACCGCGGACCACTGACATATATACTGTGAGTCAAATGTGTGGACGTTTATTACTAGATGTTGCCCACGACTTCGTACCGACGTTTTGCCGCTATAAAAAGTAGCCTATAACCTTCCCCGTAGTCTACTCTATATCCGTGCCAAATTTTATTAAAATCGGACCAGTTGTTTCGGAACCTATTCAATGCAAACAAATATTTTCTCTTCATGATATTAGTGTAGATGTATATATACTCGTAAATGACAAGCAGTTATCTGATTGAAGTTGGCAGACGGCGGGCGATAGAAGTGGGCCGGCCATGTCTGCAGACGGACAGACGGTCGATAGAGCAGACAATTGTTAGAGTGGAGACCACGCTTGTCGCTTAGGCAAACGTAGTGTAGAACGTCCTGCGGCACGATGAACCGACGATTTGAAGAAGGTGGCTGGCAGCGGATGCATGAGGGCTGCCCAAGATAGAGATGGTTGGCGCTCATTGGGAGAGGCCTACGCACAGCAGTGGACGGCGATAGGCTGATGATGATGATACTTCCTATCGTGCAATCGGCATTACGTTGCCGGATCAGTCAGAGCTGAACGTGTGTGGGCGAGGATTGGCATGACAGTGGTGTATATGGACGAACTGCAGATTGGATCAAGCCTGGTGCTACGATAATAATGGTCGATGATTAAGATTATTGTAATAAAGGGATAAAAGGTTTCAAAGGTTTAGGCGTGCGAAGTCGCGGCCAAATGGCAAATGAATGCCTAGTCATACAGTATTGGCCAGTCAACCGTCGGCCTTGGTAACTGAAGCCACGTTTCATCTCGATATAAATACCAACATGAACCTGTCATCAGCATCATTTTTAAATCATTCCATATTTTACGACATCGAAGACAGCTTATTTTGATAGGAAGGTTAAGAACCGGGGAATAAAGAATATTGGTATTTATTTTATCGAGTGAGTTTCATTATTTAGCATGCAGTGGACGTGGGTTCCAATCTCACCTATCTATACCGTCTATAATCAATACCAATTTTATAAAGAGAAATGATTTGTTTGTTTGCGTTGAATAGGATCCGAAACAAATGGACCAATTTTGATGAAATTTGGCACAGATGTAGATTAGACCACGGGGAAAGGCATAGATAACTTTTTATCGAAGCAAAATGTACACAAGAAGTAGCCGGCAAGATCGAGTTATTGAAAGTCTTTATGCCTTTGCAAATACATACCTAATTAATTTAATTAAATGTTTAAAAAAAAATTAAGTTAATTAAATGGTTGTCATTTGTGTAAAATTTTTGCAGTATTTTCAATTAGCGCATAACTCCGTATCCTTAGATTATTTTACCCACCTACAAATATACAAAATCCATTTTACAAAATCATATACGCTCACAGGCCATCAAAAGCTAGACTTTAACAAAGCTCGTGCCGCTGAGCTTATCTGCAATAATATTGCACAGCTTTCCAAAATGAGCTTATGGAGCTTAATGCTAGGTTTAGATATTTCTAGACATTTTTGTGTATGATTTGTATGTTTGAAGATATTCTTTCAGATTGGTTTTGAAAGGAAATAATTTTCTTTTAAGTTGTCACGGAGTTTTGTTTATAATACTATGAATTTATAACTTTCCATTCCCTATGTCTTTCGGAAAACGTAGTTTTTCATACATTGTCTATCATATCTATAGAAAAATGAAGATCGCCGAGGGCCATTAGTAACGTGATTTTATTGTACATATTTTGACACTGCATTGCATAAACACATTACACATATAGGTATATCGTGATAGTGTAAATTTTAAGTTTAGCACAGATTCGATGTAACATTGCATACATGGTTAAAACTGTCTCTTCTTCCATGTAATTTATTACGGAAGCGATATCAATTAGCGTTCCCTATGCCCTTAACATTTTTGTATTCGTAGCGCGTGAGTCAGCGGCATTGGAGGGAAGTCGGTTTATATGCGGCCGACATTGAGCGGGATTTTGTTTGCAAATATGTTGGGTTGTTGCTTGGTATTGCCTATGTGGAAATTTTGTGTAGCTCTGCGATGTAATTATACAAAATATATAAAGATATAGATGCAAAATTATGTAGGTCTGTACATATTATATTTTAGAAAATCGAGAAGATAAAATGTTGACAGTAATCAATGCGACTTTAACTATAATTTCCAGTTTTATAGCAGATTTGAACCCCTGATATGTATAAAAATATGTATAAAATACATAGTAACTAAGGAAAAATAAATAAATACTTACATTATGCTGATGTAGAGTGAGGATGACGTTGTCAAACGTCGAGGAGTTCGACAGAGCCTCAGAGCTGCCTCTCAGGAGCTCCGCCAGCAAATCCGTCCCTGGCTTCACTCCGGCCAGTTTAGATGGAGACGAGGTGGCCCTCACGTGAGTAGGGCCACGGGTCCTGGTAGCACTGGACACGGCACTCGCACTGATTTTACGACTCGGCACCGTCGCATCAGAGAAGCTTCTGCGACCTACTTCCACTGAACGACTAGAGGGCGCTTCCAAGTTCCGACCGAATGGGACCCTCGTGACATTCCTCTTAGCTTCGACATCTGATGTATCAGGACTAAAAGGCGACGGGGACGCCGTTCTGTCCCGCGAACACGGATCACTTTCGGGCTCCGAGGCGGAGTCCCCGCGAGACACGACGCCATATTTTCGTCTGACCCGGTACACTTCGTCGTCCCTCTCGTCGGAACTCTGTTGGCAGAATAGAGCCCGTCTGGTCGCAAGCTCCTCTGCCAGTCTCTCCCTCAGCGAGTTGGTAGTAGACTCGCTCGGACTCGGCGGTCCATTGGTACACGAATCGTCTGACTTCTCCCCGAGCAGCGAGGAAGTTCGAGCTTCCGCGGAGAGCCGCATATCGGACAAGGAGGCGTCGCTGCTCTCTCTTTTGCATCCGTTCACTGAGGGCGGGTCCTCCTCGCCCCCATCGTCGCTAGCGGTGGTTATGTAGATCCCTTTCCGTCTCTTGGTCTTGTCTAACGGCCTTCGTCTTTCTCTAGCACAGACCGGAGCCGGGGTGCAAGGGTTTTGGACAGCCGCAAGTAAATGTGCAACCTGTTCGCTCGTTATTGTTTCGTCCTCCTTGTCCCGATCTAACGAGGCGTCGGACGCGGCGTCCGAGCGTGGGGTATCGTCCGAAGATAACTCTTTCGACCACTGTTTCACTATACACTCGTAGACCGGCACGGGGATCGGGATCGAAATGTCGAGTTCGTCGTTCGACGTCTTACAAGCGGGCAAATTCGCACACTCACAGTCCACGTTGGCGCACGCGTTCGGCGGAGGATCGGGGAGGGGCGGGAAGGCGAAGGGTTGGGTGGGCTCGACGGGAGAGGTTCCTTCGCTGTGCGCCTGCGCACTGTCCGCCTGCGAACCGTCACTCTCTTCGCGGAGTTCGTGTAGCACGCGCGTGGTCATTAGCGCAGGAAGACTGCCGCCCGCTTCGGCCGGCCCCTCCTCCCGCACGGGGGGCGCCCGGCGCGGCAGCGGGTGGGTTAGCGAACGCGCGCCGAGCTGCTTGTGCACGGCTTCCGGCGGCAGGGTGCGCGACGCCGGCGCGGCGTTCACCAGCAGGCCCTCGTCGGAACCTACCGCGGAGTCTACAGACGCTACCGACCCGCCCTCCGTCGCGTTCTCCTCGGCCTCCCTGACACTGATAGATTCCCGTTGCACTTCATCGTCTGTTTTCGCGACGCGTTTACCGAAATCGAAAATGGAGGGCGGCTTTCTTCGATAATGTTTGTCCTGGGCGAAGTCACCCTGCGAAAACGACGCACTCCTATACGGTATAGTCTTTTGCGCGTACGACCCGACTATTGATCGCGGCTCCACTCGAACGAGAGTTATGTTATCGGCGTCAAAGTCGTCGAACCTGTCCACGGACAGCCCCCGGGTCGGGCTGTGCCTGTGCCGCGAGCGAGGCGGCGGCACCGGCGGCAGCACGGGCGCCGTGAGCGGTGGCAGTGGCGGCGGCGGCGGAGGCGGGGATGAGGCGGGCGCGGGCTGCGAGCGCGGCAGCAGCCGCTCGGTGAAGTCGCGCAGACGCTGGTGGCGCGAGGGCCGCTCCTCGCGCGCGCCCCGGCCCAGGCGGCGCTGGAGTCGCTCCAGCGTGCGACGGTCGGGCTTGGCCCGGCCGAGACACGCCGCCACCGCCTCCTCGGAGCAGCAGCGGCAGGGACAGGCGCGCGGCGGCGGGGCGCGGCGGACGGAGTAGCGCACCGCGCCCAGCGTCACGTACGGCGACCTGCGCAGACGCCTGTATATTTAGCACGTGCAACCCGCCGAGCGGTCGGGCGGCGAGTGCGACGGATTTAGAGCGGGAGAGCTTCCCCCGCGACTCGCCTCCGAATTCCGGGAGGATTCCCTCCGACCCACTCGGATCGAGAATTATATTCGAGCAGATGATTCGCGTCTTCGCGATTCTTTGAAAGAGTATACGGTACGTCGTTGTAGATACGTAAATCATACACTATGCGACTTCAATGTGTCTGACATGAATCAAAAAGTTGCAATATCGCTATAGAGTGGCGGCAGGTGTGGCAGACAGACGAAAGACTTTTCGGTATAAATAGGCGGACGCTAACGATTTGGCACTAAAACGACCTTCAAACAATGTTTACAACTCATATCTCTTCGCTAAGGACAAAGTTATATTTACGAGTATTGAATTCCATGAAAATTATTTCGAGATAAGAGTAAAGAGATGCAATATTTAATCCGAGTAAACATAATATGCTTTGCATACTAATGATATGGTGCCTTTGTTTGTGCATGTTTTACTCCCTATATACCAAGAAGTTTATGACATTACAGTCCTTTTGGCCTTACTACTTTTAAAAACTATCTGCCACCTGTTCAACTGTTTTATATTTGTGATAACCATTGGCCGTTCGGTCAGAATAGTCTAGAACCTTCGAGAAGAATTTGGAAGACCTGAAGTCACGTCGTCTTCGGACGCCATCTTCCGGCGATCGCGGGCGCGCGTCCGACGCCATGCCTCACGTCACCCCGCGCATGCTGAGCTGGTCTACTGCCGCTTCTGGAAAAGACCGAGAAGACCATAAGTTTATTTGTTATTATGTTACATGTACATATATACCTTATTAAAATTGATGACAAAAATCACAAGAAGATATGAAAGGACCTCTTTTAGAGAAACATAAATAGCAAGGCTTCACGTACAATAAAATATATAAAACCTGTGATTTTATTTCAATGCAGCAAAATAATTTTCTTTGTGAAAAACCCATGCAGGGACTTAACTTAGCCGTTCTTTACTTCATTATAGTTTTTGTTTATGCCAGGACATGTCTTAGGAGGGTTCCGTAACTATCAACTCGCAATAGGTTTTCTCTGGATTAGGGGCCGTTCAAGTATTACGTAAGCAGATTTTTTGCCATTATTAACCCACCCCTCCCCCTCGTCATCAAGAGTAAGCAAAGCTCTTACCCCTCCCCCCCCCCATGCTTACGTAAACATTGGTACAATTGTTTGATTCATGAGCAGCAGTTATAAGTCTATAAATAAGGAATAGATTTGGAATAGAGGACTGTAACACACAACATATTTATTTCAATTTATAGGAATACCCAAAAATGTATTTCGTTTTTAAGCATAGACAATGTGTGAGTTGCCATACGTGTAAAAAAGTAAATAATTACCACTGACGTAATCACCATCTAGATCTCCCCACCATGTCATCAAAAATAAGCAAAGTAAAGACCCTCCCCCCCCCTATAGTGCTTACGTAATACTTGAACGGACCCTTACTTCAAAAGTTATTGTCCGATTTCACTCAAAATAATTTTCCTAAATAGATTTTAGCATGATCAGCATGAAGACTTTCAAGTTTTATCTCCTATTCTCCTATAGTTTAGAAATGCCAGAGGGGACCAACGTATAAAGCAGTTTGGAGGCCGATTACTCGAAAATGATTGACTTTTTTAAAAAGTCATGTATAAACCTTGTCTTTATTTTAAAAGACCTTTTCAACGATACCCCACACGATGGGATAGAATGAATAATATTTTTCATCCCCACTTCACATGTATGGAGAGCCACCCCTAACTATAAGGGTTCCATAAGTATTACGGAATCCTAAAAAGTTATATGTGTAACCTTTCCTTTATTTAAAAACAGATTTTATGATACTCCAAATGATGGAACGAGCTACATACAAAAATATAATCTTTATATTATGCAAAAAATAAAGTCTGTATCTATACAAAATTTTGTCTATTTATATTCATAATTACCGAAGTTATCAAGGTAGGACTGACGGACGGACAGAGCGAAACTATAAGGTTCCCATGTAGCTACTACGGAACCCTAAATGTATCTTCTTCGCTTTCTTCCTTGTGATCAAATACATTGTTTGCATCTTGTTAGCATGACGTGACGAGAGACACCTAGTAGCTACTTTTGGAAACACTTCAATAAACACTTGGGCGGCAGCGAGTCTGGGCGGGCCGGATTTTACTTCGCAAATGTAATGATAGAGGGAGTTGATACTTATCTTTAATAACAGGTAAACTCTACGTATATCTTTTAATTTGACCGACTTGAAAAATGTAGTTTCTTATATTTTGTACATAATTTGTTTTAATAAATACGCGCAGTTATTATAAGTTTGCCAACAGTTAGCTTAGCACGGAGTATAAATACTATAAAGAATATTGTTTATAAGATATTGTCACCTAGTTTAAAAATAGTGTTAGTTCTAAGAAGCAGTGGGTTTGAGTTGGAATACACGTGAGTCATTCATTATCTATCTCTTGACTAAAATACCGCGAGTTCTTTCACGTTCCCCCTTAAGAAGCTATAATTCAGGCTGTATTTTTATCCGAATCAAATGTTTAACCCAACATCATACTACATGCTACAATATTACGTAAGTAATGAACTGTCATTATTTATGACTATCTAAATTTTTTTTTAATTTATAGAAAAATAACATTTAGGCTGACATAATAATATGATGAAGATAATGTAAAAAACACGATTAACATCCACACCACCTTACATGCGTCACGCGACCGCCGCGCAGCATCGGCCGAACGGTTATGAATCGACGTTAATTAATATTTTATATGATAAAATTGTTCAACATTGAAGGTCATCAAGATTTATTATATTTTTGGAACAAGAATCGAATACTAATCACGCTCTTTGAATATATAAGGTTATATATTCAAAGAGCATACTTCGAGCATATTATGATCCACTGCTTATGTAAAGACGTTTAAGCAGAAAAATAATTGTCATACTCGAAAAAAAAATCTTTATATGGGGGAGTTTGCGTTTTGCGGAGTCACCCGTACACGAGATGATTTTTTATTTTGAGTATGACAAATATTTTTTGCCTAAACGTCTTTACATAAGCAGTGGAGTATCATGTGCCTGAAGTATCCGTAATTGATTTTTGGAGACCTTATATATTTTTAATACCTTGCATACTCTGTTCACATCCAATCGAACGTAAACAAAGAGAAGAATAAAACATATTATAATGCAACCAATTTAAACGTCACTTCTTTGTACATTAATTTGGTCGATTTTAATGTTTTTCCCGACTACGGCGAAGTCAAAAGGAAGGGTAATGATTTTGGCAGGCTATCCTACTATAATATTAGAAATGTGAAAGTTTTTGAGGACGGATGGATGTTTTTTACTCTTTCTTGCAAAAAACTACTAAATTCACGAAGATTTACAGGACATATTTGCTAATGTGACGTTTAAATTCCTTGGATGGAATCAAATACTAATATTAGTGCTTGTATCTGGGGGCACGGCAGTGCCCCCGCCAAGAAGAGCAAAGCGAACCTGGTAGTGACCTAACCACCACTTCTCGAAGCGCTTCGTCAATTTTATCACAAGCTTTACATCTTAGTCAAATTGTGTGATTTGGCCATGTCGTTACTGCATGAGATGTGACATGCATCATACACGATGACAGACACTTAATGAACAGTTAAAACCTGACGAGTTAATCGAAACCGGTCGTGTTTATATATAAATTATTGTAAAAACTTAAATAAAGTGGAAAAGTGCATAAAAAAGTGGTGTTATGAACATGAATTTCCACCAAGAACCAACAGTATACTCAATCAGATATAGTTTTTCACCTTCACCTTTTTTCACCTTACGTTTTTACGGTACCTATACGGAGCGAAATGGCCAAGCCACATACGATTTAGACATTAAGATGTAGAAGAGTCTGTGAAGTTAGGCCTTATAGAGTTAGAGCGTGTAGAGTCATAATCTTGGCTCTAGATGAGTTCTTTTTGACAATGCGAGTCATAGGGTTTCGCTTTGGCATAATTTTACATGAAAATTATTTTTCTGGGATAGTTTCTACAGGAGCTTCAAGCCGTACCATAATGTGTTTTATATTATGACTAGGTATAATATTATAACCAAAATAGGTCTCAGTTTGTCGAGTACGGTATTTTGAATCTATCGAATGTTTATTCGGTGCTGGTAACACAATACCGGTCGTGTGGAACGTCCTTGGTGTTTCCAGCCCACAAACCGCATCGTATGTAAAAGTAAATCACAACATCATCATCAGTGATTATATTTTGCCGTAACAGCAAAACCATGCTTCGGCACGAATCGGCTTGACCGAAGAGATGCTACAGCCTCACTGAAAACAGGCGTGAAATAACGCTTGCGCTTAGCTTGGCTGAGTGAGTACTGAACAAGGGTACCAGTATTCCATGGGGTCTACGAGAACGGCAACAGTAGGTTTATTTTTGTTGTGTATGTCCATAGGTAATAGGAGCCGCTTATAATCAGGCGATATGTCTGCTCGTTTATCGGTATCATTTCATTAAAAAATACTATTTGTTGCGAATCTTCGGTTTTATTTTATCAAACGTTGGCGATTTGCTAAAAACAAAACGATTAAACTAAAGACCTACAACGGAATATGAATATGAACATACATACATAATCATACATAATAAAATAGATTATTAAATAGGTTTTTAAACTCTCAACACCTTCAACAAACAACAAACATATAAATTGTCGTACACGCAAAACAAGGAAAAACTGCTTCCCGCCCACGTAAACTATATTATTATTCTACTGTGTGTACAACTAAAACTAAAATTGTCAATTGGTCGGGCTGCCGGGAGAAATTTCTTTTTATAAATAAGCAGTGGGTACATTTGTGGCGTCTTAATTTAATTGTATTGTTATAATTTTCTACGTGTGCAAGAAATTGTTAAATAAATTGAAAAATATGAATTATTACAAATTGAATTGTCAGATTAGCTGGGACAAGTGGGTCATACTTCAATTTTCTTACCTGGTCGAGAGGCAAATACGTTTTGTGACCAACCGACAATGCATAGATTTCATTTTACGATGCGACATTTTGGGCTCTTATCTCAGTTTTCTTTAAAACTATTAGTCGTTAAATCTAAAGGATTTTTATCTACGATTCGCAAGATTATGAACTCCTTTTTCTGCATAGTAAAGAAACATAAGGATAGATTTATGTTCTTTCGTTTTTGTGGCGATTTGCCATTGTTATAAGCCGCATTGCAGTTTTTCACAGACTATTTTTACAAGTTCGTCACAAAATATAGGCGATATGGGATGCGGTTTCATCGCGACATTATGGAACGCGGTATCGTCACTTTTATTTATATTTTAATTGAATCTCGCCCACTTTACTAGGTTTAGATTAAGCACGGGTTCAGATAAAAGAAAAATGACTTTTATCTGAACCCGAATTCTCGTATTTAATTTGGACTTTCGATTTACTTTCAGTTAATTATGAATGGATTCTTCTTGATATCATAAACTGATTTTTTGAGTTTGGACCAATCACAACGCCTTAAAGGTTGATTTGACGTATAAGTGAATTGGTATTCTCTTTGCTATTTTAACATATCGAGACTGCACCGAAACTGCTATTATTATAATATTTAATTAGCAGATTCACAAGATTTTCTAGGGGACGTGAAGTTTCAGATTGTCAGTGCAATCAGCAACCTTAGTTTTAAAGGTACCAAAGAAAATACTTTAAGAGGCAGAGTCCAGACGTAGTACTTATTACTATACCTAAGGGTCAGCTCACACCAAGACGCGACTCGGCACGGCATTTTTAAGATAGTGATTCAAAATTGAACATTGTTTACTGCACAAAAACATACAGGTTTCATTACGCATCGCGGTGCAGCTCGATCTACTCTTGCAATGAACCGTGTATCTCGGGTAGTGAATAAAGTTCAATTTTGAATCGATACATTAAAAATGCTGTGCCGCGTCTCGGTGCGAACTGACGGTAATGAAGGTTTTTGATATTTTTTTTGCCGTTAGGGCGCAGGCCCAACTCACACAAAGCGTCATCTGGTGGCGTAAGTGGTATCGAAAACGGTCATTAACAATTTACGATTCTTTTTCTGTCACCAGGCGGCGCTTAATAGCACGACGGTCCTTGTCGTGTCAAGAAGCTGTCAGATGTCACGAATTTAAAAACCCTCATTGGCAGAGCTGCAGCAACTTCGAAGCGGCTGACGGCAACCCGTTGGTCTTGGTGGTCTCCTCTCCTTTGCGCGAGACGTATCTCTATCAACCTATAGTTAAATTAAGTGACTTTGTCATTTCGACAAACAGAAACAACGATAGCCTATGACTAGGAGGTCTATTCATTATGATTAGCGTTCCAGTATCCGGACGTTAGTGGAAATTTCACGTCTTTTAAAGTTAATCGTTGACTAACATAATCGTAGATATCACTTTGTCTCTCTCGTTCTTCGTATTAATGTAAGAGAAGGCATGATATTTGGACAAACGACTAACACACGCATTGGTGATATTGGGACTAACATTAAAATCGACATGGTTTTAAGTTAACAATAAGTAGGTTATCAGAGCGCCTGGGGTCTAGTGGTATTAGAGGTCCCCTAAATCCCAGGCTGTCACGGTCATTGCTGGGTAGGATGACAAGGACAGCATGTGACTAGAGTGCCACTTAATCTTAGTATAGGGTTGTCAACCCAACTTCAAATAACCTAACCAAGAGCATGTCAAATCAAAATCAAAAATTTTTTTATTCAAAATTGGTATTTTTAAATACTCTTTTTGAACGTCGATACTACGTGATGCCTACCACCGGTTCGGGAACTAACCCAGCGAGAAGAGCCGGCAAGAAACTCGTCTGGGGCCATCTTTTACCAAAAAGATGGAAAATTATTCTTTTAAAATCAAAATTATTACAATGTTTACTTATGTCTATGTAACAAATAATAAGATAAGATAAGCCACCTTATTCCCAAGGTGTGCCGTCTTGAATGAAGTCATTAATTTTATAATACGCTTTGGCACACAAACGTTCTTTAACTACTTTTTAAAACTTATTAATGGGAAGGTTTTGAACCTTATCTGGGATTATATTGTATAAGCGTATACATTGGCCTTTAAAGGATTTACTAACTTTGCTTAGTCTGAACACTGGCATATCTAACTTGTTCTTATTTCTAGTGTTTACACAATGATTATCACATTTCAGGCCATGTCTAAGTTCCTCAACTATCAACGCGCAATAGGTTTTCTTTGAATTACTTCAAAAGTTATTTCGCTCAAAATAATGTTTCCTAAAGAGTTTTTAGCATGATCTATCAGAATGAAAACTTTTAAAAAAATTTATATCTCCTATAGTTTAGAAATGCCAAATACCATCTTATAAACCACTTTGGACGCCGATGACTCGAATATGGTCGACTTTGTAAAAAAGTCGTGTGCCTTTATTTTAAAATACCTATTCAACGATACCATGGGGTAGAATAAAAAAAATAGTGGCGGGCTAATTTTAAAACACATGGCTTTATCAAGGCGCTTTAAAACCCAGAACGCTGAAGACTATCCAGGACACCCCAGGACACTGGAAAAACTACGACATGTCCTGGGAAAACAAGACGGTTGGCAACCCTATCTTAGTAGCGTGTTCGGCCGGTAGGCTGCTTTTATTTGGCACGAGCCCTACAGTCAATTAAGAGTTAAAAATCCCTGACAGGACCTTTATGCCAACGACTTAAAGATCACTCTTATAGAAACCTCGAAGTAAAATAACTCTGAACGGACTATTATGGAGGCATTAATAGTCAACTCAGCGTTTCCTGATGACACATAGGTCTCCCCTGGCACCCTCCATTTCTCCCTATCCTGGGTTTAGTCTTATCCAGAGGTGTCCGGCCATTCTTCTCCTAATCTTCTATAGACTATCAAGCCTATCGGCCGAAATTAATAATCAATCTTAATCTCATTTTAGCTATCTGAGATTCAATACATTTTAACGATCCTAGGATTAACTTCACGTCAATTTACGTCAATTTTTGTTTGAGAATCTAACATTGAAGTCAATCTAATATTTTAGATAAGTTATTAATTTCGGGCGTAAATTGATACATAGCTCGCTGGACATTGCTCTTATGTGTCGATATATTTTTTAACAAATCTATCAGTGCAATATAGCAAGCTATATCATAGCTAAATCGTGTGCTCTGTCGTGTGGATAATACGACAAATATCGAGTTCTTTTATACAGTTTTAAAAGGCTATTTGCAACTTAAGCATACAATAAAAATAACGGATTTGTTTGTTGAGGGACCTGTACGATGAACCAGTTCCGAACAAAAGTTCAACACCAGTCACCGATGATGCCCACGCAGTCATTACTTATGCGTTAAAATCCTCTTAAAGTATGAAAGATAGCCTATGTCCGTGAGAAAAATAGAAGCATTAAATAATAAATCCCTTATTTACTTATAGCTATTTTTGTAACAATATTTTTTGTGCAGGATAGTGGACGGGAAACTACTCTGCATTATTCAGTGTTTTTGATACACAAAGCATTTTTGTCGTAATTGAAAATAAGTTATTCGTAATGTTTTTTTCGTAATTCAGAATTTAAAAATATGACTCACAATATGAAATAAGCTTAGGTATAATTACAGTAAGTCACGTTTTGAACCAAGGTACACTTATTATAAATGCTAAATGCTAGTAGGTTCATTTGTTCATAAAATTAAAACCTATATGAATTTTTTTACCAAGCGTCACCTAAACATACAAGCAGTGTGTGGTATTTGCTATTCTCTTATTACGAGTATATTAAGTTTTTTTTTTAATAGGCCATATTGAAATTTAACTTTGTAGATAAGAAAACTATTAATATTTAGTTATCTAATGAGAAATCTTTAGAAGTGACACCAGCAAAACTGGTAAATTTTACATCGATAAATAAAAAAATTATAGTAATGAAGCCGATCCTTTGAAAACATTAACAAATATGAATATAAATAACATAAAATGAAACATTAAACTTTTTACAAGCATCTGAATATTTTTTAGTTTCAATATGTAATCGATACTGTGATTTTTGCTACGAAATAGATTATCGAGTGTTATGTTACTAACATTTTGACGGTCCATTAACGGCCGGTTTCAATAACCTATCTACCAATAACTATTTGTTAAAAACGTCATTTAATCGTTTGCCGGTTTTTTTTGCGATGCGGTCAGTTATTGGTAGATAGGTTATTAAAACGGACCGTTAAACAAGACACATTAATCGATAATCATAAATCGAATTTAATAGTTCGACATAATTATTAAAATAAACAAATGGCGCGAAATAACAATCGGTTTGGATTTTTTTTCAATAGTCGATAGAATATAAACAGTGTAAACAGTGACATCGCAGGGAAATAACAAACACGTCATACTAAGCGGACGTCATACAAAGCATTCTATAGAAAACTAGCATTAATTGTCCGCGGCTTCGCCCGCGTAAAATAAAGTTTAAAGATTTCATCCCCCCCCCCCCATTTTACCCCCTTGGGGGTTGAATTTTGAAAAATCCTTCCTTAGTGGATGCTGACGTCGTACGAGAAATACGTATGTAATTTCTAGCCTCAAGGGTTTGGGCTGTGCGTTCATCAGCTTTGCCTATTAAATATTTGCCTATATATATATATATAAAGATAATATCTTGGAGGAAAAATAAACTATTTTGTTTCTCTGTAAATACGAGTTTATTATAAGTCGATATCAAAAACATTACTTTAAACAAACTAAAAACTTCATTAAATAACATATTATCATACCTGTAAATACGAGAAACGACAATTATGTTTATTGTTATTCCTCCAGTATGGTATTAAATTAAAATCTTTTATACATCTTTATATTCTTTGCTTTTAACATTTTTCCATTTCAATAAAATTTGACAATCTCAATAAGACTTCAAAATAATTTCTTCTAAAAATATTTAAATATCTAGCACATAACACTACTTTAAATAAAAAACTTAGTTTATTATTTACATATATATATAAAAAATCTCCTGTTTTCGTTAGTAAAAACTAATTCTTTTAATAGTGAGAAACAAAATAGAGATAAATCAAAATAGAAATTATACGTAACAATGCGTGACCTTAAACTATATCAATTACCCACTAATACTCAAAACAAAATAAGCCATCCACGCGCCGAACGTCTTGGGTATCACGTGACTCTCGCGAACACTGCCGAAGGTGTTACGAATCATGTCGGTCAATATAAACGGACGCAATTTATTAAAAATGAGTCACAGTAAGCGACATGTGAAGCCATTATATCCGACTTATAGAATAGAATAAGAAAGAAAGAATTTGATATGAAAACCAAACTTAGCTGTGTAATTACTTCATAATAAGCGGTTGGTCAATATAGGCGGGGTCATAATAAACGGTTTATACTGTATATTATAAAGATTTAAAATAAAAAGGGATACGTAGGAATTAGAAACGTAACGTAACACGCTATAAATGAGAAAATCCAAAATAGGATACTACTCAAGTTTATGTTGAGTTTAATCAGGCATCAAAATTTAAAAAAAAAACTACGCGCAACTCAAATAATCTCAAAATGGCGGCGTTTTCCCTTCCACCATGCGCAATGCTTCGCAGTCCTCACCTAGCGTGATTGATTCTTTGTTCCTTGAGCGTTTTCTTATCATTAGTTTTTATTACTTACTAGCTGTTGCCCGCAGCTCCACCCGCGTAAATACGGTATCCCAAAGGAACACTGTACTTTTTCGGGATAGAAGTAGCCTATGTTTTAATCCAGAGCCTTAACTACTACCATACCAAATTTCATCGAAATCCGTTCAGTAGTTTTTGCGTGAAAGAGTCACAAACATCCATCCATCCATCCTCAAAAACTTTCACATTTATAATATTAGTAGGACTACTATGAAAGCAATTTTACAGACGTAATACCGTCAAAACTAAATTTACTACAATTTAATAATTTTAAATGAAATACGTAGGTATATAACTTTCGTAGGGTCAAAAAACACATAATAGAAAATAAATCGAAATAGCGTTTGATAATTAACGCTCAAGATATTAGAAAAATAAATCTTTTCATAAATAACATATCAATATCGATATTTTTCACACCTCTCGGCTCTCGCACTATTAAATGCTAATAAAGTTATTGTGTTTTGTAAATATATGAGGTCATTAGTGGGGTTATTAGTATTTAGTTAAATGTTCGAGTTATTTATGTGTTGGTTATGTTAATATGAAATTTATAGCATAATTATTAGATGCTTAATTTTATGTTACATTCGGAACTGCCGACTGATCGGAATGATCAAAGTGTTTCATTAAGACCTACTTGCGCATATCTTAGTTAAAATTAACCCTGGGATAAATATCATGCCTTCTCTTTCATAAATACGAGGAACGAGAGACATAACATGACATTCAACCCAGGGTTAACTTTAACCTATAAAAACTTTAACTTAATGAAACACTGATCATTCCAATCAGTCGGCGAATGTAACCTAAAATTAAGCACCTACAATTTATGCTATAAATTTCATATTGCGATATATACCTAAGCTATGCTTATGCCACTTACGGCCCGTTTCAATAACCTATCTATCTATAACCTATTTGTTAAAAATGTCGCCATTCAATCATTTGACGGTTTGTTGCGATACAAGTTTAACGTTTCTAACAAATAGTTGTTAGTATATAGGTTATTAAGACGGTCCATTAGAGATGCTTAAGTCAAAATCCATACATTTTTGTTTTCAAACTTCGTCGTCGTAATTAGCTATGGCAACTAGGCTAAAGGCTCCGGGCCTTTAGTCAAGAATCAAGATGAATTCGATTATTTCGACGGCTAAGTTCGAAAACAAAATGTATGGGATTTGACATGAGGCATTGCAAGCGACATGTCACTTAGCGATGACTTACGTCAAATCCTATCCATTTTTGATTTCGAACTTCGCCGTCGAAATTATCGAATGTATATTGACTAAAGGCCCCGATTCGCTGGTTAATTGCTGATCGCGGGTCGCGGTCGCTTAGATCGGAAGGTTACCTTTAGAGTGGTGTCAAATGTGTCGCTTGTTGACACATCCACACTCGGCGCTTGTCGTGGCGAATTATGCCTGTGAAGAGCAAAGCCCGGTCAGCCAGGTTGTAAAATTATATAACACCCGGCGCCAAAACACGTATGCGGACGCCACAATAAAAATGTAAGATATTTTTATTATGGCGTCTGCGTCGAACGGACACAATGAAAATGTCATAAATTTTTTATGGACCCCTAATTGTGATAAGTAGTTTATTAGGTAAATACATATTTATGTCATCATACCTTTTAATAAAAATAAAGTTTATTAACGTTTTAACGGGGAGAAAGTCTTTTATCGGGTGTATATTATTATTTTTTTTTTTTTGCTATTTGGGATGTTGTTTGGGTAATAATACTAACCATAAGTAAAATCTAAAAAAACTAAGTTATAACAAAATCTCAGCCCTTTAAAGACATAGATATTGAATTTTACGCTTAGTTTTGACACACTATTATTTAACCTAAAAAAGTTGTCCCAGAAAATCTGCAATTCCAGCTTTATCTTAGATATATTTTCGTTAAAAGCAAACAATTTTGCTAGTTGCTACTACTATACTATACTATACTAGGTAATATAGTTTACTATGAAATATGATGATGAATAATGATATTCATCGACGATAGGCATGTAAGTGTATCGCGAATAACAGTACTGACTTACTGAGCCATCACTAATGTTCTTAGCAAATCTAAAGGTCAAAACGTAAGTTCATTTAACTCAGCCATACATGTTTTGACTCTTTGGGGCCCAGATATTTATTATACTTTAAATTCACCCAACAAAAACCACTCGTATCCCATCAACATAAGGCACGTTTTTCAACAACAAGTCTCACATTACAAATGTTTCAATATTAAAATTATGACAGCGCCTTTTGACGTTTATATTTATGGACGTTGAGGCTATAATCGCACGTACGTTTTGTAACGGTAAAGGAGTGAAATTAATTTCATGTTAAACAGTGTGATATGGCTATAAATCATTGTATGTCCGTCTGACTACTGTATAGTTCATCATTATTAATGTTTTGAACTTGGCCGTGCTGACAACTTATTTAATTATTTTGTACTTAGAATTTAGAAATTTCTAGCATGTTAACACTTTCTATGCAGTTTGTCCGGTCGAAAATACCCTAGATGTTTTACATTTACATATCTATTGAAGTCCCTACTATTATTTCAAATTCTCTGTAAGTTTCCTAAAATCAGTGCCGGATTAAGGTAACCTGATGCCCTAAGCAAACTTTCCTTGTGTGCCACCCTATCCTTAGACCTTAGGTCAGGGATGGTGAACCTTTACGTGTTAACGTGGCATTTTTTTAAAGAAACGTTTAATGAGGTTATAGACGTGCCATCAAATATATTTTTTCTGTGATTCAGAGGCGTATTTAAATATTTGGCGTCCAGGGTCATTCAAATTTGCCGCCCATTTAGCAATGGCGTATTCAACTATAAAAAACATATGTTTATTTTACAAATTACAAGTTAAAATCTAATTATACTTTAAAACCTATCTGAAAGATTGTACAATTCGAAAAAATACATTAAAACCAATAACTAAAACCTAACGTCGATACTAATTAATATAAAAAAAAACCTATTTGAACTCCAAGACATTTTACAGGTACAGTCTGTTCAAACTTTAAACCCTGAAAGACGGTGAACTTCGGAAAATACAATACACAACAACAATAAAATCAACCGGATAAACATAATATCAGTACTAAATTATATTATAATACTTTCTTTATGTTAAACGCGAGCGAGCAAATTTTTTCCCCTATTTTACAGATTAAATCTGTTCAAATTTCAACTTTAAAAGACTGTGTACATTAAAAGAAAATATTTTGGTTTAGAGATAACTAAGGTGGTCAGTCATTAAAAATTAAGAAAATCCCATCTGATAGTCTGTGCATTTAAAAAAACTGTAAAAATATATTAGGTACTACTAGACTTCGAGGCGTTCCTTTATTTTTTTAAATTTTATAATTTCACATGTTGTCCAAAGATTTTTCTATATTTTTCCCATCTTCGGAACATCTTGCACAGCCAACATAATAATATGTTTTCGTATATTTATATATAATAATTTGTGATTATATGTAAACCTAGCGGAAGAGAAATAGGTACCTTTATAGTATTAGGTAGGTATAGCGCGAACATGTTGTTAATAGTTCTCTTCTGTTTCTGAGAATAGTGATAGAGCACATTCAATTTAAATGCGTTTTTTGATGGACTGCTGCCTTCAGTTCACCGAAACGAGACGTGACGCGGCGTTGCAGTATTAATATAGCGATTCTAAATTGAACTTTATTCACTACATAGGAATATACACGTTGCAAGAGTCCGAAGTTTGAGCTGCGAGCTACGCAGCGCGGTGCAGCTCGAAATTAGAATTCTTGCAATGAAACGTCGCGTTTCGGTGTGAGCTGAAGGCATCAGGCTATCAAGGAACGCATTTAAATTGAATGCGTTCTATCACTATTCTCAGAAACTAAAAAGTAGGGTAGGTACAGAAAAACTAATCTTCTAATATTATATTTCGATTACAGTCATTTTTCGTACTTCGTCATGTAATTTTCATTGAATAACTATGATTTTCATAAAAATCTTTAACCCGACTACATTATATAAATTAAATGTATATAATATAAATTAAATAGCCTATCTTACCCGGGCTATCATTACGAATCTATTGTCATCTAGTTCATTAAAATTGGACCAGTAGTTTAGGCACTACGGTGGAACAAACTTACATACATAGACTTCCAAAATCATTACCATTCCTTCGACTTCGGCTTCGCCGTCGACGGGTGAAAATGATAATTGCTGAGCGCTATAATTAGCAACATGGTCGCGCTGTACTACTTACTACTGGTCGGATTTGAAGAAAAATACTTACCTTTTTTAGTCTCGGAAAGTAATTTTTTCGAATTAAGAAAAAGGCAATACCTAGATCAAATAAAATAAAACAAACAAGCTAAATAAACATCGGCATTGGGAATAAGGTACCTACACGTAACCCGGGTAATACCGCGGGGCGGGACGCGACTCTCATAATTTAATACTATTTAAAAGAAAGGTATTTCACTGAAAACTTCGGCTTCGTTCGGATTGTTCAAATAAATGAATATAAGTATGAATAATTTAATGAAATTAACGAAATATTCGAGATATTATTATGGCTTTAGATTAGGTAAATAAACAATATCAAATACGTACCCAAAGGAACATAATCTAAAACATAAGTCTCTCGACACTCACAACAATTCTACTAAACTTTTATAATCGTACGAAGTTTACTAATACAGTATTCATTTTAAACTAATGTATAAATTGATTATTTAACGAAGATTCAAAACTTCAAACAAATTAATCGAATTTTATTGTTAAAAACCAAAAAAAAGTTTTAATATTACGAATATTGAGGATTATTGCGACTTAGGGACGCGTCTTAGGTATGATGTGTTTAGTGTTTATTAACATTAGTTGGCATTATAACATATTTATTTGTTTTTGTGCCTAACATAGACCATTTTGCATAAGATTACTGTCTGGTGGCTGAAGACTGTTTCCTACTACTGACTAATACTAAAAGTACTAAGTTGGCAACACTGATTACGCAAAAAACGTCTCTCGTCAGTCGTCGTGTCGGTCGCCGACAAAAGCGCGCGGATTTTGGATTTCGTAAACACATTTTTTTTTTCTGAGGAGTCTCTGGGTGCCCCCCAGACGGGATGCCCTAAGCAATTGCTTAATTTGCTTATAGGCTAATCCGGCACTGCATAAAATGTTATAAAATTTAAAGTGTGTACCTATGACATGTGGTTCGTAGTTAGTACCAACACTACACACTCAAGCTGTAAGATGATATCTGTCAGTACAATTAAATTAATATAACATCTAGCAATATCCCGCGAAAAAGTGAACATGCGAACAAAGTCCGTTGTCAACGAACTACTAACGTTACTAACGAACTTTGTTCGTATGTCCACTTCCCGAGGATGCTCCGAGTTCGGGGCGACTTCGTGATATCTCGAGAGAACCGTACATTTTGCCGCAATCAAAAGTAGCCTATGTCCTTCCCTGTGGTCAATTCTATATCTGTCCCAAATTTCTTGATGATCGGTCCAGTAGTTTCGGGGCCTCTTCAATGCAAAGTGGTTTGCGTGGACTGAGGACAAGAACGCCGGTGAGGATACGTCACGTCAGACATTTGTCGAATGCCCACGCCACCGACCTTATCGGAAGCTTTGCTCGAGTCCATGAGCGGTGGTCAAAATTTATATTCAGAATGGAAGAAAGCGTATGTTTGATCGTGTCGTCTAAATGCGTAAATTTTTGAACAAAGAAGCAATATCGAATCAAGATAAAAGCCATGTGACAATTAATTTGTAATTTGTTGTTTATAAAATCCGGAAGGGAATCATCTAGAATAGGGGAACCTAAGAGAAGGAGTAAACCTTTTTCAATAACTGACATTTGTGGGGTTACTGCTTTGAACCTGAATATAACGGCTTCTCTGTCCTGACAATTATCAGGGACAAAAAGTCCACATTTCCTAAAGTTTAATTCTAGGCCGATGTTTTGAAACTCATGGATTAATGTACGAAAGTCGAAGAGTACCGTATGGTCCCATCATCCAAATACCAAACGTTGAACTTAGAAGTTCGATGGCCGGGTGGCAAGACTGAAAATTGCTGGACCTAAAGGGTCGCCCTGTTGGCAGCCAACTTCGGATGAGATGAAATGATTTTTATAAGTCGTGGAAGTATTTTAATATTATGATTATCTTACAATAGTTAATTAATACACAGAAAAACGTTTTATTATTAAGTACCTATTTTGAATTGTGAAATATACCTAATTGTAGGTATTCTTATAGTTACCTAAGAATTTACAATTTCTCTCGGACACTAACACAACTCTACACGCTTGTATCGACATTGACCATCATACATAATATGGTGCTAAATTTCCTTTCAAAGAAACTTGCACAACTCACGTCTAGCGACTAGGGTTGCTCATATACTGAACTATAAACTCTACTCTACAACAGTGGCGAAGGCTGGTTCTTCTTCATAGGGATGACCTAGTCTCTACAATAGGTAGGGATTTGGAGAAGGGTCTTCAAAAGCAAAGTGGTAAGTGAAGCCGATAGGAATGTAGTTATAGGAACCCCACGCCGCTCCTCTACAATGTCGTACTCACTATTTAGTATTTACTTACTCAAGATTTCGCGGAACACTACTCGTGTAAAGCACCTGATAAAGAATTTGTAAAAATTAGCCATCTCATCGTGTCAAACAAAACGAAAGTAGAAAACAAACACAAAGGTAAATTCTATTAATCGAGTTGTCGCTGCCTTTTGATTATCCCATTGTGAGCTCCTCACATTCTGTCAGTTAATTATTGTATTGTTGTGCAATACGAAGATTAAAAGATAGAGAGTTGAGTAGATTTAATTCGGTATGCCTAATTAAGATTCATATACAGAGTGTATTCAAAACAAAAGTAGATATTCAAGGAGCGTGATCAGTATTCGATTCTCGTTTCAAAAATATAGCATGTCGATGTGACCCTTAAGTTTGTACCAGATCATCCTATAAAATAAATAACGTTGATTCATAACTGTGTGAGTGATGTTGATGAGATCCATTCAGTATGAACACGTTTTTGTTTTAAAAGTCAATTACATCACAGAAACAGGCGACAGGAGATGCAAGATTGGCGCTTCTTTGTACCCGACTAGCTATTTCACACTGCACTTTTTCGTGATAAAATGTAGCCTATGTTTTAATCCAGAGCCTAAACTACTACCATACCAAATTTCATCAAAATATGTTCAGTAGTTTTTACTTGAAAGAGTAACCAACATCCATTCATCAATCCATCCTCACAAACTTTCACATTTATAATAGTAGGACTACGGCGAAGCCAAAAATAAGGTTAATGATTCGTAATGGTTTTTAAATCTTAATCCTATCGTGCGTAAGCAACTTGAAGTGAGACAGAACGCTGTGATTTGCTGCAAAGGCTTGATATAGCGTATGTTAATACTGCCCTCTGGACTCTTTGGGCTTTTTTACCTACAAACTGTTTGTTATTTTGAAGACTGTCATACACAATAAGTACAATAATTTGAGGAATGCGATCACAGTCATCTCAGATCGCGAACAAAGGAAATTCCTGCAGTCTGCTGGCTGATAACGTGTGTAAACTGTAAATACTGATAGAGTGAAGGACGGGTGACCTTGTACTTGCTTTACTTGCATCTACACCTTCGTAGTGACTGTCATTTCGCTGAGATGACCATTTTTAGGGATCCGTAATACTCAAGGAACCCTTATAGTTTAGCTCTGTCCGTCCGTCCGTCTGTATGTCTATCTGTCCGTCTGTTTCTCTGTCTGTCCGCGCTTCTAGCTTCTGTAATTATGAATATAAATGGATGAAATTTGGTATAGTTATATATAATGTGTATAGATCTCGGTTTCGGCATCATAAAATAATAATAATTTTATATTTTAGTGGTGGCTGGCTCTCCATACATGTGAAGTGGAGATGAAAAATATTTTTTTCATTCTACCCCATCGTGTGAGGTATCGTTGAAAAGGTATTTTAAAATAAAAAGGCATGGTTTAGTACATGACTTTTTTACGTCAACAATTTTTGGAGTAATCGGCCTCCTAATATAAAACTATAGGAGATAGAAACGTGTAAGTGTCCATGCTGATAGATCATACTAAAATCTCTTTAGGAAAATTATTTTGAGCGAAATAACTTTTGAAGTAATCAAAGAAAACCTATTGCGCGTTGATAGTTGAGGAACCTTCCTTAGACATGGCCTGACATGCTCCTGGTTAGGTTATTCAAATTTGGGTTGGCAACCCTATACTTAAATGAAGTGGCACTGTAGTTACATGCTGTCCTTGTCGGTGTCCACGGTGTTGCTGGGTAGGATACCCAGCAACACCGTGTCAGCTTGGGATTTAGGGGACTTCTAATACCACTAGACCACAGGCGCTCTGATAACCAACTTAAAACCATGTCGATTTTAATTACAGTCCCAATATCACAAATGCCTGTGTTAATAGTTTGTCTAAATATCGTGCCTTCTCTTTCATTAATACGAAGAACGAAAGAGATAACATGATATCTAATCAACGTTTAACTTTAACAGACGTTGGTGAAATTGCCACTAACGACCGAATACTGAAACGCTAATCAAAATGATGGTTTTTGATATTTTCTCTGCCGTTAGGGCAGACACAACTCTGGTCACGTAAGTGGTATCAAAAACGGTCAATAAGAATTTTCGATTATTTTTCTGTCCACCAGGCGGCGCTTGCTCGTGTCAAAAAGCTATCAGATGTTACGATTTTAAAAACCCTCATTAAGAGTCCTCCTATTCACGGGCTTTCGCTGTCTCCGCTAGCCGAAACGACAAGGACAGCATGTGACTTGAGCGTTACTTAATTTAACTATCGTTCCACTATTCGGCCGTAAGTCTAGATTCTGCAACATACGATTTTATTTCAATAACTCATATAGTTTAAACGACCATTCATCAGTTACGTTAACATACACCATTAAATGTTAACTGTCTGTGTTTATTGATTTTTTACCGTTTAAGAACATTTTTAATGGCGATCGGCTGTCAGCAATATTAATGTGTTAATTTTATTCAAACAAATTAGAAATAGAAAGCTTATGTTTATTGACTTTTGATGGACAACTTATGCGGACGAATAGACAGATGATAGACTCAAGACTAAATATAATAAATAAATGGAGGCAGGCATTCACTATTTTATTAGAGGTATCAATATGCAACGCTCTTCTAATGTCCTATATATAATATAACCTTTAATACCTATTCAGTATTCACAAGTTCACAGCCATCATGATACCTAATAAGATCTTCGTTTGCCGAAAATATTTATTTATTTATTAATTTAAAATCACTCAATGTGATTTAAAATTGTAATAGAAATTTTCCGCTATAATATGCAAACAGAATTCGTTCGAGCAAAAACACAATTGTATTGGTAAACCATTGACTAATATATCTTCGTGTTAAAATATATATTTTTACAAATTTCTATAAAGGTTGAGATTCATTTTCGAAATTGGATCATTAAACTCATACCTAAAAACTTAAGATTGCTTTCTTTCATGCAAAACTTTACATGCAATTTTGAACTTTATTCATTGAAGCCGCTGTAGCAATGCGCAGAGAACTCGGTATAGTTACGTACCACTTTATCATAAAAAAGTACTTTCATTCGTAACTTTATAATAACTACACGAGTAATTCCATAATAAGAAATAACAACCCTATAATATTTAGGGTTCCGTCATCCAAAATAAAAACCAAGGTAATTAAAAATTTGTAATTTTTTTATAATTCAATGAATCATTAATTTCTTCAGTCGTAACTTGTAAATCGTTATTAAAAATTCCTTTTCATTCTTAAAATTGTTGTTTATTTCTTAGTAATCTGATTTAAATTTTCTTTATTTTATACCTATTATGTATATATTATTATTATTACTTATTATTATCTCATTGTGTCAAATAAATTTTTATTTATTTTATTTATTTAATACATTTACTAACTGAGATTAATAATAAAACTACCTATAATTTTAATATTAAAAAAAATTTACAGCACAATCTTAGACTTAGACGGCAACAAGGCAGCAATTTAAAAACTCAACGCTCGGGTGTTCGATTTTCAGCTCTATTGTATTAGCGTTTAGCATAGTTCTATTATCTTTTTTTCGGCCAGAAAGATTCTGGATAATGTAGTCCGAAACTTATTCTCTTATTATATTCTATTTATCTACTACAATCTTAGATACTAAATGAAAACAATTTTTTAATGAATAAGAGCTAGAAACCAGTGCTTTGCTCTATGCAAAGCACTAGATTCATCATACGGAATCCATACAACCGAGGCAGCTCTCCCACCTGTCCGTTTTCACCTACTGTAGCAATAAATCAAAGCGATCACTAACCCGTCGACTCCATTGTCCGCCGCAAGACGCACTTTAAAAAGTTCAATGACATTTGTTTTTTTAATCTCGAATGCACACGCATTTATGTGTATTCAGCCATCATTTAAGACTTTTTGTTGTATTTTGTAGTCGCAAGTATGTTTTAATTATGATTTATATGTCAAAATGAGGCTACATGATTCGCAAGTTCGATATTTCATCGTATTGCTATAACATAGAGTTCGATTTTCTTCGATAAGTTACAAGTACAAAACTTGACATCGATTTCAATCGATATTATGTTGTCTCATTTACACGACGCGACGGTAGGTAGGACATAACCACTACATAACAGACACCCAATGAAATCTGATAATTAAGAAACGACTTCATTAAATTATTTAAAAAATCACATGAGGAAAACTTTAAAACCCTTAAAAATTACCTAATTCCTAAGTCAGGACCTAAACTTCGAAACTTTCATTTTTACTATTTACCGACTAGGTACTAGGTACCTACTCGATGTTGCCGACATCTTCGTTCGAGTTTTGCTCATTTTGCCGCGAATATTTCCCCGTGTGACCTATCCCCGCTTCCCAAACCTTACTTTCCGAATTATATATTACTAGCTGTAGTATATCTCACGGGAACACTGTACTTTTTCGGGTTAAAATGTAGGTAGGTAGCCTATGTTTAATCTAGAGCACAAACTACTACAAATTTTATCAAAATCCGTTCAGTAGTTTTTGCGTGAAAGAGTAACAAACATCCATCCATCCATCCTCACAAAAGTTCACATTTTTATTATTAGTAGGATTAGTAAGTAAGTGAGGGTAAAGTCTAGTTCCAAAAGAAGCGAGACAAAATTTCACCGATAACAAGAATCTTGTAACAAAATACTTTGCCCAAAAACAGGATATTTCGAGGTCAGCCGTCTGGAGAAGCCCTTAAGTACATATTAAGCATTGATTTATTAAGCGTTAAATATGCTTATAATAACTGTAGCTACACGCACATTATACAATCATGCCGTAACCAGTGTGACGAATTTTATTTATAACCATACTAGACAATGCCCGCGACTTCGTGCACGCATAAGGAAATCCCGCAGGATCTGTAACATTTTACCGCGAAGAAAATAGCCTATGTCCTTCCCCATGGTCAACTCTATATCTGTGCCAAATTGTATCGAAATCGGTCCAGTAATTTCTGATCCTAGTCAATGCAAACAAACAAACTTTTTTAATTGGTCCATTAGCTTAGGTTAGGACATAAGCAACGAACAATGCTACACATAATCCGACAGAGAGACAGCAGGTAGAGTCCACGATGCAGCCATACGCCATTTTATCAAATAGGCTTATAGAGTTAAGACTGTAGGTCGATCTGCTAATAAAATCTTACAATAATACAGTTTCGATACAGCCTCCATAATATAATAAAATACCAAAATGTATTTACATAAAATTATTATAAAAAATGTATTAAGCATTATATAAATTTTTAAAGTTTGATCTTGTTAAGTATGTTACATATAAACAGGGCTCCACGAAGGGAAAATTCTTGACTTCAATTATTTCAACACTTTTTTCTATTTTACATTAAGACGAAAGTTCAAGAATTCGGTTGATTAAAAACCTTCTAAGTTATTGAAAAATAATTTTTATGATTATTTTCCCTTGGGAATAAATTTTTTGTAAATTAATATTTACTGCTTTGAAAATACATACATATAATATATTTAAAGCGACGCGTACGCCGCTACGCAGGTAGGGTGGTAACGGCGCGCGCGCAACCTGTAACAAAAATAATGAGCGGGGAGGTCAGCTGCATTCAGCGTTAAATTAAAGTTGTAATTAATGGAGATAGAGTTCTAGTAGATAGGAGTTTTGATTGGAAATATCCTGCATCTTATGTCTTATACAGTAAATTATTCGAATTTCTTAAATATCTCATAGACTATTAACAAAAAAACCAACAAAAACACTCTTCTTGGCACCTTTAATTGTTTATAACTTTTTCCATTATTTATGTGCTAATATGCGCACATTCTAGCACAAATTTCTAGACGCGATCCCAAATCCAACGAGGTTATCGCACACAGTTGTAGAACCAGTATCTCTATTTTACACGAAAATCAATTTGTCGCGTAGACTACCACCCGCCCCCGGTTTCTGAAAGGCTAATTAACGCCAAAATTAACTAATCAACGGTCAAATCTCTTGTCAGGTGTAAATTGAGTTGCGAAAAGCTCAATCAGTCGTTTGATTTGATCAACGTGTTAGTTAACAGAACTAATGTCGAACCCATGGTCAAACCACATTGTAAACGCTGTTTTCGGTTCCTGGAAAGCTATTTAAGGCGTAAATGTGTCATGTCAAGATGATCAATGATTAGTACATTTTTCACTAATTCGCGTTCCAGAAACGCAAATTGATTTAACAAGCCTGTTAACTCGACAACGTGTTAGATCATCAACTATTTGATTAGCCTTTCAGAAACCGGGTGTATGTCTCTGAAAGGCTAATCAAATAGTCGATGAACTAACACGTTGTTGAGTTAACGGGCTTGTTAAATCAATTTGTGTTTATGAAACGCGAATTAGTGAAAAATTTGATCATCTTGACATATTCACGCCATAAATAGCTTTCCAGGAACCGAAAACAGCGTTTGACATGTGGTTAGACCATGGGTTCGACATTAGTTTAGTTAACTGGCACGTTGATCAAATCAAATGATTGATCAAGCTTCCTGCAACTCAATTTACACTTGACAAGAGGTTTGCCCTCCGATTGGTTAATTTTGGCGTTGATTAGCCTTTCAGAAACCGGGGGTAAGTATAGCTCATATATAATAGCATCTACCTACACGTCACGCTAGTTGCTACTCAATAGGCTATTCTACATTTTTTTCAAATATATTTTAAAATGTTCGTATCGATTCGATAGTCGACTAGTATTTTTACTTCCTGGAAATAATATCTCTTTGTGAAAAAAAAATGATTAAAATTTAAACGACAAATGTTTGCGCCAAAACGATAGCACCATTACCGTGACGTCATAAGAACAGAATCAAACAAATCTCATAATATGTGCGTGTGTAGTGCATGGACTTTAGATTTAACTTTCGCTGTTGTTTATTCGATTTGTATGTTCTTATGACGTGACTTACAAGAAAAATATGGCGGCTGGTGTTTTAGGTCACGTGACATACAGATAATAAAACTACAGATTTATTTTCAAAGTTATAAATAAATCGCATATTTATATAACAAAATAGTGTTGTATTCGTATTTCTTACGATATAAATAACAAATATGCATCATTTAATTTTGATAGATGAAACTAGCCAATTCTCAAACAAACGTCACGCCTACTTTATTTCACACATACACTTAAAATCTAGCAAACTAATACTAATTCATTACAAATAAATAAGTCAATAATTATTTTATTTTGAAACGGACTTTGAATGCATTTTAATCATATTATTATTACTAGCTTCTTTCCGCGGCTTCACCCGCGTAAATATAGTATCGGGTATCGGACGGGAAAACCGTACTTTTTCGGTATAAAAAGTAAAAGTAGCCTGTTTTAATCCAGAGCCTAAACTACTACCATACCAAATTTTATCGAAATGCGTTTAGTAGTTTTTGCGTGAAAGAGTAACAAATATCCTCACAAACTTTCACATTTATTGAAAATGATACTGTCTTCTTATTACTCTATGATCATCATAGAATAATAAACAGTAGAGATTAAAGTTAACATTACTCAATCGCGTTAAACTAAACAATATATCTCGTAACTTTACAGATTAGCAGCTGATATCTTTTAGAATAGCTATTATCAAATCATTTGTTAATCTTACACCCACTCTCACCCACGAAATATAATTTCAGATAAGCTCAGCCATAAAACTGTAATTTTGATACACGAATATTCAAAATGCATAATCGTTAAGATAATGTCTTTTCGTAATAACTCAGAGCAGTAGGACCAATAATTCTTATTGATATCGCCGCAGAAACCATTGATATATTATTTAGAGAATTAGCAAACAAAATCGACAGTGAAACTGCAAGTGAATCTTCAGCTCACTAGTCAGTAAGCCAGTCCAAATTCCAAAAGTAGTCGGAAAGTTGTCAGGGTTAAGAGAAATAGAGCGTTTGTTGTTTCAGAATTTTCTTTCTGGTGGAGTTGTTTTAAATACCTATACCCCCGTATTAATAAAAATATTTACACCACCGATACGCTAATACATGTTACTGTCTTTGTCAGTCATGTGGCTTTTCCAACATATCAGACAAAGACAACATCATGGCGTATGCGTGGTGTAAATATTGTATTAATAGGGAGATGTATACGATAGTCTAAAGTAAGGCCAACGAGACGAGATAAAAAACGTAAATAAACGGACCGCTACTAAGTTGCATTATGAAAGTGAGTTAATATTATATCTGTCCTTATCACTCGTATGCAATAATGACGTCAGTTGGTCGACGACAGCTGTCGTAGCGTGTTTCGTGGTACAGAAAGCGGCCAGTGCCGCAGTTGTCAACATTTGGTCCTCCAAACAATTGTGAACAAGTTCATTCCTGTTTGGATTGCGTTCGAAGTGATACATATTTTTTCGTCTCCGTATTTACTTGGTTTTTTGTTGTTATTATTCCGTTTCGGTTAGTTTTATTTTTGATTTTTGCTGTTATTGTGAGTGCTTAGTTGTTGATTTTAATTACGGAATCACAGCCTGGCGGTAATAATAGTCGAGGACAATTTTTATAGCAATATTGACAACATGATTGATAATACAATAGATAGTTTTATCATAAACACAGCTGACTCGGACTCTTCCGACGAATCATCTTTGTCTAGTACAGACGACAGCGATTAAAATTCGAACTTTATAATAATTTATTCAAATAAAAATGTTTTGAACCCCTGAAAATTTGTTTACATTCTTTATCTCGTCTCGTTGGCCTTACTTTAGTTATTGTACTTCAAAGCAGAAACTAGAATAATAAATTCGACTCCGCGATTTGCCGCGGAAAATCGTTACGGAAGAAACAAGCATCTTTTGTCGCGACCCGTCTTGATATGTCAATTTATTTTGTCTCCGAGATGTGCGGATAACAATATATACAATCGAAGATATAATAAGAAGAAGAATAAGATACAATCCTTGAAATGGAATTGGAAACGTCTTATAAATCGATGAACGCCGGCTGCACGCACGAAAAATTATCACGTTCCGCCTGATGATCACGTTCCGCCTGATGTTCACGTTCCGCCTGATGGTCACGTTCCGCCTGATTGTCACGTTTCGCCTGATTGTCACGTTCCACCTGGGTCGAGCATGCAAGCGAGGGCGCGGAACAAGCGATGGAGAGTTAGTCTGCCTAAGCGTTCGGCTTGTGGCGCATCTATCTCTCTTCCACTCCATTACCCGTTACGTCCGAGTAGAAGAGAGACAGCGGCAAACAAACTACGCGTGAACTGTTTTGTCAACTATTTATAAAGTGAAGTGAAAAGTTAATGTGGTTTCCATTGTTTATTACAACAACAATTGCGACGAAAAGGTAATATAATTCTTGCATTTTAGGAATTTGATTAGAGATATAATTACACATATTTGTTCTTTGATTATTACATGAAAAATGCAGGAGGCGAATGCAGTAATAATAGGTTATGTTACAATTTGGCTAAATTTTTATTATCTCTTATAAACGATCGTATAAAAGTCAACTGCTTTTATTTTATATTCAATGAAAAAAATATCGTGCGTATCTATTAATGTAAGAAATTAAAATATTTTTAAAATAAATTATTAACAATTTATTTTGCAGAACTGCCTACAATACCATCATTGCCGACCAACCTGACGAACCTATGGATCTCACGGATCTGTCACTACCTTTAAGGAGTATTGTACCCACGGAGGCGCAATACGCTGCCGCATCCACGCCATTCGCTGAGCCACCAACAATCGCTTCTCCAAAATCGAAGGCACAGAAACAACGTGAGTACAGACAGCGTATAGCAGCATCCAGAACTCCTGCACAGGCGATAGCTGCGAGGAAATCGGATGCCGAAAGACAGCGCAACTGCAGACTACGCAAAGCTGCTATCTTGCCACTTGTCAGTGGTTCATTAGAATCGACTACTGCATCCTATTCTCATTCAAGGGCAAGGTCAAACGACCTCCAAGCTGGTACTCGACGACAGCTTACACAGCTCGCATCCACGTCTACAGCGCCATTAGCTAAGCCACCAACAAACGCTGCTCCAAAATCGAAGGCACTGAAACAACGTGAGTACAGACAGCGTATAGCAGCATCCAGAACTCCTGCACAGGCGATAGCTGCGAGGAAATCGGATGCCGAAAGACAGCGCAACTGCAGACTACGCAAAGCTGCTATCTTGGATCTTGTCATTGGTTATGAATAATCGATCGAATTCTGATACAAGCGCATTCTGGAGGAGTAGCAATATATCATCGTGATCCATGGCCAAAGTTCTTAAATTTGTATTGTCGGACACAACTCGTGTTATCAAAAACAAAGGTGAATTGTGCTTGGCCGAAACTACATGCTTCACTGCTGATACAACGTTCAAATTCATCCTGGAGCGAGTATCCAAAACATTGGTTATACAAAAACATATATTGCTGGGCCAAGCACTTGTTCCATATGTGCACACCAGCCAGTATGTGCCACCGTTTTTTGATGAACCTTTGCGGCGACTTGAACACAAACGTGAAAAATGATGACACATTCCTCAAATACGTGAAAGATACGTACAATCTGGAATGCTGGTGGTCGCTCGGCTGGTAATCTATTGACGTACCTGACTCATCGTCTAAGGGAGTCTAAGAGAGAGGCATTGACTTTAAGTTTAGACATAGCGAAAGCACTTCTTTCGAAGCTTCCTTTCCAATGGGCTCCCCAAGAAATTATGCAAGTGGGTAACGAGATTCCTAGCAGACAGAAGCATAAGGGTCGTAGAACATTCAATGGCATTAATTGCTATGCAGATGACAGTACGGGTGATGCTTTATATACCGGCCGCCCCAACATTTCTCGGCAAAACGACATTGAGAGTCGAAACGAACTTGTTTCTGAAATTGAAAGTCTCTGAATGTGGTAGACTTAACTTAGTCCAATTCAACCCCTCTAAGACACAAAGTTCTACCTCTAAGACACACAAGTTTGCGCGTTCACCGCTAAAAAGTTACCGATGGTTGTATGTCCTCGTTTTGAAAGCACTCCCACTGTCTCCTCCAACATTGGAATACTTGGTGTTAACATATCGAAAGAGGTCCAGTTCGGATATTATCTGGAGGGTAAGGCCAAGTTAGCCTCCAAGAAGCTTGGTGATCAAAACAGGTCGAAGCAATATTTCAGTCCGGTCCAACGCTTACAACTCTATAAAGCGCAAGTTCGGCCTCACATGGAATACTGTTCTTATCTCTGGGCAGGGGCGCCAAAGTACCAGGTTCTCCCTCTGGATCGTATCCAACGAAGGGCCGCTCGAATAGGATACTTGACTCATATTTATTTTCATATATTGAAGGATCATTTCCTTTAGTATTTGGCTTAGGTAAACGTATTCTAGCGATATCATAAATTAAAAACTTAAGATTGGTAAATAAGGTTGATTAAAAAATATGTATTTTTGTTTTTTAATTTCTACTGATGAAAACACCTCGAAGTAACTTCCGGAAAGGATGTGACGACACAAACACACTAAACACATATTATGTAGTACTGAAACGGAACGTGTTTCTGTAAATTAATAAATAGTTCATGAACAAAATACTTTATATGATGTATAAAGTATTTTGTTGCCTCTAATTCCATGCTATACTGAATTAGCTCAAAATGATTTTCATGTATTCTTTTCCATGTTTGTTCTAAAATTCCTAACTTTATATTTACTTAATTTACATTTATGTCAAAACGTCAAACGGAACGTCACACCGCCATTTTACTACTACGGACGGACAGATTACTTAATATAGTACTAGTTGTACGATACGATACTTTAGACTAATTATATTCAGGTTTTACAACGTTAAAATAATACTATAAAAAAAGGCCAATAAAAATATGAGTGTCCACGAGTAGGATTGTAGGCGTAATAGTTTTGCGTCGGGTATCGCCGCGATCCTTCCCGTGCGTGTGAGTGGGACAAAAGAGCGCTGTCGGGCGCGCTCGTATGGGATCTCGCATATGTTCGGCGCCAACGCACGGACACTAGTATGGTGTCACATCACAGATATATAATCTATCAGCCAAAATTTTTAAAATATGTTTTGTAGGTTTTTAGGTTTTAAAATAATGTAATATATTGACTTGACTCATTAGAGCTACGTAGAGATGCATCGCTCTGCATCCTCTTTTGATTTTATACGGGGAGCGCTCCGAGGAATTGTTCGGACTTATCAGATCGAATCGGACAGACCTGCTGCAACTTTTCACCACCGTTCCAAACAACAAAATATTTATCATCCTCATCACCTTGATGAGTAGCAGTCCTCCACCGTGCGCTTTACCCGAAGCTTTCTGCCGCGCACAGTAAAACACTGAAGAATGAACTGTCGTCGCCAGCGGTATTTCCGAACCATTACGTCCTAGAAAACCTTCAAGAAGGTAGCGTATTCTCTCCTAAAAGGCCGGCAACGCACTTGCAACTCCTCTGATGTTGCGGGTCTCCATGGGCGACGGTAATCGCTTTCCATCAGGTGATCCGTTTGCTCGTTTGCCTCCTAATTTTATATGAAAAATGCGTATCAGATGTTAATAAGTCAACAACGCTGAGAGGAACAACTATCGATTTGACTTTTTCAAGAAACATTACACCTGAAACACTCCCCTTGATTTACTACCATCGTCCTGTCCCTAACAGAATAACGCAGATTGGAAGATCTTAAATATCACACATGTATATAAATAGTAAATATATTGTGAATATAATAAATTAAAAGCACATTGTTACTTGTAATTAATCTGTATAATTTATTCATTTTCAATTAACTCCTTCTTTGTATTATACAAAATAATGATAATTCAATTCAATTCATTAAAAGATGCAATTTTTCATCAATGATTTCTTATGACGCTATCGCGTAAAATTATCCGTAAACCGACTTTGACTTTACAAACAACCCCAAATTTTTTTTTACAAAAGTGTGTGTGTTTGCAACTTTTTGAATCTCTCGCACTTGTCGCGGCGAATAATTGTGCTGGCGACAGAGGCTGCTGATTTTCACAGCGTCGAGTTGTCAGCATCATAATTCTTATGATGGCTTGCAAACATATTTTATGGTCACACGAAATTCCGCAGCTGCCTTACTCGTATTGAGACAAATATTTAGCGATATGTGTCAAGTGTCAACACTTAATACTCCCTGGTGCCCATTTTTAAATCGGCACTCGAAAATTTGAATTACGAACTCGATATGCGACACGTTGGCGACACAGAAGACGATAAGAAAACAATTACAATGTGGGTTTTTGAATTCGTGACATCTGACAGCTTTTCGACACGACAAGGACCGTCGGGCTACCAAGCGCCGCCTAGTGACAAAAAAGGAACCGAAAATTCTTATTGACCACTTTTGATACCACTTACGCCACCAGATGACGCTTTGTGTGCATTGGGTCTACCCCCTAGCGGCAGAAAACATATCAAACACCCTCATTGTTTAGGTAAATCGCTTTGTCTTGAGGTCTTAAACGATCTCCAACTAATATAATAGTATCACTTAGGCCGGGCACTTCGCCCCAGGCGCGAAAAGATTAACAGGAATGTGTCTTGAAAAACAGATTTAAGTAATTTAATAGTGAAAAGTAAATGTGAAAAAGCAAGAATGTCAAATTAAGGTAGGGAAAACAAGAAAAACAGTAGAATTGATTGTAACTAGAAAATAAAATTAATGTAATAAAATGTGAACATCGACAAGTAAGCAAATAAACAAAATAAAAGTAGAAGAAAAATTGTAATAGTAGATATTATGTGGATTGGAATGTAGAATGTGGAATCAAAAAATGTGGAATGTGAAGAAAGTAGAAGGAACCTGGGATTAAAATATAAATTCAATGTAAAAATAATAATAAAAATTAGTGTAAAAACAAATGCTATAGATAATAATAAAGTGAAATGGAAAGTAAAATTGTTATACGAAACAAGAAAATGAATGTAATAACTGGATATATAAATAATAGGGAAAAAATGTATTTGAAACGGAAATGTAAAAGAGAATTGTAAAGAAATAAAAAATCTTTAAGCTAAGGAAGTAGAATTATAGAAAGTGTAGAAATTGTAATAAACAGGAAATGTAACTACAAATAAAAACTAATATAAAAGTAACAATGTCAAAAGCAAAAAATTGTCCTGACCTCGCTGTTGGGGGAACAAGTAGGGGCCCACAAATGGGCCCTTAAAAAAAAAATATATATATATATATATATATATATATATATATATATATATATATATATATATATATATAATAGTATCTAGGAGACAGAGTTTTACTCGGAAATAAAAAAGAAATAAAAAAATGCGCCGTTTCCCATTTTCTCCCCCAAAACTCACTGCATACTAAATTTCATACACGATACACGTTTGACTTAGATAATAAAATTAAAATTACTTTACCAAGAGCATGTCAGGACATGTCTATGGAGGGTTCCGTAACTATCAATGCGCATTAGGTTTTTTCAAATTACTTCAAAAGTTACTGACCTATTTCGTTCAAAATAATTTTCCTAAATAGTATTTAGCATGATCTATCAGCATGAAAATTGCCATTTTCTAAGTCTCATAGTTTAGATTTGCCAGGGGACATAAACCACTTCGGAGGCCGATTACTCGAAAATGGTTGACTTTTAACAAAAGTCATATATGAAACCTTGCCTTTATTTTAAAAGACCAATTCAACGATACCCCACACGATTGGGTAGAATGAAAAAATATTTTTCTCCCAACTTCACATGATTGTATGGAGAGCCACCCCTAAAATGTAAAATTATTTTTATTTTATGATGCCAAAACCAAGATCTATGCACAGTATTTAACTATATCAAATTTCATCCATATATTCATAATTACAGAAGCTAGAGGCGCGGACAGACAGACCGATAGACTGACGGACAAACAAAGCTATAAGGGTTCCTTGAGTATTACGGTACCCTAAAAAGCTAGCTGATTAGGTTTGGGTCTGCTTATCATGCACCTAGATCTTTAAAAATCTATAACTTCATTCAATCAAGTATTCTAATAACTCTAGCGGTCTATAACGAAGCCCAAAATGAATACCTAACTTTTTAACGGCTTTCTAAATTATTATGATTCATGGCATCCAAAAAACAAGACACTTGGCCATCAATCATGTTAAAATAAGTTCATATTCTTAATTAATGAACTAATTACATTATTTTCTTTGTACCTACCATTTTTTGTGAGGATCAATTTGATCGCTATCATAAACGTTCGTAATAGCTTGTAACATATTCTGTATACAAAAACTAGTTGATCTATCGAAGGTTTTTTTAAGGATTGCTATATTCTTGTTTCAAGAAAATTGGTCCGGTTAATATAATATTGACGGCACGCGATGTTAAAAATAAATCCTTTCGACTAACTTTTGAGGTAATTAAGTAAATGAGTTAAAATGAGTTTTTACCCGGCCACGGCGAAGCCAAAAGGATGAGTGCTTAATGATTTTGCTAGTCTACTTATGTATATTATGACGTACGTATATATGTTTGTTCCATCGTGGCGCCAAAACTACTGATCCGACTTTAATTAATGAAGTGTCAATAAATTCGACCCGGGCTAGAATCTATATATAATACAGTTTGCGTAATCGGTTCGTAGTCGTAGATAAGTTAATCTTATAACACCCCTCTGTTTTTGTTGTGTGTGTCTGTACGTGGCAAACTAGCTCCCAAACGGATGAAACCGATTTTGATCCAAGTTTTTTTTTCTCTTAGCTATAATTTATCATCATCAGCTCGCTCACGGTTTGACAAATCGCGGATTACTTAAAAAAAATTGATTTTGTTTATTGGATAACTTTTGAACAGACGAATCGCCCGATCAAGCAATCACCGTCCGTAGTAAGATTTATATTTTTAGTAAGTAGAAATTAGTACCTACTACCTACTACCAATAGCTAATACCTACGTCCTAGTTAATAGGTACGGTAGACCAGTGGCGAAGGGTGGTTTTACTTCAGACGGAAGCCCTAGTCGCTAGACGAGTGTTGTGCAAGTTTTTTTGAGAGGAAATTTAGCACCATTCTATGTATAATGGTCAAGGTCGTTACAAGCGTGTAGAGTTGTGTCGTGTCCGAGAGAAATTGTAAGTACTTAGGTAACTATTCCTATAGTAATTATACCTACGGTTCCTATTCCTATAGTTATATATAAGTACGGTATTCTTATACATACAATCAGGTATATTTCAAAATACAAAATAGGAATGTTTTTAATAATAAAACGTTTTTCTTTGTATTAATTAACAATTGATCTTATTAAAATACTTCCACGGTACTACCGCCTATTAAATGATAATATATAATATGTATTATGATCGTCTATTATTATGATATCTACAAATTAAAATTGATAGTAGGTACGTATCTAACTTTCCGCTTACCGTAAAAGTCGATTTATTCATAGGATTTATCACCAACAATAAACACAACACAAGTACTAAGTAGTCTCACATTCAATATTCACATATAAGTACATAAACACGTATTAGTTTAAACTTTAAGACGAATTATATTTATCACTTCTTACTGCTCAATATAATTTAAAAAATAATAGTTGAACAATAATTATTATTAACGTAATAACATGATTTTACATCCAAGGACTTGCGACTGAGGTACCGCCGAGCTACTTTTCAAAATTCGTTCGAACTATGATCTCTCACCATAACTCCGAATATATCGGGTTTTAAAGAGATCTGTGATTCCAATATTCGTGTCAAAGTGCTAACATGCAACGCATAGATGTCGCTTGAGTCGATCTACATGGCGCTATGCGTTGTGCGACCCGACTTGAATAAGATATTATTATTTTTTATATACAAGTTTTGGCTGAAGGTCTTCATGAGGTAATCTGAAAGGGAAGCCGATAAGAATGGTGTTCTTTAGACCCTTCGCCACTGCGGTAGACATAATTCCCCTTATTGATAAAAATATTTACACCACGGATACGCTAATCCATGTTGCTGTCTTTCTGTCAATTGACTTTACCAACGTATCAGACAAAGACAGCAACATGGATAAGCGTATCCGGTGTCCGTGATGTAAATATTTAAATATTAATAAGGGGGAATACGCGTATTATGTTTTGGTTCCAGAACAATTAGCTTCCGTCCCTACAGTAAATAATGAAGAGACCTAGAACTAGTAATCCTAAATATTGTAATCCCACATTATTATTAGTAAACCATTAACAGTTCGTTAAGATGGTAAATATTTATTGTGTAAGCGGCACACTTATTATTTTTAACTATTGGCCTATAGTTTCGAAATATTTTAAACATAAACTTGTGGATTTGAGTAATTTGTATAAATATCTTTAAAATAATAGACACTATGTTTTTTAACTTTAAAGCTGATAAAACAGGATCTTAATTGCCAGTTTTTTTTATACATTTAGCCCGAGCCACAAAGACAGATTGATCTCGTAAAAATTTAATTTAGATGTGCAAAGTCTACAAACCTGAGGAAACGTCAACGAGGCAAAATGATTTTCAGCACGAATGTTTAGGCCACCAGTGTCTCACAGAAAACCGTGTATTGACTGAGAGGGCGTTTTTTAAGGCCGGCGACGCACAATTAACGGCCTTTTTAACCTCCGAAGAAAACAGAAGGGTGTTATAAGTTTGACGTGTCTGCTGTGTGTATGTGTGTCTCTCCGTGGCATCGTAGTTCCCAAACGGCCGAACCGATTTTGAAATAGTTTTTTTTGTTTGAAAGCTGATATTATGATCGAGAGTGTTCTTAGCTATAATTCGTCACTGCTTACGATTCGGAGGCAACTACTAAATTTTGTGTATCCCGTCAAGCGGATAGCCGCCTGCATGCGGATCTGTTCCGTATTGGGGCTGCCCGCATTCTATTACCTGGAGCATGCTATCACCAAAATACCATCACCCGCGTGCGGACCGGACTGCGCACTTATGATAAAACACATGACAGGAAAAGGCTCTAACTCTAAAATATGGCCGTAAGCGGTAAACGCTTACTATCAAGCGATTCGTCTAAGTTCTGCTCCGATAATTTCAACGGCTGTTGCTATTTTGACGCCTTGTTTCCTGCGAATTACAACGTATTATGAGTGTTGTAAAGCTAAATCGATTATATAATAATAAATAACAGATGTATATTTTCAATCATTTCATTACATGGGTGATGGGAGACAAAATTGTCGCCTCTTTTTTCTCCCTTATAGACTTGAAATAGATTTCTTTTGTAGTCTTCTTTACATAAAAACTAGACTTGAAATAGATTTTTTTTGTTGTCTTCTTTACATAAAACTAGACTAGAAATAGATTTGTTTTGTCGTCTTCTTTACACAAAAACCGGTCTAGTGCTTCGGGCTCGCCCACGTAGGGTTCCGTACCAAACGGCAATAAACACGTTTGTTGTATGGTTATTAAATGATTAAATTATTTTAAAAAAATAATTTAAATTTAAATTAAATATTTTATTAAATTAAATACCTACTTATTTTATTTTGTTTTTTGTTGATATTTGTTGTTATAGCGGAAACAGAAATACATCATCTGCAAAATTTCAACTGTCTAGCTATCAAGGTTCATGATATATTAGGTAATACATCCTAATGACTGACAGACAGCGGATTTTTATTGATACCGTTTTTACCCTTTGGGTACGGAACCCTGAAACGAGGAACATACTTTTTGAATAAAGTAACCTCTTGCCCCATCTAACAATAAACTATTTTCGTAAGTAAGAATTGCTAATTTTATAATCAACTATCAAAGTACACATTGTATACATTACAGTGATGTCAGTATCGTGTTGCCTGTAACATAACACTGCTCTTAAATCTTGCATGATTAAAATGCCCTCTTTATTCACCGCAAGGTCTCCCTATAATTCACTTCATAAATTACCCACATATTGTTCTTATTACGGTTGAATTTAAGATTTTATTCTTACTTACTTTATGTTTTATTAAATACCAAATATTGACCCATTTTATTTTTTGGTGAGATCATGGTTAAAGATGGGTTAGCAGACTTCACGTGTTCACCGCGCGCAATATTAAACGTAAAATGACATTGTATACATGTAGTATTCCTTTTGTAAAATTTCTTACGCGCGTATTCCGCATACCTAAATTCAGACGCATATAATAAGTACAATTTCGCTTTTTTACTTGTTGCCAAAATCCGCCATTTTGTCTTTTTTTTTGTTTAAAATAGCTATCTAAGAACAAATATATATGGGTTTTTAAGACAAAACTAACGATACCTTAGGTAATTGTTGAAATCCATCCAGCCGTTTGGAAGGTACGTGGGAACTGGGAATAAAGGAATTTACAAACGAACATACATACAAGATACGCGAGAAAAACCCTTATTGGTCAGTCGGGTAAAATGAAGGCTAATTAGAATTTAGTCAGTCAGAAGCTACACTTCTTCCGATAACTAGCTTTAGGCCGCGGCTTCGCTCGCGTGGAATAGTGTTCTTGGAGAAAAAACATCTTCAGCAAATAACTCTACTCACTGCAATATACTTCTGTACACAATATTGAAAATGTTTTTAGGGTTTCGTACCCAATGGGTAAAAACGGGACCCTATCACCTGGACGCGACGTGCGAGACCGCTGCACTGGTATGAATATAAATTTTACGATATCTTCTAAATATTAATTTAAACTGTATGGTTTAAAGGGCCACTATAATGTGTATAAAATGCTTAAGGTGAGTAACGTATTTAATTTGATAAGGATAATCTGTATCCGTCTAAATAGCTTCTGAAAATACCATACATAATAATAAGTATGAACTGGACACGGGCAGCTAGTTTTATTAAGAAAACCGCTATGTATCTTCGAAAATATTCATTAAAATGACATGCTGTAAATGGCCATATTGATCTATATTAAATGCACAATGTATTTAAGGTACTTAATTGGATAGGGATGAATGCTGTATTGCTTAAAATTACTTCGTAAATAAGCCATTATTTCTCGTAAAAAGTAAAGGATTAAAAATGGTTATTGTGGGTTATCCCTAAGAGCTATATTATAATACCATTTTAACAATTTTATGTACAAATTTTTAACAGGTGTACAATACTGTAGTACATTATCCCTAGAAGATATCGTAAAATTTACGATATCTATATATATAATATATAATATCAAGCGGTCTCTCAACTTCTTGTCTCTGTGCTCCGAGAATTTGGACGACGTGTGTGACGAGAGAGAAAATTTCTCGCGATACTTCTCGCCGTGGATCTGGATGACGTATCGGGCTGCTACGAGGGCTGCACTAAAAGTATCGGGAATGGAATATTTCCACTGTTCCTGTCATATTAAAATCTTTTTAATTTAAAACTCCTTGGTTTTAAAAATCGAATACTGTTTATTTATTTAAAAAAAGATTCTCGGTCTTGTCACAAGGTCTTGTCAAACTTGTTTAGTCGTTGAGAAAATGGAATTGACTCGAGAAAATTCTAGAGCGATGATTTATTATGACTTTCGAAGTGGTTTAACACAAAAACAGTGTGTTGACCGGATGATTTCTGCATTTGGTGATGAAGCCCCATCCAAAACCACAATTTATCGCTGGTTTGCTGAATTTCAACGTGGACGTGTCAAGCTCAGTGATGATCCCCGTCAAGGTCGTCCAAAAACTGCAGTCACCCAAGAAAACGTTGATGCTGTGCGTAAGCTGATTGAGGAAGATCGACATGTGACATACCGCGAAATTCAGGCAACTTTAGACATTGGCATGAGTCAAATACAAATAATCTTACATGAACAATTAGGTGTAAAAAAGTTGTTTTCCCGATGGATACCGCATTTGCTCTGTGAAGAGCAAAAAGCGGCTCGCGTTACTTGGTGCGTCAGAACTCTCGAAAGATTCCACGCAGGATCCTCAAATGCTGTATACAACATCGTATCAGGTGACGAATCCTGGATAAACGCGAACGAACCCGAAACAAAAAACCAGTCACGAGTTTGGGTGTTCGAAAATGAGTTAAAGCCAACAAAAATTGTTCGTTCACGGAGTGTTGCAAAAAAAATGGTGGCCACGTTTGTCTCCAAAACCGGCCATGTTGCGACTATTCCTCTTGAGGGACAAAGAACGGTTAATGCAGAATGGTATGCTAACATTTGTTTGCCACAGGTCGTTTCTGAACTCCGTAAAGAGAACTGCAACCGCCGCATCATCCTCCATCACGACAATGCGAGTTCTCACACCGCGCACGGAACAAAAGAGTTTTTAGAGCAAGAAATCATAGAATTATTAAACCATCCGCCGTACAGCCCTGACCTAAGCCCTAATGATTTCTATACTTTCCCTAAAATAAAGAATAAATTGCGTGGTCAGAGATTTTCATCACCTGAAGAAGCTGTGGACGCCTACAAAACGGCCATTTTGGAGACCCCAACTTCCGAATGGAATGGTTGCTTCAATGATTGGTTCCATCGTATGGAAAAATGTGTCAAATTTCGCGGAGAATACTTCGAAAAGCATTAAATACATTTTTAAATAGTAATGTTGTGTCACTTCCTTGATTCCCGAAATTTCAGTGCCGCCCTCGTACCTACAGGTTTTTTAGATAATAATTAAATAATTAATATTTTATAATCATCACAGCAAAAATAAAAGAACATTAAAAATAACAATAATAATAATAATCATTAATATATATATATATATATATATGCTAACTAATGTATGCAGTATGACTGATATTGACTCTCCTTATGATTCAAGTTTTAGACAGTTTTTTAAGATGCAGTGGTTGTAAGAATTAATAAGTCTTCATACGAAAATTCGCACGCCACTTAAAAGGCAAAATAAGAAGTATCTAATGTACCTAAACTGTAACACCATATTGTACCTTATTAATGCAAATGAATGATTGCTATATCTAACAAAGTAAACTAGGTACACAATTCTTTCTCAACAACTTCAATACATTTTATGTTATTGAGCACTCTCTGCTCATGCACATAATTTTGAAAACGACACGTAGCGTGTATCGACCGTGTACAGGTTTCGACGAAACATATAATTATTGCAGACATAACGTGACTTTTTATGTTAATTTTTATAAAAAATATAATAAATACCTTTAGTACAAAACTAGTGACATGTGTGCGGAAAAAAATACGATAAGCGAAGATACATTCACATCTACATTGTACATCGCCTGGAATCTCTCCGGCAGGAAAAAAAAACGCTGCGGCTGGAACTATAATATTAGGTCCTTAAATATGAAATTGGCGTTTTGTCGTATTGGCCACTTTGATCTCAAATATACTATCTTCTTTGGTTAGGAATTCCAATTTCAAATTTATTCCGCTATTTACTCATGCATTTGTGTTTCGAAAACCGTAATTCATTTGTTTTTTCCTCTTTTGGTTTTTTCTTTGCGTCACTCTGTTTACAAAATGGAAAACTTGAAATATCGTATTATTTTCGAGTACGAGTTCTACCGTGGCACCAGTGCTGCAGAAACGGCTCGAAGGATTGATTATGTTTATGGCGGCGGTGTCGCAAAAGAAAACACAGTGCGGTTTTGGTCCCAACGTTTTCATTCTGGAAATTTCGACCTGCAGAACAAGCCCCGTGCACGGCCGGAGACCAAAATTGATAATGAATGAAGAATTGAAGGCTATTGTGGAAGCGGATCCATCGCAATCGCATGCAGGCTGCGGTGTTATTGATAAAACTGTTTTAATCCACTTAAAGCAAATTGGGAAGGTGAAAAAGCTTGAAAGGTGGGTGACCTGATGAAATGAGTGCAGCAAACCGACAAACGCGCGTCGACTGCTGCGTTACATTACTCAACCGGCACAATAATGAAGGGATTTTAAATCGAATCATTATCTGTGATTAAAAGTGGATCCTGTACGATAATCAGAAATGCTCATCGCAATGGCTGAACCCTGGCGAACCAGCCAAAGCCTGCCCCACGCGAAAATTGACTCAAAAAAGTTACTTGTGAGCTAAGTTACTTGGTGGTCTAGTGCCGGTGTCGTTCAAAACAGCTTTCTTAAATTCTGGCCAGACGATTACGGCAGATGTCTATTGCCAGCAACTGCAAATCATGTTGGAAAAGCTAGCTGCTAAACAACCGAGGACAACGCTGCTTCAGGACAACGCTAGACCACACACTCTACAACAGACGACTACCAAATTAGAGGAGCTTCAATTGAAATGTCTAAGACATCCACCGTACTCCCCGGACCTTGCTTCAACAGATTACGATTTTTTTTTAAATTTGGATAGATTCTTGCAAGGGAAAAAATTCAACTCCGATGGGGCAGTCCAAAGCTCCTTCAAAGGTTTTATTGATTCCTGTCTGAATTATTTTTTTAGTACAGGAATCAATGAATTATCTATGAGATGGCAAAAGTGCATAGATAGCAATGGTATATACTTTGATTAAATAAATATATTATGTTTAAAAAAAATCGACTTTATGTTCCTCCTTTACAAAACTCCAATTTCATATGTAATAACCGGTATAATATGCTCTGGAATCCGAATCGCCGGTAAAAATTCAGAGCAGTAAAATTAGAACTCTATGCTAATACAATAGAGTATTAAATCGAACACACGAGTGTCGAGTCAAATGTCAATGTCAAAAATCAAATATATGTATACATGTGTATATATATATATGTATATATATATATATATATACACATGTACAATGACAGCTCGACACTCGATACTTTGATTTTCTATTTTTGAGACTATTGTAATAACCGCAGAGTTCTATTTTCAGTGCTCTAAATTTTGCCGGGCCCGCCGGATTCCGGATCATAGTCCCAGCCTGAAAATAGAACTCTGCGCTTAATACAATAGAGCTGAAAATCGAACATACGGCATAACCCCGCCGGTATTGGGTACTTGACTGTAATTTTTTATTACTTATATGAAAAGTGCTCTAAAAAGTAAAGCGCGTATTCCACCTATTTAAATTCAGACGTCCTAAAATCTAAACGATTCAGTAACTAAATTCAGTCAAGTGAAATAGCATTTAGGAAGTTAGGATCCTAATCACTACATAGTATAAAACAATCTCGCTTTTTTTGTCTGTCCCTATGTATGCTTAGATCTTTCAAACTACGCAACGGATTTTGATGCGGGTTTTGATGCCTTCAATGTATGAAATTAAAAATGAGTCAAGTAGCCTATTATTATTATTTATTGTCTATACATAATATAAATTATAACGTAAAAGGAGATGTCCCCACTGACTGACTAACTGACTAACTGACTGACTGACTGACGCTCGCACAGCCGTAACCGCTAATAGTAGAAACGTGAAATTTGGACAGTAATTTTAATTTACAATGTAGACGCGCACTATGAAGGGATTTTGAAAAATTCCACCCTTAAAGGGGTTCACCCTATAGGTTTTAAAAGTTTGTATGAAAAAATCTTTAAATCTGCACCGATTCCAATGAAAATTATAAGATTCATGCTCTTAAAAAACATTTAATTAAATACTCCTTTCAGGGTTTATTAGAATTCATCCTCTGAGGGTGTAAAATAAGGGTTGACAGTTTGTATGAAAAATATTTAAAGTCTGCTCCGATTTCCATGTAATTTAGCTGGGATAGCTAATAAATAAAAATTATTGATTACGTATTCTATAGGTTTTTGCAATTCGTCGACGACTGACAAACTGATAATGTTAGGAGCCATTCAAATTCTAGATTAAAATTGAAATGGCCTGAAAGGATCTATGATAAGAATATCACGAATGCGAGTACAAAAATATTGCTTAGTCACCACTCCATACACCCCACTGCACTCTGTTGCTCCATTCATTAGGTAACGATAGCAAACGCCTAGATCTGTTGGTCTGTTAAATGTAGATGTCTGTTTTTATTAGGGTTCCGTATCCAAAGGGTAAAAACGGGACTCTAACACTGAGAACTCGCTGTCCGGTTTCTTTCTACGGGCCAAGACAAAATGACAACTTGACAAGGGAAACCTTTCATTTTGTCCATATATTCTATTCTATTCTATTCTATTCTTGTGTAGACAAAACTCATATCTGAGGTGGTTATACTAAGCGTGTTGGCTGTATCTCATGAACTGAATCAAAGTGAGCTATTAGCTAGACAGTTCTTCACAGATCATGTATTTCTGTTGCCACTACAACAACAAATACTACTGGAAACTCAATAAAAATAAATATTTAAGGGGGCTCCATACGAAAAGCGTGATTTTAGCCGTTTTTTACGGAATTCTTCGTGCGCGAGTCCCGACGCGTCGGGACCTGACCGGTTTTTAAAACTCGACGTTGATTATTACTACGCCATGCCGAATTTTTCACACGTACTAAATACGTAGACACGTACCTACGAAGTAAATTCAGCAAATAATAACAGTGCGGCTTAGAAGTTTAGCGGGACCCCGTGCTAAATAAACCCCACTGCCATCAAGTATTCACGAAGAGAAGTCTCGCAAGTAGTCGCATCTCTCGTGAAGTTTCTGCGCGAGAGGGGCACTGGCCACATGCACATTTCCCGGCAGTTCTGTATTTCATATTTGCTTTGAGGATTTGGTATCACTTGTCAAGCTGGTTATTCGTGCCGAAGTTATAGATGACGGACTCGGAACCCTGGTCCAAATAACAGTGATGAAGGGGATATGTTGGTCTAATCAATGTTGATGACAGATATTGTTAACAACTCTCTGTGACAGGGCTTATCATTCGTTTGAGATTCGAAGCCGAGAATGTCAAGGAGATGATTTTGGCAATGGCTGCGCAAATTAAATGGCAATTTTACGCTTCGATAAGACTAAGAGTCAATTCACACCGAAACGAAACGATACGCTACGCGGCACTGCATTTATAAGATAGCTATTCAAAATTGAACTTTATTCATTACACAAGATACACGTTCCATTGTAAGAGGTCAAATGTCAAGTTGCACCGCACTGCACAGCACATGTGTAGTGTGAGACTGATGTCATATGAAACATGTATATTTTCGTGTACCTAGTGACTTTATTCACTACCAGTGAATAAAATTCAAATTTGAATAGCTATCTTAAAGATGCAGCGCCGCACATCGTCGCGGTGTGAACGGACCCTTAGCCTCCATTTCACTAACTCGTTAAACCGACGTTTAACGCTAAGTTTTCAATCTGTCTGTCCCGTTCTAACATTGAATGAAAGAGGGAGAAATAATCCACGTTTAGCGCGTTTTCAGAAGTTTCGTGGATTCGGGGCTCTTGAATCTCTTGATTATTACGTAAAACCTTTACTTTTTTAGGGAAAAAACGGAACCTTATAACTTCAAGACGGACCCGTCTGTTTGTCTGTCTGTCACCAGGCTGTAGCCTATATTATTTCTCATGAACTGTGTTAGCTAGACACTTGAAAGTATCACAGATGATGTACTTCTGTTGCCGCTACAACAACAAACACTAAAAATAGAATAAAATAAATATTTAAGTGGGGCCCTCACAACTAAGTACCTACAAATGTGATTTTTTGCCGTGTGGTACGGAACCCTTCGTGCGCGAGTCCGACTTGCACTTAGCCGGTCTTTATTAAAATTTTTGAAGTATTAATGGCGTCCAGACTCACGGCGAGAAATCTCTCGATAAGTCGCCTCTCTCGTGAGAAGTATCTGCATGAGAGCGAGAACGACAAGGTGAGTGGTAAAGTTTCTCGGGGTTTCTCGGCGTGAGTCTGGATCTAATTTCCTTACATAACGTACAAGTTCTTTCATTTTAAAAAACATACTTACCTGTATTTTTTATTAATAAGAAAGTATTTATTGCGTTTAATTTTATTTCTTTGTGCTGTAAGCTGTAAGACTTATAAATTAGAAGCAATCTCCATCCAAGTAACGTAAATTAGTTACTATCTTGTCTTACAAGACTAAGAAAAATAGTGAAAAAAAATTGTAACACAAACTTATTTTTAAACTTCGGCATAACTTAAATTCACGACGAAGGCAGACCCTACCTGTAACCTGACCTAAGGAAAGGACCTGTAGGAAAATTTTTGCGTTATATAAATGGCAACTTGCGAATCTTATTCGAACTTTGTATGTTTTAAACTAACGGCTAACCATCTAGAACCGGTACTTATAACTTAGCACGGATATTTTAGCCGTGCTAAGTTATAAGACTCTCAGACGACGAAGCTAAGACCGAAAACAACAATGAAGAAAGTAACCGAATCATAAAGTATACTCACCAGTTTTCGAATCGAGTTAACCGAAATGACAATGAACTTGACTGGACTACAATGTGTATCACAGAAATATGAATATCAGCATCAAATCCATACGCACAGAATATAATACACTAGTGTACACAACACATGAGTGAAATATTACAATATCTTGATTGTTTTGTTTAAAAAAAGACTCGAGCGCGGCGCCTGCGCGTACGCGGGCCGGTCTTAAACTGAACTAACCGGTATGAAGACAGCCGCTGATTTGAGCGTGATCTGATAGGAAATTCGAGTGCAGCTAACTTCGTTGTATACAATGCACTCAACATCATAGATCTTTAAGTTAAAATTAAATTATACCTACATAACTCAATATTTTGTACGGTCGGACACCAGTGTAGCTGAGCAGCTTTAAAGTTTAAATTTTAAACCCTGATTCTCACATCAAATAAAAAAAGGTTTTATGGTTTTTATATGATCTGAGCCCTGTACCATGAGGTTATAAAGCAATACTTTTGGATTTAGCGCAAACTAAAAATATATTTTTGTTAATATAAATAGAGATCATGTTTGTTTATATGAAATTCAAAAGTATTGTTAAAATAATACTGCTAAGACGTCGGGGTAAGATCCCTGGTAAAGATTTAGGAAACTTAAAAGTTAAAAGCTACCTCATTAAATTGCATTGTCATAATCATATGTCATAAAGATAAGGCATAACTTAAGTTAGTGCAGATTATTGCAATTCTAACTTGGGTGTTAGTCCTTACTAATGACCTTTCATCAATACCGACTAGGTACTGACTAATAAAGTCCTCAATGCTGGGGCTCATAGACTTCTATATTGAGAAGATGCTCGAGCTGGCTAGAGCATAAGGCTACATAAGCTATGACTTTGAAAATGATTACCCTACTTTAGTTACTCACTCCTCATCCGTTGCGTAAGAATTTCTTTGTAAATTCTGTGAATATAAAATCTAATAAGAATAACTTTTCATTTAAAATTAAAATTTAAAATACTTACCGTAAACCGTAGTAAATAATATTACGTACTTATTTAATTAGATTTCATTTAATAAGCGTTGGACTAACTACACTTGACATTTAGAAGAAACTTACTTAATGTAGGTACCGATTACAATATTTCTCAAAAAATTTGGTATTTATCTAAATATGTTTGTACTTATGTATATACCTACTTACGTGTCTAATTATCCAAAAAACGGCGTCGCTTCGTTGTTGTAAAATACCGAACGGAGTTTATTTTAGGCCCTACTAAAATAGGACTTGAATTAGTGGAAGCGTCTCGTAAATCGGCAGTAGCCCAGAAACGCGAGATCTAATTTCAGGTCTAGGAAACGCAAATACCAGAATTGTGTAATTCTTTTATAACTAGATGTTGCCCGCGACATTTTGCTGAAAGAAAAAGTAGCCTATCCTTCCCCGTGGTCTACACTATGTATGTGCCAAATTTCATAAAAATCGGTCCAGTAGTTTCGGAGCCTATTCAATGCAAACAAACAAATATTTCCTCTTTAAAATATTAGTATAGACTATAGATTAAAATTTAAAACGACGCGACTCGGCGCTGAATTTCTAATATAGCTATTCAAAATTAAACTTTATTCACTACACAAAAAGATTAACGAAGAACACGTTTCATATAACATCAGTCATACACAGCACATGCGCTGTGCAGCGCGGTACAACTTGACATTTGAACTCTTACAATGAAACGTGTATCTTCTTTCGTAAATAATAAAGTTCAATTTTGAATAGCTTCCGTTTCGTTTCGGTGTAAATTAACCTTTATGGTAAGCGATTACCGCCGCCTGTGGACCGCATCACCAACGGAACAAGAGTGATCTGAAATTCTTCCGCCCATTGTGCCTCTTGTGCCCTCACTCAAACTTTTTACTGTTTACTTCGGCTTTCTGTAAGGCCGTAGTAGTTCCCCGGGCGAGAAAAATATAATGTTATACTTCGTGAAAAGATAGCACGACTACCGCGGCCGTTTAGAGACCTATCAGGGCCGCAAGTCGCTAGTCGCTACCAACACGAAGTACAAGGATATCATTCATCATCACCAGAAGATTGTGATAACGTAAGTAATGGAATAGGTTCTAATTGCATGGTGAGTGGTGACTGGTGCCCGATATTTTTAACGCAATGTAGTTATGTATGCCACAAGAAATACATTGATAGCATATTTGTAGTTAACATTTTGGATACTATAATAATAATAATATTTTGTTTAAGTACTACTTTATCTAAGATGAAGTAGCAAATGGTCATCTATGAGCAATAACAACTATATAATATAACTAGACAACTTTCATCGATATTATCAGCTGTTTAATATTGACACTATTATATCCACGTAACAATGATAGAGCTTAAGAGCTATCGATATCGTGCGTGAACCGAATTATCGTTATATTGATATGATATGTTATCGGTCATACAACTAATTGTAAATTAAAGTAAACTTTATGCCAAAAAATCCGCGTATGTATTTGCTAAAATTTGAGAAAATTTTAAGTTTTAAAATATTTTTGCCATAAATCTAGATATGGATTATCTGATTATCAGAAATTATGTTAAACTTATTATTTATTTACTTTATTTATATAAACCAACGAAGTAGAAGTACGGTCCGAAAATTCAAACAAAATGCAAATAAAAGAACCCTAAGCATTCTAAGTTCCTATTCCTATTCTATTCAGATTTTTATCTAGGTTTTTTTATATTGTACATCCATTATCAAAAGCCTAGATATAAAACCAAAATGAAAATCCTAGATTAAATAAATATTTAAAAGTCAATAGTACTTCACATTTTAGTTTTCCCATTGGTTTTCTTTTGTTATACCTAGTAGTTTTGGTTAAGAATGCGTTAATTGACTGTAGGTTACATAGCGTTTATTTCAAAACTTTTAATGTAAAAAAAAACTTGGAAATTTTGCCGGGGAGTTCAATGGGTGACGTTGTGGAATTCGTATTTCCTCATAAATTTGTGTTATTTCGGTTCTTAATGTGTAATATTGGTAGAATATTAACCATTATATATTCGTTAACGTGCGCAAGTGTGGGTAAAACTTCTAAAAACGTGCTATTTTGTGTTTCCCGCCAAAACTCCCTAGGAACTTTCAGTAAAGTTTCTACCACTTTACTGAATCGACTGACATGACTCATAGACTGTACTGACTATATATTTGGACTTTGACTAGACTTTAGACTTGACGTTAAAGGATTGGTTTTGAAGAAAGGAAGAATAGTTTTAAGATAAGATATATATATATATATATATATATATATATAATTTTATATATATATATATATATATATATATATATATATATATATATATATATATATATATATATATATATATAAAATGACAACTACCTTGTAAATTTTTTTTATTAATACTTATATATGGCATCGGCTTATAACCATTTGCCAGTGTCAAGTAAAAAAGGCGGGAAATAGAACTTTCGTTTAAATTTTCAACACTGTATTCCTGTTGTGTGTGTGATGTTGTGGATTTTGTATTTCCTCATCAGTTCGTGTTATTTCGGTTCTTAATGTCTAATATTACTAGAATATTAACGATTAAATATTCGTTAACGTACACAAGTGTGGGAAAGTGGTACAACTTCTAAAAACGTGCTATTTTTGTGTCCTCCAAAACTCCCTAGGAACTTTCAGTAAATCTTCTACCACTTTACTGAATCGACTGACATAACTCATGGACTGCTCTGACTATTTATTTGGACTTTGACTAGACTTTAGACTTGACGATTTAGGAATACGGTGTTGAATATTGAAACGAAAGTTCTATTTCCCGCCTTTTTAACTTGACACTGGCAAATGGTTATAAGCCGATGCCATAAATAAATAAAAATAAAAATTGTCACGCTCAAGAGGTTAATGTCAACCGTCAAATTGCCAGTATATCGTTGGAAACTGTTTATTTGTTTCTGGACACCTAAGCATTCTTTAAAAGTAAATAAGTCGAGGTATGATAAAGAAACAATTGAAAATGAATTATCTATTTCATTTACTAAGTCTCGGTATCTTTAATTCATTCTTCTTCAATTAAATGAGTGCGTCCGTTAACAACTTCACTTCTAGGTGTGGCTTAAGTTTGTTATTGTTTTAATTTGAAATTACAGGTCTATTCTGAGGATATAACTGTGTAAAGTGATAAGTGGAATAAAGTGACGATGCCATTCCTGGAATCATGTTGGTCGCCATGTATTTGGACTTCAAACGTGAAGAACGGCAGCAGAGCTGTGGCAATTTATACCGCGGCAATGAGCATGGTTCTCATCACATTTATTGCGTATCAGATGGCTGGGGGAGATTCCGCACAGCTTTGGAACCCGTTGTTCGAAGCTGATGTCAGAGGCTGTATGTGTTAAAATTCTTATTATTCCCAACTCCCAACTAATCTGTCCGATATTGTTTACACATTCATGTTGGGGCTCGGGTGACCCCTGAGTCTATAAGGATCTTGCAAATAGTAACAGCAAGTAGTGGAGTATCCCATTTACTAAACTTCTCTGTTCCGTCCAATCCAATTTATATAATCCGATTTAATCTAAACACAAACTTAAAGATGAGTTTTGACCAAATTAATGTGTTGTTGTATTTCTGTATTGCATGGTAAATATCATTCCAATTGGTAGCATTATAAGTTCTACTTGTTTAGATTATGTAATCTGTACAGAGTATACAAGATATGCATTACTTGTAAAACACAATTATTTACACCAAAGTAACCATATCCATTGTTATGTTATGTTTAACCTATTATTTTCTCTTATTTTCAGCTCTACTAGTTTTTGGATCTATTTTTATTTTCATATTATTAACTTTAATTGTTTCATCAGTCCTAATGGTAAGTGGAATATTATGCTCCATTCGTACACCATTAAATTGATTTTAATTTCACAAATAGCGTCACTAATCCGGACTCCCCTTCCTTTGGTGCACCCTGTGATCCGGACAGGCGAGATGTTCACCAGAAGGTATTTTCGCTGGGGACGCAGTAGCTGCTGGTCACAACATGTCTATATTCAATTATCTGCAGACACTCGACAAGCTTTTATTTATCATCCTGCAGTGTTAGTTAATTTAAAGCACGCTCACTGAAAAGGGTTTTAGTTTTTCCCTTTCCGGATTAGCGAGGCCCTACTGTATTTAATTCCTTTTTCAGGTTTTTTCACACTTTATTTCCATTTTAGTTAACAGTGGCATGGGGTTCCTATAACTACATTTCTATCGGCCTCACTTACCACTTACCTTCTGAAGAGCCTCATCCAAATCTCTACCTATTATACAGGTTAGGGCTTCCCTATTAAGGAAAACCAGCCTTTGCCACTGTCACTTAATATGATGTTCCAGATACTTTACAGAAATCTTTCTTACTGCAGGTAATCGGAATGGAGGTCTGGCTCCGAGGGCTGATGCTGCCCTGGCTGATCACAATGGGATTAATTATTGTGTTCCAACTTGCATTCAGTCTGTGGTTGTTTGGGGGATATTACATTTACGTAAGTTTCTTGCTTCTCTATTACTAAGCAAATATTTTAGTGAATTTGTTTTATACTATACTGTATGTTGCCTGCGAATTTGTACTCGCAAAAGCAATTCACGCGGGAACCGTCTATTTTTCGGCAATAAAAAGTCTCTTTAGCCTCTCTATCTGTGTCAAATTTTGTCAAAATTCGGTCCAGCAGTATCGGAGCCTATTCAATGCAAATACAAACAAACAAATCATTCCTTTCTTTTAATACAAGTATAGATATCATAGACAAGCTGGTCAATCTTGTGTGGCAGTATAAATTATTATCAACTAACACAGATTTTCTCACTTTTGGCTCAATTCTTCAAAGGGGTTCTGTTCAAGTTTTATGATGTCAACAAACCCCTAACAAATTTTCAGAATTTATAAATTTACCCCAATAATGTGGATTTGGTGTGAAAGGACACTCTCACATAAATAGATGTCTGCCGGTCATCAAGCCACCATTACGTGGATTTTGTTGTGACCCCCTCCTGTCGAATGGCGTCGAACCCTTTCAACAAAAAAAACGGGGTAGACATACCTTACTTTGAGAAATGCTGATTTAACAGAATAAAAAGCCTACAACCTCCTCTCAACAATATTTTATTATGATATGAGAAGATTCCACCTTTTTAAATAATAATAATCATTTATGTTTTTTTGGAGGACTTTGATAACAGACACACATATAAAAACTGTAGCCACGCAATAATAATACAAACTACTCTATTCAATTTCAGCTGGAAGCGACTTTTGCATCTCTGCTCAATTTGCTTTGGCTGGCTTACAATGTAAGTTTGTATTGCATTAAAAATACTCTCTATTGCACAGTAAATGAAAATACAATCAAATTAGCTCCACATAGTCAGTCATAGCCCATTATGAAACCAGTAGGTCAATTCTGCTAATTAAATCTTACAATAATACAGTTTCAATACAGTCTTGATATGTTTAAACAGCAAATGGTATTTGATTTTTATTATATTAATATCAAGACCATTTATAATTCATTGAAAGTCTAAGTTAAATACGAGAACGGTTCAGACTCCATAAAAGTAACAAGTGCGTGGCCTCATATATTTTCTAATGGTTTTCTATAAGGCTTTGGCATCTCTCCGATTGCTCTCAAAGCATGCTTACATATGTTTATATGCGAGCATGCTTTGAGAGCAACTACAACTCATACAGTGTTAATAGGGTCTGTCCAAAAATTACGTCATACGATTTTTAACAAGATTTTTAGAATCCCCTTGATGTGACGTCACACAAAAAAAAATTTGCATGTTTTTAAAAATAATCAACAGAAAATGGTAATTTTTTTTATCAATTTTAACATGTTGTGACGTCACAAAGCTTTTGACCCCACACCTACCCCTTCACACAATGTCACATTTTGGGTGATACTTTCTCCCCTGACGGCCCCATAAATTATAACTAACATAATATTTTGTTGCTTTTTCAGGTTTATTGCTACCTGTGTGTCCTGTCACAGTATCAAATTATTTTAGAGATGCAGTCGCCTAACATTGAAATGTTAGTGGAGTATTGATATTAGATAATAACTTATATGTCCGATGAACTGAGAAATGTAAAAAATATCAACATTCCTAAGTATAAGTATGTTTGGAAATATATCCTTAACATATTTTAAATAAAACACATTCCAGATTGAGTCTAACTTATTTTGTCAAAAAAAAATTTTTTTAACTTTATAACTTTACGTTATACATATTTAGAAGTCTTGTAAATAATTCTTGCAATTTTATTATACATTTTTTACCATCTAGGTATTGTATTATGTTTTTGAAACGTTTAACTATTGATTTTGGATAAACTTAAGCGACTTGATAATACAAAGTTAGCACAGTTAGGATAATCTTAGTGCCTTTAATTGATGCACATACCATTTTTTATAAGCATTTGAACCAAAATGTAGGTGTACTTTTAGGTGTAATTTGATTGTTAAATTGTTCCCACCTTTAAAAAATGTTGCCACATTACATAAAAATTCTCAATTATCTTATTTTACAGGATCAAGTATATGTAATTATTATTTACCTCATATGGACAGCTTAAAGTTTAGAAACAAGGCAGCTAATATTTATGCATTTTTTTTTGTTTTGTATTTTAAACAATGTTTTAGTAGAAGTTATAAGTATCCTATTACTAACATTATACCCATGGGTATACTAACATTATACCCATGGGTATACTAACATTATACCCATGGGTATACTAACATTATACCCATATTCCGTCCAAATAATGTTGAAATATTAGTTATCTATTTTATAATGATATGATATGACATCGATGTTAACACAGTCAAACAGGACTTTGCGGTTAAACAATTCAAAATATTTTTTGTATTTTGACTGTTATATTTAGTTTAAGTATAAAGTGCCTGAAACTCTTAATGCATTTTGTAAAAAATTGTATTAGCAAGTAACTAAAGATTAAAGATTTATATAGATTCTTATATAGATATCTTCTATAGATTTAAAGAAAATTAGTATATTCGCATTTGCAGTGAACGATCAGGACCATTTGCACAGACCATCGATTTTGGCATTATTTGTCAAAATGGCTTGCTTCAATTGGTGAATGTGAACACGGCTTAACGTGCGTCATTGTTCAATCTTGACATATTCACTGATCAAATGCATCTTACTGCAAACTTAATGCAAATATTCTATTGCCTGCAGTTCATCCTTAATTAGTCGACAAATTTTTTACTATACTGATTTCTTATTCTGTTTCGAGAGAAACAGGGTACATGAAATAGAGTAAGCAGTACTATAGATATTATAAGCATACATACTTGGTTTATTTTTTATTATTTTGATACCAAACATGTCCTCTTTCTCTCGAAACATAATAAAAAATCATCCAGTATAATACTCATATAGGGTATTCATATTTTAGCTTATTCAGTTTTTGCTTGGAGCTTCAATGATAGTTTTTGTATTAAAATACTGAAGGCAAACATTTGCCGACTTGCAGTGTAAATGAAATACTTTATTATAATTGACTAGAAAAGGTGTCCTAATTTACTACCTACATATTTATTTGTGAAAGGCAACCGTATTATAAAACCTGGATTCACTATTACCTATTAAAATTCAGTGTAAAATGTTCTCAAAGTACATAACAAAATTTCTTCGTGAAGTAGATGACACATGTGACTGCGAGCCCAGTACTAAGCACTCATCGGTCGGAATACATTTCTAGCGTTCGTGGGGCATCTTGGTTTTATAATATCGTTGGTGAAAGTAATAGAAAAAAATAGAAATTGTGAAGTTCAGTACTGTTTCTGTATGTTGTATGGGTCAATTCGTACTTGCGCAGTGTCGACTCGCAGCGAAGGTAAATTCTGAATTCAATATAGCAAATTCAGTCTTAAAAAGAAAGTTGCGCGAAATCGCGAGCATTCGCGTGAATTAGTCCGTCAGTGCACGGCAAACGCTTCATTAATTATGTGCATTACGATGTCGATATAAGAGTCAATATGCTCTATTACGTTTTCAGAATTGCGCTTCTCTGCGCTAGTATTAATTGTCCCTTAAGGTTTAGCAGGTGATTAATCCGTCCATATATTTTATAACAACGCTGTCTATGCTCAGAGTCTCATAAAACTTTTTTTACAAAATGTGTTTCTATTATTGTTTTAAAGTTCCTTCTTTCACTAATTTAGTAACGAACTGACACTGTGAATTTTAAACGGAACCCTAAAAAGTGGACTTTATAATTCGATACGGTAGTGACATCTGTTGGTAAGTTAAGCAAATTGTACGCATTTTCTCTTAGTAAAATTTTGATATCTTAGATGGCGCTGACATTGAAAGTTTTCAATCTAGGAGTAATTAATATATCTATAAAATAAAATTTGTAATAGCCGTTCAAGTATCACCACGCACTGTACTTTGTTAAATGACGCATCATCATAATTCAAGTACCAGAAATACATACAGCTTTATTAAATAAAGGAGGTTCTATTAAATTATTTCAAAAGCGCTACCTAATGTGAAGTAGACGAACTTATTACGGGTACAATTCATTTTCTCAATTATTTGTCAGTTGAGTTGAGTTATGTCGACGCTTCATACTATGGTGAAGTACCATAAGCGCATACTTCGGTAGGAGTTTTTACTTAAAAAGCGCCACCTAGTGAGCAGTAGACTAATAAATTACGTTGGCCATTTCAAAATCAACATAACAGGTAGCGCTTATGGTGTATGGCTAAGTACCAGGAGCACATACTTTTGTAGGAGTTAAAATTATCAGTGATTCAAAATCGCTAGCTATTGAGAAACGGACAAACAGATCATATCGATAATGTATACGGTTTTATTTTCTATACTAGTGAACAATAGACGGCGCTTTTAACATGGCATGTTAAGAACATGGACAAGTGCCTACCAGGAGTACTTAAGTGTACTACTGAACAACAGGTGGCGCTTTTATATTAGTTGAATTTCACATATTATTATACTCGTGTACATGGATTATTTTTTTCTATTTATGTAGGAAATTAAAAATGCCCTTTTGCTAACAAATAAAACCTTTTGTTACAAATAAAACAAGTTGCATGAAAATTATTTATTTATTTGGAGAAATTTCTTTCGCTTTTTATGTTATTAATAAAAAAATCAGTTCAAAAACGATTTAAACGTAACAGATAATTTCGTAATAAGCCTAATCCAGATTATAGTAATTACAACTTTACAGTTTTTTTATTATTTAATTTCTTAAATACGCTACATTAAATAAGCTTAAAAAACAAAATTGAACAATTTTTCATTCGTATTGCACAAAACAGCGAACAAAATAGCAAATAACATCTTATATTAAATAAATGAAAAATTCTTAGTTTATAAATCGAATACTTGCATTTTCGGACGGAGAAAATTAAAATGGAATGTATTATCTACTAAATAGAGAAAAAAACTTTAAACTTTACTTTTAAGATTAAAAAATCAAAGCAATTGTTCAAAAATAACAACAAAATGTCTTCGTTGTGTTAAAAACAGTATTTTAAATCATTTGTGTGTTCATAATTTTTAGTAACTAGGTAATTATTATTATTATTTTATTAATGCCTTTCACAAATTTTTTAACAGATACCTAGCTTTTAATTTTATTTTGCTCGTAGTTGAAATTAATCAACTTTGGCGAACACAAAATCTAAATATAATATTACTGATTGTTGCCTTAAATATTTAACGAATTTCGTACGAAGTCCGAACGAAGTGGAAGGAAATACATATATTTCCAGAACAAGTAAAAACTAGTCTTAAATAAAGAGATGTAACAAAAAGTCTTTGAGCATTATCGAAAACTGTCTTACAGAACAATATGTACAGCTTAACCTAAGTAATAATATACAACTTCTGTAATTTACAAGGAAAGTATAACCTAAGTACATTTAAATGTAATTTACAATAATTTACAAAAAGCCTTACATTTTACAATGATATGCAAGAAGCCAGTGGCTCAATTTGTGTGAGCATTTTAGTTTCGGGCTAAATAATATGCTATTCTCGTATATTTTAATACAATTATCGATTCTAAGGGACAGATCACACCGCGACGATACGCGACGCGACGCGACGCGACGCTGTATTTTTAAGATAGCTATACAACATTGTACTTTATGCACTACACAAAAAGACACACGTTTCATATGACATCAGTCATACCACAGTAGTCATAGTAGTGCAGCGTTGCGCAACGTGTATCTTCTTGTATAATTAATAGAGTTCAATTTTGAATAGCTAGCTATCTTAAAAATGCAGTGCCGCGTCGCGTACCGTTTCGTTTCGGTGTGAATTGGTCCTAAAAGTACAAAAATTTCGCTGCACATTAAAAACATTCATGTTCCCAATACTTTGGCACATATTTTGGAATAAGAAGTTGGCGCCAGAAACAGGGTTGGCACATTGAAATCTTTTGTGACAATACTAAATGTACAAAAAAGAATTCTATCATAAATAGTAAGCAACATTCATCCACGCTCATTTCGCTCACGCAACAAAAAATGCAATAATAACAACAAGAAACAAAACAATTTGGACGACACCTAGTGGAACAGCTATGAGCTAGCAGAGTACCAGTTGGTGTTCGGTGGTGCTGACTTCTCCGGCTGATGGGAGTGAGACGCGTGCGCTTGGGGATGGTAGAGGTGGAACGATGATGATGGATGGAAGAACTGGGACTGGTCTAATGGCGCGTAGTCTAAAGCACCAGGAACAGCGGAGTACGCTTGAGGCTTCAGTGGCAAGGGTGCCTCCCCCAAATACGAGTGCCTTAACGCCTCCGAATAAGCGCTATTATCGTACGACAACGCGTACTGCTGCTTGTCTCTTGGAGAAACAGAGCCGGGAGGCGTCATAGCGGAATGGTAGTCGGCGTATCCTCCGTAAGCCAGAGTACCAATGTCTGTACTCTTATGACCTAACTGCTCTCCATATCCTGAACCTTCGCTGCCTGGCGGAGTCGGTAAGGGCCCCGATTGCCCGTCACTCGAGTAATACCCTCCAGTTCTACCGTCTCCCAAGAAATTACTCCTGATAACGCTCTCTCGGTTCGCGTAAAGCTGCCTCAATAGTGCAGACGCGGGCGTTGAGCTATGGTTTCCTGGCATTTGCCTGTTCAGATGATTAATGTGATGGTTCTGGGTTCCTATCCACTGTATGGTAGACTTCTGCTGCTGCTTCAATAGAGCGTCCGTCGAGAAATCGGTCGGCCTTGATATTTCCTTACCATCTAAAGCCGGTAAATGTTTGGACATGGCGTTTTCTAGATCTCTTACGGAGGTCGCATCGTTACCTTCAGATATGGCCATAGTTTTGTTGATATTTTCTCGCTCGATAGGAGACATAGCTGCTCCAGGGTTTGATGAGGTCTTTCGTCTATCCTCATCTTTGTCAGCTTCTTCCTCACAGTCTGTTGTATGTTTTCGTTTCTTTAGTCTTCTGGCTGGCATGGGAGAGGTTCTTTCTGGTGTAGTATGCAATGGTAGAGGCTGGGTATCGTTTAGTCTTGTGAGATGAGTGACGTCAGAAGTAGGAGGAGCGGTTGACGCCGAGTCATTATTGTTGGGGGGTTCGGTCCTTTCTGCTGTATGTCTTGGTGGCGGGGGCGGAGCGCCGCTGTCGGAGTCCGGAGGCCCATTTTCGGGGTCTCCTGTAATTTTCTCGCTCTTGACGCCCTGCACGCTCTCTTCTAGTTGGCAGCAGTCCATAACCGTATTAGGATACTCTCGACCACTGAAAGGCAAACATTTTTTAATTAGTCATATTCTTTCATGATAATTCATTGAAACTTGTAGTCAAATTCTCTTATTAGAAAGATATAAACATCATTTTAAGAATTTTTTCATTGCTCATAGGTAAGCACAGCACAATTCGTAGCAGCATGTGTTTCTAAATTCATCGCACAACTAAGGCTTCTGTGTGAAGCCTCTACGCGAAAGACTTGATTTTCTCGGAGCTTTCCGGCGAGAATCTGATCAAAGGATCTTTGACTAATTCCTTTCATCACTCACCTGATGACATTATTATGTATGTCAATTGACACAGATGATATTCAGAGCACATGACGGCGGCGCAGGTTTGCATCCACGTGAAGCCGCCAAGCTAGTTCATTAGCAGGTGTAAGTGGATCAGCACTTACCTGATGACATAATTGACACAGATGATGTTCTGCTCATCGGCGTTCTTGGAGGAACAGACGACGGTGGCGCAGGTCTGCATCCACGTGTAGCCGCCGAGCTTGTTCATCAGCCGGTAGTAGTGAGTCAGTACTTGGCCTTTGTTCATCACTAGAAGAGAGCGGATGGTTAAGATGTTTCAATAGTTAGGTACCTAAAATGTGCACGTACGAGGGTTAGTAACTACCATAATCGAATTTTATTGGTTGCAGCTCTAATTACTCACAATCTTTGCTGTCTCATTTGTTATTCAAGTGCCTACATCATCTTTTAATGCTATGTAATATGTCTAGTGACATACCCGATAACATAATTTATCATTTTAACTAACTTCTTTTTATTAATCTTTAAAGCAATACGAATTACAATGTTTAAAAAATTTCTAACTCATAGTCAGGCTTAAAGCCTACATGTCTACCTACTTTCAACGCACCAAATTAGGGTGCAAACGCATGGTATTTCTATATTAGTTATCACAGTGGCTATTGAAACGATATTGGTTGAGTTGTATTGATGTGTTTAACCTTGAATCACCAACTTAAATCGTCTCATGACGCTTATTAATTTGAATAAGTTAAGGCTACGAACACACGTAGCTACAAAGTATCACGTATAACTCATCGAATTAAACGTTTGCTTGCTAAATGCTGAATTAAATTATTAGGTCTTTACATATAAAATTGGCGTTTTGTAAAGGTGGAACGTAGTCGTTTTTATATATTTATTTATATATTTATTTAATCAAAGTAATACCATTGCTATATATGCCTTCTGCCATCTCCATATGCCATCTCATAGGTAGTTCATTGATTCATTTACTAAAAAAACCATTCGGACAGGAATAAATAAAATCTTTGAAGGCGCTTTGGACTGCCCCATCGGAGTAGAATTTTTTCCCTTGCAAGAAGTTATCCAAATTTCGAAATAAATGGTAATCTGTTGGAGCAAGGTCCGGGGAGTACGGTGGATGTCTTAGACATTCCAATTGAAGCTCCTCTAATTTGGTAGCCGTATGTTGTGCAGTGTGTGGTCTAGCGTTATCCTGAAGCAGCAGTGGCCTAGAGCGAATGACCAACCTCGGTTGTTTAGCAGCTAGCTTTTCCATCATGATTTGTAGTTGCTGGCTTTTTTGAGTCAATTTTCGCTTGGGGCAGGCTTTGGCTAGTTCACCTAATTCAGCGATTGCGATAAGCGTTTCCGATTATCGTATAGGATCCACTTTTCATCACAGGCAATGATTCGATTTAAAATCCCTGCATTATTGTGCCGGTTGAGTAATGTAACGCAGCAGTCGACGCGCGTTTGTCGGTTTACTGAACTCAATTCATGAGGTACACACCTTTCAAGCTTTTTCACCTTCCCAATTTGCTTCAAGTGGATTAAAACAGTTTTATCACTAACACCGCAGTCTGCAGCTAATTCGGACGTGGTTTGCGATGCAGCCGCTTCCACAATAGGCTTCAAAAACGCACTGTGTTTTCTTTTGCGACACCACCGCCTTACACATCATTAATCCTTCGAGCCGTTTCTGCAGCACAGCAGTTTCAGCCTTGCAGTGACGCAAAGAAAAAACCAAAAGAGGATAAAACAAATGAATTACGGTTTTCGAAACAAATTCATGAGTAAATAGCGGTATAAATTTAAAGTTGGAATTCCTAACCAAAGAAGATATATTTGAGATCAAAGTGGCCAGTACGACAAAACGCCAATTTGTATAAAACGCCATATGTAAGGACTAATATTAAGATTTAATAAGTACGGCGTATTTTTTCTAGAATCGAAATGATATATTTTATAATATCTACCTAATCAATGGTTTTAAAATGTATTGAAGAATAAATTCGTAATAATGACACGGGTACCATAGGCTTGTCATATAATTTACGTAGTCGGGTTAACCCGGGTAGTTTTTAATTATCTTTTCATCATTTGTATTTAGAATCTGTCAATAACGTCGATACTTTTAATCGTCGCGTCGCGTCGGCAAGGCGTTTACTATTTACATTTCTGCCAGTGCGTTTGAGGGTAGGTCTAGAGAATTCTAGCCTCCGTGGATTCTAGACCTAACCGAACAATTTCACATTATATTCAGCGAACAAAGTGTCTAATTATACGTGTTAGACACAAAGTGTCTAACACGTATAATACACGTGAGTCATTAGACTACGTCGCTTTTTGGTTTTGTTTTATTGTTTTGTTTGTTAGTTTGCTGGCTGTCGTCCATTCCTCAGGCGTCACTATTGTTGTGGTTATCAATTTTTTATTACACAATAGGCATAATTAATTATTGTGCAAGTCTATGCAAAAGATCGTAATCCTAAGAAAAATAAAAGAGAATGAACACAGTTGAAAATCGAATAAAAAGAGTGAAGGAGTACAATCTATGGATTAAATTATATATGGTGCATAATTTTCCTTGGGTTTTCCTATGTCAATGATGAAAAACCCGAAATAAATTGGTCATCCATTTTGTTCTTTACTCTGATGCAAACTATTTATATAGTAGCAAATGCGTCATGATTTGACGAGACTTGAATTTTAACTTACAACGAACGCGACATAAACTAGATGTTTTTTTATTAAAAAGTTGCAGATGCAAAGATATCTAATGGCAAAATGGAAATTTCAATTTTTGACGTTTTGAAATAATAAAAAAACAAATGCATAGGACTAAAGACAAGTCTCGTCGTTATTGATTGTCCACCCATGACCCAATAAGTGTGGTGAAATCTATCGGTGTCGTAACGACGTTTTGTATTCCGTGTGTGTATTTAGAAATCCATGTCAAGACAGTCTTCAAGGCAGCAGGAAAATTTACGGCTACTCTCATTCCATCAGTTGATGTCATCATTGATTTCTAATTTTAAAGTAGCCAATAAAAATATTTAAGTTCTATTACCAATAATTTTCCTGTAAGTTTTTTTGCAATCAAAGTGAAAAAATTACAGCGAAATTGAACAATTTTCGGCAGAGCCGAGTGCGTGACTAACCAGAATAAAATTGGGCATGTGAATTTCAGAGGTATTGTTGAAGTTTAATATTATTTAATCTTTAAGCCGAAACAAAAGATTTTTTTTTTTCATTTTAATCAGGTGCCTTGAGAACAGTAACAGACAAAATCATCAATTACTCAAAATGTTCTTAAATAGTATTTTCCTTACATTTTGTAGTCCTACGTTGTAGCCTATATTACACGAACACAGTACACACACACACACACACACACACAATTTAGGCCTGTTCGTCTGTCTCTGCTTTGAATAATAATTCCACGTCCCATCACGTTTCCTCCTTCTCTGTGGCTCCGTGGGAAATGTCGCTTCATGCTTTTCTACTTATTTATAAACTTTATACTATGTATTTTTATGACACATCACTTAAGCAGCCGGCTTTTAAATAAGTGCCCATTCGTGTAGGTAAGTATTATACCTAGTCAGTACTGAGTAGTAAATAATACATTGTGTCAATAAAATAAAAAAATCCACAATCCAACACTATTCAAATCACATCGACCAATCACAACTCTCCCTTTAGTTCTCGTCATTGATATCAATCAAGTCATTATTTAAATGACGTTAATTTGAATTTGAAACTCAAACAACTGTTTACGTAATCCAAGATGGCCGCCGATTAACGCCAATCACGAAGCGCGTAGCTGTACGTCATTCATAGTATTTTTTATTGGCACTTGTAGTTGATTTGTTTACGATAGGTATTATTTACTGTCTTTTTAAAAGTTTTCCAAATGCAGTGAAGATGCTGATAAAATTCGAAGGCCATTTTGAATTATACGGTTTTGGATATTTCAAATGATGATTACCTAGCTAAATTTTGCTAACGCTAAAGTTTGGCGAATTTAATGTGAGTTCCACGTGTAAGGAACTAATGTTTAGCGGCGGGATACTCAAAAGCTACTTAAGACCCTCTTAAATCGTAGACTGTCACTGTTATTTGTTTTGTCGTCCTCCTTGTTATTCTGAACAAGGAGGACGACTTGAGAGCCACTTAAGTAGCGTTTGAGAACGGCCGTTAGAGTTCTAGTTGATTGGTTTACGACGTCCACATGCGGTCAAATGTGAACAACAGTTGAATAACAATGACATATTATCATATGTTTACAGTACCGGGTGTTTTGTTTGAAAGCGGGTAATTTGGGTATGACCGCCATCCGAATGAGCTTATTTCAACTGGTAGTGCTAAGAGCTCCGTGGCCTAGTGGGTAGACCGTTTGATCCGCGCTCGAGAGAGTGCAGGTTCGATTCCCATGTTGTGGCGTGTACCAATGAAACTTTTTCAGATCTCAAGTACATTATGCGGACGCTCCAACGGTGAAGGAAAACATCGGGAGGAAACCCGCACATGGTTGGCCCCAGACGTATTGACCAGTCATTCCTCTGGACTAGGCTGACTGTGTTGTGAGAATGTGTGTGTGTGCTTGGGCAACCATACGACATTTAAAAAACCAACTGTCCCAGGCACTTACAGTATTTCAAGAGTGGTTACTTCGCTCGGAGAATAATGTATAAATCATCCAATAACGGATAAAAAAGGCGTAAGTTTCTTTTAGTGCTTTATAGAATAGATATTGAAGTAAAAGTATACCGTAATGTTTCCGGGCTTTAAAGTAGTGTAAAGTTTCATCGTTTACATATTCTTCAAACGGAGCCAAATTTTCTATTACTCGTTTTTCACGATCATAACGTTTTGGGACGACGATTTTTCTAATTTAAATAATAGTTAAAACAAAACCTAATACGACAGAAGCCATCCTTCGGCACGAATGGCGATGTGAAATGAAAATGAAATCGGCTGGCAAACGCTTAGGGCAACCTCCAGCGTTGTTTCGCCGTACCCATCCCCACCGACCACTGACTGTGTACTGGTGGCAATCGCTTACCATTAGACGATCCGTTAGTCGTGCAGTTTTAGGCTACGTTCCCACGAGCGTTTTTAGTGGCCGCGAAAGAAAAAACACCACTGTAAATAGAACTGTGCACTGAACGCAGGGAACAATAGTGCTGATAATCGTGTAGAGTTCTTCTTGTAGTGACTTCACACTTCGATTTTCAGTTTTTTCCGCTTTATTGTATTAGCGCAGAGTTCTATTTGCAGTATAAAGTGCGTGCTTTTTTTTCTGTCGCGACCACGAGAAAATTCTTGTGGGTACAAGGGCTTATACCTACTATAAAAAAATAAATATACTCACAATCAACATGACATTTCCTAAGCTTGTTGGCGTCCTCGCCGTGGCAGAGCGCGTACAGATTCTTGCCCGTCAGCTCCTCCGCCGTGTACCCCAGCAGCTCCGATACCCTACTGGAAGATGGATATCGTTAAACCACTATCAGAATACTTCGATTTGCAGAGGACGTTGATATGTTACTGGACAAGCACACTAGCAAGATAAATATGATTCACATTAGAAAGTCAATTCTGTTACTTAAATCCTACAATAATACAGTTTCAATCCAGTCCCAATATGTTAAAACTGCAAAATGGTATTTTCATAAACGTCAAACCAACATCAAAAGCGTTTTGATCGGTCCAAACTCCATAAATCAGTTTATGATATTAAGACGATTAAATTAGAATTCAATAAAAGTAAATGAAAGTGTAAGTTAATAACGAGCATTTGGTTATTTACTATCTAAGGAAACTTTTAAACAAGGCCAATATGATTCATGATGTTGCCCGCATCTTCGTACACGCAAAATGCAATATCGTGGGAATCGCACTTTTTTCTACGATAAAAAGTAGCCTGTGTGTTAATCCAGTCTAAACTACTACCATACCAAATTTCATCAAAATCCGTTCACTAGTTATTGCGTGAAATAGTAACAAACATCCACACATCTATACTTACACACTTTCGCGTTCATAATATTTAGTAAGGATAAGGATATACACTGTTAGATATTATTTCCTAACATTTGCCCCTTTATTAATAAAAATATTTACACCACGGATACGTTAATCCACGCTGCTGTCTTTGTCTGATACTTTGGAAAAGCCAATTGACATACAAACAACACGGATTCCTTAAAGTGCCTACTGAGGTTTTGCTTTAAAAACAAATAATAAACTAGCATTTACTAAATATATCAATTTTGTCACAAAATGTTTTTCATATACACATGCCTCCTAGGTAGCAAAGATCCATCTAGTAATAAAAAAGGTGATATAATAATGAATCTCTTATACCTGGGCTCGCAGTGCGCTATTCGGAAGTCAAAGTTGATTCTCGTGACGAACATGTCGGATTCCAGCCTGATCTCGTGCACCGATGGTGGTGGTAGCGCGATGGCCAGCGCCACCATCCCCAGGAGCTGTGGCGGGGCCTTCCGGCTGTGGGAGAATGTGTACTGCGGCCGCAGACGGCAGAGAATTAGGACCACCTGGAAAAAAAGAATCATGGTTACCTTAGTTGTGTACGACACAGAAAATGATGCTTATGTCAAATCCTATTAATTTTTGTTGACTTCGTCGACGTAATTAGCTAAAGGCTCAAGTTCGATACGATGGTGCCATGTTATATCAAGAATAAAACTTGTAATCAAGAGAGATATCTAAAATAAGAAGCCAGTTATTTTTCGCTGGACATAGGAATTATTTTCCGAATCCTGGGTCAACCAATGGATCTTAAATAATGCAGGTAGCATTTTAGGATTCAAACATCAGACGTAATAATATGGAAGTAATGGTTTTCAAAGGTACGGCAATTACATTAATATTTTAAGTAAAGATAACACAAAATTTCGGTAAAGGATTAATTCGAAAGGACAATTAATATGTAGCCTTTGGCGGAGAACTCATATAGACAATAAACGAACCTAGTAATTGTACCGATATAAGCGAGTTGCCCCATTAAGATGCAGATAAACCAAATGGCTTTAACTTCCGAAAGTCAATTTATTGGTTTTATGTGCATGGGTATGGCTTTAAAATTGTTTATTATTGAAAATTTACGTAAAATTAAGTACGTAAGAGTGTAGATAAGATATAATTTAGTTGTTGTAAAAATGGGGGGAAAGTTTCGATTAAATAAAAGGTAAGTAAAATCCTGGTGACACTTCAAATTCTTCTTCTGCGTAACGTGTGCCTAAATAAAATCTTAAAAAATGTTGGGAAATGTTTTCAAATATAGACTAGCAAAATTAGATTAGTAACAATGGACACTGCCATCTTTAAAACGATAAGTATCAAAGTGTCAGAATACAAAAAATAATTTTACGATATTGCCCAATAGATTGAAATACCCACTTTATTTTTTACGAACAATAAAGCTGTTGGCGACAATCTATTACCGGCGCTTTATTCTCCAGATATAATCACACTTTATGTTCTAACACCGAGTTAGGCAAAAATTATGGGGCATAATATAGTACCCTGCGGCACCCCACGCAATAATTCCTACAATAATATTTGCGATCTGCAACGGAATTGCTTAAACGTTTCGGATATATTTAATACACAATAAACATTTGATTTGCCGGTTTAATTGAGGTTATAAACTGTAAATTTCATAATAAATCCAACTTTATCGCATATTCATTCTTATCAAAGACAATTCTAAATTCTAAACTTGGCTACAATGGTTTAATTTACCTACTGATAGATAAAAAAATTTAAATAAAAACATCTTAGTCGTTAAGATTTTTTTCTTTATTGTTCGTAAATTACCACTAACGCTATATAAAATCTCTTTAATAAAGTATGGGACAATTTTATAAAAAACGTTTCTTACGTTAGCGTCGAGTTTCTACTTTTGTTATTTTTATTTTAATCAGAGACTTTATTCATGTTTTACAAGCATTATAAGGTTCTTATGTGCCTTATGTAATACCCACCCGCCAGTTACCCTGGTCCGCTCGCGAGGTATCCTCCATGGTTCTTCCAACCTAGATTGAAAATGAAAATTCAGCGTCCATCTATTCAGTGTATACTAGATAGGAAACTTTATGTTCAATTTCATTTAAACACGGAGAATATTATACAGCAAAATGGCGGCTTCTATGTTAGTTACTTATTTTTGGACCGTTATTATTAGCCCGTTTCAATAACCTATCTACCAATAACTATTGGTTATAAACGTCAAATTTGTAACGCAAAAAACCGTCAAATTATTGAATGACGACGTTTTTAACAAATAGTTATACATAGAAATGGTTATTGAAACGGGCCGTATGGCCGTATAATCATATTAGTAGTACAGCACAAAAACCGCCATAAAGTATGTATTATTACTAATTTAGAAAGACATTCCTACCCTATATCCTGAAGATTTGAAGTGGCATCCTCGTTTAGTCAGGGTGCTTTTCATTCTGACGCAGAAAGCTCGGTCCATCCCTCGGTATAGCGACCCACTGGCTGCCAGGCTCATTTGGGATGATACTGCAAAAGATGGAATTTGTTAGAAGAATACGTAACATTTAAGACTATCTTTTTCCCGCGGCTCCGCCCGCGTTAATATAGTTTCCCACGGGAATACTGTATTTTTTCGGGATAAAAGTAGCCTATATTATAATCCAGTGCCTTAACTACTACTATACAAAAATCCGTTCAGTAGTTTTTGCGTGAAAGAGTTACTAACAAACATGCATCCATCCATCCTCACAAACTTTCACATTTATAAAAGTATATAGTAGTAGGAAGAATAGGTAAGAAATCATCTTAAATACACTAACTTTTTGGTTTTAGAATTTTAATTAACTAATTGTCAGAATGTAGATATCTTCTTCTTATCTTCCAGCGTAACAAACAAAGCTTTTAGTTTATATTTTACCGAATTTACAGATTATTAAAAAAAAAAAACCAAGTCTGTGGTAATTAGTTTCTTTACTTAAACGATCTTAAATTTTTAATTAAGTAATTTACTCATTATCATTCTTAGAATCTCTCTCAGTGAATGATCCGATGATAGTTTTGGTCACGCCATTTTCTAGTAAATCAAATATTGCTGTGGGACGTTTGGAATTGCTGGTGATGGCTTGATTTTGGCCGGATATCTAATTACGTGGAAGCGTTGGGAGCCATCGACGCGCTTAATTGATTTCACTCAGGTGCAATGAGTTTGGGATTTCGACAGTGATGCCCAAACTGTGGCATAACTGGTGAAATTAATTGAATGGTATTATGTATTATCAAGGGCCTACTTCACAATCTACTGATAAGTGTCAGATAGTTTATTTCCATGTTTTGTCTCGGTCGCTCGATGTAAGCAGCAACAAAACATCCGATTAAGCTAATCAAAACTTATTTGAAGATAGTGAAACAGAAACAGTTCAGTTCGGACTTTTTAGATATTTTTGATAAGGAAGAGCTATTTTTGATATAATATTATGACTTAGAAAATAATGCCTATATTTTTGGCATATAAATAAGTTGTGACTTGCGCGTTGCTGCTACCGTTAAGATAGTAAGCAAGTGTTCATTATTTCATCATACCTCTTGAATCAATTTATTTTCCATTATTTTGTATATTTATATTATTGTCTATTATTGATAAACTGCATTTAAATAAGTCTCAGTATGTATAGATTTCTGACATCTGCTTAAAGTTTGGTAATATTCGACTGTAAAAACTGTAGCTTCCATCATAGATTCAGCATGGCCATCACACCATAATACAAGTTTATCCACGGACTACACCTCTGTGGACACTTCGCCATGGCATTCCCGGCACAAAAGCCTGCTGTCACAGCACAGCCTGATTGATTTTTTCACCAACTTCTTCTAGCGTATCACAACTTAAATTGATTTCCCTAAGTCACCTTAATGGGTGTGAAGTTAGGTCTATTGTAATAAGGGACCTATTTAGATTTGAGAATCTTCAAATTGAATATATCAGAGAAGATTTTCTAATTAAAATTGTTACTCCCAGCTGCGGTACCTACTACTACATAAGTATTAGGTAGCTACTATAAATCAATAAAGTCCATGTGACTTTATAAAGTTTTTATTGGGAATGTTGAAAATAAATTAATAAAAGCCACTACTAATAAAAAATATTTCGTACTAAGCATAAAATTAAGTTAACCGACACAAAAGTGTAACTTCTGTAAATTTTTTGTTCATTTTAATAATAATAATCTATTCCCCATAGAAATTGGTGTTAATCAAGAAAATAAAGGTGTTCTGGCTCCCCATAGACAGACTGATAAGGTACTAATACCGTGAAGATCCCTAATTCAATTTCAATTTGAAGCACAACATAATAATTTGTTTTCATCGATTCGTTTCAAAATATTCGGAAAGATTGTCACTGCGAGTGGCGTAATGACTTAATTGAATATATTTTTTATTGGAAGTTTTTTGGGTATTTTCGACGTTGTTTTGACTGACAGAAATGGAACAAGTAACGGGGAACGTAATGGGACTACATAGTTTTTATTCTGTCTAGGGGAAAAGTATTTTGATCCATTTTAAGCATCTTCATGGTGATTATTAATTATTTAAATATTATATAGATATTTTCATAATATGTTTTGTTATCCCTCATAAATAATATGCTGTATTTCATGATGGATTCAGATACCATTGGGCGCCTTTTCCAAACACGTAAGTCGTAGGTATTTCATATTTACTTCTGCAAGATAAGCAATCTTACTAATTTGCACACCGACAGTACAAATAAATATTATTTTTCATTATGCTTGTATTATCATTGGGCTTGATGTTTTTTCTCAATGCCATTCGGTAACCGACGCATATGCAATATTTAATGGTCAAAACACCAATCGCAAATAACTCTTAGATTATTTTAAAGGCTAGGATAATTGTAAAATTGTCCTTTATTACTCCATCGGTTGGTAATTTAAGATTACATTACTATTAGGTCATTTATTCTGCAAAAACCGCAAATTTTGACTGAATTATAATCATACCTAGCATTGCAGTTGATTGATTTCAAATTGCTTAATTTTCATTTACTTCGGCTTCATAAAATTACACAAGTTTCATGGGAACTTTGATTTGTAATGTTAAAATCTTGTCAAGAAGTTTTATTCTATTATAACTATAAAATTGAGTCCTATTATAAATCTGACTAATAGTGGGGAGTGGGGACGTAGAACATTAGATGCACCTATAACTATAGGAATTACATGCAATTCTCAAACACTACACAACGTAACACCCACCATCTACTCTGCTTCTTGTTTCCTTCTCTCCAAATCACCTTAACTTTTTAACCGACTCCCAAAAAAGGAGGCGGTTATACTTCACAGCTGTCGACCGTCACTGGTATGAAACTATCCTATTGTTCTACATGACACTTGGTACTTACCATCAGGATTATTGGTCCCATGCTGGCTTCCCTCCTCGCTGGAGGGGCTGCTGAGGGCTCCCGACCTCCCGGCTAGTGACAAACCCAGCTGCTCTGCTATCTCCGCATGGTCGGCCTGGTGCACGTAGTCGAATATGCTGCTGCCCGTCATCTCCACCTGGATGAGGACAGTTAATTAGATAAGTTCCCTAAAATTTGCTAAAAATATGCTTATTAGGAAAATGCGTAGTACGATAACAGATATACAATAGGTAACGTTGCGAAAATATGGACTATTAAAAAAAGCAATGAAACTACCTGAAGAATGAAATGTCTTATCAGTTTCCTGATCTATCTTTTGTTGAATCTAAAGGCCTTTCAGAGGACGGGGAGTAGATAAATAAAGGTCTTCAAACTACGCACCAATAGTCAGTAAGCATTTTTGTTTCTTGAATAAAAATACAATCTATTCCTTGGATTCAAATCAAAATCAATACGACAGTTGCTACAACGCCCAGCTTTCAGTGAATTAATTCTTGCAATTGGTGTGTTATTTTCAACATTCATGTTTCAAATACAGCATTTGCCTACATGGATACCGCCAAATGTTAATAGAAATATAGAAAGCATTTCCAATACTCATAAACTGTATGAATCAACTTTCTTGACCCTTCCATGTATGCTAATGTTATATTAAATTGTGAGAGCCTATTACGCATTCTACTGTCGTGTATCCGCTATGGATCTGAGGTGGTCGCTTCTTCGAATCCCGCCGTTTGATTCTATCGGATGATTATATTGTGTAATGTAAATAGAAATAACTTTCAGGTTACTTACCTGAAGGTTTACACCAAAAATAACCCACTTCTAAAATTAATAAAATTAATAAAAAAATAATAATAAATTAAAAAAAAATGAATACAAGGGAAACATAAACCAAAGAGAGGACTCAAAAATACAAACATGGAAAGAGGTAAATACTAATATCTTGCGAAAAACTAAAACGACCTCATTACAAACTAATGATTAGAAAAGGTAAAGATAGAAAAATATAACATTGAGAAAGTGAAAACTAAATCTATAGAAAACACTACTCATTAGTTTTAATAATGAAAAAACAGGTATTAGAAGACAATAAAATGTATATTAAACATAATGCAAAAGAAAACGAGGATGACTTTTATTTATTCTTTTTAAAAGAGCCCGAGTAGAGTTCATTAATCTTATCATATGTATATAAAAATTTTATTTACTACTTATTCGTGACAAACATTCAAGGGATTTGTCTTTTGTCTAATTTTCTTATTCACCGTTAAGCATATTATTATGTTTCTTGTAATTAAGAAACATAATAGTTAACTGATAGTTACGTTATACTGATTACGTAACTATCAGTTAAAATAATTCCAGCTCCATACAACTTAATGTAATATTATGATTTATGTGACTATCTACCATAAACATATTAAGTCCAAATACAAAGGTATTTTGCAATATAAAGCGTGTTTACTGCCAGAAAATTGATAAAACCATAAATTGTTCAACATTGTCTTCTCCAATATTGACGGGAAAATGAAAAGCTGGCAATACTGTTTATTTGTGTGTATTCGTATGTGTGAGTGCATTAGTACGGCAGGCACGCGCGCGCCTTGCTACTACGTGACTAGCATTATCATCCTCCCTTTCCCCCCATCGTCCGTCTCTCTCGCACCACCCTTCAGCCATTTTGGATCTACCATTTCCCAGTTTTCAAATCTTTTTTCCCTTAAATTTCCTAATGCTTCGATATTAATTTACTTTCTATTTCTAGTTTTGAATACATATGATTTTAAGACCTGTCTCTTGCTTTTTCCATCCACTTTCAGGTTTACTTTGATTAGATTCATCCCTACCCGGCTCACGTAGACAAAGTTTTTGTTTATTGCGTTTATGAGGTAAAGGTAGGCACACACCTTCCCCCACGTAGGCACCACACGTGCCTGTTATCAGATGAGAGCTTCTTTCTAGCGCCGCTGATTACATCGTGTCATGTGAAACTTTGAATGAGATTATAGCTTCCTTTTTACATTTAAACCGACTTAGTACAGGCCATTTCGACATGAATAATAATAGATCATTCGAGGAAGTAGAACTTATCTGAAGTAGTATCTTAAACAGTCTAGAATATAATGAATCCGAGAGTCCTTTTTTTCGGAAGGACGCAGATTACAGGAACTCTGAATTAAAGACTAACAATAATTATTTTACAAACGTTGGTGAACCTGCAGGTGCATCTAAATACTTAAAGAATTTTCATTCATATATATCGTCCATATAGGACGCTCCCACATTACGTCAATCTGGTCCTATACTAAGGCCCGTATTAATAAACCGTTCTCAAACTCGTTCTCAAGACCTTTCTTGGCTGAGACAGTCTCAAGTAACGATTAAATTCTCAAGATGGTCTCTTCATGGTTCTCATTTGTCATAGTATGATGGTCATAGTATGATCTCAAGACTGTCTCAGTTGATAACGTTTTTGAGATACGCTTATATGAGATACACTTATTCAACTTTTAAGCGTCATCTACACGACAAAGAACGAATAAAATAACGTTTCGTTTACACTTCTACAAAGAACGGATTTATTGATTATACATTCCTTCAATATTTCTTTTTAAAAATGTAATATTTAATAATATAAATACCAAAAAAAGTTATTCTGTATTTTTTATATTGAAAAAAAAAAACGGATTTTCATTAATTTTTATGTAGATATTAATATTTATTAGTGTCTAGCATATTAATATCCATATTTTTTTAACAACTACGTAAAACGGAATGCGGATCATTGCCATTCGAAAAAAGTTCTTCTTCTTCTTATTCTTTAAAGTGGCTCCTTAGTGATTCGCCAATGTGTTGTGTTGACGAAAACTCTGCCTTATGAGTGCGTTTTATGAATTAACAAGGACACGGACCACGGTGTACAGGAAGAAGTCTGTTGAATAATCTAAAACCTAGAACAGACAAATTTAGGGCCAGTACCACAGTATGTACATAAAGTTTCAGTAAAAGGAGTATTTACAAAACAAATAACAGATTTAAGATTGATAGGGCGAGGAATTGTAGGAGGGAGGGATCATATAATGAAGATTGTTTTTTGGGCAGCGAAAAAAATTTCTGCTGTCAAGTGTCAAATCAAGTCAATTAATATAAATCAAATAGGTAGGTAATTTGTTTAATATAAATAAATAAATAAATATATTTTATTTAATTTTTAATTATAAATAAATAATTAAAATCGAAAATATCTTACAAATAATTATAATATTCTACTCGACACTGGCAGAATGGTGCAAAAAATCTTTTACAACTGCGATTACCAAAAAAAAAGAAGAATAAGTATCAATAAGCGTCTTTTTTTATAACTTTATTTTGTGTTGAGTATGTAGTGTAAATTCTGAGTTTGTTTAATCATAAGTATTAAGATTTTAATTTACATAATTGTAACACACCCAAAAACACCACAAATAATAATGTACTGTATCCCAATTCCCAAGCAAGCCGTTCTCAAGTCAAGGTTTGACTGTACCCACGAAACCGCGTCTCAAGTAACAGTTTGACAGCAATGACAGCGTACTTGAGTACGCTCGTCTCGTTTATTAATACGTTCGCACTCACTTGATACGCCGTACCTAGAGCTGCAATTATGTACGGTCTATTAATTAAAACAACATCTTAAGTACTTTCTTGAGAATTGTCTTAGAGATAAGAACGCTTTATTAATACGGGCCTAAGTATCCGAAGAACTTGGTTCACGGAAATATGATTATATTCAATACTGTTATACTGTACACATTTTAAGATTTTTATTATGATATATACATTTATATTTAATACACATCCAAGACCTAGGAACGCAGAAAAACTTTTTGTCCCTTCGGCGGGAATAGAACCCGAGACCTCCGGCTTAAGCGCCGGCGCGCTAACCACTGAGTCCCAGAGGTCGCCATAAAAATCCAGTAGGTACAATTATTGTTCTAAATTGTATTAAAATGGTTCATGATTTAATCGAACTTAATAGTATTAAATGCTTGTTAAATATGGCGGGATTAGAAAGTGTGTGAAGACATTCACTGTCATTAGCCTAATCTATCTTTGCACATAGAAATGTGTAGATATATAAAGATAGAATGGAATTAAAGTAAACAACAAATTCCTGAAGGTTTGGACTTATTAGAAGATTGTGAAACAAGTTATAGTTAAAGTTATCGGAAGTTTTGTCGCGGCTTACTTCATATCGAAATACAGAGACAAAACATGCAAATAAGTTTACTGACACTTGTCAATTGGCCCACCACACTTGCCCACCACTGCAACTCCCGTGTAGTCAGGATCGACAGTGGTAACCAACCGCAAAAACCCTTTGATATGATCTCAGGGGTGCAACAAAAAGTCTGAAAAACTGACACTTGTCAGTAGATCGTGCAACAGATTAAAAGAAAAACTTACTTGTGATAATCCTAAGTATATAGAAACAGTCTCCGATATGTAGAGGAACCTCCCATCAGCTGCTACCGACAACGCGAAGCCGTCCAGGGACTGTGGACAAGAATACACTTTATTATGACAAAGGAATGAAGAAAAAACTGGCTAAGTGCGAGTCAGACTCGCGCACGATGGATTCCGTACAAAACGGCAAAAACACGTTTATTGTGTGAGAGCCCTAATTAAATATTTATTTTATTCTGGTATTAGTATTTGTTGTTATAGCGGCAACCGAAATACACCTTCTGTAAAAATTTCAACTCCCTAACTATCACGGTTAAGAAGATACAGCCAACGTGACAGACAGACGGACTGTACAGCGAAGTTTTAGTAAAAGGGTCTGAAGGTACGGAACCCTTAAAAAAGTAAAAGTAATCAAATAAGCATGTTGCCTATTTATAATATCACATTACAACTTCATTTGGCAGTCGCTTATATTGATAATGCAAAAATGTGAAGAAAATGAAGAAAAGTTAAGGTACGGATAATTTACTACACAGCAAAGTATTACTATAATATGTCAATACACAACTTATTTTTTTGTGTGAATACTTAATTATTTTATACTAAGTAACATAGTAACAAGTACTAAGTCAATGATAGTAATCCAAACTTTTAATATTTAAATTCCTTCAGATGTGAACACCATACATAATTTCATGTACTCAAGTGTAATGTCGCGCCCCACTTGTTTCTACGTCTCCATTTCTATTTGGCGCTCGACAAAAAACCTAATAACTTATATCAATCGATTCTATCGAACAAAAAGAGTAAAAATATAGAAGTGGAACCGACACAGATGTAAAGCTGCAAGAAGTGACATCAGTTAAAAATATAATTAAACACTGATTGGCTCACCAAAATTTAAATTACGATTTATTCCAATGAAATCCAAAGCCATTCAAAATAAATGGTAAGTATATAGCAAAGTACACTCTATTTTAAGTATTATTTTTTAAACAATATATAATATTTAAACAAAAGCAATGACGATTTGCTGTATTTTATCATAAATGGCGTCAAAAGCTGTTAGGTTTTGGATAAAGCGAACATTTGGTCTGATAGTAAATCTCATGGTACAGAGATCAGATGAACTCTGTCTGAGAGTGTGAGAAAACTGGCAGTCACGTTTACGTCCAATGCTATTGACAGTATCATGAGTGTTTGTATGAACTTGAAGCTTATCATAGTCTATATTTTCTTTGTTTATTGTAAAAATACATTGGACTGCAAAAAACTGCTACGCTTTTAAAAAGTTTTTTTAATTCTATTAGTTAGAGTTATTTAAAAAAATACGAAATATAGCAGTTTTATTACCTTTCTATTAGTTTCTGAAACATGTTAAAAATTTGCTATAATATAACGTTTTTTATTTAAAAATTTGTTACTTTTATAGTTTTGAAAAAAAAAAGGAAATTTTAAAAGTGTGGTATAACAAACGTCTATAAATGTCTAACCACTAACAATTTTTTATGTCATTTGCCCAAGTTCATTTTAACTAGTATTATTTATTTTAATTAGTATATTACTAGTAATACCAACATTATTATGTCTACAAGCCTGCCGTATCTAGTATATACAACTTTATATCCACGTTTCTATTTTTACTACATAATGAGTGACGGCCGGGTATGAATAACAATGGTCGATATAAATGAGTTTTTTGTGGATATAGGTTTTACTGGATCTGTCACTATTTTGAGATTGTAACTAATCGTATACTAAAGAATACACTTTCATTAATTGGTTATTGGGTCACTGGCTTCCTACAAAAAATTGTAAAACTATTTTTTAGTTGATAATATTCTGAACTTTGATGTTTGACATCTAAGCTTCAGTTCACACCGAAACACGACGCGACGCGGCGCTGCATTTTTAATACAACATTACGGATATACAAACATAACATTACAAAGATACATATATAGTTTAATGAGAGTGTTTGACACAAAGCGTCATCTGGTGGCGTCAGTGGTATCAAAAACGGTCAATAAAAATTTTTGATTCTTTTTCTGCCACCAGGCGGCGCTTGGTAGCCAGACGGTCGTGTCGTGTCTTGTCGGGATGTCGTGTCAAAAAGCTGTCAGATGTCACGAATTTAAAAAACCCTCATTGCAATGAAACGCATCTTCGTGTGTACTGAATAAAGTTCATTTTGAATCGCTATTATAAAAAATACAGCGCCGCGTTGTGTATCGTGTCGTTTCGGTGTGAGCGATCCACTGAGGGTAAGGCTTTATTTATTGCATTTCAATAAACAACAAACGAAATCTATGAAAAAAATATAGTCTCAATGTATGATGGAGAGCGAATTACCAAATCAAAGAAAACTTAGGTCAATGTCAGTGCAGTACGTGTTTGGTTGTTTTCGCATGTTTCCTTACAGAGTTACAACTGATCCCGCAATGGACAGAAAAAAAACTCAAGGAATCACGTAGAGACCCGTTTTCAATCATAATAGTGACCGCAACACCACATTACAAGCGATTGCATAAAATTATCATTTACGTGCCCGAATGACAGATAAATCGATTTTTTAGCGGTCCGCCATGATGGAAAAACTCAAATCAGCAACCGTTGTTGTCAAATTGTTTCCGTACTATTGATGTGTTAAGTTGACTGAAGACTAATCCATGAATCTCATTGAAATTATAATTTTAAGAACAGGACTATTTCAATATTTAATAATAGAATTACAAAAGCTTACGTAAAAAAAAAACTACAACTTTACTTTTGAATTGGAATCTTTTCTACTGTCGTGAAAAGCTTTTTATTTTTACAAAGTCATACTTGTTTAACGGAACAGTTTTTTGACTCCTGTTACTAATCAAACTAACTGTACGCTTGTTATTTATTTAAATAAAAAGCTGTACAGAACCTGACTATTAAAATCAACTAGCTCTTGTCCAATAACCCTTCAACACAATACATACAATTAAATGAGTGACGAAATTTAGTTGAAACCGTAAAAATATAAATTTGGAAAGTTGTGTGCTGTGTGACCGATCTATTGGATGACATTGTGCAAGGACGTCATGTAGCAATATTGTATTAAAAGTAGATTGCTCCTGCGCAATAATTAATCAAGAAAATGTAAAAAGGTTACAGATTTTGATGGAAGTTTAAATGTTGTATTTGGACCAGTAGACAATTTTTTCGTTATTTTGTATTACTGATAACTTACAAGCTTTTTGCGATCAGTACACGAAGACATAGATAAAATAATAGATATGTGTAAAAATTTAATTGACATGTAAGCATTAAGAAACAGGATAAGATTGCAGATTAACTACGAAACAAGTGTAGTCGGTATTTACACTTTGATCTCACCTGTACACTGTTTAGTGTAGTGTGCCGAAAGCTTTTCGAAGCTTATAATGCAGAACAGATAAATGCAATATATTCTGCAGAATAGACAAATGTAATAGATTCTGCAGAACAGACAAGTGTAATAGATTCTTAACATTGTGACCCCACCAGCCAGTTTAGTGTAATGCGTTCCCTAACCTGTTCAGGAGTTTTTTTCAGGCTCAGGCTTTGGAATGTCTCCGACCGGAAAAATAATACAGCGCTGAAAATAGAACTCTGTGCCTGTAGGTACCTACAATTAGAGCTGAAAATCGAGCGACTTTTATTCTCTTTTTACGGTCGAAGAGATTCTAGATTCTCGATGCATGTAGTCCGAGCGTAGGCTAGCTTTCGATAAGGTTTTCATGCAGTACAAACGTGTTCTCTCACCTGCAGTATGTGTGTGCCCTGATGCTGCTCGAACAGCTCCAGGGCTAGCCCCGCCGCCGTTCGCCTGTTTTGAGCACCTGGAACAAAGAGAAACCAGAAATAAGATTAATATGTTCCAGAATTTTCTTCGAATTTATCGTCTGATCATCGTAATCATCGACCATAACCGCATGACATTGGTACGCCTCATGTGATCAAAATGGTATATATACTTCATGAGTTAAAAAATATTTTTCAAACTAAAACGACCTCGACCTTTCAGATTAATAACAATAAATATACATATATACCCGGCTTAATATTAGCAGGAGAAGACAACAATATATTATGTCGCTCCTTATTCTCCAGACACAAGCTAATGGGGAAGAAAGAGATATGTCTAATAAGTAGTCAATCCATCCATATGATAGACCATATCACAATATTTTCTTTCCGCACACAATGACATTCAAACATTATCAATTCAAGATTTAACTTATTTACTTTGCAATAAAGTCGTAATTCGTGCGTCGCGTCGTACTAGAAATACCACCATAATATAAACCAAAGTACAAAATATATTCCTTCCAAGCTAGACCTATGCAAGACCAATCAACATAAATGTTCGTTTTCTAAGCCGTAAGATATTATTATAAATGTGAAAGTTTGTGAGGATGGATGGATGTTTATTACTCTTTTACGCAAATACTGTATGGATTTTGATGAAATTTGTTATGGTTTTTGCACTGGATTAACACATAGGCTTTTTATCCCGAAAAAGTACAGTGTTCCCGTGCGATACTGTATTTACGCGGGCGGAGCTGCGGGCAAAAGCTAGTATACCTATTTATTGTATCAAAATATTATCCTTAAAGTAAGGATAATATTTTGATACAATAAATTGTGTGTGGATGTGTGTTTGTTTAGCGAGGGCTGAGGCAGGAAACCCGACACGGTAAGATCGTATCGTACGGTAGCGCTCACTAAATTTATAACTTAACTATATTTCTAGGTACCTAATAACTTACTTTTTTTAAACGCTTCAACAAAGGTTTTTATGCATACAGCCTGCATTGCATCGTAATGCACTACATCCTTTTATGGCCGTCATAATAAAATACTTTTTGCAATGTTCCTGCTTGCTACAAAAGTATTTCCTTTATTTAAATTCTGTTGTTTTCAAAATACCCACAATAATATGTTATTTACAAAACTTACTTGTGTGATAATTTGTACATGATTACAAATTTCTGTTTTCTCATGTGCCATCATAGTTTCGTTAATATTCTGTTATGTTCTAAACTGAAATAAGAACTGTCGCAAGACAAACATCAGTTACAAATCATCTACTGCATCCTGACGTGGCGACGCGTTATCCCTATTATAAGCCTCGTATGATTCACCTCATTGTTTCACATCAAAATGTACGACAGCGGAATGCGGATTAATTATTTTTTGTAGAAACCCGGCAGTAATACGTTTTGCGTGGCGACGCGTTACATCCTCATGATACCACACTAAGAGTAGTGTGATACGCCACATCAAAAGCCGTGTACAATGGTTATCGAAAGTGCTGAAGGACGCGCTCGTGACCACCGCTCGTGGGACAGACAGACGGACGGACAGACACGACCGTCACGTACGCACGCTCCACTTGTCAAACTCGCGCCAGCGCCGACGAGTTTGACAGATGACGTTTTGTTTTTTTTAAATATAAACAAAGGGCATTCGGTTTTCACTTTTAAGGTTTTTTTTACAACTAGATATTTAAATAAATAATTGCCACTGAATCTTCTTAATTGAAATGTGTATGTTGCCAGTAAATCAGTAAATTAATTCCTTATAAGTACGTGAATATTTTTAAATTTGTGTTGCTAACTCGTTTAAATCGTTAGTTATTCGACTTTACCATACCATTGGCCTATTTACAGTCACTTATTATTGTAAAATTAAATGATTTTAGTAGCTAGTAATAACTATATATTTTTATAAAAATTTAAACCCGACTACGTAAATGAATGTACAGTGTACACCTCATTTATAAAAATCGTATCAGTAGCTTAGGCGCTACGGTGGAATAAACATACATACATAGATTGCCAAAATCATTACACTTCCTTTTGGCTTCGCCGTAGTTGTGTAAAAAAACTAGTCCCAAAAAGAACTAAAATATAGAATAAAGTAGCCCATAGTGTGCCGGTACACATATTCTCCAGTATTTGTGTAATCTAAATAACGTTGTCATAACCGAAGGCCAGTAACTTTAGTCCTCTTTAGTTCAAGTAAAACAAAACGAGAGTTTTAGCTGTGTCTCTATCCATAACGGTAGGGACACCACGCTGTTGTATTTTGTAGGAAAATTAAATTATCAAGTATATCTAATACTTTACACGAGACAATCTTGTATATAGGTATATATAATGGGTATCTCGTCAACGGCTACAAGTATTACCATGAAATTTAGTATGCAGGGAGTTTTGGGGGAGAAAAATCGATCTGGCTAGGTCTTATCCCTTAGAATCTGCGCATTTTTAAGCAATATATGTTTTATCATTTTGTCGTGCAACAATATATCAATAATTTCGACTCTCTCACGTCAGTCGAATTAGCAGCTTGGAACGTACCTACGTATAATTTTTGCATTGTATGGAAATTCAGAATGTGGTGGGTTGGAATCCTGGTAAGATAAATATTTTTGTGATTCTTATTATTTTTTTTCTTTTATATTTTTTTAATTGAATTTTAATTTGTGTTAAAAATGTTAAAAGTTTGTGAGGATGGATGGATGTTTGGATGGATAGATGTTTGTTACTGTTTCGCAGAAACTTATTTTAACCCTAGTTTCACGCGGGCAATTAATGCTAGTCGCGGAAATACAAGAATGGGAATTATTTAGTAGAGCAGCTTGTGAAATAGTCACCATACTTCGCAGTCGGTGACTTCAAAGCTCTGCCCTCCGTTGTCGTGGATTAAATCGTCATAGCCCGCCGCTATCTGCCGCCAAAAGTGGCTATCGCAGCTTCATGGCCGTAGAAACCTACATGCTCTATATTGAGCAATGTTATTAAATGTTAGGTTAGGTTAGTTAAACTTTATGTTCACCAAGATGTTGCTCCACTGTCTGTCACCAGGCAGTATATCAGGAACCCTGATAGCTAGACCAGGATGGATGGATGGATGTTTGTTACACTTTCACGAAAAAACTACTGAACAGATTTTGTAGAAATTTGGTATCGCAGTAGTTTAAGCTCTGGAATGACACAGGCTACTTTTTATCCCGAAAAAGTACAGTGTTACCGTGGGATACTGAATTTACGCTGGAGGAGCTGCGGGTAAAAGCTAGTAAATTATAAGAAAATTAAAAATATTGCCCATCTCCTTCTCGCAAAACGATTTGTGACGTCACTATCTGCTATCGCCAATCGCCATACATTGTTTATGACAAATGTATGGCGGTAGCAGTTGGTGACGTCACAGTCCGATATATCGCTCTCTTTCTTATTGCAAACATGAATTGTTTGTATCTTCGTTATTTTTGAAGATTTACAAAAATTGGGTTTTAGATTGTTTATTATCACGCTGTCTAACAACGAACGGGAGATAACAAAATTTAGGTTACATGCCTATGCCCTTCGAAAATTCTTGTATTTTTGAAGCCCCTAAAGGTCCCTTAAGTTACCCAAGAGATAGTCAGGGACGAAATTGCGAGCATAAGCCGCGACCCCAGGAACAAATTTTTATTGCAGTCGCTAAGTCTCGGCATAATTTTCTCATTACAACCTCAGAACTGATATTACAAGACTCGCTCGGCCATTAAAAGTTAACGCTATTAATACGGGGGAGGAATTAACCGAAAAATGGGGAAAAATGACGTGTCGAATTGTGAAAGATCGTATTATTTTGGGCTTTACATCGATCTAGAAAATTATGAAATATGTCAAGGGATTTACACTAACGGTATTTCTCGTTAACAGCCTCCGTGATCCAGTGGTTTAGAGCTTAGCTCTCGACTCGGAGGTCGTGGGTTCGATTCACGCGTTGGAACAACAAAAAAATGTTGTTTCCAAGTTTGGTTACGACAGTGCAGGCTGATCACTTGATTGGCTGACATGAAAGATGATCTATGCGTGGGATGGGCAAAAGTCGGTCCTGCGCTGATCTGTCGCCAATTGTGTCGGTCACCCCGCATGCGTCCCACTGGGTTACGAGAGTAGGTAAAGGAAGAGCGAGTACTCTTGCGTCATGCGCACACACTTGGGCACTATAAAATAACTCCTGCGTAGGTGGTCTGGTTTCAAAGAAACCGGCCATCGTCACCGAAATCGGTGTAGGGAGCTATTATTAATTATCTTTAAACGGCAAAGAATATCTTTGTTGAACTAGGTCGTAAGTTGACATTACACCAACGTCTAGGATCGGCATAATAAACGGCGTTTTAGTGTTCCGAACCCAAAGGATAAGCTCCCGCCCTATTGCTGAGACTTCACTGTCCGTCCGTCTGTCACCAGGCTGTATCTCATGGACCGTGATAGCTAGACAGTTAAGATTTTCACAAACGATGTATTTCTGTTGCCGCTAAAACAACAAACACTAAAAACAGAACAAAATAAATAATCAAGTGGGGCTCCCATACAACATTCATGATTTTTTGCCGTTTTTATTAATATTTACGGCAACAGGTAGACGCTTGAAATATTCACTGAATATTGAGATGTATTCGTATATTATCTTTAAAGGTAAGACCGCACGAAGCAGCAGCGGAGCGACGACGCTATGCGACACTTCCCTGCTAGTTATACCGCACGGAGTGCCGCGTAATTACGCCTAGTGCGCTCCTTTAAAATTAATAATAAAAAAAAAAAAATATATATTTATATTAATATTTTATTTCCCATGCAAAACACTTGATTTGTTCTCCGTTTCTTTTGCTGAATATATTTTATACTAGTGCTCGATATTAGTACTAATAGTTGTATAGATGGTACGGAACAATTCTTGCGCGGGTCCGACTCGCGCTTGGCCGGTTTTTCATTTGACCCCAGGATAAACATATCTAATTCGTGAAACGACAAGGTGGTAGCCACTTGGCATCATGTAGACCGTCGTTCAGAAAGTCAATTTGAAATATCAACTCTGAATAAAACATATGACGACACGACACGACCACATAATAAAACATATGATGACATATGATAAAAAAAAACACACGTGCCGAAGAAAAAAAAAAGTTTTCTGTGTTCCTGGATCATGGATGTGTATTAAATATGTGTATAATGTAATAAAAATCTTAAATATATGTATAATATAAAAGTATTAAATATACTTCCCGTTGTCTGGTCCCCGTTACACAAGTTGTTTCGTAACACAGAGTAATTAGTACGGGGCCAGATTGACGTGGTGTGAAGCGTCCATATATATTATTATTATGACTATCTCCAAATCTGTATAACTTTGGAAGACAAATAAAGCATTTATGTATCTGTGTATATCCTATAACTATATTTTTGCTCCTCAAGAACACACTAATTTCGTCCAAAACCTCGCTCTTGTATTATAAGTAGGTGTAATAAAACCAATACTGTTTGTTCAGCGGGTCAATAATTTAGCGGTATTTGTGTATTTGTCCAGCAGTGCCAACACTGACCTCCAACACCCCCTGTGTTGGAGGTGCCGGGGGGTGTTTTCACAGGCCGAAATTAAATAAAACTCACTCTTAATAAACGAGGGGCGAATGCTAGGAAAATGTACAAAAATGTGCAAAAGAGAATTATTCGTTACTATTTTTGGGTTCCTATAGCTTTAAATGTATTCCTGGGCCCACTGTCGGGAACCACATTTGTTATGACAGAACTCAGACTGTATAATAGGCTAGACGACTGATTTTCTTATCGTATAAATTAATAATAAGTACTCTTAAATATGAGTAAGTTCTGAGAGGAAACAGTATATAAAAAAACAATATTTTCATAGGTACAGCGATTTGTTTACAAAATTTGGCAAGTCTCGTGAAAACGCTCCATACTAAAGTCGCTCCATACAAGCTGTGACGTCACGATTAGGTAAATGTTCATGAAATATACCTAAGGCATATATTTTGTTCATACTTACCATAATGTTCTTACCAGTGTACCAGTTTTTGTATATGCTGTAAGTAAACTAATGATGTAGGTTTTTTACTAATTTAGCAAAAAAAAATAAAAGAAACTGTTTTGTATTTTTAGATCTATCTAATTAGTAAACTACACTTAAAATATATGTATTTCTTTACGTGTATGAAGTGCCTAGTAATACCTCAATATTTGTGAGTATATAAATTAAACTAAATAAAACATTTAGTCGTGTCCCCTATTAATAATAATAATTGATTCTTAAATAATATATTTTTAGAAATATAAAATTGCAAATAAGTATTCGCATTATGTATCTTTGATGTAAAATGCTATGATGGTATGTTAATGCAACACAATAATTTTTAAAATTTCATCAAAAAGAATATCTTCAAAAGGATTGGTCAAGTCAGCTAATCAAGTGAGTTGACCCCAGGAATAATATTAGTTGATTGCCCTCGAGGTCTCGACCGGAATCGGCGGCGCGGGGCGGCGCGGAGGCGCTGGCCTCTAATGAAGAATTACCGCCCCTGTGGTCAAACTCAACAGCCATCGATTGGTCACTCATATTGTTTTTTTAGTTGGGACTAGGGGCTATCGATATAGACGAGGAATTTAAGCAAGTTGCAGACAAGGTTGGTTTTTAACTCCGTTGTAACTAAAAGTATTTTTGTATGTTTACAAAACATACAAAAATACGAAACGTAAATGGCTAAATACATTTAGCCATTTACGTTTAGAAATCAGAATGAAGTCATTTATCGATCGTATAAAAATATTTTTTTCAAAGATAGAATTATGCGTTTTATATGATTTAAACGTAAAAGTGCTGGCTGGCTTCAAGTGATCTTGTAACAAGTTTACAAAATAATCTACCAGTTCAAATACAGCTGCAAATTATTAGAACTTACTTTCTATATACATCTACACAGGTACCTACCTACTCGAATATTTCATTTTATACAAAAATAAAACATATATCAATATCTTATAATCTTCAGCTACATAGGTAACCCAAACTGTAATAAATAACAGATACAATCAAGCGTAAATATCTCCAGTCAACAAAATCCCTGATTGCAATAATGAATTGTAAGTTGTCAATTACTGGCTGATAACCCTTCAGGCGGCTTCCGGTGCCCGTCCGACCCCCGGTCGATATAAAAATACCCCCGGAAAATGTGAATTCAGACCACGTGCCGGCTGTGTAGGGGCAGACGCAGCTATGGATTGAAAATAAGCGATAGTTTGTATGTATGATGTACGGGACAGACGTGTAATGAAACGGTCGAAGTTCTTTTGTTTAATACACTATACATTATACATATAATACAATAAAAGGAAGACAACATTCAAAATGACACCTGCAGTATTATATTATAATCTTATACTTTAAACGATACAATCTTGAACATATTATTTAATCGGATTTTTAACAACATTTTGTTAATTACCATGAAATTTAGTACGCAGGGAGTTTTAGGACAGAAAAATCGATCTAGATATGTTTTTTCTTTCGTCGTGCGACCAAAAATATATCAATAATTTCAAATCTATTATGTCAGTCCTATAGGCGGTTTGGAATGCGTAATGCGTATGTATAATTTTTGCTTTGTTCGAAAATTCAAAATTTTCGATATTTTCAGAAGAGAGGGTTTGAATCCCGGCCAGATAAATTTGATTGAAATGTGATTTTTTAATTTTTTTTTAATTTATCACAACACTAGGCAAAGCTTGGTTACCCAGGTACCAATATATGTGTAATGTGACCATTTATGATGCTGTTGAGGAGATATGAAAAGTAAATCGAAAGATTTTTAAATTACCTTTTACAATGAGTCAATAAGTTTCAAAAAAATAATTCTATTTTTTCTGCAACCTGTGATTTTTTAATTTTTTTTTAATTTATCACAACACTAGGCAAAGCTTGGTTACCCAGGTACCAATAATAATATGTGTAATGTGCCCATTTATAATGCTGTTGAGGAGATATGAAAGGTAAATCGAAACATTTTTAAATTACCTTTTACAATGAGTCAATAAGTTTCAAAAAAATAATTCTATTTTTTCTGCAACCTACCCGCATAATTCACGCTCTAGTTTCTGCAAACTCAAACTTAGTGCATTGGTTATTTTTTTTATATATGGTCCGCCACATATGTGTATACTGCTCGTGAAGACTCCATTTTCAATGGTGGTATACAGTGCAATGTATTATGTCATTCATATCCATATTTAAGCGATTGATCAATCAAAGGACGTTGGAATTATCCACCAACGAACCGCTCGTTATGTTACGAGTGTGATGGCTGTAGCATTGACTGATTTAGTCATCAATGACTAATGCGATAAAAAGATTAGATTCTGTTCAGAAAAGCTGCATCTGATTACATGAGTTTGATCAATAAACGGTCCTCATTGGTCAGTTAAATTAAACTTGGTTTATATATTGCCACTTTTTTGTTCGTAAACCCGTTATCGAACCAATAGCGCTAATGAATAGATAAATTACCGACAAGTTCACCTCAGAAACCGGGTATTAGACAATAGGTCCTACCATATAAATTATAGAGATATATGCAAGCTTGCTGAACAATAATAATTACAAATATCAATTATATAACCTTCATTGAATTAGATGAAGAATTAATTTGTAAGACCTCGAACGAAAAGCTAACTTTTATCAAAAACTTTGTGAAAATTAACGAAATCAATGTGTTATTAATAAAAATAGATATTACACAGTATAATAGGACTAGTTGAACTGAGTCGTTGAAATTGGAATTAAGTTCCGGAGGGTCGGCTAGTTATTACAAAGGAGAAGGCGAAAAGGAGTTATCAGGCTTATGGAGTTCTTCTGATAATCTCAGATGGGATCTTTAATTAACTAACTTTGGAAAATCCTAATAGATAGATAAGATCTCATTTTCTGGTTAAACGAAGATAATCAGGTATATTAAGATAATTCTCTATGATTTTTCAGTGTGAGTTTACCTTTGGCTTAACAAATTTCTCTATAGATGATGGTCAACATTGAGTAGACCAATATTAATCCCACCAAAATATTTTCATGTAAAATGATACCAAGACGAGATCACTGACTAGCACTGTCAAAAAGTTATCAGATCTTATGTAGAGCCAAGCTTCTAAATCGACACGCCCTAACTATATAAGGCAAAATAAATTCACAAACCTTAATCAAAATATGTGGTTAGTTATTGGCCATTATGCTACATTCACAAGGGCGTAAGGTGAACAATTTATTCACTGTTACTTTTATATTGTACAATAGTTCTTGTAGTAACGAAACGGCTAATGCACATATTATTTAGACTGAGATGTAGAGTTTGTAAATTTAGGCCTTATAGAATTAGGGCGTGTAGAAGCTTGGCTCTACATATTAAGATCTGATAACTTTTTGACAGTGCTAGTCAGTGGCCTCGTCTTGGCATACTTTTACATAAAAATGTTTAAGGGGATTTACTTCTTTTTGCGAGTTATAAGTTAGTTGCTATTTTTTATAACATGGATTCCTTTATAAATTTTCAGATACTAGCGTCAAATTTGCGGAAGCCTTATACAAACTTCCATCGCCTAGTTCAAAATTGAACAATTATTTTGTTGTTTGTGTGGCACTTTTTTTGATGATCATCAGTGAGACAGTGAGGACATCAGGGGTTTTTAAATATAAATAAAATCTAAAGTATAAGAGCTATGCAATTAAAACTATACATGTTTAATAAGTTCGCTATTGGGAACATATCCCGAAAATTTCGTTTATCTGGCATAATCCAAACACAAGTTTTAAGGGTTAAAAAAATAGACGAAGAGCTTCGCGAAAAGATAGCTTGGCTCGTCTTGGCGTTAAGGTTAGATATCAATATACATTAATTTAGTAGGTAAAAAAATTTATCAATATTTTAAACACTTTGTACAAACATATAAAACTTCATTTTTACATTTATGGGGTAAGTTTGAATTTATTTTACAAGATGTTGGTTTTTTAGATACGACATGATTTTTACGTGGAGAAAAGGCGTTTAGTTTAGGCGCAGTAATATCGGTGTTGCCAGCGCGCCGGCAGGACGGTTTCCCTTATTTATTGTTATTTTTCTATTTCGCGGGCAGATGTGTCTGTGATTTACGGTGGCCGGTATTAGGAGGAGTTATGGCCGCTTGTTTTGTTATTGACATACTATAGAGATATATATTATTATGTTTTATTTTATATTGACTTTAACATTTTTAAACTACCATTGTTACACAACGAGTTATTTACCAGGTGCAAGGAGAGTTTAGTCAAAAATTTAAAACAAAACGAGTTAAAAAGAAAAATAAATGTAGAATGGAAATTAAAAAGTCATTGGATTTCAACCTATTTTAAAAAGTTGGCAAGAAAAAAATTAATTCCGGTAAAAGAGATTAAATTCATTTTGACTACAAATAGTATACATAATTTTATCTTAACAAGAATTAATTCAATTCAATCAAACAGTGCTATTTTGGGTAACTTTTCATTAGATAAATATAATGGAAAGTTACCTAAAATAGCACTGTTGGGAAGAGTCGCGACTAGTAAGAACTTTATTATGATCGTTTTCCACTACAGTCTTCATAAAAAATATATGATAATCACATCTAAGGTTAACCCTGAAATCTTCGCGTCTACCCGATAAAATATTTAAGTAAGGCACAGGTTACCCCCGCGATAAATCAAGCGAGCCAATATGGGGAACAAACATGTGTTTACGCCCAAGTTAATTTGGCGATATCTCCGTGTGTGATGATATATTGTGGCAATGTGGCTTTTGATTTGTACGAAATGGGGAATTTAAGTCCGCCAATCGCCATTTTTTTTTCTAAATTCAAAATTGTCTACTAACATTTTGCACACAAAGCTTGTACAAATAACAAAGAGAATAAATTGTCTCTAATTAGAAAGGAATGTTAATGTTTATTCTAATTATTAATATTTTAATGTCATATAATAAATATCTCGTGCTACATAGCTTTTTATCGTACTCCTTGAAAATGGCTTTTGTTTGCTTATTTTTAAACAGTACCAACTTTTAAAAGTATTAACAATAAATAATTGATAGATATATTACATCACGAAACTAACCCTCCTAATTCCCATATTTAAAACCAAAACCTGACTAATTAAATGAAAACCCCGGGATCGAATCAGCGACCCGTGTCACGTCGCGCAAATAAGCGCGCTAACAAGCCGTGTATCGCTCGCGCTGATTGTTAATTGATTGCATTAAAAATTTCCTCCCAATTGTTGGGGTATTCTAATGCGGTGTCTGTTACAGATTAATACTGAATTATTAATTCGGAAGAAAATATTTGCGCAGCGTTTAAAATATCGATAGCCTGTGCTCCGCCAGGTCTGTCTTTTTGTATTTTAAATGTTACAAAAAAAATATATATTTATTAGTTTAAAAATTTACCCAATCCGCCACATTTTAGGGTTAATCTAACGTCTAGGTCCCTTTAGGTAGCTTTTTTGTTAGCTTCAGAAATTATCAAAAATTTTAACTCCAACTAAGGGATTTTCATTGTTTTTTAATTTTAACTATGAAAATTCTTTTGTACCAAAACATTAGTCGATTCACTATGTATACTGTTTGTTGATTTTATACAGACAATGAAAGAAACAAATACATACGTTATTTAAAATACTAAAAAAAATACACTGTGTATTTCGGTAAATCACAACAATAGCTAACAAATGTGTTTTGGGACCTATATCGAATATCAATATGCTGTAAAATTTTATAGATGCCATTTTAAAAATGTTGGTATAGTTTATTGTGAACGTGAGTGGATCCCCAATACTTTGGCAAAACATTCCTACATCGCTCCTGAGACAATTCGACACCCTAAACGCCCGTTGTTTATAGACGAATATTTTGATATTGGTTACTCGCGACTTATAATACACTTTAAATGTACTTCTAAAATATGCAAAAAAAAAACGTATATTTTATGAAAATTCCTAATTAACAAAATCGGTCAAACCATTCATAAGTTATTAATGCTTTATTAACTAACAAATATTGTCTCGTCCTTTAGTAAAGTAGTTTGTAAAGTATTAGTGTGGCAATCGCCAAGCTTTGTAATAAAAAATAGTTTAGGACACTTAGTTAAATCTAGACGGTAAGTAGTGGCTATCACCAAAAACAGCCTTTATAGGGTTTCCGTAGTTAGACGGACGGACGTTCCGAGACCTAGCCCCCCTCTAAAAGCGAAACGGCTGACTCGAAAAATCTGATGAAAAAAATCTAGATGGTAGTCCATGCGATGAACCTTAAAGGGAAACCATAACGGCTTACAAAATTTTGTTAGCTTAGGAGTTAGATGCCTAACTTGTAAAATGCGCTTACTTGGAAAACTTCGTACAAAGGCAACGAAAAAATGAGTAAACACGTAAAATATTGGTATAATGGTGCGGAACCCTACGTGCGCGAGTCCGATTCGCACTTGGCCGGTTTTATTTCTATCTGTTTTATTTACAGACGCTGTCAAATCGCCTACAACACAAGACAGGTTTTCTCTGAACAGTGTCCCATCACTACATTTTCTATAAACTCAACACCTCTTTAGTTTCGTTAATAAAAAAACCCCAATATTTACAACGCGGAGTGAAATTGAGTTAAAATGACAGTGGCGTACGTAGTGATTCGCTCCGCGGTCGCATTAAACGAATTAGGGGCTCAAATTGGATTTGTCGGGGGCTGTGCTGTACTTGTTACGAATTTGAGACCTTAAAAAGTTGCACATGTCGCTTTATGACGAATGTAAAGGGAATTTATTTTATTGTGTCGTTTAAACTTTATTGTAAAAGCTGAAGCTACATTTGCATATACTAGTGTTGGTTATATACTACAATTTCCATTTCTTAAAGGAAATTGGAGAATTTATTTTCTATGCTCGCGTTATGGGTACCTAAGTTATTTAGAAAATTATGTATATTCTTATTTTTTTCCATCCTACTACTATTCAAAATGTGAAATTTTGTGAGGATGGACGGTTGGATAGATAGATGGATGTTTGTGACTCTTTTACGCCAAAACTACTAAACGGATTGTGATTAAATTTGGTACGGTAGTAGTTTAGGCTCTGGATTAAAATATGAGCTACATGTTATCCCGAAAAAGTTAAGTGTTCCCGTGGAATACTGTATGCACGCGGGCAGAGCCGAAGGCATAAGCTAGTTATTTATAATAATATTGTCTTCAACACCCAAAACTTTAAAGAGCCTTGATTAAGAGTTAAGACATAACAAAACTTTGAATACCGGAATAATCATATTTGATGATAAAATATTGGATAAATATTTTACAATTGACTCATACCTTGAGTCACAATTCCACATAAAAAAACAGTACATGTCTCACGTTCACCCAAAACAAAGCTTTGGGTGCCATATAGGTAATTTGTGGTGAATCTGTCCCCGTCTATTTGCCCGCCCGACAATGTCTCTGATTTACCCCAAGTGTTAAACAAAATACGGAATTATTTATTGCGTCTTAAAAAAGAGAATGTTTGTGTATGTCGCTTTTGGGTGCATTTTCCCTGATTTATTTATGAAGGGGGTTTCTATCAAAATTATACGATGGTTACGCGAAGCTCCAATGAAGTTATCATGATTCATGAGGATATCCTACGATTAAAATATTAAAAATGTAGCTCCGTGGCCTAGTGGGTAGACCGTTTGATTCGATTCCCAGGTTGTGGCGTATACCAATGAGACATTTTTCAGATCTCAAGTACATTATACGGACGCTCTACCGTCGAAGGAAAACATCGTGAGGAAACCCGCACATGGTTCGTCCCAGACGTATTGACCAGTCATTCCTCTGGACTATTCTCACAACGAGAATATGTGCTTGGGCAACCATACGACATTTAAAAACCAACTGTCCCTGGGATTACTTCGCTCGGAGAATACTGTATAAATCATCCAATAATGGATGAAAAGGCCTAAGTTAAAAAAAAAGAAGTAGATTCATGCTTTCGTAACAAGCTAATATTTGCATTGTGACCCAATTGGTTAATTAAATTTAAACAGAGACAGTTCTAAGTTGTGAAAATGTTACTGAGATCAAAAGTTAGTCCAGCATGGGTTTGCACTATACATTCAACGAGTAAGAGCAATATTACCGAATATGAATTTAAGCTTTCTATTATATAATTGCACAATAAACGCATTCCCTTAGTAATAATAAAATTGTTTAGGTGTAACACGGTTAGCTAGAGAGTGACGAAGGGAAATCAGATTTGTGTCCCTCCTCACTTGTGTAAGCCGCTCGCTATTTTGCATAGCTCCAGAGGGGAATATTGCACTATTATGCTTGTCTCTTTACAAATTGCCGGTTCTTGTTCATATTTACAGTTTGTTTGACCGGAATTTTAAAATGGTTCATTTATGACTAGCTTTTGTCACCGGCTCCGCCCGCGTAAATACAGTATCCCACGGGAACACTGTACTTTTTTGGGATAAATAAGGAGCCTATGTGTTAATCCAGAGCGTTAACTACTACAATATCAAATTTTATTAAAATTCGTTTTGTAGTTTTTGCGTGAAAGAGTAACAAACATCCATCCATCCTCACTTTTCAACTTTCACATTTATGATAGTAGTAGGATGGTGTTCGAACCTTTTTGGTTTATTATGATGTTTTTTTTGGTTCTGATGAAGTAGTAACTAACATAATAATATGTTTAAAATCTTTTATTAAAGTTTAAAATCTTAAAAAGAAAAAAGTTATATTAGTTACATATAATAAATATGTTCTTATTTTTACATCATTGTTTACAATAGGTACCTACTTCAATTTAAATATTTTATACTTTCTTTCTTTCTTTTATACTTTCTACTTTATAGAGTTCTATAGAACTCTTCTATTTTATAGAAGTCTTTGTCAAGATATAAAAATGCCTATGTCTACAGTGAAACTAACTAAAAAAAAACAAACCTTTTAAACTCTTGCTAGTAGGTGGAAAATCCCGGCTCCACGGCGGGTCGCCGTGTCCCGAGAAATCCCGGAGTTTGAGGTAGCTGATGGTGAGCCTGATGATGGAGGCCTTGTCCAGCTGGCTGGTGATGGCTGCGGGGAGGGGCAGCATCTTCGCCAGCTCGTAGAACTCGTAGTTCTCCTTGCCACGACGAGATCTGGCTGCGTCTCGAGACTTCTCTTTTCGTAACTCGAGAATGCTGTGGAACAAAGATTGACGTTAGATTTTATGCTACGTAAATTTTCACTGTTCAGAATTTATTTTTCAGACCTACAAAATGTTTCTGTTGTCATATTCTTAGGCTATTATATTTTTCAATATATCTTTTCAATATTTTTTGGGTGAAAAATTCGCCCCCGCCTACATGATTAAATTTGTCGCCATTTATTTTGCCCAGAACTCTACCCACTTACATAATTAGGATTCTAACCAACAAATTGAATTAAGTTATAGTAAAATAATATGTTCATATTTTTTCATCCAATAAATGGCCCAATTACTCTTGTTCTCATGCTGATGGGATGCTCAACTCTAACTGCTAAATATTTTAAGTAATAAATTATAATAAAAACATAATATTTATGTTTTATATATTTTTTAGCCCATACAAATGGGTGAATGATGGCCCGTGTGATGAGTGCGGGTGGGCGTGTCCCGGGCCCGCCCCGGGGCGCGGCGTCGCTAATGAGTGCTATTAGCTCGTTATTATTAGCGTGTGACGATACGTTTATGTACTTTTTATTTTCATATGTGTGGGTTCATGAGTGCCAGGTTTACTGTAACTCTCATTAACAATTTTTTGTAACCAGTTAATAGTTATTCTTATTACCTACCTATTTATTTATTTATGCTAATATATGTTTGTTAAAAATCAATTATGGATATTTTGGATATATGCTATAGTACTGCTTATTTCAAGACGTTTAGGTAGGTACCCAATAAAATAATTATTATTATCGAAAAAAAAATATTAATTGAAATTACATTACGCTCTTAACGGCGCTATTATGGTCGTTGACCTCACACAGCTGATTGTATTGTTATTTAGGCAGAGCTTCCTCTTTAAATCAATGTTTCTATGAAGTGTAAAGTTATTTTTTTTATAAAATTAGGAATATTTTGGGCATAGGTCGTGTGCCTACTACAACTAGAATTGTTTAAATCTTATCCACTTTTATTTTTTTCATATAAATGTCGTGATTCCAGGAGCAAAGCAAAACTTCATAGATTTTCATAAAAGGATTCAGGTTGGAGTCGTGGAATAGAACAATTTAAATGGCTTGAACAAATCGACTAGACTTAGGGCCTGTTTCACGAACTTCTTTCATATAAAATAGATTGCAATATTAATGTCTCGCTAAAACTCGAGAACGGCTGGACCGATTTGGCTCATTTTGGTCTTGAAATTATTGTGGTAGTTCAGGGAAGGTTTAAACGGTGAGAGATATTAGAAAAATTGTGGGGAAAACACCAAAACCGACGATTGAATTTTCCCATACTAACTAATACTGTGTTCAATTTGTCACTTGACTGTCGAATATTTATGGGTGCGTTCAGTTTACCTGTTCGGTTATACGAGTATCTATCTAAATAAAAATGAATTACCGAAATGTTTGTACGCGCATAACTTCCACACGACTGCACCAAATTGGATAAATCTTTCTTATTTCACCAAGTTGAAGATTCAAATCGTCTATTTTAACCTCCGCCGATAACACAGGCGTGTCTGTCCTTGGCATCGCAGCTCCCAAACGGATGAACCGATTTTGATCTAGTTTTGTAGATTGTAGATTTCTAGTAGATTTTTGTTTTAAAGCTGACATGATCGAGAGTGTTCTTAGCTATAATCCATCATCATCCCTTACTGCTTGACAATTCGGGGGTTACTTAAATTTTGTATTTTAGTTTATGATATCTGTATTAGGGCTATCGAGCAAACGGGTCACCTTATGGTAAGAAATTCCCGTCGCCCATGGAAAGTTTCTAACCTTTAGTAGTCTCTAGTTTTGTCAAACGTTCTAGAGAACGAAAACTAGAGAAGTTACAAATGCGTTTCCTATTTCACCTAAAGTGGGGCAAAATCCCATCTACGACTCTTAGTACCTAAAACCGGCCAAGTGCTAGTCGTACTCGCGCACGAAGGGTTCAAAAAGGCAAAAAGTTCACTTTTGTTATATGGGATGGGAGCCACACTTAAATATTTATTTTATTCTGTTTTTAGTATTTGTTGTCATAGCGGCAACAGAAATACACCTTCTGTGAAAATTTCAACTGTCTAGCTATCACGGATCATGAATCATGAGACAGCCTGGTGACAGACAGACGGACGGACTTACAGACGGATAGACAGACAGCGAAGTCTCAGTAATAGGGTCCGGTTTTTACTCTGTGTAAGTAGTAGTTTTTTAGGGTTCCGTACCCCTAAAAACTAAAATAGTAAAGAAGTCCCAATAATTGAGCCAAATAAACTGGGCGAGTTTATAGCCAGGAGCGCTCAACCGGAGGTGCGGAGTAAGCGATCCCGTGATGGGTTACTTTACGAGCGAGCATTACACCTCCCCGAGGACCGTACTTTATTGTCACCTGAGTAAGGTCAATCCAAAATGGCGGCATTGTCATATTCGTGATCGTAAACGTCAGCGACAATATTTACATTTACCGTTTTTTTTAATCTTTGTAATGGCTCTTGTGTCTGAATCGTGGAATGTTTTTATAAGAAACGTTTTAGTATATAAAATTCATGAACCAAATCATGAAACAGTGAACAGAATTGTCATAATTTATTGCCAACACAAAAAGTATGAGCACTGAATTGCATGATTTCAACTTTTAGAATTAAAAACTGAAACAGACCTTTAAAACGAATTAACTACAAGACAAAAACTAAAGCTACCACGGTACGTGAGATACAGCTTGGTGATAGACATACAGACGGACAGTGGAGTCTTAGTAATAGGGTCCCGTTTTTACCCTTTGGGTACGAACCCTAAAAAGACCTACAACAATACAAAGATTCCTAAATGGATTTTAAAACGTAAATTTCAAACAGTCTTATCTAAAACTACAGCTCGGGGACTAATAATTCTTAAAAATAAAAGAAAATCCTTTAGCGGATAAAATCAAATTTCCCGATAACCGGTTTCGGCATAAAACAACCGGGCTGATCCCGATTTAATGTTCCTCGAGGGTCAGTTGACCGGCATTAAATTGTTTAAAATAACTTTACAGTGACCGAGGGTTGCGTGCCCCTGGCTATTACTTAATATCTTGGTGGTGTGCGCGGGTTTTGTGATGTTTACGGCTAAGGAAAATCTGATAATATTATTATTTAATATTATTTTGCAATTAAGTCCTCCTAAAAGCAAAAAGGTAAACAAAAAACATTGTCCTGCTTTTACTCCACTATCAAGAAATGTATAATGATAATATATATGGACGCTTCACACCACGTCAATCTGGCCCCGTGCTAAGTGAGTCAGTAGTAATCCGAAGAACTTGGTGTTACGAAGACCAGACAACGGGAAATATATTAAATAAACTTTTGAACTATACATATGTTTAAGATTTTAATTACATTATACACATATTTAATACACAGTTCCTTCGGCGGACTCGAACTCGAACCCACGACCTCCAGCCTGAGCGCCAACGCGCTAACCACAGAGGTTTTCGAAAATGCGTACCTATTGTGTGTAAGTATTAACATTTTTCATGATTTAGCATAGACAGGTTTATGATAATCAAGCGATTTTCTGATTCGAGTTTGTTTACCACAAATCGTTGATTAAAAATAATACAGGTAACATAAGCAAAAAAAAAATATTTTATTTATACTCTGTCTCGCCAATCACTCAGAAAAACCACACAGAGGCAATACCTCACTAATGTACTGACCATAAATAGTACTTCTACTAAGACCATTCTAATGTTTTCTTTCCGTCCAATTTTTATGACGAACCTCCCTTTAGTCTTAAGTGTCCTCGTACGTGTTGTACACCTGGGAATCGAACCCGCTACTCGCCTTGACCCTCGAAAACTAAAGCCACTCGAAATCAAACCCTAAATCCTTCGCGCTGGGGTCGATTGTACCACAGCCCACGAAACGGTCAGTGTTGATTGGATAGGACTAAAACGAAAAAGGCCTTAAACGTAATTGAAAAAATAGAGCAAAATGAACCTTATTTCACCGAGATAGAGAAAAGTCGTAAATTGAAATAGCAGTAAGCCAAAATATATGAAATCGAAGCCGAATCGTAAAAAGTCCGAAATGCAACCGTGACGGTAGCTAGTGCTAATGCGGGCCGGACAAATTGAGTTTTGCCCGGGTGAGAATTAGTCCTCCCCGGGGAGCCCCGCGACAGACATGACGGGACAACTACCAATTACATTTACATCGCATTTGGTACATCCAACTGTATTTTGTATTTGACACATGACAGTATAGAATTACGACTAATTATTTCTTGACAAAGCTGATAGCATGTATGATGTAAGGTTTGTTAAAGTAAATTACCTAATTAAAGGTATTTTATTTTTCCGATTAGATATATTATAATATGATTTGTAAGAGTTTTTCTCTATTTAAGTACATTTTAAATTGTTCTTTTCTTATTTTACTTATAACAGATAGACGAGAGGGTATTGGGGGGGGGGGGGGGGGGGGGTATCGTATCTAAGCTCAAGAAATTCACTCTTAAGCTTCTACCTTTTTTCGAAAGAAAAATTCAACTACCAATTTGTACAGAGCCAAATCTGCACTCGAGACAGGTTTACACAAACAGCTCTGTACATCTAATGGATGTAAACTAAATTCATTCATGAGTGTTTTTTATTTATTTCTATTCTTGATACATTTCATCCAAAAATAAAGACTAGCTTTTGCCCTTTTTTCGGGATAAAAGTAGCCTATGTGTCAATCTAGAGTATATAAAAGCACCTAAGGTAAACAAAAATAATAACCATGATGCCAGATTTCATCAAAATCTGTTAAGTGTAAAAAGTACCTTTTTACAGTTTTTAGTAACAATCATCATCTATCCATTCATCTTCACAAACTTTCACATTTGTAACAGTAGTGGGATCTCCGATTTTTCTAATACAATTGATATTATTATTATGCCAGATACTTAATTCGCAAGTAACGACACGAAACTTTATTGATACTGAATAATCAGTAATCACACTTACACATACATGGATTATGTCAGGTAGTAAAAGATTAGTTCCATTCGACCCCGGCCTTGTCTCTCGTCACCTACGGGTTAACAATCAAATGCAGAAGAGACAGAATAACCGTTCAAACGCTGGGGTACGTAATCTTTCTGTTGTGAACGCGTCGTCGGTCTTTAAGACCGATGGGAATTTTGAAGTTTTCGCTTCAATAGTCAGACGTCTAAACATTGGTTTCCTTTGTTGCGGTAAAGTTTATTGGTGATTGGTATAATAAAGTGATAATTCATGGGAATGAATCAAACAGTTTTTTTTTTTAATTAAAGGTGTTATTAGTTAATCGCATCAGCAATTATTTATTCTCACCTTAATTTACTCTTGATAAATTATATGAATTTGTTATTTTATCTTTATAATAATTATTTGGCATTATTTTTAAATTTTTAAAATAAATTACACAAATGATGGACTCGTAGAAAAATAAAACATCTAAAAATTAATGTCTACAACTTTAGTATCACAGAAAGATAAAATTATTTGTTTCAGTTCAAAATTTAATATTTAATAAGTAATATTGTATTATTCGCACAATTTAACTTTGAGCAACATTTGAATAAATGTTAACTACCTATCTACCGTATTTGGTATTATTTCATATGAATTTTATGCCTGTACTATCGTTTGAAGGGTTACAATAGTTACAGGCGCTTCAAGTTATGAAGTCTTTAAGAAAGGTGAGAATATCGCAAATATGACACATCTCTTTGTCAGCAGAAGTGGCTGCAGTACAAAATACCCACTTAGCAGCGATGGGTTATGGTTAACAATAACCAGCGCAATAATTGTGAAATTTTGTGAGGGTCGTAAGTGGGTATTATGTTTCTTAACCGTTGGATTAATCGTTAATATTTTCTCATATTTTATTATAAATCTGTATTATAATAATCAATAACCAAATAAGTAATTTTGAACTCATTTGATTTAATAATTTTAATTATGGATCTTAAAAATGTATAATTGCTGCTTTAGATTCACTACACTACAGTTTTCAACATTTTTGTTACTGACATCAAAAAGTGGAATATTTTATAATCCTTATCACTATACATTTTTACATATTCACCACCAGTTCAAAGTGGCAATGGCCAATACACAAAACACATTTTTGAGTCTCACGTCCGCCTTAATAAAGTTGAGCAAAGTGAAACTTTTCAAAGCCCTACACGCCCTCCTTAAGGGTCTGCTAGTTTTCTTTAAAGGCGCGAACATTCGGCCCTTCGGAATTTAGTGGAGCGTCCAGTCCCTTGGGCACAGGGTTAAAGGGAATTCCGGGGACATTCCAGACTCGAACGGAAAAATGGAACGTTTAACCAATTAAAAAAGGTTTTGCACCCCTTTGAATTTCGCGTCCACTCATTTTCTTGTTAGATTTTTTTAAAGGAACTTTGCTACTACCAAATCTCTTGCAAAATGTTTAGGTACGCTAGGTTTATGCAGTAACATTGAATAATTTCTTCAAGCTACAACACCTACATAGTGATAGTATCGATAAAACTGTATTATGAAACAAATTTTACCCATCAAGTCATAACACCGAAGAAATATACAAATACCTAATTGTACCCATGTTTATTCATTAATACAGAACTGTTAACTAAATGGTGCGCAGGGGTGACGTTATTTGAGTTAGGAAAAGAAAATGTCATCGACTTATTACTATTGATACAGCCGACGATAATCGCAGATACGATCAGCCGCCATCTTTGATTATGCTACACCCATGATTATACTCAGTTATTGATATAATTGGCATTCGTGTTGATTTCAGTGTTTGTTTTAATTGCGAAATTGTTATGATTGGCTTGGAATAATCTTATTTTTTTTTAAAGATTAATATTGCAAGTGCGATCATATAATAAGAAACAAATAGTTTTGAAATATTTTCGAAAATAGAATAATACTTTTTTCTAATTTGCTTTACATTTTCTACTGGCCAGTGACCAGCATTTTAATTTCTTTATTTTTTGAGATATTTTTCGGTTATGTTTTTTTTTTATTTGGGAATCTGTTGAATTACAACTTCTTTATACATTTGTGGTTGTCAGTACGTTCGTGTGGAAGGTACACGTTTGTTTTTTCACGTTCTTAATTCAAATCACGATTACGTAACGCGTAACCAAGCAGAGGTCACGATGGCTATTTTAACCCACGAAGCTTTAAAGGCCCAAGGACAAAGTTTATCATGGGTTTTTCTGTAAATAATACATGGTCATGATTAATATTTTGTTTACAATTTAGCCTAGCCTAGCCTTTAAATCTTAAAATTTTCAAAAAATACCCTCAAGTTGTAACCTTATATATCCTTTACAAGAAAATACATACTTACAGTGTTTATTATGGATCAAAAACAAATGTCAAATCAACAGTCAAGGACAATTACTATATACATAAATGATAGCGGCATTTTGACAAATGCAGTTGAAAAAAAACGAAGCAAATTGAACATCGATCGAGAAGTTAAGATCGGTCGAACGGATTCCATCAAAATTACACTTTAGTTCGGGGTGTTAGTTATCAAAACGCCTAACGGACATTACCTACGCCCTTCAGATGAGCATAGTGAGTCAGCGATTTCAGACCTCTCGAATTGGGATTTACTATGAATTAAATTTAACATCGTAGGGTTCTGTGAAGATTTTAAACGGAAAGGGAAGGAAGAAAGGTGCCATAATACTACATTATAATGTTGTGTGCATAGGAAAATCAAACTTATTACAGGGGTAATACAGGCTTATAAGCTAAGTTACAAGCTAAGTGTTCATTTCACCATCGCCTCTTAAAGTTAATCATAGATAGAGGTGGCATGATATTTAGACAAACGATTAACACTTAAATTGGAATTAATTAACATTCAACGTTTAATATTTTTAATTGAACTTTTTAAAGGCCAAAGGTCACTTAACCCTAAAATATTTTATTAAAACTAAACATAATATTCTGACCTTAAATCTTATTTTCAACCACAATTTGCCAGTAACTGTAACAGCTGACGTCATCAAGGTTAATCTGATAGAGTAGAGGAATTCTGACGGGTGCGGGCGTTGAGGTCACGAGCTAAGTTTTTCAAAAATGGAACAGCAATTTGTTATAAACAACTGTATGAAATATCACCAGTTGGCCTTTAACCTTTCATGAATTTATGGAATTGCAACTTTTTCCATGGAATCAACATTCTTACATGAAAAAAAATCGGCTGTTTCCTGATTATCCATTATCACTAGAAAATCAGTACCCCTACTTAGGCAAGGACTACATAACAGTTGATGTAGTATTAGATGCTGTTTCACGAAAAAACATGCTGTAGGTACTGATTATCAGCAGACAGATAACCATATATTTCATCAGTTGGATTAATTTACCAGCAAAATATTTCCTGTGGGATACATAGATCTTACACAAACGAACCGTCAAAAGATAGTTATAAATAAAGCTTATTCCTGCACCAGTCGGACAAGACAGGGTCCCGTGGGAGGGCAAATTGCTCCTTCAGACGGACGGACGGACAATAATCATATCCAAACTCCTCTCGAATACCAATGGGGTGCTGATTGAAACTATTGAATTAATTATCCGCCATCATTAGACATTTGATAGTAGATATTTAGCTGAAATTCCATGAGTTGAATGAAATTGGTATGAATGTTGTTAAAGGTTTCGAAAGAAATTGAACTTTATTCACTACACACGAAGATACGCGTTTAATTGCAAGCGATTTGTGATTCTATTTTTATTTACCATGAGCTTTAGCGTCAGTTTACAACGAAACGAGTCGATACGTGCCGCGGCACTGCATCTATTAGATAGCGATGCAAAATTAAACTTTAATAAAGTTGATGACACACAAGAAGATGCACACGTTTAATTTCAAGAGTTCGAATTTCAAACTAGCCCGCTCTACATAGCGTGGCGCCGCTCTTGCAATGAAACGAGTATCTTCTTGTGTACTGAACAAAGTTCAATTTTGGATCATTTTTAAAATTCCAGCGGCACGTCTCGTATCGTCTCATTTCGGTGCTGACCCTCAGCGTAGCTTGACTGGAAATATGACCTCACAGAAAACTGGCACGAAATAACGCTTGCATTGTGTTTCGCCGTGTATTGGAGGCTCAAGCGGGAATAAGGATTATAAGCGGGCACTTGTAAGTCCTTTGGTTTTGTAGATGTTCATAGGCGGTGGCAATTGTTTACGATCAGACGGCCTGTCAGATTATTTGCGTCCGTCTGTCACCAGGCTATATATTCTTAACAGTGGTAGTTAGACAGTTGAATTTTTCATAGATGATGTTCACATGGTCCATTTTTAAATAAAATTGATTCAGGAAAAAGTCATTATTAACGCCTAACCAGAAAAATAAAAACCTGCTTCAATTTTTTTATTTGCAGCAACACTACGATTGGTTGGGGTGTGATTAAATCTCACAGATTTGACATTTCATTTTAATGCCGCGATTTTTCACTACATGGCGACTTTTTTTATTTTTCTGGTTATGCTATATAAAACAAATCAGACACAACACAAAGTATCCCTCATGTCTTAAGTCCTACATAGTTTACCCGCGCGGCCAAGCACTGATCCTATCATGACAAAAAATGGCTATTTTCGTCGATATCAGCATGAGTAATGGTGTTTGGCCGCTTAGCAAATCGTCTGCCAAATCGCAGTGAAACTGGAAAATTGTTTCGGCCATAAATGCATGAGGGGATCACGAGGACCCATGTGGTCATCTCACGGTTCGAGTTAAATTACTTATCTGATATTATTTTGGATTTATTAGATGGTATTTTGAATAGTTGTAAATATATGTCTATATATATCGTGCCTATATCAGTGTCTTTTAGATACAGATAAAAACAACGCAGGCTCCTTTTCTGCATAAATATAATAATTATATCACACTTATGCGTATTTCAAATTAGAAAATTAAGTACGTTTACAAACACTGCAGATTTGGCCGGGATACTAAATTTTGGGGGAAATAGCCATAAAGCATAAAGTCTACACTAACAAATTCACCAGCAAAAACTGCCACAACAAAAAGTTATACGTAAAATAAATACAAAGAAAATGTTTAACGAAGTAGGTACCTACAAGTTTTGTTGAAAATTCTCTTTTGTGCCTGAACTAGTGTTAGTAGAATTAGCAATACAAAGGCCTGGGGTCCGGGTTCGGAGCCAATTGCCGAAGGAAATAATAGTTATTTGCCATAATCGGCTGAAGGGACGCCTGATTGCGCCCCGGGCTAACAATTTTCCTATTTTTATCCCGATTCGAATATTGAGGCTGGGCATTTCGATAGGTATATTGATAAACGTTTAGTTAAAATTAAATTAGTTTCAAATTATTTCAATTCGTGTAACTCTCAGGGTCAGTTCACACTAAAACGATACGCGACAAGGCGCTCCATTTTAAAGACAGCTATTCAAAATTAAACTTTATTCACTACAAAAAAGATGCACGTTTCATATGAAATCAGTCATACACTGCACTTGCGCTATGCAGTACGGTGCAACTTGACATTGTAACTCTTACAATGAAACGTGTATCTTCTTGTGTAACGAATAAAGTTCAATTTTTGAATAGCTATCATAAAAATGCAGTGCCGCGTCGAGTATAGCTTGGTTTCGTCGTGAATTGACCTTTATCCAACTATTAGTGTGTCTGACTTTAAATAAACTTAGAATGCAAATGTTTCTAGACCTGTTGCCACTTGAAATGCCAAATGAATAAAAAATAAAGCACTTTCAAATCTGACCATAGTCCTGTCTATCCTGTAGGACCTAGCAACAAGATGACTACTTTAGTGATTTGAAATGAAGAATTTATGGAGTCATTCTGCCTAAGAAATCCCGGTCCGAAAATCCGCAGATCAAAATTTAATTAAACCGGACTCGACCTTCAGATACCAGTCGGCGATCGATCTCACGGATTAGCTGGACAAGTGTCCCGAAAATGATGCATTATTCCCCCTTTACCTCATCAATACACTTTTGTATGGCCCCAGTTGTTTTAATTCCGTTTAGGGTTGACTGGCTAGGGCGAGGGCAGCGGTTCATTATAGTGACAATTACCTCGCTTTCGAGGATTTTTTATATCTTTTTAAGCTACTTACTACCATACCAAATTTCATCAAAATCCGTCCAGTAGTTTTTGCATGAAAGAGTAACAAATGTCCATGCAGCATATATTTGCCGCCAAGCCACCCTTTGTGTGTGTACTAAGTAGTTAAGTTTTTGTAATTTTAAGTTCATTTGTTATACAGTATGAACGCAATAAAGATCATTCATTCATTCATATCCTCCGATCTATCCTCACAAACATTCACATTTATAATAGTAGTAGGATGAACGAAATATGATCTATGAATATTTATTTGTCGCTAACAAGATGGTGTCTGTTTAAGTGGATCGTCATTTTAGTGTCAGTCTTAGTATTGATTATTTGGAATTTCATCTAGTCCTACTATACCTACCTACTACGAATTCAGTTTTCTATTTCCACATTTACATTAATGTGAAAAGTACCTATGCTATATTTTATCATCATAGGCGTATATACTTTATTTCGTATCAGTTATCACGCCTACTTTTTAAAAGTCCTAGTGATTTAATTTTTAAAGTGTAATTGCGGCTTACCTAGTAAGAACGGTTTTCTAGTCACTATAAAAACCTGAAACTTCTAAGTATGTCTGATGAAGTTACCAGCAGCAAATGTAATATGTATTAATAAACGATATTATGATATAATACTACCAAAATCTCAAGTGTTCGGATTATCGCATCCGTTTCTTATTAAGCGGTTAAGATACAAGATCACCTGCTTTAACCACACAATAATCGTTTCCTTTTGAGGATTATTGCTCAGAAACTTTCGAGTAATATTCTTGTAAAACTGTGAAAAACACCACAGAAAAATATTATATTATTTGCAACATTATAGTTACTAGTGGTTGCTATCGAAATTCGAGCAATTTTTTTTTTTTAATTTTCAAGTTTCAACATTTTTAGTCTTTTGCCTCTTATATGCAATAAAAATATGTATTTGTTGTCTAAGGAAAGTGAAAGAAAGATTGACAATTGTGTCAAAACCTACTGTTATTATACAAACGCATGGTAGTGTGTGTTACTTTTTTTTAATTAATTTTATGTATTTGGAAGAATTATTTGAAAAAAAATTAGCTTTCTGTACACCTTCCTCCACAAAAATTTTAACTGTGCCAAATTTCATACTCCTCTGTTCACCCAATTTAGTAAGAGTGTACTCAAAGTTTTTGCATCACCTGTTAATGTTAAATACTATGATAATAGAGTTGGAAAAAAAACCTAACAAATTCTCTTTGCAAAGTTATGCTTTGATTAAGTAATATTATGATATGTATTATGAATAACTAGCTTTTTCCCAAGGCTCTGCCAGCGTAAATAGTACTTTTTCGGGATAAAAAGTAGCCTATGTTTTAACTACAAGTTACAACCATACTAAATTTCATCGAAATCCGTTCAGTAGTCTTTGCGTGAAAGAGTACCAAACATCCATCAATCCATACATCCATCCATCCATCCTCATAAACTTTGACATTTATAATAGTAGTAGGATATATTACGAGGGCGGCACTGAAAATTTCGGGAATCAAGGAAGTGACACAACATTAGTATTTAAAAATGTATTTATTGCTTTTCGAAGTATTCTCCGCGAAATTTGACACATTTTTCCATACGATGGAACCAATCATTGAAGCAACCATTCCATTCGGAAGGTGGGGTCTACAAAATGGCCGTTTTGTAGGCGTCCACAGCTTCTTCAGGTGATGAAAATCTCTGACCACGCAATTTATTCTTTATTTTAGGGAAAGTATAGAAATCATTAGGGCTTAGGTCGGGGCTGTACGGTGGATGGTCTAATAATTCTATGATTTCTTGCTCTAAAAACTCTTTTGTTCTGTGCAGGGTGTGAGAACTCGCATTGTCATGATGGAGGATGATGCGGCGGTTGCAGTTCTCTTTACGGAGTTCAGAAACGACCTGTGGCAAACAAATGCTAGCATACCATTCTGCATTAACCGTTTTTTGTCCCTCAAGAGGAATAGGTGCAACATGGCCGGTTTTGGAGACAAACGTGGCCACCATTTTTTTTGCAACACTCCGTGAACGAACAATTTTTGTTGGCTTTAACTCATTTTCGAACACCCAAACTCGTGACTGGTTTTTTGTTTCGGGTTCGTACGCGTATATCCAGGATTCGTCACCTGATACGATGTCGTATACAGCATTTGAGGATCCTGCGTGGAATCTTTCGAGAGTTCTGACGCACCAAGTAACGCGAGCCGCTTTTTGCTCTTCACAGAGCAAATGCGGTATCCATCGGGAAAACAACTTTTTTACACCTAATTGTTCATGCAAGATTATTTGTATTTGACTCATGCCAATGTCTAAAGTTGCCTGAATTTCGCGGTATGTCACATGTCGATCTTCCTCAATCAGCTTACGGACAGCATCAACGTTTTCTTGGGTGACTGCAGTTTTTGGACGACCTTGACGAGGATCATCACTGAGCTTGACACGTCCACGTTGAAATTCAGCAAACCAGCGATAAATTGTGGTTTTGGATGGGGCTTCATCACCAAATGCAGAAATCATCCGGTCAACACACTTTTTTTGTGTTAAACCACTTCGAAAGTCATAATAAATCATCGCTCTAGCATTTTCTCGAGTCAATTCCATTTTCTCAACGACTAAACAAGTTTGACAAGACCTTGTGACAAGACCGAGAATCTTTTTTCAAATAAATAAACGGTATTCGATTTTTAAAACCAAGGAGTTTTAAATTAAAAAGATTTTAATATGACAGGAACAGTGGAAATATTCCATTCCCGATACTTTTAGTGCAGCCCTTGTACAGCACAATATGGCACTTTCCTTGTATTTAAGAGCTCTTATTTACAATATCGCGACATTGGTGTAACTTCATAGGCTTTATGTCGTGGAGCTTAGCTTACATCTATAAGATTAGCATAATTTCAGCTCGAAGTGGTAAAATTAAAATAATTTAACGACTGTGATGATGATGATGAGCCCTTTCACTTGATATTTTTATATATTCTAATTTAAATCGTTTAAAATACGCGGTGTATCGTCGAGGTAAAAAGTCGATCGACAGAGGGCGCGACGAATTGTCGTGACTCAGCGAAAACGATGATTGAACTGACTACTGTGTTATACGGAGTGTTACGAAGTTATCTGTAAATTGATCGCTATACAGTGATGGGACAGTGATGCAGAGTATCGATAGAGAAGTTGGAGAGTATTTTTAGTCACGTAAGGGACAGTACACACCGCGTGCAGCGAGGCGAAACATGGCAATCGAACTCTTACAGTGAAACGTGTATCTTCTTGTGTAATGAATAGAGTTCAATTTTGAATAGCTATCTTAAAAATGCAGCGCTATGTCGCGTATCGTATAGTTTCCTTGTGAATTAACCCTTATACTTTACTACATAGATCACAGAAATAATTGGCACATTTATATCCGCGTAATTTGTCATTATATTCAAATAGTTTATAGTACATGACAATGTATTGAGAACTCTATGTGGCGAACGTTTTATTTTAAAGGTTTAAACATGACATTTATGAGATGCTCGAAAGTATTAGCATTTAGTTCCCACCAATACTTATTTTTGGTCCATTTTAATGTAACTAATATAGATAACTACATTATTACAAAAAAGTGAAAAGATAATAAAAATAATCTCGAACACGCCGTATAACATAAAAATAACACTAGACAAAACGTAATAGATCCATATATTTAAAAAAGAAACAACGGTCATTCGTAAGCCCAAATCAGTTTCGATTTGATTGATATTTGAAATAGTTTTATTACAAGGTGATAGAGTTCAAAATTGCACAAATTTGAAGCTTTTGTCAGCTGCTAATCTTAATAATGATTACGTTGACTACATTTTGTCCTAAATAACTTTAGCCAATAAAAAAATATAGATTCGTCGCCATATTAAAAATATTTGGTGTTAATATGTCGTCTTAATAGCCTCAGGGTGATACGAAGATTAAATTGTGGCGTATCTAACATAATTTGATAATATTACTTGCCAAAGGAGGATTAATAATAAAAATAAGATACCATTCTGTACTTTGGTATTAACTTACCAAAAAGAGGTAAATTCTTTATGATCTATAGATACAATTTCAACTTAACTCAAGTGGCTTAGTGGTCGAGCGTGACAGTGCTGAAGCCAGAAGCCGAGTGTTTGAATCCCGTCAACGGAATTAAAAAGGTTTCTGTGCTCCTGGGCCATGGATGCATATTGAATATGTGTAAATTGTACAATATAATAAAAATATTAAATATACTTAAAAATATATTATATAATTATAGTACCTGGGTAACCGAGCTTCGCTCGGAGTTCTGATAAAATTAAATAAACAAAAATAATCACAAAAATCTGACCGGGTTTCGAACCCACCACATTCCGAATTTTCGAACAAAGCAAAAATGATTATATCTTTATATATATAATTCTACTGTTCGTGTGTATGTCACTAAGCTCCTCCTAAGCGGCTGGACCGATTTGAATGAATTTTATTGTATGCGCTTGGGTGGCGCCCTGGATGGTTTAGATTCACAAATCAGCCCGGCAGGACAACGTCTGTCGGGTCCGCTCGTATAATAATCTGCCAATAAGACTGACATAATAGAGTCAAAATTATTGATATACTGTTCCACGACGAAAGCTAAAACATAATATGTAGCTTAAAAATTCGCAAGTTCCCAGCAATAAGACCTAGCTAGATTGATTTTTTTCCCTCAAAACTCCCTGCATACTAAATCGTAGTTGTAGCCGTTTTAGAGATTACGATTATATATTATATACAAGATTGTCTCGTTTAAAGTATAAGATTTTCGTTGTCTGCTATCCGTGACGTAAGTTCTTGGAGAACTTGCTACTTAGCTCGGTATCAGACTGACGTGGTGTGATGTCACTTTACTACATCGTGTGCTTTTATGTGGTTTATCTTAATGTGTATAAAGTGAGTGCATATAGTAATTTGGGTGCATAGTGTAATTTAGTGTTGTGTGCTGGAAAGTGCGATTACAATGCACCTGTAACAAAAACTCTCGGCCACAAAAAGTCGATTTCGTCTCGACCACAATTAGCCCGTAATAATATACTACGGAAAGCATAATCGAAAATCGATTTTTCCCATTCGATCGAGAATTAACGATACTGATACTTATGGTTTTTTGATATTTTATAGTTCTGATGTTTTAAATCCAGAATATATAGAACTCTACATATTCCATTACCTAATTTTTTACCCGACTACGGCGATGCTAGAAGGAAGAGTAGTGATTTTGGCAGTCTATGTATGTATGTTTGTTCCACCATAGCCCCTAAACTACTAATACGATTTTAGGTACTAAATGCATTATACATTAATTGTAATAATGATCCGGGTAACATAGGCTATATAATTTACGTAGTGGGGTACTGTATTAAAAAATACAGTTTTTTTTAAATATTAATATCTATGGACGCTTTCACACTACTTCAATCTGGTCCCGTGGTAAGTTCTCGAAAAACATGTGTTATGGGTACCAGACAACGGAATATATTTATTTCAATACTAAAGATAGTTAATTAAAGACATGACTATTTAAGTTTTCGAACCAAGTTACTTATGGGGCGATGCGGAGGGGTACCTAGCCCTGAAAAAACGTCCGTAACGTAAGATTTTTATGTATAGTCTTTATTATTTTCTTCATACCTCGAATAGAACTTAAAATTAATATTTTTATAATAAAGAACTTCGTTCCTATCCGGTGTCCCACGACACCACATGGCTTTTTTATATAATACTCATGTATATAATACCGACAATATATCTGTTGCATATTGACAAAAGTAAGTGTCAATGTCATTTTTGACATTGACAGATGTCATGAAGTAAAGCCTATTTAGTTTGTTTATTTCAGTTGGCCAAAAGGCTATAAATAGTGTAGACGTAGGTATATTGCTATGGTAGGCATATACCTCATATTATGTAATACGTAATCAGTGTTAAGCACCAATAAAGGAGAATATAATAATTGTTGCTGTATTATTATCATCACCACTCAGACACACATCAGGACTTACAATCAAGAGGTCGAAGCCCGCTACAATATCCACGACCCAGGAACACTTAAAAACTTTTTGTTAGCTTGCGGGATTCGAACCCGCGACCTCCGGCTTGAGTGCCACCGCGCTAACCACTGAGCCACAGAGGTCGTCTAATTATTCGTTAAGTTTCGGTAAGTCCATAGTTAAAAACTTAATGTGTTTTGTTGTTATTTTGATATATTATATATTGATGTCTTGTTTCCAAATTAGTTTAGAACAGGAACTCTACATTATCTTTTACCTTATGGTTTGCTGTATCATATTGAAAGTACCGTCTACGGCATCATTTTTTATGAGAAAAAATCCTTAGTTTTTTAACAAACCCCTTTTGTTGGGTAAGACAAGACCTTTTCACACTCCTCGCTACAAAAACATTAAGGAATCCCTATAATGAGTGTCTGTTGAGATTTTGATTGAAAAATAAAGAGCATGACAAAAGGTGTAAAGGACTTAATAATATACACATGGGCCATACGAATATAGTGTAGTTTAAAATAAAAACCGGTTAAGTGCGAGTCGGACTCGCGCAAGAAAGATTCCGTACGAAACGGCAAAAAAAAACTACTCTGGTAGACTAGATATAAATTGACATCTAAAACCTAGACAGAAAACCATCTTACAACTTGCAAAATATCGTGAAGTAAGTTGCATAAAAACTGTTCTAAAAACCTTGTGCCGTATAAAACCGGACAAGCAACTTCGCGTATCTGCGGTATAATTGCGTCAAAATTATATTGAACTCCGTCTAATTTTGTACCAATGTAACCGGACAGGCATTGGTAGAGACCCAGATTACTAACTTTAATAGCTTAGATACCCGGAGTTAAATATGCTAATAAGCAGGAGAAGAAGATGACATATAGTCTTTATTCTCCTTACGTTAAGACGCATGCTTAGGGGGAAGAATGAGATGCCTAATAATAATGAGTCAATCGAATTTCGACCACAGCTATTTAATATCTTTAGTCTAAAATAAATAGAGCAAGCGTTGAAGGTATAGAGTTTGCTAAGTTTATAATTTGTTTTGGAAATAAGTGGTATTTTAAATTATTGCAACAATACAAAGACATATAAAAATATACTAAATATAATGCAAGTTAGACGACTTCTGTGGCTTAGTGGTAAGCGTGGCGCTGAAGCCGGAGCGGGTTCGATTCCCGCCGAGGGAACAAAGTTTGTATAATAAAATCGAAATCGGAAACATATGTATAGTATAAAGGTTGACGTGGTGTGAAGCGTCCATAATATATATTATAGTTGTAAAACGTATAGACCACAATTAACAGAGGAAAAATATAGCTAGACCTAAACAACAAATGCCTTTGTTGTCTTTAAAAATAGATGCCAGATAGTACCTAGGTACCATAGAAACGACTAACGAACTTGTCAACGTTAAAGGTAGCCTAAGTGTATGGGACTGTAGTTTTCCATGGGATTTTCCACCGCCGGCTCAGATCAGACTCGAAGATAGCAAGGTTACACCGATTTAGGCAGAGCGACACGATAAATAAAAACACCAATTGAGGAGAACATTATTCACAAAAAATAGTTTACTATCCTAGCTCATGGCAATGCCGTATAGAAAGCCGCACCCGTATGCCTCATTCAAGCCGATCTGCTATATCATTTTTACCTTTCTATACGGCTATTTTCCGCAGTTTTTCTTATTTACCATGAGCTAGGGATAGTGAAACTCTTTATTTACTTACTTTCCACATATATAAGTTTTTACATAGTGTAAAAAAAAAGTACAACCGAAAGCCATGTATTTTCACCACTATTTTCTTTATAATTTTAAAACCATTTACTGCACGATTTAAACCTTTTTTCATATACTTTAGTTATCACTTTTATTTACACAATACAAAAAGAATTAAGTTGAAATAAGCTACGGTTTTAAAAATACGATCAAAACAAACTTACGATCATAAAACACTGATGCTATGAAAATTAACACTTATATTTTCACTAGATTTTGTTGTTTTGTTTAGCGTCCGTTCATGCACTCACTATGTGTTATTTCACTGCGAGGCCGCTGTCCTTAACACTAAGTTAACGTAGAAAAAACTACAATTTACCGACAAATGAACAATAGATAAACATAGATAAAGTATAATAATTCCAAATCTCAGGCCAATTAATTTTGAGTTTGTTTCATTAAAATATGGCCGAGTCGAGAAATGATAACATCTTGTTGAGAGCGAGTTTTGATACTTGACGAGTCTACACACAGGGTGCGCTTATGAGACAAACGGTACAACTTTGAGATTTAGGTACTTAAATTAAGATTTGCTCAAAGTTTACTTATATTTAAGGTAAGCTTTTATTTTTAATAAAGGTTATTCATGAATATCAACATGGCTAAGGTTGGAAAGTATGCTATTACGCGCTCTATGTTTTTGTGAAGTGCGAACGAAATGGGATAAAAAAAAACTTTGTCGCAATATTTAATGCTTTTTTTATGAAAATGATGTCAGATTTACATTTAATCAGTTTTTAACAAGTAAATGATTGAACATTTGGTTTCAAGTACAGTCATACGTAAAAGAATTGATTTAATTACTTCATGATCTTTTATCTTTATTATGTTTTTAATGTTTGAGACATTTCTTATGTTGTGATGCTTTAAAAATTAATTTTTAATAAAGTAATAAGTGAAATACTATTTCAATTATAAAATAGAAATTCATTTGGTTAAATTAGAGTTCCTTCTAATGATGACTTCCTAGGTAGCTTCGCCTGTAGCGTCAACAATTATCTCCGCTGTTTCTGTAGTATTTTGTGTAGATAAAGATGACAAAACTATAAACTCGTGCGCATCCGTCGTATTTCATATTTAACCAAGTCGGCAGAGTAGTCACGATTTGATAACATCTTAATTTACGTAGCCTATCCCCATACGATCGTATTTGGACTTTACTATGTTATTAATAAAGTTTTATTTTGCGTGAATCATGGTTGCGTATATTTTATTTCCCTTTGTTTTAAGGATCAAATGTTTTCTTTGTTTGCCCAACTTAAAGATGTAAAGTAAAATATATGTAGGTCTTCAGTAAAAAGCTTTAAGTCGAATAATATATTCTAGATTTCCAAAAAGTAACTCATTACATAGAAATCAGTTACTTTATGGACGTTTTAGGTTCCTACGAACGTAGTAATTTCATAATTATTTTAACATAGCGGTAAAGACCAAGTTATTAGTTAATGAAACGGCTCCTTAGATTAATCTACTAATCCAACTACTATTATAAATGTGAAAGTTTGTGGGGATGAATGGGATTGATGTGTGTTACTCTTTCAAGCAAAAACCTACTGAACGGATTTTGGTGTAATTGGTATGGTAAAGTTTAAGCTCTGGAAAAACACATAGGCTACTTTTTAACTCGAAACAGTTCATTGTTCCCGTGGGATTCTATATTTACGCGGGCGGAGTCGCGGGCAAAAGCTAGTCTAATCTAATTAAATAAATAATGTATTATGTACCTAGTACCTACCTGTTATTATCAAAAATATTTTTATTATTATTATTTAATTGAAAACTTAAAGACTACCCAAATTAATCGACCATACGTTTAAAGAATTTTGCAAATTCACTAAAATAAATGTACATTAACATCGTTTTCACACTATCGCACTTCCTTATAATGTTAAGCCACACCTAAATAATGGTACAATCAAGTAAAACGGGTCCAACAATGCCACGAGTGACGAGATGACTATCACGAGATATTTCTACGGCAATATAATTTTATTTCGTTGTTAAACTTTACAATCCTGTTGAAATTGCCATTACCTTGACTGTATGGCGATGATTTTTTATGCGCATTTTACTTTGATTCTTTGTGTTGTTTCTTCGTGTTTTTTTTTTGATGAGAATGCAGGTAAATAATTCTTATTTCAATCATTTTGATTAGTAACCCATGACTTTGAAATAATTTGATTATGTTATAGATGATTTTTTTATACGTAGCAGTGGCGAATCTGGTTCTCCTTCATAGGGAAGACCTAGCCTGTATATACTATATAGGTAGGGATTTGGATGAGTGACTTCAAAAAGTAAGTGGTAAGTGAAGCAGATAGGAATCGAGTTATAGGAATCCCACGTAGTTAGACTTAGAATTATAATTTCGTCTTCGAAAAATTCTTAGACATGTCAACTGTAATCATTAGAAGTTCAATAGACAAACCTATAACCAGCATTTTGTATGTATACCCAATATTTATGAGTTTAGCTCAGTTTTATCTTTTTCTAATAATAATTTTATTCTAAAACTTCTTTCAGCGATGTGTAGTATATACTAGTAGTATATAGTACTAGTCAGTAAAACATATTTTACAGACGAACAACATCAAGTTAACTCTATCAGTAGAGAAGCACGTAAAATAAAGCATATTCAAAATAAAATGCCTAAAAATAATATAAATGCTTCAAGTATCTCGTTGTCAATATCAATTTGTTTATTTTTAAAAAATATTTGAATTTTTTGAAATAGTAAATAAAATTCATTCATTTAATAATGCGTCCATAATAACATTTCTCACTTATGTGGCTGAATATACTTTTGAAACTACGAGGATTAAAACAAATTGATACTTGCATCAAAAAATTATAACTAAAAATAAAAAGTAAAATGAAACGTGCCCAGGTTCGAGATGCGATTGGTTGGATGCTTGTTGCTGCCGACAGATATCCGGGCTTGTCTGTACGAACCAGGAATGGGTGAAGGCCGAGTTCAGGCCCGGGTTGAGGCCCGGGCCCGGCCCCGGCAGGCCCATCACTCCCGGCAACCCGCCAGGCCGCTGGTGGTGGTGAAAGCCTGCGGAGGCCACCGCGTAGTCCATAGCCACCGCTTGGTAAGGCAACATTATCGCTTCGCAACTCTAAGTCCAAACGCACATCGTCCAAAAAGTCTCAAAACTGTCCCATGTCAACACGAATAACACAAGTCCGCGGGCGCCCACGTTGCGCCAAAGTTTTCGCGCTCAGATGTTTCAGCTTTTCAGTTGAATAGCCGTTCTATTTTGGTGGGCGATGGGCTATCCGCTGGGGAAAAGTCACGCACAACCACCCACTTAATAAATATTCTGGGCATATATCCGTTTTTACGCAAACGTGACTGCGACCGTACTGTCCGATTTTCACGTACGGAACGCGCGGACGATTATCGAAAACAGTTGCACGCGTCCCCCTCCTGCGGCCTCGGACGTGCAACTGAGAACGAGCACGCGCCAAACGCGACTCTATCACCGACGGCGGCGGCGGCCGGCTCGGCGACTAGAGCGGGAGGACGCTATACGCGTGAGCGGGAGGCACATCGATCGCGAAGTTAAAAGCCTGCGTCGTTACGCGGGCCGTAATAGGCGGTTACGTGATTGGGCGTGGCCGCACCTATTAAGTTGAATTGTCGCGTTGTGATTGGTTAAAATTGGTAGTAGTCGCCTACGTGATATGTTCAGGAATACGTTTATAGCCTCCGTTCATAGAATATAATAAGTGAGTTGTCGGTTGGACGATCGCCAGTCGGCGCGGGTTCGGTGCCGGCTCACGTAGAGCTTTTTAATTATTGGTTGAGGACCGTTAGCGTGTTTATCCGATGAATATTAAAGATGGGTGTGTCTCACGCTACAATTACATACATTTTAATAGCTTCCAGTCCATATGGGCCGATTGGTAGCGTTCCCAGGCATGATGTTCTTGCGAAGCTAGACATTAAAGAGTTTAGACGCTCTTCATGCTATGTTTAAACACAATTTCTATGCCATGCTAGTGCATGCATGCATGTTATGTTATGCATGTTTAAGCGTTCTAGTTTCAGAATGTCAAAAACTCTATCATTCCAATAGAGTTTTGAAGCGACAATAAAAAAATCGTTAATGAAATTTGTAACCGAATGTTTAATTATCACTTATACAAGAAGTGTCGTATCCAGGTTTAGTTTTAGCCATACTTAAATAAAGATTTAGAGAGAGTAATTCCCTACTCTACCTTTGCTAAAGTATGTTTGGTTTTTGCTATCAAATTAGCTATTCATTCTTTAATTATATTTATTTTTATTCTTTTATTATTCTTTTATTCTTTTTTTTTTGTTGTTATAAAATAAATTGGATAGCAAATACAAGGATAATATATGAGGTAGTAGGTGTATACAAACTGTAAACTAAGGTCTTCTTCGAAGACGAAGTTAAAGTTAGCCTTGGGTTAAATATCATGTTATCTCTCGCGATCTTCGTATTTGTGAAGGAGAAGGCATGATATTTTAATCCAGGGTTAACTTTAACCCAGATCTGCGCAAGTGTGCCTCAATGAGGTAAATACGAATGCTTACGTGGTGATATTATCAGAAGGTTAGAAATACTCGTAAAGTCTATACCTACGCCCTTATAGATCTAAATCAATGAATAGCGTCTTCGAAAAATATCCTCCAAATAGATTTATCAATAAGGGAGCTAGGGCATCCTAAAGTATCCTCCCCCGTCTAGTTTCGACTTTAATCCAATAAACCCCACGCTTCCTTCATAATTGAATAAGTCTGATAACATATAACATACTCTATGTATAGTATATTCGCCCAATTGGCCGAGTATTTCTAGATTCTAACTCAATCTACATTCTTAGTTTAGATCTAATTAAGAAAATGGGCGAAATACTATTGCCGTAGAGGGAGATTGAAAGGAAGAAATATTTGTGTTCCCACTTTTTTCAGTTTGCACTTTGCGTTACTAGTTTTACTAGGTTGGTGTATTTTATATTATATTTCGAACTCAAACTAAAAAATGTATAGTTTGAGTTTTTACTGTTATGCCCAGGCAGCAAACCAGCGTGAAATAACACTTGCGTTGTATTTTTGCGAGTGAGTGGGTACCGGGAGGCCCTGAAATCTATGACCACTATTTACCTAATTCGGTCTGAAAGTTAATAAGCTATAATCCATCTCTGTCAGTCTAGTATCGATCGTCATAAGACAAAACGATATGTGAATACTGAATGAAGAGTAGGTGGCAGGTCGCAGGGCGTGGCATATAAGATGTTTTGACTTTTGACGTGTTTTAGCGACTTTACTTTGGTAAGTACGTTGTTTTATCTAAATTCTACACGTCTTTATGTGACGTCGCTCTGTGGACGAAATTCGCACATATGAATATATTTCATTTTCAAGTTTGAACTTTATAAAAGTTCCTTTGCATCTTAGATAGAAAAAAAAATGTAACTATTGTTACATATTGACAAACCTCAACGTGTTACACAAATGTATGTATCACACCCACCGCAGTGTGTGTTAATAATCTGAGGTAGTGTGTGTTGTTGTTATTTGTATGTAGGTATATCTCTAAGTATTATTTCAAAAAGTGTTAGCTTTCTGCACACTTTCCACCACATAAACTTTATATGTGCCAAATATCATACTCCTCTTCGTACGCATAATTTCCGTAAATTGATTCAAAAATGTTTGATTCGTGTATTAATATAATATATGGTGAATAAAATATAATTGGAAATAAATATATAAAAAAGTGTGTAATAATATTGTTGATTTGCAAACACATGTGTGTACACACAGTGGTAAATGGGTACTTGTGTCTGTATAATTAATAAAAAAAACATGATGTGAAACTTCACTCATGATTTAAAATTCAAAAATACTCTCATCGCGCCTAAAGTACATCACGTCAAAAAAGAATAGAAAAATAAAAAATTTAACACTTTACAACAACACGCCATTTTCGCCGTACTAAAGTTAAGTAGTTATGTAAGAGGCATAAGTAGCTTCTGAAAAATGGCGTTATATCTAAAATCGTGTCATGACGCGTGTCGAGACGTAACGCGACCTTCAAATTTAATTCTCAACGGCGCTAAAGGAGTTTAATTTCAATAGATGACAAATACTTGTTTCCGTATTTAATTTAACGTGTTAGAAAATCGAAAACGTTACGTATGTTCTTAAATTACGTAATCTCTTCAAAAATTATAGCATCGTAGCTTCGAAGTTCGAGCCTTTAGGCTACATAATTTACAAGGACTTGACTCTATACCCTGGACCTATTGGCTCCCTACAGAAACTACAGATTCTAGGACTCACAGCTAAAAGTGTTCGTTCGTAGTTTTGCTATTGGAATTCATGTTTTATTTGTAATCGTTACTTCTGCACACCTTAACTAACAGTTTTATGCATTTTATAATTATGAAGGTACCTTATAATCTAAATTCTATGAAGTCATAGGAACGGGGCTCCTAAAATCATAGTAATATCGTTAAAAAATATATTTTTTTAATTTAGTCTTAGAAAATTACTTTGGACTGACACGATATTTGAATGTTCGTCGAACGCTACGCTCGTGCTACGGCGTAGAGCAGTATGTAATTCATACAAGACATTTTTAAAGGATCATTATAAGTTTAATAATATATCTTCAGAGTTCCGTCACCAAAGCGGCCCTTCGCTGCGACTTTATTGATCTGTCTGTCTGTCCGTCGTGTCTGTCACCAAGCTGTATCTCATGAACCGTGATAGCTAGAGAGTTGAAATTTTCGCAGAAGGTGTATTTCTGTTGCCGCTATAACAGTAAAACAGAATGAAGTAAATATTTAAGTGAGGCTTCCATACAACAAACAACAATTTTTTGCCGTTTTGTACGGGACACCTTGTGCGCGAGTGCGACTCGCACTTGGCCGTTTTTTTTATAAATACTAAATTCTATTTGTAGTACGCCTACACCTATTTTCATAAAAACTGCAGCAGAAATCGTTGTCTCCTTCACCTACTAGAAGTAGATAAAGAAACGTTAACTAGTACACAATTTGTGAAATTTCAATGCTCAACGCGCAAATTCATAGCTTTTAGGGTTCCATAGTTCACGTCTAGGAAAATTTCGTACAAAAATAACGAAATATTATGTAAACGTAAAATATCGGTATGATGACACGGAACCCTACGTGCGCGAGTCCGACTCGCACTTTGCCGATTTTTTAGGTAACGCAACGTATCATATTCATCACCTTTGTGTATTAACGTTTTACTTTACACAAACTGAACATAAACCCACTTATAGATAGCCCGTCGAACATTAGCATCATTTCACTGTGAGTCATGTCACGCACTATTATCCAATGGCTTAATAGAGCCTCATACAGCCTGACCGGAAGTAGCGGCCGACCAGTTCCGGTCATAACAGTACCTATCATGTTTAGAAACGGTTTAGGATGCCTATTGATCTAATGCTAGTGGATGTATTTTGATGTTTAAACGCACATCCACTTCAACCAATAACCATGTTGATGATGTGACTCGGCAATCATAGTTCTTCTTTGAAAATGACAGTCGATGTATGAAAAACGACGATTTCCGTGGTCGTACTACAGAGTAGAAAAGATAATATACTGACGTACAGAGAAACAAACAGCTATGAAAGCTGTTTGTTTCTCTTTACGTAAGAACGATCCAAATTAGAAAATTTTGACGTCCCCTTCAACGGCCCACAATTTTTCCACACAACCGGGGACACACCGTATGCTTGTAGAGGCGCAATCAAATCGAAAGCTAACTATGTAGCTGTTTATCTGTTCTTCTTACTTTAATCTGTTACCGGATTCTTAAATTTCTATATCTGTGCGATTAATTAAAATCGGTCCATTAGTTGCGGGGCCTTTTCAATGCAAATAAACATTAAATATAATAAAATCAGAAAATAGCGCGATTTTCCTGTGTTTCAGGAACGCAACTATTTTATATTCAAGACAATAAATAAGAAAGGTTATCTACCTTATTTTAAATATTTATAATTATTTTACAAAACGTTTCACTATACACACCGCTCGTACCTACAGTTATGATAAACGCATCACATATTTCCGATAAAGACCGATCCCAGCGTGCGTAGCATAGCTTCCGTAGAAAAGTTTCTTTTTACACATTTTTACGCATTATTTAACACCAAGATTATATGTCCAGAATACTAAGAACAGAAATTACTACAGCATTTTTTCTTTTTCTTTCCGCCCAGAATACGTAGGCCAAACCTCTACGAGGTTTCATCAATTGCGTGAGTATCCTTAAACTCCTCTTTGTCTCTCCTCTCAATTAACATTCCTGTTGTGTTGGTGTTGTGACGGTGTACGGCCCACGGCAGTTCCGTTACAGGTATAATCAATAAAGAGATCAATCGATACGGTCACGCGGCGAGTACGCGATGGTACGCAGGGCGCGGGTATGGGTCTGAGCGGAGCGGAGAAGGTAGCGGCCGCGGGTCGTTTTCTTTGAAGGAATGTTAATTAATTATTTATTTTTTTATTTATTTATCAAAAGAAACATAATATTACAATTGAAGTTATATCTCGCCTCTCTCATATATTATAAATAGAGCGAGGCTTCTAGTTGCAAATATAAAAAATATGGCTAAAAATAAATCAACAGTTTTTGTTTTTGGAAATATATTTTCCATATGTTTCCAAAATAGCTGATGTTATTGCTAGAATGCAAAATTTTATATTAAGTCAATTGCAATTTAATAAATAGCATTATTGTTTAATGGACCAAATATTGTTATTATCAGCGTTATTATCCGCTGCGCTTCTCAGCGTGAACAATCACAACAACATTTAACCAGAAAAGTGCTTCTTATTGGATAATTCGTGATTTTAATGTTTTTATCGGTTTTTACGGAACAGGTGTTTGAACTTGTCCAATACCCACGCTCTTGACATTGGACGTCGAAGCCCACTCCAAGCAGTCATTGGCCGTATTGCGTATTTGCTGCAGTTGAGCAAAACAGATTAGTTTTTGTGAAATTTTCTCGACAATTTAAGAAACATGATAATTTTATAACTGTTTTGTTATTTTTTATTCCGTACGTACAATAAAAAGCTGAAAATAGCAATTTTTCTTTAGCCGGTTTTCCTGTAATACAATCATTTTAAATTCCAGACATAATATAGGTAAATTTACTATAGCACAGTTCTTACCGGTTCGGTTATGTTAAACGCATCACATATTTCTAAAAACCGATTCCTGCACGTACAGCATAACCAACGTAGAAAAATTGACGTTTACGGATAACAGAGTTTTTCCTCGGCCTTCCGAGGTAAAACTATATTAGTCATTACCTACGTTAAGAAAGAAAGAGGGGAAACTCTTTCTTTGTTTTTTTTTTCTGAAATCGCCTTTATTAATATGTCATGTCCTATAAGATGCCCGAGCATCTTTCCTCTTCTATTTTAATCCCCGACTCAAAAAGAAAAAGAGAGGTTTGACGTGTCTGTCTGTCTGTCTGTGTGTGTCTGCCCTAGCTCGTCGTAGCTCCTAGACGAAAGGTCCGATTAAGATGCAGTTTTTTTGTTTGAAAGCTGACATGATCGAGAGTGTTATTAGCTACAATTCATCATCATCAGCTTCCGATTCGGTTGTTACTTAAAAAAATAATTTTGTTTTTAATAATCTAGTGATTTAATACGTTTCTCTTGTTTTTTCTGTAGCTCTTTTTCATTAATGAAAATGAAAACGAAAAATATTATTTCCAAATGAAAATTAATATACTTCTTCGGAAAGTCAACAGAAAAAAAAAACTACCACCGGCACCGGTTCACCATCACCTGCCAAGAAGAACCGAAACTCGCACGGGGCCATCTTTTAGCGATAAGATGAAAAATTGTTTTTTTTTTAAATTAAATAGTAAATTATAAATTGTACACTTAATCAATGTTAGATATAAGGAATGGTCAAAAAGTACACAAGTACATAGAGACAGCCTTAATGAAGGAAGGCATCTTATTCCCAAGGTGTACAATCGTTAACAAAATTATTTGCTTTATAATAAGCTTTAGCAAAAACGTTTTTTGACTAGTTTTTTAAACTTAGTTACTTTTCTTTTCCTTCTTATCCGCTGCATCCTTCTCCAGAACGACATCTCGAATGCTTCTATTGCTCTGTCCCTACCCCTAATTGTCCATGTCTCACATCCGTATAAGGCTAAACTCCAAATATGTGTTTTTATTAATTGTTACTTTACTTCGATAGCTCCGTGGCCTAGTGGGTAGACCATTTGATTCGCACTTGAGAGAGTGGAGGTTCGATTCCCAGGTTGTGGCGTGTACCAATGAGACCTTTTTCAGATCTCAAGTACATTATACGGACGCTCTGCCGGTGAAGGAAAACATCGTGAGGAAACCGGCACATGGTTGACCTCAGACGTATTGACCAGTCATTCCTCTGGACTGACCTCTATGCTGTGAGAATGCCGTATGGGCAACCATACGATATTTAAAAACCAACTGTCCCAGGCATTACATAATTTCAAGAGTGGTTACTTCGCTCGGAGAATAATGTATAAATCATCCAATAACGGATGAAAAGGCCTAAGTTTTTTTACTTTACTTTGCTCATGTATACATACATTTATATACCCTCACAAACTTTCACATCTTTGATCTTACTACATAAACATCTTATAAATGTGAAAGATTGTGAGGATGGATGGATGGGTGCTTGTTACTCTTTCACGCAAAAACGACTGAACCGATTTTAATGAAATTTGATATGTTATTAGGATTTGGATTATACACATAGGCTACTTTTTATCCCGAAAAAGTACAAGGTTCCCTTAGGATACTGTATTTACGTGGGCGAAGCGGCGGGCAAAAGATAGTTGATAATAGTAGGAGGATATTATTGATCGTGCATATTCTTAGATCATGCTCCATAATATGCACATGCGACTAATGAATTGATAGTCATTTGCAGTGACGTCACGGCGTGCGAGGAATGCTAAGCAACATCGATCCGCTGCCCTACATTAGGGACGTTCAATAACCTTTACTGGTGGGGTGTGGATGACCGTGAGATGTTGGCAAACGAGCAGAACGCCTGATGGTGAGACTACCCGTCTTTAGTTACCAGAGGAGTGAAGTTACCCATCTTTATTTTATTGAAGACAATTTTTACCGGTTTTGTCGGGTTTTTTGCTGGATTGCCTACAATTTAATTTTTTGGTACCACCCAAGTACAACAGATCCTGGCAAAATGTACCAGATTGTTAGTAAAAAAAAGATACGTAAAGATTTTATTTAAAAGTGAAACAAACGTGACATTGTAATTTGTATTTCCTCCATTAATTTTTTTTAATTTAAAAAATCTGTTATGCAAAACAAGACATTAACCAATATACAAAAATTATTCAATTACATGATTATACATAATACAACCCTGTAGAGACTCACCATATTATCTACAGTAAGTCTTGTTTATCTCCCGAATATGCATAATTTACCCCACAACACACTAAGTGAAACAAATGAATGGCCAAGTGCAGGGTTATCTGGAATTACCCGAATTAGGGTAACATGTTAAGATAGCAACCCAGCTTGATATGAATTAAGATATTCTAATTTTAATTGTCCCATACTCGGTGTTGCTAGCGTAATTTGTCTCTGTATTGTTTTTATTCCGCTGAATCTGGATTAAATTCGCAATATTTTTGGGATACTCTAGTCAAGTGCACAACTGAAAAAGAAAAAAATAATAATTCCAAAAGAAACTTACAAGCTTTTTTGGGAAAGTCAAAAGAAAAAGCTACCATCGTACAGTGGTTTTTCGGGTTATTCGAAATTAAGACGTATTTTAATTTTACTCGTGGCCATGATATAGAACTATGTAGAGTCATAAAAGTTTGTGCGTCGATATTATGTAAATTTAATAAATTCATTTTAAGAACTAAAAAATATAGACAAGTTACATAATAGTACAAGCTACCTACAAACTCTAAATTATGTATTAATTCACGCAATTATTCACTGTAATAGAACACACATTTAGATTAATTGTTCTTCGTTTTTTTTATAATTAATCAGTTGGAAATGTGTTCAATTCAATTGAAATATTCATTCATAGAAATTATGTTCCAAACATAATTCACTAAAACAGTTTTCAGAAAAGCTAACCCACAAACATGATATTCGTGACAGTAACAGAGCTCAGTCAAGCACCGTGATAACATCAAGGGTTAACATTAAATGCATATGGGGGTGAAGTGGGTATTACGGGGAAGTAATTTGGAAGACACGCGTAAATAAATTAATAAAACCCCCTAAACTCTAAAGGGTTAAAGATATCTGATATTTTGACAAACGTTTGTTGTGTCATTATTTTAACACGTTTAATGTTTCTAAATAATAATAATATTAATTTAGTTTAATTTAGAAGCTTCTTCTTTTTACGGTACTACAAGGAACCCTTTACATAAACATAGATAAACAATAAATTTTATCAAGAAAGTTATAGAAATTTAATTAGAAATAATAGATTTGCTTTTTCCGTCCGTCCGATTGTCTGTCTGTCCGTCTTTCTGTCCGCCCTTGCTAGATTCTGTAAATATGAATGTAATTCGACGATATGCAGTACAGTTATAGTCTGCGTATAGGTTTTACGTTTGACGTCGTAAAATGATAATATTTTTGTATTTTAGGGTTCCTTCACACTTCACGTGTAATTGTTTACACGTGAAGTGGGGGGATTATTTTTCTCATTCTACCCCATCTTGTGGGATATCATCAAATATATCTTTTTAAATAAAGGCGAGGTTTCATACACGCCTTTTTAGGGTTGCGTAATACTCAAGGAACCCTTAGGTATAGTTTCGCTCTATCCGTCCGTCTGTCTGCCTGTCTGTCCGCGCCTCTAGCTTCTGTAATTATGAATATAAATGAACGAAATTCGGTATAATTAAAGACCGTGTATAGATCTCGGTTTTGACATCATAAAATAATAATAATTTTACATTTTAGGGGTGGCTCCATGTTTCATACATGTGAAGTGGGGATGAAAAATATTTTTCATTCTACCCTATTGTGTGGGGTATCGTTGAAAAGGTCTTTTAAAATAAAGGCAAGGTTTATTTACAAAGTTTTTTTACAAACTCATCCATTTTCGAGTAATCAGCCTCCAAAGTGGTTTATAAGTTGGTCCCCCCTGGCATTTCTAAACTATGAGACTTAGAAACTTGCCATTTTCTATGCTGATAGATCATACTAAATACTTTTTAGAAAATTATTTTGAACGAAATCGGACAGTAACTTTTGAAGTAATTTGAAAAAAACCTATTGCGCGTTGATAGTTACGGAACCCTCCTTAGACATGTTCAGACATGCTCTTGGTTAGGTTATTATAATGTATCGTAACCATTTTCGAGTAATTGACCTCCAAAGTTGTTTACACGTTGTTAAACTATGAGAGTTAGAAACTTGCAATTTTCCATGCTGATAAGTCATACTAAATACTCCTCAGGAAAATTACTTTCAACGAATTCGGAAATCTTGAAGAAATTTGAAATAAACGCGTACGCTTTAAATACTAACGGAGCCCTTTTAAGACATTTCCTGACATGCTCTTGGTTACGTTATATTATAATTATATAGGTACATGAATACGTCAATATATATAAATACTTATTTAACGACAGGCTTTTAACTATATTATATGTACCTACAAATTTCATGGCAATCTGTTCATTACTTTTTGTTAAGTAGTGTAAATAAATTGAACACATTGCCTTACATTTTCATTTTTGTATTTTTCCTTAACCATTTAAAAGAGCAAGACAGTTACAAGTTACAACTTACAATTCCGAATTTCAAACCGTTAACCCTCCGGTATTTTTAAACCAACGAAATCAATTTCACGTTCTCAAATGCTCTCGGAGAAGCACTGAATACGAAAATTTCGTGTTTACAGTTTTATAACTTACCTACATTTCTGTGTTTTTTTATAATAATTGTATTATTATGTAATAATTAATATGTTATTTAATCTGAGGTAATATGTATAATTCTATTTTAGCGGCGACATCTAACTTTGCCTCGTCGATCCAACGTTAATAGATGTCTCTCGTTGTATGCTAGATTTTTTGAAATAACAGTATCATATAAAATCAAAATATTCCAAAACTCTTCCTTTGGAAATGATCCCGGATCCTGTGATATTAATCCCGGGAAATTCCGTGTCCCGGATATGACTTACTGTGAATTCCGGGCACGTCGGCTTAAGAAGCAGATTAACGCTCTTTCTGACGAATATGGTGTTTAATAAGAGTAGATAAAGGGTACTGATAATGTACAAAACTGACAGCATGGGTATTGGGTAGATGGGTAAAAGTTTCCCTTAGGGTCAGTTCACACCGAGACGCGACGATGCTTGACAATGTTTTAATAATATTTTGCATAATGTCGCTGCGTAGCGCGACGCCGCGCACAATTTTGAATTATTGTAATGAAACGTTTATCTTTTGTGTAATAAATAAAGTTATATTTGTATCGCTTTCGTAAAAAGAGTGCGCAGTGTCTCGTCTCGTTATGAACTGTCCCTTAACCTGAAGTTAACCCTCTATAATGTTAGGTACTAACACGATACGGCGTTCAAAGCTATGTTAATCCAGATTCTAATTTTTCATACACAAATAACTAGCTAGTTCGCAGCTATGTGTGCGAAGCTAGTTTATCGTTTGCGGGGGACGCGCGCAGCGTGCGGGACAAGAGTTTTTCAAGCCAGGACTTTCGTAATAATTATGATAGATTTGTCGACGCGACGCTTAAAATTATTTCGGTGTCAACCTGAGGGCTTAAATCAACATTGGCTGACATTCGCGGGTGCTCGAGCTGTCATTCGTAGAGAGTGTCACCCCTTTGACCCTACTTTATAAAGTATAAAGCAATAGTCAATAAATTTTCTGTTACTTTTTTCCTTTAGGACTGTAAGCTTCTGTAAAACTGTAAACAATTCCAGAAGTTACAAAGGGTGACAAAGGTTAATGCTTACAAATTACTTAGTCTCGATTATATTAACACCTCCCCTGCCTGCGAGCATTTTTCTCGCGCCGCTGGCGTTTTTTATCCAATAATAAGGAACTAAGTGAATTTTTTCTTCTCGAAACCTAATAAAGCGGGTAATTTTTCAATTGCCCTCTACGTAGCCTCAAGTGTACCTTTGACTGCTTCATGTGGTGTGCAACCAAGAAAGTTATTTCATTATTAAGTAAGTTATGCGAGTGTATAAAGTACGAGAAGTTTGTGTGCACCAAGTGTAATAAAATCATTTAAACTATTAGATGGAAAGTATTAGCAATTACATAATATTACAAGCCGATCCCGACAGACGTTCTTATGTCTATTAAGTAACTAGATGTTGCCCGCGATTTCGTGCGCGTAAAAGTTAATCTCGCGGGAACCGTACAGTTTTCCGCGATAGTCTATGTCTTTTCCTGTGGTCTACTCTATATCTGTGCCGAATTTCATCAAAATCGGTCCATTACTTTCGGAGCCTATTCAATGCAAACAAACAAATCTTTCCGATTTACAATATTAGTATAGAGGTATAGATAATACAAAAAAAAAATGGTCAAAAAAACAAAAATTTTGGGGGTCGGTCTCCCTTATCGTTCAGGGGTTGAAAAAATAGATTACGACCGATTCTTAGACCTACCGAATAAAATAAAAAATCATAAGAATCGGAGCCGTTTCGGAGGAGTGTGTGTCCCCGAACACTATGACACGATAATTTTATATATTAGATTGGTTATTACGGTCAGTTCACACCGCGAAAATACGCGACGCTACGCGGTGCTGCATTTTTAAGACAGCTATTCAAAGTTACATCACTACACAAACACACAAAAAGGTCATAATATGACATCAGTCATACCGCATACACTGCACATGCGCTGTGCCGCGCCGTGCAACATGACATTCGAAGTCTAACAATAAAACGTGGATTTTCTTGTGTAATTAATAAAATTTTGAATAGCTATCTTAGAAATGCAGCGCTATGTCGCGTACCGTTTCGTATCGGTGTGAATTGACCCCTACTTATGACCTATTAATAAAACGTCATAATATTCTGCAAACACGGAACATTCATATGCGCCCATAATGTTAATTACCATTAATATTTACTGTTATTAACAGTCTCCGTGGTCTAGTGGTTAGAGCTTGGCTCTCGATTCGGAGGTCGCGTGTTCGATTCCCGCATTGGAACAACAAAAAATGTTGTTTCCAAGTTTGGTTAGGACAATGCAGGCTGATCACCTGATTGTCTGACAAGAAAGATGATCCACGCGTCGGATGGGCATGTAAAAAGTCAGACCTGCGCCTGATCTCCCGCCGGTCGTGTCGGTTACCCGTCCCACTGAGTTATGAAAGTAAAGGAAGAGAGAGTTCTCTTGCGTACTGCGCACACACTTGGACACTGTAGAATTACTCCTGCTTAACTGGCCTGGTTTCAATGAAACCGGCCAACGTCATCGAAATCGGCGTGGGGAGTTATTTCACTGTTATATTTTATCTGTTAAGCATAGTTTCATTATAAGTTTCTCTAGCATTTCAACCTAGTCGAAGTGTTTCAGCTGTTTTGATTTTTAAAGTATTGCATAAAGCGGTCCTCCCCAGGCGATTTGCATACACAATTTCCTCCCAAAAGAATAGTAATTTCAAGTGTCTATGCTAATTTCGCGAAACGTACAAATGTTTCTTTTCGCATTATCATGATCAGCGCGGAGGTGGTTACATACTTACTCTTACGTTTACTGTAATACTAATATTGTATTATTACTACTTACGTGACATTGATACTTGTTAAATCTATACATCTATACAAATAAATAAAATTGAAGTGTCTGTTTGTAATTTTCAATTAACAGCTTTTCACTAAATGCATATGAAAGTAGGTATATAATATATAGGGTACCTACTTACAATAAAAAATCAATTATGAAACTTTTTGTCTGTCTGTCTGTCTGTTTGTTCCGGCTAATCTCTGAAACAGATAGAGCGATTTTCCCGGGACTTTCACTGGCAGGTAGCCGAGGATAAAAGGAGTTACTTACACTAATTTGATCTTAGGGTTCCTTTAAAAAAATAGGGTTCCGTTTCCGTTAGTTCAACGCAAACGAAGTTGCGGGCACCAGCTAGTTCTAAATATAGTATTCTATAGTCAAGATTTCTTCTTAAATACATTTCTCCATATTTGTTCATAATTTATATCAAGTAGCATGAACATCGAATAAAATTTATTCCTTGACTTTAAAAATGCCTCAAGAAATCAAAAATATAATTGTAACGTATTAAAAAAACTGTCAACAATGTCTGCTCGCCGTGGCAGCTCTCAAGTGTGTTGATGACGCGCCGACAGCCGCTCAAATCTACCCACCCACGATTGCACACGCCACTGGACAGACACAGAGCTAGGAATGTCGTAGAGTTGTTTGTTTTACTATTTGTAAAGTTGTTTTTTACTAGTAATAGTAGTAGTAGTTTTAGTAGTAGTAGTTAAGTCTCTGTAAACGCCAAAAAATATTTATAAATTTCAATTTATAAGAAGACAGTTCTCGGCTAAATATAATGCAGATTAATATTTATTATAATATTTATAATCCAGCGCGCAACCCCTTAAACGCGAATATAATATGTCTACTGTCTGTGTATATATTGTGTTAGGCAAGTGTTTGGTTGTAACTTGTAATGTGTTTTACATTACAAATATATATCTAAAGCGACAGGTTAGATTATTACATTTTCACACCATTGGAAATTATATGTTGTTCAAAATATGTTTCGATATCACACATGGACTTATTGGATTTTCCATCAAAAATTAAGATTTAATTAAAATGTTTCAACAAAAAATTTAAATTGACATCTTGTATAATGTATATATATGTATGTAGTTAAACAATGTAATTGAAAGAAAGATACGAAATAATAAAAATTCGTCGAAAGTGACAAAAATGTATCATTAACGCTTTTGTTTTAATAAACCAATTTAAGCATTTAACAAACACAATGTAGTGGACAATTTTTATTGAAGCCATGTCTAACACATTCCAACATCACCAAACACGGCACCCCTCAGTGTAATGGCTGCAATATTGTGGGTGACTTAGAATAAAAAATCAAGAATTAAAACACGATTTTCACATTAAACTAAGCTATTCCAATAATAAAAATTGCTGTTGTATTGTATGAATGTTCGTCACTTAATATTAAATAAAGTTTTTAAAATAGAATAAAATATTGTGATTTTTTCTTGTATGTTTATCAGCAGATTATTAGGTATTTTAAAATTCAATTTAAAAGATACAATAAAAAATATCGTGATTTTACAGTTTCAAAAGCTTAACCCTAAAATAAGTTGTATATTTTTTTTATTTATTTATATAATATGGCGTCGGCCTATAAATAATCATTTGCCAGTGTCAAGTTAAAAAGGCGGGAAATAGAACTTTCGTTTCAATTTTCAACACCGTATTCCTATATCGTCAAGTCTAAAGTCTAGTCAAAGTCCAAATATACAAGTCAGTACAGTCCATGAGTCATGTCAGTCGATTCAGTAAAGTGGCAGAAGTTTTACTGAAAGTTCCTAGGGAGTTTTGGCGGGAAACACAAAATAGCACGTTTTTAGAAGTTGTACCACTTGCCCACACTTGTGCACGTTAACGAATATATAATGGTTAATATTCAACCAATATTACACATTAAGAACCGAAATAACACAAATTATGAGGAAATAAAAAATCCACAACGTCACCCATTGAACTCCCCGGCAAAACTCCCACGTTGTATATTATAAAAATAAACCTCAAAAATATTGATTTTTTTTAAATTTTACTGAAGCTTTTGGCCAGCAAATTATATAGACTTTATTTCTGCAAGACCACCTTAGATCACAGTCTTGCGTTTTTATTAAAAAAAAAAAGATTAAAAAATCAACACATCTTTAACAATGTTATAATATAGACATTATAGCTGGGGTACGTCAACAGAATTTATATAACTATTTATCGCGATGAATGAAATACCTGTACAGCCTTCACTGACAGGTACACGAATTGTAGTGCGTGGAACCGATATTGATACTTGCATAACTGTAAATTAATCACTTTGTTATGTTTTACACAGTCGTGGTAGTTTTTATAAAATAAATCAATAGAGAATGGGTTTACTATATTAAAAATATATCAAGAGGTAATATTCAATTATTTTTCTTTATTTTACAGTTTTTTACGTTAAATTTGTTAAATAATAATACTTTAATAACACGACGAAATTATCAAATACTAGTAATAAAAGTTATTTATTGCATTATATAAAAAAATTAGAATATAAATTTTGTAGTCTGTAATTTAGTCCAAGTTAATAATTGATATTATTATTGTTAAAAAAATTAACTATATTTTTATCTGAATAGAATTGATATTCTTTTATACATAATATATGAGTCTACCTCAATTATGTTCATTTAAGTTTTTTGATGAAATGGGTCGCCTGATTGAAAACGATTATGGACACTTGCAACACCAGATGAGTCTTATGTATTTTCTTTTAGGTCTTTAAAAAAAAAAATTAGATTTACAAAAGTTTTTCAATAACAAATCTAAGTATCAAAAGTATTCAACCAAACTATCACGTCAAGTCACGTAGAGGCGCGGTCGCCACCGCACGTACACCAATCATCTGAATCGCGCCCGTGACCATGTGTCCATCTCACTCACACTTATACTCTCCCCGTTAACGCCATCTCTTTCTATCACGACGATCCATCGGGAAATCTGAATGGTAGAATTAGGTGCTTTGACACGAGATAGATTCCTTTGAAGCCAGTGTGAGGTGAAAAATCAAGTATCAAAGTGAAAATGGAAAAAGGAAATAGTTTTCGTTTAGTTTTCGCGCACGAAAGTACGATAATAACGAGACACACTGATAAAATATATATTTTTTATAAAATAATTTAAAGAAGTCAAGCAGACTTGATGACGACTATTCTTTAAGAAGTATTATAGTATAAGCCCTCCTAGTGTTATAATGATGACGGTCTTTGACCAAGATATATTTGGCCAAGATAATATACTTTATTTTGTTGAACTCAAAGTTTGTCATAAACAAATACAGCCAGTATGATTTCAAAGCTTAGGCTAAAAACATAAACTTTTACAAAATGCGGCCTGTAAGTTGTAACTCGCCACGTTTGTCAACACTATCAGTAAGATGTGTGACATCAAAAATATTGAAAAATTAAGGCAACTTGAACCCCCTAGTGCCGGTGCATTCGTGCGTGGGCCGAGGAAATGGGATCTGGGATTGATACAGCGTCAGCCACAATGCCGGGAGTGACGGCGCACGGGATTAATCTGTGATATTCCGTCAATCGGTTCATAGTTTAGGAAAAAGGAGGCAAAATCTGATAGAAATTCTGATAAAATGCTGTTGTTTATAGACTAAATTGATAAAATAGATACTCGAAATTCTTTTCTCACGAGAAAAAACCATTTACGGACAATGATGGAAAGAGAGGTGAAGTGCAAAGGAACGTCGTTTTCCTGACTGAAATTATAAAATAAATAGAAGTAAACATGGGAAAAAATAATCCTACCAATAGTGGTAGGATTACCATTATAATAGTATACCATTTATAATACAATATAGTACCATTTATAATAGTATAAATGTGAAAGTTTGTGAGAATGCGTGTGTGGATGGATGGATGGATGTTTGTTACTCTTACACGCAAAAACTACTAAACAGATTTTGATTAAAAATGGTATGGTAGTAATTTAGGTTCTAGATTATAACATAGGCTTCTTTTTATTCCGAAAAAGTACAGTGCTCCCGTGGGATATTTTATTTACGCGAGCGGAGCCGCGGGAAAAAGCCAGTCTGATATATTCCGAACGAGAATTTATAGATATAAAAAAAAGGAGGAAAAATTACGAATTAAAGGGTAAAAATAGTTTCAATTATGGAATCTAACCCTTAATTGCGAGTGACTGAATAAGATCAAGCATTTGTTCTCACTGGTGCTTTTGAACACCTATTATAGCTTTGGTTAATTTGACATGATTGAGACCCAAGCCCGTTTCTTTTACCACCGAAATTATTTTTCCTTGTAACTTTAATATCTTTGCATACTTGTAACTTTAATATTATTAACCTTTTAATACTAAGCTTCAAAGTAACGTCAAACAGGATTCAGTAAACACTAAAAAGAAAACATCGTATTCGTATCGTATTTACGTCTGCCATGACCAAAATTATTACATCGTTCCGTGCACATTATAATACCAAAAGTTATTTCTGGTCAAGCAAACATTTCGCAACTGTCCGCCATCAACGATCTATCAACTCGGATCGCGCGCGGAATTCAAAATGACCAATCGCGCGCCCCGATTCAAATGGGCTTAAGAATTCGATTCGAAATTTGAAATTCGGACCAATGTCTTTTGTTTTATAGATTTAATTCCCCTTTCGGTGCTTTATGCCTTTCAAACTGCGTGCAATTGATTTTAAGCCTTGTTTATACAGACATACGGTTTTTTTTCTAATGACAAGTAATTGTAAGGTATATATTTTATTACAATTTGTTTGAGGAATATAAACTATTTCCTGTTAAATATCTTCGTCCATTGTTAGTTTCTCTTTGTGGAAATGGCGAATTCCATGACGTCATTATCACAAAATAAACTTTTATTGTGTCTTCAATATGTGATTTGAATATTAAGAATATATCTTTGTTGCTAACTCTGTTGGTATTTGCTATGAAATTACCAAAATACAACCAAAGTTATTAAAATATTGGTTTTAAGAATCTTTGTTTGAAAAAAAAAACGTAAAATTAGCTTGATTTAATTTTGTAAATTATCAGGCTAGTGAACTAAGTAGCTACTATCTAAATATATATTTAAAAAATCAGGGCTTTTCATTTACACAACAGAAACGTAAAATAAAATCACGTACCATAATTTTGAACGTCGTACTTCATTTTAAAATATAATATGAAACATAAATTTCCTAACCCTTCATTACAATTTGCAGGTGGATAAAAATAATTTATTCAAATAAATCTTGGGATATTTTCAGTACAACGCAAGAGGAGGCCCCTGGGCGTCGTTTTACAATTCTTTTAACTGCACCAAAGAGAGTTATCTCGATCTTGATTCGAGTTTAAATGTAAAAAGAGAAAATCAATTCCATTTTTGCAGCCGAGAGAGTTTTATGGGCAACATACGTTTAAGGTGCGCAATTTAGAGTGTATAATCAAATACTTCTTAAATTCTCAAAATTCACATAGTATTTTTAAGCCATGATTCTAGAAAAAAATCTTTTATAATGATAGTAAATAGAAACTAAAATCCAGTAATATCCAAACATGCCGATTTCTGACAACTGATTACCTAGTGACACAGATTATTAAATAACCTTTACTAAAGCAAAACATTATTATTAATTTGTACCTGAAAAACATATCTGCAGAAAAATATTTATAGCAAAAAAAGCATTCTCAGTAAATTATTTTTCTAAAATAAGAAGTTATCAGTACAATTGAATGATAAGGAGTGTCGTAAATAAGGCGCTACATTATCGCACTTGTTTTAATTTCACTTTGCATTAATCATCGCCGCGTATCGTGGACATTTTTACCCCGCGTCTAATTTGTGAGGGGTTAGGAATTACGTGTTTCATTTATATGAAAAAAAAAAGAAATTTATTTGAGAGGACCGATTCATTTTAAGTATCAAAGAGCTTATTAATTGTAAAACTTATGTAAATTAATACATTTTACATACAAAAATATGTTCATTAGGTACATATTATATTAGTGATTATAATTACACATCTATTAAAAAAATACTGAAAAGGAAAGTTATTAATATTGTATTTTCTGGTAGTAACGGTTGATCAAAATCGAAAGATTCAAACCAAATTCGAAATCTTCGAAACAAATCTTTTGAAATTCCTTAAAAATATCAAAAATCAATGTGATGTTATCGCAAGCTACCGTTCACAAACAGCGTCATAAAATGTCAAAAATATGTGAATGTATAGAGTGGGTATTTGATTCGAACCCACTACCCCATAGTCCGCAAAATTTATGGTGCTGTATGGATAAAACATTTAGGGGTTTTAAATATTTAGCTACTTTGTAAGTAAGTACTAAAACTAAATATTTAGCTACATAACACGTAAGTTATGATATGAATAACGTTAAAATAACTTTATTTATATTCTGATAATTAAACAAATAATTAAAAAAAAAGTTTATAACCAGCTTTTTTATAATTATTTTTGCCATTTTTTAAAGCCAGTTTATAATTATTTTTGTAAAATACAAAGAAATTGGGTTTGTTGTAAAAAAACTAAATTTTGACTTAACTCGAGAAAAAATAAATAGCAAGTATCAATATTTGTTCATCGTTGCTCCCACTATAAAAAATCGGGGTTTTATATTAGTTTTTATTATTTTTGGCTAAAGTATTGTTGATATCTAAGCATTTTATCTTATAATTAAAAAAATTAAAACATTAACATGCACAAAAAGTACGAAATTATACTTATTTTCTAAATAATTCCCCTTTTGAATTCGGCAAAAATTTTAACTATTTCTCTTTAAAAGGGGAATTATTTTAAAAATAAGTTTAATTTCATACTTTTTTTTTCTATGCATTTTTACTTTGGAAGTCGGTTTTAATTTATTGTTTAAAAATAATCATTTTTCTCATTTTAGTTAAATTTATTATGTATATTAATAATATGAACATATTGATATCGGTGCACAAAAGTCCGATGAGTAGTGAGTACCTACCTATTTCATAATAATATGTTGGTGTTTCTTGTGAAGATGGTGGTGATGATGATGATGATTACTGTAAGTGGTATGATGGCATATGATTGTAGTTTTATAAACAACACCGGAATCCCCGGACATGTATCTGTCCATATGCATTTTGAGGAGTTTCCTCGATTCCTCATGGATCCTTCATCATCAGGTCGCCACTTTGGTGAAAACGGGACTAACTTGGGATATATTGGGATATATATATATATATATATATATATATATATATATATATATATATATATATATATATATATATATATATATATATATATATATATATATATATATATATATATATATATATATATATATATATAAATATATATATATATATATATATATATATATATATATATATATATATAGCCGAATGCATAACCGCCTCCTTTTTTTAGAAGTCGGTTAAAAATATCTTCAAAATGGGCCAATTCTAACTACAACGCATCCACACACGCTACCAGGGGCCAGGGCGCCTGTTTTGTCAACAGACCATTGTGTTTTTATGTGGTCGTAAATCTGACCACGATAATGTGATAGGGTCTGTGGTACCCGTGGTACCTGCACACGCCGCGGCTGCCTTTCCCAGTATTGTTCATATTTCATAGCTACTATCATGGGGTTGAATTGGAGCATTTTAGGATTTTGATAATTTTGACTCTATATTTGTAAAGTTGTATTTTCAGTGTTTGTCTAGTTTCTCGGCATAGATAACTATAACATTTTTATATTTTTAACCGACTCCGCCGACTGTTGACCGATTTGCAATTTTTTTTGTGATGTAAAGAGTATAATCCCAAGTTGGTCCCGTTGTTACCAAAGTGGTAACCTGATGATGGGATCCATGAGGAATCGAGGGAACTCCTTAAAATTTATATGGACATATAAAGTGATTTCGACTTTTTCTGAAGTAACCCAAGCATATGCTACCAAAAAGTAAGATTTTGTGCCAAGGGTATATATATACCATGGACCTAAAAGCACTGAACAGAACTCCTCAGTCTTTAAAGATACACGTTTGGAAATTTTAGTATTGTTTAAAGAAAGCATATGCTAGTATGTAACTTACAGTAATCATCATCATCATCTGGTGTCGACGTAAATAAACTAATAACACAAATACAATACCTAATGCAAGCTTGGCGCGTATACAACTACTAATTTTAAACTTTCTTTAATATGTTAATAATAATATAATAAATACGATTAAAAAAAAAAAGATTATTTTTAGACAAAAAATGAAAACCGACTTCCAAAGTAAAAATGCACAAAAAAGTATGAAATACAACTTATTTTCTAAATAATTATCCTTTTAAATTCGGCTAAAATTTTAACTATTTCTCTACTTAATCTTTAATTTTTAACTGTTTGGATTGTCTTCAACGGTCCGTTTCAATGACCCATATCTACCAATAACTATTTGTTAAAAACGTCAAATTTAACGTATCGCAAAAAACTGTCAAATGATTGAATGACGAGGTTTTAACAAATTGTTATTGGTAGATAGGTTATTGAAACAGGCCGTAAATGAGTAGTACCTGCCTACCACAGAGTATAAAATATATATACTTACGTACAGAGAAAGAGCTTTCATAGAACGATCCAAACGATCCAAATTTTACAATTTTGACGTCCCCTTCGACGGCCTAAAATTTTTCCAATCAAATCGAAAGCTAACTATATGTAGCTGTTTTTCTGTTCGTATTTCTTTAATCTGTGCAATCTACTGCCTATCTGCCTATAATAAGTAACATAAAAGTAGCTTTAACAAGAAAGTTCACAAACGGGATTAAACCCCACACACACGATAACCATCAAGCCGTCCTACACATCCACCTACTACAGACGTACAATCCGTTCTGAACTATTTTACCTCTGACAGGACCTTTATGCCGACGACATAAGGATCACTCTCATAGAATCTCCGGGGTAAAATAACTCTAAACGGGCTATAGTCATCGTCAGCTATCGTCCATCTGCCATTGAGAAACCCACAACACAGATCAAAATCATCGTGTAAAACAATCGTAAAGTATGACTCTTTATGTAATTGTTTTGACAAAAGAACATAAAATTTCTAGTAGTTTTCAAAAATAATTCATGGTCGAAATATAAGGTTACACGGTTAAATGGAAAAATGATCCAAATTCTAATATTTTCTCTTACACGGGTGACTAAGTGTGAATTCACACCGAAACGAAACGATACGGGACATGTTGTGCATTTTTAAGATAGCTATTCAAAATTGAACTTTATTCATTACACAAGAAAATGCACGTTTCATCGTAAGTGTTCGAATGTCAGGTTGCACCGCGCTGCACAGGCATGTGCAGTGTTATGCCTGATTTCATATGAAACGTGTATCGTTTTGTGTAGTTAATAAAGTCGATTTTCTGCGGCTTAGTCACCCGTGTTAAATCTGTTAATCCCGCTCTCTTCTAAACTATCTACAAACACCTAGTAAGTAAATGCATAGGTCGTACTAGCTAAGAATACACACACGCGGCCTGTATTACAATTGTATCTGTAAATTAATTTAGTATTAAACTTTTTTTAACCCTGTTATTGTACAAATTAAAGTTAGTATGCAAGCATTTTGCACGAGAGGAGACACAACTAATACCACAAACAAAAAACATCCCAAGAACAAAGCGTCATAACCCATAAAACACGAAACACGCGCGGGGTGTTAAGAGGCATGTCACACCGTCAAAGTAACAAGTACCAACTACCAACCCTTCCCCAAAACGCCTCAGATTGTCATCTAAGATTTTTCTTTGAAGCCGGGGCTAAGTCAAGCAATATTGAATATTAATAGCAAAATTATACCTTTAGTCGTCCTTTCTCGGGGTTTTATTACTTTATTAAGCTCCTCATATTTTTAATGCGTTATAAACAAATCGTTTTACTTTTATATCTTCTGGGAAGGTTGCTAGTGTTAAAAAACAGTAGCTTGTTAAAAACTTAATCGCTGTATACAATTTATTTTATAGCTGTTTGTTTTTAGAAATTAATGTGTTGTTAAATATTAAATCAAATTTAAGATTTAGTCAGTTTAGTATAATATTATATTTTAATAATCTTCTACGTATGTATATTTTAATATTTCACTATTCATATGCAGGTTAATTATTTTATAAAATATATCATAAATTCGGAAGTTATTAATTACCTACCCAATTGAAAAAAAAACCCGATTGAGTAAACTGTGGGTAGTTAAACAAGCAAAAAGTTATTTATGTAATTGTTTTTATTACAAGATTATTAAGTTATGTAGCACGTTAGGAAGGTAAGTACAAGTATTGTATTTTATTATTTAATCACAATTTTGTAAAAATCAGAACTAGATATCATTAACTTCATATTCTTTAACTACCTCCAAGTTAAGACAAAACAAATAAATAACTGTGAATGACCATAAATCGCTATCCCACAATCTCTGTCAAAACAGTGTTGCCAGTTGAAAAACTAACAAATTGGCAATAAAATAAAAGATCCTTTCTTCTATGATTTATATTTTTTTTCAATGGCAATAAAACTAGCGATTAACGAGAAATCTCCGTTTGGATTAAGTCATATATTACCTGCGAATTGCCACTGATAATATCGTGGTAAAGAACTGAAATTATAAGGGATGTAGCCCTTTGTCATACGGATTTTATTGCAATTTATTGCTTTATTTGATTTTGCTTTAATGTGAAAAAATATACCCATTTGTCTACAAAAACTTTTGAGTATTCTAAAATGTCTTATACTTACTTTTATTTCATTTATTTAAACTAATATCGTAGTTCGTACAAGAAAAATGATGTTAGTTGAAACTCATACACTGCTAAGCTCGCCGTAATGTACGAGAGGGAGGGACAGTATAAACACTGGCCACTGAGAAAGTCATTTTTCACGGGCGAGACTTAATTTCTGGTGCGTCGTTTTTCATCCAACCCTAACGTCACGACGGAAGTAAAGTGCCATAAGTACATTTTGTTATCTTTGACGATACTTTTTAGAAATACTTTAAAACCTAAATTCATAAAAGAAATAATATCATTTTATCTGAAGCTGTTTCTTTTTAATTTAAATTGTACATTTAAACAAAAAGTATTCTAAGAAAAATAAGTTATTTTTAAGACAACTAAAATTATTAACCGATGTAAAGTCTATAATTTTTAAGCTCAACAAAGCTGATTAATTTAAATCTGGAAACTGGTAGTATTAAATATTAAATATATTATTATCTTTTAAGCTTTACTAGAGTTGTTAAATAACAGAAAAAACCTTATATTTAGGTTACATCCCTTCGACGTGATCGCGGGGTTGAAAGGTCGCGTCTTGTCCGTGCCGAGAATAGCGACAAAATACCCAAATTTCCCACTGCGGAAAATACCGGGGCTGTATTTTGTTAACTGTAACAATTTTAATCGGCTTATTAGTTATTACTATATACGATTTATTTTGCGACTCTATTCGTATATAATATGAGTAATATTCATAGGGATTATTTGGCCTTGACGGCCGTTCAAAAATTGCCATAGCGGACGGTATTTCACGTCCACACGGCGGGGTATTGGTAAAGTTTTCAACTAGCAATAATCGCACCTCGGATTAACCTCATTGGTTACGATATTGCCTCTGCGCAAAGTTAATTTCATTGCGTTAAAGTGAACCTAGTCATGATTGACTGTCGGACAAGCGATAGCGCGGTTCAGAGGATTATCAGTGCCATCTATCGGCGCAGCACTGAACTAACTATAAAATAATACTGAGGGGGAGAAATGTGAACCATTTCGATTGACAAAAAACAGCTGTTCAGTTCAAAGCAATGCATTCATGTGCAATTCCTAATGCATGGCACAAATGCATCTTGCATATGTGCCAGTTCAACAGCTCGAAGTTATGCCCTTTACAGAGCAGGTTTCAGTAATAAGATATGGTGAATCTACTTTCATAATTAGTATGCACTACAAAAAAACATACTTAATTTCAAAATCATGTCACGCTTAGCGCTTATTTTGAACAGACTATCAATGAAATTGCGTCAAAAAACATGGGTAAGTATAATTTAAATATTTAAAAAGAGAGCTCAATGCAAATGACTAGGCTGATATTATACTTGAAACAAAAATATACATACTCAAAAGAATTCATTAAAAATAATATTTTTAAAACTTTTTAAATGCACCTAAATTAATTTTTGATAAAAAAATACTTCATGGTATTTTGCCTTGTGATGTTTTTATGTCAAAAAAAAAAATTATTAATTTTTACCGTCTTTTTGTTTCTTGTTTAGTACCTACTCAAATGCAATAAACGATAATATTTACTTATAAGAGTAATATTTTAAAATAAGTATATAGGTAGATACTTTAAAATAAAAAAATTGAATTTAAAGACAAAAAGTTTGGCTCGCAAATTCGCACTGAGCTAATTTCTCCGAAGTTCGAAATTCTAATTGTACCGCGATCACGCCCGTGGACCGTTAGTGCACATTTCAAAAATAGAACACGACGGCCATACTGAATACTCGGCCATACACGAGCAGCTTATTAAGTAGACTATATTTTATCACATTCAATAAAGTATTCATGGTACGCGGTGACCGCGTACCATGGAAATGGCAATAAAATAATAGTCCTCGTCAATAACACGAGAGTGACTAGTGACTACCTACATACATTCCAACACAACACTTTCATATTCTGAAATTGAAAATTATCCCCTTTAAGGATGAGAAAAAATACCAAAATGCCAAAATGTCGGAAGTTGGAAGTATTAAAAAACTGATTATTACAAAACATGTATTTTAAAAATTCTTTATTTAGGTAATTCTAATTTTAATATAAACTTTTGTTTGGTAAGTATATAATTTAATTGTATTAATGGAGTTTTGAGTTCAATGGGGGTGACGTTGTGGAATTTGTAATATTTCATAAATTTGTGTTATCTCGGTTCTTAATGTGTAATATTGGTAGAATATTAACCATTAAATATTAGTTAACGTGCACAAGTGTGGGCAAGTGGTACAACTTCAAAAAACGTGCTATTTTGTGTTTCCTGCCAAAACTCCCTAGGAACATTCAGTAAAGCTTCTACCACTTTACTGAATCGACTGACATGACTCATGGACTGTACTGACTATATATTTGGACTTTGACTAGACTTTAGACTTGACGATTTAGGAATACGGTGTTGAATATTGAAACGAACGTTCTATTTCCGCCTTTTTAACTTTGACACTGGCAACTGGTTATAAGCCGATGCCATATATAAATAATAAAAAAAATGTATTAATCATAATTTTAACGACACTGTACTTAATATTTCATATCGACAGGAGCTTTAGAAACGTCGTAAGACGACTTCTGTGGCTCAGTGGTTCAGCGCGTTGGTGATCAACCCGGAGGTCGCGGGTTCGAATCCCGAACGAACAAAGAGTTTTTAGAGTCCCTGGGTCATGGATGTGTATTAAATATGTGTATATAATAAGAATCTTAAATATATGTATAGTATAAAAGTATTAAATATAGTTCCCGTTTTCTGGTACCTGTAACACAAGTTCTTCGGATACTTAGCACGGGGCCAGATTGACGTGGTGTGGAGCGTCCATAGATATTTATTTATTTATTTAATTTATGATTTCCTAAAATCCCATACTACTGAGAAAAATCGACGTCACCTCAACAAGTACGTGAGGTGAAAACTGTTGAAGCACTTTACATGTATATTATGTTTAAACCAACATACAGGAAACTCGAATGTTTGGCTGCCCCTTATTTTAACATAGTCAAGTATATGTTGACCTCAAAGTCACGCTAGTTTTCCAAAGTTTTAAGGATGATAAAGGATGAAAGGGGTCTTTTTATGCTGGTGGTACCATGTATCATTTGTCATGTCAGATCGTGGTGATATTCAGTAGCCGTGATGGACAGTTTGCGACGCGTACTATGAATATATTTTTTATTTTTTGTCGCTCATGTTATTGGTTATATCAAATGTGTGTCGTAATTACATCTTTTGATATAATTTTACATTATTTATAATGGGTACAAATTAAACAATACCATATAATTTGTACCTCGAGGTTATCCAAATCTAATACCAAAATCAGGATTGATTAGACAAAAAAAACTACAAAGCTTTTCTGCTATTAAATCAACATTTTCAAATAAAACACTAAAGTACTTTAGCTACGGTTATTTTGAACTTTGAATATCAAAGTCTCAATGCCTATTAATATTAAAACTACATAAATAAACATTAAAAAGAAACCGCAAAGGAGAACCTAAAAAATTCATCGACGAAGACACTACGGGCGCTTAACAACTCGACTCCTTAGAGTTTTTCCCCGCCAAAATTTACATATTTCATTCGTAAATTTGTCTACCGCCTGAAGATTACAAGTATGTAAATTTGGCAATATGCCACCTCTGGGACTTTCTTCAAACGAAAGATATTTTTTATTTTTCCTTTAGTTAATTAACAACGATTTTTTTCGATTACAATATTGAAATCTGAAAGTTGGAGCGGTGTTTTACAAATGGTTTTAGGAATAAAACATTTTATTGTGTTAATCTTTTATTTGGTTGGAAATAAACTATATTACAGGGGTTTTCAGTTCAAATTTTGATTTCTTTTTTTTTCTAAGGAAGTGTGTACAATTATTACCATAATTGTAAATATTTTATATTTAAATAAGATATCTAACAAACTATTATTGTTAGGCAAATGCCTTTAGTATTCATATTGTCAAGGACAGATGTAAATATTAAATAGCTGCTATTAACACTCTCCTTACAGACTTAAATAGTAAATCACTCTTATTAACTAATCCAAAGACGGTAAGGTACGGTGTGGTCAACAAAATATTTTTTGGAAAATAAATTTGTAATAATAATAAAAAAATATTAATGAATGAATATAGGATGAGAATAAAGTTGTTACGTTGAACAATAACAACAAATTAATGTTAGATTTGCTCTAGGTTTGACAAATTAGGGAGGATGAAGCCAAAATATATAGCGAGCAACTAGGCTTGCTAGCCTAGCATAAAACTAGGCTTACTAGCCTAGCATAAAATCTCTTATGAGAATTGCCTAACTTACTTTAAAACATTTTTCAGTTGATAACACAGAAAAGTGTACCTACGGCCCGACAATAGGGATGATGACTAAATCTAAAATATTTAGTTTGATTAAGATATATTGAGGCATTACTACTTGGTAAATGTAAAAAAAAAATATTTTATGTGTAGTTTAGTAATTAGAGACATCTAAAAAGTACGTAGTGAAATTTTTTTTTGCTAAATTAGTAAACGAGACCTACATCATTAGTTTACTTACATCATATACAAAAACATTCATTATAGTAAGTATGAACCTAAACGCACAAATATCGGAGATATTTACAAATATGTTCCTGCGGCCTTATACTTAATACACTTTAACCTAGGTGTAGCGTCACAACGAGGCACGACTTTAGTATGGAGCGTTTTCACGAGACTTGCTAAATTTTGTATACAAATCGCTGTACCTTTGAAAATATTGACTTTTGATATACATTTTATTCTGAGAAGTTACTCATATTTAAGAGTACTATTCATTTATGCAATAAGAAAAATGGTCATCTAGCCAATTGTGCAATTGAAAAGACAATGTCGGATTCTTATAACGACAAAGAGTAATAAAAATAATAAAAAAATATAAACGACTGCAGACCGTACATATAAACCTATACTTCCCGTTCCCATAGTAACCAGCTATACCTATGACGACATTGACAAAAGACATTTATCAAATAATATATTCCGATCAGGAGTCGAACCGACTACCGCTTCCTGCACCGACAGTTGGGCAACACTGATTTTAACTTTATCTATCGTTAAGTAACCATGAATTTAATAATAACAACAATAAGGTTCAAATTCATTTAACAGCTTAGTCACTGTAAAACCTAAGGACAATCGAACATTTACCTTACAAATAACTAGAGTCACGTGATTAAAATTAATATTTCTAATTTAAGCTCCACAAAGCTATAAAGGAAATAATTAACATTTCTAGTGCTATTAAATGTTTCTTCACACGTTTGATTGGCGTGAAAATTAAAATAAGTGATACTAATATATTTAATTTGGAAAAAAATATAAAGAAAGAAATAAAACAAGTCCACCGATCTAGTCTATGGGAGAAGAAACGAAGAAATGTAAAACAACAGTTTGGACAATAGCGAGTCTTTCCACTACTGGCCAGATACCAAGTTTTAGTACCTACACTTAAAAAAAAAAAATACAAAAATGCATCGCATGTTTTCCTACAAATATCGAATAAAAGGTATGCATGGTAATCAAGATAAAGAACATGATGTCACCCTTTAAATGAAACCCTTACAAGGTCGGGGTAGCATCCCCTCAGATAATAAAAACTCTTTTCTTAAAGTGCAATAGACAATTCGGATCGGTAATGTGGCGGGACGTAATCCCGAATTTAAAGAAAAAGCATTTTTATGAGCGGCGTTTTGCTAGTGGATAAATGTACTGTATTTTAACCCGACTACCTTTTCAAAGTACGATTGTTTTTGCGGCTAGAGCGTCTTTTCTAAACATAAGACAGGGACAAAAATTTGTTACTTACAAGATTCAAAATTACGCGAAAACTATGAGTACCTATGACCATTAATCGAAGTAATTAAAAAGTAATATTTGATAAGTATTTTCCTTTTGTTGTAATACATAATAGTATTAAAAGAATAATATGTAGGTAATTTAGGGAATTTTTGAATAGTAACTTTTTGAATAGTTTGAATAATAGTAGTGCCTGGGACAGTTATTTTTTAATTTTTTATGTCGTATGGTTGCCCAAGTACATACGGCATTCTCACAACACTGTCAGCCTAGTCCAGAGGAATGACTAGTCAATACGTCTGGGGCCAACCATGTGCGGATTTCCTTACGATGTATTCCTTCACCGTTAGAGCGTCCGTGTGTACTTGAGATTTGAAAAAGTCTCATTGGTACAAACCACAATTTGGGAATCGAACCTGCACTCTCTCGAGTGCGAATCAAACAGTCTACCCACTAAGTCATGGGACTCTTATTTTTGAATATAATATGGTAAACAAATAATTAAAGAACATCAATATTTCTACCGTACGCATTTTCTTTCCGCTTCATACAATATCACATTAAAAATAATACGGAACCCTAAAAACAGGACATTTGTAACTTAAACGACCATTTTAAAGTCCCCGAGTGTTGTAACAGCGAACAAATGAGATAGCTAATAAAAATAATAAAATAAGCCTTTCCCCCGGCGCTAGCATCCCCCGGCACCGAACACCTGTCTGCTAGTATTTATTGCTATCGTTTAAAATGCGCTTCAATGGGCACAGATTGTCAATTTTCTTTTATTTTACACTGCCGTTACATTTTTTTATCAACCGAACGCGTAATGCAAAAAATAGATTTTTGACAGTTAAGGCATTTTGCCACTAAATAATTATAACAGAATTAAGTTCATTATTTGTTTGTTTGTTCTATATTTTTCAGTATGTAGGCAGTAATAACATAATTATGAAGTTTATTAATAATAAATGTTCTTATTGGGTACCATCCATAAAAAACTAACGCACAAATTTTAATTTCCGCGTCGAGTCGGCAGATAATAACTTTGTTCATTATACGGGAGGAGAGGGGGACACTTGATCCTTAAGGGAGACTAGGTACACTCAATTTGCAGTGCCTATATGGGCAAGTTTTGCAGTGGATATGTCCGTAGCATACGATATCAGCAAACTTTTCCAAATGAGTAGAATCGTCAGATACTTATGGCAGTTTTTTTTTAATGATGGACGAAAAATGATTTTTGTTGCAATCAACTTTTATTTTGTAAGTTTTTATTATTATTTAATAGATATTTAACACTTATAATTAGAAGTGTATATATTTAAAATTAATCCTTAATCATTTGCGTCTTTCGTTGTATTAAAAAATATAGAAATATTTTTTTAAAGCATGAAACTATCCCCGCTGGGCGCTAGATCAAGTGTCCCTTAGAATATTTTTAATTTTTGACTTATTATTGAACATTTCAAAAGATACATAAGAAAAATTACCAAACCATAAGAACGGCGGTGAAGAATTGTAATTTAAAAAAAATGTATTTAAATTTAAAGAAATGTAATTTAAGCTCTTAGTGGCATAATATACTAAGCAATGAATGAACGTGAAATGAAGGTTTATTTTAAACTTTTATAAGTATAAGTGGGGTCAAGTGTCCCTTAAATATTCCACTTATTCCAATGCCACATTTTTTCAAATAGCACCTATAATAATATGTAGGAAATAATGGTTAAAAAACAAAATGGGGGATCAAGTGTCCCCAGTTTCCCCAGTATTATGTTTTATAAAGAGGAGAATCTCCCTCCGAACATTTTTTATGTTTACAAATGACAACATCTTAAAAGTAAATCCCACATCATAAAAAATATTCAGATTCTCAGCATCAGGATCAAAACTTATTAACCTTTCGTCAGACAATAATTTTGTACGCCACGTTCGCGCAACTCCGCAGCCAGATTATCCGGAAGATGGAAAATGGCAATTGGGGAGACGACTACATGTAAAATATTAAGTTCAATCTAAATACTCAGAAGTATTGAGGTACCTACTAGCTACTTCCACCTGATGAATTTTTTAGTTCCTCCTGTTACTAGTTAGGTATTTCTCGCACTCTCGTTTGCCAATTGTCATCCCTGTAACATTCAAATTATCCACATTATAACTCACAAACAAGACGCACAACATACTATATCACTATATCTAGAGGGATGGATGAGTTCGACGGCATTACCATATAGATTGTGTTGCGGAACTCCGCTGTAGACGTGACGTCATATCTACGGAACCCGCCGGAATTCTTGTTTATTACTTCTTCGTACATGTAGATACACCTATTTTACATTGTACCAGATGTTGCCTGCGGCAACGTACGCGCATAAATCCCACGGGAACCTTACATTTTGCCGGAATGAAGCCGTTCGGTCCAGTAGTTTCTGAGCCTATTCAATGCAAACAAACAAACACATCTTTCCTCTTTATAATTTTGTGTAGTTAAGTGTGGATAACTCTCGGATATTATTATTTAGATTCCTTAAAAACCCTGTCTCTAGTTAATTCTCTTATAATAGAAAAAATCGTAGTCGTTTTCTTGATTTACAGCCGAATACTTCTTATGATTTAAGAATTAAGGGAGACAGACAGAGAGCTTCATAAAGAACGTTCTTAAATTACGTGACTTCCTAAACCTCTAAGCTTAAGAAGCGAGTACCTATTCGTCCGATATGAGTTAATATAATATTCGTCCGGAGTGTGACATCGGTCCCCAGCTTTTGTCACACCTGAAGGTCGATTCATCTAATTAAATCCTGCAATAACACAGTTACGATCCAGTCCCGATATGTTAAAACTGCAAAATTGTATTCTCATACACGTCAAACCAACGTCAAATCCGTTTTAATTGGTCCAACTCCAAACTCCAAAAATTTGTTTATGATATCATGACGATTCATTTATAATTCAATAAAAGTAAAATGAAACTGTAAGCTAATTACGAGAATTGGTGTTTTGTTCTTTTCCTTAAAAATATGTAAAATGTAAAACAGAGAGCACTTCAAACGTTTTCCTTGCAAATCTCAAGGAAAACTTTTCAACGTTAGGTATTAATAATAGCTCCCCACGCCGGTTTCGGTGACGCAACGCTGGCTGGTTTCAAACCAGGTCAGCTACGTAGGAGTTATAGTTCCCAAGTGTGTGCGCAGTACATAAGAGCACTCTTTCTTCCCTTACTCTCGAGACGGACAACCGACGACTGGCGAGAAATCAGGCGCAGGTCCGACTTTTTACATGCCCATCCGACGCATGGATCATCTTTCTTGTCAGACAATCAGGTGATCAGCCTGCATTGTCCTAACCAAACTTGAAAACATAATTATAAAAGTAGTGAAAATAATACCACGGCCAATAACTCGAGGCTATAACATTAAAGTCCTGTCTTGGCCCTTGAGGTACACTTTTAATTCCAATGGGCTCATTAGCAACGGAAGGGTTGAGCTTAACCGACCGAGAAGAGAGTTTGAGACGATAAAAGAAATTACAAGAAAATCAGAACATAAACAACGAAAACATACAACTTTGTTCGTGGTTTAGACTACAATTTAGAGTTTAGATCATCATGGCATAAGGTATAGGGCGTTAGGTTAGCGTAAGGGTTGGCGCCTAGAAAATGTATACATGTTGTAGGCGCCAAGTTTTATTTAGTTTTTTCCAACAGCTTAAATGACATCCATGATCCATACATAAATTAGCGTTTTAGGTCATTATTAGGTGTTATTAGGTCATTGAAATTGGCGTTTTGTAAAGAAGGAACATAAAGATGAATTTTTTTAAACATAATATATTTATTTAATCAAAGTATATACCATTGTTATCTATGCACTTTTGCCATCTCATAGGTAGTTCATTGATTTCTTTACTAAAAGAACCATTCGGACAGGAATCAATAAAATCTTTGAAGGCTCTTTGGATTGCCCCATCTGAGTTGAATTTTTTTCCCTTGCAAGAAGTTATCCAAATTTCGAAAAAAATGGTAATCTGTTAGAGCAAGGTCCGGGGAGTACAGTGGATGTCTTAGACTTTCCAATTGAAGCTCCTCTAATTTTGTTGGCCGTCTGTTGTGCAGTGTGTGGTCTAGCGTTGTCCTGAAGCAGCAGTGGCCTAGAGCGAATGACCAACCTCGGTTGTTTAGCAGCTAGCTTTTCCATCATGATTTGCAGTTGCTGGCAACAGACATCTGCCGTAATCATCTGGCCAGATTTAAGAAAGCTGTAGTGAACGACACCGGCACTAGTCCACCAAACATCACAAGTAACTTTTTTTGAGTCAATTTTCGCTTGGGGCAGGCTTTGACTGGTTCGCCAGTGCTTAGCCATTGCGATGAGTGTTTCCGATTATGGTACAGGATCCACTTTTCATCATAGGTAATGATTCGATTTAAAATCCCTTCATTATTGTGCCGGTAGAGTAATGTAACGCAGCAGTCGACACGCGTTTGTCGGTTTGCTGCACTTAATTCATGAGGTACCCTTTAAAGCTTTTTCACCTTCCCAATTTGCTTCAAATGGATTAAAACAGTTTTATCACTAATACCGCAGCTAGCAGCTAACTCGGACGTGGTTTGCGATGGATCCGCTTCCACAATAACCTTCAATTCTTCATTATCAACTTTGGTCTCCGGCCGTCCACGGGGCTCTTTCTGCAGGTCGAAATTTCCAGAACGAAAACGTTGGAACCAAAAACGCACTGTGTTTTCTTTTGCGACACCGCCGCCATACACATAATTAATCCTTCGAGCCGTTTCTGCATACTTTCTGATATATTTGATATCAAGTCTAAGTCAATTTTTTTATTCAAACTAGGTATTTTTATACACTTTCTGAACGTCGGTCTACATGATGCCTACCACCGGTTTGGGAACTAGCCCGGCGAGAAGAACCGGCGTAAGAAACTCGCGCTGGGCCATATTTTATCAAAAAGATGGAAAATTGTTCTTTTAAAAATATAAAAAGGCATATAAAAAGGCATATATAACAATGTAACGACTAAAACTACATAACAAGAGTACAATAATATATGTAATTTTGAAGTAGCCTTGCAGGGGGCCACCTCATTCCCAAGGTGTGCTATCATTCATAAAATCAATAACTTTTTAATCGGCTTTAGCACACAAACGTTCTTTAACTACTTTTTTAAATTTATTGATTGAAAAATTTTGAACGCTTTCCCAAGAATAAGATCCCAATCTTATTGTATAGGCGTATACATTGGCCTTTAAACGATTTCTTTACCTTACTAAGTCTAGTCACTGGTACATCAAGCTTATGCTTATTTCGGGTATTTCTATTGTGGTTGTCACTTTTCTTTTTGAATAGGTTTAATTTTTTTTTAAATATAATACATTTGATAGAACATACTGAGAAGCTACAGTTAAGATTCCAATTTCTTTAAACTTATCTCTTAATGACGTGTTGGGGGCCAGCTTATAGATTGCCCGAACAGCTCGCTTCTGCAGCACAAATATAATATTTATATCGGCAGCATTTCCCCACAGTAAATGAATTTCTTTTTCATTTTGAATTTTTGAATTTGAAAAAAAAAAAATTGAAATTTTGAATTTTTTTTTGAAAAATTCCCCACAAAAAAAGAATGCCATAGGACATTATACTGTTAAAGTAACTAAAATATACAAGCCTTGCTGTGTTTTAGTCTGAAAATTGTCTTATCTTAAATACTACAAATGCTGCTGAACTGAGTCTGTCGGCCAACCCAACAATATGAGGGCGTGTTTAGTAGTTTTGCGTCTAAAGTTATACCTAAAAAGACAGCTGTATCTACTAATTCCATACCTTTTCCATTCAATAGTACATTGGTTTCAGTTTGCCTTAAATTTGGCAACGTGAACTTCATACATTTAGTTTTTTTGCTATTTAACAAAAGATTATTAACACTAAACTAGTGTACTATTTTTGAGAGACCATTATTTACTTCGTTATAGCCTGAGTTTTGGCGATTAATATTAAAAGTAAGCGACGTGTCATCGGCAAATAAGACTATCCCGTTTTTTCCATTAATAAGGTATGGTAGGTCATTTATATAGACCAGAAAAAGAAAGGGTCCTAAAATGGATCCTTGTCCCCCATCTCAATTTTGGTACCTGTGGATCTTGTTCTATTTATCTCAACCCTCTGAGTCCTATTTGATAAATAAGATTTTAAGAGGACGAGTGCTGGTCCCCTTACTCCATAGTGGCATAGTTTCCTGATCAACGTCGTGTGCTGCACGCAATCAAATGCCTTAGAAAGATTACAAAAGACTCCTAGAGCATCCTGAGACCCTCCCAAGCATCAAAAATATAACTAATTAGATCAACGCCTGCATCTGTTGTAGTTACCCTTAGTAAAACCAAATTGTTTATTATGTAAAATGTTATTTATATTAAAGTGTGCTAGTAGCTGATTAAGTATTATTTTTTCATATATTTTGCTTAGTGTTGGTAAAATAGATATAGGTCGGAAGTTAGATGGATCCGACTTACTACCAGACTTAAACAGGGGTAAAACTTTACTATGTTTCATTTGATCAGGAAATACGCCACTTTTTATACAATCATTAAAAATAGTTGCTAAGTAAGGTGCGATAATTTCGACCATAGATTTAATAACTTTCATTGATAGGCCCCATAAATCTGCAGTATTCTTAGTATTTAATAAATTTACTTCATAAATTCACTAATCATATCAACATATCAAACATATCGACATATCGAATATATCAAAGTGGCAAGTACGACAAAACGCCAATTTCATATGTAACGATTAGGTCCTATATGAATTTCTATTAAAAACCGTCAAAATAGAATTGTTAGAAGCTACTTGTAAGAGCAATTTCTACAAAAGTTGATATTTCATAGTATGATTCACTTAATGTGGCCATTTTGACCTGCTATTGCACAATCTTCGGAAGTTTTGTCGTTGCTTACTTTATATCGTATACCACAGAGACAAAACGTGCAAATTAGCTATCAGTACTTATTATCCGCAGATCGTTCAACAGACCCTTTAAAAATTGACCAACATAATCACATTATCTTAATTATCAGTCAATCGTGAAAATATAAACCTGTTAAAAATTTACAATCAGAAAGAAAACTTATATTTTATAGGTTACAACTAATAGGATTCTTTGATTAAGTGATGCATATCGATTCGAATCTCGAACCCGTATTTGATTTATATAAAGCACATTAATTTGTTATTCGGAATGTGCTTTATCTGCGGGCAAGACGCGACGCGACGGGGCAAATCGAGGGGAGTCGGATAACACAATATGTTAAGATAATGTTATACAAATCGTTCATAATATATCACGGGGAACCATGTTAAAAATATTTTATACCCCGCCGTATTGCGAAAGTGCAATATGCGATTTTAAGATTTTTTTAAATCTTTAACTTATCAAATAATAACGCATATTAATATTTTTTTTTTAAAGTTAGGTAATCAAAAAATACTACAATATAGTAAAAAAAAGAAGGATATAAGAAAATAATAATATCTATAGTCGATTCGCGTTACGTTTGCAGTGAATATTATCAATAATTATCAGTGCATAATATGTCCAAATTGACCAATGACGCACGTGCTCAGATTAACCGTTTAACGGCCGCACTCAGAGACATATTTTAATGGTTACCTAGTAGAGATTTTGACAGAAACTGTATGGACTCTATATCAAAATCTCTACTAAGTAGCTCCGTAAGCATAGTAATTACAACTTGTATCTGCATGACCCATGAAGTCATTGCATGAGCCATTCCCTGCATTGTACACCATCAGCTTTTCACTGAACATCTGCTCCATCACTCTGGCGTTGGCAACTCCTATTATAGGGGAAGCTATGCCAAAAGAAGAAGAAGCATTAAATGTCTCTGAGTGCGGCCGTAAGTATGATCACGAAGTATAGATATAAGGAGTCCGAACGTAATGTTGAACAAATGGTCTCAATTTAGGGGGCATATTTTTTTGCCGGTAGAGCGCGCCACTTTTGAAGAAGTACTCGTTTAAAAACGCGGGAAATAACTATTGACACCTTTGGAAAAAAATATTCTGAGAAACGTGTAACAAAATAAGTTCTAGAACATTTCTACAAGTTTTTGAAGTACCTTAAACCTAACAATATAGAGCAGGTTAAGAGATAATCTGTAAAGCTGTAAAAATCTGGTGTTAATAAATAAACAATAAATAATTAATAACAAAAATTAGCCGACACCATACACACACACGACATCATACAATTTTATTAAATAAAAAAATAGAGAAGTGCTGAAAAAAAATTTTTCAAATGAATTAATTTAATGAAACTACAAATTAATTTGTCTTAAAACTACAAAATTTACTAGTTGAAATATTTTTAATAATTGCCTATTAATTTCAGTATCACTAGAAATATACTTGGTGGAAAAGAAATAATAAAGAAGTTTATGTTAAACATATTATTTATTAAAATAGTATAAATTACAAATAAGTAAGTTTATCAGTATAAATTACATTTACGTGTAATAATCAGTAATAATAATAATAGTATCGGTACGTCCTGAATAGTTGCGCAGCTAGTGGCAGAAAAGAGAACTATGATCTGGGTTTATTATTGGGTACATAAATACTATGGAAAAGCCTATACCGTTCGGACTCCTTATATCTATACTTCGAGAGTATGATAATCCATTTTGACATATTACATACATAAATATAGTATAAAATTAAATTAAGCGATTCACTGCAAACTTTCATAACGAGAATAGAAGTATTTTATAGGACATAAGTATAGTGTAAAAATTAAAATTTTACTTTACCAGTTCTCTTGTGCGTAGTACCTGAAACAAAAAATATATCAATTTACATAACAACAACATACATAGTAATATAAAAAGCATAATATTTAATTACAATAATTATTACTTCTAGATATTTGACAATCTATAAAATTAAAAATACTTAAATTTCATACTTAGTTGCGTCGCATAGTGACATCTATGCGTCATATGAAGAACTAACGTGAGCGACACATGTCTTAGTATCCATCATCGGAAACAGATGGCGGTAAGTGTTGTTAATATCGATAAACGTTACTGTAAAAATCTTAGAAATTATACTGAGAAAATCCTTTATTCATCATAATCATAATCTTATAATTATATTTCTATATAGTCTTTTGATTGGTTCGTAAAATAATTAATAAAACAGTTCTTGTAATATTTAAGGCCTAATTGAGTATCGATTTGCAGGTTCAGTTATTGTTATATTTGGATTGAAAATTAAATATATGATTTTGATGACTAAACGCTTTAGGAAATAGTTCTAAGAATGTACCTACATTCTTAGAACTATTTCCCAACGCGAACAAACTATTACTTATATATTATTTTTGAGAATATAGCTGTTGTCTGTCATTGGCGAGTGATCACTTATAATAATGATTTGTCAATATTAGGTACCTATGTGTTTGGTGTTTATAAAATATATTGTAGGTACCCTTTATTTATGTGAGTTCAATATTTAAAACATATCTACCATCACACGAACCCTCTAAGTTAAAACAAACATTAAAAAACACATCACTTATGCATCAGTAAAATTTTCGCGCCATTTCCGAATAAAACAAAGACCCCATCAAACTTACGTTATGAAATAATACACCTTATCCTTAATCTTATTAAATTATAATAACTTGGAATAACTTTGAGATGTTTTGCCAATCACACCCTACATCCAATTTCCCATCAATGCAAATTTTGAAATTAGCATAGCCGCGGGCGCCATCTATGAGCGAGTAGCAGAGGCTATCTACATAATCAGCAGGAAAAATATTTTTTAAAGATTGTTTTTTTTTTAAATGTTAAGTAAATTATTTTTAAATCATATTAGAATAATGTTTCACTCTAAACTAAACCTAGGTATATGTATACAATTTTTTTGAAATAATGTCACAATATTTAATTCTTAAACCTTTTCCTCTTTGTTTTTATAATATTTCATTTTAAATAATTTAAAATTTTAAAATCAAAAAACATTTATAATCTTAATCTAATTTTGCATAAAACAAACGATCTTACAATCGCCTGTTTTAGGCACCCTCAGCAAAAACAGCATGAATTTAATTTGCATATCGAAATCCGATCCGACCGACCTCCTTTTAATGTGATAAATATTTCATTTATAGATTAACATGAAAATAATTAAATTACTTTTGAGCCAATAACTTTTCTAACTAATTGTTTGTTACTCTTTAACTCTTTAAATAAATATTAATTATTTTATTAAAAAAAAATGGGTTTCTACTGCCTACATATTGAAAAAAATAAAATTCTTCCAAGGCATTTGAAGTATACAAATCTTTACTTTGTTAAAAGTTTGATAAAATTTTAATCGTAGACTTTTTGTCTACGGTATTCCTACAGAAGCTTGGCTTATTAAAGTTTCCAGTGTTTCAACCCTCTCTAAAAAACAACCCTCCCTTCATGTGCAGAAGATGACCAGAAATAATACAATAATAAATTCCTTCACTACGAAGGCTATTTGGTTTGTATCCCCGGTCAGTACTGATCGACACGTGCTGATGTACAGCGACGCAGAGGTCTTGATACTTGCAATTTAATTTCAAATGTTTGATGTGAAAATTGTAATCATCGGTCTCTGATTCTCGTATTTAACTTAGAGTTTCAACTTACCATCAATTCATTACAAATTAAACATTCTGTTATAATAAATTGACCGAAAGTCGGTGTCTACTCACACTATTTTAGTATATTTAAAATCCCAACACGGTCATTTTAAAATTACATTGAAGACAATTTTTATTTAAAGCGAGTACAAAGACAGCTGTTGCTTGACGTTTGTACTATCCAGTGTTGCCAATTATTGTCAGTTAAGGAGCGTCTCCAGCTCGTGTTTTTATGAAACATTACACAAAATCATTGGAAAATGGTGTACGCATACACAATGATTTTTTCTTCCGAGACGGACGGAAAAAATTCTTCGCATGGGTAGAGAGGGGATGGCAAAAAAAGTGATTTGTGCGTAAAATATTTTTTTTTCTTATGATACCCCCCACATGTCAATGTGAAAAAAAATCTGATTGTCGGTTCGGTTTGAGTCAAATTGGAGTCAAGTTTATAAATATATGTAAAATACCGTTTTCTATGGTATTGTGGTTCGTTCAATCTACAATCAAGCTTCGATACAATAATAATTGGCATCGCGGTGAAAGTGATAGGTCAGTTATTACGCGTCGCCATGCCAATGCACAACAAATTATCTATAGTTCGTACAAAATAATTCTAATCTTCACACCTGCCTGGCGCCTACAACGGCAGATGTTTGTTTGTCCTGTTTTTACCGGACGCGGCGACGCCAGGAAGGGTAATGATTTTGGCAGTCTATGTCAGGTATGTGTGTCAGTTCTACCGTAGCGCCTAAAGTAGTGATCTTCGTAGCCCGGGTAACATAGGCTATAATAATTTGCGTAACCGGATTATAGTTTTTATAAAAAAATATTGTTTTGTTACAAACAATAATTCTATGCGATAATAATACATAGTATTACATAGCATTTATTTTTAAGCACAATTATCGTTAGAATTTAGCCCAAGAGACTGTAGAAGTCCAATATCGATAAACAGTCTGTTTTAATAGAAACCAAAGGTGTCTATTATTAATTAAGATTTCTAGAATTTTTCTAAATCACCTTTCAATTTAAAACATTAATTGCGTCACTATTAGGGCATAGACAATTTGGTGTCTATATTATTTTTAGTGCCTATAACTACTTCTACTAAAATAGACTGTAAAACTGGCATTCCTTTTAAGAGAGATAAGACCGAAAAGTAGATTTTTGGAGAATTTTCGGCTTGATTGTATTAGCACACAGAGTTATATTTTCAGTGTTGTTTTTTTTCCGGCCAGAGAGATTCCAGATAATGCAGTCCGAGCGTAACATTAAACGGCAAGTATCAAGAGCGCTTGCCTTGTGTTATACAGCGGATGTCAATAATGAGCGGGCAGTTTACATAATGCTTCTGACCCAACCCGGATAACTCTATCACTTATAGGTACCGCATAACACTAGAGAATAGGCATAGAATTGTTTAATCAAAATAGGATAAAAGCAATAAGCCGCCACGCTTGGCAGATGTGAAACATTGTGTACAAATGGGTCTGTACAAACTGACATGGCGACGCGTTATTTCACCACGCACGGTATCAGGCCGAGGCGACGCGCAATGTTTTGACACGCCAAGAATATATTTTAACCTGCTTTCGCCCGCGACTCCGACCGCGTAAATGCAGTATAGCAGCCCACGGGAACACTACTTTTTCGGGATAAAAAGTAGCCTGTGTTAATACAGACCTCATACTACTACAATACCAAATTGCATCGAAATCCGTTTAGTAGTTTTTGAGTGAAAGTGTAACAAACATCCATAAATCCATCGAAAATCCATCCATCGGCGAAATTGCTATAAAAAGGCTCACTATGAATTCTTGAATCCATGAAAAAAAATCATCCTCCATTTGAAATTCACCACATTATTTCAGTTATAGGTTCATAAAACTTCTTGTTTAAAGAGCCTTGAAAAAATATTCCATTATGGCCCGGACAGTACATTTGTGGACAATACAGATGAGTTTTACGATCCTTCAAGTACCCCTAAAGCACCCCTAAACCCGTAACTGGGGGTCCACCGTTTATCGGATGACCTCAACGCATTTTATGAGGCATTAGAGTCCACTACGGCTATCTGATGCATTTTTAGATTCGATTTTGGGTAAAGACAATTGACTTTATGTTTGGTTCAAAATGTAAAAGTAATGGAGGGGATTACTGAAAAAAGTTTTGTATTAAGTTTGACAACGAACATTCGTAGCAAGCTACGAAAGCACTTTACAAGAAGAAATATTCTTCCAGAGAGACTTAAGATTTGCTTGTTAAATTATATTTTTACTTACGTTGCTTCGTTATTTACTTAACCATAATATTATTGTATTTTAATAAATAATCTATGTCTTGATTTAACAATCAGTCATTATTTACACCACAATGTTTCATTTGTGTTATTTCATAACCTCAAAGGTTGAATACACGATTTTCTCGGGTGAAAAGGCGCCCTATGTATAATTTTTAACCGACTTAAAACAGGGATTTAGGTTCTCATTTTAATGTTTGTACCTATATGTGTATGTTTGTTGTATGTTGTAAAAACTACTGATGCTTTTTGGACGTGGTTTTCACCATTGAAATAGCACTTTTATCAGAGAAGGTATGGGTATAACATAGCATTAATTAGTGCACCTAATAATGCTATGTTACAATGACCTAACCTTACCTTCCCTGATAAATGTGCTATTCAATGGTGAAAACCACACAAAAACACTGTGGTGTTTAATGTTATTGCAAAGCAAATCGCTATTTCTTCTGTCTTGTATCTGACCAAAGGCAATATTCTCAGTATAATACAGTCGCTCGGATCAGGGAAACAGTTCATTCCTTATCATTGTTACGCTTAAACTATTTAAGGGACATTTTGATAATCTTATTAAATGTTGATATAGACTTTGATGTATCAGATAATCATAAAAGAACTGGCAAAACATCATGAAAATATCTTAAAAATTAAAATATTCGTTTGCTATCACATGATAAAATGATATATGAATTTTGCGATGTATTTGCGAAGTATTATTTTTAAAATTTAAAAAAAATTATATTAAAAGACTATCTTTTGTCCGCGGCTTCGCCCGTGTTAATACCGCATCCCACGGATACTGACATTTTCGGGATAAAAGTAGGCTATGTGTTAATCCAGAGCCTAAACTACTACCATACCAAATTTCACAAAAATTTGTTCAGTAATTCGTGAAAGAGTCACAAACATCCATCCATCCATCTTCACAAACTTTCACATGTAGTAGGATTAGTGTCCTAACTCTTATTCCCCTCAGTACGTTGAAAAAAAAAGTCTACTTTTACTTGAACTACAAGACAATATTGAGACATGGGGGTGACTCACCCCCATGTCTCAATATTGTCTTGCAATCGTCACACTGTGACGCGCCCCGTCACACTATGGCGCACAATGAGCGCGTCACAATGAACCGATCTCATGAACCATTTACGCCTTTTTCATTACAAGGTATTTTCTGATAGCAATACACCCATCCGTGACAATGCACCATTATTAAGAACCTAATATACCTTATGAGATCTTTTTCCGATCGATTTTCAATCGTATTCCCGAGTGATACAATCAATTTTTAAATAGCGTTCCAAATTATGAATGATAATGAGCGTTTCAAGGAAAATGTGCCCTCTGAGTTTAGTTTAAGGTTGACATTGCTTTGTCGCTTTTAAATTAAAAGTTATCCAAGAATTTCATTGAGGGTGCAGAATGTTATTTTCATATGAATAAAAAGTCTGATCCTGTTTGAAGTTATTTGATGTTTGCCTTTTTGTTATATTTAAGGATTTTTCTCATTTTATTGCATTTTGAAAATCATTAAAAAGTCAAAAGAATTCCTATTCCTGTACTAGTTGTGTAACGTTCTCCATATTTTATTTAAAATATGAGGCATGACATTCCCGTTTAAAAAATAAATCAGGAAGTACTTAGCCAAATTAATATTATCCTTATTACGAATAAAAATTACCGAAGCTTATTATTTTTGAAAATCAATATATGGCTACCTATAAAATTGTAAAATCATTCTTTGGCTTTAACATTGAAAAAATTTGTCATATATTATATTCGTTACAAAAAATATATTTCTATTTTTTTTTCATGAAAAATATTGCTAGCCTAACTTTGTGCACCAACTGCCAAGATGTATCGAAAATTCTCCGATACTGCAGCCATAAAACAAAAATGGCGCCCAGGTCGTATGTATTTATTATTTATCAATTGTATAAATTATTGACCACTGACCCGCGGTTATGGCTGGGGTCACTTTACGAGCTCAGTCTTATTGCTTCCTAGAATGACCTTAATACATATAAATAGTGCGGGGTTTATGAAATGTTTGTCTAGTTGTCGTGTTTAGTCTTTTTGAACAATTTCGGCATGTTTGCGGAACTGAAGTAAGTATTAAGTATGCCTAATATTATCTCTAAGCCTGATACTATTTTTATTTTGTTGCTTATTAAAAATAATTATAATCATTAATGTCTCTGTAAAACTCAAAATAATCTAGTTTTCTTGTTTCATTTAATAGCTTATCTTATTCTAGATTATCAAAAAACTAGATTATTTCAATGTTACCCTAAATACCTAATCTTAAAGCAGTGGCATTTTTCTGCCTTTATAATTTTTTTCTAAATGATTTGCAACACAATTAATAACACTTAGTTAAAATCCTACTACTATTAATAATACATGTGAAAGTTTGTGAGGATGGATGGATAGATGTTGCTCTTTAACGGAAACACTACTAAACAGGTTTCAATAAAATTTGAATGGTAGTAGTTTAAGCTCTGGATTACCATATTTTTTTCCCGAAAAGTTACAGTGTTGAGTATTCCCTCGGTGATATACAGAATTTATGCGGGCGGAGCCGCGGGCAAAAGCTAGTCTTGTATAGTTCCAAGTATCTATGACAGAATATTAAAAACTTCACAAGAAATTTCTAATACCTTATAAAACACAGTGTCGTGGAGTGGCAAGTTGCACTATCCTCATTAAACTAATTAAGATTCCGGACTGTCATTAAGGACTCGTAAACTTGGCCGAACGACCCGACGGGGATTTTTGTCGTCTCCGCCAAATTACCAACTTGGCACTTTACTTCTCGGTGGCAGTCTAATGTTATGATGTTAAGTATTATGTTCTAAAGCGTTCACCTTTAAGATATTTGGATTTATATTATGAAATATTTTATTACTTGTGGTGAGGAACGCCAACTTAAATTAATCAAATAATTTTCCCCTCCTACGCCATCTATAATGAATAGACTCAGTTTTTTTAGTTGTTCTAATATTATATTAATAGCTTTGTTATAAAAGTAAGACTGAAAGTTATAAAAAAGCTTTATGAAAAGCTCAAAACCGGATTTTTAGCTTTCGTCCTTACCACGAGATAACAAAAAATAAAAAACATGGGCATTTGATGAAAATAAAATTTAAAATAAACATCCACACAAACAAACACTTTTACACTAGTTCACCGAGTCGTAAAAGCGAATTGGATTTTTCCCGTGACCCCTGAACGAATTTAATTATTGTTTGATGGCGGGGCTCGTCTAATGCTGATGACTTTGCATCGTGTTTTACCGCCATCATGGCGTGAAGATTTCGGCGAGGAACGTGTGTTGCCTTAAATGAGAAAAAAGGTGACTGTCACCCTTAGATAATAAAAGAAACAAAAATTATGTTTTCCTTTTTAAAAATTAAGCAACAAATTGAACTAAATGAAAGCAACCAAATATAAGGTAATTTATTATAGGGTAAAGTATACAGTGATCGGAATTAACTTTAATCGTAATAAATAAGACTATAACTACAACATCTTAAGACTGTAAAAATTTGAAGATTATAAAATATTAATGCTACTTACTCAATTTAAATAATTTGCTATATTTCAATGAGGACAAGCCATTAGATATAATGAAAATCATAAATAAGAGCATATCGTGAGCATAAGTTAAACATTAAGTAAATGTGATGGAACAAGTGTATGCAAATAGCTGTTACAGGACCTTTCTGATTAGATGATAACTATAACGGTTAACGCGCTGTTTAACTTTATTTATTATATTAAAATATTATCTGAACGAATGCAATGCAATATATCATTTGAGAAGGTTTGCTAATTTCACATTGTAAAATTAGAAAGACAGAGAAGAAGCACGAAAAAAAATATTATCATTAATTGACAAGCTATTTTCATAGCATTTGTTATTAATCTTTTATCTTGTACTAAAGAAGAAAGATAAGTGACTATAATTTACAAGTGAACAAAAACTTTTTTCTCCGTCTTGGAAGATCATCATGAAACATGATTTATACGATCACTATTGTTTTACAATAAATGAAAGTAAAGATGAATTAAAATAAACATATTCTTGTGAGAAATAACTTCAATAAAACAAACAAAAGCTTAAGAAAAGTCACTTTATCAGTCTCCAGCAACGTATCACTGTCGCTCCTGGCGCAAACGTTTGCAAATGAAATTAGAAATTATTAAAATAATGTTTTTTATAAAAATTCTATCTATACTAAAATTATAAAGAGAAAAGATTTGTTTGTTTCTAATATGTTTGTTTGTTTGCATTGAGTAGTCTCCGAAACCAGTAGACCACGAGAAAGGACATATTATGCTACTTTTATCACGGGAAACATTATAATCTGATTGTGTTGAATCGTGAATTACCAGATGATATCACATTACTCAAAAATATTGCGATCATTTGTACCTAGTACAAAAACAAATACCAACAAACGTTTTAAATTTTCCCGTGCTGCATTTTTCTCTTGTACCATGACAAGGTCTAGTCGACTACCCTCCAATAAATAATTTGGTAACATATTAGCATATGTCGATTTATCTTCGGCCCGAAATTATTATTTATAGCTACCAGCCCTAGCCCTTTAAGGGTCTACGTATGAGGGAGCCCTATCCCTAAGTAACGTTATCGTACTTAGTAAGCGACAACGAAAGATGAAAAATCAAAAAAGTAAAAATTTGATCAATCATATAAAAAAATAAATAATTAATTTTTTAAATGGTGGAATGAATGAATACACAGTATTTAATTTAATACACATTTAAATTAGCAATGTGTTTTATTTGCCGCGACTTTTATTGGTCATTTGACTTCTATTGATATTTTTCATTGCAGTCTAATATCATTTAAGAGTGCTCTAGCCAAGACCATAGATACCACAACCGCTAGTTATTAAGTACTTATTTAATTAGTTTAACTTTAAGTAATTTTATTGTATATTTTCTTTCATTTATACTCAGTTTTTAATATTATTATGCTTATGTTTTCTGTGTCACTAGATGTAATGTTGTAAATGGACTTCAGTATCAATGTCATATAATCATAGAATGTATTTGTTGAATCTTGTTATTCTGTGGTCTGTTACTGTACGTAAATAAATAAATTGAACCATGGCCATATGTAATTTGACTTTTATTAGTCCAAACGAATCGCATTGATGAGGAAGTCTAGTGTGTACAAACTTTAAATCTGCTTGTAGACTTCCTTAGATTGGTGCAGGCGTCAAATATGAAATTTGGCTGGATTAAGGAAATGAAATGGAAGGGTTTATGGCGGTTTATGGCGTTTTAGCGGGAGCGCATCTTATGAGAGGTTTTCCGGACAGTTTTTGGATACTGGTTTGCTTATGATGTTTTCACTATAGGGGCTTTATGATATGTACTATCAAACAAGTAGCCACACGACTATGCATCGTGCGCACGCCATCATACTCACGTATAAATACTTAGCTCAAACATGTCTGCAGTCGTTGCGGTCACTTCTACTGTGTGTAAATATTTTGCGGCTTCCTAACTCAAAGGAAAATGTTAAGAAACTGGTCGTGCAGGACCTTTGCCGATTTTGTACATATGTACTTTTTAATTAATAAAATAATGTTTTTTATTTGTATCTCTATTAGACAATGAGTATTGACGCATAACCAAAGGTTTTTGTTGCAACAATTTAATGTTAACTTGGATATATTTTGTATAAAAAAGTGTTTCATTTTAGTTTATGGAACGCTAAAATGACGCCAAATTAGAAATGTGTTCGTTTCGGGATCCGTCATTTCCAATAATTCCTAATAACATCACCCTATATTATGTATTAATTTATTGTCAAGGAATCGTCCTAATAACATAGTGTAATATATTAACTTATTACAATGTTCCAAGACGATGTCGCATGGGATTAGATTTGTATCGGAGTTTGATGTCTCGCGCCATATTAGCATTATCCAATCTACCCCACCTTTACCCTACTCGCGGGGGGCTTTGTTTGTGTTATTTTTAACATATCTCGCATATCAATGCAATATGGCGTATTGATGTAACTTGGCGGTTCAAATCGGGCGTGACATTAATCATTAAGTATTATGCAGAATAATTTTAGTGTTTTATCTACCAAGCGTTCGGAGATAGATCAACTTCTAAATGCCTTGTCTACTTTGCAAAAGGACATGGGGAGTTTTACTCTGGAATAATTAGCAACGGCGACCAAAGTTAAAATAAGTAATCGTGATTGCATCTGGATTACAACGGCATAGGTCACATTTCTGCAGGAGGTGGGGTAAATACTGTGGTATTTTAACTCATTTTAATGAATATTCATATAAAACATGATCTCCACATCTCCCTGGATTTAAATGACGAGAAACTAACTAACTTTTGTTTGTGGTCACCACTTTTTTTAACAGCGGGTCGAAAACTCTCAATATATTTTGTGCATGATTACTTCTTGATATAGAATAATAGTATCTGTAATCGGTAAAAAGGGTACAATTTTAAAATTCATAAATATGTACGGAAAACAGAGAATATTCAATATTATATGTAACTATTTTACGGAAACAGAAATTACGCGGGATTCAAAATTTCAAAAAAAATCTTCTGTCTAGTATATAATTCATAAGGCCTATAAATTATAAGGCGTGTGTACACGCGATGACAAATCGCAGACAATTAGCGCTGACGTTCATCAAGACGAGCTGATGGGGTTAATTTAAGCTAAACACTTTGGTGCCCTCGCAAGTGAATAATATTACTGACGACAAGACGTTTTGATTAATCGCTACACGGTTTTATAAATATTTGAAAATTATTTTATTTTGAGTAAAAAAGGGGTAGAGTAGGTTGTAGTATTCCTCTGGACTTAAACCATTTTAATTTATTGCGATTTGTGATACTGCCAATAAATTTGACATACTGCCAATAAATATAATATTTACGTAAAGGTTTATTATTGACTAGCTTTTTCCCAAAACAGTATCCCACGGGAACACTGTTCTTTTTCGAGATATAAAGTAGTATATTTGTTATTCCAGAGTTTCCACCACCACCATACGAAATTTCATCAAAATCCGTTCAGTAGTTTTTGCGTAAAAGAGTAACAATCATCCAATCATGCATATAAAGGTTCACACTTATAATAGTAGTAGGATATCATGAATCTACTCGAATATTAGGTCTTGGTTTAATGGCAATTAGGTAATCAACAAAGCTTTTATTAATTTAATTCTGAAAACACCTTTCTATCTACTAAATTAAATGCTACTACAAGTAGATAATACCTTTAAGTTTGAACACAGAAAAATTACTTGTCGCTTAAACGTCAACTCCATAACATTCTTGGACACAAAAAGTGAAAACAAAAATGTACAATAGCATAACATTCTAGCAACCCTTTTGAAAACAGTAGCTTGAGTATCAAAAGACGCCGACCGCCATCCATCAGAGGGTAGACGCTTAATCAAAGTATCACAATATGAATACTATAATAGCTGATGAATATTTATAAGGAATCAGCCGCGGCGACATTCGAGACGGTGTGCTCTCACCTTTATAATTGTTTTTTTGACGTGACCTCGAGTGACACGAAGAAGTGCTTTTTGACGACATTGTAAGAGTGAAGTTGTGGGACTTAAAATACTTTCTTTGTTGTGTTGTTTTAGACAGAAAAAATTATAAAATAGAAACAAAATAATAATAATTTGTAATTACCTAAATACCTATTTGAAGCTTAGATACGAAAAATGTATTTAAAATATTTCCGACACTCCTTTGCGTAAATCATGATGTATTTTCTATTAACTTATGGCGATCATAATTTTCTAAAACAATATTTCGTCCGGTTCGGACGCTCGCTAGAACAAACAACAAATACAAATTAGCAGAACAACAAATGTCCAAATCCGGGTTTAATATGGCACCGGTCATCCGGGCCCGGATCAATTCCTAAGCCCGGGACTAATAGCCGGAAGGGACACTACATTTGACCGGACTCAATAAAGCACGCAAAAATCAATCTTAAGTTGGTGCAATAGAGGCGCTATATCGGTGTAAAATAAGTTTGGGGGGGTCTTAGAAAGTGACGTTGTAAAAGCATTCCTGTGTAAGATTATGATATTAGGACATGTATTACGCCGAGATGTGGCTATGTGACGTTTTTATGATTTGCCAATTTTTCATAGACTTCTAAGTTCTTGAGGTATAAGCAGTAAGTTATGTTTTCAACAAGCTTTAAATAGCCATAACTATGTACTATCAGGGAATCTGATTCGAAAGCAGATTGACCGGTGACATATTTTGTCGCATTATAATAAGTGGTACCGTACGATATATATGTATTATAATTACGTAAGATCTGTATTTTTATTAATTTTTATGGACCTAATATTATGATATCAATATGACTGCATGTCGTCATTATAATACAAAAAAAAAATGAGAACACTCTAGGTACCTGACTATGAATTAGATTCCCTGATAGTACAAAAATGAACGTGGTTTTACTGAAGTTATACATTTTTATATGTTACAAACCTACTGTAGATACAACAAATACAAAAAAAAAACCAAAATATAATCTGAGTACAAACGCGAATAATTTAAATACGGTACAATTAATTGAACAAAAGAAGTGGCGGAGTTTTCTTATTAAGAGCAAATAAATTACGGTCCCTACTAATTGGGCGCTTTCACATTTTTCCGCGAGCGTTTATGCAAAACACTCGGCAAATTAAAAAGAAAAATGCAATAGGCATCCGCTTTAATTATAATTTTAGAAACGCGGGGATAAGACTTGAAAATGTTGATTTTTGATATTTTACCTATGTGACAAAATTCTTGTTATGAAAAACATATTACATATACAATATTTCGTTTGGTTTTAGTAAAATATCTTCTAGTCCTCAAAGAAAAACTTACTAGCATTGTATAAAATTACTTAAATTAGTAGGCATCTACTTGAATATATAATATCACTAATGATTATTAGATTTATTACACAAGATTTTGTCATTGACTACGTGCGACAACATTGTAACATTTTAAAATGAGTTAAAAGTTAAATAAAGGAATATGCGGCACATAAAATTACATTTTAAATGTTACAATAAAAACTTTTGTGATGTGATCCTTCACAACAATTATATGGAAATCATAATACTTATTAACTCAATTTATTTTTATAATCACATTTTATAATGATACAAACTTTTTACTTTTTTTTACTTTCATACTAGTATACACATACTACATTTATATTTTCGTATAATATTACGTCTTATCCATTCAACGTTTTCCTTTAATTTGCACAATTGTTACTTGTTGATATGAAACGCTATACAAATCTAGATTTTTTAATGTTTTATACACAAAATAGTCATATTTTTTTGGAAATATTGGATCTTATTACAGAAAATAAATACTAGTAACACACAAAAACTGTAGCTAATAACTTAGATTCTGAGGTAACACTTGATATAGGCTCTGTTATATTTTAAACATCTAAGGTTCTGTTACACTATCGCCTAATAAGTGAGTGTCGAATAGCTCATCTAGAAGTTTTTTCGCTGCTTACTTTATACTGAGCGACAGAGACAAAACTTCCGGATAAAGCTATTCGTCACGTATTAGGCGATTGTGAAATAGGTCCTTAGAACCCAAGTATGTAATTGTTAAATATTTTAAATTTACGAATTACGCACAAACCTTTATCTACTTAAGTAATAACAATTTACTGACAACAAAAACCCTAACACTTTAATGCCCCGATGGCTTCTTGCTAAGACAATTTAATTATATAATTTCCAGCAGGTGTAAAACGCCAATGAGGGGCAGTCATGTTTTTTGTGGGGTGTGCAGACTTATGGCGACAAAAAAATCCAGTAAATACTGTAAGGAAATTATTGAAATCGAACCAAAAATGACGAAGATACAGCAATTTTAGTGCATTAAAACCAAAGTTCCAAAAACGCTCCCGAGAACGAAGCGAGTCGCTGTGACTTCATATTCTGTCGTCGTCACCTCCCCATAAACACAACTAAAATATTTAACGTAATCGAAAATAATGCACGCGAGGCACAAGCGTCAAGAATCGGATAATCGGATAATATATGACGTATCAGTACAATCAAGCCGTTGTCGCACGGATCCCGACAGATGACGTCATCGTAACCAATTCTGCGGAAGTGCGCGTTTCAAACTAGCCGTTCGGAAAAAATGTAATAAATCCACCATTTCTGAACGGATTTTGATAATTTAAAAAAATATATGCTCAGTAAGTTAATACAGATACGATGTACTTAGTAAAAATCAGATTTGCTACTAAGTGATTGATCCTCATTACTTATTAATAAAAGTGCTCGCAAATTATATCGCTCGTGTGCTATTTAATGCAAGCGAAACCGCTACTTAAAAATTATCCTCGCATTTGTGTACTGTCACATTTGTGTTGGTTCAATTTTGAATTTTCTTCTTCTTAAATGGCCAGCAACTGCATTGGTTGCAACTTCTTACACCACGAAATTAAAAAAAATAACAATTATATAGATATTGGTAAATAAGTAAAGAAATATTCTTGAATTTCAAGTATTTTAACAAAATTGCTAACATCGCATCTCCTTTTTTTATATTCGTAATGTTTCGTACCAAAAAGGGTAAAAACGGGACCCCATTAATGAGACTTCGCTGTCTGTCCGTCCGTCTGTCACCAGGCTATACCTCCTTAACCGTGATAGCTAGTCGTATGAAATTTTCACAGATGATATTTCTGTTGTCAAAGTATATTTAATTCTGTTGTTAATGTATATTTAAGAGGTGCTCTTATACAAGAAACGCGATTTGTCGTTTTGTACGGAACCCTTCGTGCACGAGTCCGACTCGCACTTGACCTGTTTTTAATAAGTTGTAGGTAGCTAAGTATAAGACATTTCTACTTCCTGACATTAACTAACCCATTCTTTTTTCTCTACATTTCAGCGTACTCTTATCTCGAATAATAAATGTACAAAAGCAATTGTCTTGTACAATAAATGGCGGTTTATTGAAAGGGCCAGGCGGAGATAAGCTATCGGCCTCATTATTCACAGATGTATACTATAAGCACAAATTAGGAATACAGGACTCCCAATCAGCATAGCTATACATAGTTTCACATTATTTTGGTAATAGTTATAGATTTAAAAATAATTATTTGTAAATAGAACCGGCCAAGTGCGGGTCGGAGTCGCGCACGAAGGATTTCGTACGAAACGACAAAAACTCACGATTGTTGTGTGGGATAGCAACAATCTTAAACATTAAATTTGTTTTAACTGTTTATTTTTAAAACTAAATATATATCTAAATATTCTGTGAATATTTAAAGCATCAACGTGCTCCCGTTATTAATACCGAGCAAAAAACGGGGAAAAAATCACGTTTGTTGTATAAATTAAGCTCCCTTAAAATATTTATTGTATTCTGTTTTTAGTATTTTTTATCGTAGCGGCAAGAGAAATATTATATATTAAATATTAAATAATACCTTCTGTAAACATTTCAAATGTCTAGCTATCACGTATAGCATTAAGGAGATACAGCCTGGTGAGAGACAGACGGACAGACAGCGAAGTGTCAGTAATAGGGTCCCGTTTTTACCCTTTGGGTACGTACCCTAAAAAATTATAATCCTACTAATATTATTAATGTGAAAGTTTGTGAGGATGGTTGGATGGATGTTTGTTACTCTTTCACGCAAAAACTACTGAATAGATTTCGATGAAATTTGATTATGCTAATAGTTTAGGCTCTGGATTAAAACATAGGGTACTTTTCATCCCTAAAATGTACAGTGTTCCCGTGGGATACCCGATACTATTATTTTTTATTCTTATTAATTTTAATTAACTAATATTAATTAAAATTCTATTAGTTAATCTACTAAAATAAAAAGTCTTGTAAAAGAGTGCGAAAAAACTACCACCCCATGTCATACCTAATATTATGTAATTATTATTAACTTGGCACGATCGATGACATACAAATCATCTATTTACAAAAATGCGATTGTATAATTATCTAATTTAAGTTCATCTTCTAGAAATAACTTTGAGTAGCTGTAATAACACCTGCATACTGCAGTTTCAATTATTTCGCCAATAGATGGCAGTGTTCTCACTAAATTGGGGAGACGACTACATGTAGAATATTTCCATACGTCTGAAAAATATAAAAGAGTTTCAAAATGTTTTGCTAAATTAGTAAAAAAACCTACATCATTAGTTTACTTGAATCATATACAAAAACATTAATTAAAGTAAGTATGAACTTAAAACGCACAAATTTCGGAGATATTTACAAACATTTTTCTGGGGCCTTATATTTCATACAGTTTTACCTAATAGTGATGCCACAGTTAGGTACGACTTTTGTATGGAGTGTTTTCAGGAGACTTGCGATATTTTGTGAACGAATCGCTGTGTATCTATGAAAATATGGATTTTTAGTATACTGTTTCTTCTGAGCAACTTCATTTATACAATTTAAAAAAATCTGTCGTCTAGCCTATTCTAGCTTGCGCTATCAATATTTCGCCGTATTTTTTATTTGAATATGGAACCCTGTGGACAGACCATTTCAAAATGTCGGCATGTCGGTGTCTCTAAGTGTCCACAATAGCGTCTTTCATATGCAAATGGCGGGGGAACTTTTATTCTCTGCTTATTTATTCACTTCTATCGCTATATTAAATATTTCTAAGCAGTAGCTAAGCGGTCGCGGGTTCGGTTCTGTTATGATTATTGCTTTATTTTTGGCTTTTGCAGCTGTGTTCGTTTTGAAAGCAAACCAAGAATTATAATGCGAAGTCAAGAGATTGTGACAAATAAATTCCTACGCAAACCGTTTCTGGTATCATACTAATAGTTCTCTCATTGCTAAATTTGCTTAATGACTAAATCTTCTGAAATCAGGATGGCGTAACTTTTTCTTGATTTTTTTGTCTAATGTACGCCATAGCCACGATACGCAACGCTGCGCGGCGCTGTATTTTTAAGATAACTTTTCAAAATTGAACTTTATTCACTACAAAAAAATATAAGTTCACGTTTCATATAAGACACCTTACTACTCATATAAATGTGAAAGTTTATGAGGATGGATGGATGTATGGATGAATGGAATATGGTTGGATGTTTGTTAATCTTTCACGCAAAAAGTACTGAACGGGCTTTAATGTAATTTAGTATGGCAATAGTTTAAGCTCTGGACTTACACATAGGCTACTTTTTATCCCGACAGTGTATAGTGTTCCCGTGGGATACCGACGTACGCGGGCGAAGCCGCGGGCAGCGCGGTGCAACCTGTATCTTCTTGTGTAATTAATAAAGTTCAATTTTGAATAGTCTTAAAAATGCAGCGCCATGTAGCGTATCGTTTCGTTTCGGTGTGAATTGACTCTTAGTTTTGAAATCATTGGCTAAATAACTGAAATATCACTACGAGGTACGATAAGAGCTCATTTACCGAACACATTTGGGTCGTTGAGGTAATTTTTCACGAGAAACCTCGTAAACCTCCCCGAACTAGTCGCTAGTATCCCGGTCACGTCGCCACGGGAGCGAGAGATATATAAGGGGGAATGAGACGGAAAGCGCTTGTAAATTACATTCATTTAAAATATAAATTATATGTTGATATTTCCATAGTTTTATTATAATCCTAGCTTTTGCCCGCGGCTCCGCCCGCGTGAATATAGTATCCCACGGGAATACCGTACTTTTTCGGGATAAAAAGTAGCCTACTTTTTAATCCAGAGCCTAAACTACTACCATATCAAATTTCATCGAAATCCGTTCAGTAGTTTTTGCGTGAAAGAGTAACAAACATCCATCCATTCGCACAAACTTCCACATTTATAATATAGTAGGATGTTGTGAAAAAGTTTAAAATATCTTACAATTCGTATAATGAGGTCTCAGAAATTTTCTTTTAGTATTTCTATTTATTTACTCACTATTTGCGGATAAAAAGTAGCCTATGTCTCAGTGGCGAAGGCTGGCTCTCCTTCATAGGGAAGCCGAAGCCTGTATAATAGACAGGGATTAGGATGAGGGTCTCCAAAAGGTAGGCGGTGAGTGAGGTCGATAGGAAGATAGGAGTTACAGGTACCCGACGCCACTGCTATGTTTTAATCCAGAGCCAGAGGCTACCCGAGACCCCGGAGCCGGCACCTGTCTGGCTCAAAGAGTTTATGAGAAAACGGATCACCCGATGGAAAGAGCTAGTGCGTCCAGCTATGTCAGAGAGCTGGCAGAGCACAAGTGCGTTGCCAGCTTTCATTTAAAAATGTTTGTTTAAATCATCAAGACTGTATAAATAGAAACAGGTCTAGATAAACTAGATCTAAAAGTCTACAACATAAATCGATGCATCGAAAGCTATCGAATGCAAATCGAATAAAACAAAATAAGGAATCGATGTCTCGATTGCGATCGGATTATTGTTGTCCCTTACTAGGTGCACGTAATTACTACATTGTAAGTACTACATATTCAAGGTTCGGTTTAATGAGGCAGGTTATGATGGAAGATATCGTTTTCCTGCTTTATAAGTAATATAACTTCTACTAAGTCTGCTAATTAAATCGGTTAAAATACAGTCTCGCTTCAATCTCATGTCGTGCTATCGCACTCGCACACGCGTAAAAACTCCAGATGCTTTTTTAAACTTGGTAACTTAGTCTACATTGTGTTAAAAAGCTTCCCGGGAAGCTCTATAATAATATAATATGGGAACTATATTTTTAGGGTACCGCAGTACTACAAGGAACCCTAATAGTTTCGCTCCGTCCGTCTGTCTGTCCGCTGCCCCTGTTAACTTCTGTAATTATGAATATACATTGATGAAATTAAGTACACATATATATTATGTATACACTATATTTTTGGTAGCATAACATGTGAAGTGGGGATGAAAAGATTTTTGTCTTGAAACAATCGTCGAATAGGTCTTTTTGAATAAAAGTCAACCATTTTCGAGTAATCGGCCACCAAAGTGGCATACAGTGCCCACCCACCATGCATTTCTAAACTTTAAGAGGTATAAACTTGTAACTTTCCATGCAGATAGACCACTAGTTAGATACACTTTAGGAAAGTTATTTTGAACTAAATTGGATAATAACTTTTGAAGTAAGTATTTTGAAACAAAAAAACCTATTGCGCGTTGATAGTCATTGTCTTCTTTAGGTTATTTACTGGTTTACTGGTTTCTTAAAGTCTCTCCTTTTATTAGATCTCAGATGAAACACAACGCAGGATTAGTTCAGGATTAGCCGGACGTGTGGTTTTTCATTATTTTCATCCACTGTCTTAACGTGCTGTTAATTTTTTTAAGGGTTTATCGTTCTTAAAGCCCCTCCACTTATTAGACCTCAGCTGAAACACAACGCAATCGTTGGGCCGGTTTTCTGTAAGGCCGTGGCATAACTCCGGCCCAGTTGGACCTTACATACCTCTCTCGTTTATCTATTTCGTATATTTTTTTATTCTAAATATTAAAATAACATAGAAACACAGCGTTTAGAATGTTGGCGCGTGTGAGGGCTGCGAAGCAATTTGTTCAGGATTAGCCGGACGTGTGGTTTTTCATTATTTTCATCCACTGTCTTAAGCTGCGGGATTACCACAGTCCTGTGGTTAGAATACTAATCAGACTGAATATAATATTATCTATTCTCAAATTAGTTTTCAAATATTTTTACTTCCATATAGCTTAATAATTGTCCTTGATGATGCCCACCGCCGCTTCGGAATCAAACCCGGCGAGAAGAACCGGCGTCACAAACTCGATCGTAATTCGTAACACATAGATGACACCGAAACTATCCTTAAGAATATTATTAACGCAAGAGTTTGTATCTATGCATGTTTGTTACTCTTTCACGCAATAACAACTGAACGGATTTTGAAGAATTTGATATGGTAGTAGTGTAAACTCTGGATTAACATATCGCAGCAAAATGTACGCTTCTTGCGGGATTATCTAGTCTAAGAATATCTAGTCAATAATATCTCCAAAAACTAGTAACCTGCAAAATCTAGGAAATTAATGTGCTCCACAGCTTGGCGAATGTAACAGGTGTGAATGAGTAAATAAATGATGTTTTGTGACAAAAAATTGAATAGGTTTAATAAGTCCTATTTTTACCCGACTACGGCGAAGCCAAAAGGAAGGAATTTATGTTTGTTCCACCGTAGCGCCTAAACTACTGATCGGATTTTAATAAATTAGGTGTCAATATATTCGTAGTAATGACCCGGGTAACATAGGATACATATAATTTACGTAGTCGGCTTGTAGTTTGCATAAAATCTATAGTTATTATAAAAACTGAAAGATAATCACTTAATGATAGTTTTACATTTATTATTTTTTCAAAGTATTACACACGAAATTATGATATCAATATTATTTCGTGTATCAAGCCAACATTTATTTATTTAAAGCCTTATACAGATAAGTAGAATACATTTCAATTACAATATTATTTCAATTTTTCATTACAAGTATTCAATTCAAATTACATTTTTTGTTTATTATAATTACTTTGTTTTGTTTTGTATTTATTGATATTTATGTTACATAATAAAATTTAATTTAATAAAATTTAAGTTAAATTATCAAGCCAATATAAGTATATACGGTACACCTCCAATCGACTATAATAAAGCTCGCACTTGACCCTTGTGAGAACGGGGATCAAAATTACCATTTTTAGAGGTTGGATTAACCGGTACCTGGGTCTGAGGTTTAATCGGGTAAATCGATATGGTAGCCCAGATTATAGATTTAGAAATTCATGATGATCATCAGTTTTATCTAAAAAACTACGATCCTGGCTACACAAGAGTTGCATGGGTGAAATGTGTGGAATTTTACCTAAATACTTTCTATTTGTATGAATTTTAATATCACCGCCAATTTGGATAAAAGACTTACCGACTATTCACCGAAGATGGACTGCTAACGCCATCTACTGGTTTTCTGTAACAAGAAACGTAATAATATATTAATATCATATTAATATTCACGAAGTAACTATTTATTATTTATATATATATATATATATATATATATATATATATATATATATATATATATATATATATATATATATATATATATATATATATATATATATATATATATATATATTTAATTCTGTTTCGGTAAAAACAGGGTATAACAGGTAAAATATCGACAAAGTTCGTGCTCGACCAGTTTCTAAACATTTTCATTTAACGGAATAAAAAATCACACAGTATAAATTATAATATTATGTGTTTTATGTCAGAGATGAATTAAGTCAAACTACCAAATTTCACTTCAACTTTTTAGAAGTTTTATGTACTCTGAAGGTGGACTGGCTTCTTATTAAGAAGAAGAAGAACAAGCTAAGAATAACCGCGAGACTCGAGCTGGGCCTTTAGTCAAGATGCATCCGATAATTTCGAAAGCGAACTTCGAAATCAAAAATGTATGGGGTTTGACATAAGTCATCGCTAAGTGACATATCGCTTGCGATGCCATATCTCAAATCCCATACATTTTGTTTTCGAACTTCGCCGTCGAAATTATCGAATGCATCTTAAATAAAGGCCATGATGTCAAAGCGCGACACAGTCCACGGAGTAGTGTCAAGTCAAGTGGTGTAGTTTTTGTCACCTTCTCGACTCTCTTGACGACGTTTAAAGATAATAATCATTGCAGTAGACCGAGACAAAATACTCACATCCAACATTGATCAGCAAGTCCTGGTGTCTGTGGCGGGTAATGGCTTGTCAAATATGGCGAACAAAAGTTCACCATTGCGTACATTTTGAAAAAAGCGATACTCAACTAATGTTTAAACCATTGTTGACCTGGTACCAACAAAAAAATAAATAGCGGAATCTGGGTTTTAAGAACAAAAATAGTAATATTATTAAAACGTGGAGCGATAACTTTATGTACAGTTTTACGAGAATTGTGGAGGGTGTATGAAATTTTGGCCGATAAATTAAAGTTTATGAGGTGTATAGAACTAATCATTTTTATATAACGCTTACAAATAAATAAAATTAATAAAAATAACGACCCCACATCCCACCTCAGTGTACTAAGTGGAGTTTGTGTCACTACTCGCCGTGAATAAGTTAACTACAATTAGTATGGCATCGAAACAACGCCCCTGGTGGAAAATAATGGTAACTAGTTTGATGCCATACAAATTGTAGTTAAGTGTAGTGACAAAAACATGCACTCAGCACACTGATTACTTACACACACATTTTTTTTTTTTTTTTTTTTAATTTATTGATGGCGTTACGGCTTAAAACCATTTGCCAGAGTCAAGTTAAAAAGGGCGGGTAAATAGTATTCTCGTATAAGTTTTCAACACCGTATTTCTAAATCGTCAAGTCTAAAGTCTAGTCATAGTCCAAATAAATAGTCAGTGCAGTCAATAAGTCAAGTCAGTCGATTCAATAAAGCGGTAGAAACTTTACTGAAAGTTCCTAGGGAGTTTTGGAGGGAACACAAAATAAAACGTTTTTTGAAGTTGTACCACTTGCCCACACTTGTGCACGGTAACTAACATTTAATGATTGATATTCTACCAATATTAAGAACCGAAATAACACAAACCTATGGAGGAAATACAAAAACAACAACGCCACACATTGAATTCCCCGGTAAAACTCTTAAACACACACGTGTTAGATACAATTTTGTTATAAGTTGAAATTGTCAATCTGTCACAAAAATTTATTAAACAAAAAACTATGGATGTGGCAAATTAATCCTTATAAATTTACACCATAGGGGCGACCTTTAGTAATATTAAAATGTTAATTTGTTGGGCTTTTTGCTAGGTAGAATTATTATCTTTCATCCTGAGATGCAAACCCCACCCACATGCTCCATTTTTCCCTACTTAATCACTAGACGATATTTAAAAAAAATTTTTGCTATTATTCTGTGCTACAGTAAATTTCTCTTATATAGAAAGTCCTATTTACAATCCAATAAACATAAGTACCGTTGACAAAAAACGCATTCCAATTTTAACCGCGACCGTCCGTCACTAAAGGCGGGCCAGTTACAGAGGCGCCGACGCGCGGAGCGAATCGCACAATACTTCCACTTATCCACCAACAGATGTCGTTGACGCACGCTGCGTTTGTAATTGTAGTGTGATAAAAAAAAAACTTTTTTTGTTATAGCATGACAATTGAGTAAAAAAAACAATTTAATATGACCATTGTGCGTTAAATACCAAAGTAAGAAATATTAGGATTTGTAATTATTACGAGAATTTTTAGCAGTCAAATAATAGGTCTGAAAAGCTTACAGTCTTTGATTTTGAAATGCGTTACAATAATATGTATTCTAAAAATAAAAAACTACGCATTTAGGACATGAGAAATTGTTACAAAACAGATGTCATCGTAGGAAATAAGGAAGCACGAATTCTGACTATTTAACTTGATTATTTACGGATTGTAGGCCGCTTTTGATAGTTGCCGAATGTCGTGTAGCAAGACTCAACCGTGTTGATACTTAATTCGATTTATAGATTTTATAATTAACTAGATGATGCCCGCGACTAAAGTTAATACCGCAGGAAAAAAGTAGCCTATGTTCTTGCCCGTGGTCTACTCGATATCTATGCCAAATTTTATCAAAATCGGTCCGTTAGTTTCGGCGCTTTTTTCCTTTCCTCTTTATTATATTAGTACTATAGATTAAAATTAAATATATGTTCAAGAGATTCGGAAAGAACAAAGAAGTGTAGAGAAATATTAATAAATTAATTAACTGAAATAATATAGTAAAAGATAGGTAGTGCATAATATAATATGATGCATTTAATTTTTCATCACCTGAGAACATTAAAATACAACGATTATGATGATATCGTCGCAGTATCATCAATCACACACCGATCACAAATCGATCTAGCCGTCACAATCGTAACCGACTCCGATTCGATTCTGATTTACTTTCAATTGTTGACATCGGACGCCGGCAACATTAAAGGCCACAACTTTTTACTGAAAAAAAAAACTCATTTAAAAATACTGTGTCATATTTCTTTGAATGAAAAAAAAAAGTTTTTTTCTATAGACAACAATTGATTTCAGAATCTACTGATAAGTGTCAGATAGCTTATTTGCCTCTGTCCCTCGATATAAAGGAAGCAGCGACAAAGCTTCCGACTAACTATCCGATGCTTATTAAAAGATTTTGAAAACGGGCCGGACCTAACTTTTACTCACGCCATTTGTAACTTTACAAATTTCTCCGCAACAACATTCACAACGGGGAACAGCTCACAAAAAAGGACACGTAAGCATTAAAGTTTGTAAACCATTCAAAAGATTTATTTAAGCCAGTAAAGAGCCTCTATTTGATTTAATTACAGGACATACATGGGCCAATGTCTATACATTCTTTTATTTACGCGCGCAACAAGTCAATACAAATGTCTTCATTAAGTACCGCCGCGGCGTTTCGTGTAAAAAAGAACTCCCACATCGTCAGTTTCCGAGAAAACTTGTCTAAAACCCAAATTCCGACATACACGAATATGGAAGACCGATTAATCAGTACGAATAAGCAATCGATTACATACTTTCGCATCACTAAAAGTTCGTGGAAAACTTTCTTTAAATATTTTTAATTTAGCGATATATTTAATTTTGGCAACACTGTTGGACTCGAGAAAACTAAAAACAGAAGTGACAAAACTTCTGTTCAAATTATAGAAAAAAAAAAAAACACTTAAAGTTTCGAATTCAGAAAATCAGAACGCAATTCGGACGCAGGCCTGCGTACTTCGCGGCGTATCACTTGTTTGTGACATTGCACCCTCGGAAAATTCCGCCCCTGCGGCCTGCACACACATCCCTAATCGAATAGCAATCACTGATCAAAGGTAGTTTAATGAATCTTTGACTGAACTAACTTTGACGCGCAGCTAAGTTGAGAGAACTTTGAAAATAAGTTTATTAGGCACTTAGATAGTGTATGTAGGTAGTTAGACTATCTAAACCTATCTACTTTAATATTTGTACTTAAATGACTATTTTTTTAATTATATTATATTACTATATTATGTACTTATATTATATTCTACTAATGATTTTGGCCTTCTTTTTTCTGTACTTACCCCAGATTTATTTCTATCAAATGAAGCCTTTTAGGTTTTAAGTGTAATTTTTTTAATGAATACATTTTTTAGCACTGATTTTTCTTTGACATATTTTTCGGAAAAAAATGTTTTTTTGTACGATACAGCGTGCATACAAGTAACATTTCTTTGGATCCGTTAAAACAATAAAGAAGACAAATTCAGCTGAGCGCGTCAATTTTGCAATATGGCGGTAATATGACAGAACAGTGGCAACATGGCGTGAATAATATATAAACTGTTTTGGGGATCCAAGTCGCGCGTTCTCAATTATTTACCCACAAATGATGGAAGTATTCTAAGGTCTTTTATGGGCGAAAATACTGTGTTATTGCTCACATTTACCGCCTAAATATTGATGTAACAAACATCCTAGTTTTTTGTGCCAATATTTGCTATGGTTTTTTGCAGACATCACGAATATCGCAGAACATCTGGGAGCTGATATAAAGCTAAGAGATATTGGCGTAAAATTCATCTGTTGACTGTCGCATTTGCTATTTTGATTATTATGAATTATCGGGACATTTAGCCTCTCAGGCCCTTAAAATCGGGACATCCCGCGCAAATCGTGACACCTGGCAATCTTCTGTGAAGAGTCAGTTTGATCAACGCACGATAAAGTTAATCGTTGACTAAATATCTCGTTATCTCTCTCATTCTTCGTATTAATGAAGGAGAAGGTATATTCCTTAGACAAAAGATTAACACTAACAGACGGTGAAATTGGCACTAAACCTAATACGTACTAATCTCCTGTAAACGTGCAGATTTTTATGGTCATACGTATATTACGGTTATAATATTCTTGCGATATTTTAAATTTAATCATCCACTTAACATGATGTTATGCAAATTGTTCATACATTTATCTGAGTAAATATCTCAATCGCCAAAGGGCCGATGTTTATACATCGAGCTCACGTGTTTTAACCTGTTTTCGTCAAATATTGTTGGTAGAGTTTGCCTGTTTCATAATCTACTGATAGGTCGCAGATAGCTTATCTGAACGTGTTGTCTCTGTCGCTTTATATAAAGTAAGTAGCGACAAAATAATAATAATACCTATGAAGGCTTTCACACCACGTCAATCTAGTCCTGTGGTAAGTCGCGAAGAACTCGTGTTACGGGTACTTTTATACTGAACATATAAAATTCAAGATTTTTATTACATTAAAATACACATACCTATAATAGATTTATTTTTTATCTAACATAAAAAGTAAAAGTAAGTTACAAACAGTCTGCTGTTCTAGTGCTTAAACTAGGCCTAGCCTGTTTTTTAAGCACTAGATACTTCCAGTGTGGCGAAACAATAACATGGATGTGTATTTAATTTGAATGTGTATTTAATTTAATTTATTCGCAGCTATTATTCACAAATACACATCCATGACCCAGGAACACAGAAAACTTTTATTTTTTCGGCGGGATTCGAATCCGCGACCTTCGGCTTGAGCGCCGACGCGCCACCCACTGAGCCACATAGGTCGTCGAACTTTCGAGTAAGCTATCATAGTTCCGACATTTATTAGAAGACTGTGACAGGCACAAGCCCTTATTATTTAAACTTCTAGTGAGTTAGGTTCAAAAGAAGTTAAAATAGTATGTACGTATTCCAGTATTTTTTATACGACTTGGAGCAAAACACGAGCAGACGGATCGCCTGATAGTCAGCAATTACCGTCGCTTATGGAAACTAGCAACTCGTTACATTCGTAACTCCTCTGGTGTTGCGCACTTGCGTTCCTGGTCCCTAAAATTTTAGCGTTATTTTTTTTTTTATTTAAATGGACCTGTATCACAATCTGAGGATAAGCGTCATACAGCTTAATTGCATGTTTTGTCTCTGTCACTCAGTATAAAGTATGCAGCGACAAAACTTCCGGATAAGCTATCCGATACTTATTAGGCGATTGTGAAACAGGTCCCTATGTCTATTAAAAGCAGAACCAAAAAAAGGGAAATTTTCTTCAATTCGTTTAGTGTTAAGCAAAAGTTAGGACTCAGGGGTATGCAACATTTCTAGCAGGCGCTACATTATTATGCTAGCCTGTTGTGTCCCACTGCTGGGCAAAGGCCTCCAGTCTTTTCCTCCATAAATCGCGATCCTTCGCTATGGTCGGCCAGTCCTTATCAAAGGCATCTAATTCGTCGCGCCACCTTTTTCTTGGGCTACGTATCTTTAGAATATTTTTAACTATTTTAAAAGCCATAATAAACAAATCTGCGGTTCGGCAAGTTATTCAAAGTACAGACGGCATACTTCAATCAGCCTGTAGTAGCCAGGGGTACGCAACAGTAACGCGCGGTTTACTGGCGCTCGGGGATGCAGGGGCGCCTAATGAGGATTTATGCGCGGTGGCAGACGGATGCCACCATGCCATGCCAGGGATACTACACGTTTACATCGGGTGCGTACTGTAGGTACCAGGTAGGCAGGTACTGAAGTCTTGACCTTGATTTGATACATCTCAGGCTGAGACTATAATATGCTCCGGAATCCGGAACGCCGGTGAAAGTTCAGAGCAGTAAAGCTAGAACTCTGAACTTAATACAATAGAGTTAAAAATCGAACACATGGGTGTCGAGTCAAATGCCAATGTCATATATGACAGCTCGACACTTGACACTTCGATTTTTACCACTATTATATTAGCGAAAAGTCTTATTTCAGTGCTCTAAATTTTCCCCGGGCTTACGGATTCCGGAGCATGATTCCTTAAACTGCGATGCAGACCGTGACTCACTGTCACAGAGTAACGCACCGGCACGCCAAGATGTGAGCCGTCATGTCGTCAGTTAATAATAATAAATAATTATATATATATTTAATTACAATAATAATTAATCAGTATAATAATGTAATGCTATTTATACTTTTAAAATTAATTAAATGCATATTAAGCCTACTTTATTATTCATTGATGAAACTTAATTTTATTATTTACATTTAGATTTATATAAACGCGTATTTTCATTTAATATACAATGAGTATATTGAAATGTTTTTGAGCTGTCAATGTCTTGTATTGTAAGTATTAATTTTTACACGTGGAGCAAACTGCTCCATGTTTTACATCAAAATTAGATCTCTTTCCCCGCCACATTAGACATTTCAGAAAACAATGCGTTCGTATAAAAGGTTGTCCAGCCCTGTCTCGGTGCTCAGTGGGTAGAGTTCCTCAGATGGCATGACATTAGACCCTTACTTTGTTTTATTCTTCACTCCAAGCTCAAAATGTATTGTTTACAATGCGAGAAACAAACAGAATTTCCCATAAAGATGAGTAAAATGTGAATGATAGCATGATAGGTTTTCTTACGTAGAGCATAAAAGTGGAGCTCTACTGCTTGAGATAAAAAAATCTATTATAAATGTGAAGGTTTGAGAGAATGGATGGATGGATCTTTATTACTCTTCACGTAAAGACTACTTTTGATGAACAAGCGGACTTTGATGAAATTTGGTATGGTTAGTTTGAGTAGTAGTAGTAGTAGAGGTAGTAGTTTGAGCTCTGGAGTAACATATAGGCTACTTTTTATCCCGAAAAAGTATATTGTTCCCGTATGATACTGTATTTACGCGGGCGGAGCCGCGGGCAAAAGCTAGTCGCATTATAAAACAAACATTGTATATTTTTTGGAAAGAAAATAAGCACTTTTCAATACTAGAGGCGGTCAAAATAGCTACCTTATTAAAAAAAATCCAAACTTAGATTTGAAGTTGAACCGGCGAAAAATACTTTTTTTTTTCAAAAGAACTGACTTTGCAAGAGCCGTAAATCCTAATGACGGTAAAAATTCAACGGACTGAATGAAAAGTTCGGCATTTACTTAGTTGTCATTTTAAACACATGCAAAACCACGCGTAAACGCTTTTTAAACCCCCACAGGACGTCTTAAAAATAAATTTCCCGACTAAATCTTATAATGTGACATTAAGCGTCTCGCCGTAAGTACCAGCTCATGTTTTAAAATTACAGCCAAATCCGGGCGTTCACGAAATTGCTTGAGTTATAATGTAATATGTAGGTATGACTAATATTAAACGGAAAATATTGTGAATTATATTGGGAATAATAGATAATATAAAAGTATTAAATATCCTTACTAATATTATAATTAATGTGAAAGCGTGGATGTTTGTTACGTTTTGACGCAAAAACTACTGAACGGATTTCGATGAAATTCGGTATGGTAGTAGTTTAGACTCTGGATTAAAACATAGGCTACTTTTTATCCCGAAAAAGTAGTGTTCCGGAGGGATACTATACTTACGCGGGCGGAGCCACGAGCAACAGCTAGTAAGTTATATTTATAGTTTTACTTTTGCAGTGTCGAATTCAACCTCAATTATCTAACAATTTACAAATGAAATTAAATATTTGTTAAGTTCCATATAACCTTAAATCAATTGGATACAGATGAAATTCAAATGATATGGAAAAGTCGAACCCGTGAAATATATTTAATAAACGTTTGATTTAAGTAGTATATAAATATATTTATATACTACTTCCCGTTATCTGGTCTCCGTAACACGAGTTCTTCGAGTATTTAACACGGGGCCAGATTGACGAGGTATGATTTGTGAAGCATCCATAGATATTGTTAATAATATTGAAACTATTGAACAATAATATTACTTTTATAAAAGGCCGGCAACGCACCTGCAAGCCGCATGTAGCTCAAAGTCAGCATTCAGCAGTCAGTTCAAAGTCTTATTTTCATTTGCAAACATAGAAAAATTACCGACCGAATATAATTTTCATTACTCATTCGAGCTTAAGAAAAACTTGTTACTTTAAAAAGATTAACTTGAGATAATACTTAAACCAGTGAGCTCTTACTGAAGTAATTATACCTAACAGTTAAGTAAGGAAGTTGGTTCAAACTGCCGTTAAAAGTTCATAATATTGTGACGACGATTCTTAACTTAATAATCTTAACACAATTATAAAGCTTAAAAGTTTTCTTTATTGCATTTGCACGTACATGAGTATAACCATCTTCAAACTATTCTCTTATCTCTGCTGTGGTTTTCATCGTAGAGGTCTGTTTAAAAAAACCGGCCAAGTGCGAGTAGGACTCGCGCAATAAGGGTTCCGTACAAAACGGCAAAAACACGTGCGTTGTATGGGAGCCCCACTTATATTATTTATTTTATTCTGTTTTTAGTATATTTCTTGTCATAGCGGCAACAGAAATATATAATTTGTAAAAAAATCAACTGTCTAGCTATCACGGTTCATGAGATACAGCATTTTTTTAATGAAATATAGAGGCAAACGAGCGGACGGGTTGCCTGGTGGAAAGCGATTAGCGTCGCCCTAATATTGAACCATACAGTTAATTCTCAGCCGTATAGTTGAAATCTACTTAATTTAAGCCATACGGCTATAATATCTATTACCTTTATAACCAGACCCTGGTTTTTGTGGTAAGTGGTCACAAACCCACACCTCCGTATACCCATCAGGTAGACAGCTATGAAGAGACGGCTGATCTGACTGTCTCGTTAACGCTGGACGGACAGCAGATTAGTCAGTTATGTATTTTGTTAATCTTACTATTATTATAAATGTGAAAGTTTGCAAGGATGGATGGATGTTTGTTATTCTTTCACACAAAAACTACTGAACGGATTTTGATAATATTTGGTATGGTACGAGTAGTAGTTTAATCTCTGGATTATCACATTTACTTTTCATTCGGAAAAATTACAGTGTTCCCGTGGGATATTGTATTTACGCGGCTAGTCAAAAGTTAGTCTAGAATAAATAATACATGTGTCCATCAGGCACCAACCACTTAGGTTACTGGTATAGATTGAGAGTAAATATTATTATTATTTTTAAACAAAAAATCAAACCGACTTCATTCCGGCATCCGAAACGGCATCAAACCGACATCTTCAAAATGTTGAAGTCGGTACCAGCCAACTTGAACGTGTAAATATTGTTTTATCAGGATGTTGTTCGGGCTGGTGGTGCTGGTACCGACTTCAACATTTTGAAGATTGAGTAGAGAAATAGTTAAAATTTTAGCAAAATTTAAATGGGGAATTATTTACAAAAGAAGTTTTATTTCATACTTTTTGTGCATACTTTGGAAGTCGTATTAATTTTTTGTTGAAAAATAATAATAATTTTTCCCTTTTTAGTGATATTTGTTAAATTATTATATTAATACATTTTAAGAACGTTTAAAATAAACAATCGAATGTATAATTGAATACGCGCCAAGCTTCCATTAGGTAGTGTATATGAGATGATGATGATTATAAGTTACATAATAGCATATGCTTGCAATTCTTTAAACAATGTCGTAATTTTCAAACGCGTATCTTTTAAGACTGAAGAGTTCTGTTCAGTGCTTTTGGATCCAGGGTATATCTTGTTGCAGAATCTTACTTTTTGGTAGCATATGCTTGGGTTACTTATGAAAAAGTAAAAATCACTATATGTGTCTATATAAATTTCGAGGAGTTCCCTCGATTCCTCATGGATGCCATCATCAGGTCACCGCTTTGGTGACAACGAGACCAATTTCGTATTATACATCAAAAAAATAATTTGAAAATCGGGCCCTAAACGGCAGAGTAATGTTCAAAGATATCCGGTTTCGCTGTAAAATACTATGAGAAGTACCTATTATATCATCATTATGTCATGATTTATGGGGTGATGGTGGTGATGATGATGATAACTTTAATTGACATAGTGGCTTATGCTTGGAGTTCTTTAAGTAACGCCGAAATCCGCCCAAACATGTATCTATAAGGAGTCAGGAGTTCTGTTCAGTACTTTTGGATCAAAATGTATATGTGTTCATATAAATTTAGAGGAGTTCCCTCGATTTCTCATGGATCCCATCTTAAGGTCATCACTTTTGTGAAAACGAGACCAATATCAAAAAATAATTTAGAAAATCGGTCAACAGACGGCGGAGTTATCGTTGAACATAGAAAAAATATATATCAAAAATATATAAAAATATAATATATATAGCCTCCTTTTTTTGGAAGTCGGTTAAAAAGTATTTTTCATCGACAAACTGTAACGCGAAAGTTTAGCAAAAGTTATAAGGTATAAAGGTACTGTTTAGGATGCTATTACTTTATATATACTGTATTTTAACAATTCACATAGAAAATTTGTTAGGTAATCAATTTTATGAGAAACCTATCGTTATGTTTTTGAACATTTCTACATCGGTGACTTAAACCTAAGCAATAATATGTAGATAACTTTAAGATTATTTATTATTACGGATAATGTCCGCTGTTTTTGAGTATTTTTAAGCTACCCATTTAAGTTTCTTGTAGTTTTAGTTTTCTTTTGTAACTTTGTAAATATTTTTAAGTAGCCAGTCATATTATTGTGTTTACTGTATATATATTATTTTTATGTGTGGAAACTACTATTTCTAAAGACGGTAAAAAACTTTTGAAAGTAAGTGAGTATACTTTTAAAAATGTTTTTCTTTGTTTTCGCTGCCCAAATCGAAGAACAAGATATTTTGGCGACCGTACCCGGGAGTAATAAGTCAGTAAAAATGTGCATACAATGGTAGAATTTAAAATGCAAAGGGCACGCATTCTGAGAGACCGGGAGCCGTCAGCGGTTATATATGAACACGCAATTGTCGACTGTATACGAAAACAACAACAAAGACTGATGAAAAGCCTAAAATTTCTAGAAAACTTGATAAAAACGAAAAAAATTGCTATCACGACGCGACGGAGCGAACTGCAAAAGCTGAACTAATTTAATAAGAATATAAAGATTATTTTTATAGTAGGTATTGGACAAATAAATCAGTCAATCAGGAACCGAAAAAAAAGTGTTTGTGTCAACTCCGGCGGACGACTGGAGTTTACTCTAAAAAGTAAAATTTGGTGTGCAATGCAAAGCGACCGACGCATATTCGGCTATCATCGTGTGACATCGTACCGTGAGACCGTGTGACATCTTGAATTCGATTTTACTCCCAAAGATTTTCATACCTCGGGCCTATATATGAAAATCGTTTCTTAGGAGTAAACTCCAAAAATCCTTTTTATGACAGAATTGGAAACTGCGAACAGTGGCTTAAAAGCCTCTGAATCTCCAGATCCTTAAATGACATTATAATATTATGCACTATCAGGGAATCTAATTCTTAAGCAGGTTGACCGTTGTCCAACAACCACCTGCTTACGATTTAGATTCCCTAGTACCTCACATTTTAACTGACCGCGAGTCAAATGAAAGTAATGCCTTTATTTACTCGTCGCCGGCGGAACGTCAGCGTTTTCGAAACACTCATCACTTGAACCTGTCAAAGTATTTAACTGGTACAGCGATCGATATTAATAACAGTTTTTGTCCATTGTGCGGCGGATCTGCATGTGAAGCGACGAGGATAATGACAATTTACATTTGTACAGACACGCTTTGTTCTGCTGACTCAAACGGTCGACGTCTGGCGCCGAGCGTTGCTGACGGTACTTTCGATACTCTCAATAGTCTGTATAACCACAGATTAATAAATAGTTACTACGTATAACTCTATTATATATTAAAAGAAAAGATAGCGCAAAGTTAATTTTATTAGTTACTAGCTTTTGACCGCGGGAGCCGCGCAAATACAGTATCCCACGGGAACATTACACTGTTTCGGGATAAGTAGTAGCCTGTGTGTTAATCCTGAGTTTAAACTACTACCATGCCAAATTTCATCGAAATCCGTTTAGTAGTTTTTGCGTGAAAGAGCAAGCATCCATCCACCCATCCTTCCACCCATCCTCAAACTTTCAGATTCATAACAATTTAATTACTAACTACTACCACCTACTACTAAAAAATTATATAATGTTTTAATTATAAGTAGGTACATAATTGTTTACAAAACCAAAAAGAAGTTGAATTTTTCTTTAGACGTGACAAATGTAGCGTTTTGGGTGTTAGAACAACTAAATCAATAATTATTATTTTAATTATTGCTATAGTGAAAACAGTGGGTATAAAAGTCAAAGCGTATTAAATAGTAGAAATTATTTATAATAGTAGCATGATTAAGATATTATTAGTTATCTATTTAATATTCATATCTCTTTTTTTATTTATTTGTTTGAAGATAACTCAGAGCATTTCCGTTTCGAATAAAAAAAAAACATATTTTAGCATCGAATGAGACGTGCTTACCGCGAGTCACAACCAGGCACGGAACTAAAATTTCTTTCTTCATGTAATGACGAATATTACAACATGTCTGTCGGAGAATGTGACAGCGACCTAAATGATACATCATGTCAGTTATGCAGACAGACAGACAGACAGAATTGCGTACATTACTAGTATTTATACAGAAAGGCTAGAATAATATCTAAAAGCAGCGCCTATCTCCACTCAAAGATTGAAACTGAGACCCATAGGCAGTGTGACCATATGTGGCAGGTTCCTGCCATTTTGGCAGGATTGGCGTCTTATTTTGTCCTATGGCATGATCGGTTGACGTTGTAAAAACTTGGCAGGTTTTGGCAGAATTGGGGTATGAAAAATAAATGTTATTATTGCATCTCAAATTTCCGACAATGGCAACCCTGGATACTTTACGGGGGATTTCCCTGTACTTCTTGTTATGTTCGTGTACTATCAATTATATCTGTATTCTGTGTGTATGTAATCTTGGGTTTGTGGTCGATATTATCCGTCATATTTGCTTGATGCTTGGATTCTGAGTCTCATCATAGTTTCATTGACAACATCTTGTGTGGTATCGTGGGTGATAGTTATTATTGGTGGAGGCATTACACTAACAACTCTCTGGTGGTGGTGTGGTGATGAAGCGAAAATATGAAAGAGCGTATAGAGCGGAGTGGGAGCAAGATCCAAAACTATCGTCGTGGATCTCCAAAGCTAAAGATGATCCAGACGTAGCCTTTTGTAAAGCCTGTAATTACAAATTGACAACCCGGCTGTCAGGTTTAAAGGAACATGCCTCTACTAGTAAACATCTAAAAAATATGAGTGGATTCAGCGGGCAGTCTTCGGTAAGTTTATGAACTATCTAAACAGATTGTAATCATCATCATAATCTTCATATTATATATTAATACGAGAGCTAAAAACTGGGTCCTTTTTACGAAAAATGCGGAAACGTAGAAGCATGAAATTTTGCACAGTTATAGTTTATATGAAGGAGTGCATCAAGCCAATATTATTTTAAAATCATAGAGAAATATAATACATACACCGGATATAGAGAGCCCCCTCGCAGAATTTTTTGAAGACTCTAATGTGAATTGATGGCTACACTGCGCCATCTGATATCAACTTCTGCAAACTTTTGGCAATTATGATTTTATCATACATAATTTTAATAAATAAAACATTACACACACTACAATGTGCATGTGAAGTCTGTGTCTAATCACGTAATATGTTGGATTTTAAGATACATTTACTGATTTGTTTCAGGTTCAAAAATTCTTCAAGAAATCTACCTTAGAAGAAGAAGTTAAAAAGGCAGAGCTGAATTCATGTGTGCCTTTTTAGTGGAACATAATTTACCGTATCGCATCATGGACCATTTAAGTGAAATAATCAACAAATGTTTTAGTATTCCTGAGGTGGCAAAATCGTTTTCCTGTAAAAGAACAAAAGCAGCTGCTATAACATACAATGTCCTTAAACCTGAGTTGGAGAGGGAAATGCACGCAGATTTGACATCATGTCAGAATATTAGTACTAAGGCACCGGTTTATTCCATAATTATTGACGAAAGTACAGATGTTTCGTCCAATAAAATGCTGGTCATTGTTACCAAATACTATTCTGAAAAATCTTCAGCTGTGAAAACAAAATTTTTAACCATGGTTGATTTAGAGGGGGAATCCGCACAAAATCTTTTTGACGCTCTTACGAAGGCACTAGATAATGTAAATTTAAACATTAAAGATGCAATTGGTTTCGGTGCAGATACTACCAATATCATGTTTGGTGAGCGTGGTGGAATTATTGCCAAGATTAGGGATGTCAATCCACATTGCATATTTATTAAATGTGTCTGCCATTCTACAGCATTGTCGGTTAGTCACGCTAGTAAAGACACGTTACCTAGGGCAGTAAATCAAGTTGTGAAAGAGGTTTACGGATATTTTGCTTACAGCAGAAAAAACAAAGGGAATTTTCAGAATTTCAAGAATTTTTAAATACTGAAAAACATAAAATATTTCAACACTATGACATTCGTTGGTTGTCATTACACTCGTGCGTGAATAGGATTCTTGAGCAATAGGATGCGTTAAAAATCTATTTCCAAGGCCAATATTTGATTGATAAAAACATCTCCTCTCAATTTTTATATGAACAGTTTAATGATAATGTTTTGAAACTATATTTCTATGCACTAGATTATCTTTTGGCAATTGTCAATAAATTAAATATAACATTCCAAGCGGATTACGCAACTGTACACATCGTATATAAGGATCTTTCTAAAATGTACATGGCGCTTTTAAGTTGCTACATGAAAAATAATTACATTTAGAACACCGACCCTCTGCTTGTAGATCCTAGATCTGACTTAAATTTTTTGCCGCTCATGGAGATGTACTTAGGTGTTAACGTTAGCAGGGAAATAACTCGCCTAGCAAGGGACAACACCCTAAAAAATGCAATACAAACGTTTCTCGAGCGTATGCAATCCTTTTTGGTTGAACTGTCAAGTCAATTAAAAACCCGTTTGCCATTGAATACTCTGTTTGAAGGTTTACAGTTCTTATCTCCCCAACACGTTGTGTATAAAGATTTTAATTCAATAGCAAATATTATAAATCAATTTCCTAATCTCGCTGATGAAACAAAAATTCAGAAAATTGATGATGAGTACCGACAGTTAAAGTTGGACAAAGAAGTTAGTGATTTATTAGAATCTGGTGGTAGTCATTCAAATTCTGTTTTAAGTGTAAATAATTTTTGGGGTGCAATAGGAAAAATGCGAAATTCTAACGGACAGTTGAAATATGCAAATTTTTCAAATGTTTCAAAGGGATCAAAGAATGTTCTCCCAAATCAATTTAATAAAGACAAAAACTCGGAACCGTTTTATAAACAAACATGTTGCATCTATGTTGCATGTTAAGCAAGGCATTGGTGAGCATGGTGATTGCATTGCTTTCAAACCTACAAAAGAAATGTTGAATCGCATGAACAAATCTATGTATAAAGATGAAGAAATGGAAGAATACGATGCGAATGTTTAATTTAATAAAAAAATTGCAATATATATGTGTATTTTTACTTTTCATACTTTAAAACAACAGTAAATAAAGTTGGCAGTATTTAGGCATTTTTTACTATAGGCTTTGGCAGGATTTGGCAGCTTTTGGACCAAAGTAAGGCAGGATCTGTAATTTAAATATGGTCACACTGCCCATAGGACTTCCGAAGGTAAGCAGACGCGATTCTGATTATACAATGCTAAAGGTGTGTCTAATCAAGAAAAACTATAACTTATCGTTTTACAAGAACACTTATTTCTATAAATATTGTCGCATATTTATTATTTATATCATTCACGCGCAAGTTTTACAGCCGACTTGTACACAAGGAATTTATAGCCGACTCGACCGGATAAATACCACGGCCTCTCAGAAAAACGTCTCGAAATAATTTTTGCGTTGTAAATTAAATAAATAAAGTTCAAATTTGAATAAAAAATGCAGCGCCGCGTGTCGCGTCTTGGTGTTAATTGACGCTTAGTCACTATCACTAACTACGGTCATTCCTAACGCAACCCGGACAGAGCGACGACCAAGCACGAACAATTGACAACAACGTATTCGTAACGTTATCGAATGGAAATTTTAAAGGCGCTGTCGTGATATTCGTACAATTTTCATTCCATTAAGTTACGAATACTTTGATGTCAGTTGTTCGTGGTTGGGCTACTGAAGGTATAATAACCTAACCTGCATGTCCTGGGATGTCTAAGGAGTTCCGTAGGTATGAATGCGCAAAAAGGGGTTCTAAAAAGCCTCTTTAGGTGTTTCATATTATGTTTCATATATTTTTTTCAACTCATATTATGTGCGCCATTTTACGCATTTCTATTGAAAACTGTCAAAATAGCTGTTTTCTAATAGGTACGATGAAATCAGATGGAACATGTAGCAATTTTACCATTTCACGATTTTTGCATGGAAAAAATATATGAAACATAATATGAAACACCTAAAGTTGCCTTTTTAAACCCCTGGCTGACCTGGACCCGGAAAGTTGTCCGATTTCGCTCAAGATAATTTTCTTCAAGATTTTTTCACATGATCTATCAGCATGGAGCCTTACAAGTATCTATCACTTATATTTTAGAAATACCAACTTATAAACCACTTTAAAGGCCGCATTACTTGAAAATAGTTGACTTTTGACAGCTATACCGTATATACGCTTAAGACCCGTACGTACGGTTACAAGATGTGGTAGAGTGAAAAAATATTTTTTACCCCCACTTCACATGGTATAGAGATATAAAATGGATGAAATTTGTATTCATAACTATCATTAATTACCCGCGGCTTCGCCCGCGTGAAATTAGGTATTAATGATTTAATAACAACATTATATTATGAGAAAATAAACAACGATTTCATGAGATTCTCCATATCTACCTACTCCCCCTACCTCGACTTCCCCTTATTCGTTATTATCTATGACAACACAATTCATTCAAGTATATAATAACGAATATATTCACAAACAGCCGTATTATATTATGTATGTAAAAAGCCGGTAGTTTCTGGCAGCTCTGTTTCTGATGTTGGAGCCCTACAAAAATCTCAACATCAAAAGGTATATACAGGGTCTGTCGTAAATAATGGATAACCCGTAAACTGGAGTTGGTCCGGATGTGAAACTGTAAGAAAATCGTCTTTTCTTGCCAGGGTTTCTAACCATATGAAAATGGCGTAGCATTTTATACTTTTTTATAAATTTCGCTACTTTTTTCGTTCATTCCGTTGCCATTTCATCAAATTTAGGTATTTCCGTGTGTTTTTTTTAGTATTATACTCCTGGAGACGTGTATTATTTAATTTTAATACAATTTTAGGTGTTTTTAACGTACACAATTTTCAAAATCATCTTTTTATGCTTTTTTTTAAACTATTTTTTTCTTAATGTCAACTTTGATCATTTACTGTAAAAAAAAAAGTATGGCGCTATAGCTGCCCATTACCTTAATAAATTGTCTAGTGTGTATAGTTTCTAAAAAGGTATTACAATGTGTACTTTACTAGCAATATTAAGTTACAGGAGCGAGATCAATATCAAGGTCAGAATTCTAAATTTTTAAGTATTGTTATAAAAGGTTATAAAACCTCGTCATAATGATCTTATTCTACCAAAATTCTTTACACAAACGTTATTGGGCCACTAATAAGGATTTTCAGAAGACCAACAGTTTGTTTTTAGTAAAAAAATATATTTATTTTATCAATAACTTAAACTAAATGCTCGAAATGCCCTCCGCCGGCAGCAATACAAGCTCTACCCTTTATATAGCCATAGCTCCTCCCTTGTCCATTCATCCCTCCATATTCAGTCCATCCTCCTTTGGAATTCACTACCCCAAGAAGTTAGGATGTCTGAGACAAAAAATGTGTTCAAACGCAGAGTTCGTGAACTATACTTAATATCATTGGCAAATTAGAAATAGACTAGAATAAATAAGTAAATTATTTAGATATCTTGTTATGTTATATATTATTATGTTTATATATTTAAAATTATAAGTAGATTTATTTTAAATAAAGAGTTATAATAGTATTTATATTGTAGTATTTATTACTATTATATATTTTATGTATACTCAAAATGTCTAAATCTATGTTTCCTTTTAATACTATGCATCTACCTCACACTGTCTTTGCATCACCCATAGGTTGGCTGGTAGAAAATGCCACAAGGCATTAAGCCCGCTTCTGTACCATATAGTGTGCATAAATTATAATAAAAAAAAATGGCACTTGCTCACTGCGTGTACTGTATCAAAATTCTGCACAAATCGAAACCGTGTACCAACTTTACAAAAAGCGTGTACTGTAACAAAGTCCAATTACATACAAGGTGTAAGAGCGCGCCGCAAAAACTTTGCTGCAGGCTCCGCGACTATGCGGGGAATCCCGACCGCCAAAACCACTTTTTGGCGACCAGAATTTGACAATGGGTATCGGCATCCGTCGATCGGAATTAGATGCTGTATGTTCTGTTATTATGGTTTTTGTATGTCATTCATTACTGGTGACATATTATTGATGCTTCTTAGAATAAGAAAAATTTGGTGCCCAATAAGATAAAGCATAGAAACAAGGTCATTGAAAACTTTACTATCTTTTGAAGTGACTGACTTGTTGAATCGTCCTTCCTTGAAATCCGTTAAAAATTATTTTACCTCCGACTTGACCTTTATGCCGACGACATAAGGATCTTAGTTTATTATGTTTCTCTTTCATCGTGTAATACAAATAAGATATGAGTAATTTCGAAGACTAATGTCAGATACGCGTAACGCAGTTACGTAGTCGCTTGGATTTTGCGTCGTTGACCAATTAGTCTCGGGTTCGAATCTCGGTCAGACGAAATATTTTTATTTTATTATTTTTACTTTTTTCACTTCTATCGGCAGTCCCTATAACTGCCAATATTTTTATTACAAGCTCTTATTGAGTCCTGACCTGTCCTTTTGTGTGTAAGCAAACCTTGCAAGATTTTGACCCACTCCCGGTTATCCAATTGAGCTGAAATTTTGCACGTATATGTATATCGCGTGACAATGGACCTGACCTGCTGTACGAGCTGGAAGGTCCCCATTCTAACCCTAACTTAACCTCATCGAGTTTGGGCTCCTATGATTGATATTTACGAGTACATACTACTTCGTGCGTCGAGTCGTACTAGTTCGAGCGTCTGATGATGGAGCCGGAAGGTGGTCATAGGAACTCCGTTATAAAAGTTTTTTTTTTAATTTGATACTATAACAGCCCCTAGCTAGCAATAGCAGCGAATCGAGAAGGTGTTAAAGCTCTCGAATTTGAAGATGATTTTCATATTATTTTTATCTACTTTTTGTATCTTTTTTCATGACTATGCCTACGAGTTCAACTCACTCTTTTTCTTTCTTTATATTAATCCAGTAATTTGGTATTATACCTTGAAATTTTTCCGGGAGTTATGAAGTTTGTTTCGAATGGCTTGCAATCTCCTTTCCGACTAATTTTACTATAAAAACATGAAAAAACTTTCCAGGTATCCCCCCCTTATTTCTCGACATAATAACTGAACTATTTGCGCAGTTATTTAAAAAGTTTAATTACAAATTAAAACATAATTTGCGTACCACATATTTACAACGTTTACCGCTAAAGTAAACTGCACGCAATTTAATAAATGGCGTACATAATGTAAAATAAATATTGTTTAATAGTAGCCTTTATTCGTCAATGTTAATTTATGAATTTAAAAAGTAATCAAGCGCGTGTGGGTTGACATATACCGTAGGGTTCCGTATAGTGTTTACCATTTAACATCCTCTGTGGTCTAGTGGTTTAGAGCTTGGCTCTCGACTCGGAGGTCGTGGGTTCGATTCCCGCATTGGAACAACAAAAAATCTTGTTTCCAAGTTTGGTTAGGACAATGCAGGCTGATCACCTGATTGTCTGACAAGAAAGATGATCCATGCGTCGGATGGGCATGTAAAAAGTCGGACCTGCGCCTGATATCTCACCAGACGTGTCGGTTATTCGTCCCACTGGGTTACGAGAGTAAAGGAAGAGAGAGTGCTCTTGTGTACTGTGAACACACTTGGGCACTTTAAAATAACTCCTGCGTAGCTGGCCTGGTTTCAATTAAACCGGTCACCGTCACTGAAATCAGTGTGGGGAGCTATTATTATTATTATTATTATTATTATTATTACCATTTTAATGATAATTGATGATAAAACATCTAATGTGTCAGAACAGGTCAGACCATACATTGCCGTGGTAAACGTGGCAAGTGACGTGACACCATGCTGATGTTTTACATCCTTCATACGTTAAAACCCTAGTCCTAGAAGCAATGCTGACTAACGCTACGAAAAGAATACACCTAAGGGTATCTTATCGAATACAGAATACTAAAAAACGTTGATACAAAGTGCAGATGCGTAGTAGAATTTTCATAAGAGCGCAATTTACTCATAATAACACGTTTGTTTGTCTCTTTCTCACGTACGACTGAGCATACCTGTCTTTGTCTGTCATTGATCCTTTCCGATACAGGGTTTTATGATCCAATAATAATTATATTAATTTTAGAGAGAAGCTTATTATAAGTGAATTATGTGTGGAATACATTGTTATAAGTTTATTTTTATATTGAACAGCTATTCCCATCTTGCAATATAAGCTTTATCAGAAAAGCTGCTTAAAATTTCATAGAGCTCAAAAGGTCAGAAGCTCAATATTGATCCTATGAAGGTAACATTTTTGGTACGGACTACGGAGTGGATGCGGAACCCTAAAAAACTTCAGAATTCAGATATCCAAATTGAAGTGAGTAGAAAAGCCTCGGCTTGAATGGGTCGACTCTACTGATATCGTGGTTTCACAGAAAACCGACATGCTATCGCTTACCATCCGATAAGTCGTCTGCTCGTTTGCTCTTCTAATATTCAGTATCAATTAAACATATCAGGACCTAATAAATCTTCAACCATTGTATAACATTGTCATCCCATTTTGATATGCGATAAGCTACTTAAGGGAAGCGATACGTTAACACAGAAATTTTAACTTTTAAATGCCTTATTACCAATAGCAATAAGGTTCACTTTACGTTGACAATATCGATAATAATCGATTAAAAAAAGTAATAAGTGGTTTATTCGAATGTCATTGGAGAATCGATTCTAGGAACTTTTTGTGATAATTATATGAGTCCGTATAATGCGGATAGCAATCTAGAAAATTGTGTGCACGTCGAATGTTTGTCGATTAAAATTTTTATTTAAACCTTTTATTTTTAACTGACTACCAAAAGGAGGATACTGGATATTGTATTGTAATATCAATTCGTCGGGATTCGGAACGTTTTATGTGGACCAGCAGAGAAAAGGACTTGGCTTGTCGGCCGAATTTTTTTAGGGTTCTGTAGCATAACAAGAAACCCTTATAGTTTCACTCTGTCCGTCCGTCTGTTCTCTATTCCTCCGTCTATTCGTCTGTCTGACTACCTTAGGTAACTTCTGTAGTTATGAATATAAAGTAATAAAATTTACAAAAAATATAGTATAAAATAATAATTATTTAATATTTTAGGGATGGCCCGTGGCTCCCATACGCATGAATATATTTTTTTGGAATTATAAAAAATATGTGACATAAGTTTTTTTTTTGAAGGCGAGTCTTCATACACGACTTTTTTTATAACATTTACCTACCATTTTTCAGTAATCTGTCTGCAATGTAGTTTACGATTAGCCCCCAATTCCCCGCTCCATCCCGTTACGTCGTTTACGTCGCCGTCGTCGTATAAACCCGCTAAGTCAATCAAAGTCAATGTTGAAGGCCCCGCTCTTGCAATGAAACGTACGTATCTTTTTGTGTAGTGAACAAAGTTCAGTTTTGAATAGCCATTTAAAACATGCAGCGCCGCATCGCGTCGCCTTAATCGCAGTGTGAATTGACCGTTATACTAAACTAATATTTAATTAAAACGAATACACAAAAAAAATACAGCTCGTGTCAGTTTAGAATGACAGATGACTACGGGCGTGCTAGTAATATATTAACATAATAACAATTATCCCACATCTTGCTCGCATTTCTGTAATATATTATATATGCATCTCGTTTTCACAATTGCAAATAAATAATTTATATGATGGCATATGTTTAGCGACGCGACGGTTGATATTTTATTTACACGATCCATCACTTCAGTCCAAAGGATTTATTGGTGAAGTAATTAATAATATCCCTAATAATATCAGTAATCTTGTCTAATTATTCTGTTACCCCTAAGGTGTAATCAGGTATCTACTTAATAATAGATTAAAACTCATTTCAGACTACGGTATAGTATAGCATGGAGTTCACATTACGCGATATTATCGCAAGCATTTATAGTATATAGCAAGCTCAGTATGGTTGTGTCGCTCGTTTCGCTTGCGGGACGGACGGGGGTGAGGGAGGAGGAGGAGGGCGGCGCGCGATATAGCACAGCATGAACTCGGCGTATCGCATCATTTTATAGCGTATAGTAAGGCAATAATATACAGTACAGTACAGTGTGAACGTGTTCATAACAATGTATGGTGCGCGATATTGTTGTGCTATGAGCTATATACTATATGCTATTATATTATAGTCTGAAAGCAGCTTTAGATAACATCAGACCATACCCATAGACTTAGAAATAGATATATTTTCCTTTAACGTATAGTGTGTACATGTGGCCAATTCTTTACGCTCATTATCGAAAATCATTTTTAATATTACTTTAATAATAAATAGAATTTTAGAGTCGCGCTTTTAAAAAGGGTTGTAAAACTGATTTAAAAAAAAAAACACCATTTTATGGTACATCTATCTTTGTATATCTGCGAATTTAACAAAACTGATAGTCATCAAATTTCAATTTACAAGTAATGGCATAATTATACACGGCAGCCTGGCAACAATATTTCGACAAGTGCCTTGGAGTTTTTTATAACTGCCACTCGTTATTAGCGACCGATAACGTACTTATTATAACATTTATCAACTAATTATAATTACGAATTTACTTACTTACTTATTACAGCATTGACAGTTGTAAAATATTCCAAAATAAGGATAAAATTGATTAAAAATACGTCGAAAACATCAAAAACCAAGGCGTAGAAAAAAATCCATTTTTTTAGCCGCTCAAGAAAAACAAATATCTTTGTTTGTTGTAATAATTATGCGCTAGATAAAGCAGTTTTATTTCTATTTTTGTACATTTATCATTATTAAGTTTCATAAGTTTCTTAGAAATCATTTTTTTCTCTTAGGTTTTTTAAATTGAAATTTATTTTTATTCAGTATTGAGTAGTAAAAAACACGTCATCACTTATTAAGTATCAGCTGAGCGTCGTACATACTTGAATTTTGATTTATAGCTTATTCAGTCCCGGCCGAAATTGCGAACCGTTTAACTTAAGTACTGGCTGCACACACGGCGTTTTTTTTTTTTTTTTAACAAACAATATTCTATGAATATTAAAGTAGCCACCTTTGTTTTATGATTTTAATCAAGGTTGATCAGGGAAGCAACAGATAAGTTTACTCAAATTGAAAGACCTAATAAATAACTGTTTTGTAAAATATTTTATATGAGGCAAAATATTTTATATGAGGTTTATTTCTGTAAATTCATATGGTGTCTAATTGTCTATTAGATTATACATTTTACAAAATATTTCAAAGGCATGTGTACTGTTAAGTGTCAGATAACTTATTTGCATGTTTTGTCTCTGTCGCTCGATAAATGGTAAGCAGCGACCAAACTTATATATAGCCGATAGCCGTTCACAGATGACAATAATAATGATGATGAATCTTATATTGGACTTGATTTCATGTTAATACAAACATTCACAAAATACAAACAAGTGAGCCTGTCGATGAACGAGGCAGTATTTACTTGATACTCGTTCATACACTGATATTAGAAAGGTACAGATGTGTCTCGCCCTTTTAAAAATGTTCAAATGTCCAACTAACTAATCGAGGCCAAAGTGGACATTCCGATTTAATATTTTGTAAAATATCTAAACCGTTAAAAATACTAACATATGAAATTAAAAAAGGTTTTGAGGTAACGCTAAAATCTGCCGCCTCTTCTTATTTCCTAGGCCTTTGTATAAAACCTTCCTATAATTTATCTTAAGCAAATGAGATCAAATCATACATTAATCGTTTACGAATACATCAAGCCAGTTTCGAGATAATTGAGACATTTTGGAAAATTTTAGCGAGAAGCTTTTTGGCAGGTGGCAAAAATGTGTATTTCAAAAGGCTACTTACCGTTTGCTTCTAAAATAAAAACGTACGTCTTACGTCATTTTGCATTCCAATTTCAAACCAATTCTTTTTTTAAATTTAGTAATAAATGTTTAGGGTTATGCACACACAACCTTGTTAAAATACACGAGAACATGAAACAACATTTTCACTTGAAGAAAAATTCACTTGATTGCAAAAAGTGAATGTGCCATTACCATTATAAATAAAAGGAATTATTGAATTTTGGACTTTACGACTTTGGCTTAAGAGTTTTAATAAATGTATTTGTTTGTTGGCAACTCAGCCCAAAATTTTTATTTCTTCATACATTCGTCATTCTCACGCCTTGGTGGCTGTAACGCAAATGTTTTGCATCGATTGAGATATTCCGTTAATTTTATAATGTAATTGATGATCACAATCAAATTTTTCAGTACCTCTGTTATTTAACCTTCTAGGTTAAGGACTAAGGTCCTGTAAAGATAGATTTTAGATTCTGAAAATAAATAAAGGTTAACGTAACAAGTGACATCTACATATACCATGAGTCATGAGTTGACCCATCCACGACCACAATGTGGCGCTAAACAATTAAACAGCGATCGTGGCCACCGGTCGGCCATTACGACCACAGAGTGGCCAAACCCCGGCGGGCTATATTCTGCCAAGGGTTAAGCGGTTGACCTATTGTTTGTAGGGTTGTGACATGTTGTTTTTGGTTTTGATAAAAGGCTTTTTTTGGGAAAATCTTGATGATCGTAGATATTTTCGACGCGATCACTATGTTTTTTTTTCAATTTTAAGTTAAAGTACTTTAAAAGTAAAAAATACAATACATGCTTAACGTATCGATCTCGGTAAATAAGTTTTGAAAGACCGAACCCGAGTTAGCCCTAACAAATGTTACTAAAAAGACCTAAGTACCTATTATGAATTTTATACTAGAAGATACTAGACTAAATTCAACCAAAGTTAGAATTTTGATATTTTAATTTGCATATTTAATTCGTTTTTCCAAACACCAATGGTAAAACAGTAAGCCTGTAAGTAAATTGGAGGTGCACAAGGTGCAAAATTGTTAAATACATAAATTAAATAATCCTAAGCAAAATTACAAACGAGAAAATTGTATGTATGGTTTTTGTTACTCTTTTATGCAATTACTACTGAATGGATTTTGATGACATTCGGTATGGTAGTATTTTAGACTCTGGATTAACACATATGCTACTTTATATCGCAGCAAATTTATCATACGAAGTCGCGAGCAACATCTAGTGCATAATATCTCTAAAAACTCGTCAGTGCCAACCCTAATGACTGGGTAGTCCACCCCGGACAAGGGACATCTGTATACCACAGTCCACACCGCAACCGATTGCCGTTATGACTAAACTCTAATAACAATTGATATATCGGTCTTTAGGTAGAAATAATAAAAGCTTATTGAAAAAGAAAAACCAAATCATTTTTTGAACTAATGATACACTGAAATTCACGATAGGTCTAATGAATCTAGGTTTTTGTTTTAAAGTCTTAAAAAAGTATGAAATGTTGTAAAAAAAACATTACCTGTCGGACCAGCAAAGCGCTTCGTCCCTGTACCTGAAAAATAAAGGAATGTTAGAAAAGTAAAGAATTAAAACTCTCTTATGGGGGATTTAAATGGGTTGATTTTCGCCGCACGAATTGACCGTGTAAATGACATTTCGGGTAGGTCGCAATTTTGCCAACAAAAAAAGGACAAGGCGATTTGTCAAGCGACGGTGTAATCGATCCATGTAAATCCCGCATAACTTTACTCGTAATACAATTATTTGCCTCGTCGAGAAGGTGTCAAAGCGGGACATCGTCTTTTACACGAAGGTGTAAAAGCTTTGTCAATAAGAAGTTTTTGACAAAGCTAGAAGGGGTTCAATATTTTAAATCAGCAAAAACTTACATGCGCACGTGCAACGTGCTATAAATCATTCAATTATTATCGGGTCTGTCCGTAAAATGAGAATACATAACGCATGAGATGCGATGGTAGAGAAATATAGATCTAGCTTCGCACTAGTTTTACTAGATGATACCTGTAATAGGTAGGTCAATTCATCATAAATGATAACAGCATTCGCGATAAAGGGTCATCCATAAATTACTCACATCTCACACGTTAAAGGCGGAGCGATATTACACTAATGTAACATTGTATTACAAGGATCAAATCAAGGAGGATCAAAAGTTTGTGATGTCACATATTAAAATTTAAAATAGTAAAACGCGAAATTTAAATATGAATGAACAACTTCAATGATTCATTTAATTAAATATATTATTTAAAAATAAAAAAACTACTGTTTTCTATTAATCATTTTTAAATACATGCATAAAATTGATAAACGTGTCAGGTCGACGAAGAGGGAGGGTGTTTTAAAAATGTGACAAGGACGCGGACGGGACAAGGCGTGAAAAATCCCAAAATTCGTGTGACGTAATTTATGGATAGCCCCAAAGCCGATAAGGTGTCAAAGTACTTGGAGTGACGAGCGTGATTTCGGTATCGGACGCCGATATAGCCGATAACCGATAGCCAAGGGCAAGTAAAATGTATGAAACATATACTTGTCTTTCACATATGTATATGGTCCGATATCAAATATCGGATTCGTCATTTTACTTGCCTTGATATCGTATCGGATAATGTGAAACTGCTCTTACTATTAACCCTAGAAAGATAACGTGCACCTCAGAGGCTCCTGCAAAACTGATATATTGCTGTCTTTTTAAAATTACGCGCTTATGATCTTGTGTTTCCGCGCCAACTCAGATGCTAGTCCACAATCATGAAGGACAACCGCTGCAGTTCGGTAAGTATCACAGTTTTGTAATTAAAACAAACCTGTGCGCTCGAAATGCGCAATATGTTTATCTTTTGTGTTACTTTTATACTTCTCTTTATGAATTATTTTTATTAACTTTTTGCTTATTTCTACTTATATATGGTAAATTAAAAAAGTTATGTTTGTTAATAATTCATTTTGATTATTTTTAGAACAGTTTAACATCATGGAGAGCAGAAGAGTGTTAGAAGAATGAAAAATATGAAGCGGCGAATGATAGCTGTGACAGCGAGAGGGAAGACCATAGTAAGTGATGACGATGTTTAAACTTAAAGGGATACTGAAGATGATTATGTAGACGAAGTTATTACGGAAACATGAATAACAAAATGAATGAAAATAACAAAACAAAATTCCAGTTTAGATCGCCAACCACCACAAATAAATGTTTGCCACAAATGTATATAATATAGATTTTTGTCAGTAAGAGAGTCTGAATATATTATATTATTTGTTAGTCGGTATTAGAGAATTTCATGAATGTTACATTTCTGTCTAAATTTAGGTCTTAATATAAATAACTCTAATGTTTGTCAACTTTTTCTAAGGTAAAATAAAAAATCCCACATATTTTATTATAATAATAATATTATAACATATATTTTTTATTTATTTACTCGTCAGTAATGGATCATTTCATTACAGTAATAAATAATTTAATTCGTAATAAAATCAGTTTCTAAAATCGAGCACCTCTCAGGCGCATGTTATCTTTTCAGTACTATAAAATAACATTATCTTTCTGGGGTTAAGATTCTTCTAAACATTCCACTGATTCTTATTTTAAAACTAGCATTTGCCCGCGGCTCCGCCCACATAAATACAGTATCCCACGTGAACACTGTACGTTTTAGGGATAATCCGTAGTTTTTGTGTGAAGAAATAACAAACATCCATACACCTATCCATACATCCGTATGTTCATCCATCCTCACTTACTTTCACATTTATAATAGCAGTAGGATAACGTTTCCAAATGTATATCGCACTCTTTTACATCATCCTACCAGCCACCACAATACCTCTGAATACTACTTACTGGATTTAGACATGGGCTAGTTTTTATCCCATTTATTTTATCCCAGCTAGTTTCCGCGGGATAGTCATTTAATGACAAATCTATTTAACACAGCCATACATCAGCGACTATTTTCAGACCTCCCAGGCCGTGAATGAATAATTCAAAACAGATCCAACACTTTCTGTCTACATTATTAATAACTGACGGTTTTACCACCTCAGCCAGGAATGTACAGTCGAGGAAATAAGCTGCTTAGCAGACCCGTCAAAAATTGCGCTACTTTTACCTGACGGCAAACCTCTGAGGACACTACATCATTATAATACGAACAAATGAGGAAGATCGTACTGATAAGCATTTACTTTCTGCGAGTGTACTATCGAACCACAGATTTCAAAAGTAAAGATCGGCTTATGACGTACATTTGACAGAACAAATCTTCATACAAGAAATAGTTACGCCATTTTGATTTCACCATACCTGAAATGTCAAAATGGCGCCAAAATCCCCAAAAGTGGGGCCATTTAAATAAGGACAGTTTTGTCTTGACATGCCTCGTATATACGTCTATGTGTCAAACTTATTCTCAGTGCATCGTTTAGATAAAATATTCTTAAAACAAAAACGCAGGAACTGGCATATAAAGTAAGTAGACTGAGTGTTGAGTGTGAGTTTTTCTTTTCGCATTCAATCGTGAGCGCGTTTGGCGTTTACTAGGAATTTGTATGTGATTTGACCTAGTTGTCGCGTTTACAACTAGGTGGCGCTGTACAATCGAATCGAATACAACGATCGAATGCGAAAAGAAAAACTCATACTTCGCACTCTGAACCGATAAAGGAAAACAACTATTATGTAATATGTATTTAGATTTATAAAGCCTAATTCTTCACTAGAACCTACAATCTACAAACCCGCAGTAGTCTAGTGTGGTGAAGCACACCACGCTCGCGCTAGCCTACACTACTATAATTTTAAAACCTCCTAGCGGCCGATTACTGAAACGATAGTTAATTTAAGTGACACTCAAGTCACATGCTGTCCTTGTCATTTCGGCTAGCAGAGACAGCAACAGCCTCTTAATTTTGATTGACGTTTCAGTATTAGGCCGTAAGCCTCTATATATTGAGTAGAGACCCCTGTGTAAATCAGTACGTTATTCGTTGATGACAGATTTAGATTTCTGCCAACCCACAGTGGGCTAGCGTCGTAAACTTTACAGGCTACAGCCTAAGGCTACGTTCCCACGAGTGTTTTTGTGGTCGCCACAGAAAAAACAGCACTGTAAATGAAACTGTAAACTAATAAATTATAGCTGGAAATCGTGTAGAGTTGTCAAGTCTGACATTTCACACTTCGATTTTCAGCTATATTGTACTAGCGTAGAGTTCTATTTTCAGTGCTGATTTTCTGTCGCGACCACAAAAAAACTCTCGTGGGAACGTAGCCTTAGGCTGTAGCCTGTAAAGTTTACGACGCTAGCCCACTGTGGGTTGGCAGAAATCTAAATCTGTCATCAACGAATAACGTACTGATTTACAGGAGGGCTAATCCTCTCCACGTTAAGATTTTATGGTCGACGATAATGATAGTTAAGATTTACCCTCAGTTACCTTTAACTACGACTTTGAACTGTTCTCATGCTAACAAGTCGTTTGAAAACGGACATTATACTATGAATAGACCTTTTAGTTTGCTCACGGTGAAAGTCTTTCAAAGTGAAGACATTATGGTTGTGTTATTAGTGTTAACTATAGCACTTTCTCGCTATTTATCTTTAGGATAATAATAAGCGATTTTAAGTACTAACTACTAACAAAACATTATAATTGTGTGTTGGAGCAAGATGATACACCTACGTTAGAAAATACACGTAGTGAATAAAGTTACATTTTGAATAGCTATCTTAAAAATGTTGCAGTGTGTAATTGACCCTAAAGGTGGCTATTCTATACAAAAGTATGGCTCTCTTGGCTACTGACCTAACTCGAATAAGTAGATATGTTGCAGTCGGATTGTATAATCCGCCGTATTACATTACGAATCGTTGTTATCAAAAACAGAGCCGTTTTTCACTGACTATCCGGATTGTCATTGATATACGTTCTTCAATCTGGCGGCCAACGTTTGGCCGTATCATACTACTATTTAGATTGTAGGGTAAAGGCAGTTAGATAAGAATTAACGCCCTACAACATGTAAACATGTTAAGTTGTGTGCTCTCTATGAATATAAGCATTATGTGACGTGGCACATCATGATTATTCATAGACAGCGCACAACGTAACATGTATGCCTCCATGTTGTAGGCGCCAACTCTTATCTAACGGACCATCACAATACTTATAAAATAAAACAATGTTTAAATAAAAATCAATTTTAATAAGAAAAAAGGTAACAAATTTCTTATTGCGATATTCCTTACTAATCAAGAATTATTATAGTTACCTACTATATATAATACGTTTTTTATAAATAGGAACTAAAAACTGTCAAAGCGGCGTCCAATGTCTCGCTGTATTGACATTACATTACGGCTAGACGTGTTGAAAAACGTAAGGCGCCAAATACAATCCGGCGGATTTTCATTCAGCCGCAAGAAGTCCGGCTAATCGCTGAGCTGTCGTTTTTCAAAAAAATCGTAATTTAATATGGCGGATTATTCGATCCGACATCGATAGATACATTTACAGGTAATCAAATAAAGTTAAATTAAGTAACGCTCAAGTCACATGCTGTCCTTAAAGACTCATGTAATGAATGGCCTGAAATTAGCATCCTGTGACCTTGATCCTGCGATCCTTGTCCCCTAAAATATAAAACATTTTTATGTAGAGTATGAATGAACGTGATACAAAGGTGAAATCAAATCTACAAGGAGATACAAAGGTGAAATCTTTGTATCTCCTTTTTTTGTACAGACTGTTTTTATCTGTAAAACACAATAACAATATTAACATTGTGCTAAAAGCTATTCCAAATTCCAAATAGCAGAGATTTTAAATTTGCAACAGTGGAAACGACATAAAACGTAATCGAATACGGTTTAGGAGGTGCTTGTCAGCAGCCGGTAGCCGGTATCACGCACATTCTCAACGTGTTGACATGCTAATGTTGCCATTTATTTGAAACTTCCCTAAAAACGGGGATATTTCTCTCTTGATCTTGTTATGGTGGGGACTGAAGGAATCGAAAGGGTGCTTGTTTGATCCTGATTCCTGGATCCAGGCGTATACTGTATACCAATTATACTGATCTATAGGACGGTTAAACGCCAAAGAAAAACATCGTAAGGAAACGTGCATATGTGAGTAGATTGAAAACTAATATCTAAAGGACCGTGAGGTTTCCTAGCCCGCGGTGGCTAGAGTGGTGGACGTTCTCCTCACATTGAGGAGAAACCCGAGCCCGGGAGTGGTCAGCGATGACAAAATCTCCTCAAATTGAGGAAAGACCTCATCCCGACTGAACAATGAGGAAAATAATGTTTTTTTAAAAACATAGAGTACGAGCACAGATTCAAGTCAGAGGAACAGATAAACAGCTACATAGTTAGTTTGCACTACTACAAGTACAAGTATACGACGCGTCCACGATTGTGTGGAAAAATTATGGGCCGTCAAAAGGGACGTCAAGATTTTCAAATTTCGATCGATCTGGATCGTTCTGTGAAAGCTGTTTCTCTGTACGTAAGTATATTATATACACAATCTCTAAACAAGTATTACAGTATGAAGAGTTCAATATAGACTAAGGCAATCAATACAAATTAACATAATATTATAATGTATATGTATGTAATATGTTATGTGTATGTATGTGTGTCTTAACGAGCGAACTTGTCCAATAAACCACACATGACACGCGGCGCGGGTCGCTAGTGTGGGTAGGTGTGCACAAATGTACACATTAATTTAACGTTATTGTAAAACGTGCACGTTATATATGGAAATGAACAGCTTTTATTACGGTTAAATAACGTAATATGTACGGTTTTATGGCGGTAATTTTAAGTGTAAGAATTATTAATTTTATTAAATAAATAATAATTAATTGTTAGTTCTTACTCTCTACTATGTGTAACTGATTGTGTAAATATTAAATAACTATTTCTGTAACTTTATATGATAACTTCACGCAAGTAGAATCAGCGTCAGCTCACACCGAACCGCGACGCGTCGCGTCATTTTTATGATAGTGATTCAAAATTGAACTTTACTTACTACATTAGAAGATACACGTTTCGCAATTATCAATGCAAATACGGCGCGACGCAGCGAGGTGCAGCTCGAAGTTCGCGCTCTTGCTATTAAACGTGTAGGTAGGTATCTTCTTGTGTACTGATTTAAAATTCTAAATTTAAATCGCTATCATAAAAATTATAGTTTAAAAAAACTAAAAAAACACGCTTTTATAGGAAATCTAACTAAAAAATAAAAAATAAAATTTAATAAATTTGGATTAAGAATAGTTGATCCACTTCAAACGGTCAGATTTCGTTTAAAGTGATTTTCAAGATATTATCAAAGTGAAGATCCTTCTCATATCTGCCAATAAAATGTTTATAATTACTATTGACACTATGCACCCCACGCTTTTTTACAATAATAAACATTTATTTTTCATTTACACTATTCTTAATCCTAATTTATTAAAGCTTATTTTTTATTTTTTAGTTAGATTCTCTATAAAAGCGTGTTTTTTTAGTTTTTTTTTAACTATAATTTATTTTTTGCTTTTTAGTACGATTTGCCAAAGAGTAAGCCTGGAACTGCACGCATGCGTAGTTCGCGTACTAGTTCTATCTCTCTTACTCTCATGCAAAGGATGCGGAAAGAAATTGATGAATCCTGGCGAATTCAATCAGGATAATCGGATATTTTAATCGAATTATTGCATTTTCATCGGTCTTTGAGAGGTGTGCAAAGTTTGAATTAAATCTGATCGTTCAAAGTAGGACAAAATCGAGCCCAAAGGAGTCGGCTACAAACAAACAAACAAGCAAGCAAGCAAACATACAGGTGAAACTAATAAAAGCGTTATAAAAATGCCGCGCCATGTCGTGTCTCGGTGTTAACTGACACTTGGTGATTTTTAATCTATAAAAATAATATTACAAATATTTTACTATTCAAAATTTATTATTCTATTAAAAATTATAAGACTTATTTTATATTATTTCTTCTTGTAGCTTGGTGAATAATTTGAAGTTTTGTTAAACTTTTCTCTCTTCTGTTTAGTAAAACTTAATAGTGTTGTATAGTGTATAGCTGCTATTAGTGAATCAGAGTACCGTCTAGGACCTAGGTTATTGTAAAGTTATTATAATATCTTTCTAGGGGTGAGGACCTGGTAATCCGTCATACTGGTACGTCATTTGCGACCTGTATTATGGCCAGCTCCTCATATTTCACTTGACTGCAAAATACTTTTGTTATTATACATAATTGTAAGCTATATTGTGAGGAGAAATAAAGAATATGACTATTAGACGCAGAGGTTTCTCCACTTGTATAAAATTTTCCACAGAATATTCTCATAAGACAAAATATTAGAATTTTCACTGGTACGATGCTGATAAAATCCGGGCACGTGGAGCACCGATATAACACACGTGAACATTTCACATTTCACGTGAGCATTTCACACCCGCGGGGAATTTTAATAAACGCAGATGAGGGTGTTTGCGAAACACGACGACCTCGTAAACGGCCGCGCAATATGCAATGCATTGTACTTTTTATCGCCATCGACTTATTATTAAAGAAAATTATTTAAAAATATAAAACGCGCACTGAATCTGAGCAAATATCCTACAGCAGCATGAAAGATCTCCCCATCCTTTAGGGTGTGTCCTACCTAAAACCTACCTAAGTATTTAGGTACTTAAGATTATTAAGCAATTAGATAAATTATATAGCTCACACCGAGACACGACATTTTTAAGACAGTGATACAAAATTGAACTTTATTCAATACACAAGAAGATACACGTTTCATTGCAAGAGCGGCGCCGCGTTACGTAGCGGGGTGCAGCTCGATATTCGAACTCTTACAATGAAACGTCTGTCTTCTTGTGTTGTGATTAGTGAATAAAGGTAAATAATAATTGTTAATCGCTGTCTTAAAAAGTGCTCGCCGCGTCAGACGCGTCTCGGTGTGAGTTGACATTAGGTAATAATTAGGATTTTTTGGGCTCCGTAGTTTACGTCTCGGAACCGTTACGGTTTCGTCATGTCAGTACTTTCGTCATAACCGTACGAAGACGGACGGTCGGGCACCGTGAGTGTTTTTTCTCGCGTTTATCCCATAGTATGGGGTATCATTAGATGGGTATTTAAAAAAATAGAGAGGCTGCGTTGTCACAGTAGTAACACACAGGACTTCTTGCACTATTTCCACTTTAATATATTACACGACCGGTTTCGACAAAGTCATCATCAGGTTGCGTTGTTGTATGTTGGAAACTTCGTACAAAAATAAGTTAATAACTAAACATGAAAAATATTGGTATAATATGGAACGGGACCCTACGTGCGCATGTCAGACTCGCACTTGGCTGGTTTTTTATTCGGTTATTCTACTCTAGTAGTTATTTACCGGAAAAGTAATATTACTAATTTAGTGGTAAATAACTACAAAAGTACAATCACCGACAAAATTGTGTATTATGCAAAAAATCTGAATCCAATAAATATACAATCATCGGCAAAAGTGCTTATGCAAAAAATGCGAAACACAATATCGAGTTATTTAAATGGCTATCGGCTCGGCCAACAAGGTGTCACTTGAGAATGTTTGCCTGACTTGGCTAATTGCTTTTCCCTGTAATCACATGCGCCACTGTTGCTGAGTGTGCGCTACCGGATATGTTTGTCTGTCTGTCTTTATTCATGTTTTACCGTAGGTAGTTCCAGCCCTTAGGTAAGTAGTTAAAGTTTAAAACATCCACAAACATTTTAATGACATTTCTACGCCTATCGAAAACTTTGAATCATTGACATTTAAACCATATCATAATGAGCCGTCAATTTGTGGAACTTAATGCATGTGTTTAACCCGGTACCAACATTACAAGCTAGCCGGTACCAACATTACGGCCTAGCTGGTACCAACATTACGAACTACAATCAATAATTTCCTATCACTGCAACACCCGCACCGGTTATTATGGAAAAAACAATAAGTATACTAGATTGTTGGGATGGATTAGTGTGGATGCCCCCCCCCCCCCCCCCCCCGCTACACAAGTGATATATAAGTAAGAAACTTTTATTTTACTTCTGAAAGTTTTTATAATACGACTTATATGGTTTAAAACGAGCGTTACAAAAGTGCATGTTACTCATATGACGTCAATATTAACATATTGATATACACTTACGTATTAAAACAACAGCACACTTTATTTCCTATTATACATTTCTGTCCCACTTTTGATAAAATCCTCCCGAAGAAAGATTAATTTAATACATAATACACACAATTTTTTTTTATTGTATCTATGTGTGTAGAGGTTTGTGTGATTAATATTATTTGCGATGATTTAGTGCAATAGTATTATATAGTTTAGAGATTTTACCTACTTAGGCTGTTTAAATGATAATTTTTATTAAAAGGTGTACCTAATAAATAAATAGACTTATCCATATATTGACAACGTACAGTCGGGCCTAGTGTAAAATCACAGATATAATTCTCATAATCCGCGCTGCGTGCTCGTAACCTTTCACACCTCGCTCCGTGCGCGATTGTACCTCGAGCTACACTCCACAGTCTACACAACAGTACTTTATTGATATCATTTTTCAAATCGAAAACAATTTCTCACTTAACTGTACTTTATTGATATCATTTTTAGATTCGAAACAAATTTCTTACTTAACTGCTCCTTTTTACTAAATCATTTTTTTTTACACGACTGCACTTGTGATCATTTTTATTAAAACATTCTTCTATACGACACAAATTATATTTATGAAAAAATATACTCAGTTCTTGGACATAGCGATATTATATTTTTTCACCTACCTAATTAGACGTCGACATTTTAAACATAGTAGCTTGTGCCTACGCCTTCTACGACAAACTATTCACATAATATTATATTAGTATTCAAGTCTCAAATATCATTTTCAAGATGGAACCAGCAAATATCAAAATGTCAGTTTGCGACAATGTGCGATAGCTTGTTGCAAGATAATCTAACTTCATAGCTCTGGATCCTATCGTATCACTGTCAAATAAGATAATTTATTACTATGCACTACTACGGGTTCCATACCCAAAGGGTAAAACGGGACCCTAATACTAAGACTCCGCTGTCCGTCCGTCTGTACCTATCTCATGAACCGTGATAACTAGACAGTTGAAATTTTTACAAATGATGTATTTCTGTTGCCGCTATAACAACAAATACTAAAAACAGGCTCCCATACAACAAACGTGATATTTTTTCCCGTTTTGTGGGGAACCCTTCGGGCGCTGGTCCGATTTGCACTTGGCAATGTCGATGTCGCCTTGTCATTTTTGGTGGCCAAAAATTGCCCAGCGTTCTAGGCTCTAGCCGAATTGTTTTGAAAAATTTACACGGTACATTTTTGGAAATTCGATTATAAGTAGTTACTAGATGAACCATCTTGATTTCACCATACCTCAAATGTCAAAACGGCCCCAAACAACCTCAAAAGTATATTTAAGCGGGGACAGTTTTTGCCTCGACAGGTCATGTGCATAGACGTACATATTAGTACGTGTATGGGGAATATTCAACCTATCGTATTTCGTACGTATTTCTATGCCAGTGGCAGACGACGGATGACGTGAAGAATTTGGTTGTTACAGTATGTTACTTGTACCAGGTTAGTCTCGTTAGAACGTGTGAAAATGACGTCAGTAAATTATAAACAAACAAACAAATTATTTTAGTGTAGACCACCGTAAAGTAACGGTGAAGTATTTTCTCACGATCTACGTTTCTCGGTAAATCTAATATGGCGACACCTTGTTAAAAATAACGCATTAGTCCAAAGTTCAGTTAGCATATAACTGCACTTATTGTATATTTATGTAAGTAACTAAAATATATTAAATGTGTGTGCTATTTTTGGGTAAGAAATCCTTATTTTTGCATCAGGTCATCCGTTTGCCGTTTTCCTTTCTTTATTGCACGGTGGGGGGGGGGGGGGGGGGGGTAAACTTAATTTATTTCAGATTTCAGGACTTATTACAGGGGGTAATCTCTGGATCTACTGAAAAGATTTTGAAAATTATTTTACCAATTTATTAGTTTTATTAAAATATGGGATCTGAACAGAATATAGAGAACTCTATCCGCAATAGGATAGTGAGTAGTCCGTCATGATTGATGATGATGAATTGAACTACGATTGAACTTGAACTATCCAGCTAGGCCCCAGGAAAGTTTATCGAGCAATTTACCGCAAACTAAATCGACTTATTCGATTCGAGAATCGATTCGAAATTCAAAAAATAATCTGTCATCGAAATGAATCGAATCAGCGGCCAATTTCGCCACCCGCAGCCAATCAGACGCGCCGATGAGATCGGACGGTCCTGTGTGGTACAAGTTGTAGAGTGTTGCGAATTGTGATGCACGATAAATTGAGTGAACATAACACACAGCTTTTAGTCTATAACTTCCAGATAACATATAAATAACTTGTTTAATAAAAAGTATAATAACTTAGCCCTGAACTATGTTGTTATAAATTAGTCAAGAGATTTGATGTAATGTTTACATCAATGCTGTCATGTCCATATATTTACATCCAGATCTACTTTACATTGTGAACTTTGGCTAGCCTCTCATATATTGTATTTGCTATAAGTATTGCGCCTTCTAATGTTTATTTAGCAAAAAATGTTATTTTACTCGAACTGGCTTGATAAAAAGTTTGAAAGCGTTGACTGTTAAAACACTTGCCCCACTATATCCCCACTGCTGGGGTCTCGTCGACGTGAGGAGGATGTGTTAGAATATAGGTAGGTACCGAAGTTTACAAGAAATACAAAATTACTGATATATATTATAATAAACAACTTAATCCGGCAGCCCGCGGGCCGCGACCTCCTATCCCCGACACCGCACAGTATCCAAGAAAGCCGCCCTATAATTCCAATACTTACCAACATTACCCGGGACTATTATAATGTATTATGGAATATTATTTTATGCCCCGTACCCCGAGCGTTATGGCCGTTTTCACGTCTAAAAATATCCAGTGTGCTCCCACCTTTATACACCTGTCGCCCGCGCACGCAATAATGACGTCTATGTCAACGGTACATGACTTGTAATTGCTTAATTTTAGCAAGTTGTTTCTATGGAATGTGATATGACGGGGGCTACCATAAGTTTGTTATAATCGGGGAAATATTGATGCGTGTCTTAGTCTAACTGAATGAAATACATATCGATAAAAATCGTTTAGAAATCATGTAAACCATTAAAACAAAGCTGATCAGACCTAAATTAAAACTAAAAAGGAGAGAGAGCAAAAAAAGAAATGTGGTGAAAATATCATCGGGAGTAGGCAAAAAAAAGTTAAATTATCTGAATGAGTTTCCTTTCTAAAGCTCATTTCAGACTTCGCTATACTATTTAGCTATATAGCATAGGAAAGAAGGACCTATATAGCATGGCGATCACATTACGCGATATTATCGCAAGCATTTATAGTATATAGCAAGCTCAGTATGGTTGTGTCGCTCGTTTCGCTTGCGGGACGGCCGGGGGTGAGGAGGAAGAGGAGGGCGGCGCGCGATATAGCACAGCATGAACTCGGCGTATCGCATCATTTTATAGCGTATAGTAAGCCAATAATATATAGTACAGTACAGTGTGAACGTGTCCATAACTATGTATGGTGCGCGATATTGTTGTGCTATGAGCTATATACTATATGCTATTATATTATAGCGTAGTCTGAAAGCCTCTTAATCCTTCTACTATCCTACACTGTAAGTTACATAATCACATATGCTTGCAGTTATTTAAACAATGTCGAAATTTCCAAAAGCGTATCTTTAAAGACTGAGGAGTTCTGTTTAGTACTTTTGGTTCCAGGTGCAAAATCTTACTTTTTGGTAGCATATGCTTGGATTACTTCTGAAAAAGTTAAAATCACTATATGTGTCCATATGAATTTTGAGGAGTTTCCTCGATCCCTCATGGATTCCATCATCAGGTCACCGCTTTGGTGACAACCATAAAAATTTCAGATTATACCCAATACATCAAAAAAAGAATTTTGAAAATCGTTCAATAAGCGGCCGAGTAACGGTTCAAAGATATCCGTGTCGGGTAAAATACTATGTGAAGTACCTATTATAAAGTCAAAGTCAAAGTCAAAGTCAAAATTTTTTATTCAAAATAGGTATTTTCATACACTTTCTGAACGTCGATCTACATGATGCCCACCACCGGTTCGGGAACTACTAGCTGGCCCGGCGCCCGGCGCCCGGCGCCCGGCGAGAAGAACCGGGCATATATATATCATCATAATGTCATGATTTATGATGTAATGATGGTGGTGATGATGATGATTACTTTAATTGACATAGTGGCTTATGCTTTCAGTTATTTAAGCAACGCCGAAATCCCAAAACATGTATATATAAGGAGTCAGGAGTTCTGTTCAGTACTTTTGGATCCAGGGTGTACCTTGGTGCAAAATCTTACTTTTTGGTAGTATGTGCTTGGGTTACTTCAGAAAAATCACTATATGTCTATATAAATTTTGAGGAGTTCCCTCGATTTCTCATGGATTCCATCATCAGGTTACCATTTTTGTGTAAACGGGACCAACTTCGGACGGGACGGAGGAGTCATCGTTGAACATACAAAAAAAATAAAAATGTATACGGCCGCGCCGCCCGCTCTTCTCTCCATGCGTTTGCGAGGCCTCCGATTTTGGAGATATAAGAGATCTCTCTTCGCACTGAGTATACATAATCACTAATAAGTGCGTTAGGGTCCTATTCGAACTCCATTTTTTTTATTTACCTTTAAATCAAACGTGAGGTAGGAAGCATGTATGTATATTTGACTCAGTCACACGCACATAAAAAAAAGGAATTACGACCTCCCGCACAGAGGGATAAATCACGATTTTCGGCACCGCACTGGCTGAAAGTCTCGGAAGTGATCCCTTAGATCCCCTAACGAACTGAACGTGTTAACTTGCTAATTTGCTTTGATTTTTATGTGTTACTACTGCACAACTATAGTTATTAAGATAATGAGCGCCGAGTTAAACAATAGTTTGTGTCTCCTTTTCTCGAACTCATGGTGACCGTAGTAATGGTTGATTGTATGTTAAACGCGTACATAGCCAATACTCATACAATTTATGAAGAACAAGATGCATTAGCGTTTAATTGTAGATGGCACTGACCGAGCGGAGACGAGGACAAAAACTATACTAGCTGGGACCTAGAACATACATTTTGTAATACAAAACATCACTGCCAGATGTGAAACTTTTTTGTTACTAGCACAAAATATCATTCGTTAAATATTGGCCGCATTTAAAAAAAAAACATACCGGTTGTCTGTAAAGTCGGTTTACTGACGATAGTTGAACGTGACAACGTCAACAACAAGAACAACAACAACAATAATAATAATAATGAGGTAAAGGCAATGCGAGGTAACGCTGGTACTTGGTAACGATAACGGGTAACAGGTAACGCATGAGTCATGTTTTTTCGTGCGTGCAGCCGGCTCCATCGATTTATAAGACGTTATCACGTCAAAAAAAGCAAATCAAAATTGAACCTTATTTGCCACACAACTCACAAGACACGTTTTATTGCAAGAGTTCGTTTTTCGAGCTGCAACGCGCTACGTAGAAAGGCGCCGCTCTTGCTAATGTGTATCTTCTTTTGTAGTTAATTAAGTTCAATTTTGAATCGCTATCTTAAAAATAGAGAGCCGCTTTGCGTCTCGGTGTGAACTGTCAACTGACCCGTAGACAAGACAGATCTTTATGTCCTGTTGGTTCGTGGTGGAAATTCATGTTCATAATAATATCGCACAATTTTTTTATACACTTTTCCACTTTATTTAGGTTTTTACATTAATTTATATATAAATGTGTAAAAGGTGATATTATTCGATCGTTATGTAATCATTTTTAATGAAATAAGGGGATAATGAGCAGTCGTACCACCTGATGGAAAGCGATTACCGTCGCCCATGGACACCATGCAATAGCAGAGTAGTCGAAAGTACATTGTCAGCATTTTAAAGAGGAATACGCTATTACGTTATTATACAAACACTTTTTATTTGACTAAACGACTTTAAAACCAGCCATTTTGATAGAATTCAGAAATAGTAGTAGTAAATAAAAATAAACCAAAATGTCAGTGATATAGAACTTTAACTGAAAGCTCTATCTTAATTTTTTCTTCCCTTTGCCACGCTTGTTTGGAGAATGGAGACCAATTAAAAATCCGCGGTAGCATCTTTACCATTAAATTCTTACAAAACAAAAAACCCAGTTCACACTTACAATTGTAAATGGATTTTTAATATACGTGATACGCGTTATCGGGTACAAATCGGCGCCTCAAAGCCAGCATCACTATCTGAACGCATAAACTTAAGATAGTAATTAACCACTAACAGCCACTAACAGCCTGTTAGTTTATCTTAAGATAACAGAGATTATAAATAAGGCGAAATCTGATACATATGGAATAGCAACACGAGAATCAGATTAATCCTACTACATTTTTACGGATGGATGCATGTTTGTTACTTTTTGACGCAAAAAGTACTGAACGGATTTTGATGAAATCTGATATGGTAGTTTAGGCTCTAGATTAAAGCATGGTCAACTTTTTATACCGAAAAACATATACAGTTTTCCCGTAGGACACTTTATTTATGCGGGGGAGACGCGTGCAAAAGCTAGTAAAGAATAACTTTCACAAAATAAATACTAGAACAGACTAAAATATAGATATACCAAATCTACAGAACGCAAACCAGCTGAACATATCCATAAAATAAAAGACCCACAAGTGAGATATCACAATATTAAGCGTGGACACTACAAATAAATAGCAACAGTCACAGCGTGAAACCGATCGCGCCCCGCCATGGCTGCATAATATGTCACACCGACAGCTGACACATAACTTCCAAATTTTGCGGCCAAATTCCCGATAATCTCTAGAATGTAGTGTGTGTGATGAGTGAACCTCATCAAATGGAACATAATATTATACACACAATAAAAGGCCTCAAAGTGAGACGTCACAATAATAAACAAGGACATTCAAATAAACAACAACAGTCGCAGCTTGAATCCGATCGCCTCGCGCCCCGCCATTGCCGCATATGTCAAACTGACAGCTGACACATAACCTAGAAACTTTACCGCCAATTTCCGACAACCTCCTGTATGTAAATAATAAGGTATTTTTTAAGATCGTGGTATACTGAAGGTGCGTTCCTGTAAGTATTCTCTATATTAAAACTGCTTACAGGAACGCACCACCACGGTACCTATTAGTAGAATCTTATATGGCATTCTGTACCTTGGTCATTGTAAGCTAATAAAATAATAATAATAATATAACATCAATAAGATTTTATTCGCCGGAATGAATATAATCGTAGACGTTAAGTAAAAGGAAATAAATTTGAAATGAAAAATTAACGATTCTCTATTTCTAAACTATGTCCCAATTTTACCGCCTACTCTGGCGAAATGAAATAAAAAGTATTACCAGTTTATTACTCATAAAGCTTATTCTTTCTAATTCACTTAATTACCGTTTTGTTTCCTTGTTTAATAAAATTAAATATTATGACTCAATTATGAACGCCAAAAAAACGTATGGAGTCGAACAGCTTAAAATATTTTGTTCGATATTGTAAGTGGCTTGAGTTAATCAATGTCTTCGTTTTGCTCGTATCGATATCCGTATTTAATTGAAATGAAAGTATATCTGTTGATAAAGACGGGAGTTCTTTATATCTTCTGGATAATTTACTCGAAGGTCTTTATATAAATACACTTAATAAGAGGTTTTTTGTGTGAATTTTTAGTTGGTAAATAAGAATGTAGAATTTGAACGATCGGCTGAACAGATATTGAAAAAGAGTAAAAATGCTAATTTAAATTTTGTTCGTTTCTTTCGTTAAAACTTGAAACTTTAAAGTAAAACTTTAGGTGTACCACCGTGGCTGTTTTGTGCCCGTGGAACACCCAGGTGTATCACGGGGAAGAAACGAAAAAGAAACATCAAATGCTTAAAAAAGAGTTTTCATGTCCAAATTCAACCCTCTCACAATCAATCAAAACAAATCAAATAACAACAAGTCGTTGCGATACGTACGAGAGAGTTTAAAAGGTGTCAAAATCCGACTCACTTGACACCATTCCAAGAGTTATCTCGCGCTTCAACACCTCGACTCTCTCGTGCTTCTTCCGGCGAGGATATATTACTATACAAGCCTAACTTTTGACTTAAGACCAAAGTGAATTAATCAGGATGTGTCATATGGTCCCACTGTTTAATTTTATTATAATTCAACGAATACTGGTATAAGATAAGGCAGGACGCCCCACGGCCAGCGATCTGTCTCACCGTTCGGTGTGTAAGTCTTGCGAATTTGTTCAACAAAACAAATGTGGTGTGAGTTTTGTCGCGCGCGGCGTGTAGCGTAATGGCCGGAATATATTAATGTTAAGCGGAGTGTAGGAGGAGCGGTCTTCTCATTATTGTTTTTTTATGTGTTTATAATGCGCCAGGTCAGATTAGTTGTTCTTGCTATCGAGTCTGAGGAGAACACATATCACCAACAGATTATGGCGATGTACGGTAATGGTGCGAAGATTAAAAAAACAGTTGAATTGTACGTAAAATGATTACGATGATAATACGTGAGACGGCAACGGTAAAAATACTAGTAATGTTTTTTGCAAGCAATGTAAATGCTCTGTTAAAAGCATTTAAAAGGCACTACCGTCCATCTGATTCTTACAGTACCTACAGTATTAATAAAAATCTTAATGTTTACGATTTCATGTTATTTATTTATCTTTTTTTTCCTGTTCTTGTATTGATTTTTTATTGATATGTAATATCTTATAGTGTACGTTGTAATCTATCGAATAAACTTTTTTAATTTAATTTTTTAAAAAGGTGCATAATGACATTTACCTAAGCAAGAAATAAAAAGTATCATGGTCGGTATTTATAGTTGCACTCACCTGAACTTGGACCTCATTTTTTTTTTTGACATAAAATAATCACAGGAGTATTGTAAACAAAATGTATTTAATATAGGATTCTTACAATTTATTCGAAATTTGGCATATTATGCCTAAAATACAGATAAATTGTACGCACTTTTATTTTATTCGTGTGCACAAGTCTTTATGCAAAACATTTGCTTACTATGAAATTGTTGTGTTAAGTTTTATTAAAGTAAGGACACTTCATATTGTACTTGAATGTTATAAGTTTATTGAGCCTCGCGATTATACCACACAAATAAATAACCTAACCAAGAGCGAGTCAGGACATGTCTAAGGAGGGTTCCGTAACTATCGCCACGCAATAGTTTTTTTTTATTAGGCGCTTCAAAAGTTACTGTTCGATTTCGTTCGCAATAATTTTTTTCAAGAGTATTTAGCATGACCTATCAGCAAGGAAAGTAACAAATTTCTAACTTTTATAGTTTAGAAATGACAGGGACCGACTTGTAAACCAATTTGGAGGTCGATAACTCGCTTATAGCTTACATTATAAAAAGTCATGTCTTATATACATATAAGACCTTAACTTAAGTCATGACTTTTTTATATTAATGTATAAAACCTTAACTTTATTTAAAAAGACCTATTCCCCGATACCTATAGTTGTCATCTCTTGAATTGTCCAACCGCGTGAAAACCCCGAAATTATGAGGCCCAAAACCCGGTTATGAACAGTTGATTTTTTCAAGTACCTAAATAAAGTAGTTGAGAATTCTTCTGTTTTTTTTTAATATCAATTTAAATGTAACAAAACAGATTCTAATTAGTTTGTTACAATTTTTGTGCTATTTTACCTGTTAAAACCCTAATCAAAAAAGGCAGTTCACATTCAAAAGAAACAGTATCTTCGCCGTCTGTTCGCCGGCGCCCTTTAGCCATTTGTGCCAAACGGCTAAACACCACGTTTTCAGAAGTGTTTACAAAAGTAAAAGAACTTCCTAATTCCGTTTTAAAATGTCCGCCAATAATCAAAACGGCTAATACGGGCAAGGCACTGAGCGACTTTTAATTCTTACACCCCATTTGTCCTACACAATTATGAACAGAGAGATGCGTAGAGCTGACGCAAATTGTTGACAGTTTTTGTACGAAACTTTAATGCCACTTTAATACCAGTTTGCGCTTCAATAAGTAACAAGGATACAAAAAACTGTCCCGCGATAATATATTTGAATTCCCGTAAAACTTGATTGTTTACAAACATAATTATAATTTGCTAAATATAATACAAGTATAAAACAAATAATCTAATAATAAAATAAAAATAATTAATAGATAGGCTCCTTTTTGTCCCGAAAAAGAACAGCGTTCCCGTAGTATATTGTATTTTCACAGGTGGAGTCGCGGGCAAGGGCTAGTCTAAAATAAAACTAATCTATTTGGCACTCCACACCTTTTCTATTCCCATTGTTTTTCTAATTCTGTCGTCGGTCCAGCCGCCGACGCCCTTTCATTCTCTCAATTGCCCTGGGCTGCATCCCTTTAGCACATTTCTTTTATGCCCTTTTTATCCCCCCTCCAAGGAATGTCGCAAGTAATTATGACCGAGTTAATTTATATTCTAAGGGGACAGAGTTACCTGAAAAATGTGGACGTAAAAATAACTAGCAATAAATAATTGCATTATTGTTTTATGAAGCTCATGTTTTTATTGACCACATGGACTTTAGCGATTAATCTATACTAATAATATAAAGAGGAAAAATTTATTTGTTTGTTTGTATTGATCGATGAAAGGCACAGATATAGATTAACTTTCTTAGCTGAAATGATTTATTACTATACGACGTTATTCATTTGATGTAAATTGAATGAGGGTTTTTGGTAATTTTTCTGCCGTTAGGGCGCAGACCCAACGCACACGAAGCGTCATTTGGTGGCGTAAGTGGTAGCAAAAACGGTCAACAGGAATTTGCGATTCTTTTCTGTAACCAGGCGGCGCTTGGTAGCTCCGACAGTCCTTGTCGTGAAATCCCAAAAAGCTGTCAGATGTCACGAATTTAAATACCCTCATTGCAGTATTATGATTTATTGGGATCAATGAAACAATTAAACATTAAAATATTCGTACACGAACCAAGCGAAGTGTAATGAGATTTTCATATGCAAACAAGATTTGTTTAAATTATTTTAGTATATTGTTTCCCTCGGAGATTATAATAAGGAAAATAGATATAAGAATGGATAGCTCTAGGCTCATATAATTATAAATAAATCATCATATAATTAAAAATAATTCTGCAACTGATCTTACATCTAGGCACAGGATAGGGCTTTCCTTTGATGGAGAACCTAGCCTTCGCTACTGGTAGGATAATATGAGATTCTTAACCCTATGCGCAAGCCCAATGTAATGCAGCTGTAACCACAACGTCACGCTAACCATAGTCACCAACTCCATAGTTAGCAGAGGTTGTGGAGGCCAAACCGCAAATACTGTATAATCGCTGCTTGTTCTGCTGGTTTTCTCAATTAAATAACTGGCTGGGAAGATATTCTGTAATCTGTAGGCTTGCAGAAAGTAACTGCAAAGTTAAAAATATACTAAAACTCTTTTTTTTCGATTGTATAAGCAGATTAAAGGGAAAATATTGCATATCCATGGCCTAGTCAATATCAAGCGGTATCCCTTGCTTACACGCGTGATGGTGCAGGTTCTATGCCGGGTTAACGGAAAGCTTATTCTGACGTTTGACTTAGTTTAATTTTCCCGCATCTTCTGTGATAACCCTGACAAAATTTGGATCGATTTAGAAGTTTCTATGAAAGCTGTTCCTCTGTGCGTATTTTTATTGACTTTGTGGTATAAGGCACTTGTTAAAATAAGCGGAGCTTTTATGAAATGTGACAACTGATCTTTAAATCTCTCAGCCTGATTCACACAGTCAATTAAGACTTTTTATTAAAATGGCCGAAATTCTCTGAAAGTGTCAATGTCATGAAAATGAAAAAAAAAACCTAAATGAAACTTAACAAGCTTTCATCAGAAAGTCTGTTGACTTTACTTTCCTAAAAAGATACCTGCGGTTGAACCCTAACCCGCCGAGATGAACCGGCGTAAGAAACTCGTACGGGGCCATCTTTTAGCAAAAAGATGGAAAATCGTTCTTTCAAAAGAAATATAATATATATTTTACATTGTAAACTTAAATCTATGTTATATATAACAAAAGTCAAAAGTACACAAGTACCTACATAGAGACAGCCTTGCAGGAGTGCATCTTATTCCCAAGGTGTACAATCGTTAAAAAAAATTAGTTACTTTATAATAAGCACACAAACGTTCTTTGACTACTTTTTGAGGGTTCCAAAATACATAAGGAACCCTTATAGTTTCGCTCTGTCCGTCCGTCTGTCTGTCTGTCCGCGCTTCTAGCTTCTGTAATCACGAATATATATGGATGAAATTTGGTATAGTTATAGATTATGTATAGATCTCGGTTTTAGAACCATAACATAATAATTATTTTATATTTTAGAGGTTGCTATCCCATACATGTGAAGTGGGAATAAAAAATATTTTTTCATTCTACCTCATTGTGTGGGGTACCTATCGTTGAATAGGTATTTTAAAATAAAGGCAACATTTCATACATGATTTTTTTACAAAGTCAACCATTTACGAGTAATCGGCCTCCAAAGTGGTTTATAAGTTGGTCCCCTCCTGACATTTCTAAACTATAAGACTTAGAAATTTGCAATTTTCTATGCTGATAGATCATGCTAAAAACTCTTTAGGAAAATTAATTTGAACGAAATTGGACAGTAACTTTTGAAGTAATTTGAAAAATAAAACCTTTTACGCGGTTATAGTTTAGACATGTCCTGACATGCTCTTGGTTAGGTTATTTAAATTTATTAATAGAAAGATTCTGAATTTAATATGTCACAACTGACATATTAAATTCAGAATTTGAAAAATCAATATTCAATTTACAATGTAGACGCACACTAAGAAATGATTTTGAGAAATTCCACCCTTAAAGGGGTGAAACAGACGTTGAAATTTTGTATGAAAAATCTTTAAATTTGCACAGATTTCGATGAAAATTCATGCTCTGCAATATATTTCATTAAATACGTGTTTCAGGGTTTGTTAGAATTCAGCCTCTGAGGATGTAAAATAAGGGTTGTAAATTTGTATGAAAAAAATTAAAATCTGTCCTGATTTCCATGAAAGTTAATAACCGAGGAAATAAATATAAATTTTTGAGTATGTATTTCATACTTTTATGAAATTCGTCAGCTAAAGGTGTGAAATAGGGGTCCAATGTTTGTATAGTGAAATATCAATTCAATCAAAAAGCTGGTCATGAAGATTTTTTTTAATTTTAGTAATAAAAACGGGTAGCCCCATTTTAACGGACAAAGTCGCGCGAAAAAGCTGTTCATATATATTTTTTGGTTTGATTGTCTTTTTTCTCTTATATAGAAATAATTTAAAAATATAAATATTGTGACTTGTGACAGATTCACACACGTGTAACAAATTTGTATCTATCAAACTTATGGTAATGTGTGTTAATAATCTGAATTCTTCATAGTGTGTTGTAGTTATTTTCATTAATTTTGTGTATTTCTGAGCATTATTTAAAAAATATATTAACTTTCCACACTCCTTCCTCCACATAAACTTTAACTGTGCCAAATACCATACTTCTCCATTCGGACAATTCTCGTAAAACTAAACTTCACAGCACAGTCATCAGAAACTTCAATATTTTATACTAGTTATTGGTAGAAATATAAAAAAAAATATGAGCACTGTATTTTGTTGTTTTAGATACACCATTGTATTTAAAAACAAGCTTTTTCCAGCGGCTTCGCACGCGTAAACAAATTTTCCGGGATAAAAGTAGCCCATGTATATATAGCCTATATCCAGAGCCTAAACTACTGGCATGCTAAATTTCATTAAAATCTGTTCAGTAGTTTTTGCGTAAAAGAGTAACAAACATCCATACATTCATCCTCACAAACTTTCACATTTTTAATAGAAGTAAGATGTTTACTCTTATTACATAAATACATAATGATTTGGTGTCATCTGTGCATCTCCCGGTAGGTGCGGGTTGCTATGTATGGGCTACGGTCAGCTCGTACTAGGTCTCGGTGTGGAATTGTAAACGCACAGTTTTTACGATAAGGGGTAGAGATAAGCTTTGATTGTTCATGATCATCATCAGCTTGGAAGCTAGGTGAGTCATATATTAACGAACTAAGTGTGCAGTTATTATTTTTGTTTATTGTATGCAATTCTTTATTCTAAGCATCATTTTAAAAATGTTAGCTTTCGGCGCATAATCTTTAACTGTGCCAAATATCATACTCTTTCGTTCGCATAATTATTTTTTGATTCACATATTATGATCCCTTACCGACCGGGTAGCCCGGGTAGGTAGTAGGTAATAGTAAGCCTAGATATCAAGGTGGTAATAAATTTCGTTCGATATGAATGCGATCAGATTATCAACGAGCGTGCGCGCAGCTAATGGCGAGCCCTATTCACATGGCAATCCGCGCTGCGACAAGGCGCTTGTATTACGCAATTAGGTATTTCGTGAATGAATAATTGAGTTTCGATGCAGAGATTGTTTTAAGTATTCAATGAGTCACAATTTATTACTTAGATTCTAGACTTCCTATAGATATAGGAAGTCTAGAAGATTCTATACATACAAATAAATGAGCTTGAAATGTATGTTTGTAAATTAGCAGCTTTGCAGTAAATGCATATTGTGATAGTAGGTACTACATCAAAAAATCAAATTTTAAAATTTATGGCTGGCTGTCTATTTGTTCCGGCTAATCTCTGAACCGGCCGGATCAATTTTGACTATCTTTGTATATATTTGCTATCTGCCCGTGAAGGATCTTCATAGCTGGTGTTATAAACTTGGGCTACTTTTATCTTCGGGTACCGTTTGAAAAATTGGGTTTCCGTTTCCATTAATAGTTCCACACAAGCGAATGCCTCAATATATCTGAGTATATTAATGAAAGTAAATAGTTGCAGATGTAGTCATCATCCCTATTAAATGTGTAAATAAATGTCCCAATTTTTCCGATTAAACAACTGTTTACCGTAGTTTTTTGACTTACAACCGAATACTGAAATGATACTTAAATTAAGTGACGCTCAAGTCACACGCTGTCCTTGTCATTTCGGCGAAGAGAGACAGCGACAGCCTGTGAATAGGAGGGCTCTTAATTTCGATTAGCGTTTCAGTATTCGGCCTTTATATACATATTTTGTAAAATGAACACTAGCACGGTGTTGATTATTGAAGGTTTTAAAGATAAAAAGATATCTCTTAAACTAATCGAACTCCCAGCCTACTATTACAAATATGAAGTGTAGATGGACGGATGGATATTTGTTACTCTTTCACGCAAAAACTACTGAGCGGACTTTGATAAAAATTTTGTATGGTCGTAGATTCAGCTGTGGATTAAATCATAGGCTACTTTTTATCCCGAAAAAGTACAATGCTCCCGAGGAATACTGTATTTACGCGGGCGGAGCCGCGGGCAAAAGCTAGTCTTTAAATAAATCTACCGCTTATAGAAATGATTATTTCTATAAGCGGTATAAACTATTTAGTAATCTGTGGTAATACCCAATTAAAATGTTATCAAACATACTGTAAATAATAATTCGAAAAGAAAGATAGCAACGAAAGCAGCTCATTATAGTCCAGGAACCGAGGACGATATTTTTTCTTAAAACAAACCGGCCCGTAAACGACTAATTGTGAAGTATTTTATGACCGATAGGAGGAATTAAACAGCAATTGGCCCTTTTTATGCGAATCGATCAGCTTTGAAGACCTTGTAGGGCCCCTTGTTTTTAGTGTCCACTATAATCGTAAACTTAAAGAATATTACTGTTCAGAGTCTGTTATCGACTAATATTTTGCGGAAGTTTTATGACAAATTGAGATTTATCGATGTATATTTATTACACTAAACTGAATACTATTTATTAAAATACAGTCTATTCGCGTTTAGAAGTCGGTGAATCATGCGTACAAATGTCAAAATTGACCAATGACGGATAAGCCTTTGTTCACATTGACTAATTAAAGAAGAAAGACGAATTCAATGTTTGTGTTTGCGTTTGGTTATTTTGGACCTGAACCGATTGTAATTTGTAATACATAGCAAAAAAAAACCTTTATCAGTCTAAATTAATCAAAAAACTTTACATCGTTTTTTTACTGTAGGTCGATTCTGCTAAATAAATCTTACAATAACAGTTTTGATGCAGTCTCGATATGTTAAAACAGAAAAATGGTATTCCCATAAACGGCAAAATAGCAGCAAACGTGTTTTGATTGGTCCAAACTCCAAAAACCAGTTTACGATAACATGACGATTAATTTATAATTCATTGAAAGTAAATTGAAAGTCCAAGATAAATACGAGAATTGGGGTCACTTTAAGATCTAGATTCTGGACAAACGTGAATAAGCATTATGTCCCGCCAAGTACAAAGAAAAATTCTACATTTTCGAATCATACGAAATTTTCCAACACAAGTGCCTAAAAATTATAAAAAATGGCGATTCTTGTACATTTGGCATAAATGAATAATTCTGCCGTACTTGGAACTGGCATAATTAGGTATGCCACCTCGTTCGGGCTAGTCATACATTATGTATGAGTTGGGTTGATGAGACACTGATCGCCAACTAATTGACACTAAAAACTATTCGAAGACCTCTGTGGGCCAGTGGTGGAGCGCGTCAGCGCTCAAGCCGAAGGTCGCAAATCCCTTTAAAGGAATAAAAAAGTTTTCTATGTTCCTGGGTCATGGATGTATATTAGATATGTATGTATAGTAAAAATCTTAAAATATACGTGTTTAGTAGGCTTATAAAAGCATTATATATGTTTCCATTGTCTGGTACCCGTAAACACAAGTTCTTCGAGAAGTTATAACGAAAACCTCTACTTCTTCAAGTAGACTTCTTCTTCTTCAGTTTAGGACTAAGCCAGGATTGTTTTAGATCGTTGTCGGTTACAGCCACAAGACGTCCATAGCTGGGTATAAAAGTATATTTAAAAATATATATATATATATATATATTCAAAATAGGATAAGTGGCCTACTTTTCGACGCGCGACGACGTCCTGTCCGTTTTTAACTCCCGACGCAAAAAGGTGTTATAAGTTTTATGTGTATGTCAGTCGGTGGCATCGTAGCTTCCCAACGGACTAAAAATTGGGTTTTTTTTTAATAATTTTTGATGTATAGCATCTTTCCCCTCGCTTTCTTGCAATTTGTGGGAGTGATTTCGTGAAATGGGACGGAAGTGTAACAGGAAGTCGTGGAAGCGCGCGCTATTTGAATTGACGAATGAGCGCGCGGTGGTAGAGTTGGCCATCAGATTCGAATAAAATATTTATTTATTACCTTTTTTTTTAATTGTGACGTTGATTTCTGTCACTGCTTAATAGAAAAGTTTCCGTATTTTAGTATCTTCTTAGAAAATCGTACTAAGCATTGTGTTTTTTTTTTATATATAAAAGGCAAAGCTGATTGACTGATGTATCAACGCACAGGCCAAACCCTTAAAAGGCTAGAAATTTCAAATTTTGCACACGTATTTCTCATAGAAAATAGGCATCCACTAAGGAAGCATTTTTCAAAATTCAACCCCCGAGGGGGTAAAATAGGTGATAAAAGTGTTTGTATGAAACTTTTTATTTTGGCATAGTATTTCGTATGAATTGTGTGCGGAAGATATAATGAGTTACGTATTTCAGCGCTTTCGGAAATTCAGCCGCTAGGTGGCTAAAATAGGGGTTGAAAGTTTAAAACTTAAATTCACGCCGGCGAAGCTGCGGGCAATTAATGCTAGTATTTTCATAAAATGTTACACATCATATGCGACTGCTGTAAGGCTCGCTCTTTTTTGTTTAAAAGCTGACGTGATCAATAGTGCTCTTAAATTTAATTCATCATCATCAGCTCGCTTCCTGCATGACAATAACGGGGCTTACCTACATAATTTGATTTTTTATCTCCAATCGATACGAAACTCACTTGTGTAATAGTAAACTTCCTTGTGCTAAACACAGTTTTAAACAGTGTCTTTATGCTTATAAGAAAAGAAACCAAGTCAACGTTTAGCAAGCTCTGTAAACAGCATGAGGAAAACTTCAAATGATCACAAATTATTTCCAATGAAAATGACTTGTAGCTTATGATACTTATCCCCCACAGCCCAGATATTATATTAGGTCATTACATATGAAACTGGCGTCTTGTAAAAGAGGAACATAAAGTCGATTTTTTTAAACATAATATATTTATTTAATCAAAGTAAGCAATGGTATATCCATTGCTATCTATGCACTTTTGCCATCTCATAGGTAGTTCATTGATTCCTTTACTAAAATAACCATTCGGACAGGTATCAATAAAATCTTTGAAGGCTCTTTGGACTGCCCCATCGGAGTTGAATTTCCGTCACTAGTCCACCAAGTACTTCTTCTACTACGCTCACAAGTAACTTTTTTTTAATCAATTTTCGCTTGGGGCAGGCTTTAGCTGGTTTGCCAGGGTTCATTGCGATGAGCGTTTCCGATTATCGTACAGGATCCACTTTTCATCACATGTGAATGATTCGGACAAATCATCACCACATCACAGGAAAAACGTTACAACCAAAAACGCACTGTGTTTTCATTTGCGACACTGCCGCCATACACATCATTAATCCTTCGAGCCGTTTCTGCAGCACTGGTGCCACGGTGGAAATCGTACTCGAAAATAAATCGATATTTCAAGTTTTCCATTTTGTAAACAGAGTGACGCAAAGAAAAAAACCAAAAGAGGATAAAACAAATTAATTACGGTTTTCGAAATACAAATGCATGAGTAAATAGCGGTATAAATTTGAAATTGAAATTCCTAACCAAAGATGATATATTTGAGATCAAAGTGGCCAGTGATCCAGATCCAGATCCAGAGCTTAAATTACTTCCATACCAAATTTCAGCAAAGTCCTTCCCGTAGTTTTTGCGTGAAAGAGTAACAAACATCCATCCATCTATCCATCCATCCATCCATCCCCACAAACTTTCACATTTATAATACCTAGTAGTAGGAAGTAGGGTTCAAGTTATTTGATCCAATTGTCTACTGTTGGAAGAGTATAGGCACGCTATACTCTTCCAACAGTAGAATTAGAAAGAATTAGAAATAATAAAAAGAAAAAAGAAGTACTCTTCCGGAATAGGCGTGTTGCCTAAAAAATTTTTTTTCGTCTATTCGATGTTAGACAACATGTTAATAAACAATCTAGAACCTATTTTCGTATATCTTAAAAAATAACGAAGATACAAACAATTTCAATTTACAATATGAAAGAGAAATATGACGTCACGAGTTGCACCCGCCATACATTTGTTATTACAAAATGTATGGCGGTTGCAACTTGTGACGTAACAAATCGTTTTGCGAGAAAGAGATGGGCAATATTTTTTATTTGCTTATAATTTTTAATCCCGTCAATCTAAATACCTATTTCTTTTAGATTTATGTATCTTTAAACAACAATTTACAATAATAATTTACAAAAATGTGATATTCCACACTAGGCAACATCCCTATTGTGCAGTTTTATCGATGTGGTGTGTAGCGGGCATTAGTGATCTGAAAATGTGTCATTACGTCAAATTCGACACTATCATTGTATCATAAATAGTGATGTTAATATTTATCGACGTCTTCGGAATCGGAAACCGGACGGTATACCGTAATTATGATGACCACAGACGAAATGACACGGTTCGCGTCAGTCGGACGTAATTTCGGGTCGAGATTATAGTACCCCGGCGACATATAAATGCCATATCGAAACCAATTCGAATGAAAAATCGAACAATTCGAGGCTTCGATTTGTGATTTTTTATGAAAATAAACAAACGATACCCTACAGATTTGTTTTTTTTTTTTGAAAAATAATGTTGATGCGTGGGATTTTAATATTAATAAAAATAGACGAAAACGTATGACGTATCTGTCGAGTGTCCAATGGTTATACCAGTCATCATATTCATCATCATCACCACTAACTTCTGCACTACTTGTGAATACGTCTGACCAATGTGAGGGGGCGGAAGGCAACAGTCTACCACGCTAGCTCACTACGGGCATTACGAAGAATCTTATAATATTTTTTAAATATTAAAAAAATAACTATATATTGCATATATATATCTCGCCAAACTATTTGTGTTACGGGTTAAATGTATTAGCTTGGGAACTTTTACAGCCGATTCTAATTAATACTTGAACTTTCTGTATTCATTTACTCTTAGGGTCAATTTACATCGAAACGAAACGACACGCGCCATGGCGCTGCATTTTTAAGTTAACTATTCAAAATTGAACTTTATCCATTCCACAATAAGACGTTTTATTGTAAGAGTTCTAATGTCAAGTTGCACCGCGCTGCACAGCGCATGTGCAGTGTATGACTGATGTCATATGAAACGTGTATCTCTGTGTGGTAAATAAAGTTCAATTTATGTATAGAATAGCTATCTTAACAATGCAGTGCCGCCCGCGTAGCGTCACGTGTCGGTGCGGTGTATACTGACCCTTATTGATATTATATTAATTACTAGCCATAACATAACTATGTAGTAACGGAGCCTCAAGAAGCATTCGATAATTTCGACGGCGAACATCGCAATCAAAAATGTATGGGATTTGACATAGTCATCGTTAAGTGACATGTCGTTTGCGATGCCTTATGTCAAATCCCATACATTTTTATTTTCGAACTTCGCTGTTGTAATTATCGAATGCATCTTGACCCTGGTGTGGATTATTTCTATAAATCTCGTCTAACGTAAAACCTATGATACAACATCATGCATACCTACGTAACTTTTAATTGTCTATTAAACTCGGCATCACAAAAAGCGGGCGCGTCGGATATGGTTAGTTATATGGATCGCATTGCGCCCGCGCGGTTTTTGTGCCGCATAAGTTAGCGCATAACGCACAGAATACGCCAACTCGAGGAAACTTATCGGATTCCCGGCCCATTGTTGTATTTTTTCGGCCCGCAAGTGTATACGAATTGTAAATTTCGGCTTAAGTTGACTTTGGTGGATTAATTTTAAAGCTTCATCTTTTTGGTTTTTACTTGTTAAATTATGCCTATTTCGGCGGGTGGGGAGTCGAGGCCCGAGGGTCTTAAGAAAATACTTCTCTATATACTTAGGAGCAGTCTAAAGTAGGAAACTATTAATATGAAAACTCCATAAAAACTTATGCAGTGGGCGGTATTGCCTTACCATCGGTCCACCCGCCTGCTTCTTTATCGGTTTTTTGCGAGAATGACACTTGGCTTGGCATCACAACCAAATACTTAAAGTAAGTGTAATTGGCATGGCAAACTATATAATATTTTGTTAATTATAGTAATTTAATTAAAAGCATTTAAGTATTTTACAACCGATGTACTGATCGTAACGCCTACAAACTGCTAGATCTGAGATAGAATGGGCCCGGAAAAATTCAGAGCATTGAAAATAGAACTGTGCGATAATACAATAGACCTGAAAACGCACAGCCGAGTCGAGCCGTGTTTTGCCGGGGAATTTAATGTGTGACGTTGATGTATTTGTATTTCCTCCATAAATTTGTGTTATTTCGGTTCTTAATGTGTAATATTGGTAGAATATTAACCATTATATATTCGTTAACGTGCACAAGTGATACAACTTTTACATCAAAACATTGCTAGCTTCCATACAAAAAGATGTCAACTAGAAATTGCGCTAGCAGAACTAAAATCATACAATAGGGAACCAGATATCATATGCCTAACCGAAACCTTTGACGAAAAGGGGACTGAATAAAATATAGCTCTAAATAACTATAATCTAGCATCATTTTACAGCAGGTCTAATAAACAAAAACGAGGTGGAGTATGCATACTTATAAAAAAGAATACCTATTCCTATAATAATATTGACTATTGTTCCTCAATTGATAACAATTTTGAATGCTGTGGCATAGAATTTCGTGATATATATATGGTTATTATTTGCTTATATTGAACACCAAATTCTGCAATTAGTATATTTATCCAAAAGCTAGACTCACTTTTGTATAATATAACCAAAAATTCAAAAAAAAAATTAATATAGTTATTGCAGGAGACCTTAATATTAACTTACTTAAAATAAACAATGACTCAAATGCATTGCGTGATATCTCTAGTAACTATAATTTAACAATCCATTTTAATAAACCAACGAGACAATCCACATGCATAGATAATATTTTAAGTAACTTAACACAAGTCTATAGCGAACTACTTCACATGTGTCTGTCGGATCATAACACAGCACAATTTATTTCAGCAACAATAGAAACATCTAATAACCTCACCCTATATAAATATTACTATGTCTATAAGAGAGAGTATAAAAAAGACAACATAAAAAAAATTTAAAACCATTTATGAAACATTTGCGTTGATACATATTTAGACAACTCAAAAACTTTTAACGAAGCATTTAATAACTTTTATGACTTATTTACTATGCTATATAAACTTTGCTTTCCTATAATCCGCTTTAAAGTAACAAATAAACACATATTACCTCACTGGATAACTAAGGGCTTAAGAGTAAGTTGTAAAACAAAACGAAAATTACAATATAATTATTATAGAAAAAAAGACAGTTCCACGAAAAATAAATACAAGCAATATAGTAAATTACTTAGGAAGTGCTTTAGACTTGCAGAAATAAATTCACATAGTAAATACGTCGCAAGTGCAAAAAATAAATGTAAAGCGTCATGGGATATTGTTAAACAATGCTCAAGCAAAGCTAACAACAACAAATTTATTACAGACATTAAAATTATTAATAATAAAAAACTTACCACACCCACAGATATAGCAAACACATTTAATGAATATTTTATAAAAACTACAAACATAAATATAGCTTCAAATTCTAATTTTACAAGTAATATTCATGACAATCCTATGAGCATCTTTTTAAAACCTTGCACCTGTGACGAAACAATAAACATTATTAATTCCTTAAAAAACACGAATACAGTTGGTTATGATGAAATATCCACAAAGGTAATCAAAGAATGTAAATATATAATTGCCCCCGTCTTAACTGAGCTGATAAACAAGTCTTTCGTAGAAGGTTGTTTTCCAGACAAGTTAAAAGTCTCAATAATAAAACCAATATTCAAAAAATGTGACAGAAAGCAATTAAGTAATTATAGGCCAATTGCGCTAGTTCCAATACTATCAAAAATATTTGAAAAAGCAATGCATAAAAGACTAACTTCTTTCATTAATAAATTTAATATTTTGAAACATGAACAATTTGGCTTTTAAAAGAACAAATCAACTCAACAAGCATGTTTCAACGTTACTAACCAAATTATAAACTGCATTGATGAAAAGAACCACTGTATAACTGTTTTCATTGACATGACTAAAGCTTTTGATTTTGTTTCACATAAATTACTACTAAATAAATTAAGCAAAATGGGAATAAGGGGACCAGCGTTAATTGGATTAAGACCTTCCTTGAAAATAGAACCCAATACACAATAATAGAAAACATTAACAGAGATAATGAATTAGTCAATACTAAATCTGCAGTCTTACTTAATGAATACGGAGTTCCACTAGGCTCTGTATTAGGTCCTCAGCTATTCTTGTTTTACATTAATGACATTCCCATTGAAATTAATAATCCAATAATCATGAATAATTATAAATTTACATTATTTGCAGATGACATATCTATAATATTTACATATTTAAATAAATTGGACGTGAATAAAATCGAAAATGACATAAACTTGACACTTAGATATTTAATTGAATGGCTGACATCTAATAACCTTAAAATTAATGTTAATAAAACTAGGTATATACAATTTATAACTTACAATAAAAAACCCATTGACTTAAAATTAACACATGATAATGAAAAAATAGAAGAAGTTGAGGAAAACTTGTTTTTAGGCGTACAAATTGACAAACACTGTAACTGGCATGCACACATAGATAAAGTTTGTTCAAAACTGAACAAATTTGTTTTTGTCTTGCGCAGGTTAGCGTGGACAGTTAATATCCAAACCTCAATTACAGCCTATCACGGCTACGTGTCCTCAGTCCTACGATATGGTCTAGTTGTCTGGGGAAACTCTACGCACATAGACAAAGCATTCATTGTGCAAAAGAAATGTATTCGTGCTATAGCTAAGATTCCACCGTATGAGTCATGTAAGCCTTTCTTTAAAAAATTTAACATCCTGACTCTGCCTAGCATGTACATTTTAGAAATATTTAAATTCGTTATTACACAATTGATTGACACGAAAGCAACTAAATATTTTAGAAATTCAAATAGATTAATCATAAATAAGAAACCAAAAACAACTCTTTTTTTAAGTAATGCATATACAATGTGTGTAAAGATTTACAATAAAATACCAGATCACATAAAACACTTGTCTAAAAAACACTCTATTAAAGAACTAAAAAAAATACTAATAAACAAATCTTATTATGATGTAAAGGAATTCCTAAACAGTTGACATAAATTATTTTATTTTATGATAATAGTTTTAAAATTAATTGACATTTTCTACTTTATCTAATTTCTTGACATAAATATAATATATATTTCTCATTATCTTCATGACATGATTAATTATTATTGTGAATGACCTATGTTTAAAATTGATTTGAATATTGTTAGCGTAAAATATGTTTTGTATGATTATAATTTAAATCTATATTTGCATGTCTATTCTAAAAATCTATTTTATACATAGCTAAAAGTGTTCGTTCTTAAGAAAATGATCATTACCACCTACTGTATTCACCACTTTTATAGCAAATAAACGAATTGAATTGAATTGAAAAAATTGAACTTCAAAAAGCGTGCTATTTTGTGTTCCCTTCATTGACTGCACTATTTAATTTGGACTTTCACTATAGACTTCAGACTTGACGATTTAGAAATACGCCGTTGAAAACATAAACAAGAATTTATTTTTCCGTCTTTTTAACTTGACACAGGCAAATGGTTTCAAGCCGTAACGCCATATAAAAAAAAGAAAGTGTCGAGCCAAATGTCAATGTCATATATGACAACTCGACACTCGACACTTCGATTTACAACTCTATTGTATTAGCGCAGAGCTCTATTTTAAGTGCTCTGAATTTTCCCGGACCATATTATAGTCCCAGCCGTACAGCAGTTTTGTAAAAAGTGTGTCTTAAATTAATGAAATTCTTTGAAAAAAAGTAACACTTACCTATAGTACGGGAACGCCTGCGGCACATGCAAGTCCATGGGCATGGACGCATGCGCATGCGGCGCGTACTCATGCTGCATCATGCCCATGCCGTGACCCAGCATGGCCGCCCAGGGGGAGCCAAAGCCGGTGGGGTGCTCCATCTCACTTTAATACTGTCCACTATTTCTCCATCTCTCTTATTTCGTTTACTATTTCTCCATTTCTTTCTACAATTACTGTTATGTCCACTATTTGTCCACTGTTTTATGTTACATCTTGTTCTTTATTTAGTGTTCTAGTCCTAATAAAATTGAATTTCAATCAATTGTATTTTATTCACATCACCTCAGTCATTTTGATTGTAAAATGAAAACATACGCTACAGTAGTAAAAGATAAAAGTAATTTTTGACTTAACTCAGACTAATACTTGCTGCATTAGATAGATTTCTCTCTTAATAAAAGTTACCTATTTCTTTTTTCAATAAAATAATTAAGTTTACTATGGGCCTGTTTCACAATCTACGGATAAATGTCAGACAACTTTTGGATAGCATAATCGCATGTCTGTCGCTCGATACAAAGTAAGCTGCGACAAAACTTCCAAATAAACTATCCGCCACTTACTAGAAGCTGGCTGAAGTGACTTTGCCACTGAACCTTCAACTTGAGCAATAATATCGCTACCGGAACTGTTGCGTACATTACAATAATTTTTTTTTCATATTAGCCTCATGATACTGTCATGATGATAACGAGACATGTTTCATATAGTGCGAAGTTATATGAATATATTTAAATGTATTAGCATAATATGCCTATACTTTACTCACCACAAGTGAGTAAACAAATGAATAAATTGTTTTTTACTGTTTTTGTCGTTAATTAGCACGGTATTGGAAATTAATAACGTACTGAATTCAATAAAGTAAAACCTAGTAGGTTTATGAAGAAATCAAATTAATTTGAATAAAATAATGATACAGACAAAATGTGAATAGAAACTTTAGTTTACTGTACTAATATTATAAGAGAATAGATTTGTTTGTTTGTTGGTATATTTGTTAGTTTGCATTGGTTAGGCTCAGAAACTACTTAGAGCTGACCACGGGGAAGGACATCTATGCTACATTGCTTTAAAATGTATGGTTCCCGCGGGATTTCCTTTTCCGCGCTTGAAGTCTCGGGCAACATCTAGTTAATAATATAAAGGTAGACAGAACCGTCCGTAATTTCGAAGGAAATTCGAGTTCATTTAATGAACAACAACCAAATTAAATTACTATAAAGTCACATTAAATAAATAATAAACTCGAAAGAAGAAACAATTCATGGAACAGAAAAGTTTTCAAGAGATTTAAAGACAGTTTTATGTTTAAGTGCGGGACACTTGATCCTTATGGGTGACTTGGTACACTCAATTTACAGAGCCTATATGGGCAATATCTTGATGTAGTAGGTAAGAACAGCGTATGCGATTACAATATTAATAATATACGCTTTTACTGGTGCAAATAAATAATATTTTATATATATGACCCAGAATCCGGCGGGCCGGCGAAAATTTAGAGCACTAAAAATAGAAATCTGCGCTAATACTATAGTGCTGAAAATCGAACAAAGTCAAAGTAAAATTTCAATGTCATATTATGACAGCCGACACTAGACACTTAGATTTTCAACTCTATTGTATTATCGCAGAGGTCTATTTTCAGTGCTCTGAATTATCCCGAGCCCGCCGGATTCCGGATCATATAGTGCCCAGCCTTAGTGGCCTGGAAATTGTATGGGGCATCAAGCCTCCATTATGCAGGGGACACTTGGTACTTACTTACCCTGTCTATAGTTTTAGTAGGTAAATAAGAATTATTTTCATTGATACGCTGTTGGTTGTTACAGATCCTTGTAGCCAGATAAATTCCAGGTACTTGGCATTGTAGCCAATTTCATTCAAATAGGGCCTTTATTAAGGAAATTCGGTTTAAAAAAATAAAATAAGGTTTTAAATTGCGACTCTTTTCACCTAAATTACGTAGCTAAAACTGCAATAGTTATTGTTGTGATGCCTCCGTAGTCCAAGGGTTTAGAGCTTAACTCTCGACTCTGGAGGTCGTGGGTTCAAAAAACAATAATGTTGTTTTCAAGTCTGGTAAGGACTGGACCTGGGCAAGGACATGCAATGCACCTGATTGGGCATGTAAAAAGTCGGTCCTGCAGCGCCTGATCTTTCGCTAATCGTGTCGGTCATCTATTCTACTGGGTGACGAGAGTGCTTTTATGAATTGTTCACACACTTGGGCACTATAAAATTACTGCTGCGTTACAATGAAACCGGCCACCGTCACCGAAATCGATGTGGGAAACTATTAATATTATTTATTATATTATAGTTACTTTTGTACTTTATAATAATTTTATTACAACAAAAGGATAAATTAAATACAGAAAATTGAGGGAAACATAGAGGGATATTAGAAACGTTCGCGTAAATAATGTTACGTTCATAATGACTTATTTAATTTTAAGATGTCGGACAAATTGGCGATAAAATGGAGTCATTTAAAGACAGGACATTTATTACGGCACGTCATAATGTGCCTACTGCCAGCTCCATGTGGAATACAAAACAGACGAGATTTAATAAAGTCTTTCATAACCTAAGCTTCGACTTTAGGCTAGAATGTAGATGCTTATTATTAATATATGCGATTGAGGAATTCTTATGGAAAATAAATAAAACCGTCCAAATGCGAGTCGGACTCGTGCACGAACTCCGTACAGAACTGCAAAAAAAAATTGATGCATGGGAGCCATCCTTAGATACTTATTTTATTCTGTTTTAGTATATTTTGCTGTTATATGCAACAGAAATACAGCATCTGTGAAAATTTCAACTGTCTACCTATCACGGTTCACGAGATACAGCCTGGTGACTGACAGACACACGGACTAATGATGGACAGACAGCGAAGTCTCAGTAATAGGGTCCCGTTTTTACCCTTTGGGTACGGAACCCTAAAAAAGCAACCTTAGTCTTGACAAATTACATACTAGACAGAAATAAAGAATTTGATATAGAGAAAGCTCTAGAATGATTTCGAGAGAGCTACGAATTATAACTAATAAGTAATTTGAAGGAAAAGCTGTCTGTGTGTGTAAAATATTTCATTATCAGCATACGATATACTTTTTACATGCGCAATCAGGTGCATTGCATCTCCTAACGAGACTTGAAAACAGCATATGATAGGAATCAACGTTTCGTGAGATTCAGAGTAAGATAAATTGAGTTTTGACTGCTCCAGAATTTTATAAATTAAAAACAAACATGATTGAAATAAACAATCTAAAATGACTTTGACTAGACTGTAGACTTGAATATAGAGATAGATTGACTTAGAATAGTTCAAAACATACTATCTTTAAGTAATATGAGAATACTATGTACCTACTTATTTTTGTATAAGTTTTATTACTTGACAGTGGCAAAAGTTAACACTATGTTGCCATAAAAAAACTAAAAGATTCGGCGTTCCGATTTCAAAACAATATTTGAAAGTTTCGCAATCTTCAAACACCAAGGGCCTATAATATCTTGTTTAATATAATATTTGCTGAGCGTCTTTTGTTTTCGATATCCACGGCATTAGACATATTTACATATCTTGGTGTTATGTTAACCTCATCATTACTGGTTTTGGTGTTTGTACAGTAATACCAGCTGTTTGGCTTGTGTTAGCGGGTTAGGCGAGTTACTTTACGGGTTAGCGTTTATCCGATGGATTATTTTATGGCATAGCAAACTTCAAGTTAGAAACTTAACACAGAGTTTCGAAATTCTATTAGTTTTGTCTAATAGTAATTAAAGATTTTTAAGTGTGAAGGAAATGTGTAGGTTCCAAGTATATTTAACTACAGTTAAATAAACTAGAATGTGTGATCTTAAAGTGAAAATTTGAGATACATTTTGACTATGGTTGAAAATGTCATAATTTTCTGGTATCTATGTATCTATGTCGAAGTTTTAAATTAATTGTATTTTTAAAATTACATATTTTTATTAATCGCTTTTTAGGCTACGGTTAGTATTACATTTTCACTACTTTTCCACAAGTTGGTCAGTACCAGGATCGTATGTACATAAGATGTAAGAAAATTTGTTTGCTACACATAAATTAAATTTCCTAATAATTTTTGCAAATTTATTATGAAAATTGTCGAAACACTTCATATACCTACATCTAGGTACGTATACAAACGAACCAACAAATAAAATATGTTAATATAATAAGCGCGTAAAATACAGACATTGAGAGCTTAGACGAAGTAGAGCAGTAAGATGAAATATCACTGAATACTTTGTACTGGAAACTAAATTTCGATATTGACCAACTAAACTAAATAGTAAAAATTCAAAATACCATAGTGGCATGAACAGTAGGTATCCACAAACACTAACACAAATCACTAGCACTTTGTCATGGCCGTACAAAAATCACAAATAAAAAAAATAAAACGTCAACTGTCAAAGATGCGCGGGTGCGTTCGCGCGCGCTTTTCGCATTTTGGTGGGACCGTCCGTACCAGCGGCGGGTCCAGCGGTCATTGAGAGGAGCGTGTGTTCGCGAACCGGCTCCGCATACGAAACACGCTGCACGCTCCGTGCTGTCGAATTTCGTCGTCACGTCGCCAGTAATTGGGTTACCTTTACGTGACAGCGGGACGCGTCACGTTCGACGGGGTGTGTCCTAATTATTTCTACTGAACTCATATTTCACTATCTCAGTTTCAATATTTTTGCTTTCTGTATTTGAATCTATTATATAAATAAAAAATCTGTTTATTAGTAGCGAGCCAGTATATTATGGGCATATTCAAATGGTTACTTACTTCCTCTGTTTTCTTATATTCAGGTTTCTCTACCTGAAACTCTACCTATACTGATAGGCATTTCCCCGTACGATATGTTAAGAGCCTACGGATTTTAGAGGGAAACTAAATTTAATTACAATTAACAGTTAGTTATAAATTAATTTATGAATAAGTGTAAATTTTTATAGCTCTTACACATATAGCTCTATTTTTAACTACTATTTCTTAACTACATGACGTACACACGAATATAACAATACAACCATTGGTTATATTAAAAGATGATATATAACCTTTTATAATATTAATAGTCGACGTTCTCGACTTTTCAGAAATAATGTTCGTATCACACAGCATTTACGATTTTGTTCAAAACCTGACATTACAAAATTTCACACAAATTCAGATTATTTATCTTTGAACTTTCTAAAACGTTTAAAACATAATGCAATTGAAATACGTAACAATATGAGACAAGATACTTCTCACGGCAGAGGACCTATGGCTTGACCTTGGAGACATTTCGTAACTGTCAAAGCTATTCACACCGACCAGTCTCACGTGACCTCCTCTACATTACAAGCTGCAACCAATTTACATGGAGATGCTTGGCACGGAGGGATCTAAGTATAATGGATACGAGCGAAATAATTGCCAGAGAAATGATATACAGTATGACGAATAACTGTTGTTTATCTGATTCATACAGACGTTTTAAGTTGTAATTTAAAATAATTTTATGCTAGTTTGCTTATTCTCTTTTAAGATCACATAGTTTTTTGATGGATTGTATTTACAGTGGATTCTATTTTTAATGACACTCCCTAATTACAGATATTGTATGTGTTTAAAAAAATGAGGGGCGTTTAAAGTAAAAAAATAAAATAAATATCCAAATGTGCAATTCATCTAACGTCATAAATACCACTTTTTACATAAAAAATAACCGTATGTTAAAAAATTTTTTTTTTTTTAAAAAAGAGCTCAACGAATTCCAAATATAAATACCATAAAGAACTGTAATGTAATATTTACCTCGACTCTACATTTTTATTAAAGTGTCCTTCATCGCGTTTTTTAAATTAATATTATGTTACGATAATAAATCATAATCCATTTAGTTAAGTTAGTATTTCTTTCTTTTCACTTTCACATGTAATATGTTATTGCGCAATCATGATACCTATATTTAAACGAAACAAAAAAAAACAAAAAAGACAGAAAACTCTACCCACAAGTTGTCTTCTAACCCAACTGCAACAACTAATTATACTTTTTTCTCGTCACATTTTATATTTAGTAAAGATGTTATAATTAATAAATATTACCATACTATTATTTCAATATTAATATCATAAACAAGGTGCGAGTGGGACAGCTATACGCGTCTCGTGGCTACTTAGCATGCGGCGCCCGATTGGCGCGCGGCGAGGGGCGGGGCGGGGCGTGGCGCTAGGTCAGTTATAGACATTGTAGCACGCTACGCCGTAGTATAACACCTGACTGACTTGAAAAAAAAACGTAAAGATCGGAGTTATGACTGACTTGATTTGCTAGTAGAGGGTACTACGCCGCTGTAGCTCTGTCTATGTTAAAAATAATATAATAATAATGTCTATGGAAGCTCCCACCCCACGTCGATCTGGTCATGTACTAAGTATCCGAAGAACTTGTATGACAGGTACCTGACAGCGGAAATATATTCCATACTTTTATACTGTAAACATATTTAAAATTTGAATTATATTATACATATATTTAATACACATCCAAGACCCGGGAACACGTAAAAACTTTTTGTCCCTCCGGCGGAATTCGAACCTGCGTACTCCGGATTAAGCGCCGACGCGCTAACCACTGAGCCACAGAGGTCGTCATAAAATGCGTTTTATGTTCGGACAAGTATAATACGCTACGTTCTGACTTCTGTCTGACTTGACTGTCGAGTGTAGCGCGTGCGACGCCGCACTAGATATGACTTCGGACTGACCTGAAAAAACGTAGCTCTATTGTCAACAAAATTAACAACAAAACTAAACTATTGTCAACAAAATGTAATCGTAACGTTGTTGTTGTTGACAGATTTTTATACAGTTTTCATTCGATAGTGATAATTGTATGAAAGTCTGACAAAATCATCTTTTCGCGAATCATTCGTGCTTGGGCTACCTACTGAATTCTTATTGACTTGAAAAGAAACATAGCTCTATTCTGTTCTAGAGTGAGACAAGAGTAGCTCTGAGTTGGAAAAGGGTCTGAAGTTAACTTTATCTATAGTCTATTCGCGTAAAATGTTAGTGAGTCTTGTGTACAAATGTCATAATTGACCAATGACGCATAAGCCGTGTTCACATTAACCAATCAAAATAAGCCATTTTAACATTTTAACGTATGAATTGAACTTCTTTACGCGAATAGAAAATAGGAGTTGTTTAATTTAATTTTAGGTACGACAGCGCTTGTAGCCGTAGCTAACTTAAACGAGCTAACTGAAACGAGCTAACTTAAACGAGCTAACTTAAACGAGCTAACTTAAACGAGCTAACTTAAACGAGCTAACTTAAACGAGCTAACTTAAACGAGCTAACTTAACGAGCTAACTTAAACGAGCTAACTTAAACGAGCTAACTTAAACGAGCTAACTTAAACGAGCTAACTTAAACGAGCTAACGTAATTACTATGCTAATAGTTCTAGCAGAAACATCGATGCTGTTAGCGTTTAAACATCAGCTGATTCGTACGATTCGAGTTGCATCATATCAATAATTAATATAACATCCTCTCTTGCATTTTATAAAAAATGTAAAGTGGCCTACCAGTTATTTTGTTTAATTTAAACAAAGTGTAGACCAAGTTTTGTAACTTTTATTTTAAACTTTCATCCCCTATTTTACCCACCTAGGCTAGGGGCTGAATTTAGAAAACGCTGAAATACGCAACTCATTATTTTTTCCGTACTAAATTAATACGAAATATCATGCTAATGTGTTCATGGAATAAAAAGTTTCTTACAAACTTTTATCATGTATTTTACCCCCTTGGGGTTGAATTTTGAAAAATCCTTCCTTAGTCATATGAGAAATACGTGTGCAAAATTTCAAATTTCTAGCCTTAAGGGTTTGGCCTGTGCGTTGATACATCAGTTAATCAGCTTTCCCTTTTTAATATTATATGTATATATAAGTTAAAATGAGTATGTAAAGACTATTCTGAATAATATTTAAATTCTGTAAGAATTTTGAATGCATCTTAATAATTATCACCTAAAAACCGGCTTAGTGCGAGTCAGACTCGCGCACGACGGGTTTCATACTGTAGCGCAAAAAAGCATGTTTGTTGTATGGGAGCTCCACGAAAATATTTAAGTTATTTATTCTGACTTTTGTATTTGTCGTTATAGCGATAACAGAAATACATCATCTGTGAAAAATTCAATTGTCTAGCTATAATGGTTCATGATGTCTCATGACGCCTATCACCTTGATGACGGCAGAATGACAGACGGACGGACAGCCTAGTCTAAGTAATCACGTTTTTGCCCTTTGGTTCGAAACTGCAAATATAAATTAATTATTGACCTCTGATTTGACTAATTAAAATATTATTAATTATTCTTATTATTAAACTAACTAGGTACTATTCAAAATAGTAAACGACATAATATTAAAACCTTAAAATGTGAGCACAGTATCAAACTAAAACTTATAGTTCCTTCTTAACTTTTCCTAGCAAAATCTGACCTTATACAAGATTCTACCCCCGTCATTACAATTTGTTCCTTATGCTCCACGAAATAGGCACCACATTTATTTAAATTTCTTGAGGAAGTGAATTATGAATGCAAGCAGCGTATGCCGAAATCGATAAGGCTCGGAAAACTCGACTCTACCGAAATTCGTGAAACTTTTCACAGTAAAAAGATTAAGGAATTTACTCGAGTTTTTTGCATTTTAAATGTTTTAATATTTAGCAGTTAAAATGTTGTACTACCAGGGAATCTAATTCACAAGCAGATTGATTGTTGTCATAATTTGTTCGTTTTATAATAAAATTATGATATCAAACGACCTCTGTGGCTTAATCGCGTCAGCGCTCAAACGGGAGGTCGCAGGTTCTAATCCCGCCGAGGAAACAAAAAGTTTTCAATGTTCCTGGGTCATGGATGTGTATTAAATAATTATGGGTATGATATAATAACAATCTTAAATATATGTATAGAGTAAAAGTATTAAACATACTTCCAGTTGCCTGGTCCCCGTAACACCAAGCGTCCATAGTCCATAAATTGTATTGAGACTGCATGTTTCCTCATGATGTTTCTCCCCTTGATGCCCGATTTCCGAGGTATTTTCCGGCAGCTATTCATTAGAGCTATTGGTTCAATAATGGGTTTACTGAACAAAACTCACAATATATAAACTAAGTTTAACCTAACTGACTAATAAGGACCTTTTATCGATTCCATAACTCTACAGACAGGAATTTAAAAAACTTACAAAAAAATCATTGTGTGTCCTAGTTGAAATTAAAGATCAATTTCACTCTCAAAGTAACAAATGTTTTTCATATAACTTTTTTTACATTGCTGAATTAGCGCAAAACAAAATAACTTTCATATATTATGTAATTAACGTATGTGACGGGTTGATGGATTACCACAGATTAAAGAAAGAGGAACAGATAATAGCTACATAGTTAGCTTTCGATTTGTTTGCACTCCTACAAGCGTACGGTGTGTCCACGATTGTGTGCAAAAATTGTGGACCGTTGAAGGGGACGTTAAAATTTTCAAATTTCGATCGATTTGGATCGTTCTATGAAAGCCATTTCTTTGCTCAGTAAATATAAGGTTTCGTAAAATCAATTATGGATATATGACTACTATTTATGTAAGGAGACGTTTAGGCAAAAAAATAATTTTAAAAAATCGGAAAAGAAAATACTTATTAAAATTACGTTACGTTTGTTGCGGCGCTCCGCGATCTTTGAACTCACACAGCTGATTGAATTGATATTATTTAGGCAAAGACTTTTCTTTCGGTTTAAAGCCAGCTGTTTCTGTGATGTTAATGACCTCAGCGTCATAGAGCGCAATAAATTTTATACAGCATAGTAGTTTTTATTGAAAATGTTAAAATTGTTTTCTGCCTAAATGTTTTTAGTCATTTCATCATTAACCAAAACATCCGTAATTGATTTTACCAAACATTATAATATATTTTCTAATCTGTGGTGGATACGGTTGACCATGTGGTAATCACTTACCGATACCCTGCCCCCTTCCTAATGCCTGTTGGTAGATAAATTTCCAGATTTTTCCAAACGTTCCTCATGTAAGTGGAAATTCAGTTCCTGAAGGTGTCTGCTCCGATCGATGGAGGCGCGTGACTTGCTTCCTAACACCGACTAAGTGAGCACATTTATTTTGTGGCATTTTCAACCTTAACGTACGAGACGTAGAGTCTAAAGTCGTTTCCTTTAGGAGACAAACGTGGCCATACTCCTTGGTAAACAATTTTCGACTTTATCGTAGTAAGTATACGGGTGAAAAGTCGATCCTAGCTGAAATATAACTCGAAGTTTCAGAGCTATACGCCGGATGTTATCCATTAGCGAGAGCATTTTTATTTCAAGGCTTTTGCGCTGAAATTGTGATGTTTTGTCGTCCTGTTATTATATTGTAAAGGTTCCAGCGCCCGCTTCGTAAAGACTAAAGACAGAAGTATAAGAAAAAACTCGAAAAATGAATTAATCTTTTGTATTTGAAATTCTTGTAATTTCGAAAAAAAATTCGTAAATGACACAACAATAATAATTAATGAATACGTGAAGCAAAAACTTTGTGCCCAGTTTAAAGAAAATTATGCAAAGAGAGCAGTATGAAATTTAGCACAGTTAAATGGACGCTGTTATGCAATACTGTGTCAACCCACAAAATTACAATCTCGTTGATCAATCATGTTGATACTAATCGCTTTCTCGGGCGATGAACTACAATTTTCAATATAGTATTAAGTAAATAAATCATTTTAGTACTGAAAAACTGATCAAAACATTTGAAATGACACATAGTTGAAATTCTCTTTATAAATTTTATTAAACACGATTTTCTCAAAATGGCGGTCTAGAGCAGGGGTCTCCAAACTACGGCCCGAGGGCCACATCCGGCCCGCGGACAGATTTTGTCCGGCCCGCGGAGAGCTAGCATACTTGAAAACTCCTTTTAGAGAACATATTTTTTATAGCAAATTAAATTTAGTTTACTGAAGTATTCTAATTTTATGTTGAATAATTATTAATATGACATCTAAATTGATATGGTCATGGGCTAACTACTCATAACATTGTTGTAGGCTTATTGTTATTGTTTTTGTGATAAGTTGGATAAAGAAACACAGAATTGTAATGAGTAAAGACATTTATAATATGCAGAAAATTTAACTTCAGTATATAATAACTAACAAAGTATTGAAATGAATCCAACTAACATTTTACACATTTTTAATAAAAACATAACTTATAACAAGCATAATGACATATGAAACACTAATGAGATTTATGTAATTGAGATTTTCCACTGACAATAGTTTGTAGTTGTGGACTAATTTTACTTGTACCAATTATTAAAAGAAATTTAAGATGCTCATCAGTTAATTTAGATCTGTAAACATTTTTTGTGTACTTAATTTTGGAGAAGGTCTTATCAAACTCACACAAATAAGTAGTACCAAAAACAGAAAACAGCCCGCGAGCAAATTTATGCAAATTATCAAATTGTGTCAGTGGAAGACCCTTATAAAATTCCAACAAAGATGAGTTTTGATATTTGTTCTTAATTATATCACTGCACTGTAGATCAATCATTTCCATTTGAAGTTCCGGGGCTGGGGTTTCAATGTCAGTATCAAAAGGATTCTGAAAAATCTTAATTTGATTCGCAATGGCATCAAAGTCCGAGAAACGAGTATCAAAATTTATTTTCAAAGCACTCAAAGTTTCGATTGCAAAATCGATAGGAAACTCAGTCTCAGTGGTGTGGCTGAATATTTCACATGTTTTAAAATGTCAAAAACATTTACTTCGTAGTTGTGATTGAAACAGTATCAATTTCTTCCGGAATGATTTGATATTAGTGTATAAATCAGGAAATTGCTGGTTTTCTCCTTGCAATCTCAAATTCAGTTCGTTCACATGTTTTGTCAAATCAACATAGAATGCTAACTTCCACAGCCATGCGTTGTTTTGTAATTCAGTAAGAGGGCGATGCTTTTCATTCAAAACAATTTCGATCACTGCTCGAAGTTCAAAAAAGCGCTGAAGGACTTTCCCACAACTAAGCCAACGTACGGCAGTATGATAAGGTAAGTCATTTTTTCCAATCTCTTCAATAAATTGTCGGAATTGTCGGTGATTCAGCCCAAAAGATCTGATAAAATTAACAGTTGATATGACTGGTTTCAGAACTTCAGACATATCCAAACATTTTCCGCACAAAGACTGTTGATGAATGATACAATGTAAAACTAATGGTTTTGAACCACCGTCATTTTCTACAGCCTTTGACACAAGAGCGACCACTCCCTTATCTTTCCCACTCATGTTTTTGCCTTCATCAGATGTAATACATTTCAAGTTTTTCCATCAAAGGTTCTTTTGATTAATGGCCGTTTCAACTCCTTTAAAAATATCTGTACCAGTAGTTGTGCCATGAATACTATACATATCAAGAAGTTCTTCATGCACTTCATAGCTTTTATCTACTCCTCGAATATAAATCAACACCTGAGCAGTATATGACACATCCGTTGACTCATCCAAGGCCAAAGAAAACCACTCAACGTGTTCATTTTTGTCGAACAGTTGAGAGGATATATTTTCAGCGATGTTTTCTACCCTTCGAGCCACAGTGTTTGCTGACATGCTGACAGTTTTTAATAAATTTACCTTTTCAGGGCACATTTCTTCGGCTAGTGCAATTATGCATTCTTTGATCATTTCTCCATCGGTGAATGGTTTTCCACGTTTTGCAATTTCAAGAGCCACACGAAAGCTGGCACGAGTTGCAGCCTCTTGTTCAGTTTTGAGTTTTGTAAATGAAGATTGCGATTTCAATCCGCGCTTCATAGCTTCGAATTTTTCTGTCCGCAAACTTCCTGTATATTTTGAGTAATTTTGAAAATGTTTTGTTTCATAATGACGTTTAATGTTATATTTCTTGAGAACGGCTATGCTTTCATTGCAAATCAAACATAGCGCCTTGTTACTGGACTCAATTACGAAATACTGAATGTTCCACTGATCTTTGAATTTTCTGCTTTCACTATCAATTTTTCGCTTCTTTTCCATACTACTAAATCGCACACAAAAGCATCAATTAAAATCAATATACTGTTACAAAGATGTCTAAAAAACTTAAACACGCACAAACACGTTTTAAGGAGGTACGCACTATTTTATTTCACAACAGTGTCATAGGAACTGACTTGTGGTTGCGCCACTAGCCTTCTTATATATTCCAATTACTACCATCTAGAAGTGAGTGGAAGACACCAGAGCTTTCTCGAACCAACGAGATTATTCTGTACGTGCTATTAGCGCCATCTGTTAGCAATAGAAGGTACTACCTATTTCCGCTTGTGTCCACCAGATGTCATGTCACGTTACTCCTCATGGCTCGTACTCTACGACTAATCTAGAAATTACAGATAATGACAGGAAAATTAATAATATGCAGTGTTGCCCTTTTGCGGACTTTAGTCCGATGTGCAACTTTTTTTAAACGTTGCGTACTTTTTCGGACTTTTTTTTTCATCAGTGGACTATTTCACTTTTTACCACCGGCAACAATGATAATATGGTTTTGGCCCTCGGAACTTACTGGAGTAATCAGTATGGCCCTAAGGCTGGAAAGTTTGGAGACCCCTGCTCTAGAGGATTGACACAGATTGCATAACGGCATCCAAATTTTATGTGGAGGAAGGTGTGCAGAAAGCTAATATTTTTAAAGTAATGCTTCTAAATACATAAAATTAATAAAAATAACAACAACACACACTACCTCAGATTATTAAGTTACGTTTTAAACAATAATTTTAGTAGGTACACGTTGACGTTTACATTTTTTTTTTCAATCCTTATAAAGTTAAAACTTAAAAATTACATGACTTTTTAATTTAATTAAGGGCAAAAGGACCACTGTGTGACCTCTAATAATAAGTAGTTAATCGTAGTATCGTACCAATGCATTTAAGGGCCAAACACATTATACGTGAAACTTAATGTTGTGAGAAAAAGTTGTGTTTGAATCACACACACACACAAGCAAGCTAGCTGTGCAAAATATTCAAACAAATAGTATATAATTATTTATTGTGAACGCACCCAGTATAGAACTATGGAAATCGTAGTAAACAAAACAATTCACTATCACAAAGGCAATTCCTTAGCAAAATCAATTCAAAAGTCGGTGATAAATCGAATGTTATCCGCGGTAGGTAGCTGCGCCAATATGGGCACTACTAAAAACATCTTCCTTTTATAACATTTAATTTACTTAAATATTCGATAAATCTCGCACCTGAGGCCGCTTTATAATAAAACTCGCGAAATCACGAAAAAACTCGGAATATATGAGTGGACGGACAGACAGTCGGACGGACAAGAAATCATGATTACAGCGGAATCCATACAAATAATTGGCCCGTAAACATGTCAGGGCGGCGCGCGGTGGCTCTGCCATGTATATTATGTTAGGGTTGTTACAGAGTTGATATTGACATTCAACAATTTCATTATCTATCGCGAAAATCGTGACATGATTTCTTAATAATAACGATTGTTTTATTCACCGTTGGAACGTTTGTTATTTTATTGGTTCATCAACTAACTAATCTACATAATACATATACCCCCTTACTAATAAAAATATGCACACAACGGATAAGCTATACAATGTTTTGTCCTTGTCTGTCAAGCGACTTTTCCAACGTATCAGACAAGGACCAAACATTATATAGATTATCCATTGTGTAAATATTTTTGTTAAATTATTTTTATAATTATTATAATAAATTATAATAAAAAACAAGTGTAACCATGGTCCATAGTGGAAATGTTTTCATAATATCAATTTAAACTTATACAAAGATGAATGCTAATAGTGAAATTCAAATGTAAAATGTACGCACGTAAGTTTTCTCAAAAACACATATTTGGTATATATATTGATAGATTTACTAATTTGTGCATATGTTAAGCTATTTCTAATTGTAATCATTAGTCACATTATTATCTCTAATATATAAAAACAAAAAATTAAACCGACTTCCAAAGTAAAAATACACAAAAAAGTATGAAATAAATCTTATTTTCTAAGTAATTCCCCTTTTAAATTTGGCTAAAATTTTAACTATTTCTCTACATAATCTTCATAATTTTAAGTCGGTACCAGCCAACTTAAACGTGAGCTCCATAAAATAATGATTTATCACGACATTGTTTGGGCTGGTACCGACTTCAAAATAATGAAGATTGGGTGATATTTCTTAAATTCATTATAAGAACGTTTAAAATAAATGATCGAATGTATAATTGAATACGCGCCAAGCTTCCATTAGGTATTGTAAATAAGATGATGATGATGATTACTGTAAGTTACAAAGTGGCATATGCTTGCAGTTCTTTAAACAATACTGAAATTTCCAAACGCGTATCTTTAAGGACTTAGGGGTTCTGTTCAGTGCTTTTGGATCCAGGGTATACCTTGGTGCAAAACCTTATTTTTTGGTAGCATATGCTTGTGTTACTTCATAAAAAGTCAAAATCACTATGTGTCCATATAAATTTCGAGGAGTTCCCTCGATTTTTCATATTTCGTAAAATAAAAAAATATATAAACCTGTGCCAACCCTATAGGCTGTATCGCTCCCGAATCCGTCATTGTGGTATCAATAGAGCGGGCGACGCAGTTTTTTCGCCAACGTGCGACAGGCGCTGATATATCAAACCTCTCGCTCATATCTCTCTCATCATCATCATATCATCCAGTAAAACAAGCTTCAAATATATTATTTTGTATGATTAATATGTCCTAGCCAAACTAATTAATAATTATTATGTTGCCCTGTGGTATCTTAGATAGAAAAAAAATGTTGTGAGTTGTGTCTTGTGACAGATTCACAAACGTCAACATGCAACAAAATTGTATTTATCAAACGCACGGTAGTGTGTGTTAATAATCTGAGGTAGAATATGTTGTTATTTTTATTAATTTTATATATTTCTAAGCATTCTTTTAAAAAATATAATTTCCCCATCAAAAGCTTATCATTTAAGTTTTATTCCAAAATTTTACACAAAACCAATGATACTTAGACGTAGCACAGATTATCTAATAGGCTAATAGAGCCTTCGTTGCCCTGTTCTATAATTGAATGATTATTTTATTTCCTACAGAACCCTAAAATCTCTTACAGGTAAATTCTGTTATACACACGGAGAAAATGCTACTGACATTCCTCGTCCGTATACCGCACAACCGATCAATAGTTCGACATTCTGCCGACAGATGGCACTGTAATAATTATAATGTAATTAGCCCTTAATTAACCATCAGATAAAAGTACCCATTAAAGTAATTAAATGGTCGATCGATCGTATAACGATGTTTGATTAGCTATATGTATCGATTAAGTTTCGCAATGAAATGGATATCATATATCAAATCATAAATCGGAACATTAAAAACTATTTTATGAAGATGTATTGACCAAACCCTTTTTGCTGTCTACACTGGAGTCTACAGAAATCTACAGAAGAGCAAAAAGCTAAAGTTTTGGCGTATCTGTATAAGCCATTTTATTTTACTACATACTAATAAAAATATCAACACAACTGATTAGCATTCAATATTGCTGTCTTTGTCTATCAATTGACTTTTCCAACGTATCAGACATAGACAGCAACATGGAATCGCTAATAAATTGTGTTATTTTTATTAGTAGAGGGGTTTAATGAATAAATTTATCATATACGCTACATAACTTTATAAAATTTGCCTTTCACGAAGGTTATCCTAATTTGCTTCAAAATTTTTGAAAACATATTAGTATTCGTGACAGAATTCTGTATTTATAATTGGCTTAACTTAACCAGGCTTTCGAGGCAAAAACCGATTAAAGTTATTGTTAAATATACATAACAATATACCTACCTAGGTTTTAGATATTGATCAAAATGAATGTTTGTATCTCCATATTCCCACGACAGTACATTGTAATAAATAATACCTTATAGTGAATACCGTTTGTGCAATACAAAAAGCAAAACTGATGCGATTGTGACAAATATCTGTGGAAAAATCTAGAATGTATCTGGCAGTCACAGGCTTTGCCAGCGCCGCGCTATCAGCTGATCTCAGATGTGTTATGAGATATAGTCTTTCCTGGACACGGTATAGTAACTTGCAACCCATGATGCCAGTAACTAAAGTGCGGTCGTGGAGCACGTAGAATTTCGTACATTGACTCTCACAATATATCGCTATCGCGCTCCTATTGCGTACCTGTGTAAGCTCGATAGCAAATAGCAATATATTAGTGCGCGAATTAAATAGACAAATAGCGGGGAGTCAACGTACGAAATTCTGCGTGCTCTGCGACCGCACTTTAGTAACAAACTTATAATATTTTTTAATTAAAACTGCATTCGACAAGAAAAGTACTATTTACATCTTTACTAACTTGGTCCTACAGTGAATCTGAAAATGTAACACACACACTCGATCTCGTGATACGTTCCGCTGTATATATATATATATATATATATATATATATATATATATATATATATATATATATATATATATATATATATATTGTATGTTCAACGCTAACCCCACCGTCATATATGTATCTAACCGCCAAGAAACGAAAAAATATTGGCATAAACATTTTAAATAGGTTTAAAAAAAAAAACAACAAAGTTTACCAAACGCCGAAACTAAAGCAGTGCCCTTTCAAGTTTCAACACTGTTCTGTGGGGTTAGCAGGAACAAATACGTATTCGTAACTTTATTGATTCTGTTAACGATTGCACACCTTGGTAATAAGATGCCCCCCTGCAAGGCTGTCTCTATGTAGGTACTTGTGTACTTTGACTTTTGTTATATTTAACATAGATTTAAGTTTACAATGTAAAATATATATTTATTTCAAAAGAACAATTTCCCATCTTTTTGTTAAAAGCTGGCCCGTGCGAGTTTCTTACGCCGGTTCTTGGCGGGTTAGGGTTGAACCGGTAGTAGCTTTTTCTGTTGACTTTCCGAAAAAAAGCTTGTTAAGTTTCATTTGAAAATAAAAAAAAAATCATTTTCATTATCGATAGAGAATTGTATGAAATGACAGTGCGGCGCCCATACATTCGACATTCGATAACGATAATATGAATAAGTTATTGTTAATTGGGTATTTGACAACATGTCAAAATTTAGTTTTTTAAAATAAATTAACAAATAATTAGGTAATATTACAACTTGATAAAAGTAAAAAGAATTAGGATTTTATGTGTAGTTTTTACTCGTAAAAATAATTAGGATTTTATATGCATTTCGAAGTCACAAAATAGTTGAAATATTTTTACATTAGTGTATAAAACCTACATAATTAGCTTACTTCAAATACAAAAAGATGTACTGGTATGTATGAACATAAACGCGCAAACTTCGGAGATATCAGAAATTTTGTGTATATAAATAATATATAAATATTTCGTAACAACATTAGTAGTATGACGTCACCTGCTTGTACGACTTTTATATGGGGCGTTTTCACGAGACTCACAAAAGTGATTCAAACAATCCGCGATATCTTTGAAAATATTGTTTTTTTATGTACTATTCCTGTAGTAAGCTGTCTTATTTTTGAGAGCACTATTCATTTGTGTAATAAAAAAAAATACAGGAAAATACCGTATTGTTCCTGCTTGGGCTACTGTTGCAGATATTCGTTCTGTAAAGTTAAATGTTTTTTTTAATCATTTTATTTACATACATTTATATACATTTAGACATAATGACATAACATTGTCCTGACTATATCTAGCGCTCGAGTCGACCTCATCAAGACGATACTGTCGAGATTACATTTATTTTTAGGTGGAGACGAAAAAAGGTCAAATAGTCCAGATAAATTCAATTCGCTTGCACCAGCACTGGCATACAGTACTGGACGCAGTTATCACAAGGATCAAGTGTATTATTCATTAATGCTTGATATAAAAATGGAAAAGCCAAGTAGGGGGCTGACATAGGGTACAAAAACGCGACCGGCGCGCTTAACACGACGCCAGTAAAAACTTACTTGAGATATTCCGAGCCTGACCAGTAAGCTTATAATGCTCTTAATATACTATATTACTGGGTAACAGCCTCCGTGGTCCAGTGGTTTAGAGCTTGGCCCTCGACTCGCAGGTCGTGGGTTCGATTCCCGCATTGAAACAACAAACAAAAAATGTTGTTTCCAAGTTTGGTAAGACAATGCAGGCTGATCACTTGATTGACTGACAAGAAAGATGATCCATGCGTCGGATGGCCATGTACAAAGGCGGTCCTGCGCCTGATCTCTCGCCACTTCGCCAGACGTGTCGGTTGTCCGTCCCACTAGGTTTCGAGAGTGTGTACTGCGCACACACTTGGGCACTATAAAATGACTCCTGCGAAACACGCCTGGTTTCAATGAAACCGGCCACCGTCTCCGAAATCGGTGTGGGGAGTTATTATTACTAGGTACCAGGGTGGTACGAGATAATGCATTTTTGCATGCCTGTGGAGTAAGCACGAACAATTGACAAGGGCGTATTCGTAACGTTATCGAATAAGAATTGTATGAAAATCATGAAATCGCTTATACAATTTTCATTTGTTAAGTTACGAAAACCCGTTGTCAATTGTTCGTGCTTACTCCACAGGCATGAAAAAATGCATTATCTCGTACCACCCTGGTACCTAGTAATAATAACTCCCCACTACATACAAAATATCCATCTCACAAATAACTAAAAATATTAGATAAAAAACTGTAACCCACCTACGTAAATTATATAGCCTATGTTACCCGGGCTATTATTACAAATATATTGACACCTCATTCATTAAAATCGGATCAGCAGTTTAAGCGCTACGGTGGATCAAACATACATACATACCTACATACATGGACTGTCAAAATCACAACGCTTCCTATTTGCTTCGCCGTGGTCGGGTAAAAACTTACATTTTGTCGAGATACAAGATAGCTCATATGTTAAACTAAGCCCTAAAAACCCTGTTTCAGAATCTACTGATGGTGTCAGATAGCTTTTTGTTTTTGTCTTTGTCGCTCTATATAAAGTAAGCAGAAACAGAACTTCAGAATAAGATATCCGATACTTATTTGAATATTGTCTATTGTATTGTCTGACAGTCTCTAAGTAACAAACTACCTGTGAAGTTTGAGCTTATTTAAATACTTCGGGTATAGCGTGGATAGGGAGTTTCTTATTGAAATCGAATAATATATGAGTTTGGTTGCGCCTACCTTCTTCAGTGGCTACTTCAGTAGGTTGAAACTTGAAAGTTGTCTCCCTGGTCCTGGGTTCATTTCGAAGGCTGCCTGCAAACGAAACAATAGACCCTGAAAAACACCTTCATACAACCAAACAAAATTAATCGTTGCTGTTCCTGAATAGGCGTTTAAAAATGAATTGTTTTTTAATTGCTTACAGCTTCCACAGTAAATTAGTGTTCTATGCGAGGTTCCGTACCATTATCTAAAAAAAAAAACTTAGGCCTTTTCATCCGTTATTGGATGAATTATACGGTATTGTCCGAGCGAAGTAACCACTCTTGAAATACTGTAGTGCCTGGGACAGTCGGTTTTAAATGTCGTATGGTTGCCCAAGCACATACGGCATTCTCACAACATAGTCAGCCTAGTCCAGAGGAATGACTGGTCAATATGTCTGGGGCCAACCATGTGCGGGTTTCCTCACGATGTTTTCCTTTAACGTTAGAGCGTCCGTATAATGTACTTGAGATCTGACAAATGTCTCATTGGTACACGCCACAACCTGGAAATCGAAGCTGCACTCTCTCGAGTGCGAATCAAACGGTCTACCCACTAGGCTACGGAGCTTTTCACCATTATCTAAACGACTCTTATATCGATCACTAGTATTCATAAAACTCAGCGAAAACCTCAAGTTTTTGTATTCAGCCCGCCTTAAATATTTATTTTATTTAAATTTTAGACGACCTCTATGGTTCAGTGGTTAGCGCGTTGGCACTAAATCCTGAGGTCGGTTCGAATCCCGCCGAGGGAAAAATTGCTATATGTTCATGCAACACAAGTTCTTCGGACGGGCCAGACTGGGCGTACTATATTACTATTAGATATTATAAATTTTACTCAACTCAATATCCAGTGAATATTTAAAGCGTCCATTTTTACCCTTTGGCTAAGGAATCATAAAAAGTAACCTCCCAGAAACTCCCAGAAACAGATAAATCAAGCAATTTTTAGCAATAACACTAAACTATGGGATCTTTACACCCACTTATGCTATTACAACAAATCAATAACAAATATTATATAACAAATTATCTTTTACTAATAAAACCCAACAAAACCTATAGCCGATACAATCGACGATAAAATCCAAAACCGGCGTTTGTCAAAGCGATCAGAACAAAAAGTGAAGCAATTATTTTACTCAAAGGGTAATTTCGTGTCATTGTTCTTAAGAAATACCAATTATATACAATTACTCGTATATGACAATGTGTCGTCGCGGCCTTTGGATGCCGATGTATCGAACCAGAATCGATGTTCGGATGACTCGGATTACTGCCATACCCATCGGAAAACAGGGCTGCCAACTGCGCAAAAACAAACCTGAAGTTGCAGAAGTTATGCAGGACAATATTCGGTCATTTGTCAGCCCTGCCTGCCATTACCGCCATACCTATCGGAAATCAAGGCCATGGAAACTGAAACTCGCAGAAGTTTTGTAGCTTCGGACAGTCGCCAGCCCTGTCGGGAACCATTGTTGTGGTAAAAAGTGGGACAATGAATAAGAAATATTATGTTACAATATTGCGTGGGGTGTGAAGAATTTGATGGAATGCGACTTTTTGGCGATTCAAATGTACGATTGTGAATTTTCAATTCATGTTTTTTCCCATACCTGGTGATAATTTGATCTACTTGATGAATGGAAGAATGAATACAGTTTTTGAAGTGAAAAACTGCTTAAGGCGCGCTGGGCATTTTTAGAGATTGGAAAATGCCATTGAACTCGCGACACTGTTACCGACACCAGTAAGGTTTGGGGTAGGGCAAAACGGCCGATTCGCGCACCGCATGATTGCCTGAGCGCTTTTGTTTTCAGTTCTGACGGGTCTCTCGGAGCGCCACTTTTTTTTTTTATTTCTAGTCAGGTGGTTGAGATTGACAGTTTATCCCTAATACAAAAATATAATTAAGAACGTATTTTGGAAAAACATTCGACGAAAATAGACGCAAGCTTTTTAGTTACAATACCTACTGATATTAAGTCAACACCTACTTTTTAATTCAGTAATAGATATGTAGTTATAGAATTTTGACCAAAAGTTGTGTGGGCCTGAGTTAACAAAACGTTGTGCAAAAAACGACTTGCGATCTAGACTCTAATAATAATTGGTAAGTAAATTACAAACTGTTGGTTCCTAGTAACTTTTATTCCTTGCGCCTATTTTTGATTTAGAGCTTTTGAAACCCTATAATAAAACCTGATAGATTAAGGGCGAGCTCTCATTTGAGACATTTTTGTCGCTAGGAGACAGTTTCGTCTGTGAGACGTGTGCGCATCTTCATAATAATATAAGTATTTTGTAACGCAATAGTCTGTCTTCAAACTGTCGTAAGTATATGAAGTGAACGCTCGCTTTAAGTTAAGATACTGCGTTGTCTAAACTCTGAAGTGATATAAATAGGATCTATATAGATCCGAGATCGATCGATTGATCCAATCGTCGCCGGACCGGTCCGCCGCGGACGTCGGACGCAAAAACCGCTACCCGCTGAGATTTATTATAATTACGCCGGCCTGTCGATAATGACATTTGGGCGACATACACACGGAGCGGTTTCAAAATCCACTGTCAATGTCCAAGGAGAACAATTTGACGCCGGTATTACATACCAGCTTTTGACCGCGGCTCCGCCCGCGTACATACCCTATCCCACAGAAACACTGTACTTTTTCGGGATAAAATATAACATATATTTTAATCTACAACCTAAACAACTACCATATGACCATACCAAACATCATTTCATCAAAATACGTTCTGTAGTTTTTAAGAAAGAGTCACAAGCATACATCCATCCATCCATCCTCACAAATTTTTACATTTATAATAATAATAGGAGGTGAAACAAATGACTAGAAAGTACTTGAACACCAGTTTAGAGTATCCTGACAAATTTTCAGCTCATTCCACATAAAAATGATTTATAAATGCTACAATTGTTCATAGTGCGTAATTTTTTGGCTATTCTATTCATATGTATATTATAATAACAGCATAAATAACATTCCGAATAAATATGCTAACAGTGTCAAAACAAATAGATTTGCCAACATTAGCTTTTTTGGATATATGGTTTTTTAGTTTTGCACATCTTAATGTTTTGGTAGTATCCCAATAAAAATTCTAATAAATTAACAACAGTAAACCATTGTCAGGTCTAATACTACATAACTTATAATAAGAAATGGCGAAATTTTATTGCTGAAGCTTTAAAAAGCTTGGAAACCACGCAGTATGTACAGAGCCTAACGCATTCGCGCCGAGCAAAAGTCAATTGTTCCGGGCTCCGGGTACAAGAAATATTGAATAATACGCACCGCGATAATATTATACTTTGCCATTATAAATATTTACAAGTATACTTACATAAGGCTTTTAAATACGGCGTACCTACTGGGAGGTCTTAGTTTTGTATCAAAACTATAGTAATTAATGATTATTATTGTTTAGTATTGTTGACGGGATGTTTCAACAATGATCAAAATGTGCAAAAAATCATTACGAAATAGCAACCGATAAATATTCCAATAAAATATTCATGAAGATGTAAACGAATTAATAATTTGGTATTTTTGTTTTTATTCAACACATACTTTTAAGATAGCATTGAAATGTTGGATCAAAACACATTGGGAGTTTTTGACCCGCTGCTTAAAAATTTTTTTTTAACTGTTCAATTTGTTTCTATTCAATACTTTTTAGATAGCCATAATACTTTAGGTGTTTTTGACTCGCTGTCCTGTTTTAAACGTGGCGACCACAAACCAAAATACTATTAGATTGTAAAACTTTCACTCACATTTCATTTCCCGTAATTATTTTAATTCAGATCCATGGAGAAGTTGAAATAATCCATACATTTTCAATCATATTAATCTGATTTCAACGAACATATGAATATTCGTAGAAATGGGACAAAATGTCAGTATTTACCCGACCTCCTGCAGATATTGCTACCTACGCCGTTGTAGTCCAGGTGCAATTACGCTCACACCTAACCTAATTTTATCTTTGGTCGCCGTGAACAATTTTTCCATAGTAAAATGCCCCATGTACTTTGAAATCTAGTGACCTACGTATCATTAGTGAAATCCAATGCACTCATTCATAAAAAGTAATTATAAGTTACATAAAATAATTGAGTTATCTTTATAAAAAATATGGAAGAAGCTAAACATAGTATTTTCATCAATCTCAATTTAATAATAAAGCCCCTTCCGCAATTCGCGTTACTTATTGTCCGGATTAGCTATGATTTACGGCGAGACACGCTCGATGTCTTACCTCCCTCCAGTAGCCATTACGGCGGGCCACGAAAACTTTAATAATGCACAGAAGTTAGCGGTTTTGTAAAAAAGTGTATGATTAATTGAGCACGCTAATAAAAAACTGAGACTAACCCACGATAGGGAGAAAAGGAGAGTGCTAGGGGAGACAGCTATGTGTCATCCGGACACGTCGATACCCAAGATTCCAGTGCAATTCATTTAGTTTTAATTATATTTTCATTTTATTGCATTGCATATCTAGCATAAGAAATAGTATTTAAGAAACAGTGTATTTATCTAAGAGATCAGTAAACAAATATAATAAATAAATAAAGGACAGATGGTTTCCAAGAAATACTTCAAGCGTTTCGTGACGTGAGAGTCTTAAAATGGTTTTTTTTATTACTTGAAATTGAAAAATCCTTGATATTTTGAAAACAAATTAATATTGTTACTCAGTTAATATTTAGAAATGCTTATAACCAATAGGAATATGGTGGGTATATGCGTATTGACTTGATTTTTATGTAATCTTAATTTAAAATTATATTGTTTAGTGTCAATTTTAGACAAATATGACGACACTACCCAATTTTATAAAGTCGCTCGTAGCTAAGCTAAAGCGTTCCCCGCCGATTTCATGGCCACACACGCTGTCCACACACGTGTCGTGCAATTGTATAGTACTTACGACACTTTTTTAATATCGCAAAACTGGACCCCGGCAAAAACGATTTGTTGGCCCCGGCGGACTTTTTTGTGTTATTGTTTGGTAATCCCTTAAAATATGATGTTTGAGTTGCTGATGGACTTTGAGTTTTGATGATTGATAGTGTTCGAATCATTATTAGAAAAAAATTCTTGTAATTGCTAATTAAAGCCACTTCAACCACACTATAGGTTGTGTAGGCACCCTAAAACCTTTTCTATATCACCACTAACTTCTACTGTGGGTTAGAAGTTAGAACCGTGAAGCAAATATAGAGGCCCCATGGTTAGAATTTAGAAGTTTCAGTAGTAGGATCGTATGGTGGGCCAATTTTGGTATGACATCTTTAAATAGTATAAAATATAATGAAGCCACTTCTTTTCCTGTTGGCTTAGAACTTAGATTTTTAAACTACTCAAAGGATTTTAACGCAATTTCAGCAACAGATATACTATATAGTAATCAGTTCAAAATACTATTTTGAAAATCTAAGTAACCCCCGAATTGTCAAGCAGTGAGCCAGCTGACGATGATGAATTATAGCTAAGAACACTCTCGATCATGTCAGCTTTCAAACAAAAAAAACTCGTTCCACATCGGTTCATCCGTTTGGGAGATAGGAATTAGGATGCCACGGACAGACACAGACAGACAGACACGTCAAACTTATAACACCCCTCTATTGCGTCGGGGGTTAAAAATTAAGTAAGTTCATAAGTAATCATTCAAAACAATTAAATAATAATAAAAAATATATATAATTTGGTAGGTGAATAATTAAATTCAAATCAAACAGAAGTTATAGTCATATTAAGTTTAATTAAAACTCATTAAATACGAATTAAACGGAAAAACCCTTTTTTGATATTAAAAATAATTCTGGAGATGCCGGGGATCGAACCCGGGGCCTTTCACATGCAAAGCGAACGCTCTACCACTGAGATACATCCCCCACAACTATACTCGTGAATTATGACTATTTTGATGTTGTTTATGCTCAAGCTGAACAAACATCAAGTATCTAATAGAATATTACACTTTTATTACTTAAGTCACGAACTAAGATAATAAGCTCTTTATATAAGTATGTAATTAGAAAATATCGACGGCGCCTACGTAACAAATCGGAACTTTAAAAATGGCAATCTTTTTTATTACTGTTTTGAAGTCTCTATATAACATTCATAGTCTGCCCGACCAATACCAACGTATGACTTACGCGAGTTGACGTTGCTTCGCGAGTGTGTGACAACAACTGCCACCACGTGCAACGTGTTTGCCGCAATATACGCGCGTCGTTTATTTTTATTTTTTAAGTGTTGATAACTTAAATATGTTGTAGCAATTGGAATTCTTATTGTTTTTCTTGAATTGAAAATGTTTTTGATTAAAGTATTGAATCGGGCAGAACTGACAGAATCCATCGCTTATGATGGATTTTCATGTTCTAAAAGTAACGTAAATGGCAGTTCCGGCAGTTTACATGGCTTTTATTAACGAATTTTTATCGAATCTGACAATTAAGATACTTTTCGTGGTATTTAAAATTCTGATATTCATCGAAAGTGTCACTTACGATTGTTTTGGAGAATTTTTTTACACTTTTTGTACAGATTCGATATAAGTGCTTGTGTGAACATGAAGTTTTATGTTTAAATATAGGGACGAAATTTAATTTCTATGACTTTCTATGACTTTTTTTTATTTACTGCTACCAACAAATGTCGCCATCTGTAGTTCCTTTTGGAATTATTTAAAGGAGTTGGTGGGTGACGAACCCTTCTTGGACAGAAATTTAATACAAGAGGTTTTCACAGTTTTAAAAGTTCATCAGCAAGTTTTAAAGTTTCAGGCAGCAAGCTCGATCACATATTATATAAAAGCCCGAGCCCCGTTATTTTGAAATATTTTAAACGACAAAGTAGCTTATCAATCTTTATCAGATACTTTTGAAAGATCACTTGACAGAAAGTGACTTGGTCAGCTCATAGTTAAAGTATTTTATGAATGAGAAAGTTAGAAGATAATGTTAGTTATTATGCAAGTAATTTTAAAAGTATATGGAGGATTACAGCAGAATAATATCATTATTTTTCTTACAGTAGCCTAGCACACACCATACTACCTATCATCCAATCAACTTAACGCTATCGATTGGATCAGTTCCATATTGACATAAAACAGTGTCAACTGTCATGTCCAATCCATGCCTACATATGGTCAGTTCTAGCTGATCCAATCGGTAGCGTCATGTCGATTGGACGATAGACCATAGACAGTATGTTGTTTGGTTACAGCTAAAAGCTTTTGCCAATTCCGAAGTTTCATGTTGTTAATGAAAGCCAACTACGTGGAGACGTTCATTTAGCTCAGTTCAAAAGTTGTATAAAAAGTCAAGACTTATTTCTTGAAGACTTAACTTATTAGACTAATAATTATCATAGCTGTTTGAGATGACTCCTACAGGAGGCTTTCTCTATTTAAAAACCACATAATTATTGATAAATTTCACCAATTTGAATAGCATTTTATCATATTAATATGTAAAAAGAATGGATTATAATTATTTCCTTTTACGAGGTTATTTCAGAATATCAGCTGACGCCCAAAATCAATTATCAATCTTAATCTCATTTTAGCTATCTGAGATCAAGATTTCAATACATTTCAACGATCCTGGGATTAACATCACGTCAATTTACGTCAATTTTTGTTTGAGAATCTAAGATTGAAGTCAATCTAAGATTTTAGATACGTTATTAATTTCAGGCGGTAGGAATTCTAGTCAAGTTTACATTTCAGGATATTGCATTTTATTATTTCAAGTGTAATAGATCTTACGTTAAGAAGATTAAAGTTTAAATAATGAAATAAAATAAATAGAAGTAAAACAATCCTGATTTGATCGCAACTAAAGATTTGTTTATATGGGTATATTTCCTCTTCCTCACTTGAAGTCTTAATTGTGGCAAACATTATGTTGCCCTGTACAGAGATTTACAGATCTTCTGTTTTGTGCAGTAAAAGGTTATAAAGTATGTCACACTAGGAATAAATTAAACTTTTAGAATTTCTTTTTCCTCTTCATTAGTGGCTCTTTCTTATTGCTAATATTATCTGCTATGAAAACAGTCAAATGGGCCTAAATCTTGTTTAGCAGTTATTAGCTCTCTTATCCGACAACGATCATGAAAATTTCGATGATGGAAAAAAACATCAGTTTTACATTGAATTATTTACACCAGTTTAAAAAGCTATGATTGAGATATTTGTTCTTTATACTTAATTAAACCAAAAAATAACATTATTAATTCTCAATAGATTTTTAAATTTTTCGCTTCAGCCTATATCAAAAAAACTTACTATTAATATTATCAATGCGATACTTTCGCATTACTCAATCTACGCAATCGTGCACAAACTATTAAACCGATTTGACAAAATTTGGGGTAAATCAGAAGTTAGAGAAGGATATAGGTTACATTTTGTCGCAACACGTGCCATAAACGAAGATTATAAAATATGTTTGTTTTTTATCCCACTACAAAATTTTACAAAAAATACGTATTTCCCGAATAATTTTAGTTTTATTGTATTACTACTATAATACAGTAGTTATAAACTATAAAGAACAACGAACAAATGCGCAACGCAAAGTATTACGAATAACCACGATAATAAAGTTATTTTATGTAAATTTTCTTCTTTTCGTCGATAATTCTATTGAAAATAATCGTAAGTACAAGCATCCTACGAAGTACGTGTTCGAATGTGACACTTACAATAAAATATTCCTGATAAATACCAACGCAGACTATCAGAATCGGCAAATTTTTTTGTTTATACAGTTCCTAGTAAATAATTGGAAGCGCCAGTTATGATTCAGAGAGCAAGCTTATTTACTATCGTGACTCAATTTTCGCGAAAACTACTTAACATTTTGGATTTTTGATACGATGTACTAATTTACTATCCTAACAATACTGTTTACGCAAACTTTCATAAAGATCTACTCATTAATGACAAAGTAATGCGAAAAATAAACTTTAAATCGCTCTCCTGAAAAGTAGCATTTTTCAGATACAATTTGATACGTAGGCGCCGTCGATATAATATCAATAGATTGAAATAAAGATAATTTTCAGCTTATTTAACACTAGCTTTTTTTCGCGGCTCCGCCTGCGTAAATGCAGTATCCCACGGGAACATTGTACTTTTTTGGAAAAAAAAAGTAGCCTATGTGTTAAGCTAGAGCTTTAGCTGCTACCATACCATATTTTATTAAAATCCGTTCAGTAGCTTTTGGATTAAAAAGTAAGCAAGCATCCATCCATCCTCACAAACTTTCACATTTATAATAGTAGTAGGACTAGATGTTGCCCGCCACTGCGTACGCGCAAAAATAATTCCCGCTGGAACCGTATATTTCGCTGCGATAAATACAGCTCCGCCTGCGTAAATACAGTATCCCACGGGAACATTGTACTTTTTTTGGGATAAAAAGTAGCCTATGTGTTAACCCAGAGTCTACTACTACTACCATACCAAATTTTTTCAAAATCCGTTCAGTCGTTATTATGTGAAAGAGTTACAAAAGTTAAGTTCACGTTTATTCTTTCTTTATATGTATAGTAGTTCTTTATATGTATAGTAAGGATGATATCTAACTAGCATTTTTTGTTCCGAAAAATATACTTGCGCGATGGAGAGATTTATTGTTATGCGGACAAAGTTGCGCGGAAAATCTAGTTATCATCTGTTATTCCAGAACTTGTTAAACAAATGGCAATGTAAAACTGATTACCCTGATTAGGACCACATTGCCTCTCGTTATCTCGAAAGTGGGCGTAAGAGTACGCCCCGCAAAAATGTCTACAGCAATGTTTAATGAGAACACGAAAATAGTTTCAATCAGCAGCCACATCCAGAGCATGACGAGCCTGGATAATGGCTTTCATAACGCGCTTGTTTCTAATTTATATGTGGTTAGTTCAGTTGCAATGTGACGTGTACGAGGACAGACCGAAAATAAAAACTGTTGATGGTGACATTATCATAGAACCAGCCCGTGGTAAAAACATTTACATAAGACCTAACGGTCCTCAATCTAATGTGTACGTGGGTGACGTGAATTTGCTGAGTATCAACAGGACATCTGACTACAATCAAGTGTCCCTCCAGCCTCTACAGAATGCAGATGTGCCACAAGATTTGCTGCAGAGAATCAACCAGCTCGAAACGGTAACTTCCTCGCTGACCAATAATATTCAGTTGAATATAACCAATCTGTCTCAAAGAATTAGAACTTTAAGTAACAGAATAAGAGTATTGCAAAATAGACTAAATAATAGAGGCAACGACGAGTGCCAGTCTCATCCCTGTGAGAATGGCGGAACCTGCTTAAACTTAGTCAACGGATATCACTGCTTGTGTCCATCGGCTTGGAAAGGTCGAAATTGCGATGAGGACGTCAATGAATGTCGTTTATACGCTGGCACGGATCTCGGGTGCCAGAACGGTGCCACGTGTGTCAATAGACCGGGCTCCTACGAATGTCTTTGTAAGCCGGGATGGTACGGATTGGACTGCACGAGAAAAGCCAAAGATTGTTCGGGCGGAAACTATGAAATGTGCGGTCACGGAACGTGCATTCCTGTTACGACGGGAGACGGCATCATGTGTATATGCGATCAAGGCTGGACTACGAACGGAACGCACGTCGTCTGCTTAACCGATGTCAACGAGTGTGAATCTGGTCAAGGCGCGCGATGCTCGGTGAACCCCAGAGTAGAATGCATCAACTTGCCAGGTTCGTTCAGATGTGGATCGTGTCCCGCAGGCTACGAAGGCGACGGATACACGTGCTACGATATAGATGAATGTCTAACAATTCCGAACGGCGGCTGCAGCACGAGCCCCATGGTTTCTTGCCACAACACAATCGGTTCTCGTATATGTGGCTCGTGTCCCCCCGGCTACACGGGTGACGGCGTATCGTGCACTTGGAGAGGCTCGTGTTCGATCAATCACGGGGGGTGTCATCCGTCCGCGCAGTGTGTGGAGTCCTCGGCACTCGGAAGTCAAGTTGCTCAGTGTATATGTCCGATTGGAATGGAAGGAGACGGGATCGGATTACACGGCTGCTACATTTCTGTAGCGGATAATTCTACTGAGTCTTGCGACAGTAATCCATGCGGCAGTCACGGCAGCTGTCATCCACTTCGACAAGGTTACACGTGCATATGCTATCAGGGATATAGCGGCATGCACTGTGAAAGATATAATGATTACTGCTCCAGCAACCCATGTCTCAACGGTGGCACGTGCCGATTGGATGAAAATTCAAGCACAGGTTTCAGATGCGAATGTACATCCTTACACTCTGGAAACTTGTGTCAATCGAGATCCCAACCGTGTGGCGGCGTTCTAAATTCGGCGGAAGGTAGTATATCGTATCCCCTATCTAACCATAGTTACATTAATAATGCACGCTGCGCCTGGGTTATTCATACTGCCCCGGATAAAGTAATAAACGTGACATTCACCAAATTTAATTTAGAATATCATACCCAATGCCACTATGATTTCGTTCAAATCCACGACGGACGCAGTTCTGCGAGTCAATTGATCGGTAGGTTTTGTGGAAATGTATTTCCGAATGGTGGCAACATAATATCAAGTAACAACAATTTGTACTTTTGGTTTAGATCTGATTCTACTGTAGCTAAAACGGGATTTTCACTGCACTGGACTAGCGTACCCCCGCAATGTGGGGGTGAATATAACGCCAGTTTACACGGTCGCATCAGTTCGCCCGGCTCCCCTGGGCCTTACCCACCTAATCGCGACTGCTATTATCATATTAAAGCAACATTAGGCAAAAGAATTCAGCTACACTTTTATCAACTAGACATAGAAGTACATCAAAATTGCAGTTTCGATTACGTTGCCATATACGACGGGGCACAGACGCTAGATCCTCTAATAAGTAAATATTGTAATTCAACCCAACCTGCACCAGTGGAATCATCCGGTTCCGAGCTTCTCATTCATTTCCATTCAGATGAGTCGGGAGTAGGTAAAGGTTTTCAAATATCTTATGCGCCGATTGATGGAATTCCGGGGTGTGGTGGCTTATTCACTGGTGATAAAGGTGAAATTGTTTCCCCTGCGTTCGATGGTACCTATTTAAATAATTTGCTATGTGAGTATAAAATTAAAACTAGACCAGACACAAAAGTTCAGTTGAAATTTACATCGTTCGACATAGAAAACTCGTTTAGGTGCCGGTACGATTATTTAAAAATTTACGATGGTGACTCAGAGAACTCGCCATTAGTTGGCAAGTTTTGCGGCAAAACTACACCTCCTTCATTTGTGTCTCGGTCGAATTCTTTGTATATTATTTTCAAATCGGATCACACCATGGCTGCGGGAGGTTTTAAGCTGCAGTATCAATCACTATGTCAGAAGACGTTTTTCGGTGATAGTGGTATAATTACGTCTCCTGGGTACCCACTCGCTTACCCCAAACAAACAGTTTGCGAGTATATCGTGGCCACTACACCTGGAAAAGCGATAGAACTTTCCTTCCAAGATTTTGATATTGAAGATAATAGATATTACAACTGCCAATACGACCACGTGGAGGTTAGAGATGGGGCTAGTGCTAATTCAACGTTAATGGGAAGATACTGTGGTGGGTCTGATTTTACCCCGCCGACACAAATATCTTCGTATAATTATATGTTTATCAAATTTAACTCTGACATGAGTATTGTCGGACGAGGGTTTTATGCAAATTATACAATAGTCAATATTGAATGTGGAGGTATTTATAGGGCTCCTCATGGGATTATTAACCACCCATCTAACAGTGGTGGGGTGTACAGAAACGACCAGACCTGCTCTTGGATCATAATCGCTCCGGTAGGAACACAGATACAGTTGACTTGGAAACGTTTTGAACTTGAAGAAATTACTGATTGTCGCTCTGATTACGTTGAACTGATAGAAGTAATTGAAGGGAGCAACAAAAATACCACCCTCGGTAAATATTGCGGTTCGACCTTACCGCCTGCAGTAACAATATCAACAAATATTCTAATGGTTAAGTTCGTATCGGATAGCTCTATTCGTTTGGATGGGTTTTCGTTGTCATACGAATTTCTCGATGAAAAAAGTCATTGTGGAGGTACTTACATTAAAACACACGGATTTATTTACTCGCCGGGATGGCCGGGTTCTTATGAATCTAATAAAGACTGTACGTGGATAATAAGTGTTCCCGTGGGACAACAGATTTCATTAAATATATCCCAATTTGATCTCGAGAGACCGATCAGAGGAAATTGTGATTTAGGTGATCATCTTACAATAAGAGATGGCCGCTACAATAATTCACCATTAATTGGTAAATTTTGTGGGTCCTTCCAAACGAGAACTATTATATCCACTACACATCATATCTTTCTTAAATTTCATTCAGATTTCTATCTTAATGGCAATGGATTTAAAATTGAATGGGACGGCACTGTGAGGGGTTGTGGAGGATCGCTCACTGGCTATTCTGGCTGGATATCATCACCTAATTATCCTGAAAAATACAACGAGAATGCTGAATGTTTTTATAAAATTACTACAAGTAGTGGATCGAAAATTCAATTAAATTTCACAGATTTAGAACTTGAAGAAACACCGGAATGCGCAGATGATTATGTGGAAATATTTGACGGCCAAAATAGTAACGCAAGAAGCTTCGGTAAATATTGCAACCTATCGTCAAAGAAACCAAAGAACGTTGAAACATCAAACAATTTTGCTTTAATAAAATTCCGATCTGATTTTCTATTAGCAGAGAAAGGGTTCCTTTTAAACTATATCACAAATTGCCACAACAATGTAAGCGGTAGTTATGGGGTTATCGAAAGTCCTGGATACCCAGACAAATATCCTTCAAACTCAAATTGCTTATGGACAATTACTGTACCCAGAGGTAATGTTATTAATATCACCTTTACTGATTTTAATGTATTTACCATGTCTAGAAGAAGGTATCCTTATACACCTAGATTTTCTCATAATAGATTCTCGTCTGACCGCTTTAATCAATACAACTACCGCTTCCGCGATGTACCTAGTACATGTGATTTTGATTACGTACAGATTAAAGAAACTTCGGAAAAAAACTTTACTGAAAAACTTTGTGGATCTACGTTACCGAAAGTCTTGACTTCAAAAACTAATTCATTGCAAATAAGATTCATTTCCATTGATTACTTCGCCTCTAAAGGATTTCGTTTAGAATGGATAAATCACGGATGTGGAGGGCACATTCAGCGAAATGCTGGATCTCTTTCGTTTGATAGCATTAAAAATAGACGCGGTGAAATAGAATGTGAATGGCTTCTGGAGACACCGGTAGGGACAGCGGTATCAATAACGATCACAGACCTCTACGTAGCAGACTCTGAAAACTGTACAATCGACGCTATCGAAATATACAACGGTCAAAGCACTTCTTATCCATTAATAAATAAAATATGTCACAAAGGAGGACTTACTATTTCAGCTTCTTCTAACTTTATGTTAGTTCGATTAGTTAAACGGTCATTTTTAAGAGATATTTACTTACAATCAAGTTTCGATTCCTACAGGTTAGGATGTGGTGGAGTAATACGATCACAATCTGGGTCTATTCATTCGAAAAATTATCCGAACAACTACGAAAATCAATTGGATTGTGTTTGGTATATAGCTGTGGCAACGAATCATAAAATAGAGCTTAATTTTAAAGACATTGATCTTTACTCTGACGAAGATGAAGACGGGCAGTGTGACGACTATTTAAAAATTTATGATGGTGTTAGAATTTATGAGTCTGATAATTATTTAGGTTCTAAATATTTACAATCTAATTATTCATACTTAATCTGTCCAAAATCTAACGTGTCAAGTATTGTATCTCAGAATTCCTCTTTGTCAATTCAATTTTCGACCAATAGTTATGGAACAGCCAAAGGATTTTTGATTGATTTTACAACTGTATGCGGAGCTGTTATTAAAGCAACATACGATGGAATTATAAATAGTAATAACTATATTAATTCAAAAAATCGAAATTGTACTTGGACTATAGCTGCACCGAATCTTAATGATAAAGTAAGATTGACGATACAATTTCTTAATATACCTAAAAATAACGATGTTTCAACTACCAGAAACTGTCCTTCGACATTCCTTAAAGTTTATGATGGCGATGATGAGAAGGCGCCATTAATAGATGAGTATTGTGGAAAAAAAATTCCACCAATGATTGTGAGCCGTGGCAACACATTGACTGTTACTCTTGGAACATATATCAATAATGTTAACGGTCAATTCGCTGCACATTACACAGCTTTAAGCACAGCATGCGGAGGAAAATTAAGTTCCGAGGAAGGAACCATTGCATCACCAAATTATCCATTATCCTACCCAGTTAATATTGACTGTGAATGGATTTTGAATACATCTCCTGGAAACAGAGCTTATATAACATTTGAAAAATTTGATTTAGATGAGTCTGAAAGATGTAATGAAGATTATCTAGAAGTAAGAGAAAACAACGGTGCAGGAAATTTATTAGGTCTTTACTGTGGGCATGAAATACCATTAAATATAACAATTGCATCTAAGTTATATATCAAATTTCACAGCAACAATGATAAAGCAGGACAAGGATTTTTACTACAATACGGATTTTTACATGGAAATGATATTTTCGATAAACACGAAGGAGAAATTGCATCCCCTCTTTACCCGAATCTATACTATGATGAAGGTATATATTCATGGCGAATAACAACTAAAGGGAATAAGTTTATAGTTATTAATATAGATTCTTTGGAAATACCCACATACTCAGAAGTATGTAATAATAAATTAGTAATTTATGATGGGTACGATGAAGACGCATCAGTTTTAAAAGAGCTATGTGGTTTCTATAAAAATAACGGAGAAACAATAAAATCATCTTCTAGTATTATTTTCATAAAATTAATTTTAGATGAAACCAATACTGGAGCTTTATTTTACCTTAAATGGACTGAAACAGATAGAAACATAGAATCATCTTTATCAAATAAAATAAATTGTGGATTTAATGAAACTCAATTAGTTTCTGGTAATCATGATATAGTAATAACGTCTCCGAATTATCCAAATGAATATAATACTGATTCAAATTGCGAATGGATATTTAAGTCCGAACCCGGGAGACATTTAGCATTAAAGTTTATGGAGTTCAAATTAGAGGAAACACCTAGCTGTTTTGCAGATTATGTTTCGATATATACAGCACACAGTGAAATGAAATGGACACCTCTAAAGGAAAATATGTGTCTTTCATCCAATGCTACTGAAAAAATTGAAGCATTGACTTATATTAAACTGAACTTTGTTTCCGATCAATCAATTAACAGTAAAGGATTTACTGCTACTGTTAGCTCGGTCTGCGGAGGCTTGCTCGACGATGAGTCAGGGGTCATTGAAAATGCCTATTACTATCAAAACAATAGGCCACTTCAATTTCAAACAACTTGTGACTGGACAATCAAAGTACGGCCAGGTCGTACAGTGAAATTAACATTCGAACATTTCAATATAACTAACGGAGACATTTGCAATAACTATGTTATTATCAAAAACGGTGCTTCTCATGAGTCTCCATTACTTGGCGATGGAAAATATTGTGGCTATTCTCATGAGAACCGAAATGGAATTGCGTCCTCGAGTAATTATTTATTTGTGAGATATGTAAAAAATTTTCGTTTTCAAAACGCATATCAAAATTTTAGATTACGATATGAGGAAAAGAACATCGAATGCGGTGGTACATTACTTTTAGAAAATGACCATAAATGGGAAATTATTTCCTCTCCTAATTATCCTAAGATATCGACTCCCTATACCGAATGTGTATGGAAGTTTCTTGGACCTCCTGGTGAAATTCTAAGAATAGATTTTACTGACAGGTTTGATATAGACTGTACAGCTGAATCTGTCGAGGTTCGAGATGGGTCCACAAACGTGTCACCACTAAAAGGAGTGTTTTGTAAACAACGTCCGGGCACCATAAAATCAAGTAGTAATCATTTATTCGTCAAATATTCGACCCATCTACTTGTGCCACGGAACGGATTCAAAGCCAATATATCTATAGACTTATGTGGTGCAACAATCGTGTCCGAGTCAGGAGAAGTTGTTTCTCCTAACTATCCGAACTTGATGATTCTTCCTGTTGGTACAATTTGCGAATGGCATATCACTTCTATTCCCGGTCATATTCTAAATATTGCATTCAAGGATATAGACTTACCTGAATCTGAAATTCCATGCGAGACTAAAATAACGATAGAGGACCCGAGTGTGACAGATAGTAAAGCGAGAAATTTAAAAGAATTCTGTGAAAGTGACCTTGATTACTCGCATGCGATCGAAAGTATAAATAATAAAGTCATAGTTAAACTACATATTGGTAAGTCTGGAACTTACACACACCTTTCGGATTCTAGAGGCTTTAAGTTTACATTCAAATCATCAAGGCCAGTGTGTGGTGGAATGCTTACAGCTTCTGAAGGTATCATAACTACTCCAGGCTATCCTGGGTCAACCAATCTAAAATATTGTCAATGGATTATTGTGCTTCCAAACGAAAATAGAAGAGTGCGATTAGAGATTGAAGATAGTAGTTCAAATGTTCAATTTTCTGCCTACAATGATATTACATATGGTTCGAAAATAGAAGAAATTGTTGTGACAAACTCATCGTTGCCATCTAATAAATCAAAAGTTTATGAATCTACTGGAAATAAATTAGCATTTTATATTTGGATTTCGCCAGGATCCAATAAAGTAAATCGATTCAAAGCAAAATTTAGCTCCAATAGTCCAGCTCTGTGTGGTGGAAGTCTTGAAGGTATACAAGGATTACTTACATCTCCGAATATAAGTACTACATATAATTGTGAATGGCATTTTACAGGACCTGTTAGTAGCGGAGCTCAAGAATATAAATCGATTTTTATAAAAGTGGAAGGAACGACTGTATGCCGAAATTATGCTTTTGGGGTTACTATACTATCTCAAGTTGGTTCTATTAGGCATAACAGAAAAGTTTGCGTCAACAATACGCAGGTTTCATACAGATTAGCAACCCCATATTTTAGAATCAAAGCCACGCAAAATAACATTCCTTTGTATTTTACTTTAAATTGGAAATTGCAACCGTGCGGGGGTGTCGTTAAAGTAAATTCGAATCCAATTAATATTATAAATCTTCCAGATAAATTAGATAATCAAGTAGAATGTGCATGGTTACTTACATCCGATAGTCCTACTAGAATGGAACTAAAATTAGAAGGCACATTCAATTTGGCATGTTCTGATGAATTTATACAAGTGAGTGACGGAATAAAGTCCTTTAATTTTGGTGATTACTGTAATGATAAAATGCAAAGTCAACCACTCGTTATATCGTTGGGCGATACTTATGTGCAATACCACTCCAGTGTTCAGAGCAATAGAAATATCAAATTAATAGCTAAAACACTTAGTGGTCAATGTGGAGGTATGTTTAGAAAATATGAAAGAACCTTTACGTCCCCAAATTTCCCACATAACTACATAGAAAATCAAGAATGTACTTGGGAAATACGAGCCGATTTAGGATATCGAGTCTCTTTACAATTTATTGACCGATTTGTAGTAGAAGATACAGTTAACTGCACAAAAGACGCGGTTATAATATACGACTGGGTAGATAATGCATACAAGGAAATTGCCCGACTATGCGGTCGCAATCTACCGACTTCTTTCAATTCCACGCATAATCGAATGAAAGTAGTTTTTCGTAGTGACGCTAACATAACATTGGACGGCTTTAAAGCACATTGGAAACCGATTTGCGGCGGTAACTTTTTAGCGACAGACCAAAGTCAGATTCTGTATAGCCCAGGTTACGATTATGGCTATTCGCGATCTTTGAACTGTCATTATGAAATAACAGCTCCAGGAAAGAAAATCGTTTTGACATTTATAAGCTTTGATTTGGAAGGCCCAGTAAACGATTGCAAGTATGATAATTTAACAATAAACACTGAAAATGATTACAACATTATCAACGAAGTCCATTGTGGCACAGAGCTACCAAAACCTATCATAGCAGCGGGCAACGTAAATATTGATTTTAAAACGGATAAATATGGCCAAAGGAAGGGTTATAAAATATCATATTCCACTTATTCTTGCGGTGGAGAAGTGAAAAATCCGACATCTATTAGTCTGGATAAAGCCGACAACGACTTGAATTGTACATGGTCCATTGAAGCACCACCTAACAAACTTATAGCTTTAAAGTTTGACTTCATAGACGTAGAGAGTAGTTACGAATGTTATAACGGCTATTTAGCCGTTTTTGAAGGACCTCTTATAGACGCTGAAAAACGTCTGGCGTTATTATGTGGTCGTATGAACGGAACGAGCTTTAAAAGTAAAAGTAATAAAGTAATTATACAATATATCTCCGGTAGCAATTTTCATTCTAAGGGTTTTAAGGTGAAAGTGCTTTTCAGTTTTACACAATCAGTAGGTTGCGGAGGCGACATATATTTAAACACTTCAAACAATCGTATATTAAAATCACCTCTCTTGAACAATGCAATGGTATATGAAAATTATTTGGACTGCCATTGGAACATAAAAGCAAACTTGGATTATATAATTCAAGTCACTTTCAAATCGTTCCATATCGCTCCGTGTTTAAATGCTAATCAAACAGCTTTAGGCTTCAGCAACTGCGACTGTGATTACTTAACTTTAAAAGACGGATTAAGTCCGAATAGCTTCGTAATAGGCAAATACTGCGGACACAGCATCCCTCCACAGCTTTCATCTTCCGGCAATTCAATCAGTATAATACTATCGACCGACGGAGACATATCTAGTTCTGGATTTGAAGCAACTCTATCCGCAGTGCCTTCAATTTGTGGCAAATCCTCGTACGAAATATCAAAAACTCCACAACACATAACTTCCCCCGGGTATGCTTCCGGCTCGATACCTAGAAGTCTTCACTGCAGCTTCTATTTGGACTCCAGCTTGAGCCCGTATAATTTGATACACATCCAAATTAAATATCTAGACCTGCAACCCGGAATAAAGGATACATGTGATCAGGATAAGCTAGTTATATACAGCCATCCTAAATTCCGTAACGCCTCGATCGGAAAAGATTTCATACATAACGAAGACGAAAGTAGTTTAATTATGTATGCTCATTTCTACGATTCTAGTCTCATATTTCCGAAAACGTTGACTCTGTGCGGCCTGAAACGTTCAGTCGATTTTTATGTCACTGGGAGCGTGAAAATGAACTTGATGACGTCATCAGACGCTACAACGCCTCACAAAGGTGTGGATATAGAGGTATCCTACGTCGGAATCTGCAACAAAAATTACTCGGAGCCTCAGGGCAGAATTCAAAACACCTACGAGACTTCAAGCGACTCTGGCGATAAAACAGATTGTTACACTCTAATTACTGTTCCGGTAAACCATACAATATCGACATATTTCTTGACCGTTAACCCAGTGTTTTGGAACGAACAAGTATTCCTTGAGATATACGACGGCAACGTAACTAGTGCTCCTCTACTCTTGAACATCTCTAAAGAATATACCGAAAACTATCCCGTATTTTCGAGCGGTCGTTTCATGCTTTTACATAACCATTTAGTTAACAACGATGCGGTGACCTTCGACCTGGTGTACGTGGCCACCGACAAGGGCAAGGGCTGCGGGGGGAAACTCTTCACCGAGGACGGGAAGGTGACCAGTCCCATGTACCCTGAGGTCTATAGACGGAAGACCACTTGCGAATGGGAATTGGAGACCCCGAGTGGGACTCATTTACATTTGCATTTCTCTGTTTTCGATTTAGGCGCTCTTTGCGATCAGAATTACTTGAGTCTGGTCAATAGGGAGGGGACCACAATATCGACATTCTGCTCGGAGATGCCGGCTGATTATACCAGCTCGGATAATTATGTAAAAATAGTTTTCACGACGACCATGAACAACGGCGGGACAGGTTGGGTTGCTGACTTTGTAGGTGTGGCGTAAAAATACTTATTCATTAAAATATTAAGAGCTCTTGTCGGTGAAGTGATGGCCACACTTCTCGGTCCTGTGCTTTAGGTTTAACCTCTTGATACGACACTACATATCCATATTAAACTTCTCCTTTAGTTGTTCAAAATATTTTGTCCTAGGCCTTCTTCTTCATCCCTCTATTTTTCCTTCCATGATACTACTTTTTGGGTTTAATTTAATCACTTTTTTAAACTATGTCTGCTCTGTTTTATTATTTATTTTTAAGAAGTTGGAACGTCTAGCGCCATCCAGTGGTGGGTAGGTGTTTTAGACTAACATTATCATAAATATAATTTAGTAATATAATGATAATATTTTTCAGATTTTTGTCCAAGTCTTTATGTCTTAGTTGTGTATAATCTTAAATATAATAATTACAACTGTAGTAACTTTCCTTTTTCTGTTTTTATTTTATTTTCGAACTATAAATTATGTTTTGTATTGAAGAATAATAATTATTATTCCTAATTTCCATTGCAACTAAGAGTAAAAAAAATAAATGAGATAGCTCATATTTATTGTAAGTACGTATTAGGAATTGCCTTTCCTATGGAATAAATTGTTTTATCTATTTTTTGTTTTATTTTAATTTACACATCTATAAAAATACCTAAAACTCATTATGTTACATTTTCATATTACTTTTTTGGTTAATAAAATGTCTTAGGGTCAGCCACACCTAAACGAGAGGATACGCGACACTGCGCTGCATTTTTTTAATATAAAAGTGATTCAAAATTGAAATTTATTCAGTACAGTACAAGCTGTCATTATTTTAATACAATTCTTATTCGATAGCGTTACTTTGTTGACTACTGAGCGAACTATAGATATCAATTTATAGAAGTAGGTAGTGATTGAGAGGCTGACTGACCTTGGCCTGCCGATCACGCGAGAGCATGCTGGCGGCCGCTCCCGAGCGCGCGTCCAGGCCCGCCCCCACGTCCGCTCGCAGTAGCACGACGCCCGCCTCAGGCTTGCCCACCTGAAAATCACACCTCATATTATAATTATAACTATAAATAATAATAAAGTAAATATTTACCAGCGCTATACCTTACCTGCACTTAATTTTAAGCTGTATTGTGTTTTTAATTAATGTTGTGGTATTTTGTTGCTACGGGTCTCTGATACTAGAAATAAAAGAATTTTATTTTATTTTATAACGATACCAATAGTTGGTACATAAGGTGCATAAGGTGCATAAGGTGCATAAGGTGCATAAGGTGCATAAGGCCTACTTCTACGAATGAACGTTTTAAACGGCATAAGGGGCAAGATGACGGATCGCCTTTATGTACTAAGTTAAGCACGGCTTTATGCTTAACCGGTGCCCGCGGGTGGCGGGACTCTCTTTACTTCTAGACAAATAAATAAAATTGAAGTGTCTGTTTGTAATTTAAAATCAACATCCGTCTGTCTGCCCGTCTGTCTGTTTGTTCCGGTTAAACTCTGAAACAGCTGGACCGATTTTTACTGGACTTTCACTGGCAGATAGTTTGTAGATATATACAGATACATAGCTACTTTATTTTATGGTTCCCTTTAAAAAAATAGGGTTCTGCTTCCGTTAGTTTTATGCAAACGTTGCGGAGAACGAACCAGCTAAGTAATAACTCTGCGCTAATACAATAGAGCTGAAAATAGAACATACAAGTGTCGAGTCAAATGTCAATGTCATTAATGACACCTCAACACTCGACACTTCGATTTTCAACTGTATTGTACTGGCGCAGAGTTCTATTTTCAGTGCTCGTAATTTTCCCAGGACCGCCGGATTCCGGATCACTTGGATTACGGCCTAAATGAATGGGGGTACCGGAAAACCTTAAAATACCCGAAACGCACTTGCAACACACTTGGTGTTACGGGTGTTAAAGTCCACGTGCGACTTTAAGGGGCCTCGTACACAGTCCGGTGTTCTATCAGTTCGGCCTGAACAGATGCAAAATCGTATCGTAAGTGTGCAATTTAATATAAATAAAGTTCACAAATTGTGTTTAGATGGCTTAAAATTAAATATAACTATTTTTAAATCTCACGATATTAAGAAACTCAAATTATTCCAATTTTAAGAGTACATCCTCCACAACTTTAAAGTTTTGTTTGTGTGCGTGTCGGTATGTAATGCTTACGCCTATCTACATACATCTATATACATCTATCTGTTGCTTGCTTCACTTTGTACGATGCGTTTGTTTGAAGACTATCTAGGCGTTATTAATCAAAGGGCCGAACTGCCGTCAGTTCGGTCGGATGCGATTTTCTCCGTGTATGTGCTCGAATCCGTTCAGGCCGGACTGACGTCAGTTCTAACTGAAACGATCGGCCTCTCGTCTGTGGGAGCCTTAATTGTAAGTCGTCGTTTGATCGCAAGCCATCAGGCGATCCAGCAGCTTATTTCATCCAACGACGAAATTTGATGACCTCTGTGATTTAGTGGTTGAGCGCGTCAGTGCTCAAGCTTGAGGTCGCGGCTTCCAAACACGCCAAAGTAACAAAAAAGTTTTCTATGTTCCTGGGTCATGGATGTGTATTATATATGTGTATAATATTAGGTCCTTACATACGAAATTGGCGTTTTGTCGTACTGGCCACTTTGATCTTAAATATATCTTCTTTGGTTAGGAATTCCAATTTCAAATTTATACCACTATTTACTTGTGCATTTGTGTTTGGGTTTGGAGTTTGGGTCACATCCATGGACAGTCCATGTTTACAAAATGGAAAACTTGAAATATCGTATTATTTTCGAGTACGAGTTCCACCGTGGCACCAGTGCTGCAGAAACGGTTCGAAGGATTAATGATGTGTATGGCGGCGGTGTCGCAAATGAAAATACAGTGCGTTTTTGGTTCCAAAGTTTTCGTTATGGAAATTTCTACCTGCAGAACAAGCCCAAGAATTGAAAGCTATTGTGGAAGCGGATCCATCGCAAACCACGTCCGAGTTAGCTGCAGGCTGCGGTGTTAGTGATAAAACTGTTTTAATCCACTTTAAGCAAATTGGGAAGAAACTCCTTTACAAAACGCCAATTTCATATGTAATGACTGTTCGCGCCTTTAACGCGGCAACACTTCGCGTACCACCGCAGCGCTCGCGGGGCACGCGGGGAGTGCGGGGCGTGCGGGCACGCGGGGCGTGCGGGGACTGGCCGGCGGCGACCAGCATGCGGTCAACGGCAGCCACTACACATACGGACTCCTCGGCAGCTGGACGATTACACTAGGCTTAATAAACGTATAATTACAGTCCGCTTTTCATTGAAGGATCCACAGGAGTTTACTTTGCCTCCTCAACAATGACCTAATATATACTTTCATATGCAATGAGTGAAATGTTGTTAATTTTAAATTACAAACAGACACATCAATTTTATTTATTTGTCTGTAGATAGTAGTAGTAGATGTCCGTAACACAAGTTCTTCGAGAACTTACCACGGGACCAGATTAACGTGGTGTGAAAGCGTCCATAGATAATACTATTATTATGATCTAATGGTTTCTATTACAAAGGTAGTAAAACATTTACCTAAAAGTAAAAAAAGTGGAAAAAGTTTTCTTAGTGATTTGTAACTTTAAGTATGAGTATATTACGTTTCTTCTGTACCACGCTGTACGCAGGGGGTTAACCCCCCGCCGGTATTCGAGTCACGCGCCACTACGTGACCCCCCCCCCCCCCCTCCCCCGCGATTTCCTCTTTGTATCCCTGTCGGGAGCTCAAGTCACCTAGTTATAATATAAACGTATATTTGGCAGTAGAAATTGGCAAAATACCTAATATGTTTACTAAAATAACGTCGCCCTGTAGTCGAAATTCGTCCTTATCCGTTATATTCCATCTTTTTTCAAAAAGATGGAAAATTGTTCTTTTAAAATAAAAAAGGTATATATAACAATGTTACGAAGAAAACTACATAACAAGAGTACAATAATATATGTAATTTAGAAGTAGCCTTGCAGGAGGCAACCTCATTCCCAAGGTGTGCTATCATTCATGAAATCATTAACTGTATAATAGGTTTTAGTTCAACCTTTATATGGGTTCTTTTGCCCCTTACAAAAATGTTGTGTTAGATTGACAAGCGTCAACGTGTAAAAGAGTATCTATGGAACGCACGGTAGTGTGTGTTAATAATTTGAGGTAGTGTTTTTTGTTGTTAGTTTTATTAATTTTATGCATTACTAAGCATTATGTCAAAAATTGCTTTCTATACACCATCCCTCCACATAAACTTTAATTTACCGGCCAAATTTCATACTTCTCCGGTTGCAAAGTTCGTGCTTCACGTATTAATATAAGTACCTGGGTAACCGAGCTTTGCTTGGAGTTGGAATAGATTTAAAAAAATAAAATTCCGACCGGCATTCGAACCCACCACATTCCGAATTTCCGAACAACGTAAAATGCATACATACGCATACCAAACTGACAATTGACAAATTGATATATCAGAGTCGAAATTATTGATATGTCGTTCCACGAAGACAGAGATAACGCAGTTTCCCAGGGATCAGACCTAGCTAGATCAATTTTTCTTCCCCAAAACTCCCTACATACTAAATTTCATGGTAATACTTGCAGCTGTTTTCGAGAAACCGATTATATAAATACGAGATTGTCTCGTTTAAAGTATAAGATGATAATAATCTTCCTGGCTCTACTACGAATTGCTACGCCGTGCTACGAGTTAGTAGAGCACGATACGCTTCTTTAATTGACGCTAGGCTTACGCTTCAAACCACATTTCATCCGTTATTGGATGATTTATACAGTATTCTCCGAGCGAAGTACTGCAGTGCCACTCTTGAAATACTGCAGTGCCTGGGACAGTTGGATTTTTAAATGTCGTATGGTTGCCCAAGCACATACGGCATTCTGACAACATAGTCAGCCTAGTCCAGAGGAATACGTCTGGGGCTAACCATGTGCGGGTTTCCTCACGATATTTTCCTTCACCGTTAGAGCGTCCGTATAATCTACTTGAGATCTGAAAAAGTCTCATTGGTACACGCCACAACCTGGGAATCGAACTTGCACTCTCTCGAGAGCGAATCAAACGGTCTACCACTAGGCCACGGAGCTCAAACCACATAAGAATAATACATACTAACATACTGTTATATGAATACTTAAATGCTACTTAAATTAAGAGACACTCAAGTTAGCTTTAGCTAGTTCCTGCTGGCATGCAGAGACAATGTCAGAACGCGATTTAGGGGCCCCCTAACTTTTGTATTATAGGATTCAGAAGTAGTTATTATAACAGCCTGCGTGGTCTAGTGGTTTAGAGCTTAGCTTTTGATTCGGAGTTCTTTGGTTCAATTCCCGCGTTGGAACAACAAAAAATGTTGTTTGGTTGGTTAGGACTAAAGACAATACAGGTTGATCACCTGATTGTCTGACAAAAAAGATGCTGCATGCATCGGATGGACTCGCCAGTCGTGTCGGATATCCATTCCATGGGTTGCGAGAGTAAATGAAGACAGAGTGCTCTTGTGTATTGCACACACACTGGGCACTTTAAAATAACTCCAGCGTAGCTGGTCTGGTTTCAATGAACCCAGCCACCGTCACCTAAATCGGTATGGGGATCTATTACTATTCAGACGTAATAGTACTAAGTACTCTCAATGAAAATTTACTAAATAAAGTCCAGGATGAAGATGATTTAATGCCTGTAATAATGTCGGTTTACGAATTATTAATTCTACTAAATGATTATTAAATAGTACGTTCCGAATTTCATCGCCCATTACAGGGTTAAGTGTCGCTGTGGGCGCGTGAAACTATTTTTATGGCCATGCCTAGGGTGATCCATTGTTAATTCACTGTTCCCCTTGACAAGGCATGATTTAATGCCTTCTATGGGTTTGATTATGATTTCTGGCTTTTCGCGCTTCTTTGTTAAGTGATATTAGCTCGTGAAAAAAAAACTCGGAGCCTTGAAAGAGCCACGTCTAAAATCTTGGCCTGGCCTCACAGAAATCTGACGTAGGCTTACACGGCTTAGTTAGACTACAGTAAAAGTCTAAATTTGATTTTTCTTTTACTTTATGGCGCTATTTTAAGAGCGTTTTCCCATTATTAAAATGACAGGTGTATGTTTCCGTATCGAAACATAGGTATTTTTCATTCGCATGTCGCATATCGGATTGGATAAAAATGTAAACGCTCACGCTCGGGTAAGTTCTATCGTCTTAACTTTAGCAATTTCGTTCTTTTTAACGTGTTGTTAGAACATAAACAGTCCATATACAATGAAACAAATGTGAAAGTAATCTGCAGTTCATTTGTCGGGAAAAGCCATCAGTCAGTGGTGCGAATTACCTATAAAAACTTTTTTACACCACACCTATTCTAGTGATGTGCGTAGTGCATGTCGATAGTCGATGAAAATCTATATAATACAAATTAAATTATCAATGTTTTTTTTTTAAATAAATACAGAAATTGAGGCGATTATATTACGATATTGGTAAAAAATAACGTTAATCGTAAACTAACTGGCTGTAATTGGAATAAGTTGTAAACCTATAAAAATACATAATGAGATTTTCCCTTTTATTGTTACTTACTAAATTTTTTTATTTTAAGGATCTTAAATACTTTTTACATCCTACTACTATTATAAATGTAAAAGTTTGTATGTTTGTGTATGTAATGTTTGTTACTCTTTCACGCAAAAACAACTGAAGGGATTTCCATGGAATTTGGTACGGTAGTTAGTACTTTAAGCTCCGGATTGACATAGACTACTTTTTATCCCGAAAAAGTTGCCGTGGGCTTTAGAATAGGGGTAGCCTGAATTTATATATTTTGATGGTTGGGTTTTGTGGGGGATAGTGACTCCACCATTTTGGTACCAATTTTAGGGCGAGGAAATGAGTGTTTTACTTTTTATAGCCATTTTTGTGATTAAAATTTTAATACATAGTTTAATACATTTAATAGATTAAAACTAAATTAATTGTAAAAAACACGTCAACCTCGAAAAACTCGGCATGAAATAACGTTTGTGTAGTTTTGGGTTACATTATAGCTTTTTATCACGTTCAAAACGTCTTCAGAATGGTAACACGGCCTCACAAAAACCCGGCGTGAAATAACGTTTGTGTAGTTTTGGGTTAGGTTAGAATATTTTTATCACGTTCAAAACGCCTTCGGAGTGGTAACACGTCCTTACAAAACCCAGGTGGTAAATAACGTTTGTGTAGTTTTAGGTTAGGTTAGAACTTGTTTAACACGTTCAAAACGTCTTCGGAGTGGTAACACGGCCTCACAAAAAATCAGGTGGTAAATAACGTTTGTGTAGTTTTGGATTAGGTTAGGTTAGAACTTTTTTATCACGTTAAAAACGTCTTCGGAGTCGTAACACGACCTTATAAAAACCTGCCGTGAAGTAACGTTTGTGTAGTTTCAGGCTAGGTTAGATTAGAACTTTTTTATCGCGTTCAATACGTTCATATTATTGTTTTTATTATTTATACATTATACCTAACTACCTCTGTATTAAATGTTTTGAAAAATCCTTTTTAAAATTAATTTAAAATAAACTTTAGTAAATGTCTTGAAAAACAATTATTTCAACTGCGTAGTGGGCATTAAATTATCATTTAGGCTGCATTTCCCGCAGCGCCGGAGACGTGACAGCTGAACTTTGTGACTCATGTTACACATACCTAAGAAATGCAATTTGAAATATTATAACCTCAAAAAAATGCCATAACAACAATTGAAATAACCTGATCAAGAACAGGTCAGGACTCAGGACATGTCTATAGAGGGTTCCGTAGGTATCAGCGTGCAACAGGTTTTTTTTTTTCAAATTACTGTCCGATTTGACAGCTGAACTTTGTGACTCATGTTGTGAAACATACCTAAGAAATACAATTTGAAATATTATAACTTCAAAAAAGTACAAGTTTCTGGGGGAGGAGCGGGGAGGGAAGTAATAGATGGGGGGAGGTACCCACTCCTCCCTAACTATACTCTATATAACTCAAAAACTATACATCTCCTCACCCTGGCAATGGTAGAGAGGGCCTAGGTGACCCTTCCTCCTTTCGTCCCTTCCCCCCCCCCCTCCTCCTTCTAATTAGGCTACCCCTATTCTAAAGCAACCCCAGGAGATCAGTTGAACAAATGTATAAGATTTTTTTTTCGCTGGAAATTGTTAAATATAATATTAATTAAATTGTATGCTATGGATTTTAAACTAATTAGCAGGTGTCCAAGTCGTGGGCAAAAATAATAATTATTATTGTAGTTTATACAAATCAATACGTCTTATACGAAGAACTTATCTGTACTGAGAATTTGCCTTGACTATGGATAAGTATTCCCATCACTAGAGCGACGGCAGTAATTCTTAGCGGCGCGGCACTTGATTTGCATTTCTTTATTGGATCAACGGAAATTGCAAAAAATTCGGCCACTCGCTTTTAATTATACTACGGATATACTTTAAAGCGCTTAATGAAAACTCACAATTTAAAATTAAAGTAAGAATTATTTTGTTCTACAGGGCAAAATAAAGGTGGGTACTTCTACTTCTTCTTTTACTTACCAAAAGGAATACACTGCACTGGTTACTGAAATGTCAAAATCGCCATAGTGCAGTAAAACAACGTTGCTAATGGCTCTCGCCTACCTTCATTTTTCTATGAAAATGACATACGACGAATGAGTGTCGTCCGAGACGTATGAAAACGTCGATTGCCAAAATGCATTGAGATCGGGGTCATAACCTAACCCAACGAATTTACAGAGAGTGGTAGTACTATCAGGGAATCTAATTCATAATCATGTTGACCGTTGTCATTATTAGTTCGTATTATATTAGAATGATATTAAACTGACATAATATTATCATTGACTATGGTATTGTAACTGCATGCCGTCACTATAATACAAACAAATTATGAGAACACCTCTACTGCTCATGAATTAAATTCCCTGGTAGTACATACGTATCCTACTTGGCATTTTGAATGCCGACGCGGTTTCTGCTAATCATCAGCGTCTGCAGCCGTGGCTGGTCAGGGAAGGACTGAAGTGAAAGCTGTCATACACGAGTATGTGTTGTGAAATTGTTCAAACTACCCGAAGATTCACGTTTCACGTTTGACATAGAATTATCTACACGCAGTAAAAAGTTAAGCTATCTAGTACATTGTACAATATAATACTTAAACAAAATTCGGAACAAACATAAAATTATTAAAGAATCATTGGGCAGTTTATCACTGTACAAAAAACTGTACAGTTTAATATTGTATACTAGGCAGAATCGACAAAAACTTTGCAGTTGGAAAAAATTAAAACTTACTTATTTATACATATTTTATAACTCTCATCTCTCCCTTATCGCACCTCCGGTGCACGACTGCAATGTTGTGGTCTGAGATCCCAGGCTCTCCAGACTACCCGTATATTCTTACTGATAAAATGTATATCATATTGTAGTATTACCGCCTTACTAATAAAAATATTTAAACAGTGGATATGCAATACAATGTTTTGCCCTTATCCGATACGTGGGAAAAGTCGCTTGACAGACAAGGACAAAACATTGTATTGCTTATCTATTGTGTAAATATTTTTATTAGTAAGAGGGTAAGTGTGTACAATGAACGTATGCATACCCACTATTGATAACATATCTATAGATTTGACATAAGCATTGCTAGACGCTATGTCACCTAAATAAATCCCATTCATTTTTGTTTTCGAACTTCGTCGTCGTAATTAGCGATGGCAAATTGGCTCAGAGTTACAATAGCGTTGTTTGCATTACCGTAGCCCATGAGTGTAAGATGTTTTGTGAAGTTGTGAATTGTGTGTTAGGTAGGTAGTTAGTTAACAAATTAATTTAAAAACCTTTGCAATCATAGAAGGATCCAACATGTGCTATAGATCCTTTAAACATTCATAGTAATGGCGCGAGCTCGGTCGTTCTCGCGATGAATGGCGCGCCGGTCGTGACGTATCGCCAATTTGCCGATTGCGCGCCAAAATGGTAGTAACTGTCAATTCACATTCGAATTTCAAATTCGAAATGGAATGTTTTATTAAATCTGTGGTCTTTCGAAATAAGTTAATGAGAATAATAAGGTGTTTGTAACTAAACTGTCACCAGCGGTATTTCCGAACCAAAACTATTATGTAGGTACGACCTTATTTCCATGGGTGACATTTTCATCAAGCGATCGACTGATCGTTTGCTACCCTATTTCAACCATAATACCTCCTTACTACTGAGATACATAGCTATTTTATTTATTTACGAATCGATATATTCATAAAAAATAGTACAGTACTAAGTATACTGTTTCTTTCAAGATTAAGATCATGCTAATTTTATTTTCAGATACTATACACATCTAAATAGCATGGTTTGGTATAATCAATTACGGATATTTTGGGCAAATGATCTACTGCTTATGTAAAGACGTTTAGGCAGAAAAATAATTAAGCGAAAAAATATATTTAACTAAAGCCTGACCAGAAAAATAAAAAACCTGCACTGGAGGCGCTTCATTTTTTAATTGCAGCAACACTAAGAATGGCTGAGATGTGATTGGTTAAATCTCAAACATTTGACATTTCGTTTTAATGCCGTGATTTCCCGCAATATGGCGAGATTTTTTATTTTTCCGGTCGTGCTTTAAATAAAATTACATTGCGCTCTCTAAGGCGCTGAGGTCATTAACTTCTCAGAAACAGCTGACTTTATAGCGAAAGCATCTTTGCTTTCGCTATAAAGTCTTTCTTTACCATAATAATATCAATTGAATCAGCTATGTGCCGATGCCGTAACGCCGAAATGAATGTAATGTAATTTTATAAAGATTTTTTTATGAAATTATTAAATTATAGTTCGGCCTAAACATCTTTACATAAGCAGTAGATCATATGCCCAAAATATCCGTAATTGATTTTACCTAACCATATATTATATTTTAGACGAGTGATGTCGACGAAAAAGTGTCTACACCTAAACTGCCTTACTTACTTTGGGGGTTGTTTGGGGCAGTCGAGGTTTGGCATTTGACGTTTGTTTTCCTCACTTTCAGACCGAACCTATTTGACAAATCTTCTGAAATCAAGATGGCGCGGACGTAGGCAACTTTTTCTTGTATGAATTTTTTTCCTGTAAAATGTACGTCCTTCCTTAGTTTTGAAATAATTGTAGGTAGGTACGTGAATTTACAATTCGTTATCGAAGTTCCTCGTTTACTAAGCTTAATTGACACAGCCACATTTACGTAATCGTGTAGCTATAAGATTTAACTTGACGAAGGGAAAGTTTTTAAAATATTCACCAAGTTTACTACCTATTAAGTTACAGCATCATGTTAAGGCGAAGTTGTATTAGTTTCTAGTCCAATTAAAAGTTGCTTATTGCCATGTTTCTTGTTGGAGCCTTTTTATTTGCATCACGCGTGTCGCGTGACTTTGCTCACAATTTTATTATCTTTGTAAGTACACAAAATGATAGGGCATAAAATATTATAGCATGTGCATAAAAAGGTGCAAAATATTTTAAAAATAGTCATAAACACAAGTGAAATAACTCGACTAAGAGCATGTCATAGTTTTGCCGGGAATTCAATGGATGACGTTGTGGTTTTTGTATGTCCTTCAAAAATTGGTGTTATTTCGGTTCTTAATGTGTAATATTGGTAGAATATTAACCATTTAATATTCTTTAACGTGCACAAGTGTGGGCAAGAGGTACAACAACAAAAAAAAACGTGCTATTTTGTGTTCCCTCCAAAACTCCCTAGGAACTTTCAGTAAAGCTTCTACCACTTTACTGAATCTACTGACTTGTCTTTAGAGGGTTCTGTAGCTATCAGCGTGCAATAGGTTTTTTTTTCAAATTACTTTAAAAGTTACTGTCCGATTTTGCTCAAAATATTTTTCCTAAAGGGAAATTAGCATGAGCATGGAAAGTTACACGTTTCTAACAGCTCTGCCTAGAAATACCAGGGGGGAGACCAAGTTATATAAGCCACTTTTGAAGTCAATTAGGTACCCAAAAAAAGTTTACTTAATAGAAAAATGTATGAAACCTCATTCCTTTAAAAATATGTATTTGAAGATACCCCACTCATCTCATCAAATCATCTCTACTTTACATGTACGGACAGCCACCCCTAAAATATAAAAATTATTAATATTTATTAATCCAAAAATCTATATACAATCTATAAATTGTTCTATACCAAATTTTATCCATTTACATTCATAATTACAGAAGTTAGAAGGACGTACAGACAGATAGACAGCTGACGCACGGATAGAGCCAAACTATGCTTGTATGTAGGAGTACGACGGAACCCCATAAATAAATAAACATTTTGAAAATTTTAATAACAACAACGCTGTCCTGACTTCAATTTACCCATACGTAAATCACTGTCGTGAAACATAGAAAGTGTTAAATAAATCGTATTCCAAATACCAGTGATACATTAGGAAATACCAAATTGAAAAAGGCACGAGAATTTTTCAAACGGCCAAATTTATGGTCGCTCAATTGAATTTCACAGTTGATTTGCGCGGGGCCGAAAAAAAATCTTCCGGTTTTCAAATTTCGAATATCTGTCAAATAAAAGCGGGAAAATATAAGGCGCCAACTAAAGCTACGCCCACACATTCATACTACGCTAAGACGTAATGATAAGAGAGGATCATAATATTATTATCATTCTAGTTGACGGATATAATATATTTTAATTGTTGATATTCATATGCGTGATATGTACCTACATTACAAAATAATGTAATTTGTAATAAATTAGGTAGGCTTTAATTTTAAACACCTTAATAGGCATGTTACCTAGTGTATCACACATCACATTTTTATCAATTAAATTTTAAAACTGTTGATTAAAGAATACATAAATCTAAAAAAATGGGTATTTAGATTGACGCGATTAAAAATTATAAGCAAATAAAATATATTGCCCATGTCTTTCTCGCAAAATGATTTATTACGTCACAAGTTGCTACCGCCATACATTTTGTAACGACAAATGTGTGGCGGGTGCAACTCGTGACGTCACAGGCCGATATATCGCTCTCTTTCATATTGTAAATTTAAATAATTGTTTGTATCTTCGTTATTTTGAAAATATACGAAAATGGGTTCTAGAATGTAACGAGCAACATGCCTATTATAAATAATTTTGATTTGTGTTATTTACTTTGTGTTTTTTTAATTTAATACTTGCAGCTGAAGAAAGAAAAGGTAAAAAGTTATAATATTATGATCTCCAAAAGATAAGGCGCCAGATGCCAAAAAGTCTGTGGTCTGCCTTATACGGAGGGTCGTATGTCAAACGGGAAATAGTTATTTATGGGGGCTATTCACAAATTGCATTCGTGGTCGAATTGATATATCGAAATGTTTTATATGTAAATGCGGTCTTAGACGGATAGTGCCCACAAATAGACGTACAATGATTTACTGGTGACATACATCTTGCAACGCGTTTATTATTATGTACATTCACAAGGCTATTGTGGAAGCGGATCCATCGCAAACCACGTCCAAGTTATCTGCAGGCTGCGGTGTTAATGATAAAACTCTTTTAATCCACTTGAAGCAAATTGGGATGGTGAAAAAGCTTGAAAGGTGCAAGGTGGTTGAACCTCATGAATTGAGTGCAGCAAACCGACAAACGCGCGTTGACTACTGCGTTACATTACTCATCCGGCACAATAATGAAGGGATTTTAAATCGAATCATTACCTGTGATGAAAAGTGGATCCTGTACGATAATCGAAAACGCTCATCGCAATGGCTGAACCCTGGCGAACCAGCCAAAGCCTGCCCCAAGTGAAAATTGACTCAAAAAAAGTTACTTGTGAGCTTTTGGTGGACTAGTGCCGGTGTCGTTCACTACAGCTTTCTTAAATCTGGCCAGTCAATTACGGCAGATGTCTATTGCCAGCAACTGCAAATCATGATGGAAAAGCTAGCTACTTAACAATCGAGGTTGGTCATTCGCTCTAGGCCCTGCTGCTTCAGGACAACGCTAGACCACACACTGCACAACAGACGGCGACCAAATTAGAGGAGCTTCAATTGGAATGTCTAAGACATCCACCGTACTCCCCGGACCTTGCTCCAACAGATTACTTAACTTGCAAGGGAAAAAATTCAACTTCGATGGGGCAGTCCAAAGCGCCTTCAAAGATTTTATTGACTCCTGTCCTAATGGTTTTTTTAGTAAAGGAATCAATGAACTATGGATGAGATGGCAAAAGTGCATAGATAGCAATGGTATACTTACTTTGATTAAATAAATTTATTATGTTTAAAAAAAATCGACTTTATGTTCCTCCTTTACAAAACGCCAATTTTATATGTATGACCTAATATTTATTGAATTATACTTAAAATTTTACCGTTAAATTAAAATATACTAGGAAATATTACGTACCTATTTTATATAAAGTGGAGTCATTTTAATAGGTAACATTTGACAATTCATCAAAACTCAACAACGTAACCTTGTAACGGCGGGCATAAAATAATATTGTTTTTCGTTTTGTTAGAACTGCACAATTGCTTAACTTTTTTCAATTACGATTACATATTTATTGTAATAATGACCGATACGAGTAATTTTACGATTTGCTTTCACTAATAAACCATTCTAAACATAATAAACAATTTCTGATCTAAAGAACTGAACGTCGTTACAATGTTGCGTCAGTTAACCCTTTTTCTTTTTAAACACTAGGAATGTTACTTTAAAAATCGAAAGCAGATAAGTAGAATCGAATGCAATGATTACTTGTGATGAAATATCACCATAAATTAATAACCACGTTGTGAACAAAATAAAACATAATTATATTTATTATTCTTTTAACTAACTATAAAAATACAAAAAATAAAAAATTTAAATTATGTACTTGTCTAATTTGTTCCGTAAATTTACGAAAGAAAAAATAATAAAGGGGCAGAGGCATCGCCTGATGATTTTTAAAATTCACATAATATGTTTCAAGTCCGTTTCGATTCATTCGATTTAATCGATGTTTTTATATTATAAGAAGGGAATAAAATACTTAATTTAGTAGTAAAACTTTGTAAAATAACTAAGCTGGCAACATTAATTCTGGACTGAACGGACCATGTGTGACAAATCGCTTCAATGTACAAGCGTAGTGAGTTTACAATTAATAAACATGACCGTAGCTCGCGGCAAACCAGAACGAAGTGGTGCGATTTTTCCGTGTGTGTGCTCGAATCTGTTCAGGCCGAAATGGAGTCAGTTGGGTGGGATGCGATTTTTTTACGTGTATGTGCTCGAATCCGTTCAGACCGAACTGACGTCAGTTCTAACTGAAACGATGGGCCTCTCGTCTGTGGGAGCCTTTAGCATGTGGGATAAGAAACGATTTAGGTTTCTTCTCTTACTAATAGCCAGGTCTCTATGCTATAGTTGCTCTGAAAGAAAAACCACATATTACAAACCAAATGACAACCAAAGTACAAAAACCTAGTTATTGACTTAAGTAATATAATAAATTCTTTTCTTTATTATTCCTTTGATGTTCTTCTTCCAAGTCACAATCTCAGAGCAATAACTATAGCAGTAAGCGCCTTATAAATATAAACAGCTAGTTTGGCCGGCATCTCAATCAGCGACGTTGTTGTTTTTATAGCCACAAGTGAAATAACCTGACTAACACAAATGCAATTCAATTTATGACATTGTGGTTTTTGTATTTCTATAAAAAATTGTGTTGTTTCTGTTTTTAATGTGTAATATTGGTAGAATATTAACCATTAGATATTCGTTCACGTGCACAAGTGTGGGCAAGTGGTACAACTTCAAAAAAACGTGCTATTTTGTTTTTCCTCCAAAACTACCTAGGAACTTTCAGTAAAGCTTCTAACAGTTTAGTGGATCGAGTGACATGACTCGTAAACTGCACTGACTATTTATTTGGACTTTGAATAGACTTTAGACTTGACGATTTAGGAATACGGTGTTGAAAATTGAAACGAAAGTTCTATTTCCCGCCTTTTTAACTTGACTTTAACACTGGCAAATGGTTATAAGCCGATGCCATATATAAATAAATCAATTTAAAAAAAAACCACGTGATCGCGTGACATATGTCAAAATATTACACCCTTGAAAAATGTTTATGTAAGTAGTCTGTGAAATAAAGTAGGTAGTTGTTACGAACTAATGAATATTTAAAATTGGAAAATGGATTTTACCGAAAAAGTTGTGTTGATAACTGGCGCCGGATCGGGTATTGGAGCAGCCACTGCCATACATTTCTCAAAACTTTCTGCCAAACTAGTCCTAGTTGATAAAAAAGGAGACAACTTGAGAAGAATCGCTCTATATTGCGAAAAAGCAAAGTCTATAAAACCATTGGCCATAGTCTCAGACTTAACAGACGATTCGGACGTAGAGAGAATCGTAAAGGAGTCAATGGATCAGTACGAGAAACTTGATGTTTTGATAAACAATGTTGGTATAATAGCAATGGGTGGAATAAAGAAAACCGATATGAAGTCCTTCGATAGAGTAATATCTACAAATGTCAGATCTGTGTATCATTTGACAATGCTCTGCGTTCCGCACCTAGTCAACAATAAAGGATGCGTTATAAATGTGTCTAGCATATCCAGCAATAAACCAAATACTATGTGCTTGGCATACAACATGTCTAAAGCGGCGTTAGACCAGTTCACCAGATGCACAGCTCTGGAGCTAGCGGCAGACGGAGTTAGAGTCAATTCTGTAAATGTTGGCTTCGTGAAAACAAATCTGTTTAAGGATACCGGTCTTACAGAGGATCAGCTTGATATGTTCTGCAAGAATAATGCGTGTGGAACGCCTCTGAAGAGAACAGTAGAAGGGGACGAAGTCGCCAACTTAATATCCTTCCTCGCCAGTGACAAAGCCAAAAGCATAACAGGATCTTGTTATGTTATAGATGGAGGAAAATCTTTAGCCTAACTTTATTGCATTTATATAATGATGGATAGATCTTTAATATTATTGAGTAATATTAAGTGGTATTTTTTCATTTGATTTTGATAGAAAATTATTCAAACATAGGTATTATTTTGAAAGTATTAATTTATTAATGTATAATAAGTTTTTAAATTATTAAAAAATATATAAATTCATGTTAGGTATATATTTTGGTTTTTTTATTTGATATTACTAGATATTGCCTGCAATTTCGTGCGCTCAAAAGGAAATATTGCCGGAACCGTATATTTTGCCTGTTAAAAAGAGAAGCCCTTACCGTGGTGTAATCTATATCTGTTCGAATTTCCGTCAAAATCGATCCAGTTGTTTCGGAGCCTACTCCATGCAAATGCGAACAAACAAACATACTTACATACAAACAAGGTGTAACTTGTTGCCAGCCAGGGTAAGCCAGAAGTAGAGTGGTTGCTCTAAGCACCAACACTAAGTAAGAAGTAACACCAAAATTCTGATGATTTCTTACCTCCCCTAGTAATATCTACTTTTTGTTTTATTTAAATTAAATAGGCTCCGAAACTACTGGACCGATTTTGATGAAATATGGCACAGATAGAGTGACCACAGGGAAGGAAGTAGGCTACTTTAGACTTCTAGGAAATTGTAGAGTTCCCGCAAGTTTTTCTTTAGACCTTTAAATTTTAGTAGAATCAAGGACTCAAAGTGAAGCTTATGTTTAAGACCCTGCTGGTTACCAGTAATTAGCATTGTAGTAAACCTAATTTAATTTCAAATTTACTCAATTCATTTAGGCTAGTCATTTACTCTAAAAGCGTTTTTCCATTATGCTATACGATATCGAATATCGCACCGATAAATTACGAAGGCATCAGAGAGACAGGGACATGATTTTAATAATAAACATATACTTACCTTATAATATGCTCTTCACATCTTATTTCACATGCACTCATCCGGTGTTGCGGGTCCATGGGAGACGGAAATCGCTTTCCATCAGGATTGATGATTTGCTCGTTTCTATTTTTATATAAAAAAAGAGAACTTTTTTTTCTTTATTATCTGCCTAGGTCCTAGGACGTTATGGGGTCCTCAATGGGCCCCTCATTTTTTCCACGGTGACGTCATCTCTGTTCTTTATTGCCACCTTTAGAGAGAAACCAACTACATCAAAGCAGACCACAACCAAAACATCAAGAGCAACAAAAGCGCAGCTCGGATTAGTCCAACCCGGCCCTCAGAAATGTGAACCAACTCAAAGATCAACATATGATTAACATGGAATATTTACATATTAAAAAAAAATTCAAATTTAAGACTTGCAACGCACTTGTAAGTTGTAAATCCTCTGTTGTTGCGGGAATGTACCATGTCAATGGCATACCGTCAGGCAATGTCTGCTGGTTAGATAGTCTACAAAAAAACTAAAAAATACCTAATAATGTATTTTTAGACTGTTATTTTCACGATGATAATCACTCGGGGATGTAGCTCAGTGGTAGAGCGTTCGCTTTGCATGTGAAAGGCCCCGGGTTCGATCCCCGGCATCTCCAGAATTTTTGTTGGGAAATAAATATAAAAAAAATAAGTTTCATCTTTTTATTTCAAGGATCAGATCAAACAATCTTGTCATAGATTTTAAGTAAAACACTAAAAATAAATGCTTACATGCGATTTGTTCATTTGAGTATGATTTTGTTTACACGGTTAATTCATACTTTATTGTTTTATTTGGCTTTAATATATAACCAAAATCGATCAGAATTTTAAACTTGTTACAAGTAAAAAATATATGAACCGTTTCATGGTATAATATAAAGAAATGAAATGGATTGAAACCCTATCTTTAAAATTAGACACATACTGATAAAAATTAATTTAAAGTCTAAAGGAATTTTCACATAATCAGGCCAAGTACAAATTAAATTATATTTCGAATTCGTGGGACACATTATAATAAATAGAAAGGTACATAAGGCACCATTTGACATTTAAATCTGAAATTATTGTACCTCGTTTACTAATGGCCCGTTTCATTATCCTATCTACCAATAACTATTTGTTAGAAACGTCAAACTTGTATCGCAACAAACCGTCAATTTATTGAATGGCGACGTTTTTAACAAATAGTTATAGATAGATAGGTTAATGAAACGGGCCGTAAAAGAACTTCATAGTGGCCGGTCTACTTACTAGCTCAACGATCTTAAAAATCTTCAAATTTTCTTATCACTTGCAAAATCTATGTCTCACAGTTCAAATTTTTCAGAGTAATAAGACCTAAAGCAAAAATGATGAATCGAATCGAATGCCCTATCAATCATAGGAAGGAATGAATGACAAATACACTATATACATTCAGGTTTAATCGATTTTAATTTTGAACATCATTCGATGCGATATATTTATTCGATATACGACTAAACTAGCAACACTAGGTTTTATGAACACTTTTTGATTACGTCTAACTTTCCATTTACTTTGCATATTAAAAAAATAGTGTCTCGAATACTATTTTTGAAAGCTCTAATTCAGATCGTTTACAATACAAAGGAACAGGAATGTTTATGGCTAGTGACACAAGTTACAGATATTACTACATATTTATTACTGACGCCCTCTGCGCAGGCGCTCACCGTAATTTACGTATTTAAATTAAATTTTGACTTTACTAATTGGAAAGAAGATAAACTTTGAAAATATGACAGATCAAACTGTGGTACATAGTTCATATTTGCAACGTTTTAAAGATCTATTTCAATAGCTGAATATCTGTTCTCAGAAGTTCATGTATAGGTATTGTACTGGATACTATATTTTGACATTTATTTACCGTGCAATAAAAAATATGAGGACACATTCATTTGGTTAAATTTTATTATTTTGCTTACAAAAAAATATATGAGATCTGAACAGAGTTTACCCTCATAATATTTGTAACTTCGTGTCGTACAATTTTCTTCACTAATGCAAAACAACTTCATGTCGAAGGCAGTAACCGAGATCGTTTACAATTACATTAATAAGCTCAGTAAATTCTGTGATTTTATGTAGTTTAAATAATAACCTAAATGTAATAGAACTTTATTTAAACAAGATTTCATCAATATTATTATTTGAAATTCTGAATTAAATTAATTCTGTGGTTTGTTCTATTTCATTGTTGTTTAAATAATTGAATAATTAATGAAAAAAACCTTTATAATTTAAAATAAGATTTTATCAAAAATTTTGAAAGGTACTTTACCAAGTGTTTCATTTCTTAATTTGTCAATATTTTTTTTGTAATATTATCTGTGTAGTCCTTTTCAATTGCTTACAAGATATTGTAAAATTACCGCTCTTCTTTCGTAATTTAGGTACTTTTATAAGGAAAAAAAAATGTAGAATTTATAAATAATAGTTGCTTATTAATTGTTAAATCGTACGGACTTCACACCAAAACTTTAAACATTAATTCTATTGTATAAACAGATGTGGTACGACGGTCTATCGGGAAAACAGTCAGTGCCATACAAAAAAAAAGTATCTCGCTCTCACCACTTCGTTTTTCCTCGTCGGTCGTTATCATAGAAATACATATAAATCGCTGAGGGACATCAAGATAGTAGCTGTACTGTTTTCCTCTTACCCCATCTGACCTTGATTATAAACAAAACGGCATATGTACGTGTGGGGTCCTAATGCGTCTTCTGCCGGTTCATATTGAGGTCGGTGTTACGCACGCGGCTCGAGCGCGGGTGGAGGCGGCGGCGCGAGCGGCCCGCCGCACACGCGAATCGCGGCTGCTGCGGTTGCCGCTGCGTTTGCTGCTGTTGCGCTCTCGGCCTCGGCGGGCACCGATACGTCCGACGCTGAGGGGCGGGTCGAGGCGGGCGGCGTCGGTGCGTCCACGTCATTCTGCAATCCAACGCGCTCAGCTCAGCCGCCGCCCGCTACAACACCACGCCGGGGGTGGGGAGGGGAAGGGCCGAGGTAGGCGGAGAGGGGAGGAGGGCTCCGTTACTATGGATACGGTGCCGCTTTACCGACGCGTCGACTGTACCTAACGTCTATGGAATGTTCTATCAAGAGGCTTTCTATTTATTTATTTTTTTGGGCTAGCTGCTATAACTATACAAAACGGCACTAGATGTAAGTGCTTGAAAACTCTAAATCTATCTGATATCTAATCCTTTTTACCTTTAGGCATTTAAAATTGAACTATTTTGCTCTAGCAGTCAACGGTCAGTAAAGTGGCAAATCGTATCATCTGTGCTAAGTAACCATAAAAAACAAAACTCTTTCGAAACAACCGTATATTTAAAAAAAATACTAGGAATTAAAAACAAAAATTAGAAACTTGAAATGTCTAATTTTAAGAACATATAATTGTGCTGAAGCCATGAAATGAGGAAGCGAAAAGATTATTGTGAGTTAAATGTAGAAAAACAAAGCACTAACTAACCTATGTGGATAGCTATGAAAAATCTAGATATTAGACGGACGTAGGCTACCTACAGGAACTATTACTGGACTTAGGATTTTAGGATATATTGTACGTGATTTGCGGTCACCAAAAAAAATATATACTAGCAAGAACATTCCTCGATAAAATAAATTCAATACATTATTATAAGAGCGTTTTCCCATTATGTACGATACGATATCGAATATAGAAACGATAAATTACAAAGGTGTGAGAGAGACAGGGATAAATTTCAATATGAAACATATGGTCTTTGTCATTATCGGCACGATGTCCGGTATCGGACTGGATATTGAAAAAACGCACTTATGCCAGAGATATAATAGCGTTTCCGGTCTGTTATCGGATATGGGTGCGATAAGATGTGAAAACGCTCTAAGGCATGCTTTGTTACATCGTGAAATATTAAAATGATTTAATTGTGTTATAATTTAAGGCACTTTTATAGAATATAAGGCACTAATATGGTCAAGATTGTGAATATAGTTGAAGGCTGGTTTGTTAAAATGTGTTATAATATTTACTTACATGTCTACTTGTAAATGTGATAATATTATTAAAATAATAATATGTAATTATTAATTTTTATTCTTAGTTTTGTTGTGTGGGACTTATCATAAACTCATTATGAAGAAATGAAACCATTTCATACGGAGGAAACCGTTATAAGGAAACCGTTTTTACAATGTAAAAATTGATATATTCTTTCAAACTATACACACACACTCTACAATTGATTATATTTTTAGATGCAGTATTTGCATGTATGCATAATGTACTCCTTAACATTTTTTCTCAGTCTGCTCTTCACAATAATTTTTGTAATCTATTATAAAAATTATTGTAAAGTCATCAACATATAAGCCCCTGTAGGGCTTCTGATGATGACTACAAACCAACAAAAGGTTTTTTGTGTTGTCTTTGTTAATAAATAAATTAAAAAAAAAAAACATAAAGGCCCACTATTAGAACTTATGATATGCCACACGACAACAGAATTATAAAATTTCATGCATTTATGTGGATTCTAGAGTGTGTTTGTCTGTATTAGCTAGTTAATATAAAACCAACGATGCCAAAGCTTATGAAAAATAAAACATACATTATAAAAAAAAATACAAAAATATAAAACTTATAACATTAAACACTAGATAACAATAAAGTCCTAATACCCGACACCTTTAAAAATACACTTACAAAAATACAAAAAAATACATATCACAACATTCGTACAGTTAAAATTTTACCTGTTACAATGACGATGAAGATAATAATAGTGTTAGGTCATAAACATTTCCTAAGTCCCGAATAGCTGACTAGAAACAACAATGGAATAATGACTACAAGAATCTGCCCTCCGGTACTCTCCTCTAAGACGGGGATTCCCAACCATTTACCCGAGCAGAACAAAAAGCTAGATGATTTCTGCTCACAAATATACTACACATAAAGTACAGATTCCAGCAATAGCTTCTGCGAAAACACAACTTGAAACGGTTTTTTTAAGTCATATTTTATGCGACAAACTTTAGCGACACATTGGTTGGGAAGGCCTGCTCTAAGCTGTGACTACATCTTACATGCCTATTTCTCTGTGTGTACTGGCCCTAGCTTTAAGTTGTCCATGCGTATATTAATCTAACAAAAAAAAAAAATTCACTTGTGTACCAAATCTTTACTTACTGTAACATCTACACTTTGTGAGTTTACTGTTAAATGACTACCTCTATTATTATTTAAATTACATTATTCTAGCACTTTCTTTACACCTGACTACGGAAAATCTAATGCTACACCTATCGCCGAATCATTTTGTTTAGTCTGGTTTGGTTTAGTCAACCGAAATATCACACTTTTCTGACACCTTTATTGTCTCAAGATAAGTAAAAAGTTACAAAGTTAAGTTTTAAACATTTAAGAACATGTTAAATAGACAACATTTTTAGTGTAAGTTATTATGAATTATCTACTTTATAATATACCTAACTGTCTAATCTATGTTAAAAAAAAAAAAAAAACCAAATTACTGGCGAAGAAATACTACCACCGTAGTCAGGTAATACTAATTTTACTTTAAAGTTCAACTCGTAGCATCTTCTATTACAAAATACAGTCTATACACATGGCATCCCTATAGGTTCCATTTAGCTGAAAACTATGGTCCTCCTTTTGACCATAATGTCCGGTACACACTTACTGTGAGCGACGTGCTTACAACCCAAGTACGCTCGCCTTAGCGCTATTGTCACTTTGCCCTGAATCACAAATACGCCATGGTCAAATTGAAAAGGGGAATAAAAAAAATATATTCGATATTCAAAATAGCACAATATTCTTGACAAGTCGTTCAAACAGTTCAAAATTTAAAATCAGATTATAGACTGCTAGAGTATTCCAAAGTCTAAATTATACTTTTTAAATATTTCGAAAATTAAAAAAAAAAACACCACACACTTTTCAAGCAAAATAACAGTTAAAAACTCATAAATACGCAAATGAAATTGCACAAAACAAGCTCTACAAAATACTTTTTTCAAACATATTATTGTATAAAATATCTCTGATTTTATTGGCAGGTTTCTAAAAAAAAGAAACCATGCCGAAATAGAAAGGTATCTCACCACGCTATATCCAGATTTGGCCTGCAATAATATTGACAGTTTAAAACCTAGCCTAAACCTAGCCTACAGTATGACACTCGAGTTTATTCTTAAACAATATATAGAAAACATATAATAAACATATTACATAACATAAATATAATTTGATAATGTCGATATATTTGCAACGGTTGTACATGTTACAGAAAAATTAACTAAATACTTATTACATAAATATCTTTAAATATTTTAATAAAATAAAAATAACGTTGGTTGTTTTATTCTTTACACTGCACTAGGTTATATTTTTATGTAACTCTTCTAAAACACTTATAATAAAAAGTTGCAAATATAACAAAAATAAACATAAATTTTGGCAAATAATACCCAACATACACATAACATGGACAGTAACCTATAAATGCGAAGGTAAACAAATACATAGACCCATACACCAAAAACCTAAACACATTACATTGGCGCGTTCACACTGACTTATTCTAGTACAAAAAAATATATATATTTTTCTTAATAACATAGAATAGAATCTATTCTTAAAAATCCATAAGTCCTGTTTATGAAATTACTTCTTTTACGACATTCACATACAAGTTTCATTTATATTTTGTGCTTTTCCGATTTGTTCATGGATTATTATACATACTTGTTAATTTATGTTAAAAATCAGTAACAATGTGGATTAGATTAATATTATAAAGTGTCTTATAAAGATAGAGAAGTACAAAGCAAATAGAATATTTAATTTGCAAATAGAATAAGTCAGTGTGTAGCTGTGTGCAAGTGTGGAAGAGGGCCTTATTACCCGGGAAATAATAGTCAGGGGCACTTTTGGGGCCACATATAGAATACGAAGACATGTGGTACACAAAGGACTTTAAAACCATCGAGGTTTATGAATGTATATATGTTTTGTGATAAATAGATAAATTATAAACCTCAATGACTTCAATAGATACAGGATCCCAGTATTTAAGGATATAATATAATAGCCAGAAATAAGAATAATCAGATTTTCTGGTTGTTATCGCAAAATAATGTTACCTTTTAAAAAGGATGTGTAATGATCAGAAAATTCCAATATTTCTTCGAAATGTTATGAGGTTCTTGTTACCATGTGGCCCTCTGGTATTACCACAGGATCCCGACGATACCATAGGGCCCCAATAATACCACACGGCCGAGTGTTACCACCATACGACCCAAAGATATCATAGGGTCCCACAAGGCCCCAAAAATGCCACAAGGCCCCGGGGCAACGTGACTAGTGTGAGTGCAGGTAGCGCAGGGTGAGGAACAAAGCAAGGAGGCAGTGTAATATCCGCAGCAGGGTTACCTTGAGCGGCACGGGCGGCGCCTCCAGGTGGTAGCCCGTCGCGCAGAGACGCTGCAACAGCGCGATACCTGCAAACCGTGTGATACAAACATTATTATTATATGTATTGTATGTCGTATTATACACTGTACAAAAAATGTTTACTTCTTAGATACTCATCTCTTTGAACGAAGCACAAGTTTACACTCGTGCGACGTTATTATGCACTAGATGTTGCCCGCGACATCGTACACGCAAAAAAGAAATCCCACGGGAACCAAACATTTTGCCATAGCAAAAAGTAGCCCAGGTGTTAATCCAGAGCCTATACTACTACAATACCAAATTTCATCAAAATCCGTTCAGTAGTTTTTGCGTGAAGGAGTCACTAACATTCATCGATCCTCACAAACTTTCAAATTTATAGTAGTATGTATTATAATGTATTTCATACAGTATTTTAACTTTACCACACTGGATAGATTTTGAAAAAGGAACATACAGCCACACCGCGCCGTAGCGGACAAACTTGTCGCTTACGCCCGAAATTAATAATCAATCTTAATCTCATTTTAGCTATATGAGATCATGAGATAAGATTGAAGTCAATCTAAGATTTTAGATACGTTATTAATTTCGGGCGTTAGTGTATCAAGTCCTTTTTAGTCCCAAGTTACTAAAAAAGGCGCCACAAAGGAGTTAAAATACATCACAACATTTACAACGCGTTAAAACGCTGTAGAGTGTAGACAGTAAAGCAACAGGTAAAGAAACGTAGATTTATAAATTCTACAGTTTCTTTATGTAGTTACATATATTTATAAACGACAACACTTACACAGGCACACATATTTAAAATATCGTGTTGAAAAAATTATTCATGTTAAGAAAGCTATTACGATCGTAATCATCGTAGATTTGTAATGTTAAGCTTATTAATGCGCCTCGTCCGCCAAAGTCCAAGAGACGATTTAGATTTGTCAAACGTCTAGTAACGGTATTTTTAAGTTAATGACATATTTTTGTGTATACGGGTGCACTCAAGAGCTTGGTAATAATATCAAAATACTAACCGGCTTGCCTGTCGCTGCCGTATCTAGTCTCCCAGGCGTCGAACAGCCGATTATAATATCTGGGGCCGGACAGGTACGCGAGGTAGTGGTGTGTGGCGGATGTGGGGAATATCCGCTCCATGTCGCCACACACACGAAGTTCATCCTCCGCGCAGATGAGGGATCGCACGTCGTCTGATGTTAGTGTGTTGAGGATTTCACGGAGGTACTGGAATCATGAAAAGTATTAGTGAATTAGTAAAAGACAATTTTGAACACACATACATTGTACAAAACACAATATGTACATTGTGTTAATTGATTGTTAAATATTTAAATAAATATATTTCATTCGCTAAAGACATGGAGTTTTAATTTTAAACAAAGCCTTCCTACCTATCTTTACCTCACTTGTAAATGTATGCTATAATATGTATGCCCCACACACAGTGGCATTGACATTCGGCATCATATTACATTACAATAAGGTTCTTTATCGACACTCTTATTTCTTATACAGCGCGCACCTAAGGTTTATCATACGAAACTCAAGTTGTCCGTCGTATTATAAAATATAAATCGTCGTATTATAAAGTATCGTAATATAAAAATATTTTATTTGTTGAAATACGTATTATTTACAATTGCTAATTGTACAATCTACATACCGTAGCTCGATCTTCCATATTTGTGTAGATCAAATGTTTATCTCTTTCTTCTTTTGACAGGTACACAGTGTATAATCTGTTATCGTATGGCAATCCGTCCTGAAAAAAATATAATTAATTTATTAAAAATTTATACTCAATTATTATCTATGCATACAGGCTATAGATAGGCTATAGATTTATAATCTCAGTCAATAAAACGACAGCAAAACATCATTCTGTCACTGTAAGGATGGGACTTTATGATCCCGTAATACGCAGGCACGAGAAAATTCATAGCACTGAAAATAGAACTCTGCGCTTATCCAATAGAGCTGAAAATCGAACACACAAGTGTCGAGTCAAATGTCAATGTTGGACACTTCGATTTACAACTATATTGTACTAGCGCAGGGTTCTATTTTCAGTGCTCTGAATTTTCCCGGTCCCGCCGGATTCCGAACCATATAGTCCCAGCCTAAGGGCCATACTGACCGTCCAGTCGGCAATACAATGCCGCGGCCTTGAAGCGGATTTGAAGGCAAAAATTATGAATGATTGACACTATTGACACTAATAGAGGTTATTAGTCCCGTTGCTGGATTTGCAAGCCGGGCGGTCAGTACAAGGTCCTGTACAAAGGAAAAAATCAAATGCTTTAAAATGTCATTTAACTGACTGAATTCAAAATCAGAGTATATGACCATTGATGTTACGAGAAACGTACCTCTAAATGACGCCAATGTGTTTTTGTCAATTGATGGCTTATCAATGTGTACAGTTATTGGATGATAAGTTGGAACATCACATCAGAAACAAAGAAACAAAAAACTGAAAGTTGATTTTTATGGATAAATTTTTCTAAATGTGGTACCGATCTTCTCCGTGTACCGTATTCGATCATATAGGAAAAGATATGTAGCTACAGCTGACAGCATCAAACTATATTCCCCGATTTATAACTGGCCTATCACAATAACAACCCACAAGCAGCACAAGAAGTTAACTACAATAATTTGTATGCCATCGAATTGGTCACCATTGTTTGCCACTAGAGGCGTTGGTTTCTATGCTATACAATTTGTAGTTAACTTCTTCACGGCGAGTAGTGACAAAAACTAGCACGCAGCGCACAGTTTGCTATCATGTTAGGGCTGTAACGCGTCTAGGATAGTAAGTGGACACTATCGGACGGATCCTTCATGATTTTAGCGAGTTATTCAGAAATCTTAAACAAGTACAAAACAAACGCGGTGCCTCAAAAACCTGAAGGGTTTGTCCGTACACCGGTGCATCTATCATCAAATGCTCAAGATATTTAATAGCTACTTACATCATATTAACCTTAAACGCAGTATTGGCATTTAATAACATTATTAAATTATGTTGGGTATGTCCTATGTATATTTTACAGTTTCAATCGCACTCATATTAGGCATCCAATGCGCGAGCGACGCACATCGCACAGCGAGTGCGCCGCTCGACCATTAGGTAACAAACAACTTGTTCGGAACGGGTATCGCACAGGCGAAATTAGATGGGAGGTTTTATAATTTTTATCATATTTTTTTTTGAATTTGTTTGTTACTTTTTCTTTATTAATTTTGGGATTTTAATTAATTATTTTTATTGAATGACTTCTTAAAAATGTGTTTTTAATTTACTTTATAAGTTTTTATCACTGATGTTTTTGTTTAAATCTAGAACTGCCTCTTCTAACTAGAACTTTCCATTAAGCAGCAGCTACACTCACTAATTTACTATCATGTCCGGGCTGCAACACGTCCAGGTTAGTCCGGGCCGGCACGTGAAACTGAGCCAGGTTGAGGACGGTGGACACCAGCGGACCCTTCACGTGGATGTCGAGGGGCGACGCGCTGTGCAGACTCGGTGAGATGTTCACCTGAGGTATATGATAAGCAATGAGGATTTTCGATCTTTTTTCTGCCGCTAGGGGGCAGACTCACACAAAGCGCCGTCTGGTGGCTGAAGTTTTACCGAAAACTGTCAATAAAGATAATCGACACTTTTTCTGCCTCCAGGCGGCGCGTCGTGTAAGTCCGGTATATTTTCGGAACTGGTATTCTGAGAGGCCACCCTACAACTCGTGACCTTAAGAAGCATGGCTCTCCCAAAAAAAAAAAAGTTTTCAAATCACCTACCTCCAATAACCACGGCTTCAAATCCTCATCCAACAGTACATCAATACCAAACAACTCGTAACAGTTATATCTAGAGCCTACATTGGCCTTGGTTAGTGCTGATATGCTCGCCTCGCCAGATATTATTGTTTTGATGACCAGATCTTTGATGGACTCCCATAACGCCTGTGTGTCTACCCCCTTCTCGGTTTTAAGGTATTGGAATAGCGTATCTAATGTCCTGGAAGAACAAATCCGCAGAATAAATAATTTCATTTAGATCTGAAGTTGTTATTTGGTTGACATAATGAGATATTTACGAATATTTCTACATAGTTTTAAACAATTTGTAAAAACCGTGTTAACGCAAGCTTACATAGTACGTACATAGTACGTATGTAACTGCTTAAATGATCTTGGTGCGTAGAGTATTTCATACTAATTGTTTTTTCGAATTCCATTTTTTCTGCCTAAGCTTCTTTACACTAGCGGTAAATTAGTGCCCGAAGTATCCGTAATTGATTTTGCAAAACGTTACCCATATATTTTACTTCTTGGTAACGCAATATAAAGTATTCTTCATTAACCTCCTTAGTAATATAGCTATTATTAAACTTATATAACTTAGATTTGTACTTCATGTCTGACATGTTGGAAAAGTCGCTTGACAGACAAAGACAAAACATTGTATAGCTTATCCATTGTGTAAATATTTTTATTAGTAAGGGGGGTTAGATTATATAGTTTTAGGGGTAGTTTTCTAGAGGCTGCATTAAAATGAATCTATTACCATTTGTGTCCCTCGCACGCAGCAAAGTCTTCATTAGGTGTGTAGTTTTTGGACAGTCTGTTGATAGAGTAGTTCGTTAAATGCATGTACCGGTCGTTCAGAGACGCCAACTCGTCGTTGTATTTTACTGGAAGAAATATAAAAATATTTATTGATATTTAAATATTGAATATATTATAATCTGATGCTCCCCTCCCTGCAATCCGACATCCCGTGTTTATAATATTTATTATCGATGTTTTGCATATGCCAAGCTTACCGCGATGGCTATATTATTATTGATCCACTTACCAGAGGCAAACCTAGCCAAGCCGTCGTTATACAGGTATATTCTGAGCGGGTGAACTGACGTGACCAGCACATATAACCGGAGATCGAACTTGCTGCCGTTTATAAGGTAGGGACGGCTGACGTACCGCTGTACCACTACGGGCCGTTTTTTGGGTATTTGAGCCCATCGGGAGACCACTTTGATGCCTGTCCCTCGGGCCGAGGCAGGCTGAAACAGGACAATTTAGTGATTAGGGATATGTATAGAATATTTATTTGTTCAGAATATAACCATTGTTTATAGAAGTCGGATCAAAATATAAGGAGATTGCGCAGAATGTTATAGAAATATTTATATTATAGGTTTCATAAGTGGTTGTAGTTTGACTTTCTATTAAGTTTTGATATAGAAAGCCACGACTGGAAAGGAAATGACAAAAACACAGTGATTAGTTAGCTTTTTGTTACTAAGATATTTTTCTCTCTGACGTGTCAGACGTGTTCAAATTGTATCATTTTAGATCCAAACTATAATAAACTAAGAACATTTTAATTGTCAATATACTGCTAAAGTGTATTCAAAAGCTAAAGCTAATTTAGACAGATTAAAATTTTTCGTTTTACGCCACGAAATATGCGCGGATAAAAAAAGTCATCACAAAAAAATTGTGATGTGGTAATTGTTATTATAATAGGCTACTTGACTATTAATATATGAATGAATATTTAATTTCATACATTGAAGGAGTATTTCTATTTCCTTTTGTACTTGGCTTAAGATAACGCATTCAAGTGATATCATAAATTAAAAACTTAAGATAGATAAATAAAGTTGATTTAAAAATATGTATTTTTGTTTTTTAATTTACACTGATGAAAACACCTCGAAGTAACTTCGGGCAAGGATGTGACGACACAAACACACTAAACACATATGTAGTAGTGAAACGGAACGTTTCTGAAAATATCAATTTTATGTCAAAACGTCAAAGGGAACGTTACATCGCCATTTTACTACTACGGACTATAATAGCACATATTACAAATAGTACTAGTATGACGTCACAGCATAGATAATCTATCAACCAATATGGCGAAGTGTTTTCGGCGGTTTTAAAAAGTGTATTATTAAAATATTTTTTGTAGGTTTTTAGGTTTCAAAATAATGTCATATTATTTTTTGTGTGTAATGAAACAATTATGAAACGTTTAGGACCTAAATAAAAACAAGATCCAAGTAGCCTATTATATACAAGAATTAATCTAACATTAAAAATAAATAAGAAAATCAGTCAGTTATTTTTATTTTCATTAAAATTACGAAAAATACATTATCATTGACACTAATGAATCAACCATAAATCGATATAATTTTGACAATTCAAATACTAGTTTGTGTTTGACGGAGATTTGGCTTCAACTAAAAACTTTCTCGATGCGACAGCAATTTCGATTAAACTTCTTAAGGGTACTACGAACTCCGATGAGTCCAAACTAGCTATTATCTATTTAGAGGAAGCATACTAATACTAGAATACTTATTTATAATTTAAATTAAACGAACAAAGCAATATGCTTTATTCTAGAATAGTCATTTATAATTTACTACTTCTTCATAGTCCACTGTAATGTATAAATTACTAGCTTATGCCCGCGGCCCTGCCTGCGCAAATACAGTATCCCACTGGAACACTGTACTTTTTGGGATAAAAAGTAGCCTATATGTTAATCCAGAGCTCAAACTACTACCATACCAAAGTTCATCAAAATTAGTTTAGTAGTTTTTGCATGAAAGAGTAACAAACGTCCATCCATCCATTCTCAAAAACTTTTACATTTATAATAGTAGTAGAAAGTTGTTAAAGTTACTCACCGGCTTTATAATCCACCGCTCATCATTAGCCACATGTTTTTCCCACTCGTGCTTCAGTATCTTCAGATCATGCGGCAGTACATACGTCTTGGGCATAATACCGAACTCACTGACTCCGTATTTAGCTGACAACTTTTGAAGGTTTCTCCACAGTCTGTCCTTCCTACCAATTTGGAAGGTGCCCGGGAAATGGTTAATTTTCTGCCCCTCTTTGATCGCTCTGAACATGAGGGATTTCATGTGTTTTCCCCATATTCCGACCCAGTCTAACGTTTCTGAAAAAATTAAATTCACATTCATAAGAACACTATTAGAAGGAAAGATAGAAGAAAAGGGAAAACCAAGGAAAACTATATTAGTCAACTTGTAGAGGATGTCAATGTCATGGCCTAAAGTGAGCTGAAGGTACTAGTGGAGGATAGAGAAAAGTGGCGGAAGCTTCACCGACAAGGGCCCTGCTCTTAAATCAAAGAAGAAGCAAAATCAATTACAGAAACTTTAGGAACATGATTTACTGCTTATGTAAAGATGTTTAGGCAGGAAAATTGAAATTAGCAAAAAAATATATAGTAAGAATGAGTGTACGGCGATGAGAAGGTCATTGACCTCACACTGTCACACAAATTATTTTCTGTTTTGTGAGTTTTCAAGTAACACAAAATTAAAAAATATTTTATTTTCGTCTATGAATAATAATAATAGTTACCTTCTTGAGGACACTCAGCCGTATCACATTCACTCTTAATCAATCTGAACCCTGAATTTGTTAATGTTTTCTTGACGACTATCGGGGTTATAGTGGTGAGTTTCCACTTGAGGTGTTTCTGTATGGCGGGGGGGACTTTGAGAGGGGAGGTCTCGTCGTGTCGCACGAACTTCAAGTATGGCGGCACTCGCGGAAATAGGGACGGTCGTATGCAGTGAGTTATTGATTCGGGCAGGGAATCTGTAAAGATAAAATAAAAATAATATATTTACATATTTTACTAATTTGATTGAAATAATATTTAAGAAAGTGTAAGAATGATTTGAACATCGTGCACTTTTAATGTTGTTTTTCGACAGTAGCCTTTTTACTGCAAGAAGGTTGCAGCTTTTCCTATCAATCGGTATTCTGTAGTATTACGTGTACAATAATCATAAATGGCAACAATTTCTGACGTATCTATGAATACATGGCTTAAGAAAACTTGAGTAAAAAGAAAGGTTTTATCAAAATTCACCTTCTAAGTGGACGAAAAGGGGGTCAACAGATTCTATGGTGGAAACGCGAGCAAATCCGTGAGCAAACGCTGAAATTACACAAAAGATCAAGCTACTTACAATTGTAGTTTACATCATTTAGTAACTTAAAAAAATTATATTTTGGTAAAGAAGTGTAAAGAGTAATGAAATGTTGACTCATTTGTCATTGCACACTCCTGCTACTTGCTAGCCTTGACATTCTATCATAATGCTATGTGATTTTTTATTCTGTTTCCAAAGAAACATAGATAGTTTTGATATTAAAAATTTAATATATATATATATATATATATATATATATATATATTATTAAAAAAGAATTTCTGTCAAAGCTCAAATTCAATTTTTCACCAAAAGAAGAAAAGTAAACTAAGTATGCCATAGTACTCTATTTCATGTACCTATTATACCCTGTTTCTCTCGGAACGGAATTAAAAATCACCGAGTATGCAACCTTATCTTCAAAATCCTTACTACTGCAAAAACTCTATGCACATCAATATCCTAATTCAACGAAAATGCTCAAAGATCCGAGCCAAAGATTTCTAGGTAACAATAATGACATAAACTTCCATGAATGCAGGAAATTACTACAAGTCATATTATCTCAAATTTATTACACAAACAAACACCAACGCTTGGCTGTCGTAGACCGCAATTTACACTAAATATGCTACATATACTTATCTTAAAATACTGGAATAATTTCAAACTATATTCTGATTTATAATCTCAGTCAGTAAAATTACATTTCAATTTAGTTATAGATAAATTTAATTATATTGCCCTGTTCCACGCACCCATGAGATTAGACAACTCTACAGGATTTTCAGCTCTATTGCATTTACGCAGAGTTCTATTTACAGTGCAGTTTTTCCTGTCGCGACCACTCGAAAAACGCTAGTGGGAACGTACTGTCATGCAATTTCAATATACTGTATATTGAAATTGCATGACAGTACGTTCCCAACAGTGATAAATGTTTTGTCCTGTCAATATTTTGCCAGAACCAATTTTTCAGAAGACATTTTTAGGCAAACCTTGACATAAAAAAAATATGATATTGACAAGCGACCGTCATTAACTGACAAATTAAAAAATTTACCACGCTGTATTTGTAAACAGAACTCTAAGCTAAGTAAAAACAAAAAAAATATTTGTCTTCTTCATACTCAAAAGCTTATACGCACGCGAGAGTGTGAGAGTGTGTGTGACACACACAAACGTAACTATCTATGTGTGATGTGTCAACAAAATTATATTTACCTATACTTCAACTCTCATTCCTTCTGTCAGTTAGTAGAGACAGAATGATGTTTTGGCTGACATTTTACTGAGATTATAAATCGTACTATACCCATATTAACGCAATTTCTGCAATGGAAAATTACATTTATAATGATTTATTAACCTTTAGTAGGCGGTCCAGATCTGTGCAGGTTTATGTAATGCAGTGCTTGTATTAGATCTTTATCCTTATTTATTTTATCTGTAAATTGGTTTTGAGCTTTGGAATCTGTAGTTCAAGTTTAATATACAATTAAATATCTATTAACATTAATAAAATTAAATCTCCATTTTCTTAATTCTATTTTCTATTGCAACAACATGCGATAGAGTTGCAGAAAGCTAAAGTTAGAGAAAGGAACCGATAAATATTTACGTATTTAATGATTTTTGGATTCCTAACGTTTTAAAACATATGGTACAATAATCATCAACCAATGAAGCCATCTTGGCCGATTTGACACAACGAATCGTTAGGGCCCAATTGAATTTGGGTTTGAATTAGAAAGCAAAGTAACGCGTCGCCACGAACATCAATATATCATAATAAAGACAATCGTACATATTCAGATCCAAAACACACTCATGCAAATAGGGGCAACAATAACCGACGTCAAATTCAAAAATTAAAGAACCGACGGAGTATGAAATTTGGCCGGCAAATTAAAGTTTATGTGGAGGAAGGTGTGTAGAAAGCTAATATTTTTTAAAATAATGCTTCGAATTAGAAGTACTTAATTAACAAAAATAACAACAACACACACTACCTCAGATTATTAACACAAACTACCGTGCGTTTGATAGATACAATTTTGTTATGTACACGTCGGCGTTTGTCAATCTGTCACAACGTTTACTTTTTTTCCTATCTTAGCGACTAAAGAACCCTTACGCTGTTTGTCCACCGCCAACGTCAACGGGACAGACGGCTATATTAAATGTTATGTATCGCTACTTCGGCGCCGTCGTGTCTTTCTCGTTGACGTCCCGTTGACGTTAGCGGTGGAGAAACAGCGTTTCAAAGTTTAAACTTAAAAATTTATTTAATTATTATGGACGAAATTCGATCAAAACGGCGACCTCCAGTGAAAAAAAGAAACATATAACGGACATGCGGAGTACAAAAATTACTTACCTTTATAAATATTCTTCTTGGGCGACACAATGGTTCCGTTCAGTTTGGTTGTTAGCTTATTCACGGAGTTCTCTGTCCGGGGCTTGTCCGCGTTTGTGTCTGTGTATATGTCTGTCCCCGTGTCCATCCGCCAACTGTCTACGTCCGGAGACGGTGAGCGGCTGTGGAAACTGAAAATAAATAAATACATTGTATACAATAATGTCCTTGTAAATATGAAGAAACTGATGACAGAATCATGAACGTTTAATCTTCAGTATAAATGCAAAAGTTACGGTACACGGTGCACCCACCCACACAGGCGACGCGTGATCTATGAACAGCTTAAACCACTGGATAGATTGCGCTGCAAATCGGTACCTGTAGTATGTACAATTTAAACGAGAGAAACCATAATACTTATATTTGTATGTATGTATTTATATTAATACGTTTCATTTATTTTTGGAACGATTATTTATACATAAAATAACATGGGAATGAATGTCTGAGAAGCGTTTAATATCTCGAGTGGCTACTTTGACGAACAGAAATAGCTAAAGCAGTTGCATTGTATTGGCGATTGCTTCGAAGCGTTTAGCGAACAGATGGAAAGAACTAAACGCCTCTTATGTAGTGTATTATAGTATAACCATCTTGCACAATAAAGTTAAAAATGTAAAGCGAAGGTAATGAGGGGAAGGTGGGGCAAGGATAAAGGTCTTTCCAATAGACCGAACACACCCGATGTATCATCTACAGATCGACCGTCGTGATCGTAGTTGATATGCTCAAAATGTTATCTTATACTATAAACGAGACAATCTATATATATAATCGTAATCTCAGCACGGCCGCAAGAAAAGTTACATGAAATTTAGTATGCCTAGCTAGGTTTTATACCTAGGAAACTGCGCATTTTTTAAGTTATATATTATGTTTTTTCTTTCGTCGTGCACCAATATATCAATAATTTCGACTCTAATGTTAGTCCGATAATGTCAGTCCGATTAGCAGTTTGGTTAACTTTTGCGTTGTTCGGAAATTCGGAATGTGGTGGGTTCGAAGTTCGAACCCCGGTAAAATATTTTTGTGATTATTTTTATTTCTTTTAAATCTTAGAGCTCCGAGCAAGGCTCGGTTACCAAGGTAACGTGTACAAGTAACATGTTATAAGTGTAACTCTGACTGCTTGAGATCTCTGGTTTGGAAACAATAATTGGAAATACCCTGTCCAAGAGCATGCCAGGATAAGTCCGTAACTATCAACGCGCAATAGGATCTTTGCAAATTACTTCAAAAGTTATTGATCGATTTTGCTTAAAATAACCCCACAAAAAACATGTTAATGTAAAGTGACGCCAAGACGAGGCCAAATGACTCGCAGTGTGAAAAAAAAAATCAGATCTTATCTAGAGCCAAGCTTCTGACTCTATTCGCCCAACTCTACAAGGCCTAACTTGACAAACTCTACACCTTAGTCAAAATATGTGGCTTGGCTATTCCGCTACGTACCGTGAAAACGTAAATAAGGTGAAGAAATATTGATTTTAACAGTGCATTGCGTGTCTTAAACTACTGCTCAATTAGTAACTAAACAGCCAAGACAATTTTGACTAAGATGTAGGTAGAGTCAGAAGCTTGGCTCGAGATGTGAGATCTGATAACTTTTGGACAGTGCGAGTCATTTGGTCTTGTCATCATTCCTTTCTATTTCCTATTAAGTTTTTGGCATGACCTATCAGCATGGAAAGTTGCAAGTTTTTTACCTCTATAGTTAAGAAATGCTAGGGGGGGGACAAACTTGTAATTTGTAAACCACTTTGGATGCAGATTACTTGAAAATAGTTGACTTTATAAAAAAAGTCATGTATCAACCCTGGCCTTTACTTGAAAATACCTATTCGACGATACCCTACACGATTGGGTAGAGTGAAAAAGACAGACGGACAGACAGAGCGAAACTTAAAGGTTCCTTGGAGCACTACGAAACCCTAAAAAGGTTCAAATACTCACTCGTCAATCTCTCCGTCCATAACGCTCTCCTTGTTGACGGTTTTCATGACTTTGACCTTGGGTTTGGGTTTCTTCTTGGCTTTGGGCGGCTTGGTCTGTGCCAGTCCCGAGTTGATCGGACGACCGGGGTGCAAGTCTTTGTGGGGGGACTGCAATAAAAGTATACAGTGTGAATAACATACAGGACAATAATATTTTGTGGATAAGTATGTAGTAGTAAGTAGTATATATAGTATATATAGTAAAAGAAAATAAGGATTTGTCATAAGCATCGCTAAGTGACAGCGATGCATATCAAATCAAATCCCATACATTTTTGTTTCCCAACTTCGACGTGGTAATTAGCGATGGGAACTTGTCTAAAGGGTCTGGTTCTTAGGCTCTCATCTATTAAGATTTAAGTGTGTCACTTAAATACCCCGTATGTAAAAAGTATTTCTAAAGAATGCGATTTGTTGGCCTACATTAACATTTAACCCCCATAGTAATAAAATCTTTATATATTGTATAAATTATTCAATGTGCAAATACTTTTATTAGTAAGGGGGTTAATATATTGATTTTCCTAAAATCTATTGATATGTTTTAGTTAAATGGGACCCCAACTTTTTAACACCAAAAACTATGAGGAAAAGTAAACAACTCCGCCACTCCAAAAAAAATCTAGACTAAATGGAAAATGTAGATAATATAGAATGTACATAATATTATATAACAAAAAGATAACACGATAAAAAATCACAGAACAGTAAGGGGACGTCCATAGACTACGTCAGATATTGGGGGGGGGGGGGGGGGCAGTCAATCCAATATTCTCACCAAATCTCAATGCAAGAAAATTAGGTTGAATTAAGAAGTTTGTCAATTCAATTGTGCACATCTCACTATAATCACAGGGGCGATACTCTCAGTACAAATGACAGCTCGAGCACCGGCGAATGTCAGCCATGTTGACGTAAGCCTAAGGTTGACACCAAAATAATTTTAAACGTCGCGTCAGACAAATCTATTATGAAATTATACTGCCAATTATGAAACGACCAGCGGCCAGCCCCGTGAACGAAAGTCCTGGCTGGAAAAAAGTCACGCCCAGCCCGCCTCCGCATTCTCCCAGCCACGCACACATAGCCGCGAGCTGTCATTCGTATAAATCGGTGGAGTGACGATTCTGTTAGACGACGACGTACGGCGTTAGTAATATAAGTTATTTGCTATAATATTACTCAATATAAATTTTCTGAAAATTCCCACGTGACGTTAAGGGGGTTGAGGCGAATCTCACGATATCTCACCAAGCGCCCCAGGAAAAACTTAAAACATTTTTTTGAAACCGTCTCCGGAAATTTATGGACGCCTCCTAATAGTCCCTAATAGTCTGTCAGATTACTCTACCAGATAATGTCAAATAGTCATAACAATGTTTACTATTAGTTTGTTATCATTATCATCGGGTGATGATAATGATAACAATGAATGGCGCTTTTAATAAGTAATAGCAAAGGCTACTATTTTTAATGACAAAAGTTACTTATTATCATGAATCAAACGGCTGCCAATATTGTCATTATGTCGTAATAATGATACTATGCCAATAAAAGAAATCAATATACAATGTCAATAGTTATTGCTTATTGGTAATCTATCCTACCTTGACTAATCTTTATCTTAAGCTTCAACTACATTAAAGCGATTTGCAGAAAATTATATTCTGATTATAATAAAACATCGACACAAATGACTACCTTAATTTGTTTGACTTTTTAATCAGCGAAAAATGCGAATAAATAAAAAATGTTTTTTCATAACACGTAACGTAACATACGTACTACTTTATTTAATAGTAACTTAAAGTATGAAATTCCAAATATAAACATTATTATCCAGCCTTTTCCATAAAATATCACTTATTTAAAATAAAAATCTGTGAATAGAACAGTGTTCTATCACGTGTAAAAACAGGTTAACCTGAAATTAGGTTAACCGGAATAGAACAGAAAAAAAAACGTGCAAAATACCAGCGTCACTCCGTAGCCAATCACGCACACTTTTGCCACCATCACTGCACTTTAAAAAAAACTTTAAATTAAAAAAAAAAACTAGTAAGAATAACTACTTAAAAATAAATTAGTATTTAGTAGCGGTAAGTATTGTTGCGGCAACGTACTCATAAGTATTAAAGCATCGTATTGACATTTCGTACAATTGGCATGGCGCCATAGCTGCAAAGGCCGAAAAAGCCGGGTCATGGGACAATACGGTAGAGAAAAGTGTATTAGAAGTGTGTGGGTTAAGTATGTGAGGAAAGTGTAAAAATGGTTGAAAAGTAGGACGATTCTAAATACTTCAGTGAGCTCTATTTTCAGGGTTATGTGGTAAATGTCTCCGGATTTTTTCCAGAATGACCTATTGGCTTATTTATTGTCTGAGTACGTAATTATATTATAGACGAACGTCTAGCAGGTGCAAGGAGGAAGTTACTGGTTCCTGAACCGCCTAACTTCGACTGGCTGAGGGACTGGCTGACTGCGAGAACCTCCGCAACAATTTAACGAAACGCAGAAAACTGACTGAACACGACTCGCGAGTGACTGTATTTGGCTACCGCCTATCGCTAACCTCCAGCCTTGTGTCTGGAAAAGTACGGGCTTAGAAAAATAGTTGATTAAAGCCTGGGACTACGTTATTTATTATACTTTATTCATAAAATTAGTACAAAGGCGGGCTTAATGCCTTGTGGCATTTTCTACCAGCCAACTTAGGGTGATGCAGAGACAGGGGTCCGACATTTATAAATTATTTTCTGCCTAAATGTCTTTACATAAACAGTGGATCATATGCCCAAAATATCCGTAATTGATTTTACCAAACCTTATATACAGCGCTGTTTTTTTTTGTCCTGGACTAAGAGTAGGCTTATGATTTTTGTACTAAGCTAAGAGTACTGTGTAGCCTACACCATCGTCCAAACGACATGACACTACCGATTGGATCCGTTAGAACTGACCGTGTATGGGCGGGCGTGGATTGGCATGACAGTTTATACTGTTTTTGACAATATGGACGAACTGCAGATTGGACCAAGCCTACAGCGTCATGCTGATTAGACGATAGGCAGTGTTGTGTATGACTACTGTGAAACTAACCATCACCTATACATAAGTTAGTGAAAGTACGTTAGAAATTAGACCATTTTCTAAGTTTTTGAAAAATATGTCAAATTGTTCGTAATAACATAATTAATTTGTAATCTGAACTATTCTTTGTGAATTTCTTCCCTTTCCTTGCATATATAAGTTTAAATGTATGAAAAAGCCGCCAAAACGCTAAAATGTGTTGCCATGACGTCACCTTCTTGTAAACAGCTATTGTCACCTGTCAAGTATCAAATCACACTAAACATGTCAAATCCTAGAATGCTTGGTGTTAACTTTGGCAATTTTACTATTTAAAATGCCTTATTAATGGTGCTAATATAACGAATAGAAACGCTGATATTCCGCACAAAACTTGCACTAAACTTCGAAATAAGATGAAGACGTACAAGAAAGTGACGTCACATTTTCTTCCTATGCGTTTTTAATTAATCACGTGGTCAAACGTGAAAAATTTATAATTTATAAAAATCACACATAATATTATAGTAAAGAGTTGGTCAAATTGGTTTTAAATAATGTATAGCGATAATCTATCAACAGTTTGATGTATATTTTTATTTTTCCCAATTTAAAAGAGGAGTTATTAAGGAAATAAGATTTTTTTCTTACTTTTTTGTGCATTTTTACTTTTGATCAGTTATATAGTCGATATAATTTTTAGTTTAAAAATAATAATGTTTCCCTTTTTAGTCATATTCATTATATTATTATTATTAACATACTTTAAGAAAGATTAAAATAAGCGTTCGCATGTATAATTAAATACGCGCCAAGCTTCCATTAGGTATTGTAGGTATTATAAGATAATGATGATGATTGCTGTAAGTGACATGATGGCATATGCTTGCAGTTCTTTAAACAATGCCGAAATTTCTAAACGTGTATCTTTAAAGACTGAGGATTTCTGTTCAGTGCTTTTAGATCCAGGGTAAACCCTTGGCACAAATTTTACTTTTTGGTAGCATATGCTTGATTTACTTAACAAAAGTTAAATCCCTACAGATTTCCCTGTAAACTATGAGGAGTTCCCTTAATTCCACATGGACGCCATCATCAGATCACCACTTTGGTGACAACGGGACCAACGTCGGTTATACCCTTTACATCAAAAAAATAATTTTAAAAATCGGCCCACTGACGGCGGAATTTTCGTTGAACATACAAAAATATATTATATATTTACAGCCGAACGTATAACCGCCTTCTTTTTATGGCAGTCGGTTAAAAATGAAGCTAAATTCCAAAAATCTTAATCCAGTTTAATAAATCATTCAGCACTAGCATTCGTATTTTCGCCCGCTGCATTTGTTAGTATCACGCGATTATATTAAAATCTATTGCAATTTACGTCATGAAATTGTTGTTTTCTAAATACTTCAGTGAGCTCTATTTTCAGGGTTATGTGGTAAATGGATCCAGATTTTTTCCAGAATGACCTTATTGGCTTATTTATTGTCTGAGTACGTAATTATATTATAGCTGTACAAATACACAAACTGTGACGTAACATTATAAAAAACCGTCAAAAAATTGTTGATCCGGCGAAGTGTGAGTCGAGCAATCTACGGTAAATAGTACAAAGTATGACTGTAGGTACACTTGTAAATTGGTATTGAAACACTACCTTGGCCATACCTAAATAATATTATTTCAAATGGATTTCTTAGAAAATCTATACGAATAGGAAAAAAATACTTGTCTTATACTTTAAATAAGACAATCCTGTCTTGTATATAAATATTAGGTTTCTCGAAAATGGCTGCAAGTATTACCATGAAATTAAGTATGCATGGAGTTGCAACTCTGACACTACTAACTCAAACTGGGAAACTGCGCTTTTTAAGCTATACTTATATGTTTTTTCTTTCGTCGTTCAACAATACATCTGTGGGAATAGTGGAAGCCCCAAAGGGAGATCTCCCACCGAGCGAGGTGGTATGCTCGGTCAGGCCGAAGCCCACTTGTATGAATTTCAGATGTCGTATACATAGTGCCGATCTTAGAATACTTCGATAGCGCAATTCAGGATTATGGCGCTAATTGGTCTGCCACACATCAATAATTTCGGCTCGATTATGTCAGACCGATTGGCAGTTTTGTATGTGTATGTATAATTTTTGCTTTGATAGAAAATTCGAAATATGGTGAGTTCGATCACGGTCAGATAAATATTTTTGTGATTATTTTTATTTGTTTATAAGTATTTTAACTTATCAGAACTCCGAGCGAAGCAAAGCTCGGTTACACAGGTAATAATTTATAAATCAACCAAGTTTCCATAGGGCCATGGATTTATCCATGCCCGTCACTCGTATCTTGCTAAATGTATGTATATGTCTATAATGGCTGTACATTTAAAATGTAATAAACTATGAAACTATAGAGTTGTTTACCGAATACCATTCACGCTATATTACACATAGTATTACGTCTATTTTCGGACTGTGAATGTGTAACTTCATATTCATTGACTAATAAAACATTTGAGTACGCGAGAATTTCGAATGTTTTACTCATCGTCTAATGTTAGATTGCCATATAATTGTGCAATGCGTAAAGGTCAATTCACACCGAACCGAAATGATACACGACATGGATCAACATGTTTAGGACAGCTGTTCAAAATTGAACTTTATTCACTACACAGTTGACAGTCCACTTTATATTGTACTCTTACATTTTCGAATCTCATGTTGCACCGCACTGCACAGCGCATGTGCATATGAAACTCATAAAAATATATTATGTGTTTATATCTTTTTATTTAGTGAATAAAGTTCAATTTTGCAGTTGCAGAAATGCAGCGCCGCACAGCTTCGCGTATCGTCGCGGTGTGAGCTGACCCTAACGGACGAATACTCCAAGTCTACTTAAATTAAGATACCATCAAGTAAAGTTTTGTCTTTGTCATTCTGCCAAGTGGAGACACTGACAGCATATGATTAAGCAGACCCTAACCTTAAGAAGCATTTGAGAATTCGACCGTAAGACGGTAAGGGAATTCCCGACAATTTCAAAGTCCCGGGACACGAGACAGCCTAGTCAAAATCCCTGGAATTCCAGGGACTTCGACTCATTAACATTTTTTTTCTGTTTTTAAAGAAGGGGTAATAAGATAGACTTGTTTGAAGAATTTTAAAGAAAGCATTCAGAAAGCGTTCGGCAATCACAATTATGAAACATTCCAACATTCTTCAATTATTTGAAAATAAAAATTATTACATAATAATTTCGACAATCTTCCTCGAGTCTCGGGACTTTCAGGTCGAAAACAAAAATTACGAAATTTCCCGGGAGTCCGAGACACGAGACGTCCCGGGACCCAAGCTCTAGTTCTGTAGTTTTTCTGAAGATTTTACATAAACTAGAAAAACTAAGTTTAAGTTAAGTTTCTAAAGCCCAAGTGTAATCTAGTGGTCAGTAGATGAATATTTTTCAAATTCCTTTCTGATCAGGCATTTGTCCCGGCAAAAGTAAACTATTATTATCTTCAAAATCGATGATATAAATTCAGGAGCGTGAAACTCTTAGATGATTCAAAGATCTTAAAATTACCTATCTACAGAAATAACATTCAAATAATTTATATTGCTGCAGTTATAAAAATACTGCGGGATTTCAAATAGCTAAAGAGTATTAAAATATTGGACATAGAAGTCGGAGAAACTAAATCGAACAAGTAAAGATGAAGATTGAAGGTTAAACATTGTGACTTGTGTCGTATAGACCCAAACTCTGTACCTCGCGTACTCCATCCACTCATACACCATTCACATGAACTAACCCTAAGGCTGGGACTATATGCTCCGGAATCCAGAACACCGGTTAAAATTCAGAGCACATGAAAATAGTAATCTGCGCTAATACAATAGAGTTGAAAATGGAAATTTCGATTGTCGAGCTGTCATTGATGATATTGTCATTTGACTCGATTCAGGGCATTGAAAATAAAACTCAGCGCAAATACAATAGAGCTGAAAATCGAACACTCAAGTGTCGTATCAAATGTCAATGTCATCTATGAGAGCTCCATACTCGACACTTCGATTTTCAACTCTATTTTATTGGAGCAGAAATCTTTATACTAAATAATTTTGAATTTTCCTTTGAATTTATAAGTGATATCCATAAGGGAAACCTATGTGATGTCGAGTATACACGCATCGCTACTGTTAGATAAGAGTTTTGTTCGTTTTTCAAGGGCAGTAATAGTTTACAGAATTAAACATTACTTTGTCTTTGTGTTGTCTATTACTGTGAAATTTTCCCGAAAAAAATATTGTTCAGACTAAACAATTACTGATATAACCTAACACAACCAAGAGCATGTCTAAGGAGGGTTCCGTAACTATAAACGCGTTATAGGTTTTATTTCAAATTTCTTCAAAAGTTACTGTCCGATTTCATTCAAAATAATTTTCCTATAAAGTATTTATCATGATCTATCAGCATGGAATTTTTTTTTCACAAGTTTCTAAGTCTCAGTTAAGAAACGCCAGTGAGGGACCAACTTCCAAACCACTTTGGAGGCCGATCACTCAAGAATGGTTATCTATTTATAAGTCATGTATAAAACCTTGCCTTTATTTTAAAAGACCTATTCAATGATACCCCACACGATGGGGTAGAATAAAAAAAATGTTTTTCATCCCCACTTCACATGTATGTAAGCACATATCTAAAATATAAAATTATTATTATTTTATGATGCCAAAAGAACGCTAAAAACAAACACTAGATTTGAGGCTACTTTTCTCTGGCAACACACAAAAATATTTTGACTCAAACAAAAATTTTCATATTCTAACAAATTCAGCCCTTAAAGTTCATTAACATTTTTATCTTAGCTCGAGTAGAATTGAAGAGTTCTTGACTCTTGTCGTATTAACGAGTCTCCAAAATGCTGCTTTAGCTAGATTGAGCTAGATCAGGGGTCTCCAAACTTTCCAGCCTTAGGGCCATACTGATTACTCCAGTAAGTTCCGAGGGCCAAAACCATATTATCATTGTTGCCGGTGGTAAAAAGTGAAATAGTCCACTGATGAAAAAAAAAGTCCGAAAAAGTACGCAACGTTTAAAAAAGGCTGCAAATCGGACTAAAGTCCGCAAAACGGCAACACTGCATATTATTAATTTTTCTGTCATTATCTGTAATTTCTAGATTAGTCGTAGAGTACGAGTCTTCCACTCACTTCTAGATGGCAGTAATTGGAATATATAAGAAGGCTAGTGGCGCAACCACAAGTCAGTTCCTATGACACTGTTGTGAAATAAAATAGTGCGTACATCCTTAAAACGTGTTTGTGCGTGTTTAAGTTTAAGACACCTTTGTAACAGTATTTTGATTTGAATTGTTGCTTTTGTGTGTGATTTAGTAGTATGGAAAAGAAGCGAAAAATTGATAGTGAATGCAGAAAATTCAAAGATCAGTGGAACATTCAGTATTTCGTAATAGAGTCCAGTAACAAGGCGCTACGTTTGATTTGCAATGAAAGCATAGCCGTTCTCAAGGAATATAACATTAAACGTCATTATGTAACAAAACATTTTCAAAATTACTCAAAATATACAGGAAGTTTGCGGACAGAAAAATTCGAAGCTATGAAGCGCGGATTGAAATCGCAGCAATCTTCATTTACAAAACTCAAAACTGAACAAGAGGCTGCAACTCGTGCCAGCTTTCGTGTGGCTCTTGAAATTGCAAAACGTGGAAAACCATTCACCGATGGAGAAATGATCAAAGAATGCATAATTGCAGTAGCCGAAGAAATGTGCCCTGAAAAGGTAAATTTATTAAAAACTGTCAGTATGTCAGCAAACACTTTGGCTCGAAGGGTAGAAAACATCGCTGAAAATATATCCTCTCAACTGTTCGACAAAAATGCACATGTTGAGTGGTTTTCTTTGGCCTTGGATGAGTCAACGGATGTGTCAGATACTGCTCAGGTGTTGATTTATATTCGAGGAGTAGATAAAAGTTATGAAGTGCATTAAGAACTTCTTGATATGTATAGTATTCATGGCACATGCCTCCGTGGTCTAGTGGTTTAGAGCTTGGCTCTCGACTCGGAGGTCGTGGGTTCGATTCCCGCATTGGAACAACAAAAAATCTTGTTTCCAAGTTTGGTTAGGACAATGCAGGCTGATCACCTGATTGTCTGACAAGAAAGATGGATCCATGCGTCGGATGGGCATGTAAAAAGTCGGACCTGCGCCTGATATCTCACCAGTCGTGTCGGTTATTCGTCCCACTGGGTTACGAGAGTAAAGGAAGAGAGAGTGCTCTTGTGTACTGCGCACACACTTGGGCACTATAAAATAACTCCTGCGTAGCTGGCCTGTTTTCAATTTAAAAAAAAACCGGCCACCGTCACTGAAATCAGTGTGGGGAGCTATTATTCATGGCACAACTACTGGTACAGATATTTTTAAAGGAGTTGAAATGACCATTAATCAAAAGAACCTTCGATGGAAAAACTTGAAATGTATTACAACTGATGGAGGCAAAAACATGAGTGGGAAAGATAAAGGAGTGGTCGCTCTTGTGTCAAAGGCTGTAGAAAACGACGGTGGTTCAAAACCATTAGTCTTACATTGTATCATTCATCAACAGTCTTTGTGCGGAAAATGTTTGTATATGTCTGAAGTTCTGAAACCAGTCATATTAACTGTTAATTTTATCAGATCTTTTGGGCTGAATCACCGACAATTCCGACAATTTATTGAAGAGATTGGAGAAAATGACTTACCTTATCATACTGCCGTATCATTATACACTAATATCAAATCATTCCGGAAGAAATTGATACTGTTTCAATCACAACTACGAAGTAAATGTTTTTCACATTTTAAAACGTGAAATATTCAGCCACACCACTGAGACTGAGTTTCCTATCGATTTTGCAATCGAAACTTTGAGTGCTTTGAAAATAATTTTTGATACTCGTTTCTCGGACTTTGATGCCATTGCGAATCAAATTAAGATTTTTCAGAATCCTTTTGATACTGACATTGAAACCCCAGCCCCGGAACTTCAAATGGAAATGATTGATCTACAGTGCAGTGATATAATTAAGAACAAATATCAAAACTCATCTTTGTTGGAATTTTATAACTGACACAATTTGATAATTTGCATAAATTTGCTCGTGGGCTGTTTTCTGTTTTTGGTACTACTTATTTGTGTGAGAAGACGTTCTCCAAAATGAAGTACACAAAAAATGTTTACAGATCTAAATTAACTAATGAGCATCTTAAATCTCTTTTAATAATTGGTACAAGTAAAATTAGTCCACAACTACAAACTATTGTCAGTGGAAAATCTCAATTACATAAATCTCATTAGTATTTCATACGTCATTATGCTTGTTATAAGTTATGTTTTTATTAAAAATGTATAAAATGTTAGTTGGATTCATTTCAATAATTTGTTAGTTATTATATACTGAAGTTAAATTTTCTGCATATTATAAATGTCTTTACTCATTACAATTCTGTGTTTCTTTATCCAACTTATCACAAAAACAATAACAATAAGCCTACAACAATGTTATGAGTAGTTAGCCCATGACCATATCAATGTAGATGTCATATTAATAATTATTCAACATAAAATTAGAATACTTCAGTAAACTAAATTTAATTTGCTATAAAAAATATGTTCTCTAAAAGGAGTTTTCAAGTATGCTAGCTCTCCGCGGGCCGGACAAAATCTGTCCGCGGGCCGGATGTGGCCCTCGGGCCGTAGTTTGGAGACCCCTGAGCTAAATCATAATATGCTGAATAACTAGATGCCATGAGTTCATCATAATCATTCATCTTTCTAAATACCAAAATAGCTAGCATCACCCGCGTAAATACAGTATGCCCCAGGGAATACTGTACTTTTTCGGGATAAAAAGTAGCTTATGTGTTAATCCAGAGCCTAAACATACCAAATTTCATCAAAATCCGTTCAGTAGTTTTTGCGTCAAAGAGTCACAAACATCCATCCATCCATACATCCATCCTCACAAACTTTCACAGTTATAATAGTACTAGTATAACCCGGCAAAAGAGATTACCGACTATCGCCGCCCACAGACTGGAGATCTGCAACACCAGAGTAGCATACAAGCGCAATGCCGGTCTTTAAAACCACCATCCCTTCCTTAGACCTCCGGTGGCCTCACTCAATCGTCGACACAACGTAAGTCTTTTTTTACGCCGGCTTACCGTGAGGCCGTTCGAGCCAGCCCATTCGTGCCGAAGCTTGGTTGTCCTATAAATCAGCCAAGTTTTACTGAATCTTTAGTACAAATACCGCGCACAAAACGTACATGCCACAATTTTCTAAACATTTTCTTCAGTGACGGCATATTTATTCGAATGCGAATGAAACTGGAGAACGAAACGACACTTCAAACAGGTGCACAGAGTTATATCAACATCGCACAATAAAATCTATCGTCGTACACGAAAATATCTTTGAAGAAATTTCCACTTCCGCAAAGAAACAGCTTGGCGGACGCGGGGCGTGTAAACAACCGCGAAATATTAAGGCCGTCTGTACACTTGCAACTCGTGTAATAGTTTGGTTTAGATAGATTTTCTTTTACACTTTTGTAGAGCGCTGTTTATATGTAGTTTATATTTTACAGCCTATGTAAGTTTCTGCAAAAAATATAATTAGTACCTGATATGATACTATAATATAGTAAATGCCAATAAAAAGAAATACTTCATTTATACAGTCTAGACTCTAGATTATTTCGTTTAAAGCTAGTATAATCTAAAACTATAGAGTTTGTCAATACATTTATAACAATTCACTAATTAACACTATCAATCACAATTTATAAAAAATAATAATATACCTACGTAGTGTATAATATTATGATATGAAACAATATTAGTAAAAAAAAAATCAAATTCCCACTGAAACTTTAGTGGAGGTTGGATCTTTAAACAAACTTACAGGAGATTTTGAGCTTGATTTTGTTTTTGAATCCGATTTCCTAGTATCAAGACTATGATAACCGCTTTTGCTTTCCTGTAAACGGTTTTACGTTATACGCATTATTATTAATATAAATAGGGACAAGACAAAAACTAAAAATTTCAGCTTAAAAAACCTTCTATCAACATCTAGAAATAACTATTACTCTACTAGTTATTTCAATAAATAACAATAAAATAAATGTAAGAAAAAATTATATGTAGTATGTGGAGTGTGGACAGCCTAATCATACTGCAATATTAGTTCACCTAATTTTGAGCCGTATGACAAATTACGTTAGGACCAATTCGCTATCTTTATATTTTTGTTAGAAAAGATGATACTAGTGAGTGCCAGGTGATATTAATGAACTAGTTCTGACATTCTAGAACTCGTGGCCTACTTAGAAATAAGCAAATTTTACTAATACTTCGTGCATATTTCTGTGGATTCATTAACATCAGACTTTAGCCTATAAATAATGAAAAAAATATTTCCATGACTTTTTTTGTGGAACTTCTAAGGCTGGGACAATACTGTCCGGAATCCGGTAGACAGCGGAAAATTCAGAGCATTAAAATTATAACTCTGTGTTATTACGATAGAGTTGAAAATGGACGTGTCGAGTGTCGAGCTGTCATATTATATGACATTGACATATTTTAGCTCGACACTTATGTGTTCGATTTTCAGCTCTATTGTATTAGCGCAGGATTCTATTTTCAAAGCTTTGAATTTTAGCCGGCTTTCCGGATTCCGGTCTAGTCCCAGCCTAAGATTGTAAGACTTAAACGGGTTATCAATATTACGTCAGTGGCAGTGACTTCAGAATTTGATATTTGTCGCGTCTTAGCTTGCGCCAGAAGCAAAAACTGAACCTATATCATGAGGGAACTATACATTTTCATATATCACACAAAGATAACATATGTTATAGCTTGCAATGTGTGCTACAAGCTATCTGTGTATCAAATTTGCAAGATAAAGTAAAAAACATGTAGATATGAAACATGAGATAAGACTCATCCAAAAATTCAAACATACTCACTTTCACATTTATAACATTAGTAAGATAAGATAATATATTGTGCTCTTGTGATAAAATTAAATAAATTTGTTGATATAGCTAATCTTAAACTTATACTTTATGACGAAACGAGCAATTCTTGTATACAGTGTGTGTCAGCTCGAGGCTAAGAACACTACGCTACACAGCATATAATAGGTTTAATTTTATTGACAAAACACCAGGGAGTCTCGCAACTCGCAACCCAACTAAATGTGCGGTGTTTTGTATGCAATTTGAGGATTCCTATACTTTCAAGAGCTGATTGATCGTCTGTTGAAGAAATAAACTTTTAGTGTTGTGTTTCGCGTCAAATTGTAGGCAGTATCATCAGGAATTCTCATAGTAAATAAAAATTTTGGGGGAAAGGGGCAAGTTTAAAAAACATTTATAAAATAAGAAAAAAAAATGTATGTGGGTCGTGCTTGATGGAAGGATTTTTTTCAGATATCATAGAGACAGATTTAGGTGTTTTATATTATTTGAAAGAGCATTAAATGGATCAGTTGTTATATTTTTTCTAGTAAATATTTTTAATTCTATGGTCACAGTAACTGCAAAGGGCGATTAAGATTAAACGGGGTAAAAGGGGTAAAGACAAATGATTTGTCTTTATATAGAAATAGATCCGATCCGAGGGGTCTTTACCCCTCGGATCTATATTTCACGGATTGACTATGTTCTACCAAAAATCCTGTATAATCCGAATCTCAGAAACGACTTTAATTATTAGTACAGCTTATACTTATAGTACAGTACCCGGCGATAAATATTGCACATCGACCTTTGGAAAGAGACAATCGGCTAATTTCGGCTTCGTAGAGCGTTATCTCTGTCGCACACTACCTATGTGACGTCTTGTCAGTCTTTGTTCAAATGCGATAGAGTGCGGTCGCGTCCAGTTCAAAATATATATTTAGAGTTGTTAACACGGCCAAATTTAAATAATTTAAAGTTGTACTATGACAACTTTAGGGGAAAGATTTGTTGAACATGTTTTTTTTATTTTATTTTACCCCAACCTAAAGCCATCACTTATACAAAAATTGGTGTATTTTATACAAATAATAAAAAGAATTATCAAAAGAAGCAAATCATAATTGTTTTAACAGCTCCTAAAAGATACTGGACTGTTTGTATTTCGTACGACAGAGATAACGCTCTACGAAGCCGAAATTAGCTGATTGTGCCTTTCCAAAGGTCGATGTGCAATATTTATCGCCGGGTACTGTAATAAGTATTTATTGGCCCAGGACCGCCAAACTTCAGTATGAAGATGGCACTCAATGATGATGATGATTAAGTAATTGAATAAGCCATTAAATTTCGTATACAGAGGGATTTGGTGGAGAAAAATCTATCTAGCCGGGTCTTATCCATATTAATTTAATAATATATAGAAACCTTATCATGAAATAACTCACCACAATAACAGGTATTTCATTAACAGTATCATTGTTGATAGCTGTTGTTCGTAGCACATGCATCTTATATTCGTCTATTATAACTTGGTCCTTGCACAAACACCTTGTGTTGTTACTGTAATTTAATTTTGTCTGCGGGGAATTGTGAGGCGAATTTCCATACAGATAACCACCAGAATTGTCCTTGCCTCTTTTGGTATTACTTGTATGGTAGTAGTTTCTGAAAAAAATAATATAATTAGTTCTAAGTACACACAACATGATGAATAATATTATTTCCTTTTCTCAAAACTATTTTTTTTTATTCAAGTAGGAAAATATTACATCTATACTTTCTTAGAAGTAATTGTAATGTTTTTAAAAAAATTTACTCATATCCTGTTATTGTATTGTAATTGCATGCTTGTTAAAAATAAAAAAACAGCCAAGTGCAAGTTGGATTTCCGCACAAAGGGTTCCGTACCAATATCTATACAAATTAGTAGGTACTAATATCAATTCATTAAGCGTTCGATCGTTAATATCAATAAAAAATAGTCAAATATCATGTAATTTTTTGTATGAGTTAAATATTAAAATTTAATTATTTGATTTAAATATTTATTTTATTTTGAAAGAGAATATAGACCTTAATATTCAGTGAATATTTCAAACTTCTTCACAGTTGCTGTTATTAACATCGAGCAAAATCCCACAAAAAAAAACAGATTTATTGTATGGGAAACCCTTAAACCCTGAAATATTTATTGGTGATTGACAGACAGACAGACAGACTGCAAAGTCTCTGGTTTTTACCTTTGGGTATGGAACCCAAAAGATTTATTGGTTTGGTATTTCAATTTGTTGATAATAATGTATGTATTATAATGTATTATTATTTTTTCTAAAACACCAAAACAATAAGCATAATTATAAAAAATAAGTTTTAATAGTTATACTTGTGTAAGTTTAAACTATAAATTTTACAGTACATATAATAATGCAATATAATGTAAATAATCAATATTTTTAGCACAAATAATATGATGATATGATACATGTGCCATAGCCTACAACTTACCTATCATAGGACAAAGGCGCAGACAAATGGTAATTACAATATGCATTATCTGGTTCACTCGACGCTCGCTGTCTTCTCCGACCCTCAATTATTCTACTTTCGTAATATGGTTTACTTTTAGGTTTCTTTAATATTCCATGAGGTGGGGACTTTGGGAATGGATTATTCAGTATTGACTTTAATGGTTGCTTCATTGACGAAACTTCCAACATTTCCTGGTCCACCTTCTCCAGCAATTCTTCAACTTTTGGCAATCGGTCATCCACTTTTGTATTAGATAGTGTAGTTATTAATGGTCTAGTCGGACTTGCTCTGTAATATTTTGATCTTCCTTGTTTATACCTAAAAAATGTGCTCAATTAATGTCATTGGATAGATAAATATGTATAATAGAACTCTAAAAACCTCAAAATGGACTGTGTACCAGGAAGTAGCATGGATATTTGAAAATACCTTATAAGTTTACAGTTATACACATGAAAAAAAAGATTGCCATTGTTATTTCACATTGTTTTGATCTGTTTTTTGGACAACCTGATAACAATTTAAACTTAAATAAATGTAGGTACCTATTTAAAAGTATTAAAGATGAAAATTCATAATCACTATAACCTTAACAAAATTGTGTCCATGTTTATGTAATTAAACCACAAATATTAGCAATGTTTATAGGTTATGAATTGTTTTCAATTACCCTGAATATCCATTGTTGTCGTTAGCCATTATGAAGTCACCGTTTTCTGCAGATGGTACACATTCGTGGTGGTACCTGTCAAGACGCAGCTCGAATCCGTTGGTATAGCCTTTGTTCGGTGGTGGTTGATGGTTTGGACGTGTGCTCTCTAAATAGTTGTGTAAGTCTCGACTAGCTTCCTCGTACGGCGACCTGTCTACGCCCTCGCTTCGGCAGCGCCGCCGCAGCACTCTCGCGGGCCCCCGCCCCGACCACTGCACGGAACCCACTGGAGTGCACACCTCGAAGCCGGTGTACTTGGGACACGAACGTATACCATCCATTTCCACGCTCACCCGAGGCGCATGGTCGATATTCCACATCGATCGTCTAACACGAGTAATTTCACTATTGCACTGATGATTTATCATAAAATGTTCATCGATGTGGATGATCCGCGGACAACGGCTAGATATCGAGGAGGCTCAGGCCAGGCCGCACGACGACAGCTGACAGATCACTCCAATCAACATCACAATTCGCAAACGATCACCAAATACCGAAAATCCCGCCAAAATTGAAACTTAATTTTAAAGGTAGCTTCAGATTTTACAAAAAGTATTTATTCCACATTGGCATTCGCACCTTGTGATGGTTTACGAAACAAATGTAATGGCGATCGAGTTCAAAATGTTGAAGATCAAAAACGTGTGTATTGTTAAAATATTATATACTTTAAATCTAATTTATTCTTCCTCTTCCATCATTACGCCACTGTTTTATTTATTTTGTTTAAGCCTGATTAAAATGGCGAAGACGGAAGTTAAGTTTGATGTTCAATTAATATTTATCAAATAAAAAGTATTGTATTGTACTTATTTTTTCCATCACTGTTGTATTGTGTATTGACTATTGAATTTAATTGTGTTCCTTCATTCTCCAATGAAAATCATGGAGAAAATTAAAATAGTTTCCGTAGAAAACTACAAATTTGACATATTTTATAGAGATAGCGCGATTGCACAACTAATATGCGAGAAAGAGAGGTCTGACTAATCTTGTCGAGTGTTGAACGTAATATGATAACAAAGGCGCTTACTATATTTCATTCATTCTAGATAATTTCACAGTGATTTCCGTAGACATCGCATTTTATCAGTGTTGCTAGTTGCAACAGAAACTATGACAAATAACATTAGGCAACGAGAGGCCACCGCCAACTAAAGAATGGCCTCACGGTCCAGCCTGCAAATCCAGCAGCGCAGTAGCAGTAAAATGATAGACATGATTGACACTTTATTTATTGCCAAAGAGAATGTAACTACGTATATTATGTAATATTTACTGCGTTGAATGATGATATACGTGACAGTTGTCATATTCCAGGCTATGCAAACTTTTTGCAAGTAAACCAAGTAATCGAAATAAATATTATAGGTCCTTACATATGAAATTAGCGTTTGGTCGTACTGACCACTTTGATCTCAAATATATCTTCTTTGGTTAGAAATTCCAATTTCAATTTTATACCGCTATTTACTAATTCATTTGTTTTTGCCTCTTTTGGTTTTTGCTTTGCGTCACTCTGTCTACAAAATGGAAAACTTGAAATATCGTATTATTTTCGACTACGAGTTCCACCGTGGCACCAGTGCTGCAGAAACGGCTCGAAGGATTAATGATGTGTATGGCAGCGGTGTCGCAAAATAAAACACAGTGCGTTTTTGGTTCCAACGTTTTCGTTCTGGAAATTTCGACATGCAGAACAAGCCCCGTGGACGGCCGGAGACCAAAGTTGATAATGAAGAATTGAAGGCTATTGTGGAAGCGGATCCATCACAAACCACGTCCGAGTTAGCAGCAGGCTACGGTGTTAGTGATAAAACTGTTTTAATCCACTTGAAGCAAATTGTGAAGGTGAAAAAGCTTGAACGGTGGATACCTCATGAATTGAGTGCAGCAAACCGACAAACGCGCGTCGACTGCTGCGTTACATTACTCAACCGGCACAATAATGAAGGGATTTTAAATCGAATCATTACCTTTGATGAAAAGTAAATCATGTACGATAATCGGAAACGTTCATCCCAATGGCTGATCCCTGGCGAACCAGCCAAAGCCTGCCCCAAGCGAAAATTTACTCAAAAAAAGTTACTTGTGAGCTTTTGGTGGACTAGTGCCGGTGTCGTTCACTACAGCTTTCTTAAATCTGGCCATACGATTACGGCAGATGTCTATTGCCAGCAACTGCAAATCATGATGGAAATGCTAGCTGCTACACAACCGTGGTTGGTCATTCGCTCTAGGCCACTGCTGCTTCAGGACAACTCTAAACCACACACTGCACAACAGACGGCTACCAAATTAGAGGATACCAATATAAATGTCTAAGACATCCATCGTACTCCCCTGACCTTGCTCCAACAGATTACCATTATTTTCGATATAAAACTCCGATGGGGCAGTCCAAAGCGCCTTCAAATATTTTATTTATTCCTGTCCGAATGGATTTTTTACTAAAGGAATCAAAAACTACCTATGAGATAGCAAAACTGCATAGATAGCAATGGTATATACTTTGATTAAATAAAAAAACGACTTTATGGAACATAAAGTCGTTTTTTCTTTCGTCGTTTTCTTTACAAAACGCCAATTTCATATGTATATGTAATGATATAATTACTAATATAATTTACTAATTTTCTAAATAAATGAATCTTATTCGAAAATTACAAATTAAACTACACTGGCGGACACAAACTGCGTCATAGTGCAAGAACACATTCAATCAAATTTTATTACGAAATATGCAAACTTTTTACATTTATTGGTATTGGAAAATAAAAGCTGGTTTATAAACACAAAAACAAAATCTAATTTAAATATGTTACTGTCACAAAAGAAAGAAAATATTCTAATAAAATATAGAATAGAATAAAAAATCTTGCCAATTTACTAAAGATTAACTCGTTGTTACGTTAATGTTGTGATTGATGGTTATTTTTTTTTTGTTACATGTTGAATTATCGTTACTAATTGTTTAATTGCTAGTATTTTTTCAATTTTAAACTAAAAAAAAATTCACGTTTTTCTCTCACGAATATGGACGTATCGTCTGAAAAAGTCGCACAAATTGTTGCTCTAGTGCAGGAAGGCCTAGAGTCTAGACCAACGAACAATTGCTGCAGATTTAAATGAAAACTAGTCTACGGTTTCCCGAGTTTACAGAAGGTTTATGGAGACAGGCTCATTCAAAAGAAGACGTGGAACCGGCAGAACTCGGGTGACAACGTCTCGTGGGGACAGGTTTATTGTGACAACTTCCTTGCGAAATCAGTTTTTAACGTCTATAAGCAATAAAAATGAGCTCCACCAGGTACGTGACGTAGCAGTTACTGCACAAACCATAAGAAGAAGGCTAAAAGAGCGTGATATCACACCTTTCAGTGATTTTTTGTTTTCACTAATTATATTTCATTGAAAGTTAACGTGTACAAGTGTGGGCAAGTGGTACAACTTCTAAAAACGTGCTATTTTGTGTTTCCCGCCAAAACTCCCTAGGAACTTTCAGTAAAGCTTCTACCACTTTACTGAATCGACTAACATGACTCATGCACTGTACTCAGTGTTGGCATTGTTGGCCGACAGGATAATGTGTTCAGGGCCGTAAAATTATCGTTTTTTTTTGTCAATTTATCGTACAAACAGAATTTTTTTAAAGCCTATTTATTGTGAGCTATATTAATTTTTAATAAGCAAAATAGTGAATGAACAATATTTAATTACAAAACAATATTTTTTTGGATTTTATTGCGAGTTTACTCCTTAAGAATCGATTTTCATATAAGGCCCCCGGTATGAAAAAAATATGAGGAGTAAAATCTACTGAACGAATGACCTCGTTACGTTTTCGTGCGCAACCTATTCTGCGCACCTGTCACTTTTTTCACATGGCGCGAATTTTTGAACTCAAATCGATCGCTAAAGTGTTTGTTCCTTCTGAGGGACGTGTTTTACTTTTTAGAGTACGAGGGCTGCACTAAAAGTATCGGGAATGGAATATTTTCACTGTTCCTGTTATATTAAAATCTTTTTAATTTAAAACTCCTTGGTTTTAAAAATCGAATACCGTTTATTTATTAAAAAAAAGATTCTCGGTCTTGTCACAAGGTCTTGTCAAACTTGTTTAGTCGTTGAGAAAATGGAATTGACTCGAGAAAATTCTAGAGCGATCATTTATTATGACTTTCGAAATGGTTTAACACAAAAACAGTGTGTTGACCGGATGATTTCTGCGTTTGGTGATGAAGCCCCATCCAAAACCACAATTTATCGCTGGTTTGCTGAATTTCAACGTGGACGTGTCAAGCTCAGTGATGATCCCCGTCAAGGTCGTCCAAAAACAGCAGTCACCCAAGAAAACGTTGATGCTGTGCGTAAGCTGATTGAGGAAGATCGACATGTGACATACCGCGAAATTCAGGCAACTTCAGACATTGGCATGAGTCAAATACAAATAATCTTGCATGAACAATTAGGTGTAAAAAAGTTGTTTTCCCGATGGATACCGCATTTGCTCTGTGAAGAGCAAAAAGCGGCTCGCGTTACTTGGTGCGTCAGAACTCTCGAAAGATTCCACGCAGGATCCTCAAATGCTGTATACAACATCGTATCAGGTGACGAATCCTGGATATACGCATACGAACCTGAAACAAAAAACCAGTCACAAGTTTGGGTGTTCGAAAATGAGTTAAAGCCAACAAAAATTGTTCGTTCACGGAGTGTTGCAAAAAAAATGGTGGCCACATTTGTCTCCAAAACCGGCCATGTTGCGACTATTCCTCTTGAGGGACAAAGAACGGTTAATGCAGAATGGTATGCTAACATTTGTTTGCCACAGGTCGTTTCTGAACTCCGTAAAGAGAACTGCAACCGCCGCATCATCCTCCATCACGACAATGCGAGTTCTCACACCGCGCACAGAACAAAAGAGTTTTTAGAGCAAGAAATCATAGAATTATTAAACCATCCGCCGTACAGCCCCGACCTAAGCCCTAATGATTTCTATACTTTCCCTAAAATAAAGAATAAATTGCGTGGTCAGAGATTTTCATCACCTGAAGAAGCTGTGGACGCCTACAAAACGGCCATTTTGGAGACCCCAACTTCCGAATGGAATGGTTGCTTCAATGATTGGTTCCATCGTATGGAAAAATGTGTCAAATTTCGCGGAGAATACTTCGAAAAGCAATAAATACATTTTTAAATAGTAATGTTGTGTCACTTCCTTGATTCCCGAAATTTTCAGTGCCGCCCTCGTATTTCTAAAATAATTTAATTTTTCAATAAATTAGAAAGGCATAGACGTCTCACTTACAATAACAACAATAACCATGAACTAAGCATTAAAGAGTATCTAAAATATTAAAATTTTTAGTCAGTTTGGAACTGTACTTTGTATAAAGTATACACAAAATCCATTGACCTTATATTATTATCAAGTGAAAGTAGATGATTAGAAACTCAGAAAGTTAATACGAGAGGGCAGCAAAGTGAAATTTCAATTTTGGTGGGAACATTTGAACAGAAAAAAATTATCGCAAAATTATGTTGCATACGTTGGATTATCGTACAATTTCGTCACATAACGACACCTGTATGTTTGATCGTACGAAGTGTTAAATTATGTGATGTGTACGATAATTATGTGACGAATGCTAACGCTGACTGTACTGACTATATATTTGGACTTTGACTAGACTTGACGATATAGGAATACGGTGTTGAAAATTGAAACAAAAGTTCTATTTCCCGCCTTTTTAACTTGACACTGGCAAATGATTATAAGCCGCCTCTTCTTCGGTTTTATATTATATAAAAATATTTTCGACTATACGAGTAATTAGAATTTTTATGATTTACTGAATTAACTACTTTTAATCTACTCAAGTCGTCAAAAATTTTAAATAACTAAACTCAACTCACTTTACTTCATCTCTTATTGCTAGCTTCATATCACACACCCTTGCCACGCTAGCGCCATTATGGCCAGTTTTGGAACTATTGTTTAATTACTTTTGTCGGACACTTTCTAGATTTTCTGCCTTAGAGAGATGGTACTCCTTACCTCTATTCTCCATGCCGACAGGGAAGATTTGTGATCACCTATTCATCAGTCAAAGGCAAAAAGGAGACTGGAATGAAGGTTTTTAAATTCGTGGCATCTGACAGCTTTTTGGGCTGACAGCAAGGGCAGTCGTGCTACCAACCGCCGCCAGGTGACAGAAAAAGAATTGAAAATTCATATTGACCGTTTTTGATACCACTTTTTTGTGAGTTGGGTCTACCCCTAAAAAATATCAAAAACCCTCATCCATCTTTTTCTCGGTGCGTTTAGTTGCGCGTTCACTTCGAAGAAAGCTGAATAGTGTTCGCGTCAAAAACACATTTGCTTAATAAAGGAATAGGTTCATAACCAAATAAAACACTTCATAAGAGAAACTGTTTGTTTTCTTTACACATTATTATTTCTACCTTAACCTCGCAACGTACGTACTTAAAATAATATACGAATCTTGACTCTCTTACTAAATTATCTATACTGTTTAATAAAAATTTATATTTGTGAGAATTATACACTTACGAATGCCTTACCACAACACGCATTCTTAACTAGAAAATATCTTGGAATTTTTTGCCTACAAACTAAGTAATATAAAATATTACATACAAGTAATAAATTCTCCGGTCGCTTAGGAATAGAACGTCATCAATTTGGGATGTTAAGTCAACGTCCATCTACATAACATTCGTACATGCTGATATCGCTTTGCGTATGTACACTGTTTTTCACAATCAATACTTAATGACATACCAATACATAAGCACAGCTTATTCATACGCGAGTATAAAATTAAAAAGATAAATTAATTACATCTGTCATTTCAAATTAATATATGATTATAGTATTTCTGTACATCAAACAGATTAAATCATTAGAAATTGTGTCTTATTACATAAAAATCACTAACAAATGTTTTAACGTTACATTAAGCTGCCCTTAATAAACGAGATATACAAAGTTAAAAAAATATACACTGCAACTGTCTTATCTGTCTTCACAGAAAACTGTTCAGTTAGTGAATACTGCGTTGCCATCGTGTCTTCTGTTTGATAAAGGACAATATTAGATAGTCAGCAGGCCAGTCACGTCAAATAACTCTGAAAAAAAGGTAGATATTTTATACTTGACCTTGATTTTATTTATGTCCGCTTTATAATCGTTTCATTACATACAAAAAAATAATATAACATTATTTTGAATCCTCCGAAAACCGCCGAAAACACATTCGCCATGTTGGTTGATAGATTATCTGTTCTGTGTCGTCATACTAATACTATTTGTAATCTGTGCTATAAGCCCGTAGTAGTAAAATGGCGGTGAGAGAATATTTATGCCATTACAATGATATTCCGTTGGATTTTTTACGTCCTACAAAACTTACATGTCACACGAAATGTCACACGACGTAAGTTTTGCAGGACGTAAACGTAAATTCAGATTGAGATAATTTCTTGTAAATATTAAGAATTGTTAAAAATTCCAACGGAATATCATTGTAATGGCATAAAGCTACGTAAAATTTATAAATGGCATTTTTAGACGCCTCCAATATGATCCTAATTTAATGGTAACGCCACTACAATTTTATGTCGTGTGATTAACTGTCAGTGTCAAGGTTCGCCGCGCCGAGTATAAGTTTTTAATTTATGATATCGCTACAATACGTTTTCCTAAGCCAAGTACTAAAGGAAACACTCCTTCAATCTATGAAATTAAATATGAGTCAAGTAGCCTATCACGATTAAATTAAAAACGACTGACGCGGACGTGGTTATTTTTTTTCCCTCTTTTTATTTTGACATAACTTATACCGTCTAGGCATACTGAGAATGATGTTATCGATGGTCTCCTGGGGTAGTCTCCGCCATTCCTCGACTACGGCGATTCGCAGTTCACCCACGTTAGCTTTTGGACTGGACTTAACTTTTCTTTTCAGCAAGTCCCAAACGTGCTCTATTGGGTTCATATCCGGTGATCTCGCCGGCCACTCCATAACATTGATATTCATATCATTAAGATAAGCTTGAGTTACCCGAGCGGTATGCGGCCGAGCATTATCCTGCATAAAAATAAAATCGTCACCGATATATGGGGCAAACGGTACGACATTTTCTTCTAAAACTTCTCTGATATACGAGGGGAGGTCCAAAAGTTCGCGGAATGGAGGGGATGGAGTGGGGATAGGGTAGCTCGCTTAATGTCATACTAATTGAGCACTCATAATTAGTATATATATAAAATCTCAACCCTATAGCGCCATTCGTTTACGAGTACTCGCCTGCTAAACAAGTCAATCCGGAAGCAAACTGCAACTATGGAGAAAATTGAACATCGCGCTGTGATAAAATTCCTTACCAAGCAAGGAAAAAACGTTCAAACCATTTTAAATGAAATGGAAGCCGTTTATGGAGATCAGTGCCCTGGTAAAACAATGGTTTATAAGTGGCATGGACTTTTCAAACATGGTCGAGATTCAATTGAAGACGACCCTCGCTCTGGGCGGCCAGTTGAGGCCACCACATCAGACATCGTCGAAAAAGTCGAAAAACTTGTACTGGAAGACACACGTTTAAAGAAAAAACAATTATCTGCATTTGTTGGAGTATCAGATACAACCATTTTGCGGATCCTGCACGACCACTTGGGCATGACAAAAGTCAGTGCAAGATGGGTGCCGAGAATGCTCACGCCGCTTCAAAAACAGCAGCGCATCGACGCGTCTAAGCACTTTTTGGAGGTGTGTGGAGACAACCCTGTGCAGATTTTGGAGCGGATTGTTACTGGAGATGAAACATGGGTTCATCACTTTGAACCTGAATCAAAACAGGAGTCCATGCAATGGCACAAAAAGGGTACACCACCTCCCAAGAAATTCAAAGTGTCAGAATCGGCTGGAAAGTTGATGGCCACTGTTTTTTTGGGATTGTGAGGGAATATTACTGATTGATTATAAAGAAAAAGGTACCACTATAACCGGAGAATACTACGCCACAATATTGGAAAAGTTAAAGGAGGCAATTAAAGAAAAACGTCGTGGAAAATTGGCCAAGGGTGTGTTGTTTTTGCAAGACAACGCGCCGGTTCACAAGAGCCGAGTTGCCATGGCTGCTCTTCACACGCATGGATTCGAACCACTTGTTCACCTACCCTACAGTCCAGACCTGGCCCCTAGCGATTTTTATTTGTTTCCAAATTTAAAAAAAGAGCTAAGGGGATGGAAATTTTCCGACGATAACGAAGTGAAGGAGGCAATTTCAGCGCATTTTGAGGCCAAAGACAAAAAATATTTTTTCGATGGTTTAGAAAAATTAATCCATAGATCAAATAAATGTATTACACTTAAGGGTGATTATATTGAAAAGGAAAAATAAATTTATTGTTATATTTTATTAACAACCCTTTCATTCCGCGAACTTTTGGACCTCCCCTCGTAGGGGTCTGCAGTCAGACTCCCTATGTCAATCACTACCAAGTCTGTGCGAGCTCCCAAACAAATGGGCGGGCTAAACCATTATTGATCCACCACCGTATGCAACTGTAGTTTCAAAATTTGTCTGAATGTTCTCCTTTCCGTCTGTATATTCTTTGCCTGCCGTCAATTTGATTTAAGAGAATTCTGCACTCATCACTAAACAATACCTTACTCCATTGGTCCGCGTTCCAAAGTCGATGTTCCTGAGCAAAAGTTAACCTGTTTCTACGATGATTTCCCTCAAGCCTTGGAGCCTTGGCGGGCACAAATGAACCCAAACCAGCTTCTTCGAACCTTCTTCGTACCGTACGCTTACTTACGGTTACACCCCGCACTGCTTCTAACTCATGTCGGGCTTGGACGGCCGGCAAACGGGGGTTTCTACGTACTCGAAGCCGAATGAAACGATCATCCCTACTCGAAGTGCGTCTTTTTCTGCCTTGTCCTGCTCTTCTCACATAAGTACCGGTCTCCCTGAACCGTTGGATACTGCGATGGATCGTTGAAACTGATCGACGAAGATCTCTGGATATATCACTCTGTAGGTTTGACCATTTCTTCGCATTTCGAGTGCCCTGGCAATCTCCGTTGGGGCTAAGTCAGGCATAATTCAGTCGTCAACTCCAAAAAGATACGCGATTTAAAAAAAACTAACAAAAAACAGTATTTCAATGAAATTTTAAATCAAACTCAGAAGGAAGAAATACTCGAAGTTCGCTCCAGATAAGGTGTATTTGAATAAAATTAAAACAATTGCATAAAATGTGATGTTCAGTTGTTTTCTTAATTTGAAAATATTTCTTTTTAAATTAAATGACGTATAAACCAGCCAGCAACCTTATATGATACTGATATCAAACCTTTATTTTATGTTCCGCTAAATATGCCGGTGTATATATATATATTTGTTCCTGCAAAATGTGCGGCTCGCGCAAGATAATATAATGGTTTCTGCGAAGTTTCGAGAGACATCTAGTGGTACTAGTTTTATATACCTTAGCTAGTGAGCAGCGCGATATTGATCTCCTTAACCATCTTGACGCGGTGCAGCATCTTGGCGAGCGCAGCGCGGCTGAGCGGCTGCGTGGAGTACCACACCGGCGAGTCGGGCACGCACGACCGCTCCGGCTGCAGGTAGAACACGTCGTTGCGCGTGCGCACCGATTCCGGACTGACAACACATATACGTAGGATAAGACACGAATAGAAATTCTACTACTAATTACTCCTATTATAAATGTGAAAATGACATTGGGGGCATTTTTATCCACTTTTTTAAAAACTCGCGACCAAAATACTAGTAGATTGTACTTTTAACTGGATAGTTAAAAGTAAGATCTACTAGTATTTCATTTTCCGTAATTATTTTAATTCAGATCTATGGACAAGTGGTGATAATCAAGAAATTGTTAAATCATATTTTACATTTTATATGAATATTCGTAAAAGTTATTATTATATATCACAGTATTAAGACCAAACTCCTGAAGAGATGCAACTATATGCTGTTGTAATCCAGATGAATAATTATCAATTACGACCAATAAATATTTTATTGGTCGACTTGGGTAATTGTTGAGTTGAGTTGCTCACAATTTTACTTGAACGAGTGACAAACATCATGAATCTTTCACGCAAAAACTACTGAACGGATTCTGACGAAATTTGGTATGGTTTAGTTTAGTAGTTTAAGCATTGAATTAACACAGACTTTTTATCCCAAAAGACAGTGTTCCTTTGGTACTGTATAATTATGTGTGTGCAGACCGCACTAACATTTGTAAGTATAAATAGGTAATACTGATATATTTTACATATTCTTTCGTCAAGCAGTAAGCAAGCTGACTGATGATAAGTACTCTCGCTCTGGTTGTTTTTAATACTTATTTAATGTGATTCAAGACAACAAATATTACTTCTCCAAATTTTCTGCACTAATCACTTGTGGTCTGCGGCAATAGTTTTAGTATCTAGAAATTGGAAATATAAAATGTATTCTGTAATAAATAAAAGTTACGCTGTATGAATCACAATTAGAATAAGTTGAAAAACTTACCATTTAGAAATATAGAATTCGTATAGTTTTACAGGACATCTTAATGGGTTTTCTTCATTCTCTTGCTGTTCATACACCTTCTTTTTTCTTGAGTTTGCTTCTGTAAAAATATAAGCAAATTTTTTAGGTATCCGTACGCAAAGGGTAAAAAACGGGACCCTATTAATATAACTCCTCTATCCGTCCATCTGTCTGTCACCTTAAATAATACGTCGTCTAATAACAAAATCCGTCAGATCCAAAAACGTCAATTTTACAGTAAAATACCTTTTTCCTCTGTCATAGTTCCTAATGACATACCGTTTTATAAATAAAGTAAAAATATAGTGGTTTCGAATCTTCGCCTCAGTTAAGTTTAATTATTGTCAGTTTTTAAATTTATCAAATAAATATAATATAAAAAAAGATGTATTTATATTCAGATAAGGATATTGATATTCAGATAAGGATATGACTGAGTTAGTTACTCAACTCAATTTATGTAGCGGAACGTGGCAGTCACTCTCATAACATACAGCATGTATCAAAGAGTGATTCTTGACTAGAGGCATTATTAACCTTAGTCCACACCACGCTTCCTCGCCTGATTAGGCGGAACTTTTCCTATTTTTTTTAATAAATCGGCCATTATTTTCTTTAAAATTCACCAAAAATGCAGCACGAAATTCACAAGAAAATGTACGAGCGGCTATATTAACGTCAAGGACGCCATAATGAATACCTGTCAAAATCCTGTTTTCTGATTGGTCTGTTTGGATCTAGTGGCATATGATTGTCATTAGTCACGGATCTAGCAATCCGTGTCCGTCCAACTAGCAAATGATCGGTTTTTAATAACATTGGGAGCAAAGGAGCAACCGGATCGCCTAATTAAAAGCAATTAGCCACGCAGGTTGTTAGTTGTTACAAAGGAGGTGCTTATCATAGTTAAAGGTATTTTTTATAAAAATTATATACATACCTAACGCAGATTGTGGAGGATAGAAACGTAATAAGACATTTCTAGAACCAGGAATCTTGGCTTGTCCAGGTTGATTAGGATTTCTCTTCCAATGCTTCATTATATGGGAAAACGATAGCTGCATATGTTCCTCTACAGTCTGTAAGTATTATTTAATTCGTATAATTAACTTAAAAATTAAAAAGACATTGGTAGCGCCATCTAGGAGCGTCGAACGCCACTATGAATGGCATCTCATAATATCGATAAAGCAGTACCCCCCCCCCCCTCCTCGCTCCTCTCCGACGTAAACCGAAGAAATACGAAGATACGCGAGAGAGGACATTGCAACGAGTGCGCGTCGAGAGTGCAATGGCGGACAGCGTCTGTATTATTTAGACTTTTCCGCAACTAATTCCCGCCCACGAAAGTGAGATATATTCCTATAGAACTCGATAAGAATTCTGGAAAGACTAAAGTGTTGTGAGCAGAAGAAAGAAAGAAGACTCCAGCTGCAGACGCCCGCACAGAAGCTGGTTCGGTAAGCGGATTTTTCCTATCACCCTTCCACTTTCATTTAATTATTACTGCATATTAACCTGGCGACGCCAGATACTTCCTGAAATACAGTCCACAAAAATATCGAAGAGAAATTATTCGCTAATCGCCAGGCAAGGTGGCCCGCGCGGCCATTGTTTGTTCCATTCGAGCCGGACGACATTTGGTCCGGATCTTAATCCATTTCCATCACGGATTTATATCCAGATTTTATTTAATTTCCCGCATATGTAGCTTCTAAAAGTGCCTAACTAGGCAGTGGTAATACATATTTACGCTTCTATAAACCCACTACTTGGGAAACCGCCCCGCAGTAGGTAATACACGATATAACGTGGCTACCTACAGAGATTCCTTATTGGAATTATTATTCGAACTATCATAGTTCTATTATAAATCTCATATTTCAAACGCTATTATATTTTCAAACTGCTTTAAAGTCGTTGCCTATAGGAATAAATAATTAAACCGCATATATTCTTAGGTATTCTAATTGTAAATTAGTAAATAGATACTTGGGTGTAACATAAATATCGCATAACCTACGTATATTTTAAATACTTAGGTATATAATTCGAATAGTATTTTGACTATTATAATAAATCTAACTCAAAATGGCGGAGGATCCAGTTAGCCATTCTAGTCGCTAAACGTAATATTTTGTTCGAACGTGTTCAAAATATATATAAACGTTCGCAAACTGCCGAGTCATCCGAAGCAGATAAGGAATTATTTCGCAGTCAATGTATGACAATAGGTAATATTCGAACAGATTTTCATAACTTGTTAGATGCCTACAACGCGAAATTGTTATCTATTAATCCGAAAACTCCGCCTAGTTTTCAAGCGTATACTTCATTCGAGGACCTATATTGCGTTATTAAACGCATTCAATCTCGTCTTGAAACTGTGGAACCCGAGGTTACAACTGAGGTTTATACAACTGTTCGAACGCCGAGGTTGCCTGCGATTGAGATAATGTATTTTGATGGTTGTATTTTGATCGTTGACCGATGCCGACAAGTTATATTATTTAATAGGTAAGTTGGCGCCAAGGGCTCAATCAGTATTCGCTGGCGTCAACCCCCGCGCTGAGAATTATCAGTTAATATTTCAGTCGCTGGTGGACATGTATCACGATACTCGTATCCTCGCGTCAACATATTTTGACCAAGCCTTAAATTTAAAATTGAATGGTTCCGCATCTGTTTCGAATTTTCAGTCATTTATAAATAATTTCGTAACGGCAGTTAATTCACTTAATAACTTAAATTTAGAAAATCTTTCCTATTGTATTTGATTACAACTCGCATTGAAAAAATTCGATACAGGAACTATAAGCGCCTTTGAAATTACGGTACGTAATAATAAAATTCCTACACTGGACAGTTTTATCTCATTCATAAAAGATCAGTGTAGAATATTTAGAAATACGCAGCCTAGTTCATCTAGCTCGTCCAGTAATATTAATAAACAAAGGTTGATTAAACACCGAAATAATAACACCGCGCCTAATCAGCAGTCTTATGTAGCATGTTCGGATTCTAGTAATAATAATTATAACCCGCTCAGATGTATGTACAATAACATTATGCATGATCATCTTTACAAATGTCCCGCGTTCAATGATTTGGCCCCGTTGGCTCGTTTTAATTATATTAAAGGAATTTAATTATATAAAGCTTGCGTTAATTGCTTAAGCATAAAGCATAAATCGAACTCTTGTCTTAGTAAGTCTAAATGCTGCGTTTGTGACAGCCGCCATCACACGCTAACGCACTTCGATAAGATCTCGCAGTCACCTGTCACGCGTGACCTTGAACTTGATGATAACAGTTCTCGCCGTCCGATGCCGACGCCACAAGCCGATCGAATACCTACGCGTACAGGTGTTCGAGTCGAACATAATAGCAAAGTGTCCCTGTGCTCGACGTCGCTCGCACGTAAACAAGCGATAAGAAATAATTGTAGGCAGAAAACTTACCCCGCGCGCGCTCGTTATACAACTCGCGATTCAGCCAAACAAACGATTTTGTTACCTACCGCCCAGGTTATTGTTTACGATGTAAATGACAAACCCATAGTCGTACGATATTTACTAGACAGCGCTTCACAAAGTAGTTTCATTACGTCGCAATGTTATAATCGTCTAGGGCTTTTGAATAAACTTAAAAATACTAATTTGATAGTTAAAGGAATTGGGGGTTCGGAAAAATCATGTAAGGGTTCCGTGGATATTGTCTTATACTCGCGCTTAAATAAAAGTATTAGTTTTATTATTTCTCCGCTTATCGTGGAACGTATTACCGATAAGTTACCGAACGCTAACGTAGACGTGTCTTCGTTAACGCACCTGAAAGCCCTCCCGCTAGCAGATACCGACTTTTCGCGCCCGGGTGATGTGGATATTCTGATTGGGGCTTCAGTGTTCCCGCATTTGCTATTACCTAATATAGTTATCAATATGATTTACCCCCCGCTATTGAGACGGTGTTTGGATTTGTGATTATGGGTTCCGTACCTACGTCGCATACGTCTAATTATACTATGTCATGTTGCTCTATGCTTCAAGAAAATAATATTAATTCTCTCGCTCCCGCCACCGCTACCGCATCCGCTACCACTGCCGCACCCGCTCCCGCACCCGCTACCACTACCGCGCGCGCTCCCGCACCCGCTACCGCTATCGCGCACACTCCCGCTCTCGCTACCGCACCGCTACCAATACCGCGCGCGCTCCCGCTCTTGCTAACGCACCCGCTGCCGCTACCGCGCTCGCTACCGTTACCGCGCGCGCTTCCGCTACCGTACCCGCTCTCGCACCTGCTACCGCTACCGCACCCGCTGCCGCTCGCACTACCGCTCTCGCTTCCGTTAGCGCTCCTCCTTCCGCTTTATTCATGGATGACATCGTAGCGTCATGAACGTTCCGCTCGCAGTTTCGCTTTGTGAAGAGCTTATTCAGCTTTTCAAGCGAGGCCAATTTTACCTTGTCAAATGGACAAGTAACTCTCAAGACGTTCTAGCACGAATACCTGGGACGCACAAGGCTTCTACATACATTGAGTTTGAGAAGTCTTTACCGCATAAGGTTCAAGTGGCTTACGCTGGGACAGAGCCTGCGATAGTTTTCGGTTCAACGTCGCGACACCTGATGGTAAGTGCACTAAACGCACTATGTTGTCCACAGTGACTCGACTATGGGACATAATGGGTTTCGTGGCTCCCACCATTTTATACGCCAAGCTCTTAATAAAAAAGCTTTGGCTATCTAAGTGCGAGTGGGATGATGCACCACCCGATCACATAGTCGCAGCTTGGAAGCAGTTTTGCGTTGAGCTTCCCCTACTCAACCAAATTAATATACCGCGTCATCTAGGATTGGTCGATAGGTGCACTGTCAACTTAATAGGTTTCGCCGATGCTAGTGAACGCGCTTACGGAGGAGTCGTGTATGTACGGGTCGGTACTGGTTCTAACTACGCTGTTCAGCTGGTTTGTGCTAATTCTAGAGTCTCGCCGGTTAAAACTATTTCGGTTGCGAGGGTGGAATTATGCGCGGCCCTTCTGTTGTCTCAACTACTTTGCGGAGTTCAAGTCACAGTTTCGTCTCACTATCCCATTAAGGGAGTATACGCGTTTACGGACTCCAAGGTGGCCCTCTCTTGGATTCGTTCCTCTCCGCACCGCTGGCATACCTTTGTCGCAAACCGCGTTACTAAGATAATTGAACTCATCGCCCCCGCTTGTTTTAATCACGTCGCAGGTACTGAAAATCCTGCCGATTGCCTGTCTCGCGGTATTACTCCTGGTAAGCTTCTAGATCATTCATTGTGACATCATGGACCCACCTGGATTTCGCATGCTCCGTCGGAGTGGCCCATTGAACCCTTTGACCACGATACGGAAAACGAAGACGTACCCGAGAGGAAATCTATGTCTCACCCCGTAGTCGTGGAAATTGTGGAATCCCCACTATACACACTCGCACTACGCATGTCGTCGTGGTCTAAATTACTACGCGCCATCGTTTATTTTTATAGGTTTCTTAGGTTATTACCTAACGGGACTTTTATTTCAAGTCCCGATCTTGACTTTGCGGAGTATAGATTATTGCGAGCCGTACAGACGGTTTACTTTAGTAACGATATTGAAAATTTTAAAAATAATAAATCTTGTTCTCCCGCGCTTCTTAAACTTAAGCCGTTCCTTGATCAGCACGTTCGTTTGTCGAATTTGGACGAACCGTACAACTATAAGCATCCTTATCTTCTACCGCGTCATGATCATGTAGATCTTCTTGTTGATTTTTATCACAAGAAGCATCTCCATGCTGGTCCAGAGTTGCTTATGTCCTTACTCCGGCATAAATATTGGATCTTTGCTGCGCGGCGAATAATTCGCCACAGGATACATAAATGTAACACTTGTTTTAAATTTCGCCCACTGCCAACGCAGTGTGGTTTAGATAAGGATCTCCTTTAGTTTAGGCATCTAGGTAATAAGATTAGTTGTTATTACTTCGCTTTAGTTAATTAATAATACCGCTGTCTTAGTCTATGGATAGGTTACGCAAAAATGGATACACCTGACATAGCTAAATTATTATTATTTTTATATTCTTTTAAAAGCAACCCTTTAAGGCCGGGGGAAATGGTAGCGCCATCTAGGTGCGTCGAACGCCACTATGAATGACATCTCATAATATTGATAAAGCAGTATTCCATCCCCCCCCCCCTCTCCCCGCTCCACTCCGAGGTAAACCGAAGAAATACGAAGATACGCGAGAGAGGACATTGCAACGAGTGCGCGTCGAGAGTGCAACGAGTGCGCGTCGAGAGCGCAATGGCGGACAGCGTGTGTATTATTTAGACTTTTCCGCAACAAATTCCCGCCCACGAAAGTGAGATATATTCCTATAGAACTTCAGAAGAAACTAAAACTTTAGAAGAATTCTGGAAAGACTAAAGTGTTGTGAGCAGAAGAAAGAGAGAAGACTCCAGCTGCAGACGCCCGCACAGAAGCTGGTTCGGTAAGCGGATTTTTCCTATCGCCCTTCCACTTTCATTTAATTATTACTGCATATTAACCTGGCGACGTCAGATACCTCCTGAAATACAGTCCACAAAAATATCGAAGAGAAATTATTCGCTAATCGCCAGGCAAGGTGGCCCGCGCGACCAGACATAATATATTAAGTGATATTGTCTTTTTTGTACACTAAAATATGTATTATTTGTAAACATTGGCTGGATATTATAATGTCCTACTCCAACCATACTAGTAGTCCTTACCAATGCCAAAGCATAAAATATAGCAGGCATAGTATAATTAATAACACTTACCACGAGATTAAAATGTTTAGTGTTGAAGAACATGAGAGTGGACAGCAGAACGTGCGGCGAATGGGCGCCGAGCTGCTTGCTCTCCCACAAATGTTCCTCTTCCACACGCGTCACTATGTATTCTGTTATATTAATGATTTATATCAATAAACTGTTCTTAAAGGGCTCTTGTATAACTACCTTTAACTAAAGTTATATTAACACTAGTCGGATGTATTTATTATTTAGCGAACGACGCTGAAAATTATTGAGTTGACTTATAACTTAAATTCGCATAACGATATTTTTAAAACAATTAATACTTACGCGAGTCATTATATAACACAGAGAACTTTCTAGCAACTTCATCCAAGCAATCCGTAAACTTCTCGTAATATGGATCGGTGAAAATATTGTCTATCCTACCATTTTCGAACAAATATTGCTGAATACCTGAAACAGTAAAGACATCGCAGATATTAATAATATTTAACTCACATTCTACGTTTACGACAATTAAGGAAAGCATGAAATTATAAAATAAAAATGGTTGTCTGTTAAGTAAAAATAATTTTACATGACAACGTCATCACAAGCCGAACGCTCAGGCCGATCGGGCCTCTCTATCGCTTGCACGCTCGGGTCAGGTAGAACGTGACTCAGCGGAACGATACAATTTTTCGTGCGTGCAGCCGGCGTTCTTCGATTTATAAGACGACATACATACAGGACATAATAGTTTTTCTAATAGAAACTTGCCTTATACGTAACAGGCTACTTGACTTATATTTAATTTCATACATTGAAAGAGTATTTCCCTTAGTACCTGACTTAGGAAAACATATTCTAGCGATATCATAAATTAAAAACTTAAGATTGATAAATAAAGTTGATTTAAAAATATGTATTATTGTTTTTTAATTTCCACTGATGAAAACACCTCAAAGTAACTTCCGGCAAGGATGTCACGACACACACACCCTAAACACATATGTAGTAGTTAAACGGAACGTTTCTGTAAATAAATAGTTCATGACATAAGAGGTCAAGTAATTTATGTCAAAACGTCAAACGGAACGTAACACCGCCATTTTACTACTACGGACTATAACACAGATTACAAATAGTACTAGTATGACGTTACAGCACAGATAATCTATCAACCAACATGGCGAATAGTGTTTTTGACGGTTTTTAAAAAGCGTATTTTTAAATATTTTGGTTTTTAGCTTTTAAATAATGTTATAATTTTTTTGTGTGTAATGAAACAATTATGAAGCGTTTAGGACATAAATAAAAACAAGGTAAAGTAGCCTATTGTTATGATAGCTCAAAAACTTTGTTTAAAAATTACTTGCCTAAAACTAAGTAATATATAGTATCTGGCGCGTATTCACTGCCATTAGGTTTCCTAACTTCTTTGACGAACAAACAAAGTGAATAATTAAGTTCATCCGCTGTAAGTTGCAGTATTTCAGACTTGAATGGTTTCCTTCTCAAAGAACTCTTCTCTATTTCAGCATTTTTCGTCATAACCCACTGTTTCCACGCGTTCACTCCAAAAGTGTACTAAAACATACAATTTACAATAATATTTCTGTACTAAAAAACGGAGAAAGTTAGTTAATTTGTATTGTCATACAATGTTTGACGCCAAGGTTACTTAGAAACGAATAAAGAAAGTAAAAAACATGGATTGTGGGTAACAATTGATTAAAAAAAATTGTGTGAGAGAGAAATTTTATGTAATTTACCTTGAGGCACATATTAGCGTCCGGCTTCTCAGCTGGCTCTCGCGGCGGCTCGGGTTGCGGCGGCGGGGGGTCGCGGCGGCGCTTGGACGAGCGCGCGGCGCGGGGCGGCGGCGCGGGAGTGCGCTTACGTGCCGCCGCCGCCGCCGCGCCCGCATTCGCCCGCAGCGCCGCGACCGCACGTTGCTGCTCTAGCACCATAAGGTGATGTTGATGCATACCCTCGCCCTCTAGACCTAAAGAAATAAATCATAAAGAACTGGAAATGTTTGCTGGGATAAAGAGTGACATTAGTTGAGGTTTTTATTTATCCAATCATGTTTCTTGACTAGTCATCATTTAATATTTCAAAATGGATGCACTAAAATCTTATATTCATAAGGTATTTTATACATCTATTTTATAGAACTTACCTGGCATACCAGGGTGCGAACTGGGTGTGATAGTATTAGCAGTCATGGCAGACTCCAAGTCGACCGGCTGGTCTTCATACTCAGTGGCCATTTTTAACGCCATTTGCAACATGTCTTCGCCGAACGCGTTGTTGCCATCCATACCGGCAACGGGACTGAATGTTTCATCTATAAGGAAATAAAAATATTAGTGTTTATATAAGTCTTAAAAATTACGCAAGGCTCAAAAGTTAGATGTACAAAATATAATATTTTTATTCATCACTGAATATTTTATTAGGTATAAGGTTGTATTTAAGCTTTATTACTCGAAGGCGGATAGATATTTTGTGATACCTTTGCATAACACCTTACAGCCATTACCATAAGTGGTTTATATACTTTGTGGCTTTTAAAACGCTATTTATTTTTAGATGGCATATTATTTTATTTAAAAAAAAAACTCACCATTATCATCATCGGTATCCGAATCGCTCTGATCTTTCTTCTTATCACCGGCCACCATCTCTGCCATCATCAGCAATTCCGCCTCGAACGGATCCGTCGGCATCTTATCGTGAATCTTATTAATCTCCTTCATGATACCCTTCGCCGAGTTTCGGGTGGTGGGTATAAACACCGGGGTAGGCACAGGCAGGGGTATAGGCACTGGGATGGGGAAAGGCATGGACCACATAGCACAGGGTACAGGGACGTAAATCGGTACAGGAATAGGAATCAGCACTTTTCTTTCTAAGCTCGAATCCGTTTGACACTCCTTAGTGCACGGATGCGGTCTACACGACACTCCTTTGGACACCATCATGGGTTTGGACATGGTCGCCTTGTTAGCTACGTCTCTGGGTGGTAATGTTTTGACAATGACGTGGTTGTAGATCTTGGGGGGCGGCGGTGGCGGCGGCGTGGGCGGTTTGGGCGGCGGCGGAGGCGTGACGGGCGCCGCTGGCGGCTCGGGTTCCACATGACGTTTGGACTTGCCGCGCGTTACCGCGGGCTGGAGCGGGGGCGGCGCCGCTAGCGACTGCACGTTTGAGATCACCGGTAGACCACGATTTTTCGTTGCTAAGAGCAGTTGTTGATTAGATCATTATCAAAACTAATGTAAATAGTAATATATTTATATTAATGTTATAATATTATAGTTCAGTCATTATAGGGTGGGAAACGACATACGATTGAAATGTTGGTGAGCTGTTCCACTCGTTATTGGAATATTTGATAGCTGTTAATAATAAATGATAATTATATAAATAATTTATAACCTTAATATTACGAGTTTTTGATCGGGACTACCAGTTGATCTCACATGATTCTCTGAGCGCTCGCTCTCCGCCCTCTATCTCGAAAACAGTTCAAGGTATGAAAAAATGTTAAATACAAAAGTTGTATAGAATTTAATTTTCTACAAAATAGATAATAAATACAAAGAGCGTAAATGACCCATAAAAAACGAGATATATGCAAAAAAAAAATTTAAAAAAAATGTGATCTTTGACCCCTAACTTTAAAACTTGCGACCATCCAATTATATGTGAATTTTGAGAACAGTTTTAGTATGCCAAAATACAAGTTTTTACGTGGTAATATACTGGGTATGTCGATTTTTCAAGATATTCACCTAATTTGGCCTAAGATGACTGGACTATTATGCTTTTTTTATTTGATACGGAAACCTATCAAGTAAAAAACCGCTATTTGAAAATAATATTGTTAACTGCAGCATTAATTAACAGCTGATATTTTAGTAGTTTAGGCGAAAATACGATTCTGTGGAACCACTAGGTTCTGAACTAACTTAGGAACCCACTGTGTTTAATTAGATATTTCATACACTTACCCCAATAAAAATATTTACACAATGGACAACCTGTACAGTGTTTTGTCCTTGTCTGTTAAGCGGCTTTTCCAACGTATCAGACAAGGACAAAAGATTGTATAGCTTATTGTGTAAATATTTTTTTGTAAAGGGGGTATGCAGATAGTCATGTATTCATAATACAAGAGATTCAATAGTATCCAAATTGTCTCATATATTTTTGAATTTTACCCTAAGCCTTTTCTACAACAACTTAAATTATTAAGAAAGGCCTAAAAAAAGAATTATCCTGTATGAGAAAAGGTATGTTTGTTTGTTTGCATCGAATAGGCTTCGAAACTACTGAACCTATTTTGATGAAATTTGGCACAGATATAGACTAGACCACAGGGAAGGAGATAGGCTACTTATTATAGCGGCAAAATGAGGTTTCCGCGAGAATTGTTTTAGCGCGCACGAAGTCGCGAGCCACACACACACACACACACACCCACACACTAGTTTATAATATACAAGGTCTGCAGCTATGATAACCCTTACTATTAGCTTTCGAGGAGTACGTGCGCCGGGGTGCGCCAGTCGGCACCGCTTTCGGTTGGTCTATCGCCTCGCCTGCCACCACTGACGGCGCCGCCTTCGAGTACTGGCTCTGTATAGAACATTTATACATATACGTTGTAGAAACATAATGAATTAGAACAATATAAATAGAGAGTAAGATTATTATCATCACTACAAGCAAACACTTAATTGATAACCGATGTTTATTGGAAGCCGGTAAAAAATTACAGCCAGATTTTTTGGCTACTGCGATGTATTTTCATCTATCTGGGGAGTCTTTTAGAGAAGGCGAGGCACTCATCAATTTGATGGAATGTTATCGCTAACCATCCGAAATTAATAAGTATGCTGTTTTGCTCCATCACATTACAAAATTAAAAAAACAAAATGTTACTCCTGAATTGTCAAGCAGATGATAGATGACACTGTCGCTCATGTAAGCTTTCAAACAAAAAACCAGCCAAGTGCGAGACGGACTCGCGCACGTAGGGTTCCGTACAAAACGACAAAAAATGTACCGTAATGTACCGTACAGACAGCGAAGTCTCAATAATGGAAATATTAGTACAAACCTGAAACGACATGACGCATTGGTACGTGCAGAAGTTGCGTACCGTCGCATCTGACATTGTCAAGTGATATTGTGCCAGTGCGGTTCTCTTACACATGTCACATTTTGTCCTGCAAACATATTAAATATTATGTCATTATTTTTAGCATAAATATAGCTTACAGTACGATCGTGTGTCGTGCTAATGGTCTTCGGCGATCATAGTTCTTCTATGATATTGATATTGACAGACGATGTACGAAAACGAATCATGGTTCCACTATACATATACTTTTTTTTCATATTTCACACAATATTATTATAAGCATTTAGGAGCTACCATGCCATGGACAGAAAGACAGACAGTCACACTTATAACACCCCTCTTTTTGCATCGGGGGTTAAAAATGTTTTTAACGACAAGGAGACAAAAGCGATAAAATGCAGGTGGTTTCGTATTTACAACCGCAATAAAATGAGCAAGAGATAATAGCAATAAAATGCTAATCAAAATTTACCTCCTCGACGAAACAGCGTTTATAGAGACTTGATAAAGATTCAGGCAGTTGAGAGAACACATAAGTATCACTTGGCCATTACTTTGCAACCTCCGTATCATGTCAAAGTTGTATTTTTTCACCTTACACCAATTGCAAGGTACGATATGCCGGGTGTTACTTATATAAATGTTCATACATGATTTAGAACAGAAACAATTGGCAGTGGAGTTCTCGTATATTGTGAAATTCTTGGATAATGTTCTCTCGAAATATTTTTTGCACCATTTGCATTGATCTGAAAAAAAAAACATTTTATATTATAATACAGTACAAGTAGATATAAAAAATATCACTTTGTAAATTGAATTTGTGTAAATACAATGTAAATACTGATAAAACACTAACCTGGTAAAATATTGTTGACAAACTTAAATGCTGCAAAACATGGGTCTGAACATAATCTCTGACATATATTCTCCGACACCTCCACTTCAATAGTCGTCGCCTTCTCCAAAGAGCACACAGCACAGTTGGCCCACACAGGCTGGGGTACGGGATTTTTACTCATCTGATCGAACTTCTCCATACAAACTTGGGAGCAGAAGTCTTTGAACTGCCCCTTGTCTCCCACAGGGGCTAGGAATCCTTGCGGCCCCACCGATATATCTCTTTGACAGTAGCAGCAAATCTTTAAACCCTTTTTAAACTCCTCCAAGCAGGCTGAATTACAAAACTGACGTATATCGTAACCGAATCTCACACAATATTTTCCTAAACTAGTATGTTGCACTAGACTCTTGCAGTTGGCACACTTTGAACCAATTTTGTTTTGATACCTCCCTAAGCAGACTTCGTTACAAAAATCCATTGTCTCCCAGGTGATTAGTTTATCTTCACTCTCTAGTACCAGATTACAATCAACACACGTACGTAAGAATGTTCGCTCTCTTTCTTCTCGTGCGCTCTTCACCATAGCAGGAGTTTTTGCTTTCACTTTATATGCTTCATCTAAATATTTGTCTGTTGCATTACTTATTACCTTTAATTTCAATAGAGGTACAGTCGGTTTGGGTGCAATAACTTGTACCTCCTTTGTTGTGTGCTGGTGTCTTTGCATTCTCGGGATTCGTTTCTGTTTTGGATAATATCTTCCATTTTCCTTTACATTCAAGGCCTTTAAACAAGTTTGCTCACATATCTTCAACTGCTCTCCAAACCTACTTAAAGAATATATGCATTCTTTAGTTTCATTACAAACAAAACATTCACCAGTAACTGGATCTCTCTCATCGACAGTGATTCTTCTCCTCTTGTATGTATATTTTGCTTTCTCATCTGCCATCATACTGAACAAGCAAGACTCGGAGCAGTAATATGTGTCCACAGAATCATAGTTATAATAGAAAAAGCACATTTTTTTCTCTTCACACTCGGAACATGTTAGGGTTTTTGGAAGGATTTCTTCTATCATGTATTTCTTGCTGACCACGACATACTGGCCAGGATGATCCGTTTGGAATGCAATTAAGCAGTTGAGGGAACATAGGTAATTCTTTTCCTCATCCTTCGTACGGAAATGGTACTGGCATTGCACTTCTAACTGACACTTGTAACATTTACCTTCACATGGTGTTATTTGTCTTATAGTACTTGGCTCAGAATCCTCTACTTCTGCCGTTTCTTCATTTTCCCTGTCTATAAATAATTAATATTGATAAAATTGGCTTTGTAAACATTATTTATCATAAATATAAAAATCTTATAAATTCTGCATGATGACTAAAAACAAGTTTTATCATGATGTTGTGTATTATGGTTAAATATCCTTCTTATATGTATTTAAAAAACCAGCCAAGCGCAAGTCGGACACGCGAACGAAGGGTTCCGTACTATTATCTATATTAAATTAGCAAAAAATTACGATTGTTACATGAGACTACAACTAATGGACTGGGAATCCAGCCTCGCCAGACTACCCTTACACTGTTACTAATAAAACATAATATAATTCGATACTTTGGCGTAGAAAGGTCGTAAAAGCCAAACCCCTACTTTACAGAAGCAACCTAAATTGAAAACTAAAAAACTAATTTTTCTTGTATGTATATTATCTCTTTTAAGTGATATATGTTTTTTTATATTCTTTGCAATGGAAAACCTTATTTTATTGTCAGTCTCTTAGTTTAGAAGTTAGCGTGGATTTACCAAACTTTGCTGTAAAAATGGTTTATACACCTCATATTTCGTTCAGGTGTTTCATTGTAATGAGTTGTAACTAACAAAAATAAGGACGTCGTAAAATCACTTACACTGATCCTTTTGAATGTGTGGAGTCGTAACTACAATAAGTTTATACTAATAATAGATGCCTCACCAGAAACTTAAAACCATCATACTTAAATACCCCACTTTTACCGACTTGTATCTATGGGTGAAAAAACTTTAATTTTAATCAGTTATTAAATCAAATTTAGTCAAATTTATGAAGTGATTAATTTTTCTAAGAACATAATATCAAATAAAACATTTTTTATTAAATCAAGTTGCTTTTACACTACTGCGCGACAAAAAGGAGAGGTAATGTGTTTATCAGCCTATGTATGTGTGTTTGCACGTGGGGCACTATTAAGACCAAAGGCGTAGGCTGATTTTGATAAATAAACAAAAAATTAAAAGTGTAAAATAAAATAATTACATAAGAAACCCGACAGCGTAAATGAAATAAACAAAAAAAAAAGTCCAGTAATCGAGACTTTCGTTATCGAATATTATTGAATAACTATACCTACCATTGAAATAGTTTAGTGATCGGTACATTCAACAAGAAAACATTCTAATAAAGAACATTACGATTTTAACAGTCCAGGGTCCCGAATGCCGATTTTTAAAACCGTAATGTTCCCTAATATTATAATGTTTTCTTTTCGAATGTATCGATCACCAAACTATTTCAATGGTAGGTATTATATTTTTATTTATGGTAGGTATTATATATAATTGGTTATTCAATAATATTCGATAACAAAAGTTTCGATTAGCTGGACTTTCTTATTTTTCATAGTTTTTACGCTGTCGGTTTTTTAATTATTTTATTTTATTATTTACGTTAAAGACAGTAACGTCAAAAGCTTTATAATATTTGATGATGCGGAAACGAAATATGAAATTACTTTTAATGATGATAATAATATTATGCTTAGAACAATCATTGAGATCAAAGTTTTCACCAGTTATCTAGGATTCAATAATATATTAAGGCAAGGTCTGGTTTCATGCAGCAATATACCTGCTAGCTCATTTTATTTCGTAATTGCAAAATTAAATGAGTCATTGAGTGTGTTGCAGCATTAAAGCAAATTAATTACCTAAATATTTTACAAATTTTTTGGACGTCAGAAATCAATCTTCTTTTCTTCAAAATCTTCACACATTGAGTAGGTACTAGGTACATAATATTATCTACTTTATTTATTTTCTTTTAAATTTGTTAGAATTTAATATTTAAAAATCGTACTGAACTTTCGTTTTTACGACCAAGTTTTTGCTACGTTAAGCATTTGTTACGTTGGTAATACCCCATACTTGACTCAAATCTACTGTCTTTTACGACCTAATCATAAAATAAATATGACATTACACCAAATAGTTATAGCAATATATATTTTTCTGGTTCTTACATCATAAATTCCAACAAAAAGTCTGTTTAGACGTTGAAGTGATCTGGGCCGTAAAAACCAATTATTTGCGAATTTGAAAGTGTTACATAGACCAATCGATTAATCAAGCGGAAAATTTTTAATTAGACTGCATTCATAACTCATTTTTGGTAAAATGGTTTATACGCCCTTCTACCCCAAGGTATCGATTATCATGTTGTAGTATTAGTGAGTACAATTACCGTATGCAAACCCACTTGTTTGTGAGGTGGGCCAATTCTGGGCCAATTCTGAGGGCGCCAAAGGTACGAAAAAAAATGTACTAACTTTTGTTACAGCCTTTGAACTGATTTTTACGTATAATTGTAGAGAATGTTGTGAACAATATGAAATGACTTCTCCCTTCCACGTTTTGAGAGCGGTTTTTTCTACCCTTTGCTTTAAGTAGGGAAAAGGACACTGGCGAATCCTGGCCGATTTTCCATCAAGAGCGGCCAAGTTTCGAACATAGGTGGTTTATAGTAATTAAAAAGTTGTTATATAAAAAAAATATATTATATTTTAGGACTTGGGCAGAAAAAGTTACGAATCTCCGACTATCAGAGAATGCATGTGCAAAATACATACATCATTGTAATTCTATTTCATAGTTAAGACAGAATAACTTTTGTCAATTTTCTGTCGACTTCAAACTGAATGGTATTCAATATTTACCTCCTCCATTCTCTTGTGATGTATCTTCATTCAAGTTTTCAGTGGTCACTGTAGCAACATCTGCAGCATCATTTGGAGTTTCCTCTACTATAGTTTCAATACATTCAATTTCATTTTCGGTTTTTGGAATATCAGAGGGAGTGGCAGCTAACTCTGTGGGCAATTTTTTTTCTATGATATACGTGGCAAGCTTGGTGAAAAGTAAGGTCCGACCGAGATCTCGGTCTCGACATTCTCAGCCAAAAATTTACCGCGTACGGGCGCGGCGCTCGATTCTAGGCCACCTTATTGGTTGCATCGCTCGGTTGGTGTGAACTGTGACGTTTTTTACTATAGAATCAGATATTCTGTGGAATAAATATGTTACTTTGACATTTTTTCATACAAATCTGTCAGTTACATATTTATTCCTAAGGTAAAAGTTAACAGATGATTGAAAATTAGCTCTTAAATCGTTAAATCTTCTGATTATTAAAACTTTTTTGGGTTTTTCTATTCGTGTTTTTCTTACTTACAATTAAGAATTACATTTAGTCTTTATTATAGTTTAGTTATAAATTGCATTTTATAGTCGAAATTTTACTTTTTCGAAGATAAGTAAAATTTATTGTTTCTAGTCATGTAATTCTTATACTTCCACTATCCAATTTACCCCCATGCACGGTGACTACCTACTACTACTAACCATAACCTAGACGGCCCCTACAAATTCACTATTACACGTAAACGAAAAATTTGTTCATACCTTCTTCCCTTTTCCTTTTCTCCGCTAGAACTTTCTCGGCAGCGGCCTTGTCCGCCTCACTGATCTCCCGTTCTGTGTCAGGCAGCAAACACACTTCCTCATCAGCACCGGGTTCCTCGGCCAGCTCCGCCACAGCAACATCGTCTTCTGTGAACATTTAACAGTTTAAAGGTAAAGTAGAAAATGTAGCACATTTCAATCTTGTTACTATGGTAGGACTGATATTGTCGGTGACGGAACATATTTTGGTGAAATATAAGATTTGGCAAAATCAATTAGGGAGATTTTGGGCATATGATCTACTGCTTATGTAGACATTTAGGCAGAAAAATGATTTTATACCCTTGTTTTGCCAAATATATTAATTCTATAACATAATTTTTTGGTAGAATTGTGTAAATTTAGGGTTGTATATTTTTTTAAAACAACATACTTATATAAAAATAAAAAATAAACTTTGGTCGAAAAAAAATTAATAAATTAGGGGTTAAAAAAAACCTCTTATCATTTAGGAGTTGAAAAAAACCTACCGAATATGCAAAAAAAAATTCATATCTATCGGTCAAGCCGTTTTGGAGGAGTGTGTCCCCAAACACTATGACGCGAGAATTTTATCTACACTGGCGGACACATAAACTGCATCATAGTGCAAGATAACTTTCAATGAAATATAATTAGTGAAAGTGCAAACTATTCTGATTCATTTCAATGATAATGCTGAGACTGGTTCTTAATCTGATAAAAAAATCAATTCATGTGTGTATAGGTCAACTTTTCTCACTAAAAGAATCAAATTACTCCTTTTGCAGCTTTTTGGAATGAAACAGTGAATATAACCAAAACGTCTTTATATATATATAGCTATAAAAATTTTACAATACTAAGAAAAGAAAAAGTTTTTTTTTTGTTTTTAATAAGGTGTATTACCTCCTCTTGCCATAATAACTGGTTCAAGTCGGTTTCGCATCGACCTGATCAGTGTTTTTAAAAGATCTTGCGGAGTATTGTCCCATTCTTGTGACAATGCAACTCTGAGCTCCGCGACCGTTATTGGGACCGGATTTCTTGTAAATACAGCTCTTTATAGGTTGTCCCACACGTGTTCTATGGGATTGGTCTGTGTCTGGGCTACAAGCTGGTCACTGGCCAATCCATGGAACGAATCTCAACCCAAGTAAAGTATTGCTCAACTTGTCTCGCTGCGTGTGGACGAGCATTATCCTGCATCAGAATTAAGTTTTCGTCTATAAATCAGCTAAAAGGTACCACATGAGGGTCCAATATATTTTATATACCGTTATATAGCGATGTGATGTTAAACCACGGTTACCACAGCCACGTGTGTCTGTGTCAATAAACACAAGTTCAGTTCGAGCATCCATCGATATGCCGCCACAAACCATACATGACCCGCCTCCAAATGGAACCCTCTCCTCAATGCAATTTTGAGCATATCGCTCTCCTCGTCTATGGTAGACTAGTCTGCGACCATCAGCACCGTACTAACAAGTCCTACACTCATCAGTGAATAATACGGAAGCCCATTGCTCTTCAGTCCAATTTAAGTGTTCACGAGCAAATTTTGGCTTGCCTGTGAGCTACAGACAATTTTGGTCCATTTGAGGGTGTGAAAGGTATGATATCACGCTCTTTTAGCCTTCTTCTAATATTTCGTGCAATAACTGCTACGTCATGTACCCGGTGGAGCTCATTTTATAGCTTATAGACATTAAAAACCGATTTCGCAAGGAAGTTGTCACAATAAACCTGTCGTCACAAAGTTGTCACCAGAGCTCTGCCAGTTCCACATCTTCTTTTGAATGAACCTGTCTCCATAAACCTTCTGTAAACTCGGGAAACTGCAGCAATTGTTTGTTAGTCTAGGCCTTGCTGCACTAGAGCAACAATTTGTGCGGCTTTTTCGGACGATACGTCCATATTCGTGAGAGAAAAACGTGTTTAAAATGAAAGCAGACTATTAATTAAACAATTAGTAACGATAATTCAACATGTAACAAAAAAAATTAACCATCAATCACAACATTAATGTAACAACGAGTTAATCTTTAGTAAATTGACAAGATTTCTCCTATAGAATATTTTCTTTTTTGTGACAGTACCATATTTAAATTTGATTTTGTTTTTGTGTTTATAACCAGCCTTTATTTTCCAATACCAATAAATGTAAAAAGTTTGCAGATTTCGTAATAAAATTTGATTGAATGTGTTCTTGCACTATGATGCAGCTATGTGTCCGCCAGTGTATAAATCATTTTTTTTCCAATAAATCTTCTCCTGACAATAACGAACACATAAAAGAGAGATTTATCCAATTTGGAGCAGTCGTTTCTCAGTTATGCGCGTACAAACATTTCGGTAATTCATTTTTATTTATATCGATTTTTTAAAACTTTTTTTATATAATCATTTTTATTTATTTATTTATTATATTTTTTTATGTTTATTATTTTTTGTTATTTTTTAATAGGGGTAAAATTTTGTAGGTACATACCTACTACTACTATTGTATCTTGTTTCTTTTTTCCAAAAAGCAAGAGCAAAGCTCGGTCTTCCAGGTACTAATATTTTAAGCCATTGTACCATGCCATTATTGTATCTGGGTTGTTTTATAAATATTGCAGAACTTATATCTACTATCCTAAATCTTCTTTTTATGATTAATCATTTTATAATAAATAGAATCACGAAAATATTTATCAATCAATATTATCATCAATTTGCATTCAACGCAAAAATGATACACATGCCAAAGTGCCATTTGGACTGGCATTAAGAGTCGAAATTATAGACATGTTGTTGTACGACCAAAAATAAAAAAATAATATTTTAAAATTTCCTATAGTATATCAGAGGGATAAGACCTTAGTGTATATCATATTTTTTCTCACATAAAACCCCCGCATACTAAATTTCACGGAAATATTTGTGGCCTTTCATAGATTCCTAACATATTATATTACAAATACAAGAATTACTCGTTTAAGGTATCAGATTAGTTTTACAGCACCTGATTTTGATAAGACTAATAAGAATCTTAATTTTCAACCATACTACAATTTCTAATTAAAATTGTGAAGTTTAAATTCATACCAGGTTGAGCCTCATCATCGTCGTGAACAACATCCCCATCAGGTTGTTCAACATTGTGATCATCATCATCATCATCAATATTCACTGTTGCAGCTGAAGCCTCCTGCGGTTCCTTCTCAGTCTGATCAGATGAATCTTTGAGCAGTGCGTCAAATGGATCCAATGCCTAAAAGAATAATAAAACATAAACACACAGAGATACAGCTTAAGCACAACAATGGGTATCTATCTGAACAAGATTGTATCCATAAATTGTGCAAAATATTAGCACAATTTATGGATACAATCTTTATTTTACTATACAATTAGTAATTTAGCATTTACTTTACAATTATTGACAAAACATTTCAAAACCTAATTTTTATGTAATTTAATACATATATTAATAAAAACTTCTTTGTACACTGTTTCATGTAAATTTGGTATTTTAAAAATTCAAAGCATATTCAAGGCAAAATCTAGAATTTAATTACCTGAGTGTGATCCTCCTGTGACTCATCCATGGACACATTTGGTGCCGTTTCAAACACTGGGTTCCCATCTTCTCTCCTTTCATCAGATGCTTCATCAACATTTTCTTTCTTCTCTTCTGTTTCAATATTCTTATCGGCTAAATCGACTTGTTCTGTGTTACTAGAACTTTCTTCCACTTCATCCTTCAATGGCTCCGGAACTAATTGCTTATTGGCCCGATTTTCCTGTTCCGTTTCAACATCGTCTTGATTGGTCTCCTCTTTAGGATCTATTTTTATTTCTAAATCTTCAGCTGTAAAATGAAACTCATTATTTATTATCTTAAATACAATTAAAATACAAAAAATGCTATGATATGGAGAATACTATTATGAATGCAAACTACTTTTAATTGAAAATTCAATGTTTACACTACGTCAGAATAATGTTCCAAATTCGTTTAATATTTTGTGTAGTAGCTCTGTTGAAATTACTTCATTTAGGCTGAATGGCAGCCACTGCAGGCACAAGCCAGCATACTGTGGAAAAAGTCGTAATATAAATAATTTACCTGTGCTGTGATTTGCTGTTTTAATTTCAGTATCATAAGACGCACCATTGTTGGCTATTGATGGTAATTCATCATTTTTTTCTGTGTCTTCATTTTGATTTTCATCATGATCTAAATTATTTTCAAATTCACCAGAAGTGACCGATTCAACACTTTCACTAACAGTTACTTCACTATTTTGATTCTTTTGACTAATTTCAAATTCACTATTCATTTCTAGATATTCACTTTTTCCATCATCTTTTCCACTACTTGCAGTACTTTCGCACTTTTCGTCCTGTTTATTCCCACGTCCACTATTTTCACTCTGTTCACAAGGTCGACTCTCTTCACCAGTTTCGCTACTTTTAACTGTTTCAGAGTTCACAGTTGGATTAGTTTCTGGACTTGTGTCTTTTTCATCCCCAGGAACCTCTGGGACTTCATTTTCGTCCATTTTGAAGTCCAATTTCTAGGAAATATACTTTTTCTCACAAATCTGAAAAAAATATCGGTCGCGATTTATAATGGGACCCGGCACAGTTTTGTAGGTTATAAAACAAAGCGTTAATGAGTATTTGATGAAAAATAGAGAAATAAGAAGGAATATAGTGACGATTTTTCACGAGAAACTTAAATCCACGTATATCCTTTGCAGCTAAATATTTATTTGGACAATAAAATAAGCAAATGTCTTTGACGCTGAAAGCTCCAATGCAGATCATATCCCGCGCTTATTTCTTTATCAGTAAAAAAAGGATTTTCGCAATATTTCAATTTCGTTTCTTATCTACATTTTGTTCGGCTAATTTACAACCATTTTCTCATATATTATAAATGTTTTCTGAAATAATTTTTATATTAGATGATTTCTTTGTAAACGAGAGGTTCAACGTAAGTTGAGAAGCGAAAGAAGTTTACCTTAATTCTAAAGGGTTCACTACTTAATTGGTAGTAATTTCTTTGCAACAACTCAAAGAGTTAAAACTATAGTGAATTATTACTTACAAATAATATTTTCTGGATCTTCATTTATATGCCACAACAAACGACCACCATTTTGGAATAAACTCTGTTCGCGGCTACGGATGTAGAAACTAAATACTTATGTATCAAATGATTAACTTATTTAAATATTTTGTTGCCTCGGGTCGAAATTTACTTTAAAATATTTAAATTAATAAGTGAAAATATAATAAGAGTTCAAGAAATAATTGTATTAAATACAATCAGTAAAATTTTTGTACGATAAAAATGATTTTGTTTAATTTTTTTTTCGTTGAAAATTGACACTACAGTATACGACGCTAAATAGTAACGTACACGCTCTTTATCGACTATCGATAATTTAAAAACGAATCATGGAAAATCGAAATAGGTACCTTGGTATTACAGTAATATCTAAATGTAACTAAATATTTATTGAGATGTTTACATATTTTTTAATATTAAGTTAGACACGGTTTATCGATCGTCACCATTACTTAGTGACTGAAGAGAGGCTAGTCACGCATTTGAAAAATTGAAATAATTTTGCTTAAATCATCAGCGCTAATGATAATATACCTACTATATTACGTTTATCGTACGTTTCTCTCCTACATGTTTACCATACATTTTTCATCATGCAACCAACCATCATTTTTATAATTTATTCTTGATTATTTATTTTTAGGCATTATTGTTTTAATTGGAGTTTGAGAGACTAGCAATGCTAGTTCATCTCGATTAGGACTAGATTTTAGATTTATAGGTACCGCATTTATCCCCCTAAATTTCATTTTTAAAGTTCTACTTTATTAATTCAAATAAGTTGTGTACTAAATCTAGTATTAGAACAAGACCGAAGCCCATTAAATGTAAGCACTTCAGAAAATGTTACATATTAAAGCGTCAAACATGCGTCAAACTGTGAAGACATCGATAGCGCGATTCAGTATTGGGGCACTCCACAAAGTTTTTGACGAATTCTGCGTTCTTTAATTGGTCCAAAACTCCGTAGCTTGAGTTTGTGTTAGCGTTCAACTCTAATCTCATTCTATACTCAATCCACTGACTGAATAAAATGCTAAATTTTTAAAAACATTAGAAAATACATGGAAAATACTTACAGACAAGGCAGTGTGACTATAAAGCCTTAGTGTTATTTAAGCGAGCTAGGAAGAAAAAAATTATAAGCCGCTCTCTGTCAATATCTTGATAAATATTTTTTGATTGGTCAAATGTGTGAAGAGCACAAATGTTATTGGTGGATCCGTGACCATAAAGCATAACATGAGCATAGTAACCAATAATTACTTGAGTATTTGTAATTTGGGATAAGTCAAATTGGAGTTCCCAAGTATTATGGCGGTTTCATGTTTTTTCGAGCTCAAATACGAAATGAGTGGATATGTGCGCCGCTTAGGCGGCGACATTGACAGCGATTTGTCGAATATTCTCGTTCGCCATTTTGTAAATGCAATGGGTTATGTGTTAAGTAATCAACGTGAGGTCATATTTGAATAAATCTGGTCGGGTAAGTTCAACTTTGTAAAGTTCTTATAAGTTTATATTAGTTATCTCGCCTTTTGAACATCCGTATTGTATTCGCTACTACAATACGGTTGTAAAAAGTTCTACATTGCAAAACAATACCTTTGAGCTCAGTTTGAGTATCAATCCTTGTGATGTAGTTATGTGACCAGTAACCGCATTTTGTATTTCAGATTTTGTGATGTCTGAGAATTCTGTAGTGGGGAAGGAGCCTCTGAAACGACATGAAGTTGCTAGGCCTTTGCACATCCAGAGGTTGGAAGCCGCCCTAGACATAAGACCATTTGTGAACCAAGTTGAGAGAATACTGAACTCAGATGAGGAGAGTGGATCTGACAATGACTTGGATGACAAATCCCTCATACTTGAGATGTCTAGGGGGGATAAAGACATGCATGGGGTTGTCACATCTAAACAAGGTAAATTTCGGCTTTGTTGTTTTATTGCAATAAACTAGTGTATTCTGTGGATGTTGATAATTTGGGGAGATTGACATTTTTCTTTTCTCCCATGTACATACCATGAACAAAAAACTTATAAACAAAAAATGTATTATGTCAATATAGTTTAAATACTTGTTTGTGCTTAAGGGCAATTCAAATATTTACTTGATTTCAACAAAAAATTTCTCTTAAGATTAAACTTCTTAAGGATATAACACAAACTGCAAATACAATGTGCTATGTGTCCAATCTATTGTCGTTCACCAAATACACTATTATCACAGTAATATCCGAGCTATAGATATAAAAAGTATACTACTGTTCAACATGGCAAATAAAAGTTGTACCTTGTCATACTCAAGTAGAACATAGTGTAATAGACAATTCAAGACCAAACTGCACTTGCCATTTTCCAGGTTAATGTGGTGTGTATATAATTTTATTTCACAAAATTGTTTTGAAACTTAAATTACAAAGTTAATCAGGGTGGTGTCCCCTTGTAATTATCATCTTTTAATCTCGTTGGATTTTCATACTGTCCTGATCTCATGCGCACATTATGCGAATGAGTCAGCACATTGAATAGTCAAAATAGTTAAAGTAGTTAAGAGATTTGTGCTTCAGTTAAGAAAATGATGAGACACATCATTTATTATAGTATGTTTTTTTCAGAACGCCACAGTGATCGTCTTAGATTGTATAACTTATCCTCTGTAGGAGAAGAAAGAGAATGGCTTAGAAATGTTTTAATATCCTCCGAGTCTGACACTAGTAGTGACGATGACACTCCGGCAGGCAAAGAAAGAAGGATTAAACGGCTGTTAAAAGAGCGATATTATCATAACAAATATGCAAAGAAATATTATAATGATTCAGGGGTAAGAATCAATTGCCATATATTGTTTTTAGAACAACATGCAAACAACTGGTATTTAATTAATAAATACATAATTTTTATTGACTTCAACCAGAAGGTCGATTCTGCTAATTAAATCCTGTAATAATACAGTTATTATCCAGTCCCAATATGTTAAAACTGCAATATGGTATTCTCATAAATGTTTGATGTTTATGAGAATATCATCGCCTATGTCAGACCCGTTTTGATTGGCTGAAATTTCAAAAATCTGTTTATAATTATCAAGACAATTCATTTATATTTAAATAAAAGTAAAATTAAAGTTGAAGTTAACTACGAGAATTGTGAACATAACAGAACTACGAGAGTTCTTTTAGGTAAATTTTCAATACTAAAACATAGTGATTATTTTTCTAGAACTCTCGGTACATGTATTATGGAGCTGGACTTCTGTCAACAATAGATAGATACCCTGAGAGGAGAATAAACAAGCCTATTGCCACACCAACAAGCAGAGGTCGTCGTGGTCGCCCAGCAGAGAAGAGTGCGACAAGGAATGTACAAAAGCTAAAGAAAACTCGAACTGATAATAAGAATACCAGTGAAGCAAATGATTTGGTAATTAGAATAGAAAATAATTACTACAATTTTTATAAAAAACTATCCCGACTATGTAAATTATATAGCATATGTCACTCGGGCTATTTTTACGAATCTATTGACACCTTGTTTATTAAAATCTAACTAGTAGTTTAGATGCTACAGTGGAACAAACATACAATCATAGACTACCAAAATCATTACCGCAAATCGATAAACGCAAAATTTATCCATATGCGTGTACCAATAGCCCAAAGTAAGGGCTATTGGTACACGAGTATGGATAATTTTTTTTGTTGTTTGCAAATTGGTGTGTCTTGGGTTTAAATCCCAGTACAATGAATATTTTTGTGATTCTTTTTATCTTTTTTTTTTTTTGGTACCTATTGCAATCCATATTTTTTTTTGTATTACTATCGTTTTAGTTTTATTTATTCGTATTACGTATCACGCCGGTACTATTTTTTATCCATAACATGTATTTTTTACATTTTAGCCTGAAGGAATAGACTGGGAGGAACAGTTACTTAATTTGAAGGAAGAAAAGGATGATGATGATTTCATGATATCTGGAAAGCAATCGGCTAGGTAATCAACGGATTTTTATTTCCCATTACACATTAGCTGAATGCATCCCAACCGCTGGGCAAAGATATGCACCAATTGGGTACCTGAAGATGGACGACGTCGCCATGGCCAGCATGCAACAAGATGGCGTGGCGAGCTGGACATACACTAGCCAGGCCGGCCAGCAGTGGCGCAGAACAGAGAGACCTGGAAGATATTGGGGGTGGCCTTTGCCCAGCAGTGGGACAGTCTAGGCTACCAATAAAACAAAAATTGCCCATCAATATGAGTCACTTACATTAGTTGTAATATATACAGGGCTACAGTATAAGTTGATGTTAATTGGGGTAGCAATCTTTCAATTTTCCTGACATTATTACTTCCCTAGTACTAGAAAACATTTTTGTCTGATCACTAAAATTCCAAGCTTCATTAGCATATTACAATATCAGTTGTCACTATATGCTAATGGTTGACAAGATTCGTTTAACATATCTATTCATTGAATTACATTTATAGAGGGCGAAAGAAGCTCTCAACCCTCAAGAGCCCTGAAGCATTGACTGCAAGAAGACGTAGGCACTGGCAGCTGCTTGTTAAAAAGGAATTGGGTAAAGTGCAGAGAGCAAGAGCTGCTACTCATAGAGAAGTGATGCTGCAGCGGAAAAGGCTGGCTACATTGTGTTGCAAGCATTGGAGACATGTAGCTATGCAGGTATGATGATCATAGATATTATAATAATGTTTATGAAGAATAATTTATATAGATTATTTTAGTGTGTTCGGTTTGCCTTGCCTATTATTGGACACCACTCTAGTGACAGCAGACTGAAGGAGGCTTTACGATTTATTTATTTATGGCAATGGCGTTGAATAAATACATAATAATTTAAACATCAAGTAAAAATTTTGTACTCCGTTTAAGGAAACATTATGCAAACGGAGAAGTATGAAATTTAATACAGTAAAGGTTAACATGGAGGAGGAGCAATTATACTGCACAATATTTTTTATAGTAATGCTTAAAAAACCTTATAGTAAAAATAATATTACACACACTACCTCACACTTCCATGCGTTGTCTAAACCTACTGTGATAACAAGAGATATATGGAAGAGTATATATGGAAGAAACACGTTTTTGTACTTTGGTTTGATTTTGGTGGTTTTACTAGTACGACGACGTGCTATGAGCAATGTAAATATGAGTGACACCTTAAATTGATAGAATATAAATGTTATATACGGAAAGCTTCAACAAAATTGGGATAAATTTACTAATTATTATTAGATATCACTGAATTAATATAGAATAAGGAACCTGACACAGTTGGTGTTGGTTTAACACAATTTTGTCACACATTTGTCAATCTATGTCTTTCACATTCCATAGACAATATGTACATCAATTACATTATTTATTTTATTATAGTTATTTTATATAATATACACAAAACGTACATTTGAAAAAATAACCCTTATAATAGTCCAATTTCGACCACTAGTAATAATTAAATATGCTTCACAGTCAACAAAGAACATGAAGGAGACAGTGTGGCGGCGGTGCAAGCGGCTAAGTCGCGAGATGCAGGCGTACTGGCGTCGTTACGACCGCGCGGAAAAAGAGGCGCGTCGCCGGCTTGAGAGAGAGGCCGAGGAGCAGCGCAAGGTGAACACTCTTATTACAGTGGCAATGGTTTTATTTTTGTGCGAGGAACAAGGAGATGGTGATAGCGTCGTCTCAAGTCTCTAAATATAAAAAGTAATAAAGAGTTTTTTTTTTCATTTTTACACTATTTAAAACAAAATCCTTTATTCCAGATGGACGTAGAGCTAATGGAGGCGAAACGACAGCGACGTAAGCTCAACTTCTTGATCACACAAACGGAGCTCTATGCACACTTCATGCAGCGGAAACTAAATGCAGACGAAGGCGACAGTGGTGCAGACAGAATACTGAGACAGTTGGATGAAGAAAGAGATCCTAGACTGGCGGCGATTGATCATTATGATAGGTATAACTTTAAACAGAACAGCTTGAAATTTTTAATTTTTCTTTCAATGGTAGTAGAGACATTTTTCGTATTTAACTTAGAGTTTAAATTTACTTTCAATTAATTATAAATTCATATATATTCTTCTTGATATCATAAACTGATTTGAGCTTGGACCAATTAAAACGCGTTTGACGTTTATTATAATTTTGAGACTGCATCGAAATTAGTACTGTATTACTGTAAAATTTAATTTGCACAATCGACCTACAGATCAGCTCGATTTAATGCAAATTTGCTGTTGCGCCGGTTTTAAACCAGCGCTTGCTTTGTTTCACCAAGTGAATGAAGTTTCTCTAGCATGATGACATACTTATATGACATAACTATACAGTTGATATTTTGGTCATAGTGAGGCGATGAAAGCACGCGCGTCCCGAAACGCGCGGGAGGCGGTGAGCGCGGAGCGGTCGCGCGCGGCTGCGACTCACTTGCAGCGTGCGGGCGAGCGCGGCGACCACGACCAGCCCGCCATATTCCGCGGCACGCTCAAGGGCTACCAGCTTAAAGGCATGAACTGGCTCGCCAACCTCTACGACCAGGTACTGTGTGTCATAATAGATCCAATTGTTTTGCGCAGAAAATAGGGCGAAAACAAAGACCTTCCAGATCTCCTGGATCTCACCAAAATTCATCAGGATTAATTAATTTTGATTGGGCCGTTAAAAATGTAACCTTGTTGTCTTTAAATAAATATAATTTATTACAATTATTATTTAAAGTCTTTTTTAAATTAAGTTTAAAGTAGTATGTAGTAGAATTTGTCTAATCCTATTAGAAGCCCTTATGATGATTATATGTAATTTTTTTAACATAAATTATTATCTATTACAGGGCATAAGCGGTATCCTAGCTGACGAGATGGGTCTGGGTAAGACGGTGCAGTGCATCGCGTTCCTATGTCACGTAGCGGAGAGGCTTGGTGTGTGGGGTCCGTTTCTAGTGGTATCTCCGGCCTCAACACTTCACAACTGGCAGCAGGAGATGCAGCGATTTGTGCCAGATTTTAAAGTTGTGAGTGGTGATAATACATTTTATAGCATACTAGATATTGCCTGCAATATCGTTGGCGCAATTACCTTACACATTTCGGTAATAAAAAATAGCCTATGTGTTAATCTAAAATATAAACTATCCGCGTGTCAAACATTCAAATCTGTTTAGCGGTTTTTGTGCGAAAGAGCAACAAACACATTTACCCATTTTCATTTCAACATTATAATATTAATGTATTAGTAAAATAAAAATTGGTACTATTGATGAGAAAAAGTTTGGGACATCTATATAAAGCATGCAATAGATTAACACAATATTGGGAGAATTTACACTGTAGCTTCTGATGGGTACTCAAAATTTTATGCAGTTTTATGCGTTAAATGCTATTATTTTAGCGGAATCGGTCTTGAATATTAGAAAATACTTTCAGGTACCATATTGGGGTAGTCCCAGTGAAAGAAAGATACTTCGTCAATTTTGGGAGCGGAAAGACCTTCATACTAGTCAAGCGGCTTTCCATGTGGTGGTAACTTCTTACCAGATTGTGGTGTCTGATCTCAAGTATTTAAATCGGGTCTCTTGGCAGTACATGATTTTGGATGAAGCCCAAGCTATAAAGAGCTCGGCTAGTATGCGGTGGAAACTTCTATTGGGATTTAGCTGTAGAAACCGTTTGTTACTATCAGGTAAGTAAAATAGCGTCAAGAGATTGAAGTATTCAAATGTTATCTCATAATTCGATTATATTTAGAAACAAATCATAATTTCCACACCATTTGATTCAAATTTGGTGTTAGTTGCCGATACGATATCAGATAATGCAACAATTCTTTAACAAAGTACTATCTGAATGCAGGTACTCCAATACAAAACAGCATGGCAGAGCTGTGGGCACTACTGCACTTTATCATGCCGACACTGTTTGACTCGCATGAGGAATTTAATGAATGGTTCTCCAAGGACATAGAAAGCCATGCGGAAAACAAGAGCACCATAGATGAGAGTAAGTTTATTGTTTTATCATTTTCGTAAATAAAAACAATATGGGGTACCATTTGTTCAGAAAAAATCAGATGTTACCTATTTATACTCAACACCACAAAACGGATGAGGTCTTTGGCAAGAAGACATGAAAAGTGAACATCAATATAAAAGCAGTATCTGTCCCAAATTGACAACTTGTAACTGCCCTAGTATGACACTTTGAATTGCTATTCATTTGGAAGATGAATTTGGAAGATTTACACTTTGGTTGTGATTTTGGTGGGTTTTCTAGTATGAGGAACGAATTACAACTTTATTGCAATGTAAATAATAAATTAGACATCTCTTTCTTCCCCATTAGCATGTGTCGTAAAGGAACGAAAATATATATGTCTTCTTCTCCTGCTAATAGCCGGGTATACTACAGTTATTAATATGCGACAATATTTATATTAAATGCTTTTTTCTAGAACATTTATCGAGGTTGCATATGATATTGAAACCATTTATGTTGAGACGTATCAAGAAAGATGTTGAGAATGAGTTGTCCGACAAGATTGAGGTTATGGTACACTGCCCGCTAACGATACGGCAGAAACTATTGTATATAGGTACGTCTTACGTTAATCTCTATAATCATTACAGTCACTAGCACAATTGCTGAAGAGATCGCGAGATGTATTTCGCGCGTCGACGACAAACTATCTCACGTAAAAAAAACTACCATTGTTAGATACGAGTAGTTCGTCGATGGCGGTGCGGCATGTCTTAGACCGGGACTATTTTGTTCGAAATCCGTAAGGCCGAAGAATAATTTAGAGCACTGAAAATATAACTCTGCGCTAATAAAATAGAGCTGAAAATCGAACGCACAAGTGTCGAGTCAAATGTCACTTCTATTTTCAACTCTATTAAAGCAGAGTTCTATTTTCAGTGCTCTGAATTTTTCCGGGACCGTCGGATTCCGGATCATACAGTCACAGCCTTACGTCGCGTCGCCCATTGGCAATTTTGCTATGGGGCAGTAATAAATACTTTAATAACCTTTTTATATTCTAATAATCAAGCCTTTTTGTAAAAACTTTTTAGCACTAAAGAAGAAAATAAAAATAGAGGAATTATTGCATTACTCTGTTGGCGCTGAATCTGGTCACAATGTTGACAAAAACTTTACGTCTAATTTAATGAATTTAGTTATGCAGTTTAGAAAGGTAAGATAATATTATTTTGTAAATAACTGAAGTTATTATAATATTTTTCTTTTTGTATAATGTAAAATATGTGCGTCCTGCGCCTACTATCTACATCTGATACCTGCTTTTGTGAAATTACATAATATACCATTACTAATATTGTTATGAAACTTTGGAGGTTGTGTTAGAAGGGTGAAAATTGAGGGTTACATGTATTTTTTTTATTTCATATCATAACAGAACAAAAAGAAATGAAAAAATTTGGGGTGGGCACTAAGAGGTATGAAAAACAGCTTACAACCATACTCTCATACCTACCAAATACACCTTCAAAATTGGCTGCTGTTTTGGAGGTGCTCCTTACCAAACACTGTGACACGAGAATTTTATATTTTAACATAAGATTAGCTTAATTGTAATGATTTTTATTTGATACAGGTATGTAATCATCCTGAACTATTTGAGCGGAGAGACGTACGGTCACCGTTTGTGATGCAAGTTGATGACTACCACTTACCGAAGTTGGTGGCGGAAGACGGATTTCTATGTGACAGAATACCATCCCAAAGGCACCTCTTGTACAATAAACTCAGTGTTATGGCCACGGAGTATGTTCATAAGAATATGTGTGAAGCTTTCTCGTTTACTCGGTACATGGATCTCTCTCCGATGGAGCTACACAGGGTTGCGGTGTGCAGTATGATGTATGCGTAAGTATATTCAGTAAATTTTGACGTCCATTCATGTAATAAACTTTTGTCTGTTTTTAGGGTTCCGTAGTTTACGTTTCGAAACCCTTATGGTTTCGTCACGACCGTCCGTCTTCGGCTTACCGTCCAAACGGTTACTGCAGGAAAGATAAAACTTTGCACGGATATGTGTATTTACTATTTCGACAAAGTGTTAAAATAAAATCACGAAAAGTATATTTTTTTGGGGTACCTCCCCTACACGTAAAGTGGGGATGATTTTTTTTCTCGCTTCTACCCCATAGTGTGGTGCATCATTAGATAGATCTTTTAAAAACATTGGAGGTCGCCATGACGATTTTTTAATTTAGGTATCCGTTTGCGAGTTATTCAACTTTAAAACGCATTTTTTTTGTGAAAATAAGGCGTCCCCCTCTTAAAGCTAAACGGCTGGCTGAAAATCTGAAAAAAAATCATGATGGTAGTCCATCTAATGAACTTTAAAGGAAAACTACATATAACGGCTTATATAACTTTGTTGGTTTAGGAGTTACAGAATGCCTACCTTGTAAAATGAGCTTGATTGGAAAACATCGTACATAAAATTGGTACGGAACCCTATGTGCACGAGTTCGACTCGCACTTGGACGGTTTTTTATTTTAGTACAGGACGTTGAAAATGCAAAATAATAATTTTTGCTGTCGAAGAACAATACAAAAGTGTCATGAATACTTTTAATAGGGTTCAACACATAGAGCAAAGCCTCGACAAGTACGAGAAGTTACGGCACAGACGAACCTGGTGGACAGACCAACAGGAGGATGGTGGAGAGAAACAAGCAGATTATTATAAGAAAATTTATTATAAGGTACTGTATTATATTATTTTTTAAATGTTTGGTATTAATAGAATGTTTGGTAGGAAAATCTACTTTAATGCATTAAATATAATTATCAGGATATGCTGTTAGTCTGTCCAAACGCGGATATACTGAAGGCGCGAAAACACGACAGTCTGTTATGGCGAGAACTGCTTTTCACGGACCCATTGTGGGTTATAGGTATGTCATGAATATTATATCTATACTAATATAATAAAGAGGAAATGTTTGTTTGTATGTTTGGTCCCGGACACTACTGGACCGATTTTGATGAAGTTTGGCACAGATATTAAGAATTTTATTGCGCCAAAGTGTACGGTTTTCTGCGAGATTTCCCTTTGCGCGCACGAAGACGCGGGCGACATCTAGTAAACCTAGTGAACCTTCGACTCCCTTATGTCAAGCGATAAGCAAGACACACACATACACAGACGCGTCATAGTTATTTACTACCTTTTTGAGTCGGGGGTCTCAGTCACTCTACGGAAAATAGTGTAAATGGATATCAAAAATAACTAAAAGCCAAAAAAAAATATTTGTATTTTTTACAGGAGGTCCATTCTACACGCACACTGATCACGTGATACATTACATGCCAGAAACCATAGAGCATAGAGGATTGCGCACTAGACATCTAAAAGAAAATGAGGAACAGGTACAGATTAATGTGTGTAACATTATTATCACTAACATTAGGTTTTATATATGACAGCCGACGTGTTTCAATTTTTTAAACTTACAGGCCCTATCTCAAAATTGTGTGGTTATATATTTCGAGAGAAAATGTAGTAAGAAGACTTAGACTTGCTCTACTTCTTATTAAACCGTTGCAGCCGGAGATGCTGAAGGAAATTAAGAGCGAAGACGGCGAGATGGTGGCAGTAGACACGGAGACGCAGGCGCCAGAGTGTGCGCACGAGCCGCGCCCGCCGCGCACGTACACGAACGAGCCCACGCCGCTGCCTCCCTTCCTGTGCACGGCGCAGCACAAGGTGAGACAGACGTATACACACACACAGTGGACACTGAGATATAGCTATGCCTATGTAGTATATTAGTGGCAGAGGCCCGTCTCCATGTAATAGGTAGATATGATGTGATACAACAAAAATCAAAAATATTACTCTGTTTAAGCTTCATAACAAATATTGAACTATAAGATATCGTTATAATCTATTCCGTCTAGGTGCTGGCATGCGGCGGCGATGCGTTCGCAGTGTCGCGGCGGTTCGCGCACGCCAAAAATGCTGTTAGGGTACGTGCACGCACGCACGCGCTCGCGCCACTCGTGTACACCGCGCGCCCGTTCACCGGCTGGGCTGAACTGCAGGTGCCAGGTCAGTACAAAACATTTTTTGTTAAGATATTACTAAAATAAGTTTTTACATTAAACCAGTGTAAGACCGTAATATTACTATTAAGCGTACCTTGCGACCCGCGCTGCTTACTACCCCGGCGGAGTAAAGATATTATAGCTTGTAACCTGCATTCAACAGCAGCTGATAGCGTGTAACTACGACACTACCACGTTTTTACGTATTGTTATGAGTTACGACATGACATATCTTCTACTGATCTGTATTACGGGAAAACTGCTGAGTGCTGGAAATAGCTTATATCCTGGATAACGGCATATTTTACTATTAAGCGAATATTTTGATGTCTTATTTTTAATGCGCGTGAATTCTATGTTTATGTCTAATGATTTTTAATAATGGTTTCGTTAATTCAGACAAAAACCAACTAGTGAGCGACGCGGGCAAGCTGACAGTATTGGACTCGCTGCTCAAGCGGCTGAAGGAGCGCGGCCACCGCGTGCTCATATACAGCCAGATGACCAAGATGATCGACTTACTGGAGGTTGGCATTTCTATGTGAATACGTGACTAAATGTGCTTCCATAGTCAAAAAAATATTGGTTTGGTGTTAAGGTAGCCTTCCGATGCACGCGACGCGCGACTCGAGACCGCGACCCGAGACCGAAATAGGATCGCGGAGCCACTGCTTAGTATGAATTTACATTGAGCACTAAACAATCCCCGCGACACGCGTCGCGTGACCGATGGGCGTGGCCAGAAGATACAAAAGGATCCAAGAATTCATTACGCTAGTGAATACTGTGATGCATCACGCGAGGTGGTGGGATACTGGTCGCCGTTTTGAGGTTATTTTGTTGCATATTCACGTTCAACATACGGTTCCGTGTACGGTGGTATTTTTTGTTTATTTAAATATTTATATTATGTATACAAAATAAAATGTTTCTTTTTTCAGGAATACATGTGGCATAGGAAACACAAGTACATGCGGTTAGACGGATCCAGCAAAATCTCTGCTCGGAGAGACATGGTAGCTGATTTTCAGGTGAGCCCTTGTTGTTTTTTTTTTTATAAATCTCATTCTAGCTTAAATTATAATAAGCTAACTAAGAGACATGTCAGGAAATATTGTCTAAGGACAGTAAGGTTCCGTTACTATCACCGCGTAATTGTTACGGAATGTAACGCTGTTTTTTTTAAATTACTTTAAAAGTTACTGTTCGATTTCGTTAAAAATAATTTTCCTTAAGAGTTTTTAGCATGATCTATCAGCATGGAAACTTACAAGTTTCTATCTCTCATAGTTTAGAAATGCTAACCAACTTATAAACCACTTTGGATGCCGATTACTCTAAAATGGTCGACTTTGTAAAAAAGTAATGTATGAATCTTTGCCTTTATTTTAAAAGATGTACTCAATATATATATATATATATATATATATATATATATATATATATATATATTGATATATATATATTGAGTATATATTTTTTCATCCCCTCTTCACATGTATAGAGAGCCACCCCTAAAATGTAACATTATTATTATTTTATGATGCCAAAACCGAGATCTGTACACAATCTATAACTACGAAATTTCATCTATTTATATTCATAATTACAGAAGCTATAAACGCGGACAGACAGACAGACAGACAGACGGACAGAGCGAAGCTATAAGGGTTCCTTGTGTATTACGGAACCCTAAAAAGGAAAGGTTTGTTTGTTTGCATTAAATAGGCTCCGAAACTACGAGACTGAGTTTGATGAAATTTGGCAAAGATATAGAGTAGACCACGGGGAAGGATATAGGCTACTTACTGTCGCGGCAAAATGTACGGTTCCTACGGGATTTGCCTTTGCGCGCACGAAGTCGTTGGCCACATCTAGTAAATAAATAAGTTTGAAAAAATCTTACGTGAACCGTACACTTCTCCTGGATAAAAAATCCCAGTATTGGATTAATCCAGGCTACAAATTATCTGTGTGAAAGAGTAAGAAATACTCGTAATAATAACACGTATGTTATGTTCTCGTGAAGTAATTAAGTTGTGTAAAACGATGTCCAGGCCCGCACCGACATCTTCGTGTTCCTGCTGTCGACGCGCGCCGGCGGCCTGGGCATCAACCTCACCGCCGCCGACACTGTGAGTATAATAATAGTATTATTAACGCTTCACACCACGTCATTCTGGCCCCGTGCTAAGTACCCGACGAATGTGTGTAATATTGAGTAATAACTTGATAAAATTTGTATGTAGTGCATTTGAAAGTCACTAAAAAGGTGGAGTATTTTTTTTACATAATTACTATAAAAAACCTACATAATATAATTAGTTTATTTAGATGAAATACGAAAACAGTTAATTAAAGTAATTATAAACTTAAACGCAATAGGCTATTCTACATTTTTTTCAAATATATTTTAAAATCTTCGTATCGATTCGATAGTACCAACTAGTATTATTATTTCCTGGAAATAATATCGCTTTATGCAAAGATAAAATGATTAAAATTTAAACGACAAATGTTTGCGCCAAAGCGATAGTCACCATTATCGTGACGTCATAAGAACAGAAACAAATAAATGTCATATGTGCGTGTGTAGTGCTGGATGGACGATGGATGGATGGACGATGGATGGATGGACGATGGATGGATGGACGATGGATGGATGGACGATGGATAGTGATGGATATGGACTTTAGATTTAACTTTCGCTGTTGTTTATTCGATTTCTTTATGTTTTTATGACGTCACTTACAGGAAAAATATGGCGGCTGGCGTTTTAGGTCACGTGACATACAGATAATAAAACTAAAACAGTTTTATTTTTGAAATTATAAATAAAACGCATATTTATATAACAAAATAGTGTTGTATTCGTAGTTCTTATGATAGAAACTATATAAATAACAAATTTATATAATTTAATTTCGATAGATGAAACTAGTCTATTATTTCGGAGATATTAGTAAATAATTATGTTCTTGCGACTTTCGTGACTTTCGAATAGAGCGTTTTACGAAACTTGCGAAATTCTGTATAACAAATAGCTGTCTGTACTTTTGAAAATATTGATTTTTGATATACTGATTCTTCTGAGAAGTTACTCATATTTAATAAGGGTACTATTAATAATGCAATAAAAATCAGTATACTAGCCTATTATGTTTTCCACTACGCATTATCAAACAGCAGTCACACATATTACAGGATAAGTAAATTCACGGCTATCACATACACTGCTTCACAGGTGATATTCTACGACTCAGACTGGAACCCCACGGTGGACCAGCAGGCGATGGACCGCGCGCACCGGCTCGGCCAGACGAAGCAGGTCACCGTCTACCGCCTCATCTGCAAGGGCACAATCGAGGAGAGAATCATGCAGAGAGCTAGGGAGAAGAGCGAGGTGAGAATTTGCTTTGGGGACTTCCCACCCTAATGGGGAGTAAAGCAACCCCCATATACCATGGTTCCGCGACACGCTGATGCCATGCCACAGATTAGTTCGAAAAATGTATTAGTGTGAGATACACGCAAGATAGTTAGTAGAATCAGGCGTTACTTTGCGGAAATACATGGAATACAATTTAATTAATAAAGCATGCGTAAAGCACCTCCCTCCTCCCATACTGCTTATGCGTACACTCAAAGTTTGACTCACATTTGCTTGTAGGTTGTGGGTTTTTTATCGCGGGATATTGCTAGTTATGATATAATTTAAGGAAGCTCTCACATTTTGAACCCGCTTAAGTGCAAAACAATAACATTACGCGTAACGCACATTGAAACCCGTCTGCTCGATTTTATACCGACGTAACTAATCTTGGTACTTGATAGTATTAGTTTTTAATTTTAATGATTAATTTTACTGAATGGTATTAAGTAAAATTAGGCGTAAGTTTACAATCGGACTTGGTTACTGTTACTAAGTACTATCTGCGCGTCCATACACGGCACTTCTCTCCTTCTCTGTTTATGAGGATGTCTAAAGGCGGCAGGGTATCCACTACTCGTTCGCCCCATTATACAATAAAAATAGAATATATAATTATACGCTTTATTTTTACAATTCAAAATATTGTACATAGAAAATTAACAATTGCTTATGTATTTTACGTAGACAATTTAATAATAAATGAGTAACAAAGAGTGCTGCGAAGTTGAGGATTGCGTAGGAATTTGTCAACACGTGCTAAGAGACAATAGATAAAAGCATACATTCGGTTATCTATTTACAAAGTAATTGTAAAATATAAAATATTTTTTTAAAACCAAATGCAGTGCAAAGACAATAGATTGCGAAGATCTTGAGTTGCGAAGTTTTTGCGTGGGAATTTGTCGGCACCTAAAAAGACAATATATAAAAGCTTACATTCTGTTATCTATTTACAACTAATATTTAAAAAAGGTAGAACAATAATAATTGTAACATACTTTATTTTTAATTTTACTATTTATTTGGCAAACAAACAAAGATAACAACAATAAGAAAAGAATACAAAAAACGTATACTAATAGAGTTTTCCACATACAAAATAAACTCAACAATTTGACAAAAAAAAATAAGCTTTTTACAGTTTAAAAATTGTAATATTTTTCACGAAATCCTTCGAGTATTGTGACGGTACTATGGTAAAAATATAATATAATATCTTATAAAGGCAGGTTACAAATCACAAAATGTACACCGTAGTACTGTGAAACTGCGATGAAATAAAATAAAAAAATATATGCACTTACCTATCATTTGTTTGCGTCAGTATGTTTGTGCGTATATGTGATCTATGAATTCTAAGATTCATAGACCTCGCGCTAACTAATATGGATCAGCTGCTCAAAAATGTAACCAGTCTCCACTATTCTTCTGCCTTTTGGCTTATATTATTTGCTTGCGCAATCCGGCTCCTGGAAATAAAAAAAGTCAACGTTAGTACCTATTAACGTTGACTTTTACCTAAGGTAAATCAAATAAAATAAATTACCAATAGACGTTGTTACAACTTACAAGTAAAATTTTATTTTGCTCATCATCGCCTGCGGAGACATCAAAGTTGCTCTCCCTGCTAATTAAAAAAACCGTCTATATTCTTTAATACAAGACATATCAAAAAACTAAAAAAAAAAAAACTACTGAAAAAGATTTATGATTTCTGAATAAAATAACTTGCTCTTTTGTTTACTGCTATGTGTGCAGTTTTTTTGTCTTTTGTCCAAATCTCGCGAATTCGTGGCATCTATGAATACAAATATTTCAGCATTTATTTATATATAAATATTCAAGCAGATTGATTTTCAAACATTGTATCTAGTATCTACCATTCTGATTGTTAAATTGGCAACTAAGTCGCTTTATCACAAAAATTGTCATCTGCTATCCAAAAATTGGATGGTATATCGGTATATATTGCTGCATCCGGTTAGCCTCGTAAGTCGACCCCAACATAGTTGGGAAAAGTCTAGGTAGATTGATTAATTCGTAAACACCTACATCAACCCCTCCTCAGCGACGCGCGACTAATTTGACAGGATTTTCCCCACTCATAACCATGTCGATTTATTATTAAAAAAACATGGTTTAAATCTTGAATTAAAAATTGAATAACAACTTCGTAATCATCAAAACCCCTAAAATTGATTATTGTTCGAACCTCTCAAAAAAAAAAAAAACCATTTGAAAGATAGTATAATTATTTATAAATTGTACAAAAAAAAAACTATGAATTATTTCTCAAACAAATTCTAATAGCCGTACTTACTTTTATTTCGGTCCGAAAAAGTATCAACTTCGTTCAAGCACAGTATACACTACGCACTCACTTTTTTACGTAAATAATATTTGCGATAAAGTGTTACACCCGCGCTTCCACAAGCGCGTTTGGACGCGGAATGACGAACGGCGATTGTCTACGAGTAAAAAATGTATGAAGAAATTTGAGAGCGTTTCTTATTTTTCTTATAAATGGAAATGTTATTTAATTTCATCTAAAATATTTAGCTCTTCGCACAGGGGACTAAATAAGCAACAATTTTTTAGTATATTTATTTTTCTTAGTGCAGTGTATTTAGCTATACTGGTTCCTAATCAGACCCCATTTTTTAAAAATCTTTTGCGATTATTGTGATGGTTAAAACGTATTTATGTGAAAATTTTGTACGCGGCTATAGAATTTTTAAGGTGTGACTAGAGATGAATATATTATCTTTAATTTGAAACCAAAATATCCTCGCAGTATGAGTAATTCATTAAAATGGTACCCGAAAATCGCTGATATTTGTGAAAAAAATGTGATAGCGTCCTTAAATTACACGCAAGATGTTTTTTTTCGACACGACTTTAAGTCGTAATGTTTTATTTACAAACCCTTTTTTTTCTAGATTCAAAGGATGGTCATCAGCGGTGGCAACTTCAAACCCGACACTCTCAAACCAAAAGAAGTGGTGTCGTTACTGTTGGATGACGAAGAAATAGAATTAAAATGTAAGTACATTGCTACAAGACTTATTATTTTAAACGGCAAATGTCCACAAGTTTGTTGCGTTATCCTATAATCTGTTTGTGACTTGAGCTTCATACATACGTACTTTTTATTATTTAACACCAGACGTTTTCAGAGATTTCGTACGCGCAAAAGAAAATCCTGCGCGAACCGTACATTATGTAAAGTAGCCTATGTACCTCCCCGAAGTCTACTCTATATCTGTGCTAAATTTCATGAAAATCGGTCCAGTTGTTTCGGACCCTATTCAGTGCTAACAAAGAAGCCAATCTTTCAGGGACTGAAACAGAGAATACATAATTTCTTTTTTGTATATTCAATAATTACGATTCTGGTTATTATTCGTAAAACCAATAATTGTATTTACAATAATTTTCATACATACTCACTTTATTATTTTTTATAACAGATCGGCAAAAGTCTGAAGAGAAAAAACTTGAAGAGAGAGAGCGTAAACGAAAGAGTGGTTTGTTACCACAGGTAAATAAATATCAATCTCAACTGAGCTCGTGAAATCTATGTATAAATATGTATAATATATTATACAGAGTGTTATTACTATGCAGTGTCCAAACTTTCAGGAGTGAGTATACTCTTGAATATAAGCAACTTTTACTATGGGATCAACTTTCCTACTCGAAAAAAAAAACAGCTGTTTCCTACAAAAGGGCTACGCCATAGATAGCATTTTGTAGGAAACAGCTGATTTTGTTTTCAAGTAGGAAAGTTGATCCCATGGTAAAATTTGTTTATATTCAAGATTATATTCACTCCTGAAAGTTTGGACATTGACTGAAAAAACATCCTGTATAAAAGAATTTCAACTTTGACATATCCAACGCAAACATACGGTCCTGAATCTCATTACAAAAGTCAAAAATACTGTTCGAACTTTCCGGAAAATGTACCGTGCCACATATCTTCATAAATCTTGTTTCATAATTGTATGATAAGTGCCAGTTAGCTTTTATAATATAATAATATCTATTTCACACTGCGTCAATCTGGTCCCGTGGTAAGTTCTCGAAGAAATGTGTTAGTTGTACCAGACAAAGGAAATAAAGTTAATACTTATATTTAAGATTTTTATTAAATAATACACATACCTAATACACATCCATGACCCAGGAACACAGAAAACTTATTGTTCCCTGGCGGGATTCGAAGCCGCGACCTCCGGCTTGAGTGCCGACGCGCTAACCACTGAGCCACAGAGGTCATCAAATCAATCCCTAAAGTTTTACTATCATTCAAAATAAAGTAAGGACAAAACTTGTTAATTATCTATTTGCCACTTTGAAGATTGAGTAAGAGGCCCATACTTATTTATTTTTTTCCAGCAGTCTGGCGGCGAGGCGAAGCGCCCGCGCGACTCGATCTCGGAGCCCGGCAGTCCGCTGCAAGTGGACGACGATAGCGACGCGCTAGTTCTGGACGAACCGCACCGTGAGTGCACATTACGACAGATAGTTCTATAAGAAAACAGCCGCATGTTTTGTATCGGCTTAGAAACAGCGCACCTGGCGGAAACGTTCGGGTACTAAAATGTAGTGTCTAAGACTGGGACCATATTGTCCGGAATCCGTAAGGTTGGAGAAAATACAGAGCACCGAAAACAGAAGTCTGCGCTAATGCAATAGAGCCGAAAATGGAACAGACGAGTGTTGAGTCAAATGATAATGTCATACACATACACTTATGACAACTAGCTAGCTAGCCAGCTATCTAGCAGAGTTCTCTGCTAGCTAGCAGAGTTCTATTTTCAGTGCTCTGAATTTTCCCGGACCTGCCGGATTTCGGATCATAATATAGTCCCAGATAAAGCTCCCCCAAGACGATCGAACGGTTTGTTTCAAACACGTAGATTTTAGTTTGAGTCCAACTTTTTTGATTTACACGGCTAGTTTGAAAGGTTTGTCAAACATTTACGGGTTTTATAGCTCGTTTAATGAAATTACACAACGAAACTACGCAGTCCCGGTTGACGAACCATCAACGCATCAAATGGTTTTATCGAACACGTAAGGTTTGAGTCAAACGGATTGACCGTCTCGGGGGCGCTTAGTAGTTAAAATCACACTTGGCGTACTGTAAAGGTTATTTGGAGGTTATCAAGGACGTTATTTCAGAGTACTCGCCTGTGCGATTGTCGCGCGGGACCCGCGGCGCGCGTCGCGGCCGGCCGCGCGGCTCGCGACACGCCGGCACGCGGCGAGAAGACACACGGGAGGCGCCCGCCGCCGCTGCTGCTATCGCCGCAGGTATGTACCCTGAGGGTCAATTCACACCGAAACGATGGATATGCGGCGCGGTGCTGCATTTGCAGCTATTCGAAATTGAACTTTATTCATTATACAAGAACATACACGTTCAGACTAAATTAATGTGTCCATTGACCATTGTATTTCTTTATTGCGCGGTGAATAACTTTATATTTTAATTGGTTCCATTTTAGAATCTAGTCTTTGTTTACGGTTAGATTGAAGAGGATCTAAACAAAGTGTAATATTCTGTGCAGGAGCGGCGCTGCTGGACGGCGACGGCCCGCTAGAGCCCGCGCCGAGTGTGTCCACGGAGCGAGGCGCGCGGCGCGGGCCCGGACGGCCGCGGCTGCGGGCGGCGAGCCGGCCGGTGCGGTCTACGCGTCGAGCCCGCCGGCCCCGCGAGCCGCTGCTCGTGCCGCTCGCGCCGCCGCCCTAGCCCGCGCACAGGTACGATACACAAACACACACAACACACACAAATGACAGCTCGAGCACCCACAAATTAAATAATTTCAAATGTCAGACAAATCTATCAAAAATATTGATAAATTATAGTGTCAATTATGTCAAAGCACGAAACGATCAGCGGCCAGCCCCATAAATGAGAGTTCTGGCTTGAAAAACCCCACTTCCGTGGCCCCCGCACTCGCCGAGCCGCACATACATAGACGCGAGCTCTCATTCGTGTAAATCGTTGAATGACGGTTCTTTACGTTAGTAAATATATATTCTTTGCCACAATTGCGTTGTCTATCATTCAATGAGGGTTTTCAAGATCGTGCCATGTGACAACTGTTTGGACCAAACGCATGCAAAAAAGAAATGCAGCGAATACCTTATATATATACATACATACATACACACATACATACACACACACACTTTCCACCACCAGAGGCCGCTTTGTTGGTGTCTTGGATGGAACGACTCTAAAAACCTTCATTGAGTATGCCGCGCAGAAGAATCGGCGCGGTCGATGCTTTTTTACATTACATTCAAGCTTTATCAAGAACTTGAGCAGAAAACGCTAGTGTAAAAGAGCTCCTTTTCTATTGTAGACTGTTGAACAGAAGTGTTGACAAGTGTAAAGTTCTTCTTTCTTTCAGGTAATTCTGACCGGGCAAAGTGTTCTAGGCATACTAGTGCAATTTCCTCAAACGTTCGAACCAAAACGAGACGCTTAGTATTGTTGTGTAGTCACAGACGAAGTTTCAAAAACTCCGCTTTATTTATTGTAAAAATAAATATGCATTTAGTTAATAAAGGTGAAGTGTACATTTTTTAATTTGTTTAATAAAAAAATTGAACAAATCCAGACGTTTTATTAAGTTTTTTCAACATTCTTCAAGGTCAAGGTATTTTAGATTATTAAGATGTTGCTTTACGACAGCACGAGAAATACTTACATAGTTCTGGGAATTAATAAAAGATGGCGTTAATAGTACTTTCTATCAAGAAAACATATTTTATGATATCATTTAAAACAGTTGCAGTAATTCTAAAGTTTACACATATCCAAAGTCAAACTATCGGATTTATGGAATATTGATAGCGTTGGATTTTACTTTAAAGCTTTGATAAATATAGAACAGTAAGTTCAATCGAATCGGATCACTTAAAAACACTTGCACACTGCATTACTACATTGTAGAGAGGCCGTCTATAATAATTCCTAGAATGTGGTATGTCAGTTTTTATAAGTGCCCAGGCTATCTTTAGGGCACCGACACACGCTTACGATTTCCTGTGTGCTTTCCAATCGGAATTGTATAATTGTAGTGTCTCTATTCTTCGGCGATTCGTGCGTTGTTCATATTTTTAGCTATAAAATAATATAGCATTTTAAGCTTAATCAATGTCCGCGTCAACAGTCCAGAGGTGACTGTCGGAGTTTTTAACTATGTATTACATATTGAGAGGACTTGACGGGGATGCTGCAAGATAGAGAACGGATAGAGAAAAACAGGGATCCCCTCCGAATGATTGGAATTCCGTATTATAGTAGGTATGCAATAAGTACCTATTTTAATAGGAATACTTAAAACACATTTTTACAATGTCGACGCGGCGGCGCCATTTTGTCAGCGAACACGCGTTAAATGAACTAACACTGCTGGCTTATAAATCAAAGACTGTCCAGTGACTGCAAATTAACTTGCATTTGGGGTCCGATCCTGGATATCGGATACATGTAATATACCTGTAACTATTAACAAATACCTCACGTAGGCTGGCGCCGACGGGCATCGCACGAAATCGTACTTCCTCGTCTAATTGTTGTCATTTAACAAGCGGGCTGGGCGATGCATTAAACATCAGTTACGGTCGAATTGGTTAAACATTTATTACGATACGTGAGTTACGATTAGTAAAAGGTGATCAATCATAGAGCCGTTAGTATTTTATTGCTTGATTAATACATGATAATCGGCCGTATGCTGAAACGCAGCTTATGTTATACCATATAATATAAATGTCTCTCAGTCTCTTGACTGTCTTCTTGGAACATGGGACTTTAGATTCACTTAATTTAAGTAGCGTTTCCTTAGTTTTGATCCTACTTCCCACGAGGTACGACTACATAATATACGATTCGATGTAGTTGTATCGCGCTTATGGCTTCTCTGCTGTTCCTGTCTTGATGGGTGCCGATGAGGACCAGACTAACCGTACGCACATTTGCTGATTTTGTCTTTACATAGTATAAAATCCCTTCCGCTGTTTGTGCTGAGCGAGTTTTTGTTACTACTCGCCCTACATTTTGTATGGCATCGAATTAGTTACCATTGTTTGCCACTAGGGGCGTTGTTTCGATGCCATACAAATTGTAGTTCGGTAACTCTTCACGGCGAGCAGTGACAAAAACTTTTAAACTACTTCCTTAACGGATTTTAATGCAGTTTCCAGCAGTTCCAGATTCAAGATGGAGGTTTACATTATGTACTAGCTGGTAACCCGCAACTTAGTTTTCGTAGAAGTAACGGAAACTGAACCCAATTTTTTAAACGGTTCCCTAAGATTATCAGCTATCTGCCAGTGAAAGCCCCGTGAAAATAGGTTCAGCCGTTTCAGAGTTTCGATTAGCACAAATAACAAACAAATAGACAGTCGGACAGACAGACAACATTTAAAAAAAATAATTTTTATCGTATGTACCGCATCAACTTTCATAGGTACCCATTTAGTGAAAAGCTGTTAATTTAAAATTACAAACAGACACTTAAATTTTATTTATTTGTATAAATAATAATAGGTACCCATCAAAGGCGTACCCAGGATTTCAGCTTGGGGGGGCTCATACCTGTTTCGGGAAGATGGTCGGTCTGGTATATTGAAAATTGGAATATTGAATCGCTAGTTCCGTATAAAAACCTATTAGGTACTGTAACAGCATATTACTACTTACATACTTATCTTTATTACATTATACATATAAAATATTTGTTAACGATGCCCTTAGATAATTAAATCTGAATAGAACATAACAATTGGTGGCATACGCGTAAAGGTCAGCAAAAACCACAAATGAACAAAAAACCGTTCCCTCATTATGCATTGTAAGTATCTGTTCAACTATGGCGAGGCGAGCCACGCTATTACATAACAATAAGCATATTGTTGCCATATTGTAAACAACACACTTTTTTACTCCATTGTAATCTTATTGTAATGTTAGTTATGACATTATAAGTTAATGCGAATCTATTCGGGAAATGCAAAAATAGTCAGGGTGCTATAAAAAGATTAGGTAACGCCCGTACCGATAATAACACTAACTTTGAATAAAATATAATCATATATTCTATTGTTTATAATCTGAGTACTTTATTATGTTTCTGAAGGGGATAGATTGATTAAAAGTAGAAATAAAATTAAATCCTTAAATTAGAAAACAAACAAGACTTATCTATTTCCATGATATTACCGATTCCTAATTTTTTTCGGTAGAACGGCAAGATTCTTAATTCCTGAAACAATGTTTTGTCAAAATTTTGGGGCCATTGAATAAGTAGCTGGTGTCCGTAACTTCGTTTGCGTATAACTAACGGAAACAGAATTTATTCTTTATCTATTTTTTTAACGAAACCCTAAGATAAAAGAAGCCTAAATTAATCCTTATAACATCAGCTATCTGCCAGTGAAAGTCCCATGAAAATTGGTCCAGCCGTTTCCGAGGTTAGCCGGAAAAAACAGACAGATTGATTTTTTATTGTACTTGATAGTTTTATATTATACAGTAAGGCTGATAATATATGCTCCGGAATCCGGGAGCACCGAAAATAGAACTGCGCTAGTACAATATGAGTTGAAAATGGAAGTTTCGAGTGTCGAGCTGTCATATCAGACATTACCTTTTGACTCGACACTCATGTGTTTGATGTTCAACTGTATTGTACTGTTCCAGAGTTCTAATTTTTATTGCTCTAAATTTTCATCGGCGTGCCTAAGTGAAAAGGTGTAAATTGGAAATTACAAACAGACAATTGAATTTTATTTATTTGTATATATCCTATAGATGTATCTATCTATATATCCATTACCAATTACAGATTTCTAGTTCAGTTCATTCTGAGAGGTTCTGATTAAAAAGGTCTTAAACCTCACTCCACATTGTCTCGTCAGTTACGTACAACAGCGATGATGAATGTACCTGTACAGTCGCACATACCAAGCACTCGGTAGGAGGAAGTTCAAGGTTTCGCGGGGTTGCACGTAACCCACAATTATGCAACACTTGAGCAATGGTTACGGTTAACCATCGTCATTTTAATTGGACATGTAAATTGTACGTTGATAATTATTATTAGCTCGTCACACCGAATCGGTGACGGCGCGGTGGCCAGTTTCATTTAAACTAGGCCAGCTACGCAGGCGTTATTTTTATAGTGCCCAAGTGTGTGCAGTACACAAGAGCATTATCCAGTGGGATGGATGACCAACACGACTGGCGAGAGATCAAATGAATGAATGATATTTTTTTTATTTCAAATAAAACAACAAACTATTTTCGGAAAGTCAACAGAAAGCTACCACCGGTTCAATCCTTCATCACTATAAATCCTAACCCGTCGAGAAGAACCGGTGGTCAGGCGCAGTACCGACTTTTTACACATGCCCATTCGATGCCATGCGTCATCCTTCTTGTCAGACAATCAGGTTATCAGCCTACAATGTCCTAAGCAAAATTTTTTGTTGTTTAAACGCGGGAATCGAACCCACGACCTGCATAGTTGACGCCAAGCTCTAAACCACTGGACCACGGAGGCACCATAGCTATTCACGCCTCAAATAGCCCAAATGTGGAAGTTAATCATCTCCGACAGCAGCCGTCATCGATCACGCGATGACAGCCGCAGTTGTGGGACAAAGTGGTGTTTTGCAGCACACCGCCCACCTCCCACATATGCGTTCTGCGTTCTCGACATTCCTGCGACATGTTGCCGGGTAATTGGCAGATTTGTTGTATCGTTAATCATGTCAGCATTCATCGCTTCCTGAGTTCTGAGTGAGTTTACACTTTGTTCAAATAAAATATCCTACTACTATTATAAACTAGCTTTTGCCCGCGGCTCCGCCCGCGTATACGCAGTATTCCAAGGGAACACTGTACTTTTTCCGGATAAAAAGTAGCCTTTTTGTTATCTAGAGCTTAAACTACTACCATACCAAATTTCATCTAAATCCGTTCTGTAGTTTTTGCGTGAAAGAGTAATAAACACCCATCCATCCATTCATCCTCACATGACATTTATAATAGTAGTAGGATATGAAAGTATGTGAGGATGGATGGATGTTTGTTACTCTTCACGCAAAAACTACTGCACGGATTTTGATTAAGTTTGGTATTGTAGTAGGTACTTACTAGTCGTAGTTTAAGCTCTAGATTAACACATATGACATAGGCTCCTTTTTATCCCAAAAAACTTGAGAGGTGTCAAGGGACACCCGGATGGAACGAAGTTCCTTTCGATTAATTATAATAGTGAAGGAATTGTAATTTTTTTTTTAAGTTATAATAATATTTTTTTTATTATTAACAAATATAATGTAATATAAACATAATCAGTAGGCTCAATTTTAGTTCCAATTGAGAGAGAGAGAGAGAGACAGACAGAGAAACACGCGCACGCCGCACGGCTTACAACTATATCAAAAAGTGTCGTTACAACTTTGAGTCTTAATTTTTTCTGCCTAGCCCCCTTTCGCAACGCGCGATAAGGAACACGTTCCAAAAATTACAGTGTTCCCTCTATTTACACGGGCGGACCGTCAGTCAAAAGCTAGTAGATAGCAGTGGCGAAGGCTAGTTCTCCTTCATAGGGAAGCCGTAGCCTGTATTACCTACAGGTAGGGATGTGGATGAGGGTCTTCAAAAGGTAAGTGGTAAGTGAAGCCGATAGGAATAGAGTTATAGGAACCCCACGCCTCTGATTAAACTATGCTTTCTACCAGTGGCGAAGGCTGCCTCCCTTTCATAGGGAAGCCCTAGCCTGTATAATAGATAGGGATTTGGATGAGGGACTTCAAAGAGTAAGTGGGAAGTGAAGCCGATAGGAATGGAGTTGTAGGAACCCCACGGTAGATAAGTACTTAATATTAACGTAAAAACAAAAATATTAAATTCGATAAAAGTAATGTGTTTTGTATTTCTTTGCTGCACGGTAAATAATAATGATAAAAGATGTCCCCGCGCGAGTTTCTTACGCCGGTTCTTCTCGCCGGGCGCCGGGCGCCGGGCGCCGGGCCAGCTAGTAGTTCCCGAACCGGTGGTGGGCATCATGTAGATCGACGTTCAGAAAGTGTATGAAAATACCTATTTTGAATAAAAAATTTTGACTTTGACTTTGACTTTACTTTTAAATTGGTAGCATTATTTATAGTCCTGTTGTGTTTTTACGTTTAGATGAAATTGGACTTTAACTCTGGTCAGAGTACCTATAGGGCTCCAACTTCCAATGTTACAAATTATGTAAAAGTTTGTGAGAATGTGCGGATGTGTTTTACTTTACTTATGACCCCTAAACGGGTTTAAATAGAAATTGTGGGGTTAATAATATAATAATGACCTGATTCACAATCTTCTAATGAGTGTCCTGTGTCGGATAGCTTATTTGGAAGTTTTGTCGCTGCTTACTTTATATCGAACGACAGAGATAAACATGTAAATACTCGTAAGCTATCTGAAATTTATAAGTATAACAGGCCCATCAGCTACATTTACACGGAATAAACGTAAATTTCTGCGAGATACCTAGCTGGGATATATTTTTATGGCGCGAATGTTGTGGCGGGCAAATAGTGAATTATTTAAGTCACAATAATGGAACTCGTTAAAAATAAATGAAATATAGATTTACTGGAAATACACAAATCTAAACCATATGTCCCAGAAAATCGTTTTATTTTCATCGGAAATGACACATTACACTTCCTTATAAGTTCTAATTTTAAAAGCACTCCGGTAAGCGATATGTGTTTGCTTAAAAAACAGGGGCCTTGGTATATCTGCTGGTCTTAAGCTTAACCTAAGTATCGTTTGTGCAGGGGTGGTTTGGTGCAGATTGAGTGATGTCTTTACAAGCCAGACGGGATGTCAGTAGGGATTACCGACAGTGGTTCGCAAAGAAACATTAATTTAATAGTCTTATTAGAAGTAGGAATAGTAGGACTTATCCTTGATCCGTTCTATTTTCAATGCTCTGAATTTTCGCAGTCTTCCGGATTCCGGATCATAAAGTCCCAGCCTTAATTACAATGACGATATTCGAAATTGAAAATATATGTGATTGACTTATCGTTCGCTAAGTGACATGGCACGCGAGACGTCAATTCCATACATTTTTATTTCTAACTTTTCATTAAGCGACGGTTTCTATTCGTACACCTATTATTGTTGAACAAACTTTAAGAACCACTGCCAGGTAAGTGATAACATATTGCTTGCGCGAACGATATGTCTTTGACACCCCATCCGGAATTAAAAAGTCGGCAAAAAATGTACACCCTCATACAAAATAACACGAGATCATTCGTGATGATTTTGTTATGTGTAATATTATTTATGTTTCGAACAGGGGAGATATAAAAAAAAGAATTTAAATATCTACTTTATGGACGCATTGTTGAAACGTTGTTTGAAAAGTTCTCTAGTATGGAGAACAAAGATATTAGTAATGTTATGTGTAATAATAAATGCAGTCAGTGACCAAATAAAATAAACTTTATTGGCATGGCCCATGCATTAAGATTCATGCAAAAAAAAAATTAAAGGAGAGAAACTAACAAATACAGTACTTCTATATCTAAAAATCTGTTAAAAATATAATCAAAAACAAATTTCCAGAACCTCTTCGCATTTTACTCTTATGTTGCTTATTTTGGTTGTTTAAAAATACCGAAAGATAGCGGATATACTTAATCACCTTCATTTCGGTTAAAAAATAATTCAACAACGCAGATCTGGGTTAAAGTTAACCCTGGGTTAAAATTTATGTTATCTCTCTAGTTCTTCTTATTTATGAAAGAGAAGGCATGAGATGATGCAAGTGGGCCCTAGTAGTCTAAACGGCCTGTCAGGTAAAAATAACTCTGAACGGACTGTGTAGCTATTTTGTGATATAAGTAGAGATACGTAACATAAAAGCATCTTAAAAGTGTCCTTCCATTTTCCTTCCCGCGGTGAGCGCAATATTTTGACAGCTCTTAAACGTCAGTCGCCACCAATTCCATTTTTAAATGGGCCTAAAAATCGTCTGGCAGTTTTTGTGAGCGACGCGACTTCCGACGTCAGCGGTGATGATGTATAGGGGAGGAACGCTAATGATCTCCGATGATGTATAGGCGTGACCCTGATTTAGTTTCGGAGAAAAAAGAATGAGTATGAGCCAGTTGTAGGTCCCCATTTGATAAAACCCTTATATCTATCTATTTTGGTAATTTTAATCTTCGTATTAGGGTATTCTAAGTTCCTACATAGTATTATAGAGTAACGTTTCTCGCCTTTGATTATGCAGTAAAGCTGTTATTATTGATGATGATTACTTCAAATGTTAGGCAAATAAGACCGGGGCTATGTAATCCGGAATACGGCGGGCCGGGAAAATTCTGTGCACTGAAAATAGAACAGCTCTATTGTTTAAGCGCAGAGTTCTATTTCAGTGCTCTGAATTTTCTCCGGCCTTTCGGATTCCGGACAATTCCCGTCCCGGCCTAAGAAATGGTAAATTCATTTCACTGTCTTCTTAAGGTGAATCGACTACCTATATCCCTATAGTGCACGACATTAACGCCATCCCGCAAATTAAACTTTAGGGGCATAAGTCAAATAGCGAATGAAAAGTGCTTTTTATTTTATTTAAATTATAGTAAATAAAAGGTTTAAAGAAAGACAAAAAATTGTACTTTTATAGACATTCGTTAATATCTATCTATAATAATCTATACTTATATATCTATAATTATCTACTAATATTATAAAGATAAAAGATTTAGATACTTGTGTATTTTTGTATGTTTGTTTCTGATTCACGCAAAAACTACTGGACCGATCGTAAAAAACATCATTAGAATGCCACATTATTACTATTACATATACCCTTTACTATTTACCTTTTGCTATCACTATTACATATACCCTTTACTATTTACCTTTTGCTATCACTATTACATATACCCTTTACTATTTACCTATTGCTATTACTATTACATATATGTGACTTTTCCAACGCATCAGACAAAGACAGCAACGTTGTTTAAGTTAACCATTGTGCAAATATTTTTATTATTAGGTCTTTACCTATGAAATTGCCGTTTTGTATCAAAAAATTTAAACGAATTTTTTTCATGTAGTTTTTATTTGTATTAATCGAAGTAATCACCCATGCAATCAATGCATCTTTGCCAACGCAGTGGCAGTTTATCGATGCCCTTCTTAAAGAAATCAGCTGGACGGGAGGCAACAAATTCTTCAAAGGCATTTTGTACTGCCTCTCGGGTATTGAATTTTTTTCCCGCCAAGAAGTTATCCAAATTCTGGAAAAAGTAGTAGTCTGTAGGCGCAAGGTCTGGTGAGTAGGGCGGATGACGGAGAGCTTCCAACCCCAGTTCTTCCAACTTGGAGACCGTCTGCTGTGCAGTATGAGGTCGCGCGTTGTCGTGCAGGAGCAGCGGAGACGAGCGATTGACCAATGCTGGTTGGAGATGTGCCAGCTTCTCCATCATCGTGTTCAGTTCTTTACAGTACACATCTGCAGTAATGCTCACCCCGTTTGGTAAGAAGCTGTGATGAACCACACCGGCGCTAGACCACCAAACAGTGACCATCACTTTTCTAGGGGTAAGTTTTCGTTTAGGGCATTGTTTAGGTGCTGAACCAGGATCCAACCAACTTGCTGAGCGCTTGCGGTTATCAAACAGAATCCATTTTTCATCGCAGGTAACAATGCGGTTCAAAATTCCTTGATTTGTGTGTCTGTTTAGCAGTGCAAGGCACGTCTCGACGCGTACTTCGCGCTGGCGATCATTGAGTTCGTGGGGCACCCATTTGTCAAGCTTTTTTACCTTGCCAATTTGACGCGAATGGACCAATATTGTTTTGACGTTAACGTAGAAAGCTGCTGCGAATACAGCCGTAGATTGTGTATCATCAGCTTCCACAATCGCCTTTAATTCGTCATTGTCGACCAAAGTCTTCGGACGACCGCGAGGTTCATTTTTCAGGTCGAAATTTCCAGAACGGAAGCGAGCAAACTAATAACAGGTGGTGCGTTGGTTTGTAGTGTTAGCTCCGTAAACGTCGTTGATGTTGCGTGCCGCTTGTGCCGCGTTGCTGCCACGACGGTACTCATATTTCATAATTACTCGAATTTTTAACGTATCCATGATGACGAAAAAGATTAAAATGCGATGAAAATGTAACACTCATATATAAACAAATGACTACTTTTGGAAAAAGAATTCCATGTTTTTAAAATAAAATTAATTTGAAATTAGAATTCTTAGCCAAACAAAAATTATTTTGATTTGAAATGGCCAGTACTGCAGAACGGCAATTTCATAGGTAAAGACCTATTATAAGATTTTTAAAACAATTCATTGACAAGTTCGAATTAGCTTAGGCTTTATTTGTGCACATTTCTGCCATGGCATGCGCTGCGGTCGTTTAGTATATCCCCGCCATACACTTGCACGGTCCCTATAGCGACATTCCTAAATATATTGGAATGATTACTAATTATTTCAAATGTTAGACGAATAAGTAATATTAAGCTAAATGCAACATCTAATAAACTGCAGTCTGCTGCTATTTACTAAGGGCCTTTTTCCTCTTCTCATTTATACATTATCCATTGTAATAATTAATAGCTAGGGTATTTAATTTCATCGCTTCAGACGCACCAAGTATTGTTTGGTTACCACATAATTGTCAAATAGAACGCCAATGGCAATATAATCAATCAATTATAACGAGCACTGTCCATTAGCTGTTCAATTAGCTCTTTGTCGCGCGCCGTGGGCATCCATTACCTAGATCAGGGATGGCAAACCTATGGCACGCGTGCCATCAATGGCACGCGACACAATATTTTGGGCACGTCACTGATGTGCTGATGTACTGCGAAAAAAGTGTATAACCTAACCTAACATTGTGTTATTTGTCATCTATTTTGCAACATAAGATATTACACTAGTTTTACTTTAATTTTAATTACATAGTGTGATCCTACTGTTAAAAAACAGTCCTTTAGAGTTTAAAGTTTTAACAGATTTAGCCTGTCAAATAGAAAAAAAGTTTGCTCGCTCGCTTCGCTCGCTCGCATTTAACTTAAAGAACATATTACATTAATTTCTACCGATATTTAGTTTTATTATTTTGCTCTGAAATTCACCGTTCATTCATTCTATTCATTCATTCATATTCACATTTTTCAGGTAAGGGTTTAGCTTAAAGAACATAATAATATTTAGTAATGATGTTCAGTTTAAGACTATTGATATAATTGTATTACACAGTCTTTTAGGGTTTAAAGTTTAAAAAAGCCGTGTGGTGTCGTGGGACACCGGATAGGAACGAAGATCCTTATTATAAAAATATTAATTTTAAGTTCTATTCGAGGTATAAAGAAAATAATAAAGACTTTACATAAAAATCTTACGTTACGGACGTTTTTCCCGGCTAGGGTACCCCTCCGCATCGCCCCATAAGGAACTTCTTTCCAAAAGATAATACAGAAAAAATTATGCTCGCTTGCGCTAGCGTATTAAATTAATTATTATCGACGTTCGGTTTTAGGTTTTTGATTTTTATGTATTTTCCTGAAGAGGATAGGATTTAAATAAATTTTAACCCGTAAATAAACAATTTTTTTTTAAAGTTGATAATAATCCGTGACTGCTCAATGGGCGGCAAATATATTTAATTGGCCCGGGGCGCTAAATCTTTCGATACACTTCTAAATTACAAAGAAAAATAAAATGAAAATCTTGATGGCACATCTATGACCTCATTAAATATTTATTTACAAGAATGGCACGTTAATACATAAAGTTTCGCCATCCCTGACCTAGATCAATAAGTCTAGCACTAATGGTTGTGCGGCCATACAAAAATATTATTTTACCGAATGTTGCCCGCGACTTCGTGCGCGCAAAAGGAATACCGCGAAAACCGTATATTATGCCGCAATGAAAAGTAGCCTATGTCAATTCCCGTGGTCTATTCTATATCTGTGCCAAATTTTATCAAAATCGGTCCAGAAGTTTCGAGGCTATTCAATGCAAACATACAAACAAATCTTTCCCTTTATTATATTAGTAATTAGTTTATATTAATTATTATAGATAAGTACCTACCTACTACCAAACGATAAATCCTAGGGCATGTGGGAAAGGTATGTGTAATTACGAGATTTATCGAAGTTTCAACGACCTCTATAGCTCAGTGGTTAGTGCATCGGCGCTCAAGCCTGTGCTGTGTGCATAATATGTCAAAATAGTCAATTTTGTAAAAAATTACACATATTATGCCGTATTTAAATTAATTATCCAATTAAGGTGCTTCCATTTTGACATTTGTAGTGACAATTCACTCAAACGCAAACGAAGGGAATGGAAATGCTTTCGTACTTACTATATTCGTAACCCCTTACTAACAAAAAGATTTACACAACGGATAGCTTAAACAACGTTGCTGTCTTTGTCTGTGAAGTGACTTTTCCAACGTATCAGACAAAGACATCAACGATGTTTAAGTTATCCGTTGTGTAAATCTTTTTATTAGTAAGGGGGATAGTAAGTACGTAAGCATTTCCATTCCCACGTGTTCTGGGATTTGTCGTATGCTAGTACATACACATTTACTCAGGCTAGGAGTTGGGACTATATGGTCCGGAATCCAGCGGGCCCGGGAAAATTAAGAGCACTGAAAATAGATCTCTGCCCTAATACAATAGAGTTGAAAATCGAAGTGTCGAGTGTGGAGCCGTCATATGACATTGACATCTGACTCGACACTCGTGTGTTCGGTTTTCAGCTCTATTGTACTAGCGCAGAGTTCTATTTTCGGTGTTCTGAATATTTCTAGACCAGCCGGATTCCGGATCATATAGCCCCAGCCTTCCTTATTTTTAGCACGTTTAGCACGTTCAGTAGGTAATAGTAAAGCATTAACTGTAATTTAGGAGTAGCCATGCGCATTACCCATACATTGTATGATTATTATGCACCGCAGGACGTTGCACAAACCATGGGATAATGAAACCCACCATTGCGAAATGTTATGAAATGATTGTATGAAACACACTAAATTTTATTACACCTTACATTTGTGAAGGGTACAAGGTTCTATATTATAATAATATATTAGAAGTCGCCCTGTGCTCGAAATTCGCCCATTATTAATCCTACTAATATTATAAATGTGAAAGTTTGTGAGGATAGATGGATGGATAGATGAATGTTTGTTACTCTTTCACGCAAAAACTACTGAATGGATTTTGGTCCAATTTGGTATGGTAGTAGCTTGAGCTGTAGATTAAAACATAGGCCACTTTTTATCCCGAAAAAGTACAGTGTTCCCCTGGGATACTGTATTTACGCGGGCGGAGCAGCGGGTAAAAGCTAGTAATTCTTATATATTTTTTACTTTGAACTTTATAAGGGTTCTTTTGCCTTTTAGATATATATAAAAGTAAATGTTGTGACAGATTGACACTACGTTTACATTGTTGTGTGTGATAATGATCTGTGACAGTGTCTTGTTGTTATTTTTATCTTATTTATTTATAAGCAATTAAAAAAAATATATACATATATTAGCTTTCTGCAAGCCTTCATCCACATAAGCTTTAACTTCCCCCACATAAGCTTTTACCGTGCCAAATATCATACTCCTCCGTTCGCACAATTCTCGTAAAACTGTACCTACTGAAAGTTTTTGCTTCACGTATTAATATATATGATGATGATGATGATGATGATGATTCTAGATACTTATATAGTGAACAGAATATTATAGTACTTAGTAGAAAGTCATAGATGAGTACCTACTGCTGCTGCAGAGCTACGAAGCATTGCAGCTGCAGGCTGCAGCACAGAGTAGAAAATATATTTAAATATATTTACGTACAGGAAACATCTTCCATAGAACGATCGAAATTTGGAAATTTTGACACCTCACGGCCTTCAACGGCCCATAATTTTTCAGTGGCGTGCACAGGATTATGACACTAGGTATGCGGCGAAGTACTCGGTCACAAAAACTTTTTCGTTTATAGATTTTTAGCATAGCTACAGCCAAGCGACGGATCTCTAAGTCGAAACCATGCCAACAGAGCAAGTCTTAGATGTACTACTATTCATGTACATCTTCTACGGCAACGCAGACAAAACAGCGATCGATCGTCGCGGCGGGAGAAATTCTAATAAGTAAAATAATAAGCATATTTTAAAATATTATAACTACTCACCAGTCAGCTTCAATTTTCACATATTCAAGGTTCCGGTTACTTGAGATTACTATATCCCGATGTAAATTACTAAAATAATATAATTTAATTGTGTAAATAATATAATTTAGATGCAAGGAAAACAATATAATTTAATCATGTGTATTCAACCACACAGCCAGTTATACGTTTCATAACTTTTAACATGAAATTTTCGAGTTACATTATTTTTTTGCTGGTTTAATTGTTGTAACTCGGGTACACACTTACCTTTAGACAGAATTTGAATGTCACTGAATGACAATTGTGAGAACTTGTTATTTTTAATTTTTAATAAACACACATTTTCAAAACCTCACAGTCAAATAACATTTTAAAAAAATCGACTAACTACTAGTGGTAAAAGCAAATCACTACAATTATTATAGAAACTCAGTATAAACTGTTAAATGTACAACACAAATGTACAAACACTTTCAAATGTTAAAATGAAAAATCTTTTAAGAAAACTATAAATAAACTGGAGCGATTAAATTGTAAACAATGCTTATCACATGAAATATGCACAAAACGTTTCTTCTATTTAAACAAATAAAACCTTACTAAACAAAAATGCTTAATATGCATACGTGATTTATTAGATTTACGACTATTCTTTTTACTCGGATTATAGGCAACGAATAATTTCCGACAAGCCAGTTCGGCTGTTTTCGGAAGCGATCGGATAGCCGAACCGAAGCCGAGAGCCATCGCCTGCCGCTGGAGTTACGCTTTAAAATCATGTCGATATTCATGGGTGTGTGCGTTTGCGAAGTATGAAAATTACACATACATGCGATGATTTGTCCTGCACAAAGCAAACCGCATGAGTTGCTATTTATAAAATATTAGGCGTTTTTAAGTTATTATATTTTTTAAATTAATTTATTTACTATTAATTAATTATTAAAGTCATCTAAAACGTAAGAACGTTTTATTAAAATATCTGTGAATGACAAGTAAAGCACTGCATTTCTGCCTATATAAAGCGCACGCCCCTGCAATTTTTCCACCAAATAGTGGACACATTGTATGCTTGTAGTGGTGTAATCAAATCGAAAGCTTAACTATGTAGCTGTTTATCTGTTCCTCTTTCTTTAATCTGTAGCCGCAGTACCTACTCTCAAAATTTCTCATTTCTAAAACATCATTTTACAATGTAAGCTCAGACCAAATAAAAACCGGCCAAGTACGAGTCGGACTCGCGCACGAAGGTTTCGTTCAAAACGGCATAACAAACATGAGTTTGTTGTATGGGAAATATTTATAATATTATATAATATTATTATCTACGAAAATTACAAACTGTCTAGCTATCACAGTTCGTGAGATACAGCCTGCTGACAGACGGACGGACAGACGGCGAAGTCTCAGTAATAGTCCCGTCGTTACCTTTTTCGTACCGAACCCCATCAATGGCAAATTAAAGGAAAAATTTTCATAACTTTATTTAACTTTCTTGGCTTCATATTCCGAAAATTGTAAACTAAATCGCTAAGATCTATTACCGAAAATATCGTTATAAAGTTGTGTTTATTTGGCCGTTGCCAAGTCAGTTCATGTTTTTCGTGCATTAGCCTGTCGCTTATAAATTGGCTCATGAATTTACTTCAATTTACCATGAATATTCTAGTATCGTAAAAATTCCTATCGAACTTTCCAGACTTGCGTGATAGGAACAGATGACGATTGCATTGCTATAAAAAACAATTGCATAGAGCGTATCAAAGATCTGTAAATGTAGATAAGTTATAGAGATTTTTGTACCCTGCCGTGCCCACGTAACGTTCGTACAGCGGATCGGACTGCGTTCCAGACCGCGGAGGGATTTGTGCGGCTTGGACTGCGGATCAAACTGTCGTGCTAATTACGAAACCAAAGCCCCTTGGCCTCGCAGTAACCAAGTTTAGTACTTTGACGACCCCCCTCCCCCCATAAACCCTAGATCCTAGTGGCTACTTACATTTAACAAATTTATTATAGACACATCTAGCTGTTCATTTTGAATATCTTTGGCCGTACAAATAAATTGCTTTCCGGTCACAGTGTTGGTTCGGGTTTTGTAAAAAATACTTTTGAATTTTGCGGCCAAAATGGCGGGTTCAATTTCACAGCCGTTTGATGCATCGTATATTTTTCCATTTCCGTTTCACGAAAATGTAATTTGATATAGCAGAAACAATATTATTCTAAAATATTCAAGTTTTTTGCAGTGCGATGCAGACATTTGTCAGAAAATTGTTTTTTTAATTTATTTGATTTTGCTATTTTCTGACAATCATCATTGCCTGATTCCAGTGAAGATATAGCTGAATGGATTAACATACATGTGTTATATCCTTAACGGCAGTTTTCTGCAAAACCAACAGGTGTCATCGATGCATAAGCTATAGGTACTTATATTATAAAGAGGAAATATTTGTTTGCATTGAATAGGCTCCGAAATTACTGGACCGATTTTGATGAAATTTAGCACAGACATAGGGTACTTTTTATAACGCTTTTATTAGTTTCACCTGTATGTTTGCTTGCTTGCTTGTAACCGACTCCTTTGGGCTCGATTATGTCCTACTTTGAACGATCAGATTTAATTCTAACTTTGCACACCTGTCAAAGACCGATGACAATGTAATAATTCGATTTAAAAATTATTATTTTTTTAATTTAAAAAATTAAAAATATAAATTATTATAATAAATAATCATGTGTGCAGTTCCAGGCTTACTCTTTGGCAAATCGTACTGAAAAGCAAAAAATAAATTATAGTTTAAAAAAACTAAAAAAACACGCTTTTATAGAAAATCGAACTAAAAAATAAAAAATTAAATTTAATAAATTTGGATTAAAAATAGTGTAAATGAAAAATAAATGTTTATTATTGTAAAAAAGCGTGGGGTGCATAGTGTCAATAGTTATAAACATTTTATTGGCGGATATATGAGAAGGATCTACACTTTGATAATATCTTAAAAATCACTTTAAACGTAATCTGACCGTTTGAAGTGGATCAAAATCAAATCCACTGGTGTCGGTTACATACAAACAAACGTACAGGTGAAGACACTGCACCCCACGCTTTTTTACAATAATAAACATTTATTTTTCATTTACACTATTCTTAATCCAAATTTATTAAATTTTATGTTTTATTTTTTAGTTAGATTTTCTATAAAAGCGTGTTTTTTAGTTTTTTTAAACTACAATTTATTTTAAATTTATTTAAAGGCTCTTCATCATATGATCATGTTAGCTAAATTTAACAATCGTGACACAGGTCCTCGTATCGGTCACAAACGGTGCAACTGGGATTATCTCTTTTGCCCATGAGGAAAGTAAAATTATTTGACGGCATGTGATTGGAACGGATACGGAAGCAGAGAGTTAAACCTCTCTTACTGAGGTTGGCGTCAGCGAACAAAGGACGTTTTGGTGGTTTGTCTACTGAAGTCCTATACCAAATACCCGAATTTACAGATTTTTGTTGAATATACTGATCCCACATAACAAGACAATATTTTCCAATGTATGTATGTACCTACTTTTTATAGCGGAAAAATATTTGGTTCGTGGCGGGTTTCATTTTGCGCGCACTAAGTCGCGGGCTACATCTAGAATCTAGTCTATGCTTATAATATTATAAAGAGAAAATGTTTATTTGTTTGTTTGCACAGAATATGCTCCGATACAACTGGACCGATTTTGAAGAAAGGCACAGACATAGAGTAGACTTCGGCGAAGGACACAGCCTACTTTTCATTGCGGTAAAATGTACGGTTCCCGCGAGCTTACCTTTTGCGCGCACAAAGTCGCGGGCAACATTTAGTACCTAATAATTGTCTCGCAAGTCGCAACCAACATTGCGCAGTACCAATTCAACCAGTGAAAGTGCATGGTCGTTTAAAGTCCATAGCGCCATATTGTTCACAAGTTAATGGAAACATGTTCCTCTGATTGCTATGCATTGTTTATGATAAGTCGGGAAACTATCAGCGGGCTTAGCATGGCGATCCGAAGAAATAATTTTAAAGAAGAAATCTTCTATCCAAAACAGTTCGTTGCAAAATAGTTCTTAATTCTTGGTAACAAGATCGTCAATAGAAGTCAACATTTCTAAATAGCCATATTTTTAAAATGGCTGCCGGGAAATCTTCTGTCAAAAATGATAAAATTTTCAAGTAAATGACTGACCGATGAGCTACTTGTCTTGGACCGCCATGATGTGGAGAAGTTGACATTATTGTAAGACTATTTACATTGAAATAAGAAAACGTTTCTACTTTAGGTGTCAAATGAGGCCATTTTGTGAGCTCATGCTCGGGAAGAAAAGAAATGTTGTTTCTCATAACCACGATGCATCGACCTTACTGCCTTACAATAAGCTCCGAATGGTATTAATGTTTCTTCAATAGGGTGCGCATGCTAAGCCTGCTGGATGTACAACTTAGTGTAAGTCCTTGTTACTTGTACAATGTACTGGATTGTGAAAATGCAATCAAAATAAATGAAAGTTGAAATGTTATTAACTATACGTGCGTTTATTAGATACCTTTCAACTTCACCGCCAATGCTGTCAAAACTCAAAATGTATACTTGCTACATAGTACATAGACCTAAAATCCCAAAAAAATATATGTTAATCTGCATTATATTTAACCGAGGACTGTCTCGAGTGTATGTGAGTTGAAATTTTTATTTAAAAATATGCTAAGTCCACCCTTTTTTTTAAGCTAAAACCTTTTTTCTCTTCTTCTATAAGTCACACGAGTGTGAACGTTATTTTCGTATTTTAAGTAAGATAAGACTTTGTCTGAAATATTTATAGTGATTTTTTATCTGATCTCAATACTCACCGGGCGGCGCGATACGCCCTTGTCGTCTACAAAATTAGTATGGGACTTGACGATCAAGGTCACTGGCGTTATACAGAGCCTTCATAAAAATATTAAACGATGGAAAAGCTACTTGACAAAGACAGCATGGATTGGCGTATCAGTGGTGTACATTTTTAATTATCAATAATTAAATAATTAGGTAATTTTAATAATAATTATAATACTAATAAAAAAATATCCCCACTTTACCAAAAAGAATGTTAGGGCTCGCAATAGTCACTCCATCGTATGGTCTCCAAAGTGGTTTACAAGTTGGTCTCGCCCCCCTGGCATTTCTAAACTATATAATAGGTAAGAGGTAGAAACTGTTGCATAATATAGTAGTAATAAAAAGTAGAAATATCAAATATTAATGTGTTATTGACAGATGTCACTAGCACAGCCTATCTAGTTAGTTTATATATATATATATATAGTGTAGACGTATCTGTGTTAAGCATCTCTCTCATATGTACCAATAAGAAGAATATCACAATTGTTGCTGTATTATTATTATCGCCACTCAAGCGTAAGATGGATCTGTAAGAACCAAGACGTCGCAGCCCACAACAGAAACTTGTAACTTTTTATTAAAATATATATTTATTCAATTATTTTATGCTGCCAAAATCAATGCTGCCCAAAGGTAAACGCAATCTATACTTGTACTTAATTTTAAATTTTGTATTCATAATTTGATTACAGATGAAGTTAGCAGGACAGACAGACGGACAGACGGACGGACAGAGCGAAACTATAAGGGGTCCTTGTATTACGAAACCCTAAAAATATGAGGACGATCAAACTGCATATCTCATACTTACCAAGGGTACAAATATTGACCATGCACCTACTTACTTGTAATCACTTACTTTAATTGTAGTCTTGAGTCTTGACCCATCGTACCTAGGTAGGGTTCCGTACCCAAAGGGTAACAAGGGTGGCGTGGAGTTCGTATAACTCCATTCCTATCATCTTCATTTACCACTTACCACTTACCTTTTAAAGACCTTCATCCAAATCCCTACCTATTTACTATTATATAGGCTAGGGCTATATAGGATAACCCTATAAAGCCCTATAAAGGAGAACCAGCCTTCGCTACTGTAATATAGACTAAAGTGGAGTCATTTTAATAGGTAACATTTGATAATTCATCAAAATTCAACAACGTAACCTTGTAACGGCGGGCATAAAATAATATATTTATTCGTTTTGTTAGAGCTGCACAATTATTGCTTAACTTTTTTCAATTACGATTACACATTTATTGTAATAATGACCGATAAGAGTAATTTTACGATTTGCTTTCACTAATAAACCATTCTAAACATAATAAACAATATCTGATCTAAAGAACTGAATGTCGATACAATGTTGCGTCAGTTAACCCTTTTTCTTTTTAAACACTAGAGATGTTACTCTAAAATTCGAAAGCTGATAAGTAGAATCGAATGCAATGATTAATTGTGTAGAAATATCACCATAAATTAATAACCACGTTGTGATTATAATAAAACATAATTAAGTTGAGTTGTTAAATCTGTTAAAAGCAACTAAGCCGTCCAAGCTCCGTTAAGTCATCGATGAACTAGCCCTAGAGCATGGACACGAAGTTATTCGATTGCCTCCCTACCATTGCCAGTATAACGCCATCGAGCTTATTTGGGAACAAATAAAGGGTCATGCATCGCGGAACAATACTGAACCACCCTTCAGTACTGCAAAAATGATGACTCTGCTACAAACTGCGTGTGCAGAAGTCACTACAGAAGACTGGAGAAAAGTCGTAGAGAAAACAAAGAAAATAATTTTACAAGATTTTGAACGAGATGTGGGAATAGACAATATTATTGAAAATTAATTAATAATATCTCTGAGTGCTGACAGCAGTCATGAAGATGACAATATTAATAACAGTTCTGATGGTTCAACTGAATAAATGCGATTTTTTGTTAAATTATATACTTGTCTTATTTTGTTCCTTAAATTTACGAAAGAAAAACTAATAATGGGACAGGGATTCGCCTGATGATTTTTAAAATTCACATATGTTTCAAGTCCATATCGATTCATTCACTTTAGTCTTTAATCGATGTTTTTAAGCAGGTCACCTCACTATGAAGACACAACTGACACATTACACTGTTTCTACACACAAGCAAAGCCTGCTGTAGAAACAGTGTAAAGTGTTGATGTGCTCCTAGATCACAAGGCTCTTGTGCGAGAGCTGTTGACCTGTCTGAAGGGGACAATACTTCATTTCTTCCGTCTTGAACGTTAAGGTTAAAATCTTACACTTTTTGTTAACATCTTGGCAAACAGTTTAAGCAGTGTAAAATCGAGCTATATATTCAGTATCATTTGTAGAGGATAGGTAAATCCTACAAGAACTATTCATTACTAGCTTTTTCCCGCGGCTCCGCCCGCGTAAATACAGTTGCCCACTGGAACACTGTACTTTTCCCGGATAAGAAATAGCTGTGTTAATCCAGGGCTCAAACTACTACCATACCAAATTTCATTAAAATTCGTTTAGTAGTTTTGCGTGAAAGAGACATCAACAAACTAACATCCATCCATCCATCCACACATCCATCCATCGTCACGAACTTTCACACTTAGGTATAATATATTTCTTTCTTTCTGCAGCGTAGCTTTCTGCACACTTTCCTCCACATAAACTTAAATTTACCGGCCTCAAACTCAAATTTCATTCTCCTCCGTTCTCACAATTCTCGTAAAACTGTACTGAAAGTTTTTGCTTCCCGTATTATTAATATAATAATTATAGGACTTATGGTATATTTGTACCATCGTAGCGCCTAAACTACTGATCCCATTTTAATGATTGAGGTGCCAATAGATTCGTAATAATGTCCCGGGTAATAAAGGCTATATAATTTGCGTAGTCAGGTTATAGTTTTAAATTTTGATTATTATTAACTGAGGAGGCTTCTTTTACAAACGAAATGCTGATGATGATGACTATTGAATATAACTTTCGTGTGTTATTTTAGTTAGCGTATAAAGTGGATTGTGATTTGCAATACACATTGCGATGTTGCATTTCGATCTCTATGCCGTACGCCATAAGACACGTTGCGTAACTTATGGCTTGCCTAATTTTGATGGATGCAAGCAGTTGCGACAAGTACATCACGGCTGCCGTACCGTTTTTGTATATGTGAAGTAATGTATATATATATATATATATATATATATATATATATATATATATAGTCGTGTTAGTTTCACTACTTATAACTCAAGAACGGCTGAACCGATTTGGCTGAAAATTGGCGGGGAGGTAGCTTAGCCAGGAGACGGACATATGATACTTAAGTGCCCCTCTGAGTTTGTCTGTCTGTATGTACGCGATAATCTCAAAAAGTATTGAAAGGATTTTCATGCCGTTTACATTTACCGACAGAGTGGTTCCTTGGGATGGTTTAGGTCGATAATAATTTGTTAAGGTTTTGTGGAAATTGTTTGATTTCTGACGATAATTGTTGAAGGTGTCGGAAAAAATCAAGCCGTCTGGGAACTTTTATCGAAAACGCTGTCTAACCTAACCCGTTGGAGATAAATAACGAAACAATGTCTGGTCAATGGTGGGATTGTTTCTCTTTTATAGGTCTACAAAAAAGTCCGCGATGGCATAGACATGTCTATCTTGTAAGGGTAGGTTACTATACCCATTCTAAGTTTAAAGAAATGACCAGAAATAATGTGGTATTTTCAGAAGCTATTTAGACGGATACAATTTAATTATCCTTATCTAGGAGATTATATCCAGGTGATATCTTAGTATCAAAAAGTACTTGTGAAAATTTATTATAAAGTATATATTTTTAGTCTGTGCTATAGAAGTTTTTTGCCACGAACACTCCCACCCGGGCGAAGCTGCGGGCAAATGCTAGTAGATGATAAATAGTGATTATTTTAACGCCTAAATGATATATTTTGGCAAAAAATTAATTTCCAAGTCGTCTTTGACGGTTTAAGACTATTTGTAACAAATAGTCTTCAAATGGAGGAATAAACACATTGTCCATTCTAAGGGTATCAAATAATATTTCCCTCACGGTGCTATTTCACGTGGCCGGTGTCATTGAAACTAGAACAGCTACGCAGGAGTTATTTTATAGTGCCCAAGTGTGTGTGCAATACCAATGAGCACTCTCTCTTCCTTTACTCTCGTAACCCAGTGGGGCGGATGACCGACGCGAATGGCGAGAGATCAGGCCCAGGACCGACTTTTTACATGGCCATCCGACACATGGAACATGTTACTTGTCAGGAAATCAGGTGATTAGCCTGCATTGTCCTAACCAGACCTGAAAACATTTTTTTTTGTTATTGTAACGCGGGGATCAAACCCACGACCTCCGGAATAGAGAGCCAAGCTCTAAACCACTGGATCATCTGGATCATGGAAGCGTCGATGTAAATATAACAATGATATTGAGTGTGTGAACTAATGAAATAAAACTCCGCAATTCCCAAAAATATATTTATTAAAACATTATAATTAAATGCTAAAAAGTAAGACCCCTCTCACACCGCTTGCGAGTTGCGAGTTACGACACGTTACATCATCGCGAACTAGTCTTTGGAATACTTCGCCGGTATTGAAGTGGAAAAACTAAACTGGAACTGTTACTCAACGGTCCTTAGAGATATGCTGACATTGAGCGTAAGGACTTGGTACTGTTAAGTAATGAAGGTACGTCATTGACCTTCTGTCTGCTCGTTGGTTGAATTTTCTAGATTATACGGAAAATATGTAAAAGTAAAAAATTAATAAGTATCAAAATTAGAGATATGATGGAAATATTGTAAAATTTAAAATAAAATTTCACATTAGATTGTTGAGTTGTTATTGAATTGGAAGGAGCAATTTTGAGAATATTATTTACAGCTGCAAAACTCTAGTATTGCGATATGTTTAACAAATCACTGAACTTATAATTTAAGGACTTAAGACACAATATTATGTGGGAAACACGACACGCATAAAACAATCTCATCAAAACTAAAACTAACGCACGCTTAATAGGTAATACATGTATGAAAACCCTTAGCTTTTCTCGAAGAATTCCTCAGTAAGCGGTACTTTACTCAGCTGATCGTAAGTGTATGTGCTGAAAAATCGTTGTGTGACATTCATGGCGTAGTCTATAGCGTAGTCCAGAATGGGTTCACCGAATTCCTGGGCAACTAGCTGAGAGTTGGAGTTCAGGACGTCTAGAATGTTTGCACCTGTGGAGAGAATTCTGTTAGCGGAGGGACTCGAACCGACGAGAGTTTTTTTGTGGTCGTGACAAAAAAAAAGTGCACTGTAAATAGAACTCACTGTAACTACAATAGAGCTGAAAATCGGGGGGTCAAGTGTCAAATGTTTAACTTAGCTCGATATTTAAAGGTTTGAGACATTCCGCTACAAAACGTCTACTAAACCAAATTTATACTTCCTTAGCAGAATCAGTTATAAGCTACTGTATAACCGTTTGGGGGGGAGCCATAAAGAGTAAATTTATAGAAGTGGAAAGAGCACAAAGGTCTCTCATTAAAGTAATGTACTCTAAACCATACAGATATCCAACTCACCTGCTTTATACTGAATCAAAATTGCTTACAATCAGAAAATTATATACCTTATACACAGTCCTAAAAGTTCATAAACAATTAAATTATAATAATAGCAAAACAACACAGCGAAGAAATAAAAACATTATCAATAAAGTCATAGTAAGATCCAACCTTGCTGCAAGACAATATGCATCTCAATCCACCCACATTTACAACCTAATTAATAAAAAACAGAATATTTATGGCTTAAGCAAATATAAATTGAAACAGACACTAAATAAATGGCTACTACACTTAAGCTACGACGAAACGGAAGCACTGTTTGATAGGTTATGTTAGGTTTTCCTTATCCAAAACTAAAAAGTTTCAACCCAGAATGATTATTGCTCATTTATTAACATACAAATATACCGAACATCGTCACACACAACACAGACACACACGCACATCACCCACACCCACAACACTCACACCTACAACACACACACACACACACACACAACACACACACACACACACATACACACACACACACACCCATATTCACCTACAGACGTACATACGCGCTCGCTTTCCGAATAGCTTTTAAGATAAGTAATTGTAAAAAAAAAAGTAAAATTATAGTAATCTCTATATTTCTCCTTATAATAATAGTTACTAGCCTCACTTAATATACTTCCCAAATTTTATTGTTTACGGCAGAGCGAGTTTCCCCTAACACAGGTAAACTTTACTTAAAAGGGGGTCTCAAACACTGTTATTATATTGTATTTTAAGTTTGTGAATAAATTTTGTATTTTGTAAATGTCAAATTTGACAACTCTACACGATTTTCAACTCTATTGTATTAGCACACAGTTCTATTTACAATGCAGGTTTTTCCGTCGCGACCACGTAAAGCGCTCGTGGGAACGTAGCCTACGGATCAATTCATACCGAAACGAACATACGATACGATACGCGACATGGAGCTGCATTTTTAAGATAGCTAATTAAAATTGAAATTTATTCCACAAGAAGATGTTCACATTTCATTGTGAGAGTTCAAATGTCATGTGCATTGTGCAGTGTATAACTGATGTCAAATGAAACGTGTATCTTTTTTGAATAAAGTTCAATTTTGAATCATCGCGCATCGTCGTTGTGTAAAGCGAATGGCAAACGAGTGGTCGCCTGATATTACCGGCCTTTTAAATACTTTTTCTGGCCTCTGTTGCTCAAACTAACTTGATGAAACACAACTATCACGCCGGGTTTCCGCAAGGTTTTGTGGTTACTTCGATCAATTTGGGCATTTAATCGTCGGCATTATATTATTACGTACATCGTACACATTAGGGTGAGGCCACAGCACTACGTTGCGACGACACACCGCACAAACGACGTCGTACAATTCTTGTAAATTGTATTGCAATGCGACGTCGACTTTTGCGTCGCGACGCCGCAACGCAGTGTGGCCTAGCCCTTAGGTAAATATTCTACAAGGTTATTTTACTAGCTAATAATTGTACAGCATTGTATTCTACTCACTAATTTCCGGGCTGCCTCTGAAGAGATTAGTCAGGTTCAACTTCAGGTCCGTGCCGAAATCAGCTTTATATTTGTACGAGTTGATCTTGTAGTGACCCTCCCCTTTTTCATCGGTTACCACCTTCTCCAGTACTTCAAGATGGATCTTTTGGTTCCCTAAAAGTAAGAAATGCAATAAAGTTTATTGCTAGTGAAATTATTTTAGATTTTTCTATAGATGCTTGCTCTCCAGATGAATTATTCCTGTAGAATCCCCTATCATCTACTTAGGTTTCAGCAATAGCTTTCAGAGACATTATGTTATTTCAGTAACAACATTACATAGTAAAATGAAGGCGCTTCCTCTCCTGTTCGCTTAGATCTATTAAACTACTCAACAGATTTTTATCTGACGACCACTGTGGCTCAGTGGTTAGTACATCGACGCTTAAACCGGAGGTCGCGGGTTCAAATCCCGCCAAAGGGACAAAAAGTTTTTCCGTATGTATTAAATATTAGGTCTTTACCTATGAAATTGCCGTTTTGTATGAAAAAATTTAAACGAATTTTTTTCATGTATTTTTTATTTCTATTAATCGAAGTAATCACCCATGCAATCAATGCATCTTTGCCAACGCAGTGGCAGTTTATTGATGCCCTTCTTAAAGAAATCAGCTGGACGGGAGGCAACAAATTCTTCAAAGGCATTTTGTACTGACTCTCGAGTATTGAATTTTTTTCCCGCCAAGAAGTTATCCAAATTCTGGAAAAAGTAGTAGTCTGTAGGCGCAAGATCTGGTGAGTAGGGCGGATGACGGAGAGCTTCCAACCCCAGTTCTTGCAACTTGGAGTCCGTCTGCTGTGCAGTATGAGGTCGCGCGTTGTCGTGCAGGGGCAGCGGAGACGAGCGATTGACCAATGCTGGTTGGAGATGTGCCAGCTTCTCCATCATTGTGTTCAGTTCTCACAGTACACATCTGTAGTAATGCTCACCCCGTTTGGTAAGAAGCTGTGATGAATCACACCGGCGCTAGACCACCAAACAGTGACAATCACTTTTCTAGAGGTAAGTTTTCGTTTAGGGCATTGTTTATGTAGGTCATATAGGGCATTTATTCATTTGGTGCTGAACCAGGATCCAACCAACTTGCTGAGCGTTTGCGGTTATCAAACAGAATCCATTTTTCATCGCAGGTAACAATGCGGTTCAAAATTCCTTCATTTGTGTGTCTGTTGAGCAGTGCAAGGCACGTCTCGACGCGTACTTCGCGCTGGCGATCATTGAGTTCGTGGGCACCCATTTGTCAAGTTTTTTTACCTTGCTAATTTGACGCAAATGGACCAATATTGTTTTGACGCTAACGTCGAAAGCTGCTGCTAATTCAACCGTAGATTGTGTATCATCAGTTTCCACAATCGCTTTTAATTCGTCTTTGTTGACCAAAGTCTTCGGACGACCGCGAGGTTCATTTTTCAGGTCGAAATTTCCAGAACGGAAGCGAGCAAACCAATAACAGGTGGTGCGTTGGTTTGTAGTGTTAGCTCCGTAAACGTCGTTGATATTGCGTGCCGCTTGTGCCGCGTTGCTGCCACGACGGTACTCATATTCCATAATTACTCGAATTTTTAACGTATCCATGATGACGAAAAAGATTGAAATGCGACGAAAATGTAAGACTAATCAATAAACAAATAACTACTTTTGGAAAAAGATTTCCATGTTTTTAAAATAAAATTAATTTGAAATTAGAATTCTTAGCCACACAAAAATTATTTTGATTTGAAATGGCCAGTACTGCAGAACAAGCAATCTTCATCAAGCATCAAGCATCAAACAAGCAATTTCATAGGTAAAGACCTATTATATGTATAATATAATAAAAATCTTATATATGTGTATTGTGTATAGTAAAACCCCCTTACTAATAAAAATATTTACACACTGGATAAGCTATGCAATGTTTTGTCCCTTGTCTGTCAAGCGACTTTTCCAACGTATCAGACAATGACAGAACATTGAAGAGCATAACCATTGTGTAAATATTTTTATTAGTAAGCGGGTACAAGTATTAAATATATTTCCGTTGTCTGGTACCTGTGATACAAGTTCTTCGGATACGTAGTACAGGACCAGATTGATGTGGGGTGGAAGCGTCCATTATATATATTATTATTATTATGCATTTTTCAGCGATTGATAGAGTGATTAAAGAGGAAGGTTTAAATGTATAATATTACACCCGTGCAAAGCTGGAGCAGATCGCTTGTATTGTATAAACCATTTGACTTTAGGGGCCACTTAAAATAGACATAGTCATGTGGGCGCTGTTATGATGTCAGATTTAAGTTAAGGTTAAAAATGTGACCTTCAAGGATAATAAAATCACGTGTATACCTTTATTTGCAGCAATATTTGATGACCTTACAACTCGAGGAAAATAATGTGGCTTGTTATTGTGTAGTGTGTTGACAGAACGTAAAAAATCACGAAAATAAACTTTACTAAAATAGTATATTAAAATAATTCTTTTAAGTCTAACTAATAAAACTTTACTCTTCGGGCCCTCTTCTACTCACCGGGGTTGCCACACGCGTGCGGGTCTTGGCTGCATGCAGGCTGACCGCAATCCGCATCCTATTATTCTCTATCAGACGGCCAGCTCGCACGTGGACTGGAAATGCCTATCACCCAAGTGCGGCCAAACCCGCATTCGTATGTCAACCCGCGTGACAGAAAAAGAGCCCTTCGAGTCCATTTGTTTGGTGGGATTTTGCACGCAAACATCCAATCTCCCAAATCCCAATCTACTACATAACAAAATTAAATGGAGCAGGAATTACGAGCAGACGGATCACCTCGATCGATAGTAAGCGATTACCGCATCCCATGGACACTCGCAACACCAGAGGAGTTACACTCGTAACCCCTCTGGTGATGCGCACTTCCCTTCTGGTCCATAAAATCCCCAACCCCCTTGGGCCTAGTAAGGTTACCGTAGTAACCTCACTCGGTAAAACACAACACATGCGTTCGTGAGGCCGTGGTGTTTATCCCATTCGTGCCGAAGCATAGCTCTCCCACCTATAAACATTTGTCAGAATAAAAATAAAAATATGATATTAATTTACACATGTTATTTAAACACACTAACTTCCTTCATTAAATTATAGCCAACATAATCAAAACGATTTAAGTACTATGTTATATCTACTTACAGATTTTGATCTTAGCGTTGCCCTCAGTATTTAGGTTGAAGAGTAGAATTCTCCCCACAATACTGTAGTATCCCCGTATGGTCAGGTTGCAGTGGATGTCGAACACAAATGTACGCTTCTCTCTACGGGATCTACGAAAATATACAAAACATCGATGTTGTTCCATCCATGCCCCATGGTTCCATAATAATGGGGATTTATGTGGAGATGTCTGATGTTGCTACTTAACTAGACGCGACTTTCGCCTCAAGGTGAAATGAAATTTGGCTATAAAGGGCATCCAGACCATCCATCCTGCAAATCCAGCGCCAATACTTATCACGTTCAATGTCAATCGTTTTTAATTTTTGTCTATTTGTCCGCTCCATGCTAGATGGTCACGATGCCCATTTTAATGAACCACACTAGCATGGCAGGCTTGAAGTTTCTGCAGTTAAGCGCCACACTCACCGTCCAGCCTGCAAATCCAATATCGCGGCCCTGAAGGGGACTTGTAGGCAAAAAGTAAATGATGTACACTATTGACACTAATGACGGCTATTAGCACCGGTGTTGGATTTGCAGGCTGGACCGTGAGTAGGTCGCTTTAGGCGTTTTAGTTGCAACCAAATTCTTTTTTTTAAACTAGGCACATATTAGTTATTCTTAGGAATCTTAGGGGAAATGTTTACAGTTCTGCATGGATCCCAAGATGAATGTACAAATTTTAATAAACAAATGTGTGGCTTGTCAAATAGGATTGAGGAGTACAATAAAGGACTATCGCAAAAAAAATTGCGTTGTCTTGATGATCAACAACAGCGAAACAATTATTTGCTTGTCTGTAATTGCGAACTCAGGGAAAACGAAATTGCCCTTAGCGTGATAAGCCTTCAAAAATAAACAATAAATTATCCATATTTACGTTTTTAGACAGTTTGTATTTATTTTAACTAGCTGGTGCTCACAACTTCGTTTGCGTAAAACTAACGTTAACGGAATGCCTTTTTTACGCGGAATCCTAAGATAAAGAAGCGTAAGTTATTAACATTTCTTATTATAGAAAGTAGAAATATAAAATATATTTTACAGACGCAAAAAGAACAAGTCGAGTCTAAAAAGGCAACTTTAGGTGTTTCATATTAAGTTTAATATATTTTTTCCATACAAAAATCGTGAAATTGTAAAATGGCTACATGATGCACACGATTTCATCATATTAGAAAACATACATTTTTATAGTTTTCAATAGAAAACGTAAAATGGCGCACATTATAGGTATGAGTTGAAAAAAATATATGAATCATAATATGAAACACCTAAAGTGGCCTTTTTAAGCCCCCAGAAATTCTATGACTCAAATTCGTTAACTTAGATAATTTGTCCTCATTCATTTAAAACATTTTAGAAAAGACAATAATTAAGAAATTTTTAGATCTTGATTATCAACTACTGACCAAAATTTGCTGACAAACTGTAGACTTGAGAGATTACACTTAACTAACAGATATTTATATGCTAGCTCAGGCTTTCAGAGCCCTCTTGACCTACTACGCTATCTCTGAAGAAATTATACCCTCAGCGAATCAAGTGCCCTTAGAAAATTAGCTCAATTTCGGAAAATGTTAGGGTTTCAGACGAAAATTGATTTTTCTGAGCAGTTAGCGACAAATTTTCATAAGCCCAGACAACCATTTTAAGTCTTAAAATAAATCACTTACGAGACCTTATCCGGCACACAGCTGCCCAGCCCCGTCAGTTTCCCATTATGGAAGGTCAGCTTGACGTTCCCGGGCAGGGCGATAGTGATGTTCTTCTCCAGGTATAATGGGTCTAGGGTGGGGATCCCGGCTTCAGGGATACCCTTGACGACACCCGGGAGTGCATCCAGGGTTGCTTTGGTGAAGCATTCGTCCGTTAACTCCGCGCAGGGATGGATAAAGTCCGCTACAAAAAGCACCGGTTTTGTATTTTGTTGCTTATAACAATGATTGAATACGCATCTTTATTTGGAGTAGGCATCTTTATTTGGAGTAGGCATCTTTATATCTTTAAAAGAGTAGGAGTAGTATTGTATATGCTTAGATTTCAATTTTAAACTTTTAAGGTAACCAACTTATTAATTAGTTATTTTCATAAACTCATCATAATTATTTTTTACGTCTTTCTCGTTAAGATCTGGGGTCTTTACAAAATGTATTGTTTGAAAGCAGTCTAGTACGGACTGACGTTATTTTAGAAATGTTTTGTGCAATAAATCCAGGCGTGATCAAATAAGCCTTATTGCGAGGCATTGAGATACATGCATAATAGCAAAACACGTAAAAATGTTCATGAGTCTTTTTTTTTTCCAAAACAATTTTTATTATTGTTGTATTATTTTTAAGCAAACTTGAAGGTGAAGGATCCGCTATCTTGCGGTATTTTTAAACAAACAACGTGTGACAAGTAAAAAAAAAACAAACAAAACAAACAAACAGAAGAGCAGAAAAATTACCCTAAACTGTTCTTAAGATCTTAAGATTGGCATCCTCCCAAATATTCTCCCCAAAGATTTAAAGTACATACTCTGTGTTGGCCACCCTTCATTTATACACAAATAAATAATAAAAAAATCAATTAAGTATCTAGGAGTATAAAACAAACAAAACAAAAACGCAACCCATATTTTATACGATAAGGGATAGCCAATAATTGGGGTAGGGGCCAACAATTGGCTGGTTGGGGCCAACGATTGACTGTTTTACCTATATAGGATTTAGTTTAGGATACAAGAAATAATATTGTATACTACACATACACACGGTAAAGTACGCAATGTGTAGTTACTGTTATATAAACGTTTGCCCATAGCCGTGCCCTAATCCGTGCAAACCTAACCTAAATCGCTGGGCCTTGCGAAACTAAATGGTCACTTGTAACGTAACAGCTACAATATATTCATATCGACAAATAAATAATATTATGGTGATAGAAGATAGGGGGTAAACGTAGTGTATTATACTCATTTTGCTCCAGGGATGAGGCTGTGGTAAGGTAGAAACAGTTACTAAAAAGGGCGCGAAAATATATAAGAGTAGCTGCTGCCCACGGCTCCTCCCGCGTAAATACAGTATCCCACGGGAACACTGTATTTCGTTCGGGATAAAAAGTAGCCTATTTCAATCCAGAGCTCAAGCTACTACCATACCTAATTTCATCAAACTCCGATCGGAAGTTTTTGTGTGGAAGAGTAACAAACATCCATCCATCCTCACAAACTTTCACATTTATAATATGAGTAGGATACGGGTAATTGTTTACGAGTAGCAGAAGATTGGAAATGGAAACCAAACGAACGTATATCCGCCTCCTTTTTTGAAAGTCGGTTAAAAAGCTGCCGAATTAAATCTTGCTTAGCTGATAAAGGCTAGAGCAGCTTATGCCACTATAAAAACGTTTAACTTCTACAATAAGTACTATTATCTAGTTAAGTTTAGGTACGTAAATAAGTCATGCATTAAAAAAACTTCTAAAAAAGTCTAGTAGGTAATAAATAAGTTATAGTGGTTACTGATTTTGTAAAGAGAAAATCAGTGTCATTTACCAACCGGCTACCCTTCACACAATTTTCGTTGGAACTGTAGCAGACGCTGCCAGCAATCATAATAACAAAAGCCGGCAATTTATCAATAATTTGTAATATAATTATTTATAACTTTAATGTAATGTTACATTAGTATACGACTAAATAGTAAAATTCTTACACTAAACGGACCTTAAAAAAATTAAAAACAAAAAATAATGAAGAATCGCAAATCTTGCAGATTTAAATTTCGAGTGTGTTTTTTTAAAGCAAAAGCACTTACGCAAAGGTATCAACTGAAGTGTGCCGTGAAAGTTAACACAGATGAAAAATATCAAGAGTTTGTAAATCATCTTCGATTTGTGATTATCAAATATTAACTTTTCACAGTAGCGTCACTCAGCACGCGATGACTACGAATGTTTATTTCCTTTCCTTCGCCGTGCGGTTACTTAATTTTAAAGTTGTAATTAAACAACATTTCAAGGATTTACTGATGGGTGGCATTAGTCTACTATATCTCGTTTTGCACGTATAGTACAAGTAAACATTGATTACGATTAAAAGGGTCGAGTTTCAAATGATTTCGTAAGCCATTGCAAAAGAAAATGAATGAAAAATTAAACTCGTCGTGAACTTGACATAAATGCGCCAAATAAAATTGATATTTTAGTAATTATTTCGTATAAAGATACATGGAAATTATACATGGAACCTATGCATTGGGATCTTGTGTTTCAATTCCATTCAACATATGAAATAATATTATTTTAAAACACTTCACGTTACTTATAAATTATGTTTATTACTGTATTGTTTCACACTCTATTGAACTATGGCAGAGATATACTTAAATCGTTCTAATATATTTTCTAATAAGTATTTACTTCATGATCCAAACATGTTAAAAGTCATGCAATCTACATAATTATTTATTACGTAGTATTCTTCATATCTTAATATTTATTTTGCCACTACCTACTTTTCAGTGAGTTTTATGAAATCCGGTCTGGTTAGGTTTACTGAAACTTTCGATTGAAACTTTGTAAGGTTGTATACCTATTTAACACGACATATTTTTATACCTACGTAAAGCAGCGTTGTATATTCAATAAAGCTATGGGTTCAGGACGCTACATTGTGGAACGCCGTAAATCCCGATTGCAGGACTCGTTAAAACAATAAATAATTATTAGTAGTTCATTTAAATTCTTAACACTTCATTTAACATAGCGTTTTGTTATTTTGTTTCATTATATAATACTGTTTGTGTTAGAAAAACATCCGCGTGTGTGTCATGTATTAATAGTGTATAAATATTTTGTTAGACCCTGTTGCGTAGATCTGGGTTAAAGTTAAACATGGGTTTAACCCATCCATCCATCCTATCCTATCCTTTAATGCTATTCAGTTTCTGGATGTAATAATAATAAATTAATATATTATGAATACGTGAAGCAAAGAGGAGTATGATATGCGGTACAGTTAAAGTTTATGTAGTGGAAGTTGTGCAGAAAGCTATATATATATATATATATATATATATATATATATATATATATAATATAATACATAAAATTAAAAAAACATAACAACACACACTACCGTGCGTTTGATAGATACAATAATAATTATTGATAACATTTGAGGAAACAATTTTGTTACACGTTGACGTTTGTCAATCTATCACATCATTTTCATTTTTTTTTATTTAAGAGGCAAAAGAATCATTGTAAAGTCCAAACTTAAATATTATATGAATTACCGTGGCCAAATTTCGACCATAGGACGCTCTTTAACAATAATTAATGCGAAATTATGAATGCACGTACTGCTACTACAGAGTAGACAATATATACTTACTAACGACCAAATCAATACACATCATCATCTTGACGTCCCTATAACGGCCTATAATTTTTCCCACACAGTCGTAGACACACCGTGTGCTTGTAGTAGTGCAATCAAATCGAAAGCTAAGTATGTAGCTGTTTAACTGCTGGTCTTTCTTTAATCTGTGTGCTGCTACTGGGATTGACATTATAATATTTGCAAATAATCATCAGCAATAACTATTTCAATAATTGTAGAAACGCGCAAGCAATCGGATGCTCTTAAATAATCCAAGCAGATGATTATGAAAACACTACACACATGATTGTAGACTTTGAGTACTTGCGATAGAATTGTATTTACAACACCGGGGCCCGTCCTTGACACGGTGAGACAGGGCTAACTTTGATCGTTTGAAGCAATTGTAGAATTGCTCTGCGGTCTACCACATTGTGTTTTTGTGTTAGAAACACACATTATATTAATTTTGTGAACGTCCCTGTCGTTTACACGTGGATGCTGTGACTACATCATTATACTGTTTATGGCTTTTTTTAATGTCGCTTTTAACATCTACGGTCGTTACTCATAAGCGACCACAATAAGTATTAACCTACGTATTAAATCAAAGAATAATAGTTAGTCAGTCTTAAGAGGCATATTACATCTCGACTGTGATTTTTTCGTAAAATGGCCAATTATGGCGTTCTTGATCTCAGAAACAAAGATACATAAACAATTTTGACATATTGAATCGTGCAGAATAGCTATTGGCCTAGTTCGTAGCGGCCTCGCTTTTTGTAAATTTTGCTTAACTTTTTAATTAAACCCAAAATTGCAGAGAAAGATTTTCATAAAATGCGCGAAGGCACTCTTTGGAGCTCCTGGATTGAACTACTGTTTTAAGCAAATGAAATAATAAAATGAGAATGTTATCTCCTATATAGTCGTGTAGTTCGTAGCGGCCTTAGAATTTTGAAATATCTTTAATTTAATATAGAAAAAAAACTTATTCTAAGCCAAAAAAAAAAACTTCCAAAATAAATCTACGATAATATTATTAAGCAAAATGTATACCAGAACAATTTTTCATGAGGAATAAAGATTTCATAATTTTAAAGCATGAATTTATTAACCTATTTCAATAAAAACGATAAATACAACTGCAAAATTACTACAAAATGCGAAATGTCTCTCGTGTCTAATCTCGCAGAGTGCAGATTTTTAATAGAGCTCTTATGTCTCTCTGTTATGTTTCTCTCTCTCTGTTATGTCTCTCTCTTCTCTGTTATGAAGTGTTTAAAGCTTTGTAAGCTGAAGAGCAGCTTTGTAAGCTCTGACTGAAGCCCAAATTCTCAAACGTTTTTTAAAGTTCAAGGAAAGAAATCAAAAAGAAAAATGTGTAGGGGAATCGGCTTTTACAATGTTAGCCTTTCATCGTGTCATTAATTAAAAACTGTAATTTTCCTATCATTCGTCATTGTATTATGACGTGTTTTCCTTATAAAAGGAAATTGATTAAAATGTGTATCTATGATACCTACTTACTATTCTTCAGAGTAGTGTCTGTGGTTAAAATAATATCTTTGATATAAGTAGTTAAGTATCTGGGAGACCGATCTTGCTCGGAGTTCTAGTACTTACTTACATCGTAGTAAAACGTAACGCAATAAGTATTAGGTACATATTATATGATCTGGGTTATTTTAAAAATTTTAAGGAGCATATACCTACCTGATTTAGTTCTTAAAGTAGTACAACTAACCGTGAAAATCTTCTTTTTATGATATTTAAAAAAGTAAAAAAGAAACAAGAATATTTATCTGACGAGATTACATCTCGAGATAAAAAAGTTTGACAAAAACGCAAAAATCGTACAGTGTCTTCAGGACGGAAGATAAATTTAGGGTTTAAAATACCTACTTTATGGGGTCGAAAATAATAATATTTTTAAGGAAGGTTAAAAAAATAAATAGATGAAGGTTGAAAAAAATTAAATTAAAATAGGTTAAAAAAAAGAACGTTAAAAAATTTTAAACCGATTTTAAAATAGGTTCAAACAAATTACAAAAATATCTTAGTACACGGTTGGAAATATAAGTCAGAATGAATTTATGACATTACAGTCCAAAATTTAAAATAAAAAATAAATTGTATTATGCCAGTAGCAAAGATTTCAAAACTACGTCTATGACCAGTAGGCCTAAAGAGTTAACATAATATTATAATGAAATTGAAGTTCTTTTAAATATGAACAAAGTGCCATTCAGACTGACATTTTTAAAGTCGAGGTTATTGATAGTATGTTCTTCTTCTTCTTTTATGTATGGCGGCCTCAGTGAGTTGCCAATGTCCGAGTGCTAAGATAGTATGTTGTATCACGAGAAAAGAAAAAGAAACAATTAATAACCTAAAATGCACGGTTTTTCCCAAGGATAAGACTAGTTGGATCGATTTTTCTCCCCATACTAAATTTCATGGAAATACGTGAAGCCGTTTCCGAGATTCTGAATATATTAGCTCCTTACATATGAAATTGGCGTTTTGTAGTACCGGCCACTTTGATTTCAAATATATCTTCTTTGGTTAGGAATTCCAATTTCAAATTTATACCGCTATTTACTCATGCATTTGTGTTTCGAAAACCGTAATTCATTTGTTTTTTCCTCTTTTGGTTTTTTCTTTTCGTCACTCTGTTTACAAAATGGAAAACTTGAAATATCGTATTATTTTCGAGTACGAGTTCCACCTTGGCACCAGTGCTGCAGAAACGGCTCGAAGGATTAATGATGTGTATGGCGGCGGTGTCGCAAAAGAAAATACAGTGCGTTTTTGGTCCCAACGTTTTCGTTTTGGAAATTTCGACCTCCAGAACAAGCCCCCTTGGACGGCATGTGACCAAAGTCGATAATGAAGAATTGAAGGCTATTGTGGTTGCGGATCCATCGCAAACCACATCCAAGTTAGCTGCAGGTTGCGGTGTTAGTGATAAAACTGTTTTAATCCACTTGAAGCAAATTGGGAAGGTGAAAAAACTTGAAAGGTGGGTGAATTGATCCTCATGAATTGAGTGCAGCAAACCGACAAACGCGCGTCGACTGCTGCGTTACATTACTCAACCGGCACAATAATGAAGGGATTTTAAATCAAATCATTACCTGTGATAAAAAGTGGATTCTGTACGATAATCGGAAACGCATCGCAATGGATGAACCCTGGCGAACCAGCCAAAGCCTGCCCCAAGCGAAAATTTACTCAAAAAAAGTTACTTGTGAGCGTTTGGCGGGCTAGTGCCGGTGTTGCTCACTACAGCTTTCTTAAGTCATTCGATCTAGGCCACTGCTGCTTCAGGACAACGCTAGACCACACACAGCACAACAGACGGGTACCAAATTAGAGGAGCTTCAATTGGAATGTCTAAGACATCCACCGTACTCCCCGGATCTTGCTCCAAGAGATTACCATTTTATTTCGAAATTTGGTTAACTTCTTGCAAGGGAAAAAATTTAACTCCGATGGGGCAGTCCAAAGCGCCTTCAAAGATTTTATTGATTCCTGTCCGAATGGTTTTTTTAAGTAAAAGAATCAATGAACTACCTATTAGATGGCAAAACTGCATAGATAGCAATGATATATATATATATATATCATTGCTATCTATGCAGATACAATTGCTATCTTTATGTTCTCGATTCGATCGATTTTTTTAAAATATGTTGTTTAAAAAAAAAACGACTTTATGTTCCTCCTTTACAAAACGCCAATTTCATATGTAATGACCTAATAATATATGTATTCAATAATTGCTCGTTTAAAGTATTAAGATAAAGGGTTGAAAATAATTTAAAATTATTACCCCTGATTAAAAATTCATATAAAATTATAAGTATTGCAGCGTAATATTAAGCAGGCGCCACAGAGAGACCACGTAGTACGTACTTACGTAGGCGTTCATTTTTATTGTATTATAGAAATAATTTGAGTGTAAAAATATTATACAAATTAGAATAGGTGTAATCCCAACTGGATTATGTTTCCTTTATTAGGATTTCAAAAGAAAATAGAGTCCTTACCTTACTCTATTTTCTGACAAGAAGAAGAAGCAGAAGAGTGAAAAGCTGAGAACATGATAATATTTTTAATACAAAACACTACCAACTGCAGCAGATCTAAAATGTCTGCATTAAGTCCATAAAAAATAAATAAAATACAGATCCATAGTGCGTTCAGATGCAATTTAGAACTAAAATGTCTACATTAAGCCCATAAAAAATAAATAAAATACAGACCTATACTGCGTTCAAATGCAATTTGAAGTAAATGTAAACAAAGAAACAAAAGTGCGCTATAATGCTACCAATTAAAATGTCATTCACCGTACAATAAAGAAATACAATCGACACAATAATTTTACCGAATTTCATATTTTTGCTTACTTTTAGATTAAAATAAAATAACATGAAATAAGTAGGTAAATATATATTTATATAAGATTGATCAAAATAAATTACGGATGTTTTAGGCATAATATGATCTACTGTACTTATGTAAATGAGACGTTTAGGCAGAAGAATAATTAAAAATGTTGAAAAAAAATGTGCTTAACATAAAATTGCAGTACGCTCTTTACGGCGCTGTTAAGGTCATTGACCTCACACGTCTGATTGGATTGATGTTATTTAGGCAAAGCCTTTGCTTCTCTTTTAAATCAGCTGTTTCTGTGAGGTTAATTACCTTAACGCCTGAGAGAGCGCAATATAATTTTATAAAGTTTAATTTAATTTCTTTTATTCTGCCGAAACATTTTCACATAAACAGTTGATTATATGCCCAAAATATTCGTAATTGATTTTTTATAACCATTTGTATTAACCAGTGTGATCCTTAATGTTTTGTGTATTGGACACAATTGGCCACAAAATGGTCGTTCACACGGTGGTCACTGAGGGAAGAAATTGTCAAGTCCATTGTCATTTTTGTTTGACAATAAGTTTTTGTTGAAAGCCAATCATGTGGGTGATTAAGTGAAACCACATTCACTTGTTATTGAGCTAAATTACCATTGTGGGATAAATTTGATTTTAAAATTAAACAAGCCCCGATTTGCAACAGATTAGATTCCTTTTACTGTAGTTCTATAGCCAAAAACATATTCGTAAATTAATCGGTTAACTTTACTCACAAATAATTATAAGCCGTATATCAAGATATCATAAACTGATTTTTGGACCAATCATAACGCGTTAAACGTTGGTTTGACGTTTAGGAGAACACCATTTTGCTGTTTTGACATATCTAGACTGCTTTGAAATTGTAACTTTGTATCTCCCATAATTTTTCAGCGCGACCAGTCAATCTTGGCTTCCATCCACCAGCCTCCTCCTCCTACTCCTAGTAGTGTATGTCCTAATTTGAAAAATAAACGTTTTGACGTGATAACGTCTTATAATTCGATGGAGCCGGCTGCACGCACGAAAAAGCATGACTCATGCGGCGTTACCTCGCTCTGAGGCGTTCCATTTAAGGCTTGAAGTGCAAGCGAGAGCGCGGAATCTGTCTCTCTCCTACTTGAGTGAGCGATCCATCAGTATTTTCTTATGACGTTGTCACGTTCAACTATCGTCAGTAAACCGACTTTACAGACAACCGATTTTTTTTCTACCTATGATCTTTTTTAGTTGACCAGTTCCCCCTATCAAAAGATTATACGGATAATACAGATTATAATTGCCGAAGACGCGACGCGACGCAAGACTTGTTTGGAATCAGGGAAGCTTTCTCGACGGCGCGTGACATGTATCTCGCAACAAGCCGTATGTATGTATGGCAATTGTGCACGTTGTATTACAATATCGACAAAGTTTCTAGTCGACCAGTTTCTAAGCACTTTTCAAGGCACTAGGACGCCTCAAAAAATTTAAACACAAAGTGACCGCAACGACTGCAGACGTGGTTGAACTTTGTATTCACACGTGAGTATGTATGTGTGCGTGAGCACGATTCAACGGCGTTCTGTAATGGCATTTTCATAATATGCCCGGTCGAGCGGCAACTTGTTCGATAGTATGTATTCATATTTTTGTAAAATATTCTAGAATTAAGTAGTTTCAAAAACATAAATACACGACAATGAACAAATAAATAACTAATCCGGTACATGTGATGGTCCACTTTCGGGAATTTTCTCGTAATTTCATTACGCGTACAATAGAAATCACAGCGTATTATAGTGTCGAAATCCGTTTCCAGCCCGTTTACATTTTATTACACGGCTGAGTAGGGCTGGCACTGTGGAGAATTTTTATTTTTATTTTTTTTTATTCCAATAATATCTATGAACTCTATGTAGTCTTAATATTTACCTATACAATATTATCATATAAGTCAGATTTTCCTGTAATTGTTTAAACATAATATCATAATCATCACTTTCAAAATTAGTAAATTGTAAATTTAAATGCTTTTCGTAAATTAATAACCTGCTCATATAACTGAAAAACATCCACAGCGGAACATAATATAACCTCCTCCTATTTGGAGATTAGTTGAAATGGGTCGTCTCTTGTCCTGTAAGTTTATTCGTGTTATCAACATCGATATAATATAAATTAAGTTATTCATTGATTTATTATGTAGAATGTAGATATACCAAAAACTTTCACGTACCAACCTTATGGAAAGGCTCACATTTCCCATGCTTCGAGCCGTCCGTCACAAACGTCACAAACGACTCAATTGGGTTGAGGCCGCGCGTAATTTAGCGACATTATGCTTGTGTCTGCCCTGATCACCGTAAAAAAGTTTCCTAGATAATATTATGAACTTTGTGCATTTATTTTGGTAGATATCTTTTGGGTCTGTTTCACTATCATGTAATAAGTATCTGATAGCTTATTCGGAAGTTTTATCGCTGCTTACTTCGTGCGCGCAAAAGGAAATTCCGCAGAAAACGTACATTTTACCGCGTTAAAAAGTAGCCTTTATCTTCCCCGTGGTCTACTCTATATCTCATCAAAATAGGTTCAGCAGTTTTGGAGTCTATTCAATGCAAACAAACAAACCCTTCACATTTATAATATTTTAATATTATTATAGTGTAGAAAAGTAGACGATTCCAATGAGGTACTTAGATTTTCATTTCTACGCTAATGAAGTTAGGAACAAGCATTTAATAAAGTTCAAGAATAAAAATTAGTTCGATTTGTTTTATGAAAACCAATCTAAAAATAAATCGCCTTTACTTTGTAAGACATTGCTGTGTTGTCTGCACACAAATCGTTCGCCAAAGATAGACCGAAACAGGGACGATCAGATGCATCGGACATTCGACAGGAATGTGGCGGGAACACAGGAATTAGAAGTGATGAGATAAAGGATACCAGGCCCTTAGCCAAGATGCCATCGCGTACGATGACCAAGTTAGAAAACAAAAGTGTATGATATTACGTATCGTGGGCTATGTCACTTTAGCGAATGTTATGACAATCCCATATATTTTCGTTTCCGAAGATCGTCATTATAATTAACGAAGGCATGTGGGCTAAGGTCCCAGAAGCATAGAAACTAGAGTAAAGGAGCAATATAGGAGTAGAGAAATTAACATATGAAAATAAAAATTTCATCCCCACTTCTCATGTAAAGGTAAAGTTGCTAAACATAATGGTTTATACGCACACTATAAATAAAATAAATAAATAAATAAAGTTTATTTCGGGTGGCATAGGCCCATATTATAAATACCTTACAGACTAACATACATATTATTATACAGGGTGACCTGAAATTCGATACATTCCTTTGAAAGACAGAAAGTAGACCTCATTTACAGTAATATTTTTCATGGCATCCCCTATCCGAAAGTTGATATTTACAAAGTTATTGAAATTTCAAAAATTTTTTCTTTATTTTCGACTTTTTGACTTTGACATGACGTATTTTAAAAAATGTTTGTCTTTTTAGTGATTTTTTTATGTATTTTAACCGTCAATGAGTCAAATATTATTTTTAAGGAATAAATAGGGACAAACTAAGCGAGAATTTTTCATTATGAGACATGAAACAGAATTTTCTTTTAAGAAAAATGCACACTTTTCTTAAAAACAGTCGATTTTCTTAAAAAAAAATGTATGATACAATGCGTACAAATACCTTAAATAACTTTCTTGCCTCATAAGCTTCCAAAAATGGTACAAATATGTACATAAAAATATGAACATGTAATAAACAAAGACAAAACAATCATCAGGTAACGTTATCTCAAGAATTACTCTACCTGAGGCGACCTTTTTTTTCAATTGTTTCCTTTGTTCAAACTTCGGGATGTTTCGGCTATTGTCGTCGCGGCCCTTTGTCAATGAGTTACCGACTGGTTTAGAGAGCAAATTTAGTAGCTAATATTAGTTTTAAGTCAACTATTGCCGTGTACGGACGTATTGGTGCTTTAAACTACACCCTTACTTCTACTTGTGATTTTTTTGTATCGCGATGGCTGCTTTTGAGTACGATGAATACGCTGACATCTTGTTTTGTTACGGACTTTGTAATGGTAATGCTGCTGCTGCACGAAGAACATACGTTGAACGTTTTCCGAATCGACGAGTGCCAAACTTAGAGTGTTTTCAACAACATTTCGACGAATTCGGGAAAGCGGCCGTGTTGATAGAAGACGTGGCGATTCAGGCAGACCTCGTTTGTATGCTCCAGAAGAAGAAGAAGAAATTTTAACACTTTTTCAAAATGATCCTTCTATTTCTACAAGAGCGGCAGCTAGAAGACTTGGATTGAGTCAATGGAAGGTGTGGTTTACAGTACACACAGCGCGTCTACATCCATTTCACTACACACCTGTCCAAGCGTTGGAAGAGGGAGACCCGGTTAGAAGAATGGAATTCTGCCGTTTTATGATAAATGCAGACATGGAGGATCGCAATTTCTTCTCAAGAATATTGTGGACGGATGAATCGAAATTTGACCGTGACGGGATAAACAATTTCCACAACACACATTACTGGGCACCAAAAGGAGAAAACCCCAGGATGAAAAAAGAAAGGGCCCATTAAACCAGATTCAGTCTAAATGTCTGGATGGGTATAATTAATAATAATTTAGTTGGATCTCATTTTTGCCTCAAAATTTAAATGGTTAAATGTACGAACATTTCCTAATAGAGGAGATTACTGGTTTAATGGAAGAAGTTCCAATAGCAACTCGTCGTAATATGATTTTCCAGCATGATGGTTGCCCGGCCCACTTCCGCCTCGGCGTACGCCAGTGGCTAGACCAAACTTACCCACATCGCTGGATAGGTCGAGGCGGGCCAATTCCTTGGCCAGCACGGTGTCCCGATTTGACCCCGTGTGATTTTTATCTTTGGGGTCATATGAAGGCTTTGGTGTATACTACACCCATAACTACTGTAGAGGAGCTCAGAAGCCGCATAAGAAATGCAGCAGAAGAAATCAAAACTAGTCTTACTACCAGAATAATCAAAACAGAGGTACGGAGAAGACTAGGGGCCTGTATCAGAAACAGAGGTTCACATTTTGAACAAGACCTAAAGTAGAATATTTATTATTCAATTTAATTAAACATTGATGTTTTTTTAAATACAATAAACGTAATTAAATTCAAGTTTTTCCTTTTATTTTAACCTTATCGCAAATAAATCGATTTAGACATTATTTCATTTTACTTCTAATATGTTTACTACAACGTCATATTTTTATGTAGACATTTGCACCTTTTTGGAAAGCTAATGAGATAAGGAAGTTATTTAGAATATTTGTACGCATTGTATCATACATTTTTTTAAGAAAATCACCTGTTTTTAAGAAAAATGTGCATTTTTCTTAAAAGAAAATTCTGTTTCATGTCTCATAATGAAAAATTCTCGCTTAGTTTGTCCCTATTTATTCCTTAAAAATAATATTTGACTGATTGACGGTTAAAATACATAAAAAAATCACTAAAAAGACAAACATTTTTAAAAATACGTCATGTCAAAGTCAATAAGTCGAAAATAAAGAAAAAAATTTTGAAATTTCAATAACTTTGTAAATATCAACTTTCGGATAGGGGATGCCATGAAAAATATTACTGTAAATGAGGTCTACTTTCTGTCTTTCAAAGGAATGTATCGAATTTCAGGTCACCCTGTATACTTACACTACACTTTATTACGTGTTGTCGGCGAAGTGATGCGCGCTTTGTTCCGGAGTCTTCCCCGGAACCTCCGGTAGACCACACCGGTTGGCCAGAACTCCTCCACCTCGAAGGTCGAAACTGAAGTTGACCTTATGGCGAGACTCCAGACGTTCGACCCTCAAGACGATGGACGTCTTCCTGCGGATGTAGTCCACGACGTCCTCGACCTCCATGGACCAGTGCAGGCGGGATACGTACAACGGCGTCGCGGGTACCTCGCACCGCAGGCCCAGTTCCGGTACGTAAGGCGCGGGCCTCGATGGTTGCGGGCGGCGGGCTTCCTTTTCTTTCTACCAGTATGAAGCCCTTCTCATCGCACCTCCTGCTCTCGTCCTTACCAAGTCGAGGAGGCTCAGCCTTGCGGCTCTCCACAGTCACATGGCTTTCTTTCTCCCACTTTGTCTTCACCCGCGGGGAAGGTGCGGGGCGACCGGACTATACCTAGTGGCGTGCACAGGATTATGACACTGGGTATGCGGCGAAGTACTCGGTCACAAAAACTTTTTCGTTTATAGATTTTTAGCATAGCTACAGCCAAGCGACGGATCTCTAAGTCGAAACCATGCAACAGAGCAAGTCTTAGATGTACTACTATTCATGTACATCTTCTACGACAACGCAGACGAAACAGATCGATCGTCGCGGCGGAAGAAATTCTAATAAGTAAAATAATAAGCATATTTTAAAATATTATAACTACTCACCAGTCAGTCAGCTTCAATTTTCACATATTCAAGGTTCCGGTTACTTGAGATTACTATATCCCGATGTAAATTACTAAATAATATGCAAGGAAAACAATATAATTTAATCGTGTGTACACAACCACACAGCCAGTTATACGTTTCATAACTTTTAACATGAAATTTTCGAGTTACATTATTTTTTTGCTGGTTTAATTGTTGTAACTCGGGTACACACCTACCTTTAGACAGAGTTTGAATCTTTTCACTGAATGACAATTGTGAGAACTTGTTATTTTTAATTTTTAATAAACACACATTTTCAAAACATCACAGTCAAATAACATTTAAAAAAAATCGACTAACTCACTAGTAAAAGCAAATCACTACAATTATTATAGAAACTCAGTAATAAACTGTTAAATGTACACACTCTCAAATGTTAAAATGAAAAATCTTTTAAGAAAACTATAAATAAACTGGAGCGATTAAATTGTAAACAATGCTTATCACATGAAATATGCAATATGGCCCCCGCAAAACACAAAACGTTTCTTCTATTTAAACAAATAAAACCTTACTAAACAAAAATGCATAATGTACATACGTGATTTATTAGATTTCCGACTATTCTTTTTACTCGGATTATAGGCAACGAATAATTTCCGACAAGCCAGTTCGGCGGTTTTCGGAAGCGATCGGATAGCCGAGAGCCATCGCCTGCCGCGGGAGTTGGCGCTATATAATCATGTCGATATTCATGGGTGTGTTCGTTTGCGAAGTATGAAAATTACACATACATGCGATGATTTGTCCTGCAGCACGCACCGGCATGAGATGAGTTGCTATTTATAAAATATTAGGCGTTTTTAAGTTATTATATTTTTTTAATTATTTTATTTACTATTAATTAAAGTCATCTAAAACGTACGAACGTTTTATTAAAATATCTGTGAATGACAAGTAAAGCACTGCATTTCTGCCTATATGGAGCGCACGCCCCTGACTATACCGGTATACCGGTGTAATAAATATCATCAATTTATATTCATAATTACATAATTCATATTTACTTATTACAGAAGTTAGCAGTTAGTGCGGGCAGAGAGACGGACGAACACAGCGAATCTATAAGGGTTTTATGGGTGGCCGGAACCCTAAAAACGAATGATAAAAAATCGGACGAAAATTATAAACAGTTATCAGCTGCAGCTTTCACTACAATCGGCTATCAGCAATTATCTATCGTCACAACCCAAAATTGAATGACACCACTGCAGGACTGGAGACAGAAGAACTGGCCTTAGGTAATAAAATAAATCACTGTTAAAAAGGTGACTTTTCTATTGCCGACTTTCCATATTTCTATTGACGTCCTCAGTCTGCATCATGTCCACAATCTACAATTATGATTTAAAACCATAATAAAGTACTATAAAAATGTCGTAACTTAAAGTGAATGCCCTAATTAAAAAAAACGTTATGACATGAATTTCAAGTAGACAAGTTTGTAACTTAAATCTATACATTAAATTCGTAACTGGTCGCTGTCTATACATGAAAGATATAAGAAAAACTATTACAGGGGGGCTTTATAAACGACATAGAACCCAAAACAATGATTTTTAAAATTTTTTTCTGTTTATCTGTTTGTCTGTCCGTTTGTTCGCGCTAATCTCAGAATCTACTGAACAGATTTTGATAAAATTTGGTATAGTAGTAGTTTAAACTATGGATTAACACATAGGCTACGTTTTATTGCGGAAGTACGGTCCCGCGATATTTGTTTTTGCGCGTACGAAGTAAACGGCTTAACCGATTTGAATGCGGTTTTCACTAATGCATTTTGGTTACTCCACTCCATCTAAAATTTAATTCACCGACTCCCAGAAAAGGAGGCGATCATACATTCGGTTGTTTTTAATATTTTTTAAGCTATTGCATAGCTTTTATCGCGGGCTTTGAGTGCGGCGACCGTATCAAGAAATTCTGTAACGAAAATAAACCTAACACCCCACACTCCGCCCGGCACAGCGGTGCGGCGTTGAAAGCCGTGCATCGTCTAATGTCGTTTCAGTTCGGCAGACTTCGGCACGGTGTTAGTGTGCGTGCGACTAGACGTATGCGTGTAGACTTACTATGCAATAGCTTTACCGCGGCAGTCCCCGAGTGCCACACGTATTTTTGTACGTTCAACGATTACACCGCCGTCTGTGGACCGATTTTCAAAATTCTTTTTTTGCTGTAAAGGGTATAATACCATATTGGTCTTCTTGAGACCAAAGTGGTGACCTGATGATGGGATCCATGAGGGTTCGAGGGAACTCCTCAAAATATTGACACGTATGTGTCAATATAGTGATTTTGACTTTTTCTGAAGTAGTCCAGGCATATACTACCAAAAATAAAGATTTTGCACCAAGGTATGCCCTGGATCCAAAAGTACTGAAAAGAACTCCTGACTCCTTATACATACATATTTGGGGAATTCGGCGTTGTTTAAAGAACTGCAAGCATATGCCACTTACAGTAATCATCATCATCGTCATCATCATCACCACTATATTCTTACGATACACCAACATACTATTAAGGCGACATAGGTACTCCTCATAGTTTAGTAAGTACACCGATATCAATGTATTTGAAATTCTGCTATTGCCAATATTATATTCATGATCATCATCATCACTATAATATTATATTTAATGCTGATATTTGCTATTTGGGGAAATACGACGGCCTCTCAGAACACCGACATAAAAAACGCTTGAGTTTATTTTGCCGAGAGAGCACAGAATACATCATAGTAGGTACAAATACAGAAGACTCACTCCGAACAGTCATTTAATGAAGTAGGGACTCTTGCTACGATACGATTAAGTTCAGTTTAGATCGCGCAGCGCTCGATTGCCTAGTTATTTAAGGTTATTTAGGCCTAGTTATATGAAATTGGCGTTTTGTAAAGGAGGATCATAAAGTAGATTTTTTTAAACATAATATACACACACCGGCATATTTAGCGGAACATAAAATAAAGGTTTGATATCAGTATCATATAAGGTTGCTGGCTGGTTTATACGTCATTTAATTTAAAAAGAAATATTTTCAAATTAAGAAAACAACTGAACATCACATTTTATGCAATTGTTTTAATTTTATTCAAATACATCTTATCTGGAGCGAACTTCGAGTATTTCTTCCTTCTGAGTTTGATTTAAAATTTCATTGAAATACTGTTTTTTGTTAGTTTTTTTTAATCGCGTATCTTTTTGGAGTTGAGAAATATGACTGACTTAGCCCCAACGGAGATTGCCAGGGCACTCGAAATGCGAAGAAATGGTCAAACCTACAGAGTGATATCCAGAGATCTTCGTCGACCAGTTTCAACGATCCATCGCAGTATCCAACGGTTCAGGGAGACCGGTACAATTGTGAGAAGAGCAGGACAAGGCAGAAAAAGACGCACTTCGAGTAGGGATGATCGTTTCATTCGGCTTCGTGTACGTAGGAACCCCCGTTTGACGGCCGTCCAAGCCCGACATGAGTTAGAAGCAGTGCGGGGTGTAACCGTAAGTGAGCGTACGGTACGAAGAAGGTTCGAAGAAGCTGGTTTGGGTTAATTTGTGCCCGCCAAGGCTCCAAGGCTCGAGGTAAATCATCATAGAAATAGGTTAACTTTTGCTCAGGAACATCGACTTTGGAACGCGGAACAATGGAGTAAGGTATTGTTTAGTGATGAGTGCAAAATTCTCTGAAATCAAATTGACGGCAGGCAAAGAATATACAGACGCAAAGGAGAACGATACATTCAGACAAATTTTGAAACTACAGTTGCGGGCATTTGTTTGGGAGCTCGCACAGACTTGGTAGTGATTGACAGAGGGAGTCTGACTGCAGACCGCTATATCAGAGAAGTTTTAGAAGAAAATGTCGTACCGTTTACCCATATCGGTGACGATTTTGTTTTTATGCAGGATAATGCTCGGAAAAGAGTTTTTTGCCACGACACTCTCCCACGCGGGCGAAGCTGCGGGCAAAGCTATATCGAATATGGCAAAGTAGTAAATTTTTAAGCACAATTTACATGTTTACATTAATGTTGAAGCTTAAGCTTAATAAAAGAGAGTGAATATGAAATAGCACGATGTCAGTTGTCACACTTGATTGTAATTAGTGATGTCCTCGGTGACAATCGATATATCGATTATAATATTAATATGTATGTCGAGCAAGTGATTTACAGTAGAATGAATTAAAGTGCATGATGCATGTTTGATTTTTTATGTGACACTTGTAAAAGTTGCGTTACTTAGTAGGCATTACGATTAAAGTGTTTTAAGTAATTAATCGTTTAATAAATATACTTAAAAGTAAAAGCTCACTTATCAAATTAGTAAGTCTCAACTCATCAAAGAAACAGAAAAACTAATGATTAAAGAAACAAAACTGTGAATTGCAACAATTGTTCTACTCCTCACAAGATGGCGTTTCACGATTAATAATTTAAACAAAAGTTACGTATTAAAGTAAAATGTATGTTCTAAAAATAGCTATTCCAATTAACTAGAGTTGATAGAGTGATTCAAAAGGAAGTTTAAAATTATTACGTATACTATAATATACTGTATATCAAGGTTACTGGAACGTTATAAAAAACCCGAAGTAACGCGTACGGAGTAACGGACAAACGTTATATTATGACAGTTTGTTACAAAGTTGCATTGACCAGATATATCGTATGTAATTCAAGTAATATTTATGATAAATTATTTCACAAATCAGTGCCATAACACTTATGAACGTTTGCTAGATGTAAGTGAGTGTATTTGTGTCCATTCGGTCGCGTCAGTTGTTACTAAAGATTATATATAACGTATAATATATACGTATACGTATTGTATATTATATTGTATAACGTATAAGGGTCTGTAATTATTGCCAATACGGCCTCTGTGGCTCAGTGGTTAGCGTGTCAGCGATCAATGCTTACAATATAATAGTTTAAAAGTATTTTTAGTGTACAAAGGCTGGGGTCTTCAAATTAAATACTGGATGTGCTGAATCACTTTATTTGCACAACTAGTTAGGTAGGCGGTGGGCAGACGACTAACTCTCGCAGGAGTTAATTCGCCACGCCACGAATATAGCTGACTTTACATTATGCAATTTCCGAGAATTATAACACACACTACATACACCCCCTTCTAAAAAAAAAAATGATTTACACAATTGACAAATAACAAAAAAAAAATTGAACTTAGCAAACGTTAACATTTGGGAGCTTATGTTGTGACAAAACACTTAAATCTGTACCCTGATTACAACTTAATTCCTTCCTTAACATCTTCCTTGCACGTGAAACACAAACTTTGTATATTAGAATAGCACAAAATTGGAAATAAAGTGAATGCAAATATTTCTAACTTAACGTCTTATAACAATTAATATGTGCTGAGATGACATTACGCAACCTTCGCGTACCTACTTGCTAACAAAAATGCCAATGCACCATTAACCTAGTTATCATTCAAGAATCTTACAGGTCTTTTAATTTTTCTGCCACTACGTGATTTCTGTAAAGGCGTATACACATTAGCCTCACTATGCTGATCTAATCTACTGTCATGTCTAACTTCATTTTCTTCTAAAATATACGCGGGCTTAAGTCTATCAATCGACACATTACGTTCTCTATTATCAATTAATATTTTAAAAACTTTACTATTTCTTTCTAAAACTTTATATGGTCCGCTGTACGGAGGCGTTAGCGGTCTCCGTACCGCGTCCACTCTTAGAAAAACATGTGAACAGGAATTTAGATCAGCATGCACAAAAGTACTATTACTATTTTTACATGCCCTTTTTATGGGCTTAATTTTGTTCAAAGTGTCTCTTAAATTACTTATAAATGAATGTGGATTATCAATTTTCATACTTTTATCTGAACAAAATTCTCCCGGCAACCTTAAACAATGTCCCAGAGCAAATTCCGCCGCGCTAATATTATCGTTGTCCGCTTGACAAGCAGCTCTCAATCCTAACATGACCGTAGGTAGTTCTACTAACCATGATAGATTATTATTCAATCTAGCCACCAGAGCCGACTTCAAAGACCTATGCCACCTTTCTATCTTACCGTTACACTGTGGGTGGTATGGGGTAGTTCTCGTTTTTTGGATACCTAATAATTTCATTAAATCTGTGAATAATTCGCTTTCGAACTGTCTACCTTGATCGGTGGTAATAATTTTAGGACAACCGAAACGACAAATCCATCCTTCTTAAACTGCTCTAGCTACCGACTCTGCGGTCATGTCCTTCACAGGGCAAATCTCAGGCCATCGTGTTAATCTATCGATCATAGTGACGCAGTAACGGAAACCGTGCTCAGTTTCCGGTAAAGGTCCTATCAAATCAACGTGCAAATGTTCGTAACGCTCGCTATGGTTAAAATCGCTAAGTTTCGAAACTGTGTGCCGAATAACCTTACTTCTCTGACACCTCACGCACGTCTTGGCCCAGGTCCCTACGTCCTTATTCATACCTGGCCAAAAAACTTTTTTACTAATTAATGCACGCGATGCTCTAACTCCAGGATGAGAAACGTCATGAAATTTATGAAAAATACTTTTCCTAAACTGCGATGGTATATACGGCCTAATATTCTGAGCTGATGTTTCACAATATATTTTAATATCATCATTATTATCGAGCGCTAACTGTTTCCATTGCAATTTATCATTCGTTTTCATTAAATCCGCGAGCTCAGCGTCTGTCGCCTGTGCTCTCGCAACCTCCACGTATTCGCTTGAACTAGGGCATATGATACTCTCTATTCTCGATAAAGCGTCGGCCACCTGATTTTCAGTGCCTTGTATATGTTGTATGTCGCTTGTAAATTCGCTAATATACAACAATTGACGCGCTCGCCTAGGTAACTCTTTATTAGAACTTATTTTACTTAAAGCAAAAGTGAGCGGCTTATGGTCCGTGTAAACTGTTAAATTTCTACCTTCGATTAAATCTCTAAAATAAACTATTCCCGAATAAATCGCTAAAAGCTCCTTGTCGTACGTGGAGTACTTCTTTTGCGGTTCTGATAACCTTTTTGAAAAATATCCAAAAGGTTTCCAAGAATTGCCTTCCCACTGATTTAACACTGCCCCTATACTAAAATCTGACGCGTCAGTCATTAACCCTAATTTAGCATTAGATATCGGATGCGAAATAGTGACGGCATTTTTCAAATTTTCTTTACACACTTCAAATGCACTATTCGCCTCGTCTGTCCAATCTATACGCGTCTTATCTCGTTTTTTAGCCCCGTGTATCCTATCTAAAACTCCCTGAACTCGAGCAGCGTTAGGAATATGATTTCTGTAAAAATTTAACTTTTTTTGGATTTCTGTAGAAATTCAAAAAGGCCAAATGGCGTAATAATAGCTGTTTTTTTTAATGTCATCTGGATTAATACCTATAAAATGATAAGCTCTACAAATATCTAATTTTGAAAAAAATTTCTTATTATGTAACCCATACGTAAAATCTTGTACTCTAGGTATCGGATAACGATCTGGCTTTGTAATTGCGTTTAACATCCTATAGTCCCCACAGGGTCGAATACCACCATCCTTCTTAGGTACAATATGTAAAGGACTGGCCCACTCACTATTTGAAGGTCTACATATTCCTAGTTCTTGCATCAACTGAAATTCTTTTTTAACCCTATCGTACCTGTCGGCCGTTAACCTCCTGGCACGCGCGTGGACAGGTGGTCCAGTAGTCTCTATGTGATGATAAACGGAATGCTCTGGGACGTCCTTGAAGGCTGGCGGTCGCGTGATGTCCTGAAATTGTTCCAGTAAATCCGCTTAAGGATGGTTGCTATTTATTTTTTTAATAGTGCCGACAAAATTTGTACTTTTAATTCCACAGACCCTTAGGGTGGTCACCGTATCAATTAACTTATTATTATACAGATCTACATTTAATTTAAAATTCTTCAAAAAATCGGCACCTATTATCGGCTGTTTTACATCACATACGACAAAAGGCCATTTAAATGACCGTCTTAGGCCTAACGATAACTCTAAATTACATATTCCATAACATTTAATTTCGCTGTCATTAACAGCATACAACTTTAGATCGATTTTTTTGATAGGCTTTCTAACACACCACTTTGGAATTACGGAAATGTTAGCGCCTGTGTCGATCAAAAAACTATATTTCGTTACATTATCTCTAATCAATAAACGATGGCTTTTGGTTACCTGACCTTGAGTACATCCGTCCACCGAGCCCGCATGTACCCCATCTAGTTTTTCGGCTGCTTGGCTCGCCACGCGCAGGGTTGCTCGCAGCGGTTAGCCCTCGATCTGTACCGAAAATGAAAACGGCACAGCCAGTCCGGGTCCCCAGGTACTCTTCGCGGCCGCGATGTCGATCTTCTCCTGAAGTCGGTCGGTCTGTCATTGCTCCTCGAGCGCCTGCGACCCCTTAGTTCGGCGCGGAGCGCTGCAACCTCCAGCTCCAATCTGCTCATCTGCTCGTCCGACTGTCCATCTGCTGCCTTCTTGCATGACACGGCTGCCACATCTCCGACGTTGGTGTATTCAGTAATCTTGTCTGCCATGGCCGCCAGCTTGTCCAGAGACTGATCTTCACAAACCGCCATGACTGCTCGAACTGATGACGGCATCTTCGACAACCACAGGCTCTTCAGTGTGTTGTCCGCAATTTGTGCGCTGCGCCCCAGATCTTTCATGCGCCTTAAAAACTGGGAGGGTCTTTGCGAACCCAACTCCAGCTCCGACACCAACTTCTGCATTTGTCTTTCGGCACTCTCTTCATAAACCTGCAGCAGTCTCTCCTTAAGCGCCGTATACTTGTCCTGGGCGGGCGGTGACATCACGAGGTCGCTGACCTGCTGAATGGCCTCTTTTCCGAGTTTCGATATGACCAGGTTGAATTTGGTCTCTTCACCTTGCTTCTGTGGGGCCATCACAGCCTCGAACTGCGCGAACCATAACCTTGGTAAGTCTGTCCACAATTCCGGTAGCTTGGTGGACACGCTTATGGATGCCAACGCCGCGCCTGACGCCTCTTCCTTGCAACCCGTGTCTGATGCCTTGTTCATTTTTCTCGAACGAAATTGAGCCGATGAGTCAATGAGCTGATGAGCCGCCTGCCGCTGTACTCGCCACGTGCCACGGCGTGTTCTTCTATTACGTCACGCTAACTTCCTGTCGACGCGTGGAATTCGATCTCGAACAAAAAATTTAGCCCACAGCCAATGTCACTATTTACGCCGATTCCCTTCACTACAAACTTTCTTCGAGAGTTCTTCGTCGGGGTCACCAGTTTAGTGTACAAAGGCTGGGGTCTTCAAATTAAATACTGGATGTGCTGAATCACTTTATTTGCACAACTAGTTAGGTAGGCGGTGGGCAGACGACTAACTCTCGCAGGAGTTAATTCGCCACGCCACGAATATAGCTGACTTTACATTATGCAATTTCCGAGAATTATAACACACACTACATATTTAAATAAAAATACTTCCCGTCGCAAAGGTCTCCGTAACGCAAGTTCCTCAGATACTTACCACGGGGCCAGATGGACGTGGTGTGAAGCGTCCATAGATATAATTAGTAGTAGGTCATTACATATGAAATTGGCGTTTTGTAAAGGAGGAACATAAAGTCGATTTTTTAAACATAATATATTTATTCAATCAAAGTATATACCATTGCTATCTATGCACTTTTGCCATCTCATAGGTAGTTTATTGATTTCTTTACGAACAAAACCATTCGGACAAGAATCAATAAAAACTTTGACGGCTCTTTAGACTGCCCCATCGGAGTTGAATTTTTTCCCTTGCAAGAAGTTATTCAAATTTCGAAAAAAAGTAGTACTCTATTGGAGTAAGGTCCGGAGAGTACGGTGGATGTCTTAGATATTCCAATTAAAGGTCCTCAAATTTGGTAGCCGTCTGTTTTGCAATGTGTCCGTTGTGTGTGTAGCGTTGTCCTGAAGCAGCAGTGGCCTAGAGCGAATGACCAACCTCGGTTGTTTAGCAGCTAGCTTTTCCGTCATGATTTGCAGTTGCTGGCAATAGACATCTGCCGTTATCGTCTGGCCAGATTTAATAAAGCTGTAGTGAACGACACCGGCACTAGTCCACCAAACGCTCACAAGTAACTTTTTTTTAGTAAATTTTCGCTTGGGGCAGGTTTTGGCTGATTCGCCAGGGTTCAGCCATTGCGATGAACGTTTCCGATTATCGTAGAGCCGATTCCGATTTCCACAATAGCCTTCAATTCTTCATTATCAACTTTGGTCTCCGACCGTCCACAGGGCTTGTTCTGCAGGTTGAAATTTCCAAAACGAAAACGTTGGAACCAAAAACGCACTGTGTTTTCTTTTGCAATACCACCGCCATACACATCATTAATCCTTCGAGCCGTTTCTGCAGCACTGGTGCCACGGTGGAACTCGTACTCGAAAATAATACGATATTTCAAGTTTTCCATTTTGTAAACAGAGTGACGCAAAGAAAAAACCAAAAGAGGAAAAAACAAATGAATTACGGTTTTCGAAACACAAATGCATGGTAAATAGCGGTATAAATTTGAAATACGAATTCCTAACCAAAGAAGATATATTTGAGGTAAATGTGGCCAGTACGGAAAAACGCCAATTTCATATGTAAGGACCTAATATTATTATATGTTGCAAGAGAAAGGCGTTAAAAATATTGTTTTTTTTTTTTTTCAATTATACTAGTTTTTATTCGTAATAAGATTAAGAAATTTTTTTTAACGTAAATCTTCGTTACTTTGCCTGCGTCAAATATTGTAATGCAAATTTCCACTTATTTAACTAATAGTTTTAACGTCTCAAATATTTTAATTTGTTAGAGATTTATAAGGAAAATATCGACAAACTGAAGTATGAACATTTTATGAGCTCGCTCTTAAAATAATATTTATACATCTATCACTCTTATCCTGCTTGCAGTAAACTTTTAAAAGTTAGCGTCTTTTTACACCGGAGCGAGACTTTTTAAGAAAGAAAGAAACGAGTTTTTTTTAAGATAGCGATTCAAAATTGAACTCACTCAAATATTCACTTCGCAAGAAGATACACGTTTGATTGGAAGAGTTCGAATGTTAATCTGCACCGCTCTGCATAGCGCGGCGCCGCTCTTGCTATGAAACATGTATATATATGTAACTATTTAAAATAAACAAAATTAAAAATGTTGGTTTACCTCCGAATTATCAAGCAGCGAGCGAGCAGATGATGAATTATAGCTAAGAACACTCTCGATCATATCAGCTTTCAAACAAAAAAAAACTAGATCAAAATCGGTTCATACGTTATGGAGCTACGATGCCACGGACAGACACACATACAGACAGACAGACGGACAGACAGACACGTCAAATTTATAATGCCCCTCCTTTTGCATTAAAAATGCAGCGCCGCGTCCTGTATCGTCTTGTTTCAGTGTGAGCTGACCCTTAAGGTAAGGTAAGACTATATTATAGGCGGGTTTTTTTTTCTAGAAATAGCTGTCAATAGTATCGTGTGCACATAACACGTTTCACACCGGCTTCACGTTTAATGATGGTTTTTAAATTCGTCACATCTGACAGCTTTTTGACACGACAATGACCGTCGGGCTACCAAGCGCCGCCTGGTGACAGAGAAAGAATCGAAAATTCTTATTGACCGTTTTTGATACCACTTACGCCACCAGATGACCCTTTGTGTGCGTTGGATCTGCCCCCTAGCGGCAGAAAAAATATCAAACACCCTCATTATAATACAATATCTATGACAGTACAGCTTGTAACTTCGTAACCTACACCATTGACTTATAGATCAGGAATACCTACTTGTACATGTTTACGGACACGACAATTTTTTTGTCCGTGTTACAAAATTTCCTAAGGTTAGTTCTGTTTTATTTTATATTATATAATTAGTTCTGCAACTGATCTATAGGCTAGGGCTTCCTTAATAGAGAACCAGCCTTCGCTACTGATAGCTTAACCTCTTCGACTCTCCCATATGAGATGAGTCGTCATGCTGTCTAGAATCTATCAAGATTAATATGATATATATGGCACAATATGACGGCAGCGGCAATCGATAGTCCCTTTGGGTAGCCATACACCGTACTGCCTATCGTCTAATCGGCATGACGCTGCCGATCGGATCAGCTAGAACTTAGAACTGACTGTGTATGGGCATTGGCATGGCAGTAAAACGTTTGTGGTGTATACTATATGGACAAACTGCAGATTGGATCAAGCTGCAGCGTCATGCCGATTTGACGATAGGCAGTATGCTTTATGGCTACACCTCAAGCGCTCCATGATGGATACGTTGAAATGAGACTAGAGTAGATACTAAAGTGCGGTCGCGGAGCAATTAGAATTTCGTACATTGACTCATCGCTACTTCTCTCTTTCACTCGCGCACGAATATATTGTTGTTATCTCGTGTAGTCTAATTTCAACGTATCCATCATGGAGCGCTTGTAAGTGTAGCCATACATCATACGTGCTCCGCGACCGCACTTCGGCTACTGCCAAGGCCTTAATCTACTGATTAAGGCCTAGTAGCAGTAGTTGATGATGATGCTGGCTTGTATACAAAGTTTCCGCTAGCCTACACCGGTTAACACCAAAGTCTTAATTAAAACAAACGCAACGTAAAAAAAACAGTGAGTGGAGGTCTGGTCTCTGGATTGGGGACCCCCGCAGACCGTGGGAGCGAGGCCACGTGCGCGGCGTGATCGGACTTGCTCGCGAAATGCCCCACAAACCCGATGAGCACATGTGAGAGGAGCTTAAGTACTTCTTAAGGAGAATTCATTATCATTTCATTCATTACAACTGTCATGATGAATGGAACAAAAATGATAAAGAGATGAAGACTCTGCTTAACATTTTTTTAAAGTTATTACAAAAGGCAACAAGAAAAATTAATCCTACTACTAATAAAAATGTAGATGGATGGATGTTTGTTACTCTTTCACGCAAAAACTACTGAAAGGATTTCGATGAAGTTTGGTATGGTAGTAGTTTAAGCTCTGGAATGTGTTAAACCTAGCCTACTTTTTATACCGAAAAAGTACAGTGTTTCCGTGGGATACGCGGTATTTGCGCGGGCAAAAGCTAGTATTAAATAAAAGACAACATAGTAAAAAATATACGAAGTACGCTAACGATATATTAGCTACAATACCATCTTCCAATGGCTGCTTAAAATTTTGGTACTTAACATTATAATATTTTACCATTATTTTTATTAATTAATATTAAAAGCGTTTCTCGTTTCGGATGGCCTGAAAATAATATTCACTATATCCCAATTCCCAATGCATAATAGGTATACTTCTTTCCAAATAAACAAACAAAAGACAAGGATAATCTAAACTCTCTAGGATAGATACTCCGCGAGGAGCAGTGTGAAGTGTGAACACAGACACGCGGTCAAGGTGAACTATTTCGAGAGGAGGGCATCGCCCGCATACCCCATAGCGAATGGCAACAACGTTCATCTAGTAGGATTTCGGTGGATATGACCCCATGCGAGTAATTGTGTGTTATTGTTTCCATGCGCCTAAATAAAGGTTTATATTAGTATTATGTACAAATACTACGATTAACTATAATAAATATAAATTAACCCCCTTACTAATAAAACTATTTATACAACGGATAACTTAAACAACGTTGCTGTCTTTGTCTGATGCGTTGGAAATGTCATTTGATAGAAAAAGATAGCAACGTTGTTTAAGTTATCCGTTGTGTAAAATATTTTTATTAGTAAGGGGGTTAGTACAGAACGAAGTGAATATTTGATAATAAGAATTATTTGAGTATTTTATATCTACATATTCTTTTGTTTATTTACTCGTATCTCGTATCTAAGTAAAAACCGACCAAGTGCGAGTCGGACTCGCGCACGAAGGGTTCCCTACCATTATATATACAATACAACTATTGGTACTAATATCGAGCATTAGTATTGATATAGCGCAGGGCCGGCGCAAAAATTTTGTTTTTTGTAGCTTAAATATCCCCTTAAATATGTATTTATAGGTATAATTTTATTTTATTATTTTGTTTAAAAGAGAATATAAGTACAACTCAATATTCAGTGAATATTTCAAGCGTCCACCAGTTGCCATAATTAATATATTATAGCAAAAAACTAGAAGAAAAAAAAACGTTAATTGTATGGGAGCCCACCTTAAATACATATTGTATTCTATTTTTTGTATTTGTTGTTCTAGCGGCAACCGAAATACATCATCTGTGAAATTTTAACTGTCTAGCTATCACGGTTCACGAGATACGGAAAGGTAACAGACAGACGGACAGACAGATAGCGAATTCTCAGTAATAGGGTCCTATATAATAAAAACAGCAATTAAATCAAAATCCGGACGACAAACGTCGGCGTATCACAATCACAATATTATGGAGTATGATCACGTATAGATCATCGATAGTGATTTACGATGCGATCGATCTTTGATCAAGGGCTCGTTCCGTATTACGTAATACTAATTAATTTTTAAACTCTAATACAGTGACTTTTTATGTTTCCTTACGCAGACGTGACGAGATGTGATATTTGCCGCCAAAAAGCAAAATGGCTGCCATGTTCTTTGAGGAACGCTTCTTATAAATACCGTCATAGCATGCAACAAAATATGTGTGCAATTTGAAAATATATGTAGTAGATAACTAGATGTAGTACGCGACTTCGAGGGCGCAAAAGCATTTTTGCAGCGATAAAAAGCAGACTAGTCATACCCCGTGGTGTACTCTATAATATATGTGCTAAGTTTCATCAAAATCGGACCAGTAGTTTCGGAGTCTATTCAATGCAAACAAAGCCCTCCATGGTCCAGTGGCTTATGGCCCGTTTCAATAACCTATCTACCAGTAACTATTTGTTAGAAACGTCAAACTTGTGTCGCAAAAAACCGTCATAATTATTGAATGATTACGTTTTCAACAAATAGTTAGGTTAACAACACAAATAGACAGGTTATTGCAACGGGCCGTTATAGACTACGGAGGTCGTGGGTTGGAACAACAAAAAATGTCGTTGTCAGGTCTGGTTAGGACAATGCAGGCTGATCACGTGATTGTCTGACAAGAAAGATGATCCATGCGTCGGATAGGCATGTATAAAGTCGGTCCTGCGCCTGACCTCTCGCCAGTCGTGTCGATCATCCGTCCCACTGGGTTACGACTTACGAGGTAAAAGGAAAAGAGAGAGTGCTTTTGTGTACAGCGCACACACTAGGGCATTACAAAATAACTCCTGCGTAGCCGGACTTGTTTCGTAACCAGCCACCGCCATTTCGGCGGGGGAGCTATTATTAATGCAAACAAACATATCTATTCTCTTTATAATATTAGTGTAGAGAAACTGAGAAGAAAAAGTTTATTTCCTTCTCAGTTTCTCATTTGGTACCTAAGGATTGATAAGAAGCCTATCCACTTGTAAACGATTTTCTGTTTCCTGTACAAAATTTGCATACATCTTGTCTAATGTTTCCTTTAGAAGAAGATCTGCAGATTTTGGGTTGTTTGATTAAGACTACGCTCTAAATTCGAACTCTTGCAATGAAACGTGTATATTCTATATCTGTATTTGATAAAGTTAAATTTTGAATCGCTATTTTAAAAATACAGCACCGCTTATAAGCTGCATTTTGAAGATAGCTAGACAAATTTGAACTTTTATCACTACACAAAAGATACGCGTTTTATAAACCATCTACAATGAAATGTGCATCTTCTTGTATAATTAATAAAGTTCAATTTTGAATCGCTATCTTAAAAATGCAGCGCCGCGTCGCGACGTCTCTCGGTGTGAACTGACCTTTGCTGGTACCAAAACCAACGCATCTGTCATATCAATAAATCAGCGTTAATGACTTGTGCAATTGCGTAATTCCTCTCCGCCTATTGTCAGTCACGAGTTTACATATTAGCGAATTAACAGATTTGTCTATCGCAGTGACTGTAGAGTTTCGATTATTTAGACAAATCCAAAGTATACGACTGGGTATTCGGTATGCAATATTTATAATTTAATTTATAATAGTTATTAGTTATTAAATTACACTTTACCTTCAATTTTATTACCATAATTAGTAATGTCGAAATTATGAATATAATATATAACATAACCTGAAAAATGACTACTTTCAGGTTATAAATAAATAATAAATAATAATAGATACATTACAATGCTCACTCATATATATTTTTTTGTTTTTATTGCTTAGGTCAATGATTTATATACCAAGGATGGGCTTTGACGTATGTACCTTTGACACAAAAAAATCTTTATACAGAAAAAGTTACGCCATTTTGATTTCAGAAAATTTTGTCAAATAATTACGGACTGATTAAGGCTGGGACTATATTATCCGGAATCCGGAAGGTCGGGGAATATTCGGAGCATTGAAAATAGAACTCTGCGCTAATCGAACACACAAGTGTCGAGCCAAATGGCAATGTCATATATGACAACTCGACACTCGACACTTCGATTTTCAACTCTATCGTATTAGCGCTGACTTCTATTTTCAGTGGTCTGTATTTTCTCGGGACCGCCGGATTCCGGATCATATAGGCCCAGGCCCCAGCCTTAGAGCTTTATCAAACACTTAAACGGTTTTAATTTCAGTTGAAGCTTTTTCGCTTGTCCAATCTATTCTTCATTCTGTAATTATTCCAGATCCATGTCTTATAGAGCCTTACCTCTATATTATAGATATAAAATTTCAACGTCCTTCTTCCACGAGTCCCATGGCTTTGTGACATGATAATCCGAGTCGTTACGTCCACGTCACGTACTCTCCCCTGTCACAAAACGTCACATATTCATATTTAACGACAAACCGACATAAGTGCTGCCATTAAATTTCAATGTGTTAACAAATATTATTGTTATTATTTAATAAAACAGTATTACACGCCCTTAGCTTAGGATATAAACGACATCTCTAGCACAATTCGCCAAGAGATACGTGATCTCTCACGTATCTCGCACTTTGACACTTTCTAGACTCTCGTCTAGAAAGTGTCAAAGTGCGAAACAGGCTGACACAGTCTTTACAAAATATGTCGCTTTTCGACTCCTTCTTGACTCTCACGCTTTTCGCGGAAAATTGTGCTAGGGAGTTAGGGAGGCAGATTAAATTAGGAACTTTAACGTCATAAATCATAATGCATCTTTATAGCTATCATCGTTAAGGAGATACAGGCTACAGACGGACGGACGGACAGACAGACAGCGGAGTCTCAGTAATAGGGACCCGTTTTTACCCTTTGGGTACGGAACCCTAAAAAAGATTGCCGAGGACTATTAGCAAGTTTAAAGACTTAATTTTTCTCTGTCTTTATTAATAATTAATAATTAGGAACATTAACGTCCAAAATGCAATCCTTCATTCCATATAATATATATTATATAGTTACCTATTAGAATTCGTAACATGATGGAGCACACAATCACTCGGTGGTACATGCAACGGAGCTCGTTTCCTCCTACTCTGTCGATACTATCGGGAGGGATTCTACGGTACTGCTGCTGTAGGATATTGGCTTCAAATAAAAGCTATATTATATCTGTGACTTTATTTGTTAGAGATAGTTCTATTTAAGTAACGGGTATCGTATAATTTGTCGGCATAAAGGAAAGCATATCTTAAACGATAATCCAACTATTTAAGGACGCGTTCACGAATTTGACGTAAATTGGCTGTTTTTCGGTACATTTTACGACTAAATGAAACCAAATAATACAAAACTAACGACTGTTACTAATAGAAGCACTTCATTATATAAAAATCCTAAACACGACCACGTTTTGTAAATTTTTGGTGAAGAGGTTCGGGAAAATTGATTTTATTAAGTACCTACTTATATTAAAAATCATAATAATTTTTGGATATTTTTTAACCGATTTTTATATAAAAAGTTCTTTTTTTATCTAAATTGTTACTTTTGTAGGATTTTGTTTTATTTGATCGCAAAATGTACCGAAAACAGCCAATTTATAGGTGGTTCTTCAAAATTTGGTTAACTTGGTGTTAGCAGGAATTTTTACATATTTATATTTATTATATCAAATATTCGCAACTATTAAGCGATAATATTATAAAGTTCATGTAATTTGGCCACTCACTTTGATTTGTGTCACATTTTTTTTATTTCCAAAAATCGCTACTTCCTACTCCAAATATCAGTCCCTAGCCATGTAAGATTTCCCAAATTTAGCAAACATTTCATTGTTATTCTTGTTCCTAACCTGGTCATTGCGATTTAATTTTTAATAACAATAACTTTTATCATATTATTTCAAGTTAAAAGGTGTAAGCGTTAAAAAATATCAGTCCCTAGCTATTTGGGAAATTCGAAAAAACGCGACATCTAAGCTTATGGCGTTTTTCATAACTTGCTCAAGCGATCGATGTGAAGTTAGTTGTAAACACGCCCAATGCCGCGTCAGCCATTTTCTTAAAATAAAATTGAAGCCATGGCTAACGACCCTAATCAAAAAGCAGAATTGAGAAAAATGCATTATTTGGTAAGATTGTCAAGGCGTTATTGACTGTTTGTTACAATAATTAATAATAATATGTAAGTTATTTTGTTTTGTTAGAGTTAATTTTACAATAAAAATGTTATTAAGCACACTAATCGTCTTTGGCATCAGTCCCTATCATGTCTCGTCAGTCTCTAGATCACTAATAAAAAAAAAAAACTTGAATTTCTCTTAAAATACTTAGTAAAGTGACTGGCCCTTTTAGATTCAACTGAAATTTACTGAAAATTCAAAAAAAATCCTTTGTCAAAATTAGGCCATAAGTTTACCAAATTTTGAAGAACCACCCTTATGTCAAATTCATAAACGCGCCCTTACAACCTGTGTGTTAAATACGTTCAACACACCAAATGTCGACCACATTTAATTACCACACCATAAAAAGCCAACATGCCAATATACGCAAATCTCACAAGCCTGCACGGGCGCATGTCTAGGATTTATTCCGCGAGTAAGGAGCCCGGATCGAAACACTTAACATTATTCAGGGCCACAATAGATTCCCAGTCACGCTTTTTGGCCCTTCCTCCTTCGATCTGCATAATACGGGAGATACGTTTGAATTATTGCCGTTCACTTCAAGTTCTCTTCATTGGTTATTTCATTTTTAAAAGTTTGTTTTTAATGGCCAAGATTATAAAGTTTGGGAGTTACCTTTTTTATCATAGATAATATTATGCACAGATATGATGATCATTAATAATATGCTTCACCAAACGAAAAACAGAAGGCAGAGCAGTAAGATCATTTTTTTTTTTTAATTCTCTATGTCCAAGAATAAAAACGTCAACAAATATTGCTTATTATAAGCGTTCGAATTTCAAAAGAAGGCGCGTCTTATTTCGGAACCATATTTTTTTACTTTCAAAAATAGAACACTAATATGAATTAATAGTTGCCGACGTCATATGACGGCTGCGGTGAGATTTGGGGTAAAAAGATATTTCCACATATTTGTTTTTGGAGTGTGAAAAATCGCGTTTTCGACGGTTTGCGGTTGTTTTAAGTAATACAAATTTGCTCGCATGACTTCTGACTGATTTCGTGGATTTAGTTGCAGCTGCATTGCTTAATGATGTTAGAGATAAAAAATGATTGTGTGCCTAAATGCGAGTATGTAACACAAAATACTGTAGAATTATACATAATATATATAAAAGGGCGTAAAGGTCACAGGAATTTAACCTAAGATTAACCTTTCCCCAAGAGCATGATTAAAAAAAAAAACAAGAATATGAAAGGTCATACATCCCTCTTAGCTGTTTCAGCGAGGGTGTTTAAAAAATATTAACCTATAAAATATTATGTACCTTGCCTATACTTACAAATTATAATACCTGCATTTGGTAATCAGGCTACCTAGCACATGAAATTAATTTATGTACTTAACAACTATAACCCGCCTACGTAAAAAAGGGGTCTAAAAAGACCGAAACGAGAAATTAATTAAGATAGAAATGCAGAAATGCAAGAAAGGTACAAAAATAGACAATCTAGAGCCGTGGTCGCACCCACTAATGGCATCTGAGCGTTAGTTCACACCGAGATGCGTCGCGTCTAGGTATGAGCTGACCCTAAGGCCTAGAGAAGTTTCTAGAACTATACCACAAGATAGATACATTTGACATCGACTGTTCCCACCTTATAAAGGTGCGACCACAGCTCTACCTTGACCATTTTTGTACCGAAAGGCCTTTTTTACGTAGTCGGGTTATAGTTTTTAACTTACTTTTTTATTTTGTATTTTTCTGTTTCCCAATCGAAAATATTTTAAAGTACCGCTTAATTAATTTAAATTCAAATCAAAACACTTGAAATTAAAAATATCTTTTTGACGAGCGCGGAGCCAACCAAAATTTTTTCTAGATTTAAAGATTGAGGATAATATTATAATATTTATTATGATAATCATTAAGTATATTTTATGAAGGTACAATAATATATATAACTATAAATTATATATTTATAGTCTTATATTATGTTAGTCGAAAAATGTTCGTCGTTCTAATATTCGAAAATTGGAGAACTGGGTTAGTACGAATTGTACGACCGCATTCTAAACTTGTATTTTGACATATTTGTGCAAGCACGCCACAAATATGTATAATATACATATATACATACTCGTGATGTGCTTGCCAATACCTCTATTTTGATACCAGACACATGATGATTATCTCGTTTTTTTTTTAAATGTTAGAATCGGAGGTTCATCAGATCAGATTTTCGAAATACAACATTTTGAAAAAAAAAATATAGCCTATGTTACCCGCGGCATCATTACGAATATATTGACACCTCATTTATTAAAATCGGAATAGTAGTTTAGATGCTACATATAATGTATGCATGTTTGTTCCCTCAACAAACATGCATACATACACACATACATAGACTGGAAAAATCATTATCCTTCCTTTCAGCTTCGCCGTAGTCGGGTAAAAATAGAATATGTTAGTATGCTTCTTTTGTCTATTGACTACTAGCTAATGCGCTCTTCTAAGTAACACTAGGTTTTATTACAGGCACTCAGACATTACTGAGGCTACCTGAATAGGTAGTGTTTAGTAATTTTCTACATTAGGTTGTAGGTACCCTAGAGTCTAGACATTCATTAGTCTACCTGAAAGGCTGAAATATTAAGGTAATGTTACATTTACTTAACACAAACTAATGTTGCTTTTGGGAGCTCTTACGCCTCTAATTACGCCCGCCACACACCTATTGTTTTTAACGTAACGTTTAACGGTTTAAAGCTAAAAGTGCAGTTTTAGGCTTTAAACCATAGACGTATATATTATAGACGAGGCATGTTGAGGCAAAAACTGTCTCCACTTAAATGATCCCACTTTTTGGGTCTATTTTGACATTTGACGTATAGTGAAATCAAGATGGATGACGTTTGAGGTATGGTGAAAACAAGATGGCGTAACTTTTTTTCGTAAATCGTTACGATAATTTAGTACGATTTGCCAAATACACGATCGATAAAACTGTACAGTTCGGCTTACAAGTCTTACTACGTTAAATAGTCACGATAAACGTTAGGCGTGTTGTAGGATTTATGCCCGCTACAGACGTTACGATTTATGGTTTATTTAAACTGTGCAGTTAAATCTAACGTATATAGCGCCCACACACGCTAACAATAAAACTGTGGTATATTGGTAATGTCACCTGTATCCGTTACCCGTTGCAATTTTTTGTCAGATTAATCGTTGTCGAATGGGACTGCACAGTTATATCGTAGCGTGTGAGTTTCTACGGAAAAGTGACAAAAATGACGATCGACACAGTTTTACCGTTGGCGTGTTGGAGGCACTAGGAGCGTTCGATTAACAGAGTTCATGCGTAGTTCGTTTTTCAACGCTAAATCGGTACGTCTGTATCACGCATTAGACGGTATTCTGGTATTCTAGCACAATAAGGATATATATTAAGATAAGCTGTATTAGGTGTAATTTACGTTTAAGTTAGTTCTATTTAATTTTCATGGAGTGCTATGATAATGTACCCAAAGTGCCACTAAATCCTACTTGCATTACAGAGGAGGGAAAATTCTCTCTGAAAGCTATTAAATCCTTATTTCGCCTTACACATTGTGACAGTCATGTAGTTTTATCTAGATGTTTGCCGCTACTTCGTTCGCGCAAAAGAAAATCCTACGAGAATCGTGCATTTTACCGCGATAAAAAGTAGCATATGTCCATCCGCGTGGTCTACTCAATATCTGTGCCAAATTTCATCAAAATCGGTCCAGTAGTTTCGGAGCCTATACGATGCAAACAAACATACAAACAAACAAACCTTTCCTCTTTATAATATTATAGTATAGATTACTAAAGCTCCATTCATGGCAATGCTCTCCAAAACCTCTAGTCCAGGGCTTTTCAAACTGAGCGTCGCGACGATCCAGGGGTATCGTGAGGCGATTTAAGAAAGAGAGAAGACAGCGGCAATCTCTAAACTTGAATCTGGGCCTTTAGTCAAGATACATTCAATAATTTCGACGGCGAAATTCGAAATCAAAAATGTATGGGATTTGACATAAGTCATCGCTAAGTGACATGACGCTTGCGATGCCTTATGTCAAATCGCATACATTTTGTTTTCGAACTTCGCCGTCCAAATTATTGAATGCATCTTGACTAAAGGCTCTGGTTTCGAGAAGCGATGCTCTGAAAAGCAAGCACATTACAAATAATAATAAATATCCTTATCTGTTACTTATATAAGGCTACTAGAACTACCTAACAGTTAATAACGCCTACGTGGTCTAATGGTTTAAATCTTGGCTCTCGACTTTGGAGGTCATGGGTTCCCGCGTTGGAACAACAAAAAATGTTGTTTTCAAATCTGGTGATGACCATGCAGGCTGATCACCTGATTGTTTGACAAGAAAGATGATCCATGCGTCGGATGGGCATGGTAAAAAGTCGGCCCTGCGCCTGATCTTCGCCAAGTCGTGTTGGTTAAATCCATCCTACTGGGTTATGAGAGTAAAGGAAGAGAGAGAGAGTGCGCATGTGTACTGCGCACAATCTTGGGCACTATTAAAATAATTTAAAAAATCCTGCGTAGCCGGGCTGGTTTACACGAAACCAGGCACCACCCAAGTAGCACAAAAGTTCTGTATATCAGCTGTTATGCTGTCCACAATGGGGTACTAGCTGTACCCCAGTACTAGCTAATTAAGAGCTGTAGAGGCGCTGCAACAGCACATTTAACTTTGATTTGGGCACAAATTAAACAGCTGTTAGCTGAATAACTGTGACATTTGGTGCGCCTGTGTACTGCGCACAATCTTGGGCACTATTAAAATAATTTAAAAAATCCTGCGTAGCCGGGCTGGTTTACACGAAACCAGGCACCACCCAAGTAGCACAAAAGTTCTGTATATAAGCTGTTATGCTGTCCACAATGGGGTACTAGCTGTACCCCAGTACTAGCTAATTAAGAGCTGTAGAGGCGCTGCAACAGCACATTTAACTTTGATTTGGGCACAAATTAAACAGCTTTTAGCTGAATAACTGTGACATTTAGTGTATGATATACATTATATCAGCAATATTAAGGGTAACAGTTGAACCAAGAGCTGAATATTGACTGATTATTAGAAAATGTGTTACCTTTTATACAACACAAAGTACAAGTTCAGGTTGTTTTAAAATTTCTATGGAGCTCAATGTTCACAAGTGCCAAAACAATTTTTACCCTTGGTCTCTTAGTTTATTTTGATTTGTTGTATTGTGTTCACCATTTTGTGCGACTTACGACGTAAAGTAATGGTGAATAATATATTAATGGCAAATATTGTTTTCGGGTAACATCTCGCTTTTTAACCGACTTCCAAAAAAAGGAGGCGGTTATACGTTCGGCTGTATATATATAATTATTAGGTCCTTACATATGAAATCTGCGTTTTGTCGTACTGGCTACATTGATCTCAAATATATCTTCTTTGGTTAGGAATTCCAATTTCAAATTTATACCGTTATTTACTCATGCATTTGTGTTTCGAAAACCGTAATTCATTTGTTTTTTCCTCTTTTGGTTTTTTTGCGTCTTGAAAACTTGAAATATCGTATTATTTTTGAGTACGAGTTCCACCGTGGCACCAGTGCTGCAGTACGGCTCGAAGGATTAATAATGTGTATGGCGGTAATGTGTTGATGTAAAAGGGTATAACTCCGAAGTTGGCCCCGTTTTCACAAATTATTTTAAAACAATGATTTTTGACATGACGATGGGATCCATGAGTAATCGAAGAAACTCCCCAAAATTGATATGGACACTTATAGTGATTTTGACTTTTTCTGAAGTAACCCAAGCTTATGCTACCAAAAAATACCAAAAAAGTTTTTGCACCACGATATACCCTGGATTCAAAAGTACTGAACAGAACTCCTGACTCCTTATAGATATGTTTGGGGATTTCGGCGTTGCTTAAAGAACTGCAAGCATAAGCCACTATGTCAATTAAAGTAATCATCATCATCACCACCATCATTCTACCAAACAACATCACATAATGATGATATAAAAGGTACTTCTCATAGTATTTTACACCGACACGGATATCTTTGAACATTACTCTGCTATTTATGGACCGATTTGCAAAATTATTTTTTTGGTGTGCTGGGTATAATCCGAAATTGGTCTCGTTGTCACCAAAGCGGTGACCTGATGATGGCATCCATGAGGAATCGGGGGAACTTCTCCAAATTTATATCGACACATATAGTGATTTTAACTTTTATCAGAAATAACCCAAGCATATGCTACCAAAAAGTAAGATTCTGCACCAAGGTATATCCTGAAACCAAAAGCACTGAACAGAACTCCTCAGTCTTTAAAGATACGCGTTTGGAAATTTCGACATTGTTTAAAGAACTGCAAGCATATGCTATTCTGTAACTTACAGTCATCATCATCATCATCTTATATAGAATACCTAATGGAAGCTTGGCGCGTATTCAATTATATAGTCGATCGTTTATTTTAAACGTTCTTAAAATGTATTAATAATAATTTAACAAATATCACTAAATATGGAAAAAATATTATTAAAACAAAAATATTATTTTAAACAAAAAATTAAACCGTCTTCCAAAGTAAAAATACACAAAAAAGTATGAAATAAAACTTATTTTCAAATTCCTCTTAGAATTTGGCTAAAAATTTTAACTATTTCTCAACTCAAACTTCAAAATTTTGAAGTTGGTACCAGTCAACTTGAACGTGAGTTCAATTTTAAATATTGTTTTATCGGGACGGGACGGGAAGCGAAATTAGATAATAAGTTTTATTTCATACTTTTTAGTGCATTTTTACTTTTATTGCAAATTCTTATGGGAAAGAGAATTTCACTGTGAAATACTATATGAATTTATAAGTATATTTTCACACGTTCTCAAAATATCACTGTCTTGAATATTATACTGTAAAATATGTTGATCATAAATGGATAACAAAAGGTTTTTTATTTTTTGCATTTATAATTGTCTTTATACTTTCGATTAAAAAAAACAATTATATTTTTTTCATTCAATGAGTTACATAGAATTATAACCTGAAAATGGCGGACAAGCAATGTAATCAACATTGCTTGTCCGCAATTACCGCTATGGGCTGTATAAGTATCTACTCGTGGTACATACATCAGTAACGAGCAGATACCTGTAGTTATTGTGTAAAACAAGTCAGCCACAAATTCTTGTACAGATTTATAGCGGTACAGCTTTATAACATGTACACAAATATTGTTACTAATCAGTTTACCACTAATGTGGATTCTACATTAATTTTTCGGCGTGTTCCGCCAGTTCTTCGTTTATCTTTCCACATTATGAACAATACAATTCCAAATATGTAATATCACAATATCCGTACTATATATACTAATATGTGACGGACGAATTAACTGGATACTTAATACCTATACGGCGCTGAATAAATAAGTCTTTAAAGAAATTGATTTCAGCTGTAATGGGAATAATGAGTAACATATGAGCTAATTTATAGCTGTGTGCTGTAAATTCTGTAATTTTGCATTATAAGAGTACACCCATAGTGGTCATGTGGGCTATTTAAGCGCTGTTATATGATTGCGTGTAACGAACTGATTAACACTGCTAAAGTTCTACTCTATGCAGCAAGACGCATTAATCGACGTCACTGGAGAACTGATTACATTATAGTAGCTCACATGTTCTTTCTTAAAATGCAAGTGGTCTGGGGGTACAATTGTGGCCTTCAATTCAGAATATAGCTGAGTTAAAGTACACGAAAATGCTTTATTGCAGCTATTTATTGCTAATAGATCTACACTGCGCTTGCAGCTCTACAATGTGGTATCTGTGACGCGTAATAGCGTTAATATACAGGCGAAATAGTAATTTTCAGCTATTGTAGTTATAGTCTACTTTTATACCTCTTTATAAACGCTAAAGTTACCGATGTTACCCTTTGTCGTCTTATACAGCAGTTTTGCGTTTCTTGGGCCACCATCGAAATCGGTGTGGGAGGTAATACATATACCAGGGGGTATATGTATTACCCCCCCATCGTATCAATATTTTTATTAGTAAGGGGGATATTGTTTTTGGGTAACGGGCGTCACAGTTAAAATGAGTTTGGGAAGCCCTGCTCTAGTCCACAGTCTGGTGTTAATTGGTCCCACACATAAACAGTAACGACCCGTGAACACGGCTGGCTGCGGCTTGGCAACCATTACAGACACCAGATTGTCACCATGTTGTTATGGGGCGTTATATACTGTGGTTTAATTGATTAAGCCAGGGTATGTTGTCCGGAAACAATAAGCCACGAGGAAGACAAGCAAAGCAGTTAAAGGTTTGTTTATAAGTTTGAGTTTTATTTAGTGTTTACAGTTAATTTAACTTTACTAGCTGTTTTGTGTGGATTAGGCCTTTGATTCCATAGCTTTATGACTTATTAATAACGACTAGAGTTCGCCCTGTTGTCGAATTGCAAGCATAATAATTAATATATTTTTTATGTTTCAAGTTTATAATAGTTATCCTGCCTTTTACTTTGTTTTTTTTTAATGTTGTGACAGATTGTCAAACGTCAATTTGTAACAAAATTGTATCTATCAAAAGCACGGTAGTGTGTGTTAATAATCTGAGGTAGTTTGTTGTTTACTTTTATTAATTTTATATGCCGTGTTTCTATACTGTACTGTAGTTTACTGAGTTTCTATTTATAAAAATATTAGCTTAATTTATTAATTTACCGGCCAAATTTCAAACTCCTTCGGTTGTACAATTCTCGTAAAACTATACGGTGTGCTGTATACTACTCGGTCAACATAAGTTGACACTAGCATTTTAGCCCCATCTCTCTCACTCTGCGGTCATGACAGAATCGAGTGAGAGAGAGGGAGCTGAAATGCAAGTGTCAACTTATGTTGACCGAGTAGTACGAGTTTTTGTCACTACTCATCGCGAAAAGTTAACAAGTACAATTGTCTGGCATCGAATTAGTTACTATTGTTTGCCACTAGGGGCGTTGTTTCGATGCCATACAAATTGTAGTTAACTTCTTCACGGCGAGTAATGACTAAAACTGGCACACAGCTACCACGGCACTGAAAGTTTTTGTTTTTCGTATTTGTATTTTATACTTACATAATAAATTATATGCCCGATTCAGTAATAATGTTATTACTGGTACTGGCAACTAAAAGTTATAGAAAATAAAAGTATAATAATTGTATAATGTTAGTAACTTGTGTCCGCATCTTAGTCTGCGTAGAACTAACGAAAACGGAACCCAAAGATAAAAGTATAGCCTAAGTTACACTTTGTATCCTCAGCTATCTGCCAGTGATAGTCCCATCAAAATCGGTCCAGCGGTTTCAGAGAGCAAGTAACAAACAGACAGACAAAAATTTAAAAAAATGTTTTATTATTGGAAGTACATACCGTATTTACTTTCCTTTGTATTTAGTGAAGAACTGTTAATTTAAAATTACAAACAGACACTTCAATTTTATTTATTTTTATTTAAATTTAGCTCTCAATTACCCCACCGATTTTTACACTTCTAGGAATCGCTGTCAACAGCTTCACCCGTGTGTCTGGTTTGACAAATGTTCACACTAATTGACGTAAAAATGTACGTATGTTCACAAGTTAACACGATTTCGCCGAATAATCGGTTCAATATTCTACCATTTTTAACCGTTGTGTTTAGACTTTAGAGTGCTTTTCACAACAGAAGTCCCGCGGAAATTTGTGGAACTAAATTTGTTAAATTGTTATTTACAATGCCCGGGGGTTAAGAAAGTGCTGCCCGAGAAATTAGATTAGATTTAGATTAGATTAGATTATACCCAAGGTAAAGGAGTTTTGTGAAGCAGAACAGCAGAATCAAAGAATCAAGAAATCCATGAATAATGCTCGCCACATTTTCCACACGATCTCAACGCCGCGTCTAGGGGACTTCTTTCATGAAAAGTACTTTATAAAGATAAATGTCCTATTTCTTTTCCTTTATTGATTGTAGAAATCGTTTATTTTACCTTTTACACAATCCGCATCAGACTTTAAAAAAAAAAACATTGCTAGTGTCAAATTTAAAAAGGCGGTAAAATAGAATTTTCGTTTTAGTTTTCAAAAATGTTTGTCTATATCGTCAAAAAGTTAAAATCTAGTCAGAGTCCAAATTAATCGTCAGTGCAGTCAATGAGTCGAGTCAGCCGATTCAGTAAAGTGGTAGACGCTTTACTGAAACTTCCTAAGGAGTTTTGGAGAGAATACAATGTAGCACGCTTTTTGAAGTTGTAACACTTACCCACAATTGTGTACATATTCTTACTAATATATTTATAAATTAAGAAACTATATTAACACGTATTTATGGAAAAGATACAAAAAAAAACATCACTCTTCCACATCCCGCCAAAACTAAAAAAAAAATGTTCATGTCAGAAATTTCCAAAATACTTTCATTTTTTTTTCTATTTAGGGTTCCGTAATACTCAAGGAACCCTTATAGTTTCGCTCTCTGTCTGTCTGTCTGTCCGCGCTTCTAGCTCTGTGATTATGAATATAAATGGATGAAATTTGGTACAGTTAAAGACTGTAATATATCTCGGTTTTGGCATCATTAAATACTAATAATTTCACAATTTAGGGGTGGCTCTCCATACATGTGAAGTAGGGATGAAAAATATTTTTTCATTCTACCCTATCGTGTTGGGTATCGTCGAATAGGTGTTTTTAAATAAAGTAAAGATTTCATACATTACTTTTTAATAATGTAAACCATTTTTGAATAATCGACCTCCATAGTGGTTTACAAGTTTATCCCCCCCTGGCATTTCTAAACAGCTTTTGAATATAATATAAAGTATTTCGTGTAATATATATAAATGTATAAACGTACGTACGGTACTATAACAGTTAAAATGTTCTTATAAGATCGTTTTAAGACGTCAAAACTCAAAACAAAATCATAATATTTTAATGAAATTTAGCTTTTCCATTACGTCTGCAGTCTGCGCCTTCCAAGTTCAAATAACAAGTGATTTAAATATAGAATATATAGTAGCATCACGACATAAGGGCACGCGCAGACGGTCGTGGCCACGCGTGTGTCGCGTGCCTTATTGTGTGTTGCCCGCCTACTAATTGATATTATGCGTTTTATATTATAATATTCTTTATAAAACCCGATTTATGTTAATTCTAAATTGTATACGAGAACACGACCATAGTGAAAACAATAAAACATGAAAATAAAAGTAGCTTGGCACGTTTGGCTTATAATACCAAAATTTCATGTTTTTTTATTTTTCTTTATTTAACACCGCTCGCGCTTTTAAATTGTCTAAGATTTAAAGAATGAAAAGAAGCAACCGTTCTTAGTGATTTACAAAATTTAGTATTTTAAGTTTAAATAAAAAAAAATTACAGCCTTTTACATATTATCATTTGGTGAGCAACTTATATATTTTTTTACCAAATGCAATTATATGAATTATCAATAGTAAATGAAACGTAAACAAAAAAATTGCAGCTTGTTACTTCGTATTGTGTTGTTAAGGACTCGTTACATATAGCACGTACTACAAAATGTGCAACGGCACATGGCCATTAGCCAACTGTGCAATTGACACAAGGAAATACACCTTTGCTATTTTGAATTCAAAATTGGACATTCTTGGAATTTCATAACCACCCATGTGCTTCCTCTTTACTTAGTTTAGGCCTTAGGGTCGAATTTTAAGATGTATTGCTATAATTGTTATTATTTATTACATTTAAATATTATTAATTAACTAGCAGGTGCAGCTTCCGCATTGCTCAAAAAGGTGTATTGCTTGCCATTTATTTTGTACAATTGAATTAATTAAAAACTTCTTATTAGGCACAGGGATATTTATTGTCTAAAAATTATTCGATAATGCCTCATTGGTATTTTGGTGTTAATTAAAATAATACAAATGGTTTTTTCTATATTATAAAAGCGAAATAAAATTATTTTAGTCTGAATTTCACGTATAAAATGTGCCTGGTTTTGAATTTAGATAGTACGGGTTAGACAAATGCGATAATAAAATGTGGCCTAGTTTCGACCACATTTGTCTATTACACATGCGCGCTTTTACGGGCGCAATCGGAAATAGCGCGGCATGTGCAGCAAAGGGTTGAATAGGCTTTGACACTTCGCCGGGCATTGTCACCGTAAAATTTGGGGAAAAAACGCACCACCCGCCACAAATAATAGGTTAGAACAGGGCCGGAGTTCAAAATCGGTGACGTTAGTTGCCCAAGTTTTGGTTTAATAATGTTGCACTTTTAGGGCGGAACTATATTGTCCGTAATCCGGCATGCCGGGGAAAATTCAGAGCATTGAAAAAAAAAACTCTGCGCAATTGGCTCAGGGCGCTGGTAATGCTAAAGCCGGCACTGTATGTGATAACTAGTCATACAGCTGTACTATAATTATTTCACTGGATATGATATTAGGTATCTCATGTAACTTTAATATACAAAATTGTTCTTCCAAATTAAACTTTACATAAGGTACCTAATTAGTAGGTAATTGAAATATATAGTCTAAATAGAAGACATCATCATAAATCATAATAAATAATGTAGGATTGTTAAGTTTCTGAGGTTTTTAGTCGGTAGTTTATCTTTTCAATAGCGCTTTTGATAGGATGACGCAAACGCATGAACCAATCAAAAGCGCTATTGAATAGATACCGACAAAAAACCTGAGAAACCGGGCAAAGTCCGTTCCTGTGTCGGCTAGCCGCGTGCGGATTATTATAACATCAGACGCGCCGTCTGTCCGTCACGCCGCATGGTAACGTGTGTTGCAGCACGACATACGAGTATTATTATACAGGTGCTAATGAAGGGTTAAGTCACATACTCATTCCCGAATGTAAAGAAAGAGAGAAAGAAATAATAAATATAAATAGAGAGAAAGAATAGAGTAGTTTACAGTAGACACTAGACAGTAATAATTTCTTCTAGCTTCTAGCTCAGGGGCTGCGACCTTCAAAAGGAGGATGTTTAGTCGATAAATTAAACTTATTATCTGTTGTTAAAATCTCTTAGTCTCGAGACGATACACATGAAATATATATTGTTATTACTTAATTAACATAATAACGACGTCTTAACTCTTAATTAAGCTAATAGATATGTGAGGTAGCCATTAGCCCTACGTCTTGGGGTAGATTATGCACGAAATTATAAGGGTCTGGTTATGTTTTAACCCTTTGATGGCCGTATGCCTAACGACTTTGTCCGTTGGTGACGGTCAGATGATTTTTGTCATGATTTTTTGTCACCGACATATGTTTGAAGGGTTGGCTTTATCTAAGCATCGTTTTTCGGTGACTAAGGGTCACTTCGAACCGCGACGATGCGCGACGCTATGCAGCGCTGCATTTTTAAGATAGATATTCAAAATTGAACTTTATTCACTACTAGCTTTAGCCCGCGGCTCCGCTCGCGCAAATAAAGTTTCTCACAAGAACACTGTACTTTTTCTGGATAAAAAGGAGCCTATGTTTAGTCCGGAGCCTATGTTTAATCCAGAGCTACTACCATACCAAATTTCATCAAAATCTGTTCAGTAGATTTTGCATGAAAGAGTAACAAACATCCATCCTCACAAACTTTCACATTTAAAATAGTAGTAGGACGTGTAATAAGTTCAATTATGAATTTATCGTTTCGTTTCGGTGAGAAAAGACCCTTAGACTTAATAATTTTGAATGGGTAACAAAAATGATAAGAATGGTTCACGGTCACAATGAACTTAATACAGTAGAAATTTAAATATTCGCTGGGTTAGTAAGGTAAGTGCAGTAATAAATAAAGACTTAACCGGAGCGTACATTTTTTATTTATTAAATCCGCAAAATACAGGAAAGTAACTAAAAAAAATAGAAGAGAAACTTTAACATCGCGGGTTTAATAATATTCTGTGAGAATTTCGACATTTTCATGCATTCGGTTGGGGTCTTGTGAGTCATAATTACTTCATCTACAGTAATTTAATTCTAATTGGGCAGCTTTATAGTGTACGGCTTCAAAACGGCTCATTTGTATATTAATAGAACGGCCAAGTGTGAACTGTGCCTTGGGGTTTTGGTTCCGGTACGAAATTGTATAAAGTTAGTAATACAAATTTGTATATTTGTCTCTGTCGCTCGATATAAAGTAAGCAGAATCAAAACTTCCGAATAAGCTATCCGACACTTATTAGGCGATTGTGAAACAGTATAGCTTTATAACATTAACCTATATACGTTAATATACTTAAATTTATAGTTAGCTACGTCGAATTTTATTAAATTTATTTATATACTAAACCTTTATAGTTTGTGAGGATCTCTGCGTGGATTGTAAATGTCTGTGAGTGTATTTAATTGAGAGAACATTGGAAATTTTACTAAGAAACAATTACCCGCGGCGACCAAAGAAAAAAATTGATTAGTACTAAGCGTAATTACACCCGGATTAGGTACTGATTACTACGGCAAAGGTAGAACTTCATTTGCTTCACAAAAATACACATGTTTCATTGCAAGAGCGGAGCCGCGCGGCGCGGTGCAGTTTGCAATTAGAACTTTAGCAATTAAACTTAATAGATGGAGAGCTACAAGGAAATTTAGAGCAGCAGGTTTGAGACAAGCTGAAACCTTTTCCTATACTTCCCCTATTGTACCCCAACCCGAGACTGCAGGGCAGGCTAACTACGATCGAGTCTACTATACGTTGATAATATGAAGATCGCAGTTCATAAAATGACCGATAGATGTCAGAAAATCATGAATTGATAGCCAGCATATTTCCAATTCACTTTTAGACTGGAATGTAAAGGTTAAAGCCCCGGCTAAATGTTCTGGCTTTATTTTTCCTCAACTCCTTAAACATTAAACTAACACTATATCAAAATTTCAAATTGCCTCAAACATATTTTTTGGTAAGTATAAAAAAAAATTTCTTTTCAAAAATTTGTATATTGACTTAGCCCCGCTTCTGACCAGCCAGTCCTGCAATCTCCTGTTGGGGTACAATAGTATAAGTATAGGACAAGGTTTCAGCTTGCCTCAAACACCTGCTCTAAATTCCCTAGTAGGTCTTGGGCTATATATATTTTTGTGTAGTAAATAAAGTTCAATTTTGAATCGCTTAAAAAGTGCATGCCCCGTCTCAGTGTGACCCTCAGCATAAGTCGGGGGCAACATCTACTTATTTTAAAACGAGTAGGGAACGCCAAAAAACTTATTTTATTAAGATTGATATCTTAATTATAGTACAATATTAATTAGAATTTTTGATTGTGATAACATCTAGACCAGGGTGGCCTTCTGGTATTTGTAAAATCTTGAGATAATTCTAATAAAAACTAGATTTTACCCGCGGCTCCACCCGCGTGTGTAAAGTATCCCACGAGAATACTGTACTTTTTCGCGATAAAAAGTACATAGCCTTTTAAATCCAAAGCCTAAACTACTGTCATACTCAATTTCATCGAAATCCGTTCAGTCTATTTTGCGTGAAAAGGTAACAAACATCCATCCGTCTATCCATCCATCCATCCTCACAAACTTTCACATTTATAATACTAGTAAGATGAGTGACTTGAAAATAGAATTTTCGTAAAGCTGATATCTGGCTGTTTTTGATTTGGTGGATTTATTGTGGGGTTCTCTTATGAAGCGTAGGTAACGATAGTTGGTTTGACGTAAATATACATGAAGGCTGATGTTACAGGCAGAAATGATGCAGAAAATGCTAGAGCTCAATGTATAGTATTGTTGTGAAACGTGAATATAAGAGTAAGGAAGTATTAATGGTGTTTTCTTCAATAGTTGTTCCGTGAAATTAAGATCTGGCGTAAGCTTTTTCTTTGGTTACACTGACTACTAGCTGGTGCCCGCAACTTCGTTTGCGTGGAACTAACAGAAACGGAACCCTATGATAAAAGTTACTCCTTATAACATCAGCTATCTGCCAGTGAAAGTCCCGTGAAAATCGGCCCAACCAGCTTTTAGCCAGAACAAACAGACGGACAGACAAAAATTTGTTAAATTTGTTTTTTTATTGTAAGTACATATTGTATTTACTTTCATATGCATTTAGTAAAAAAGCTGTTAATTTAATATTACAAACAGACACTTCAATGTTATTTTACTTGTGTATTTATGGATTGTATAAAGAAATCTCAAACGATTAAAGATTTCATATATTTAAGCATATAATTCGTAATAATCCTACATATGACAGGACAGCATGTGAGTTGAGAGCCTCTTAATTTAAGAAGCGACACATAGAGTAAGTATCGCTTACTCCAAAATCCAAATGAACGTCGATTTATTTCTTAGTCTAATGTGTTATACAACACGATATTAATAAGTCACAGTAGATTTCGATAACTCAACTGTCCGTTTATTTATTAAACTAAATTATGATGGATGTTTGTTACTCGATATTGCCAGTACAGAGATAGATATTCTGAGGATTTTTGAAGTTTTATTAAAAAATATTTATTGATAAATGCACAAGCATAGCAGAAGCTATTTCATCTTTAAAAAGGTAGGTTACGAAAAACAGAATTATAATAAAATATAGTAGTAGTAGGTAGTTTACTAGTCTAATAATAAATCTTTTCGATTTGTCATTGGGTGGGCTAGCAAAAAAACGTATGATATTAGTTAAAATACACAATAATTTATTAAAAAAAAAAAACGGGTAATACGCCCCTATGTGTTATGAGCTATGCGGGACGCGGATTTACATCGTACATTTTTTTATTAAAAACTCTGTTTATGCCATCTGCTTGTATTTACAGTTTACAATGTTTAAACACATGATAAACATTAGTCCCGATAGGCCTAGGACTTAGGATCACTGTGATAAATTTGTAACGACATCGATAAGCAAGGAGTTTTAACTATTTAACTATATTTTGTTATTCTCAGGCTTCTGCCTAAGGAATAAGCGAGCTTTATCATAATACACCTAAGATGAAATCAAAATGTCACGGTCTGTCAGAAAACTGGCGTGAAATAACTTTAGCGTGCTGTTTCGATGGCTTTTCGTGTTTTGATGCCAGGAACGCACAGTAACTCCTCCGGTGTTGCACGTATCCATCGGCGACTGTAATCTCTTACCATCAGACAATTCGTCTGCTCGTTTTAAGATCTAATGCCATAAAGACTGCTATTATGAGCAATAGAACCTAAGGGTCAGCTCACACCGAAACGCGAGCGGCGCTGCATTTTAAAGATAGCGATTAAAAGTTGAACTTTTTCAATGAAACGTGTATCTTCTAGTGTAGTGAATAAAGTTCAATTTGAACCACTATTAAAAAAAATGCAGCGCCGCGTCGCGTATCGTCGCGTTTCAGTGTGAGCTGACCCTAAGAGTTTATTACTCTTACCTTAAGAGTTTACTACAGAAGTTACTAGCCACCGAAACCACATCCCAAAACAAATGCATTAAGGTACTTATGTTATATTTACAATCAATCGAACATCAAAGCGCCACTACACGAAGTCTAGACGAGTATAAATAAATCTCAGCTATTTACGTATTGAAACGATTTGTTGAACGTACTGCCAAACATTTAACTTAGTTTGGTTTTAATGATGGAATAATTATGTAACTTTATTGATGATCTTATAATTTTTATCCGGGACGAGTGCTAACTGCTATTTATATAACCTTTTAAAAATGTAGCAAAATAATAGCGGCGCATCTCCTCCACCACGCAATGCGTCAAAGTCATCACTTAGCGTAATTAATTTTTTGAACCTTTTAGCTATTCTGTGGTGTACCTCATGGGAATGTGGATGGATGTGACTCAATTATTTAATATTATGTAGCTGTTAAAATCAAACCTCGAAGCTCCGACGCTCCTAGGTTTGACTAGTCAATGCTCAGGTCTGACTTGACGTCTTAGTCAAAGTCCAAATAATTGAAGTTTTTCGCCCTTTGACTCGAGTCCGCCAGTCGCTTCTAAAATCGACTAGGCAAAGTCTGAAGCAGATATATTTCACTTTCGACGTGTGGCTAAAAAGCTAGGAACTTATAGGTTTGACTAGAAATACCTTAAGGACACCGCCCCATACACGGTCCGGTTTTCCTTTAGTTCGGCCTGAACGGATGCAAAATCGTATCGTCTGTGTGCAATTTCGAGATCACATCAGTCGGCCGGATGGACTGAAGCGATTCGCTCTTGTGTTGCCAACTCTGTTTTTGCGAAACTACTAAGCTCGCGTCGTTTTCTACTAAAAAACTACTAAAAGATTACAGATAACTATAAAAAAGCTACTATACATAGAAATCCATAAAAAACAACAAAAAACCACTGCATTTTCAGTTTTAATATATTGAAAATATGATAATTTTACCGTAAAAAAATAAAATATAGTAGGAAATAGTACGTAATATACCTACAAAATATTAAATCGGTAGTTTTAAGCGACTTAGGGACGCGTGCTATTATGTGCTATTATGATAAGGTATGATAAGGTAGCATATGAAAAATGGCGTGCTACCATAGTATTTTGCATATTACGATTACTGTCTGGCTATTTTCTACAAAACCAATACTAACAACTAAATTCCTACTAAAGAGGGAATAAAATACTAAAGTAGTAAAACTTTGTAAAACAACTAAGTTGGCAACACTAATTCTGACCTGAACGGATGGACTGAACGGTAATAAAATTGGACTGAACGGTAATAAAATTCGAGTGTAAAATAAAACCGGTCACTTGCGAATCGGCAAGAGGGGTTCCGTACAAAACGTAAAAAATCACGTTTGTTGTATATTTTATTCTGCTTTCAGTATTTGTTGTTATAACGGCAATAGAAATGCCTAAGTACATCATTTGTGAAAATTTCAACTGTCGAGCTATCACGGTATAAGGTTAAGATGCAGCCTGGTGACAGACGGACGGACAGCAAAGTCTCAGTAATAGCGTCCCATTTTTACCCCTTGGATACGGAACCCTAAAAATGGCAACGTGTTCTAAAGAATATTTATTAGAGTTCATTGAAGTACTTATTTGAAACTTTAGAGCCACTATGGTTGATAAAATCTAAAGACTATTACAAAAAACCCAAAAAATGATTTCTATAACAATTATTACTGGAAAAACGAAATAAAAAAATATTATTTATTATGTGATATATAAATTATTACATTTTTTAAAAATACGTCACTAAATACAGTAAGTAATATTATAGATAAGCCCGCTTAGTAATAAAAATATTTGTCTGTCAAGTGGGTTTTCCAATGTCAAAAATACACGTTGCTTATTCATTTTAAATTGTTACATAAACGTTCCATAGTAGCTACTGGAAAGTCGCAACTTAAAAATGGGTCACCACGACACCTGGCGGTGCGTGCGATTGTAAAGCGTGCGATTCCACAATTGCGAGTGATTCAATTGCATGCGACAACAATTGCAATTATTGCATGCTACAATGTTGCATTGAAGTGCCATTTGATACTCTTGCACGTGAGCTTTCAAAAGGTTTTGAGAGAGAGACTTCTCGTTCATGCTAAGCACAAAAGTTATAATATACGTAGCCTTCGGAAATAAAATGATATTATTACTTATCTCTTTTGTAATAAAACACGTAAAAGCTACATAATTTTGTACTTTATTCGTATAATGATGAATGTTACATCTAGTTTACATCTTAGTACCTACCTACATGTATTTGTAACAAAAAATCTTATAACCGCTTGTGGCGGAACAATAAGCGCCACAATCCTGAATCGCGCTATCGAAGTTTTCAAAGATCGGTACTATATATGATATAAGACATCTGAAATTCGTACAAGTGTGCTTCGGCCTGACCGAGCATACCACCTCGCTCGGTCGGAGATCTCCCTTTGGAGCTTGCCACCATATTCCCACACGCTCATCAAAGTACTTTAGCTCTCTAGAACTCTTTTCTCTACTTTAAGAGCAGAGTATACATATAGGTACCTTCTTTAGGTCTTCCAAAAAGTAAGACAAATAACCAAAATAAAATGCAGTGATTTTATTTTTAAATGTTTACTTTATACCTACGAGTCAAAAAAGTTACATTTTCAATTGTAGAGAAATTACAATTTCATGTAGTCGAATTACGTTTTTTTTATTTATAGCTGTTTAATTTTAGTTACTTTTTTATGGTTCATACTTTATTTTTAGTTGTAATTATTGTTTCATTTTGTATGTGCAACAAAATATAATAAAATAAGATTTTAACTTGATAACAATTTCAGTTCCTCTGCTTGACGCTAGATGGCGCTAGGCGTTAACTTGGTTAACATGAGGCGAGGAATGTTGTTACTTTCATGTTTGTGCAAGGAACAGGTTGGTTAACTAATCAATGAGAAGACGATTATTGTAATCAGTTTAAACTAATGTTATGTACACGTTAACTTCTTAAATAAAGACACAAACTGGGTTTAGAAACTGTAGAGTGATTTTTACCTACTAAGTAAATGTTAATGTTATTTCATGTGCTACTTTATTATGCACTATCAGGGAACCTAATTTATAAGCTGTAGAGTACTCTCATAATTTATTTGTATATAACATGACGGCATGCAGTAACGATACAAATTCAATGACATGTCAGTTTAATATATCTTAATAATATTAATAACATAATATTACGAACAAATTATGACAACAGTCATCGTGCTAACGAATTAGATTCCCTGACAGTAAATTTGTTTGTTTTTATATGGCGATTCGTCTATTAATAACTTTATATAATATTTAAATTTTGACTGCAATGGACAAAAGATGTTAAGGTCAGGGGCCTAGATAAAATAAAGTCACTCACTTCTTGACAGCAACATAGAATTAAAAAAACTTAAATATCATTCAAGTTGTATTAAATATGTAAAGCCCCAGAAAAGTGAGCGTCGTCGTTTGTGATCATGATGATTAAGATCAGGGATCCCCAAAAGTTACCCTAAAGTAAACCTAGGGGTTCCGCCAAATAGTCAACAGGGTTCCGCCATAATTATTTATCTATATATATAAAAGGCAAAGCTGATTGACTGCTGTATCAACGCACAGGCCAAACCCTTAAAGCTATAAATTTGAAATTTTGAACACGTATTTCTCATATGACGTAGGCATCCACTAAGGAAGGATTTTTAAAAATTCAACCCCAAGGGGGTAAAATAGATGATTTAAGTTTGTATGAAACTTTTTATTCCTTGGACATATTTGCATGAAATTTCGTATCAATTGAGTTCGGAAAAAAATATGAGTTACGTGTTCTGCGTTTTCTAAAATTCAGCCCCTAGGTGGGTAAAATAGGGGTTGAAAGTTTAAAACCTAATTTCACGTGCGTGAAGCCGCGTGCAACTAATGCTAGTTATTTATAATCGAAAACCACGGCTACAAATATTATTTTTGAATATTATCACAAAATATGTGATGAGCAGAACTCAGTAAGTACTTTTATGAAAGTAAAACTGTTCTTATAAAAACAGTGTTGACACTTGACAGTGTACCACGAAATAAAGGTTATTTTGTACCTTGGCCTTCAAAGTTTAGGAACCCCTGATTTAGATGACTAATATTAGAAGATAGATTAAGTTACTGTCTAATTGTCTTAATAGGTTAAAGAGAACGTGACCACGACTTTAATGTGGAGTAGAACGCATATTTGGACATCGGTGTCCTTCAGTATTCATACATTTACCGTTGCGTTAGCGAAAATCAGTATATTAATGCGAATACGGTGACGGTTCCATTGAAACTAGACCATCTACCCAAGTGTGTGCGCAATACTACAAGTGCAACTAAAAATATATAATATTAGTGTAGTCTGCATAAGAAATGGAGGCTGCCAAATTCTGTATCACCTGTTTTATTCAAGGCTGTGTAAGGTGTTGCAAAATTAACAGACTTGATCTCGACACGTAGATCCATCTTGTGTTTGGACCATGAGGGTGACGGTGGACGGTTTTAATTAAACTAGGCTACGCAGAAGTCATTTTATAGAGTTCAAGTGTGTGTGTAATACACAAGAGCACTCTATATTCCTTTACTCGCGTAACCCAGTGGGACCGACACTTGCACACACTGGCGAGGGATCAGGCGCGGCCCGCGGGCGACTTTTTACACATGCCGATCCGACGACGCATGGATCATCTTTCTTGACAGACAATCAGGCGATCAGCCTGCATTGTCCTAAGTCCTAACCAAACTTGGAAACAACATTTTTTAGTGTTCCAACGCGGGAATCGAGCTTCCGAGTCAAAAGCCAAGCTTTAAACCACTGGGCCATGGAGACCTCACATCAGTATATTAAGGTTTAAAGTATTAAAAAGAGTGAAAGATTAGACTCGCAGTAGACTATCGTAGTGGACACTGGACTACGCTTAATGCTCTTCTTGTTGAAGAAATAAAGGAGTGGTAAATAGAAAGAAGAAGATGAGGAATACTGCACTAGGGTAGCGCGGTGCAGCTTAATCCTCATTTCGGCTAACACCGTTAAACCGATACGATAAAACGTTAGGCGTGTAGCGGGAGAAAAAGCGGGAAAAAAACATGAAGAAGTGAAAGAAGTGATGTGATGTGACCTTGAAATTTCGCTCTCAATGCCGCTAAAGGAGTTTTATTTCAAAATTTTCTAAACTGCTTTTACAATATTATTGATCTTTAGATAGAATTTACAAGTTTTAGATTACATATTTATTAGTAGGTGTCCAATATCCATTATAAATGAGACACTATGTAAGTAGGCTTTGCTGCTTAATTTTTCTAGACATTAGAATATTTGCTTGCAAGTTGTGGATTGGAATATTTCACAATATTTAGGTATGTAAATATTAATTTAGGGACGCTGAACTGACCAAGATTACATTTTTTTGACCCCGGGCCTCAATGGCGGAAGATAGATTAGTCAAAGATCAAGGCCTACAAACAATAACTAAAACCTTTGCTTATTGTAAAATATTACACATTTCGTGACTGATCACTTTGTAAGTAGGTATATTAACATGATATCATAGTACTAATCTAAGGTTGGTTGGGGAAACAGCGGCGAGCTCTATTTTACTTTCTGAGTGAAGAGGAAATTTAAATTTCGAATCAGACAGTCTTTACCCATGGTCTATAGACAATCTGGCCCCATCTGACAATAAACTCTATTGAAATGAATAAATTTATCCACTCACCTACTGCTGGGGCTGCGGTCTTTCCTCAGTTTGAGGATGAATAGACTTTAAAACTTTAAACTTCAAAAACTTTATAAGCTTAACTATGTAAGTAAGTACAATATCAAAAACATTGACAGGACAACTTAGTAGCCTTGGACAGGCGCTTGCTAAAAAATTTGTTAAATATAATTATCTAAAAATATTATTTATTATGTCATATATAAATTATTACATTTTTTTAAAATATGTCACTAAATACAGTAGTATTATAGATAAGCCCGCTTAGTAACAAAAATATTTGTCTGTCAAGTGGCTTTTCCAAAGTATCAGACAAAGAGAGCACCATGGATTAGCGTGTCCGTGGTGTACATTTTTTTAATAATAAGGGTGAAACAATATAATAATATAGTCCATCCACTATTGTCCATTTGCAAGCCTATTAGCCGCTGAAGGGCCTTCGAAGACTAGTTTCAGTCGAAATTAGTCTTTTAGCAAAAGTGTGTGTTATTTTAAAACACATGAAAATATTCATGTGTTAAAAAATAGAGTACTGAAATTAAAATTGAAAACTTTGATACTTAACTTTCGATTAGCCCTTAGTCCTAAGGTAGTACGCTATCTGTAATTAAACAGTAGCTGATAGGGCCGGATGCCCCGCCCTTAGGACAAGGGATCGTTATCTTGATTCCCAAGAATAAGACAATTATTGTGTTCCGTTACAGGACTCATTTTGTTAGGGTTCCTGATTTTGATATTCATCGACCGAGATAATTGGTTTACACTTCATCAAAAAAAAAGTTCTTTTGTGTAGAAAACTTGAATGAAAAAAAAAAAACATAAAAAATTTAATGAATATTTCTAATTCATGTTGTTACAACTTTAAAGTATGTATGTACTAATATGATAAAGAGGAAATATTTGTTTGTTTGTTTCTTTGTTTGCATCGAAGTAGCGCTGAAACTACTGGACCGATTTTGATGAAATTTGGCACTCGTATAGAGTAGACCACGGGGAAGGACATAGACTACTTTTTATCGCGGAAAATTGCGCGGTTCCTGCGGGATTTCCTTTTGCGCGTACGAATTCGCGAGAACATTTAGCTATGAAATAATATAATTTGAAGTAAGTATTATTAAGTCCTACTCTATTCAATTTATGTATTGTTAGTTGGAGCAAGATGGTTTATATATGGCAAAGAATATATGTTACTAACGTAAAGAACCGTCATTCGATAAAGTTACACGATTGACAGCTCGCAGCTATGTGTGCGTGGCTAAAGGTATGAGTGGGGTGGGCGCGGCGAGCGGGGCGTGAGTTTTTTTCCAGCCGGGCCTCTCGTTCACGGGGCTGGCCGCTGGTCGTTTCGTGCTTTGACATAATTGACAATATAATTTCATAATTTTATGATAGATTTATCTGACGCGACGTTTAAAATCATTTCGGTGTCAACCTCAGGCCTACGTCAGTCAACATGGCTGACATTCGCCGGTGCTCGAGCTGTCATTAGTAGAGTGTGTCGCCCCTGTGGCATACCACATATCTTTACCCATAGGTAAAGATAAACAGTGCCTTAGAGATTAAAGTATTTTCCTCTTGACCCAGAAAGAGAAATAAATATAAAAAGCATTCTCTTTACCTCTTTGATTTATTTCAAAAAAATCGGCCGCCCCCAGTAGGTTGGTATGTGTAGTTATTTTTGTATCGGATCGTATTTTTGGTCGGAACAGCTGGTTATTAAATAAATGTAAGTACCTGCTTAAGTACAAAAATGTAATTTAAGATTAAAATAATTACAAAAGTTACATACAGTAATTCTGTTCACTATGCGCGATTCGTTGCTTTTTGCCTTATAATAAATTAATCGCAGCAAAAAAAGCGTCGCTCGCCGCCCAGCTAGCCCGACAACCGTATGATTATGTAGGTACCTTCATACTGACTGCGGGAACGTATTTTGTAGATTTATACAAAAAAATACTTTCCGCAGCTTAAAAAAACTGATGGCACCTGTTCATTTTACATAGGTATATTTTGTAAGGCCTAAAATCCAGGCTATATATAAGGCTAATTCAGATCGGTTCCTCTTATTCTTAGATTAATATTCGTATAAGTATGTCTGTAACTTTGTACGGTTAACAAACTCACAAATAAGGAAACAAAATTATTTTTAGTTGTATTTTATTATTTTTGAACTAAAACAATATTAGCTGCTGAAAACATTTGTTTTTAACCCCCGACGAAAAATGTGGCATCGGAGCTCCCAAGCAGATGAACCGATTTACGTCTATTTTTTTTTGTTTGTTTAAAGCTGACAAGATCGGGACTGTTATTAGCTCATTTTTTCAATTCATTATCATCAGCTCGCTCACTGTTTGTTTGTTTTTGTTGATTTATTTGTGCATTTACGTATTAAAACCGTTGTCAGTCTGAAACTCATTGCACTTGGAGCTCGTATGTAGCTGAGTATTCGTGTTTCGCATTATTATTTCTAGATTTAAAAAATAGCTTCATTTTAGCTTAACCCATAGATATTATAAGATCTAGATTATCTGTTTCGTTGTTTAATCGGATATCTCCGAAATTTGCGCGTTTATGTTCATACCTACTCACCATAGTACCTAAATCTTTTTGTCGCTTTGAAATGCTAATTACAAAACTACACTTTAAACCTTAACAATTTTTAACTTTTATCCAGTTGTAAATTGCAATATAGAATTATTTTTGAATTAAAAAAAAAAAAAAAAATTTACATGTCGCAAAATACCCAATTCCTTCTTTATGTAAGTACCTATATTTTACTTGTTGGTACTTGGTAGTGGTCGCCTGTACGGCGAAGGCCTCTAAAGCTATCCATCTGTAGCTAATCCCATCTAGCTTACCAAGCCTGCAGGCCTAGCATGCGCGCCCTACAAACACCGAAGAATCGACGAAATGACAGATTGAAGAAACATTAATACCGTTCGGAGCAAAATAGTTCTTATTGTAAAGCAGCAGCCGTTAAAGGAAACAGTTCTTTTCTTTCCGAGCATGAGCTCACAAAATGGCTTCTTTTGACAGCTAAAGTAGGAACGTTTTTTTATTTCAATATCAAATAGTCTTACAATAATGTCAACTACTCCACACCATGGCGCTCCTAGACAAATAGTTTCTTTACGTTTAGTCATTTACTTGAAAATTTGATATTTTTTAACAGAAGATTTCCCGGCAGCCATTTTAAAAATATGGCTATTTAGAAATATTGACTTCTATTGACGACCTTGTTACCATGGATTAAGAACTATTTTGCAACGAACTGTTTTGGATAGAATATTTCTTCTTTAAAATTCTTCGGATCGCCATGCTAAGCCTGCTGTGGTTGAAGATATCTCCCTTTGCTTCCTTTCCTGTTCCTCGGTATCCACTCTCAACTCTGTTAAACGTTTTTGTCCATCTATTATTTATCTTACAATATGCATTATACTAATTGGCTATTAAAATATGCTCTTGATTAATAAATAACAATAGTTATACAACTAGAATCTATATTTTATATCATATCAATGTCGCAGGCGAGACATTTGATTTACCTCAGTAATTTTGATCTGAACACCCGATGTCATTTTCTTCGTTCTACTAATTACGGACAAATCATTTTGTAAAAAATGTGACAACCTTGGACATTTCATCATCATTACCGCGAGAGCATTTCACAATAATTTTAATCGTAAATAATATAAAAATTTTGGCAAAAACGTCCATGATTTTTTATAGTAATTACTAACGACCGGACACTTAAATAAACAATACTCAAGGCACCATCAGTACTGGCCATAATATCACATATCATACCACTCTGGTATTTTTTTTTTATTTAACAATTTATTTTACACACAGAAAATTCTGACAATACAATTAACAAAGAAAGATGACACAAAGGACTGCTTATTTCTAATTAGAAATTTCTTCCAGCAGCCCTACGGAGAGAAATGGGATGAAATATAGCAGTTAGGACGTGCACAATATTTATACAACAATAGGTATGGTATGTGATATTATGGCATGAAACAGTGATTTAAGAGGTCCCTAAATTTAAGTAGCTTAAAGTAGCATTGTGAATTCGGTCATTAGAGATTTACATGTTTTGTCTCTGTCGCTCGATATAAAGTAACGCTGCTTACTTCCATTTAAGCTATCCGAGACTTATTAGATTGTGAAACAGCATTAAACTAATCCAACGGACACAGTTCAGTTAGTTTTGGAGTTTAAAAAATACTTTGAATCCAAAATATATACTAATATTTTTTAAATCTAAGCTAAGCTAGAAATTAGCATTCTTACATTAGGAGGATTCTTTTAATTTTTAGCCGACTACGGCGAAGCCAAAAGGATTTTGGCAGTCTATGTATGTAATATGAATGTATGTTTGTTCCATTGTACCGTGTAAACTATTGATCCGATTTTAATGAATAGATTCGTATTTATAGCCCGGGTAAAATAGGCTATAATATAACATACTTCACGTAGTCGGGTTAGAATTTTTAACTATTGATTAATCGAAAAGCCAAATGACATTAACAGTAAACTATTTTCTTCACCCAAAAGAGTAATCTTATGAAATTGGATTATTTCTGAGGAAGTAGCAGCTCCGGCTATCTACGAACAAACAAACAGTATTTGCCATTTGATATGTGTTATCGCACGGTGGCAAATTTTGGCAAAGATAACAGGTGTATGACTGTTATATAATGTAATAACTAATATTATATGCTCGTAAAACCAAAAGTAATTGGGAAATTTACTAATACATATAAATATTAAACTTTACAAAAATGTTCGGATTTTAAAAATTGTAATATACAAAAATATACAATTCTCAGTAAAAATTATAGATCACAATTTTCACTGAAAACCTACTGATAAAGTTACAGTTTCTAGTTTAATTTGTTAATATTCTACATAAAGTGGTATAAAATATAATGAATTATGGAGTCGATTCGATAAAGAATTATAATCTTTTACTAAACCTATAAGCAATTTAAGTGATATTTTTTAAAATGACTATTAGCCTCAGATCGAATAAAAAAGTGAAGACAGAGCTTTGTCAAAAAACAACTGAGGCCGTTAATGCGCGTGTGGCACTACATACATAAAAACCTCACATCGCGACAGCTCGCCTTACAAGGCGTAGATTCGTTTAATGTGTGTGCGTATCACGGCGAGGCGTAGTTACTTACGTGGCTTTACCTTGTGGTTCGTAGAACTCTCTCTTCACTTAATTTAGTCTGAGCTGCTGGCATTTCGAATAAATGAAATATTAATATTAGCGACTAGCGAGAGCTGATACTTATTACTTATTCTAATTCCTTTCACACACGTTAAAAACCTTTCAATATTAATATTTAGGTCGATGATATTACTTTAACAATATTTTTTATGTTGGTAATTAAATGCAATAGCCGTTAGTGGGTTAAGGGTTTATATTGTGAAAAAAATTTACATACAACTGTGTGAATTTTACATTGTAACACTTGCCGATAATTATATTATTACGAAATAAATGTAATTGTGTTAGTAATTATATGCAGTTGTAAAACATATGTAAAATGTAAATGCTTGGACGATTCACATGATATGACTATATTTTGTAATCTGCTACGTTATCTACTAATGCCCGGTTTCTGAGGGGTTTTGTCGATAGTTTATCTATTCAATAGCGCCTTTCATTGGTTTTGGGGTTTGTGTCGACCAATCAAATGCGCTATGTAATAGATAAACTAAAGACAAAAATTTAAAAACTTATAGAGTATACATACCAAAGTGTTTTTTATTTTAAAAAATCTTTTTTCATCGTCAAATTTTTCATGGGATAGGACTGGACAAATTGGTAAAGTGATTGCCTGATGTCATATTTTATTTTAATACGAAGATATTCTTCTTAATTATGTAACCCGCGACGAAAACAGTGTTATAAATTTGACGTCTGTGTCTGTCTGTCCGTGGCATCGTAGCTACATGACAACTCTCATTAAGTATGGACACTCTCGCAATGCCGTACTCCGCGCCGGCTTTGAAAGTCACGCGCCCGCCGCCAGTACGGGCCACGCGGTTGTGAGTCTACGTTAAGCATTTTATATGATAATCTGGTCAAAATTATAGGTCACACGTTTTATATATTTTATGAAACCATCCTTGCAAATTTTTGCATTTTATTAGCAAGACTTATTTTTCGAAGCCGCTTGCTACATTATTAGTTCGAGCTGGCAGATAGCATCTATGGGGACCGTGGTTACGTTCAGCTTACAGTATTAGCTAATTATCCTCCGTAAAGTAATTAAGAGATGTTCTCAGACTTGCCAGATAACCAACACGACATTGCGTGTCCTGATCACTCACGGAGGGGCTACTTTCTAACTTTGTATAATTCTTATTAACATAATATTAAGCTGCTACATTGGGAGTTATTGTGAGTACATGAAGAAGTTTCGAGTGAAAGATACTTTTGCACTTAAGTATTTCTAGGGTTCCGAAGCCAATGGATGAAAACCGGACCCTATTACTGAGACTCCACTGTCAGTCCGTCTGTCTTGACTCAACTACTTGTGATCATAATCCCGTGTCGGTCTGCGCGGTGTCGCATTGTCGTGAGCGAGCGAGTCAGCGCGCTGACCGAAACTGGATTATGATCACAAATAGTTAAGAGAATTGGGCTTCTGGTTGTATCTCATGAACCGCGATAGCTACATAGTTGAAATTTTCATGGATGTTTCTGTTGCCGTTATTACAACAAATACTAAAAGAAGAAGACTCGTTTCGGCGTGAACTGAATCTTAGACGTATTGCAAATTTGACGTTTAATGTAGTTGGACATTTTTGGCAGAATAGACAACTTGACTCATATTTAATATCATACATTGAAGGAGTATTTCCTTTAGTACTTGGCTGAGGTTTTTAATGCAAGAATTTTAAAGAGGCAAGATTGATAAATAAAGTTGATTTAAATATATGTATCTTTGTTTTTTAATTTCCACTGATGGAAACACCTCGAAAGTAACTTCCGGCAAGGATGTGACGACACAAACACACTAAACACATATACATGTAGTACTTAAACGGAACGTTTCTGTACATAAATAGTTTATGACATCTTAAAAAGTTATTTACGTCAAAACGTCAAATGGAACGTATCACCGCCATTTTACTACTACGGACTATAGACAAATTACAAATAGTACTAGTATGACGTCACAGCACAGATAATCTATCAACCAACATGGCGAATAGTGTTTCCGGCGGTTTTTAAAAAGTGTATTTTTAAAACATTTTATTTGTAGGTTCTTAGCTTTGAAAATAATGTTATATTATTTTGTGGGTAATGAAACAATTATGAAGCGCTTAGGACATACATAAAAACAAGGTCAAGTAGCCTATTGTACATGCACACCGCTGCTGTAACCGCGGGCGAAATCTAATGGGGAACATGCATAATTTTTTTACTGACTTTTCGAAAAGTACACAATAAGCCAGGAAATGCCGTCACAGCAGATGAAAATGTATGAAGATAAATACAAAATTGATTTTATTAACTAAATAGCAAAAAAAAATCTTTTAGACCTGTAACTTTTTAATTTAGCAACTGATTACTGTACTTTTTTGAATTGAATTCTGTTCAATTATGCTGAATATTTCATACTATTATTTTCATTCAATGTTAATACGGTAAGTGCGAATCGTACTCAACAAGCGCGAACTGTGTGTTATCGCTATGGTCATTGGTCAGGTATCCGCCACATACAATGCTATCCCCGGCGCCATCCTTATCGCGAATATCACAAACATACCGACAGCCCCTGCGTTATATGAATCCCACCAAAATCATTTTCATGTAAAGTGATGCCAAGACGATACAATATGACTCGCACTGGCAAAAAGCTATCAGACCTCATGGTAAAACAAGCTTCTGACTCTACCAAACTTCTACCTCTACACAGTGGCGTGCACAGGATTATGACACTGGGTATGCGGCGAAGTACTCGGTCACAAAAACTTTTTCGTTTATAGATTTTTAGCATAGCTACAGCCAAGCGACGGATCTCTAAGTCGAAACCATGCCAACAGAGCAAGTCTTAGATGTACTACTATTCATGTACATCTTCTACGGCAACGCAGACAAAACAGCGATCAATCGTCGCGGCGGAAGAAATTCTAATAAGTAAAATAATAAGCATATTTTAAAATATTATAACTACTCACCAGTCAGTCAGCTTAAATTTTCACATATTCAAGGTTCCGGTTACTTGAGATTACTATATCCCGAAGTAAATTACTAAATAATATGCAAGGAAAATAATATAATTTAATCGTGTGTATACAACCACACAGCCAGTTATACGTTTCATAACTTTTAACATGAAATTTTCGAGTTACATTATTTTTTTGCTGGTTTAATTGTTGTAACTCGGGTACACACCTACCTTTAGACAGAATTTGAATCTTTTCACTGAATGACAATTGTGAGAACTTGTTATTTTTAATTTTTAATAAACACACATTTTCAACACAAACCTCACAGTCAAATAACATTTAAAAAAAATCGACTAACTCACTAGTAAAAGCAAATCACTACAATTATTATAGAAACTCAGTAATAAACTGTTAAATGTACACACTTTCAAATGTTAAAATGAAAAATCTTTTAAGAAAACTATAAATAAACTGGAGCGATTAAATTGTAAACAATGCTTATCACATGAAATATGAAATATGGGCCCCGCGAAACACAAAACGTTTCTTCTATTTAAACAAATAAAACCTTACTAAACAAAAATGCATAATGTGCATACGTGATTTATTAGATTTCCGACTATTCTTTTTACTCGGATTATAGGCAACGAATAATTTCCGACAAGCCAGTTCGGCGGTTTTCGGAAGCGATCGGATAGCCGAGAGCCATCGCCTGCCGCTGGAGTTTTCCGCTATATCATCATGTCCATATTCATGGTTGTGTGCGTTTGCGAAGTATGAAAATTACACATACATGCGATGATTTGTCCTGCAGAACTTATCGGCATTAGTTGCTATTTATAAAATATTAGGCGTTTTTAAGTTATTATATTTTTTAAATTAATTTATTTACTATTAATTAATTATTAAAGTCATCTAAAACGTAAGAACGTTTTATTAAAATATCTGTGAATGACAAGTAAAGCACTGCATTTCTGCCTATATGGAGCGCACGTCCCTGCCTCTATAAGCCTATCTACACAAAATCTACACCTAAGTCAAAATATGTGGCTTATTGTGGCTAGGTTAAAAAAACGACGAAACGCTTCGAGAAGAGGTGGTCTGGTGGTGCCCTTGAGCTTCTCTTAGCTCGTCCTGACGGAAGATGATTACCCGCAGTAGGCTAGCTTGGTGGACGGACAACCTACTATAAATGGAGAGATTCGAAAGATACTAAGTACGGACAAAAAAGATAATAAATACGCATGAACTGGAGAAAAGTTTTCAAATACTTAATCTATATTAAATAGTTCGATATGTGTTTGAATTATGTTAAACATTATTAGTGACAGCCTCCGTGGTGTAGTAGCTTGGCTCTCGACTCAGAGGTCCTGGGTTCGATTCCCGCATTGGAACAACAAAAAAAATGCTGTTTCCAGATTTGGTTATGTTCTAACCAAACTTGGAAACTCCTGCGTAGCTGGACTGGTCTCAATAAAACCGGCCACCTTCACCGAAATCGGTGTGGAGAGCTATATATTATATTATACTCCTAGTATGAGAACAGTCTAATGGTAGTCTTTCGATCTATGCGACCGCGACCCGCGACCGCGACCGCTACCCGCGACTGCGACCCGTGACCGCGACCGGTTACCGCAACCGGCGACCGCAACCCGCGACCCGCGACTGCGACCCGCGACCGCGACCAGCAAACCAGCGAATCATGTTCTCTGGTCACGCGACGCGGGCTATCCCCTCATTACACGGTGTCAATTTTGAAGACGTCTCTATAGACTTCTTCGTGTTTAGGCAGCTGTATGTGTGTCTGTCCCGTTCCGTTCTCCTTAAGTATGTTAAGTCAACATACCGTTTGCGCGCGAACAAAGACAACTATTTGACGTATGTCTATAGTCTATGGTTCATTAAGGCGTGTGTTTGTTTAATTGTTCAAGAATGAAATGAAGTTATGTCTTTTAATGGAGTTCATTGACTGTAAACGCCCTTACACACTTGCCGCAGCTTTTGCTGCGTCGCCGGATATTGAACGGACTTCGCCGCTGCCGCTGCGGCGTTCGCCGCTGGTGCTTCGGCAAAAAATTACATACAAATCCTCGTGCACTAGTATTTGTATGTAATTTTGCTGCAGCGCGAGTGCTGCGGCCTGCGACGCGTGTGTAAGCGTACTAACTGCTGATCTAATTTTAAGATAAAGGTTTTATTTTAAAATTGTGTGTATTAGATACGGCTACCAGGACTAGCAACGAAAACACAAATCCTAAAAGATTAGTGGTCTTCCCCTACCCTTTCCCCTATTCTTTCCTTCTAATATTGTCCTCAAGAGATGAGATGATATGATAGGAAATGCCAAATCTTCTTTCCTCCTCAATTTCTAAAGTTTTTAATATGTTTCTCTTGTCGCCTATCGTTTGAAGCACTTCTTCGTTAGTTTTCTTTTCCTTTCAACTTATTCGCTGTATCCTTTTTTTTTTTCAAGGAAATTGTTGCATAATATAGCAGTAATAGAGTTTTGCCGGGGAATTTAATGGGTGACGTTGTGGTTTTTGTATGTCTTTAAAAAAATTGTGTTACTCCGGTTCTTAATGTGTAATATTGGTAGAATATTAACCATTAAATATTCGTTAACGTGCACAAGTATGCGATACTGGTACAACTTCAAAAAACGTGCTATTTTGTGTTCCCTCCAAAACTCCCTAGGAACTTTCAGTAAAGCTTCTACCACTTTACTGAATCGACTGACTTGACTCATTGACTGCACTGACTATTTATTTGGACTTTGACTAGAAAAGTCTAGTAGTCTTTAGACTTGACGATTTAGGAATGCGGTGTTGAAAATTGAAACGAAAATTCTATTTCCCGCCTTTTAACTTGACGCTGGCAAATGATTTTAAGCCGACGCCATATATTTAAATAAAAAATAATAATAGCAGTAATAAGAAGTAGAAGTATCAATGTCATATTGACAGATGTCACAAGCACAGCCTATCTAGTTATTTCAGTTAGCCAAAAGGCTATATACAGTGTAGACGTATCTGTGTTAAGCATCTCTCTCATATGTACCAATAAAGGAGAATATAACAATTGTTGCTGTATTATTATTATTATAAACTACTACCATACCAAATATCATCAAAATCAGTTCAGTATAGTTTTTGCGTGAAAGAGTAAGAAACATCCTTCCATGCTCACAAACTTTCACATTTATAATAGTAATTGGATAGCGTGTAAACTTTATTTCAATCTATGTTATTATTACAGGAGCGAAGTCGCTTAGCTAAATCAAGCCTTTTCAATAGTTAATCTATTCGACGTCAGGTGGCGTCCTTCTAGGACTTTACAATTTCTTAATTATGTAATATTAAGTTAATACCTAGAGTCTAGACCATTCTACTGCCCACAGGATTTCAAGAGACATTTATTTCTAAATTGTAGAAAATCCAAGCTCATGTTAATAATTTGTTTAGCAAACCTTTTCGATATTTGACATCCTGTCACTTATTTTTAAATGTTGCCTTTTTACACAACTACAGCGACGACAAAAGGAAGGGTAATGATTTTGGCAGTCTAAGATGTGTTTGTTCCATCGTAGCGCCTAAACTACTGATTCGATTTTAATGAATAAGGTGTCGACACAAATTCGTAATAATTGCACGGGTACAAGGCTATGTAATTTACGTAGTCGGGTTATAGTTTTTTTTTTTTAGAGTATTGTAGTTAGTAAGTTTTTTCATTTTCCACCAATTAATAAGTCAAATACCTACACATAACATACATGCTACGAGTAACTAGGCTATAAATAGGCAAATCTTCGGCCTACTTATAAACCTGTTGGTTATTTCAAGCTTCGCTCGTAAATATTATTGACACGGAGACAATTATCATAATTGTTTTATCCTTTATGCAAAATGATGCGACAAATAATACATGACAAGGTACATTATATTTAGAGCTTTGGTCCTATTTGTTAAATCCTCACCAAGTACTCGTTTTAATAAAGACAGGTACAGAGACAAATGAGGACTCGTTGCATTTTACGAATTTTTGACGATGAAATTACACTTGGTCGTCATTTGTGGCAGTCCCTTTATCATATATATTAATACGGGAAGCGAAAACCTCTTACACCGTTTTACGAAAGTTATGCAAACGGAGGAGAAATTTGGCACAGTTAAAGTTTATGTGGAGGAAGGTGTGCAGAAGGATTTTATACTTATTAAATAAAATGTATAAGAATAGAGATATCGCTTATCGGACCTGGGCCTCTAGTTTAGTAGCATTCGATAATTTCGACGGCGAAGTTCGAAAACAAAACGTACGAGATTTGACGTGATAACTTATGTCAAATCCCATACATTTGTGACTGAAGGCCCAGGAACGCTTGTATGTCGTCGAGTGTCGACATAAGTGCGTTTTCATATTATCCAATCCGATATCCGATATCGCGTCGATAATGACAAAGATATATGTTTCATATTAAAACATATTATACCTGTCTTTCACATGTCCATGGTAATTATCAGCGTGATAAGCGACGTCGCATCGCGTAATGTGAAAACGCTCTTATTAGGTACAAGTTTATTCTACTGGTGCAGTTCAGGCCATATTTGACTCAACATGACATGTCACAATGTGCAAACATTTACAAAATAATAAATAATATTTTCGCATAATTTCATGTAAACTAACATGCACTGTGCATTCATAGTAGCAAAAGCAGTAACACTAAAATGTATTCAATAAGTAGCCAGTAGCCTCAGTCGTGGATATTTAACGGTTAGCATATTATTAGCATATTATACTTCTGAAATAGGCCACGTTACTATTAACATTCATTTTTCGACAGCACCTTTATTTATAATACGACAAAATTATAAGGACAATCAAACTGCTACACTCTCAAATACTACTTAAGTCCTTAACTTAGATCATAAGCTGCTGTCAGCTGTCTCTGACAGATTCTGCGGAGCATTATACTGATATGAACCACAAAGGTTACAAAGATAGCATGTGACTTCATAACACCAATTCCCTTAATTAACTTACATTTTCATTTTACTTTTATTGAATTGTTAATGAATCGTCTTGATAAACTGTCGTCATAAACTGATTTTTGGAGTTTGGACCAATCAAAGTGAGTTTGACGTCGGTTTGACGTTTATGAGGATACCATTTTACAACTTTTAACTTATCGAGACTGAATTCAACTGTATTCTTACAGGATTTAATTAGCAGAATTGATCTTCTGAGCCACAATTCAAAAGAGCCGTTTATAAATTTTGTGCCGTTAAAGATGACGAACTGGTGACACGGTGATGATGACGGTCATTGGCATCGTCATTACCTTGAGAAGAATTTAACAGTACTATTTGTGTTTCATTATTATGCGGACAGTCAATTTATTTGTCGCGAGATGTAAGAATGAGCTCCGTAGTGACGGGCAAAGTAGTGTGTCGACATGTCGATAAAATTGAAATGGGTAGACGTTGTTTAATATATTAATAATAAAAAGGAATGATTTGTTTAGTTGTTTGCGTTGAATAGGCTCCGAAACTGCTGGAGCTATTTTGACGAAATCTACAACAGATATTGAGTAGACCGCGGGAAAGGATTGAGGCTACTTTTTGCGAATGATTTAAATTTACATCAAGTGTACGGTTCCCGCAGGCAACATTTAGTATTTAATAAATTTAAAATCATTGTGTCAATGTTACACGCGTCAAATTGTCAAAAGATTGTAAAACAACCAATGGCATCATCTTAACGAGGTTTGGTGATTTTACCTTTCTCACATATTTTGACGCAAATTCGTAGGTTTGATAAAATGCAATTGTTTTGATCTCTATATTGGCATCCAAAATACTGAAAATATATTTTTTTTGATTAGCGATCAAACCTTTATCTAATGTTGAATCATTTCTCAATCATCAGTTATCACAATCCTGCTCACTTGCTTATATAAAGACGAACAATGTACAAGAATACAAGAGTTATAGGCGAAATTAATTAAACTGTCTTTAGTGTCCACACCATTTACATATTAATCTAAACAATCGCACGTTCCAATAAACTGAACTGATCGTGTTTGCAATCGATAAAATCTTATATCTACAACATGAAACATCTTCCTTATTTATCGATTGTAACAATACATCTTAATTCTCAACCGATTGTGATCATGACACGTCTTTCTCATTTATCGATAGTATCGACTATCGGTTATCGATATCGATATAGGACGTCACTAGTTTGCATCTGTGTCAGATGTGCGGCAGGTGGCGCCTCGCAGGTGCACGCCCATACTAGGCGTGAACGACATGCCGATCGGCTCAAAATCTCAATTCTTCCAGAACACAGGAATTCCTATAATTAGGACTGTGAGGAAAATAAACCCCATAAGGTACAAGATTATTCCTATATAAAGCGGGGCTCGTGATGAAGTAACGAGATGGGTGGGGGTAACTCTACGGATGGTTTCGCAGAACGTCTGATCCTTGGTAAGAATCTTGTGTTACAACGTAAAGAGAAAAGGCTAACTCGTACTGGTTTTAGCCTAAACGTCTTCAAAATATTAGGTCTTTACCTATGAAATTGCCGTTTTGTACGAAAAAATTTAAACGAATTTTTTTAAATGTATTTTTTATTTGTAATCGAAGTAATCACCCATGCAATCAATGCATCTTTGCCAACGCAGTGGCAGTTTATTGATGCCCTTCTTAAAGAAATCAACTGGACGGGAGGCACCAAATTTTTCAGAGGCATTTTGTACAGCCTTATTATAGGGTATTGAATTTTTTTCCCGCCAAGAAGTTATCCAAATTCTGGAAAAAGTAGTAGTCTGTAGGCGCAAGATCTGGTGAGTAGGGCGGATGACGGAGAGCTTCCAACCCCAGTTCTTGCAACTTGGAGTCCGTCTACTGTGCAGTATGAGGTCGCGCGTTGTCGTGCAGGGGCAGCGGAGACGAGCGATTGACCAATGCTGGTTGGAGATGTGCCAGCTTCTCCATCATTGTGTTCAGTTCTTCACAGCACACATCTGCAGCAATGCTCATCCCGTTTGGTAAGAAGCTGTGATGAATCACACCGGCGCTAGACCTCCAAACAGTGACCATCACTTTTCTAGGGGTAAGTTTTCGTTTGGGGCATTGTTTAGGTGCTGAACCAGGACCCAACCAACTTGCTGAGCGCTTGCGGTTATCAAACAGAATCAATTTTTCATCGCAGGTAACAAACGTCGTTGATGTTGCGTGCCGCTTGTGCCGTGTTGCTGCCACGACGGTACTCATATTCCATAATTACTCGATTTTTTAACGTATCCATGATGACGAAAAAGATTGAAATGCGATGAAAATGTAACACTAATCAATAAACAAATGACTACTTTTGGAAAAGAATTCCATGTTTTAAAAATAAAATTAATTTGAAATTAGAATTCTTAGCCAAACAAAAATTATTTTGATTTGAAATGGCCAGTACTGCAAAACGGCAATTTCATAGGTAAAGACCTATTATCTTATGCACGGTTTCTGAGGAGAATTTGTCGGAGTTTATCGATTCATTAGCACTATTGGTTCGATTTCCTGTTGCAGAATAACTAATAGATGTCGCTAATAAAACTTTACAGAAAATGATTATTTTTTTAGATAAAATAGTTTTATAAAATGGAGCCATTCCATTTCACTCCCAAAGTAAAAAATGTTTCTCATGAAACATGTTACATTTCCAAATTAGAGCAAAACAAAATATTTTATCCTTGAATTTGAAATTTCATCTAGTGACCACTAGATGGATATTTTGGAACTCTGCGCCAGACAAACTTAGTTTATCGAGTTGATGTGAAATCTTCATAAACCGGGCATGAATCTTAAGAAACATGGGTTAATTGAAACATTTAAAGTCAGGAGCACCCAAAACATACGACGTGGTAATGAATGTGTGGCGAAATGTTTCTGGCAGGACGACATTCAGTGGAGTTAGTACTTACCTATAGGACCTACAGGAGAACCTGAAAGGTAAGAGACTGGATGTAGATTGTAGGTGTACCCCTATGAAATACTGACGTAAGCATATACGTATTACGTATGGGGATGCCAGACGTACGCGCAAATAAAGGTATTTGCCGGGTATTACGTCCCGGATTTTAGGTATTGTTTAAAGCGTCCCGCCGAGACAAGCGCTGTCCCGTTAATCGGGTGAGTGGCTAAAAAGTACTCAGTACAATATCGCATACTGTACTGTAATATCGCATACACCTAAGCTAAGCTCGGGCGTATTAAAACTAAATTAAATCAAAATATTATGCTAAAACTCGCTCGTAAGATTAATTTTGTATTTTGTGCCGGGTCATCATTAACAGCCATAGGACGTCCACTGCTGGACATAGGCCTCCCCCAAAGATTTCCACAACGAACGGTCCTGGGCCACCCGCAACCAACGGCGGCCCGCGACCTTCATAAGGTCATCGGTCCACCTAGAGGGAGGCCGTCCAACGCTGCGCTTTCCAGTTCGTGGTCTCCACTCTAGAACCTTTACTCCCCAGCGATTATCAGTTCTACGAGCGATGTGGCCTGCCCATTGCCACTTCAACTTGCTGATTCTGCGAGCTATGTCGGTTACTCCAGTTCGTCTGCGTGAATACAAATTTCTTCTTTATCCGTGCCGGGTAAAAAATTTAAATCCCCGTAAATTTTGGTTTGGTGGTCTGGTAAGCAGTTATCCCTTCTAGGTTGAAAAAATCAATTCTTACAGTGTAGTGTGTGGTGTCTTGAAAACTCAACTACAGTAAGTCTATTTTGTAGAGATAAAATTCTCTACAAAATAATTATTATGTGGAGAATGTTGTTATGCAGTCATTTTCTCTTGGACCGGCAGTCGGCACACAGCAGCAGGTGTTGATGTGACTCGTTATTGTTTTCGCATTTTGATTGTCAGACCGTAAATATTTTATTGTTATATATACCTTTCACTTGTCGTGTTCAAGTTTTTCCTTGTTCGAGTCCCCCTCTCGGCTCGGTGGCTCCACTATATAGGAAATGGGCTTTGACGCTACAGTGGCCCAGTCGTTTAGATCTTGGTTCTCGACTCTGAGGCTCGTGGGTTCCATCCCCGCGTTGGAACTTGGAAGAATAAAAAATGTTGTTTTCAAATCTGTTTAGGACAATGCTGGCTGATCACCTGATCAAGAATGATGATCCATGCGTCTAATGGGCATGTAATAAGTCCGTCCTACGCCTGACCTCTCGCCAGTCGTGTCGGTCATCCGTCACACTGGATTCGAGTGTAAAGGTAGAGAGAGTGCACTTGTGTATTGAGCACACACTTGGACACTATAAAATGGACTTTGACGCTACAGTGGCCCCGTCCTGCGTAGTTTCATTGAAATCGTCCACCGTCACCCACATGGTCCAAACACAAGATGGATCTACGTGTGGAGATCAAGTCTGTTAATTTTGCAACACCTTACACAGCCTTTAATAAAGCAGGTGATACGAAATTTGACAGCCTCCATTTCTGATGCAGATTACACAACTGTATATAAAAAAAATTAATTTATCTAATTTTTAAAGTAATATTTGCAAAATCAACGTTAAAATAATATTGTAGAAGACGAAAATGGACACTTTCCTGTCATATTTTTATTATATATATGAATAGTGCTCTGAAAAATAAGACAGTTTATAAAAGGAATAGTAAGTATATTAAAAATCATTATTTTTAAAGAAACGGCGGATCGTTTGAAGCAATCTATACAAAATATCATTCCCTTTTGATGAAGAAAACTTTTTGTATCTATAAGTATTCATGCTAGTTTGTTAAGTCCAGCAAAAGGTCGGTACATGGGTCTTCTTGAGCCATAATTCGCGAGCGTGTCGCGAAGCGTGGCATACAACTTCACACAGAGTCGCATTTACACCGTACTGTAATTCTTATAAACTAATATTATAAAAAGGAAAAATTTGTTTGTTTGCATTGAATACACTCCGAAACTTCTCGACTGATTTTGATGACACTTATAGTGTACTTATACTCTATATTTAAAGCACAGATATAGAGTAGGCTACGGGAAAGGAAATAGTCTATTTTTTATCACAGCAAGTTCTGCGATTCCCGCAGGATTTTATTTTGTTCTTCATATATATAAAATAGAAGGCATGATATTTAACCCTGGGTTAACTTAAACCCAGATTTCCAGAACTCTATTACAATTTCACTACATTGTGATACGATGAACTTTTTAACGATCACTTAACGAATTCGCATCGGAATGTAAACAGCCAGTGTTTAACACGGTGTGGTGTCATTTTTATCTTACACATAACGGTACGTATTTATGTAACTAAGTAACAAACGGGTTTAACAAATTAATGATATATCGTAAGCTTAAACTTAATGTAGCCTATAAATATGTATTACTTTACTGAGTAAACTAGAAAACTAAACAAGGATTACATTAAGGTAAGAAAGGTAAAGGAAAGAACTAGGTACATATATGGTAAATACTGGCCAAACTTAGGTTCTACATTTTTGATTAAGCTTAGCAACATACATTATCTTTAACGATCTATCAAAAGAACATGTGGGTCATAAACATTATCAATGAAGAACGAGTATTGAGTAATGACAACTAAAGTCCTTACTAATATAATATTATAAAGATGTGCGGACGTTTGTTACGCTTTCACGCAGTAACTACTGAACGGATTTTGACGAAATTTGGTATGGCAGTAGTTTAGACTCCGGATTAATACATAGGCAACTTTTTATCGCGGCAAGCTGTACGTTTCCTGCGGGATTTCTTTTTGCGCGTACGAAATCGCGGCCAACATCTAGTTTTTCCACACAAGGCTTTTTGACTAATCATTAAATATCCATCACGCTAACCTTCTGCTGAAGAGTGCACAATGCACGTACTACGAGTCGGTTTTTAGGGTTCCGTAATAATCAAGGAACCCTTATAGTTTCGCTCTGTCCGTTCGTCTGTCTGTCTGTATGTCCGTCTCTCTGTCTGTCCGCGCTTCTAGCTTCTGTAATTATGAATACAAATTGATGAAATTTGGTAAAGTTAAAGATTTTGTTTAGGTCTCGCTTCGGGCATCATAAAATAAGAATAATTTTACATTTTAGGGGTGGCTCTCCATATGGAATGGAAGTGGGGATGAAAAATATTTTTTTGTTCTAATCCATCGTGTGGGGTATCGTTGAAAAGGTATTTTAAAATAAAGGTAAGGTTTTATAAATTATTTTTTTACAAAGTCACCCATTTTCGAGTAATCGGCCTTCAAAGTGGTTTATAAATTGGACCCCCCTCCCCTTGTATGATAAATTATAATGATTAAACGAGTATGATAGTTAAAAGTTAATGGCTGGTAATTGACAAATGTACAATTTAACGTACCAGTTACCCGAAGATGAAAGGAAATATTAAAGTTAATAGCTGCAAGACAAGCGCTAAACACAGTAACTAAGATCAAGTCATCTTATTGCAAGCATTACAGACGTTTAATTCGATACATAAACCTCAGATAAAATCTAGATGGGCAATAAAGGTTTAAAAAATAAATCTTTCTCAGGGTCGATTTCACTGTTGCGCAAGTGTCTTCAAGTCGTGCACCAGCATTCGCTGACACTGGACCCGATTGCGAATTTAACAAAAATATACGTGAATTGGGATTTGGGCACAGATTAAAGCAAGACGAACAGATAAATAGCTACGTAGTTAGCTTTCGATTTGATTGCACTACTACAAGCATACGGTGTGTCCACAACTGTGTGGAAAAATTGTGGGGCCGTTGAAGGGGACGTCCAAATTTTCAAATTTGGATCGATTTAGATCGTTCTATGGAAGCTGTTTCTCTATACGTATTACGTAAGTATATAATATTATATTTTCTGCTCTGTGATTTGAGCAATAGCTCAGTTTATGATTTCGCATCAATCAAAATGTTTATTTTAGGATTTTTTTTAACTTAAGACAAAATCCTAAAAATCCATACCATTAATTTCTCGTATTCTAAACACCGATAGTACGGGCGTGGGAAAAAGGCCTCCTGTGCCAGCTCTTTCAATTCCTCCACCTGCTGATCGCAGCTTTCAATGAAAAAACGGCATTGATATACGATGCTAGACTCGGAACTCTCGGAAGCGCATGTTTTGGCGCTTCCGTTTGTTTTTTGTTTACACCTTTACCGTGGGAGACGCTTCGGGAGAAATAGGGAGCCAAATATACCACGAGCCTTACTGAAATCATGGTTAGCATGCATTGTGCTTCGCTGAGTGAGCGAAGATATCGCGACTCGCGAGGTAGGGTTTTACAAGACCGGCAACGCCATTAATTTGCCGGTTATATTCCATATTTATATTTTTACATTTATGAGTCATGTCTTAAACCAATTGAGATTTTTTGTAATGCCTTCCTTGGTGTTTAAGATACGGAATGTTCTAAATATAGATTTGGTTATTCTGTATCTTCTTAGTGTTATTTAAACTTATATGATTTATAATTAATACACATAAAATACACTTTTAGCAGTAAATCATTGCGGTAAGAGAGTTTAAGTTAAGTAGAAACAAGTTTTATAATTAATACAATGGGAAAACACTGGTTTGAAGATCAATCTAAAATGTTTGTTATGATTCATACGTTTGCTCTGACGAATTGTCGTAGTAAGAAGTCGAATGGTACCACAATTTATCTTCATGACACAGACGAAGTATTCTTGCACAAGAAAATCATTCCTGTTCATAAGTATTAACTAATTTTAACACCAACTTTTAAATGAAACCCGTACCCGTAACCCGTAAACCCCTTATTATTTTTTCCACTCGTTACAACGAATACCTCATGTATTTTTGTGTGGTTCTATTTCTAAGCAATCTATGGTTGTTTTTTCTTTAATCAAATCGTTCGAGGCATAGGTTTTTTTTAGTAGTCGTGAGATACCGCGCATACGATTATTAAGCGATAGAATCACGACTGTGTAATTTTTTTATTTTTTTCGTATCGATGATGAAGGGTTAGTGATCATTAAACACAATTTTCGATAACAATGACTTACAACAAATGATGTATGAAGAAATAGTTTAAAGGTAGCTAAATAATAGAGCATATAGGTTTGGGGCGTTGATGAAAGTGTTTTTTTTTTGTTCGTCAAAATGACAGCTAACTTCTGAATATTTCTGAAGTCATACTTTTTTTATAGCGCTACTATACTATTAAACAAAAACACAGGAAGACGACAAAAAGCTAAGAATTAAATCAGTTTTAAAGGTCCAGTAAAAAGTAGCAAGCCTACCGCACACAATAAAGTTTTTGTACGCGAAATCGATAAAAAATTACAACGTAATTTAGTCAAATTAAGCTTAACTATGTCACGTACTGAGAGAATTGGTTAGCGGGTAAAAAATGTTACCCGACCAAATTGAGATGTACCTACTTCAGTATCGTTGAGAAATGACAGACTTAAGCTTTATACTCACGGCCCAGCCTGCAAATCCAGCAGCCAGTCAATCGTGTCAAATCGAAGCGGACTAGTAGCCAAAAATATAAATGTCTGACACGATTGACACTAATGACGTCCTTGTGTACTGGCGCTGGATTTGCAGGCTGGATGGTCAGAATTTCTGTTTGACAGAGAATCAGATAATACAGATGGTCGATAATTATATAAACAACACAAGATGAATTTTAAAATTAGAATTTTGAGAGATAATATCTTGATGCAGAAGTTGTTAGGGAAAAACACCCTCCAATTAAAATGATGCGGAAGATAATAGCACAATATTTTAATGAAGAATCATTAAAAACATTTTACTAGAAAGTAGCACTCGAGAAAACTGCAATTTATTTATCAATCAATCAATCCATCAATGCATCAATCCTTGATATCTATCTATCAATCCTAAAATCATTGGATTAAAATTAGTGATTTTGAGTAAAATCGTCGCGTTTAGGGTACTCCTCAAATCGTCCGGGTTATAAGTATATCATCGAATCAGTTTCACGTACGTCCGTTCCTTTATCGTTTTCATTCGGGAATTGGACAATTTTACGTAACCTTATCTCTGTCAACAAATGTTGACACATTCAGATTTTATACCACGATTAAATACCTCAATTGACTCGTGTTTTGGTTACACTGATATTGAAAACTGATTTTTCCGACTGATGGTTTCAATAAAAGTGACAAACAGTAGGTTATTTGTTATTTTTTAAATTGATTTTTTCATATAAAAATTACAAAATGTATATTTATATTGTTTTGCTTTAAAAAGCACTTTCTGGTACACACAACGCGCTTAGCAAGTTGCAACTACAAATCAATAAGTTATTATGTTCCCAAAGGATCATTATAGAACATTTCGCGTAATTTGAATTAAAACAGTTTAAAGGCCGAGAAAAATGTTTCATAGACAAATGCATAAGTACTGGCCACTAACATTTTTGGGGTTCCGTACCCAAAGGGTAAAAATGGGACTCTATTATTGATGAATTGAGATTTCGCTGTCCGTCTGTCTGTCACCACTCACCAGGCTGTATCTCGTGAACCGTGATAGCTAGGCACTTGAAATTTTCAGGTGATGTATATACAGCAAACGTGATTTTTTGTCGATTTTGCTCGATATTAATAACGGCAACAGGTAGACGCTTGAAATATTTTCTGAATATTGAGGTTCTATATTCTCATCTTTATACATATAATTCCACTGTACGTGTGTATGTCACTGAACTCCTCCTAAACGGCTGGACCGATTTGAATGAATTTTATTGTATGCATTTGGGTGGCGCCCTGGATGGTTTAGATTCACAAAACAGCCCGGCAGGACAACTTCTGTCGGGTCCGCTCGTTAAATATAAATAGTTAAATTGAAATAAAAAATATTTGACGGCGGCTCCCGCCACCCAAATACCAAAAAACAAATATGAATACAAAAAATTTTTTTGCTGTTTTTTTGCTCAATATTAGAACTAATATTTGTATATTTGTATAGGCACGGAATCGACTCGCACTTGGTCGGTTTTATGTATTGCCCGCCAGTATTTTGATAAAATCTTAGCTTGCCATTCATTTAAGGATTCAATGAGGATTACCTAATCAATACCTGCGTTCAAGGCCTACACTACAACCTGCGGGGGAGTGCGTAGTTTTTGCGCTTCCGGCAGCCGACTTCCGGCGGACCGGAAGCGAGCAGATGAGACTTTTGTGCAATCCCTGCTGTTTCCGGTTTAGATAGATGAAGGTGCATTCTGACCTTGGTGTCGTATTTCAAATTTTTGGAGGGCAAGATTATATAATATGATAAGCTGCGGAAGCGGGTGGGGAAATTGTATGCACGTTTGTAAGGTATGTTTGTACAGGTTTTGTAAATAAGTATTTAACAATTATTAAATTTAATTAATTATGTATTCAGTGTGTCTGTTCTATTAATATCTGGGATACTAGAATGATGTAATTACTAACACCATTTCGTAAAAATGCATAGCTGGAAAATTATAATCTTTGCGATAATCCCAGGAAATTTGCAAAGAGCCGGATTATTTGATTATGAGATAAAATTTCGCTATCTTCATAACATATTTAGGATACACACAATCTATCACAAAGATGAGACTTTAATACATAATAATGATGAAATCATCTTAAGCATTTAATCGAAAATTAGTTTTTTGATGCAGCATATCACAGACAGCTGGCCACTTGCGTCGAATGATTTAGTTTTTATCGTTAGCATATGGAGCGCGTCTTAGAAACGTCGTATTTGCATCAAAATGACATGTGCGCATATTGAGAAAAAATCTACGATTTAAGTAAAAAAATGGTTCAAGACGCGACAGATGTATCGAAAGAAACATCGGCTAGCACGTGCCATCTGCCAAACCTAAGAATCGCGCACACATGCGCGCGTTTCGTAAGAATCACGCACACGCGCACACGTAAGAACCACGCTCACATGAACACGCGGTCCGTAAGAATCACATACCCATGCATGCTAGATTTATAAAAATCACGCACACATGCACACAAATCTATCGAAGCAGATCAGCACGCGCCTTGGCAGATGGTCGGCGCTGATTGGTTGATAGTGTTTGCTTTTGACTTCCGGACAATGATAAGGAGTATGACTTATAGTCTACTATGATTTATTTCTAAAGATTGTCGATCAATACCTCGAACATATGCGAGAAATCAATTTAAGGATTTTTTAAATTAATTTACGCATAAATCAAGTTTTTCATAAAACGCAGCGGTAAAGATTTTAATGAAGAGATTGTAATAAAGGACATAACCTAATGTAGAGGGTTGAATATTTATAATTTTTTGTTAATGATCATTGAAATATTGTATGGTTGTATAATTGTCTAGTAATTGATTAAGTTCTGTTAAGAATGTTAGTAGAGTTATTTTAGTAGAGACAATAATTAGGTGGCTTATCTGTTTAGGACGTATTGAGGTCGCCCTGTGGTCGAAATTCGGCCATAATATTTCATATTGTCATTTTTAAGTTGTAAAAGTTTTTATAAAAGTTTATTTTGGCTCTTAAATGGAAAAAAAGGTAAATGTTGTGTCAGATTGATAAACGTCATCTTGTTATAAAATAGCATCTATAAAACGCACGGTAGTGTGTGTTAATGATGAGGTAGTGTGTGTTGTTGTCATTTCAATAAAATATTGTATGTATTTATAAGCATTAGTTAATAAATATTAGCTCTCTGCACACTTTCCTCCACATAAACATTTACCGGCCTAATATCGTACTCCTCCGGTTGCATAATAATTGTAAAACTGTACTGAAAGTCAGTCAGTACAGTTTTACAATTATTATGTCAGTATTACAAAGTCAGAAAGTCTTCGCTTCACGTCTCTCTCCCCAAATCTCATAATTAACGAATTATGAACGAATCGTTTTGATATCATAAACTGATTTTATGAGTTTGGACCAATCAAAACAGCTTTGACGTTGGTTTGACGTTTACGAGAATACCATTTTACAGTTATAAAATATCGGAACTGGATCGTAAGTGTAATATTTCAGGATTTAATAAGCAGATTCGACCTTCTGAATAAATTAATCGTTCGCACCTACTCTACTTTAGATTTAGACGTTAGGGTCGGCCTTACCTTACTAGCATGTTAAATATTGATAAAGTTAAAATGACTACCTTCTCTGTTCCCATCAATATTTTTAATTAATCATAAAACCTCCATCTTAAGATAGGAAAGAAGGCTTCTTTTATCTGTTTACATCAACTCGGTCTATTGTAGGGAGACTACCTGAAGACAGCTGCAACCTTTTTGCTGTCTTGAGGTTCCACGGGCCGCTTGCTGGGAACTTTGTGAGGATGTATGTTACTAGCTTCTTGATCTTCTAAAGTTTCGAAATTTATAGAAATTAAAATGCTTGTGGTAGACTTATCGTAGGAGATTAAATAAGCAGTTATTCTATAGAACTCCATGTTGTAGGATATAAATCTAGGATAGGTAGGCTTAGGACCTAGTCCGAGGTAGGTATAAGGTTAGGAGGTTAGGTTCGCTTATGTACTTATTTCGTACTATATGTTGCTCGCGACTTCGTGAGCTACTAATCCGCGACTAAAGAAAAAAAAGTAAACTATTTCCTTCTCCTTGGTCTAATTTATATCTGTGCCAAAAATATGTATAAAGAGGACAGGTTTCTTATGTTTACGCGAATATTGTTCATTGTTTTAAACACTTACGGATTGTGTCGCGGTGCACTTATATTTTTCCCGACGTTACGGCTACTTTCCAGCAGCCGTGGTCACGGGAGGACTGAGGTGTCAATTGTCCTATTTGTTGAAGTTGTTCAAACTACCCGAAGATTCTTCAATTATTATTTGTGTTCCGATCCACGCAAAACATACTAACAGTATCTTGAAGCCGCGGTGATTTTAAATTACATTTTATTTTGTTAATTATTGGATCCCAACTAGATGGCAGCACCCAGCCATCTTCTCGGTTAAAATTAGGGTACTTTTTAATTTCTATAGAAATCAATCCCTAAGTGTTTAAAACAACAAGGACAGGTTTGTTTGAATGTATGTTGAGTTGTTTTAAATAGAGTTTGTTTGAATTTTGAACTAGTGGTAGAAATTCCATACTTACCATAATTCATTTAATTTTGAGCTTCATAAGGGTTCTTTTGCCTTTTAGATACGAAATAAAAAATGTGAATGTTGTACACAACATACCTACAGGTATTGAACGTGAAAGACAGATTGACGGACATCAGCATGTGACAAAATTCTATCAAACGCGTGAGTTATTAATCTGTGTGAGTTATTAATCACGTGTGAGTTATTAATCTGAGGTAGTGTGTGTAACATGTGTTTAATGTTATTTTTATTAATTTAATGCATTTTATAAGCATTATTATAATCTGAAAAAGTACAATTATATTATGAAAGCCAAAAATAAAGTATATATTAGCAATATGTAACTGTACAAAATTTAGTCAATTAAAATTTAAAAAAAATCAAAAATTAAATAATTGTCTACTGAAGTTAGCAAGGGAGGGTTCCTTGTATTTACTAGATATGTATTAATACATTTATTAAAAACGATCTTACATTACCTTCAGTGTTTCTTTTTTTTAATTTGATTTGTACTGAATTTGTACTGATATATTATGTGGGTAGTTTAATATATTAAAGCTTGTAGCAATTCTATATGTAGTTTTAGACCTTATGTACAACTAGCCTTTGCCCGCGACGCCGCCCGCGTAAATAAAGTACCCGACCCGGGAACACTGTTTTGTTTCCGTATAAAGTTACATATGTGTTATTCTAAAGCTTAAACTAATACTATATCAAATTTCATCAAGATGCGTTCAGTAGTTTTTGCGTGAAAGAGTAACAAACATCCATCCATCAATCCAAACTTTCACATTTATAGTAAGTAGGATTAGTCTAAGCATATAACATTGTGCAACGTATGTACTTCACATAAAGTAACAATGGCATAGAATTACCCAGTGGATTTCGAAATCAGCTGATTCTCAAGGCTTCTTTTTCAGTCACACGTGTGAAGGTAGTCGCGATTTTTTGCCAAAAAAACCTTTTCTAAGTTTGCGCAAGAGCGTGGGAACGATGTGCACGTGTGTAAAGTGGCAAAAAAACTGGCAAAAACTACCAAGAATAGGCAAAAGTGACATCCTCTGTTGACAGACTTGGTGTAGATTTGATTGGAGCCCAGCTGGGATTCCATTGATACTTCTAAGATACTTATGTTGTGAAATATCCGGTCTAGTTTTGATAGTTTCAGAGCCTGTTCTACAAACTTCTAATAACTGTCGGATTATTGAAAGGGGAAGGAAAGGAAGTTGACCAGCGACCTTTATTTTAGTTTATTTTATTTAGAATTTAGTTTAAAAAAAGCGTGATGGACCGTCGTAAACTAATATATACTTATTATTATAAAATAGGTAATTGTAATAAAAAGAAAATGTCCTGATATTTGTAATATGTTGTTGTGGGTAAAAAGCTCGTAAAAATTAGTTTGTTTTATAAGTAATAAAATAATAACAATAAAAATAACTGTCGCATAGCTTATTCAGAAGTTTTGTGCCTGCTTACTTTATATAGAGCGACAGAGACAAAACATACAAAAAAGCTATCTGACACTTATCAGTGGACTAGCTTTTGCCCGCGGCTCCGCCCGCGTAAATACAGTATCCCAGGGGAACAGTGTACTTTTTCGGGATAAAAAGTAGCCTGTGTGTTAATCCAGAGCATATGGTGGTAGTACCATACCAAATTTCATCAAAATCCATTGATTATTTTTTGCGTGAAAGAGAAACAAACATCTATCCATCCATCCTCACAAACTTTTATATTTATAATATCAGTAGGATACACCGGTCGTGAATGGTAATTTTATTTCTTACGTAGATGAAATAAAGATTAAATGTAATGGAAATGAAGGCTAAAAATAAGATTTCACTTCGAAATAAGTCCTTTCAGGGAAAAAGGAGTTTGAACTCTGAAGATATGGGTATCTTCAGGTACCACTGAAAAATATCCTCCTACAATGGGTTATTTTTCAGCGGTGCATGTCTAAGATATTTTGTGTGTTCATTTATTTTATGGTTATAAATCACGTTACAGTTCCGTAAATATTTTGGCAGAATGGAGACTGCAAAAAAACCTTTTAACAACTTTAAATTACCACCATAAAATATATTCGATCGATCGCGCGACAGTTATGGTGTTATTAAGCGGCACATATAACATGGGAGATAATTAAAAACAAAACAAGACTCGTGACGAATCGGTCATGTCGGTACAATGTTGCGACTTGCGACCACGACATACAGTATGCGAGCGACAGGGACTGTCTCGCTCGGAGACTTTGTCGCCAAAGGCAAGATTACGCGATTCAACTACAAAAAAATATATAAGCGCGCGTATTTAAACTTGTCTGTTAATGAACTGATTCCTTAACTGTTGCTTAGCTTGCTGAAACCTGTCAAATTACAAACACTGGTGGGAAGTTATTGCTAGGTTCCATACAACATTTAAAAAAATTAGGCTATTTATATACAAGACATAATATTTGGCTGTACAAACTGTAGAATATTCTTTATGTGTTTTAATTATGTGTTTGCGTTAATTTACACTAGCAATATTAGAATATTGCTGACTCGGATAGCCAAGTTTGATGAGATTGCAGAAAATAACCACAATTCTGCAATTTCATTTTTCATTAAATTACTTAAAGTCGTGCGACTTATTTGTCGCTAACATATTTCAGGTTGAACTTTCAATTATCTTAGTAAAACGGTGTACGGCCTTAAAGCTCGGTGTGGAGTGGAGGAACACGCGATGCCACACTCCAGTACTAATTTGTGACCGGCATGGAATGTAATAATAACTGATACAGTTTCCATTTAAAATGTGGGAGAGCCATGCTTGGCACGAATTGGTCGGCTCGACCAGATATATACCATAGCCTCACCGAAGACCGGCGTGAAATAACGCTTGCGTTGTGTTTCACCGAGTGAGGTGAGGTTATCGGAGGCCCAAGGGGCGTTGGGGATTTCGAGGACCAGAGCCTTAGCGAAGTTGCCATCGCTAATTATGCTAGCATCAGAGGAGGAACTATCTGGTGTTGTATTATTTTACCTCCATTAAGTAAAATAATACACACATTTATTAATAGTCAAAAATATGTTTAATATTGCGCAATGTTTTGATATGGCCTATTTAGTCACTGAATATTTACGATACGTCGATCGATAATAGCGTTTTTACAATAAGGTGCGTATCACAACGATCCTATATTTTATTTTAATGTCCCAGCACCTGGTCGCGACCCGGAAAATGGGAAGCGCTGCGTATAGGCTATTCTCGCAATTACCGCCCTGTAAGGTAGCCTTCTGTGTGATGTGTGCGAGTTTTTGTTAGTGATCGAATTGGTTACCATTGTTCGCCACTAGGGGCGTTGTTTCGATGTCATACAAATGCCATACAAATTGTAGTTCTTAAACTTCTTCACGGCGTGTAATGACAAAACTCGGACACAGCACACCGATCTCCCCGCGAACACCGAACCAGCCAAACAGGTTCTCTGGCTAAACACACAGGTCACGAGATTTGTTCAGTGCTTTGACCGAGACCGCTCGGTCGCGGGTCGTGGTCGTGGTCGCGCGTCGCGATCGTATAGATCGGAAGGCTACCTTTACATTAGCGTAGAGTAGCTCTTTATTCTGAAGGAAGAAGAAACTCTCAATCCAATTGTATTGTATGCGGCCGAGTTTTTAATACCCTAAACAGATTTTTAAACAGATTTTTGCAGCATTGCCAAGATATTTAATAGGGCACCAAGATCGACAATACATAAATAATCTGTAAATTTATTATAATCAAATACTACGATACTACCGTAAGCATAATATTATCCCCTATCATGTCTTCGCCGTTATAAATTTAAATAAACAGACAACTATTGTCCATAATTACCGTACAACCAGGTGACAGTGGTTCTATTGATCTCAAAATCTTAGATTCTAAAACTCTTTTGAAATCCTACACAATAGGACAATGCAAGGATTTCATTCGCTCTATTAAAATACTATTATAATGCTTTTATATCCTAATATTACTATGTCTTTGGGATAGAGTTGAAAGTAGCATGGCAAAGTTGAGATCTATGTCAGAGATTACTATAAAACATTAATTGGTGTTATCACATGAGAACGACATTTTTAGGGCTCCGTACCCAAAGGGTAAAAACCTGGCTCTATCTAAAGACTCCGCGGTCCGTCCGTCTGTCCGTCTGTCTGTCACCGGGCTGCATCTTAGGAACCGTGATAGCTAGACTGTTGAAATTTTCACAGATGCATTTCTGTTGCCGCTATACTTAACAAGAAATACTAGTAACAGAATAAAATCAACATTTCAGCGGGGCTCCCATAACCCAAATCTGTACGTGTGTAAGCAACATAAAATATTTTATTTTCAATGCTTGTTTAGTAAACTCAAGGGCTCATAAAATAAAATATGTCATAGGTCACAGTTTACCTTTGTCACCTTGACGTATTAATCCTAAAAAAAAACGATCGTTGAATTCCAAACTTTGAATTCCAAATTTTAATCGATACGAATTTCGAAGATGTTATCGTTAAAATTTATTTGTTGATATTATGCGGCTAGGCTAAACGTTTTAAGTTCTTTTATTTCTATAATTATTATTTGTTGAAGAGGCTTTATAATTAATTTACAATAATTACTAATTAACCTCTTTCAGCTTTGATTTTATGATGTCTTCGGCGAAAATCAATAAATTGTACTTATCACAATGCTTAGATTATTCGTATAATATTAACGAGAGGTTGGCTAGCGGTCGAAATTCGACCATAATTTATATATCATTTTTAAGTTTCAACTTTTTTAGGGTTCTTTTGCCTTTTGGATACGCAATATAAATATGTAAATGTTGTCTCTAGAATGTGAAAGGAAGATTGACAATTGTGTCAAACCTACTGTTATTATACAAACGCATGGTAGTGAAGTAGTGTGTGTAACTTACTCAATTTTTACATTTTAAATTGTGGGAGAGCCACGCTTCGGCATGAATTGGCCGGCTCGACCGGGTAAATACCACGGCCACACAGAAAACCGGCGTGAAATAAGGCTTGAGTTGTATTTCGCCGAGTGAGTGAGGTTACCGGAGGCCCGAGTCACTCACCGTTGGTGATTTTAAGGACTGGGAACGCAAGTCGCAATACCAGTGGAGTTACAAGTGTAACTCCTCTGGTGTTGCGAGTGTCTTTGGGCGGCGGTAATCGCTTACATTAGGCGATCCGTGTGCTCGTTTCCCGGTTCATTTCATTAAAAAAACACACAAATTCTACTGTGAAAAATATCATACTCCTCCGTTCGCACAATTCTCGTAAAATTGTACTCAAAAGTTTTTGCTTCACGTATTAATTATATTATGATAAATCAAAACTATTTGGTAATAATATAAACCTAAAGTAAGTTTTGTAATAATAATATTATCTAGATCTACAGCTAAAATAATTTAAGTTATTCTATTCTGCTAGCCCAAAGCATTTGCATTTTCTACTTCATTTCCTCATCTTCTTCTCAAATCTAAACAGAATACCGTGTTATTCCATAAAGATGTGACGGCTGCGAAATATCTTCCGACATTTGCGTTCTATTCTTAATTTATTCGAAACATAAGAAATGCACCAGTTGTAAGCAGGTACCAAAACTCAGCATCGTGTTGCAAATTATACAACGCGACTAAATTGAGGAGTCCATACGCACGAAGTGTCACAAATGAGTATTGGGTCTTTTGAAATCCGTCAAATTTTACCAAAACCACAGCTTGCAGCGACAGATGTAAGGCACCGGCGTAAGGAAACCGTACAAAAACATAGCACGTGCTCGCAAAAAAATTGCATACGGGCACAAGTTGGCGTAGATAAAAAATCCTGCGTGATTTCTTAGAATGTTTGGGTGTTTGGCGTGAAATGAATATGGTGTAGCACGTTCCCCGCGCAGCTGCTGGTATTCCACCATTTGCAAATGCAAAAAATCTATTAAGATGAGCGTCTTATTTTGCACACTATTGTATGTTCGAGTAGGTACAGTAGCAGGCCAAAAAACCAAGATGCTATGTGTTATATATGTCACCGTAAACTTGTAAATAAATGTGGAAGTTTCTGAGGATGGATGGACGGATGTTTGTAACTCTTTCACGCAAAAACTACTAAACGGATTTCGATGAAATTTGGTATGGTAGTAGTTTAAGCTCTAGATTAACACACAGACAACTTTTTATCTCCAAAAAATACAGTATTCACGTAGGACACTGTATTTACTCGGGCGGAGCCACGGTCAAAAGCTAGTTGTAAAATAACTAGTGATATTGTTAACTGTCAGAAGATTGTGAACCCAAAATCCAAACACACTGCTTACAATATAACGATTTATTTTAATCGTAAGCAGTCTACGGTATTTATAATTCTACGGTGAAATATATACATATTACATAAACGGGATATTTTTCTCAAACTAATTTACTAGTCTCTAGGTTGCTCCTATATAATTTGAAAAGCTATTATTGTTCGTAATTTACACTGGGAGACAGAATCCCAGCAGGTTGTTAGGAGTTTAACTTTACCTGTAGATCTAGCTTTAAAGGGGTTTTAATTTAATTTACTTCTATTGATTCATTTTTATTTACTCATCACTGAAAGCTACAGCAATTACATAATTACAAAATTATAGCACTTATTATAAATATTACTTATATCAAACTGTAGAAATCTCGATCGGAAATTAACACCGGGGTACTTATCAAATATTGTCCCGGAAGTATCACAATGAACTTTTGATAGACATTACACACGTGTCCTCAACTCCCCAGGACTGACGGTCTGAGGGACGGCGGCTCGAGGGACCACCCACCCTCTATTTGTTTTCATTTCCCTTTACAAGTGGCGAAAATATTACATTCTGTCGAGTCGTGCTCTATCAACCTAGTGTAGAGCATCGAGCTTTGAAATTTAGAAAATAACACTACTTCAGCAGTTGGATAAAAAAACTCGTCGAGCGACGAGCATAGTGATTTTTAACCCCCGACGCAAAAAAGGGGTGTTTTAAGTTTGACGTGTCTATGTGTCAGTCCGTGGCATTTAACTACCAAACGGATAAGGTGACTTTAACCTAGTTTTTATATTCGAAAGCTGATATGATCGAGTGTTCTTAGCTATAATTCATCATCAACTCGTTTCGCTTACTGCTTGACAATTCGGGAGTAATATATTTTTTTTAATTGTGTTTTATTTATGTCCTCATTATATTTTAAGGCTTTGAACGCCGCTGTGTAAGGTCACCAATCACCGGTGATCTGTGTAAAAAATTTTGCATGGCAGGCAAAATTACTTACACTTATTTACATTACATGGCATCGGAATCGAAAGAACATAATATATAATATAACGGAGGTCCTTGCATTGTAACAAACATAAAAGGAAGCTTGAAATATAAGATTAATAAAATGCCAGCGTCTCGTTCGCACATAATATGCGGATAAAAATGATATTTACTGTCTAACTGTCTGACTAGAGGTGAAAAACGTGTGTACATCCTACAGTCGTACAGAGACGGCAGGCATGAACGACAGGAGTTTAAGTTTTTGTCAGTGGTCAATGATCATCCGATTTATTACTATTACAGGTTTAAGGATAGCAATAATATAAAATTAACAATACGTAGGTATTGATATCTATACTAATATTAGGTGTAGTAGCCACACGCTCCGTGGCCTAGTGGGTAGACCGTTTAACGCGCACACGAGAGGGTGCAGGTTCGATTCCCAGGTTGTGGCGTGTACCAATGAGACTTTTTCAGATCTCAAGTACATTATACGCACATGGTTGGCCCCAGACGTATTGACCAGTCATTCCTGTGGACTAGGCTGTGTATGTTGTACGAATGCGCCGTATGTGCTTTGGCAACCATACCACATTTAAAAACCAACTGTCCCAGGCACTACAGTATTTCAAGAGCTTTTACTTCGCTCGGAGAAGACTGTATAAATCATCCAATAACGGATGAAAAGACCTAAGTAATTACACGCGCTCTACATACATAAAAAACCCTCAATTTTTGTTGGACAAAGCTCTGTCTTCACATTTTTATTTGGTCTTAGTAAACCTAAAGAAGACTGTACTTGACCACGCTAGTCCAATGTAGGTAACTTATTAGATTCTGGCAACAATAACAAAATGACTCTAAAATAACAAAACACCCACACCAATTTCGGTGACGGTGACCGGTTTCATTGAAACCAGGCCAGTTACGGAGGTGTAATTTTATAGTGCCCAAGTGTGTGCGCAGTACACAAGAGCACTCTCTCTTCCTTTACTCTCATAAGCTCTCGCGGCTTCGCCCGCGTGGAATAGTGTTCTTGGAAAAAAAACTTCTTCAGCAAATAACCCTACTCCCTGCAATATACTTCCGGATACAATATTGAAAAAGGTTTCCTCCCGGCAGGTACCGCCGCGCCGCAACCGTAAAAAACCAACCGCCTCAAACATCCCTGCATTTTGAATCTGTAATATCTTCGAAAATAATCATTTAAATCACATGCTGTAACGGGCCATATACGGGCTATATTACACACACTACGTATACAACTTACATATATAATTAAGTACCTTAAATACATGCACAATGTATTTAAGGTACTTAATTGCATAATAACTAATGCTGTATTGCTTAAAATCGCTTCGTAAATAAGCCATAATTTCTCGTAAAAAGTAAAGGATAAAAAATTGTTATTGTGGGTTATGGGTGGGTAGGTTAGGTTATAAGAGATAGACATATACTATCGCGGACTTTTTTATAGACCTTTTTAAGGTGTACAATACTGTAATACATTATTTTGATCTATCTCGTAGGATTCAGCCAGCGTTTGCAATGTAAGCGCAAAAAAATGGGTTTATTTACGACAATAGAAACCTCTAGAATTATCAGTGTTTCTCTACTAGGTATATTATGCATTTTATATACATATAAACCTTCCTCTTCTATCTATTAAAAAATACACATCGAAATCCGTTACGTAGTTTTAAAGATCTAAGCATACATAGCGACAGACAGAAAAAGCGACTTTGTTTCATACTATGTGTATGCGATAAAAAAAAATCCAGAATCTCTTCACCCAAAATTTACAATAAGAAAGCCGTGTTTAGGATCATTTTTCTGCTCGTATGTGGTTTGTTTTGTTAATTGTTAATTTAAAAGTGCCCAGAGATACCGGAAATAATCACCTTAAAATTGGCTAAAAAATAATCAAACAATATTAAAAATTGGTTTGGAAAAAGCATCAAAAGTCTCCTCAAATTTTCACGTGTTTTACTATTATGTATGGATCTTAATACGTGGTAATAAAGTTAATTTAATTTGGCCACTGTCTCGATTTGTCACACAAAACATTTCTAATATCTTTGCTCTCAATACACGGAAACATATCAAACAACTTTTCGTAAACGCGTCCTTAAATATGCCTACAATATTGTTACTGCCTTCCTACAACATAATGAAAAGAACTTCTGTTTAATTTTTAAGGACGATGCAATGTGTTGTATGGTCATTAGTGTCGTTAAAGTACTTTGATTATTCACGTAATGAAGCTACGGCATTCATTTACCTCTGACAGTAATGATCGGATTGCGCTGTTTTGATGCGGGAGATTAATTATTACAGCTGCAGCTGAAAAAAAGAAAAAACATCGTAATTGTAACTCGTGATTTAAAAAAAACTTTTATTTATTATACAAACACGCTAATGCAAATAAGAAGGAGAATCATATGACAGGTCAAATGGCAGTTTTGCCGAGAATGTCAATGTGCGACGTTGTTGTTTTTGTATGTGCGACGTTGTTGTTTTTGTATGGCCGCCAAAGTTTGTGTTAATTCGGTTCTTAATGTGTAATATTGGTAGAATATTAACCATTAGATATTCGTTGATGTGCACAAGCGTGGGCAAGTGGTACAACTTCAAAAAGCGTGCTATTTTTGCGCCTTTTCAACCCCTAAACTTAGCAGTAAGTGGATTTTTGTCAAATCTTACTTCACTTGGTCAATCTTAATTAACTCAGAATGAAACAAACTATCGATAATATTTTGTTTCATTCTACACTTTTGTATTTCATAGGAACGGACAAAAATGTCGTTTTAATTACAACCTGCGGTTTTAAGTATGTTTATACAACTTGTATGGAACAATACTCAATGGTTAATATTGACCTTGCGTAGCGGGCGACAGTTCCAATATCATCTTACTTTACACCTGTCGAATGTCGATGTACTAAAAAACGAAAACTTTATTGCAAGTTTTTAGACTTCTTAGTACTTTATATTATTATAAATAGTAAATAACATTCTTAGTGTTTACGAAAAGCTCCGAGAATGTTTGTTACATAACAGTATTATCGCTGGAAGAATCTGGATTGAAGTTATGAGGATAGATGATTCATCATGTCTACAATCGATTATAATATTGTGTCCAATATTTTTGTTTTTACTCCAGGAACCCAATTTTTCTAATTCTATTTGTGATCATAATCCTGCTTCGGTCCGCGCGGGATCGCATTCACACACGCGTCTATCGCACGTGAGCGAGTGAGACAGCGCGCTGTCCGTAACAGGATTATGCTCACAAATAGTTACGAGAATTGGGCTTCTAAATAAAATATGCTTTTAATGAAGAAAAACAGATCGCCTGATTGAAAGCGATTCCCGTCGCCAATGGTGGCAACACCAGAGGTGTTACTAGTGTTTTAACAACCATTTTTATTTCATTTATGTACAACACACGCGATTTTCATACCAACAACTTATATTTAAGTGTCATAATAATTAACAAAAGTCATTTTAGTTTTTGTCCAATACCAGGTGGTAAGGACTTTAGGGAAGTCGAATTGGACCTTTTTGACCCAACAAAAACTGGCTGCCTATGTCCCGTTATACAGGTGTCTATGTTCATTCACTTAAAGAACACGTTTGTAGAGGGTACGTCCTATAATAAGTCATGTTCAATACCATAAGTAGGATGTCTAGAATATAATAAATCAAACATAAAATAATAATAATAAAAAAACAGGCGAACGAAGAATGGAGCGAAAAAAAATGCCATAAAATTAAAAAATAGGGAACGCTGACTTATTATTACAATTGGAATAATTTAATTCAATGGGATAAAGCGAGAAGTTTTTGGTCCATTTTCTACATTTTATGATAACATTCACGTATTTTTAATAAGGATCCATGTACCTTAAAGTACTTTAGTTGGAGGCAGCTGAAGGTTTTTGTAATTGAAGAAAGAAAATACTGGCTGTTTACGTGATCTTCGAATAACAAGGCAGACTTATACACAATAGGATCCAGTAGCATCGCTGAACAATCGATTTAAAATATAAAGAAATTCATTAATTCTACCGTCTTGACATCTGCCTGCAATCCTTTAACGGTACAAAAAGGATTTAGGACAAAAAATTCAACCCTTACATTTTTCTGCTTGAAGACGTCAACTGTTTGGTATAATTTTGAACTATCTGCTAGCACGTAACTAGTTACTGTATATTTAATTTGCCTTTACTTTACATAATATATTATGTGAAGTAGTTACTTAGTTAGTTAACATAATAATTTACTATCTTATTATAAGATTTTACTATCGCAATAACTCCAAATAAAAAATTTATTATAATAGACATATTTTTCAGACACATTATGCTTCGATCCAATTATAAAACAAATAATTTAAACGATCACTGTTATAATAATATGTTCAACAAATAAGCCGAACTAAATAGTAAATGATATTTAAATAATTTGCCTAACTATGTCGAGTGAGGAATGAAAGATCTAAAATAGCGATAAAATGCTTATCGAAGCCTAAATATTTCTACGTTTACATTTAAGGAAATTGTGGGACGGGTATGAATAATATGGCAAATTTCGCCTACAAATTATACATAGAATAAGATAATACAAGAAAGGTATAGAAAGAAGATAATAGGCGTCTTAAGAGTAGGTACCTTTTAAACTTGTATATTTTGCACCAAATTATTAAGGCTTCTTCTTATCTAAAATAACAATTATTATTGGACAGTTTACATAATACTGTAATGCTAAATTTTATGTAATTTAATACTAGAATTACTGGTAAGTTATTATTATAAACTACATGTTGCCCACGACTTCGTAAGCGCAAAAGGAAATCTCGCGGGAACCATACAGTTTGCCGAGATAAAAAGTAGCCTATGTCCTTTCCCGTGGTCTACTCTTTATCTGTGCAAAATTTAATCAAAATAGGTTCGGAGCCTATTCGATGCAAACAAACATACAAACAAATCTTTGCTCTTTATTATATTAGTATAGAAGTATAGTTATACTGTTGCAACATTTTAAGTTAACCATTTAGACAATTATAATAAATTTTATTAAATGAAATAAAAAAATGTTTAATCCAATTACCCGTGACAATTTTTTACGACTTGTACACATTACGAAACAAATTAGGTTTTAAATAGAAAGTGCACTTGAAGATTGTGCTTATGATAAGTGAAGTGATGTCGCCGAGTTAGTGGGCCACAGTGCCACCTTGCGGCCAAAAACTAATGCCAAAGGCAGGTGAAGTGAAATGTGGATAATAAAACCTCCCGTGGATTTTGGTCAATTATTAGTTTTGTGTTTTAATAATTAGCCATGACCGTGACGAATGTCTCAAAAAGTACATTTTAGAGTAATAAAACAAAAAAACTTATTTTAATGTTTTTTGTATACAGCATTTCTCGTAAACATCTGTTGTGATATTATTTAGAAAGACTTATTATTGTTTACTATTTAGTTGTATAATCACTATCTCTACAATCACTACTACTTTTAGTATTTTCAAAATTCGTGAATAATAATTTAGTTATTAGACTGCAATATAAAAGTAAATAAATTAGTTATAATTTTATACATTTAACTTATCTATTTGTTTGTTATTTGTGTAAGTAATAAAATAGACGAGCAATAATACTTAGTAACTAATTTTTAACAGATAATAATAAGTTTTGATAGTTTTCTTAACAATTTCTGTTATTAGGAATGGATGTACTGAGGCCAAAAAATAAACTTTAATTTTTGTTACAATACATATTCTTTATCACGGACATATCTTATTATCGAGAGGTCTAAGGTCTGACATCAGGTAATTAACCCTCACATAAATTCCACAATTTTTTTTCAACAAGGAAAATGTTTTTAATAGAATATTCTAGAAGTGATGATGATCCTGGTGTAAAACGCGCATGGGCACTGGGCAGGCTTGTGCCGACTTTTGTCGCGTGGCGTACATAAATTAACGCTTAACGACATTCCCGCCGTGGCCGTTCTCATTTCCAGCAAATATTGATATCGATAAATTCACCGCAAGCTAGTGAGGGACGATATCGATACATTGTTGAAAAACTTTTGAATAAAAAGACAAAAATTGTGCAGAAATTCAGAAAGAGAGTAGATTTTATTTTGATTACTTGATTAGCTACAAAATACATTGCTAGTTTAATTTTTCAGTGTGTGTTAATGGAATTAAAAAAAAACTATAAAATAGGATAGTCGTTACTCGTGGCATTATTAAATACCTCAGCCAAAAGATAAATTAGAATGAATTTATGTAGGTAATAAATAGTTCCTGATACAAAAATGAAAAGAAAATGAAAAAGGTTCATGGTGAAATCACAAAGGTTCATCATTAGACTTAACAATGTAAAAACTAAGGATGGCAAAACTTATGACCGATTTAATAGGACCTAAAATTCTAGAAAAATGTAATGTAGAAAAATGTAATGCAATGTAATGTAATGTTTCAAGCAGTTTGTCCAAAGAAAAAGCCTTTTCCCTTTACAAATTGGCTGCGCTACAAAATCTCTAGATAGGACAGGTTTTGAATTATCAATGTCATTAAAAGTTATTTAACATGGATTAAAAATAATTTTAAAAAGGTCTTTAACCTTGTAACTCTCTAAACATCTGCAATGGAATTTCTTTTTTCTAATTATGTAGATATGTTGGCGACTAATTTGCATTATTAATAAAATAAATAAATACAAGTAAATATGTCTTTAAGTGTTTTCTGGGCTTAAATTTTTATGCTAGAAATAAATTATAAGATATCAAATGAAAAACACTTTGTAAAGGAGTCATTTTTGCATCAGTTATTCTAATTTCAGTGAGTTTTTTAAACTTATTACAACGTGAGATATAAGATTTAAAAAATTTAAACGGCGACCAGATTTTATTATTTTTGTCTCTCGCAAAATTGTTTTGCCTGACTGTCCAAAAAATGTATAACTGTGTTTGTATGTTTTGCGCGCTAAGTACTTGTTGGTAGGCAATATGGCGGGAGGCAGGTGATCCCCGACGCAGCTGCGAACGCATCCAAGGTTAGGTACCCCTCCCCGCGTGTTTACCGGCTAGTGATGTGCCACTTCTTTTTTTTTATTATTATTTTTATTTTTTTATTGTTAAAATGTAATTTAATTTCATGCGGCCAATTATGTCAGCTAGCCATATTGTTTTGTTTAATAGGCCATAACATAAAGTTGATATATTGATTGTGTTACACGCTACGTGTTTTTAGTTAAATAATTATAGTATTTTAATAAATGTATAAATTAAAGGAAATTTATTATGAAGATGTTGCGGGTCTTGTATATTTCAACTGATAATTTGAAAGTTATGTTCTATTAAATTGAGTTAATATTTTTGTGAGATATTTTCAAGATATTATTCTTTCCTCACTTATTAATATCATGTATATTATTTTCAACACCTACTCGTTATCAATACTGAATATATCATTGTTATTATTTAATATAAGTGTATTTCTTATACAGATACGTTTTTTATTACTTTTAAATATTTATCTGTAATGTGCGCACTTTAGTAAATATACCATAGATTTATATAATAAAGACGAGACATGTTGAGGTAAAAAGTTTCTCCACTTAAAGGGCCCACTTTTAAGGTTTTTGGGGCCATTTTGAGATTTAAAGTACGATAAAATCAAGATGGCTGACATTTGAGGTACAGTGAAAATCAAGATGGCGTAATTTTTTCTTGTATGAACATTTGTTCTGTCAAGTGATTATCTTACGTCATAGCCTGATCTTTATATTTTTTGACATTTATGTTAAATTAAATGACTCCTAAAGGCAATTTATTTTGAAATTTCGTATATATGTTCCAGGCATTTTTAACGTTCACACAGTTAACAATTATTATGTATAAATCATTATTTCAATTACACGACAACGACAACTGCAATTAAAAAGTTTATTCAATTAATTTATAAATAAACTTTTAGGGTCAATTACTATAATATAATGAATTAGTTTGTTAATAAAGTAGCATGAGTCACGGCAGCTCTAGCACGTGGTCGCACGCGCCGATAATGACCACGATTGACCGGGACGCCCATGCCGAGGTCGCTGATAACTGGTTATCTCACCATTTGAAGGAATTCGCAAAATGCAATGTTGACCATGTAATGTTATGTAAAATAAACTAAAAAAATATATATCTTTAAAATAGAAAATTTTACATATTACTTTTATGCTCTGCCAGTTCTACCGACGATTCGAAATTAATGTTGTGTTTTAGTGTTCCGTACCTCAAAAGGAATAATCGTGACCCATAAAAGAATCACTTTGTTGTCCGTCTGTCTGTCTGTCTGTCAAGAACCATCATTTCGAGTACGTGTGGAGGTTATGACTTATGTTAAGAGTAATTAAAACCGTATAATTCGACACTCTTAAGGGAATCAAAACTTGTAATATGTACAAAAAATTAGATGTGAAAACTGCACATATGTAATTAAATGTTTCGAAATTTCAAGTTAAGGAAGAGCTAAGGGGTATCATATAAAAGCGCTGGATGTGAGCATTTTGAAACATATTTTATTTATTTTTTACGACGAATATTTTACCTATTTAAAACGAAAAATGATAAAAATAACAGCGTCTCCATACCAACTTCCATCGTCCATTTTCAGGCTCGACAAAAACTGCGGGACTCGATTCCGGAACAATTTATGATATTCCTTCATTGTACGGAACCCTCGCTGGGCGAGTCCGAATTGCAATTGTCCGGTTTTTAATTAATTGCCTATTACTTACATAAGTTATATTTTGTTTTACACAAATACACCAACATACTTTACCTTTTTGTCGGTACATAAATAAACTTTACAGTCTACGTCATTTCCTTGCGAACAGGTTGCATTCTTCTCTCCTTAAGCAGAGGCGTAACTAGAATAGAGACAAGGCTGATGTCACTATTATTTTCTAACTTATTTATAATATTATAATAATATCTATGGACGCTTTTTTAATCTGGCCCCGTGCTAAGTACCTGAAGAACATGTGTTACGGGGGCCAGATATTGGGAAGTAACAGTATGTTTCTGAGCATATTTAATGCAAGAAAAGAAACAAATAATCAAATCTTTCCTCTTTAAAATAATAATACTTTAAAGAGGAACATAGACCAGAGCCTTCTTAAGTATTCTAGAAGAAGACAGTGCAGTAACAGCATGATGATATCTCCGAGCATCAGCGCCGTGGAGCGTGCAGGCGCTACGCGTGACCGCGCGGGCACACGGGCGGAGCGGACATCGGAATAATAATATCAAATACAACAGTAATCTGTAATACTAAAAATAATATTCTAACCAAGAGCAGGACATTCAGACACAGGTCTTAGGAGTATTCCGTAATATCAAAGTGCATTAGGTTTTTTTCAAATCACTTCAAAACTTACTGTCCTAATTTGCTGAAAATAATTTTATTAAAGAGCATTAAAAGTTACAAGTTTCTACCTCTTATAGTTAAGAAAAGCGAGAGTGGGAAGTGGGGACTAACCTATCTTGTACCGCTTTAGAGGTACGCATGGGGTATAATGAAACAATACATCCCCACTTAACATGTATGGGGATTGGGAAGGGAAGGGAATCTATAATAAACAAAATTTCGTATCAGTCACCCCGCGACTACCGCGCCGATCGGTTCACGCGTTATCGCCCTACGACTCAACGGCTCGCCTATTAGATATCGTAACTACCTAAACAATTATTATATTATTATTACCTTTATTCCACCTTTATTCGTTATGGAGAATATAACAAGTACCCCTACAGTAAGTTATGCCAACGTTACCTCTAAAATAATGTACCCAAAGAAAGACCAAGCGATCATAATTGATTCTATTGACGGATTAATGCTAAGAAATTACTTACTGGCACTCTCGACTGTGACAAAATCATCGAATATTCGATTTATTTCCCGGATCGCCAATTCAAGAATATGTGTATACATGGATTCCAAAGAAACTGTAAATGAACTTGTTGATCTAACTAAAAAAATCAAAATTAAAGATCACATCCTAGAAAGTCGACCATTGATTTCAAGAAATAAACGTATTGTTTTATCGAATATTTTCCCGATTATTCCGCATGAGGTTTTAATAGAAACATTAAATGAAATAAATACTAAAATATTAAGTCCGATTACTTTTATAAAAGTTGGAATACCGGATGTTGGTTTCTCCCACATTATCAGTTTTAGACGTCAATTGTATGTTTCTCCTGAGGACGAAAAAAGACTTCCTGAATCGTTACAAATCCAATATGACACCAATTACCGTATTTAAATATCAAACGAGTCAGTGAAATGTTTTGTTTGTAATACTATGAGACATTTGACTAAAAACTGTCCCCAAAGTAATCATGATTTAACTACCTCTAAAAACCTTAAAGATACACTAGAAGTTATTGAAAACCGTAACTCCGTTTTAGAAGAAACTATAAAAGAATATGAACATAACAAGGGCATTAAACGAATTCATTCAGACGTGAATCAAAACAAAGACCTTATTATGGAAGAAATCGTACCATTGATTATAATAATGAGACCGACAGCAATTTTTCGTTAGAAGAAGAAGCACCTAATAAGAAAAACCTTAAAAAGAAAAAGAAAACATTAGACAATAGATCGGAAGAACAAGTGTGGACTGATGTTAGAAATGAAATTAAAGAAATAATAAATAAAGACTCCTTACCTGGCTTTGCCAGTCCAATGTTGAGGACCAATTTAGCAATCTCCTAGACGAAACACGCAACAAACAAAATATCCAAGAAATTATACAAGACTACACAGAAAACACGGTCGATTTAATTAACATGTGCCTATTTCTTCATCCGAAGGTCAATAGAAATTTAAAAATAGATATTCGACATTTACGAGAAAACTTCAAGAACCTAATTTAAGAAAAAATAAGTGATTTTTGTTTTGTTCGTTACCCTTTAAATTATTTGTTAAATTAAATAAGTAGACATACTATATTGTTAAGAAAGTCAAGTGAAGAGAATTTTGCAGTGGAACGCAAACGGTTTTCATGTAACATTTGAAAACATAAAATTACTTTTAAATGATATCGATCCTTTATGTTTTTGTGTACAAGAAACAAATTTTAATGACAGTTATTTTGCTAAATTAAAAAAAGTATGAATGTTTTGATAAAAACCGTATAATACATAGCATTATTGCTAGTGGTGGTGTGGCTACTTATATTAAGGCTCACTTACTACCTGAACCGATAAGTATTAATAGTGGTCTTGAAGTTGTTGCAATAAGAATAAAATTTCCTCTAGTAATTATTATTACTATATGTAATGTATACCTACCTAATAGCTGTTCTTTTAATGTTAATGAGCTTAATAATTTAGTCAATCAGCTTCCGTCGCCGTTTCTTCTATTAGGAGTTTTCAATTGTCATCATTTTTATTGGGGCTCAAACCATTGCGATCAAAGGGGGAAAATAATAGCTGAGTGGTTGGATCTGAAAGACAGTATAATTCTGCTTAACAAAAATAAACCAACACATTTTAATGCTAGTACCGGTCATATAAGTAATATTGATTTATCTTTTTCTTCTCAAAATATATCGACCTATTTTGACTGGAATGCATTGGACTACCTTTATGACAGTGACCATTTTCCCATAATATTATTTGCAGAAATTAATTTAGGTCCATTCATACAACCTGTTTCAAAGTATTGGAAATATTCAAATAGATTAATTTTTATAATGACATTAAAGATCAGATTAAACAATTAGAAAAATTTAATCTTACGTCGCGTATTTGTATTAATAAAACTATAGATGAATTCTACAAAATAATAGTTAGCTCAGCTGAAAAGAATTATAAGGTTTTTTATAAAAATAAAAAAAGAAAATGTAAATAAGCAAATTAGACAAGTATATAACCTAGATGATACATGTAATGAATAATTAATAAAGATATAAGAATATCGTAAAATTAGATCTAAGACTAGAAGAAGTTTTAAAGAAAGTAGAAAAGTAAATTGGGAAAGATATATTTCGTCAATTATTAATAGTCAAACACCATTAAGAACTGTATGGCAAAGAATAAATTCTATAAATGGTAAAAGAAGGAATAAAGTAGAAATAATTTTAAAGAATAATGAAGGAGAACTTTGTAGTGACCCTAAAATTAACTCTAAGTTAATAGTTAGAGGTTTTGCTGCAAATTCTAGCTCAAACAATTATAGACAAGAATTCTTAGATTATAAAAAAGAAAAAGAAGAAAGTCATAATATAGGTTTTGATAAACATGATAATAGTCATCCTATCAATAATAATATAACTATGGATGAACTAAACTTAATTATACAAAAATTAGGAAATTACAGCCCTGGTCCTGACAAAATATCAAATACAATAATTAAAAAACTTCCCTTATTAGCTCTCGAACGACTTTTAGATATTTATTATTAATTTTGGGTACAATTTTTTGTCTGATAGACTTGTAAGGGTTAAAATTAATGACATTCTTTCAAATCCCCTTTGCACTGAAAATGGACTCCCACAGGGTTCTGTTTTGAGTGTGATTTTATTTTTAATAGCAATTAATAACGTTTTAGAGATTATAAAACCGCATATTAATGGGTATTTATTTGCAGACGATTTAACAATTTTATATAGTGGTAATGATCTAAAAATTATTAAAAAAAATTACAAGACACCTTAGACAATTTAAATAAATGGAGTCTAGAAACGGGCTTTAAGTTTTCTGAAACCAAAACGGAGCTCATGGTATTGTCAAAAAAGAAAAATAAAAATAAATTAAATGTATTCATTAATAACTGTAAAATAAATGAAGTGAATGACACAAAAATATTGTGTATTTATATAAATATTTATATATAACAAAAATATATATAAAAAGTTATATAAGATATAAATACAATAATATATTTGATCCTAGATAGAATTGGGGTTCACACATTAAAAAACTTCAATCTTATTGTTATAGTAGAATGAATATTATAAAATTTTTGTCATCAAATAGTTGGGGATCTGATAGTAAATGTATTAAGAGTAGGTACTCTTACAAACAAAGCCTTGATAAGGCAAAAAATTGATTACAGTTCGATATTGTATGACTCAGCTTCAAATAATATTTAAAAATTTTTAGAAAGTATCCATAATACGTGTCTAAGGTTAAGCTTAGGAGCCTTTCAAACAAGTCCAGCTGACAGTATTCTTGTTGAGTCTTGAAATTTGATCTACCTCCATTATTTTGTTGTCATTTTCCTTATAAGCTCTTCTTCTTCTCTTGGAATCTCATGGAATCTTGGAATAAAATTAAATATAAAATAAATATAGATATAGCTAGCAAATGTCTCTGAGAATCTACTTCTAACTATATTTATAGTAATTATTTTTATGAACTCTCAGAACAATTTTCTGATTATACTCTGTATTTTACTGATGGGTCTACTTATAATGATAGAACGGGTTGGGCAATTGTTTCTGAAAATTATAATTGCAAGTACAGATTACTTGACTAAACATCTATATTCACATGCGAGGCTATAGCCATTTTGAAATGTTTGGATTTCATTAAAAATAATCCTACGACTGCAAAAAATATATAATTTTTTCTGATTCACTATCATGTTTGACTGCTTTATCAAATAATAAAAATATTGATCCCTTAAATATTATAAAAGAAAATCTAACAAATCTAATTGATAATAACTTTGAAATTATTTGCACTATTGAAATTATTTTCATTCCTAGTCACCAAGGCAACCCGGGAAATTAAAAAGCAGATGTTCTAGCTAAGGAAGCTACAAATTTAAATGAATGTAATTTGATGATTTATAATTTTTCTGATCTTAAGAAACACCTAAAGTTAAATATTAAAAAACTATGGAACAGCTATTGGGCTAGAAATAATAAGAGTTCATTGTATGATATTAGGAAATCATTTTATGAAAAATGTAATATTAAATTTAACAATAGAAGAGATGAAATAATTATAAATAGACTGATAATAGGTCATTGTAATATTACACACATTCACCTTATTACCAAATTACCTAAGTACAAATGTTCTAGATGTAATGGTGACTTGACTATAAAACATTTATTAATAGATTGCTCAATGTTCAATTCAGAAAGAAGTAAAGTTAAGCTTCATAACACATTAAAATATTGTTTATCAGATTATGAAAACACTGTTAAATTCTTATGACTGACAAACTATTATTCTTTGATTTGATATGTAATTATATATTATCTGTTAATACTTGTGATCGCTAATGACAGTAGATGTTAAAAGCGACCCTAAATACATAAATAAAAAAATAAAAAAAATCGTATATTTTTATTCATAATTGCCGATGTTAGTAAGAGATGGCAGACGGACGGACGGATGGATGAACAGAGACTATAAGAGTTCCTTGTATTTGTAATAAGAACAGCAAAAATATAAAAAAGATGGCTTCAATATTAAGAAACGTGAAATTGATTTAATATGCTCGTCATTCGCATATAGGCACTTATGAGAAAGGACATTGAAAAATTAGATAACTAAGCCTTTTTTCCGGAATTATAATACCTAGATTAAAAAAAATAGATTTCAATCTTAATAAGAATATTTTCGAAATAAAAGGCTTAGCTATTACTTGAGATTAAAATACAATCAAAGTATTATTGAGAACAGCTTTAATTAGTGTGGGCTTGCAGGTTATAGCAATAAAGCTGTCTAAATTATTTACAAAAGAACCTAAAAACCCCATCCCTGTCAATTTATTATAGAACAAAACAGGTCAATGTCCGTCAATAAATAATATTATTCATGAGTCATTTCATGCTTATTCTATTATAAATTAATCTTATTCTATTATAAAATAGAAAATATAGAAAATTTTATATTATACTCACTTGATTTGTCACTTAAATATATATTTAGAGGAATCAATATACTAATCATAAAAGCCATAATTATGTCAATATTATTCAGATTAAATTATTCGAAAGATAAATTGGTTTTTAAAGAACAGGTGCTTTCAAAATCCAGTTCTTATGAAATGAGCCTATTTGTGTGTTATGTGAAAAAAAAACACCATTTATCTATTTGTCACTGTCACAAATTTCGAGTTTTATTTTATAATTAATGTACATGCTAGTTGAGATTGAGTGAACGGTAGCAACATATCATTTAATCATGTTTTATGTCAACTTTGATACAGATTTGTGAAGCTTTTTGGTTAAGGGCCGATTAGTGCGTTGCGTTACGCTGTCGCAAAGGATTATTGTATGTCGACGTATTAATTAGGCCTCAGCCTTATTCTAGCTGTTTTTGAATCCGTGTGTTCTATTTTAATGTTCACATTAAAAGGCTGCCAAACAAAATTTGCCTGTATCTTCCAATCCTGTCGAATAAAAAGCTTCAAATATCAACTAACACGGGTGAAAATTATACGCGTTTTAACGTAGTGTTGTTAAACCGACATTATAACGGAGGAATGTCTTAAGTCTCTTAAGTTGACAAAACATTTTTTTTATTTTCTTTACTTGTCCGTTTGACCCCGTTGCTCAACAGTGAGGCTTAAGCGCCGACTTCCTACTTGTTCTGGCGAGTGCGCGCGGTAACGACGGTGTCTTATGGGAACTGCCTCTACACAGACTATATATTTTAACAATTATACCTGGAATAAGTCTTATTCGAAGCTTATGGCTGGAGCCGCGGCGGTTCACCGCCGGCGCTGCGGCAAAAAAAATACTTACACATCCTAATACAGCGGCGGCCGCGGGAGCTGCGGCGCGTGTGTAAGTGTGTGTGCACTAATTATATAACGAACTCAAAGATGCACGAAACTTTAAATTTTATAAGTTAGTGTAGTTAGGTAAGATGTGAATGTCCTGTATGCAGGGAACCCGTACCAGAAGTGAAACTTTCAATTCAAGTTTTTAGGGTTCCGTACACAAAGGGTAATAAAAACGGCACCCTATTATTAAAAACGGCCCATACACGGACCGGTTTTCCTTCAGTTCGGCCTGAAGGGATGCAAAATCGTATCGCCTGTGTGTAATTTCGAGATCGCATCAGTCGGCTGTATGGAATGAAGCGATTAGTTCCAGTGTTGCCAACTCTGTTTTTGCGAAACTACTACACTCGCGTCGTTTTCTACTAAAAACTACTAAAAGAGTACCGATAACTATAAAAAAGCTACTAAACTTAGGAATCCCTAAAAGTTTTTTAAGGGATTTTGTGTTTACAAAACACAAAAACTACTGAATTTTCAGTCTTAATATTAAATTGAAAATATGATAATTTTACCGTTAAATAAAAAATATATAATAGGAAACATTACTACATTACTACATATAACATTATAAGCGACTTACGGACGCGTTCTACTACGTGCTATTATGAGAAGGTGTCATAATAACACATAGTAGCAGGGCATTTTGCATATTATGTTTACTATGTCTGGCTATTTTCTACAAAACCACTACTAACATCTTAATTCCTACTAAAGAGGGAATAAAATACTAAATTTAGTAGTGAAACTTTGTAAAACATCTAAGTTGGCAACATTAATTCTGACCTGAACGGATGGACTGAACAGTAATAAAACTGGACTGAACGGTAATAAAATTCGAGTGTAAAATAAAACCGGTCATTTGCGAGTCGGCAAGAGGGGTTCCGTACAAAACGGAAAAAAATCACGTTTGTTGTATGTGAGCCTCAAATTTTTATTTTATTCTATGTTTAGTATTTGTTGTTATAACGGCAATTGAAATACCCACATCATTTGTGAAAATTTCAACTGTCAAGCTATCACGGCTTATGAAGGTTAAGATACAGCCTGGTGACAGACGGACGAACAGCAAAGTCTCAGTAATATAGTCCCGTTTTAACCCTTTGGGTACGGAACCCTAAAAATGGCACGTGATGTAAATAATATTTATTAGAGATCATTGAAGTATTTACAACTTTAAAGCCACTATGGTTAATAAAACGACTATACTAATCTAAAGACTATTACTATAAATCAAAGAGAAATGATTTCTATAACATATTACTGGAAAAATGCATGACACAATAATTCGTTTTCGTCGATAGTGTGACTACAGTAAATTTGCAGCAAAATACAATTAATAAATAAAATAATAGCCTAAGCTAACCAAGAGCATGTCACGACATGTCTAAGGAAGGTTCCGTAACAATCAACGCGCAATAGGTTTTCTTTGAATTACTACAAAAGTTATTGTCATAAAGTTATTACAGAAGCTAGGAGAGCGGCGGACAGACAGATGGACGGGCAGAGCGAAATATAAGGGTTAGTTAAGTTTTTAAGTAATTACGGAACCCTAAAAACACGACTGAAGCTCGGGGCAATTTTCTGTGTATATACTCTAATTCGATCAGGCCGAACCTTAGATTAAAACGCCTAGAAACCGGGTACGCGCGCGCGTTAAAACGCGTTAAAAGTGAAGCAAATCATACTGAGCCATATCGGCTTAGTTTGTTCGAACGACCCGTCAGTTGTCAAGGTCAAGCGCTAAAGCATACACCTCCGACTATTAAAAACATTATGACGGTGTGTGTTGTTATACTACGGCCGTTCAGAGAATGCGTTCCTGACACGTCGCGATTGAACTGACGACGTAACTTTGTAATGGCGTTGCAGGTACGATAAAAATATTTTTGCTGCTTGTTTACCGTTTTAACAATTGATGAGCATTAAAACAACATTATTATATCAATAATCAATGAATGTTATAATTTTGTGCCTAACTGAGTGTCAAATAACTTGGTAAACAATATTTTTCTAAATCTATACTGCGCTATTACAAGGTTATGTCAGCGCTTTCTATTTGTAAAATAGTGCTGTGCTAACAATAACAGGCAATAATAGTATCGTAATCTGTTCTTATACAGTTATACTTTATAAAATAATACGTTTTGTTTTTCTTTTTAAGAATTTGAAAATAATGGACTATAAGATAACTTTTATGAAATATAAAAATAAAACTACGACCAAACATTTTTATATTTAGGTTGAAAATGGTAACCCCAAATGGCGTTACTAGCATTTTTATACTTAGATTAAAAATGGTAACCCCAAATGGCGTTATGGGCCGCCATTTTGTGACGCTAAAACAGTCGTCTGTTGTCGTATACGTAGTATCCTTTAGTAGTCTGTGGTTGTCGTTTCGTACGCATAGATCACGTTCTTCAAGTGTTTTCGATCTGTTTTTATTTGATTACCCGGCTTTTGTTTAATGGACTGTTTCTGCTTTTCAAACTGACATCGGTGCTAAATCGGACTTCGATTGTGTTGTGTATTGCGTTCTTTTTACTTTTGGTGCATAATAATGCCTAAACGTGGACAAACATTGAAAAGTGGAGCCCGTGAGTTAATCATCAAGCTGCAAGATTACTTTGAGAGGGAGCGGCAAAATTGCGGACCCCTGGTACCTGTCGAACAAGTACAAGAACGCGTCTCTAAAGCGCTTGGAGTTAGCAAACGAACGATAACAAATATTAATAAAGAAAAGATCGGCTCTACTGGCACGGAAGATAATATTTTACGTACTCCGAAGAAGAAACGTAGAACTAAACCCGTGACAGATATTGATACCTTTGACGCCGATGCAATCAGAAATCATATATATGGTTACTATTCCAGAAATGAATATCTCAACAGGAAGAAGCTTTTGGCATCGTTAAGAGAAGATGGACTGTTTAGCGGGGGTAAAACTGCTTTAACCAAAATCTTAAAAGATATTGGTTTTTCGTATAAAAAAACAGACAAAAGAAATTTTTTATTAGAACGATACGACATAATTTTAAAACGGATAAGTTTTTTGAGAGAAGCAAAAAAAATTGATAACTGGGATAATGTCGTGTTCATTGACGAGACATGGCTAAACGCCAATCACACGGTTTCCCGTTCTTGGACGGATGATACACAAGCGTCGACGTCGAAAGTACCAATGGGTAAGGGGGCCCGTCTGATAATATGCCACGCAGGTTCTGCAAAATACGGCTTTGTGGAGAACGCGTTACTGGCATTTCAATCAAAAACCATAAATGACTACCACGAGGAAATGAATGCCACTACATTTAAAGAGTGGTTCCAGAACGTGCTTTTGCCCAGCCTACCAGAGCCTTCTGTAATATTCATGGATAATGCCTCCTATCACTCGGTTCAAATACAGAAACCACCTACGCAAGCTAATAAAAAAGAAGAAATGGTGGCTTGGTTACAAGCAAAAGGCATTGACGCAAATATGCAGATGCTAAAAGCAGAGCTAATTAAATTAGTTAAAGAAAATAAAGCGGCAAATGTGCGATACGAAATCGATGAACTAGCTCTGGAGTACGGTCATCGCGTTCTAAGAATTCCACCGTATCATTGCCAATATAACGCGATCGAGCTAATCTGGGCTCAAATAAAAGGTTACGCCGCCCGCCACAATACTTCCCCGCCATTCAGCACGAAAAAGATGATGACCCTATTAAAAGAAGCCTGCGGGGAAGTCACAAGAGATGACTGGGCAAAGGTTGTTGAGAAGACTAAAAACTTGATTTTGGAACATTTTGACCGAGATATCAGGATTGATTCTGTTATTGATAATAATATAATTATACATGTAGGCGAAGATGATGATGAAGACACCACCTCCTCAAGCGAATCGGAGTCTGATTAATATTCTGTACGCACATTCAATTCAATGTACTTTATTGCATAGAAATACAGATTGTAACTTTGTAACAAAGATTAAATGAAACAATTTTATTATATGAATATTACCTTTTTTTGGTTTCCACTTAAATAACTAAAATATAAATTTTAAATGATTCCGCCAATTTAAAACGAAAATAATCTTAAAAATAATGCGGCGGTTCATTTTGGAGGAACGCTAACGAACTCAGTGTTATGTTGTGTCCATCACTAGTCGTGACTAACTGATAGGTGTCAGGAACGCATTCTCTGAACGGCCGAACTTTATTGGGTGTCACAATGCATCGGAAAATAATAAAAAAAGCTTCGGACATAACATTTCATATGTAAGTATGAAATTTTATGTCCGAACAATTTGACTTGTATGAAGCCAAATATTTAAAACATTTTAAAATAAAATCATATTATGTCTTGCTGCCCTATTGTGAATTGTGAAAGTGTAACTAGTAATAATAAATTTATTTAAAAATTTTATGGTAATATATTGCTAATAATATATGGCTAATAGTTGCAACTAAGAAGTTTTTTTTAATATTTTATGATTTTTTTAACTATCAATTTAATTTATTGCCAGTATTAAGATAATCCTTAATATATTCCTTAATACCAGTTTAATATAAATAATGTTCACAAATCGTGTTTAGATGGTTTAAAATGAAATATAAGTTATATTTTTACATCTACATAAGAAAAACAAATACAATAATTCCAATTTTAAGAGCAACAATTGTCCCTTAAAACTGTACACACTCCACAACTTTAAAGTTTTGTTTGTGTGCGTGTCGGTATGTAATGCTTACGCCTACATCTGTTGCTTGCTTCACTTTGTTCCATGCGTTTGTTTGAAGACTATCTAGGCGTTATTAATCTAAGGGCCGAACTGACGTCAGTTCTAACTGAAACGATCGGCCTATCGTCTGTGGGAGCTTACTTGAGACTCACTGTCAGTCTGTCACCAGGCTATCCTACTAATATTATCAATGTGAAAGTTTGTTAATTGGATGGATGGATGGATGAATGTTTGTTATTATTTCATGCAAAAACTACTTGACGGATTTTGATGAAATTTGGTATGGTAGTAGCTTGAGCTTTGGATTAAAGCATATTAGGCTACTTTTTATCCCGAAAAAGTACAGTATTCCCGTGGATTACTGCATTTACGCGGGCGAAGCCGCGGGCAACAGCTAGTATCTCGTGAACCGTGATAGCTAGAGAGTTGAAATTTTCACAGAAGGTGTATTTCGGTTGCCGCTGTAACAACAAATTAAATAATAAAAACGGAATAAAATATATATTTAGCTGGGGCTCCCTCCCATACAACAAACGTGAATTTTTAGCCCTTTTGTAAGAAACAAATCGTGCGCGAGTCCGACGCACTTGGCCAGTTTTCATTCACATTTCGATATTCGAATACAAAGAACCTAGTTATTACTTTGTCGATAGATGTCGCTCTCAATGCAGTGTCTGTCTGTCTGTCGCTTTTGATTTTATCAGACCATTGACCATACATATTCAATACTTTACCAACCTATTAGATACTCGTACTGTGGGCCTAGCAGGAACATTTGACGGCGGCTTATACGTAACGTTATCGAAAATAAATTTTTCACCGGCGCTGTCATGATTCTGACAGATTTTCATACAATTCTCATTCGAGAACGTTACGTTTACGCCGCTGTCAAATGTTCCCACTAGTCCCACTGTTCGTCTGTCGGGAGGACACACATGCCATCGTTAATACAAACGCATAATTGTTTGTTGTGACAAACGGAACAACACATTGTGGACGTCATAAATCATTACAGAATAATGCATGGGAAGACGTTGCATTGTGAGAGTTAAGTACTGATAGCGATCGCCCTGAAGGCTGTTTCGCGTGTGATAGTTCTTTTATTTAATCATATAGATGAGATAAGTTGGATTAAACAGAGTTTTCATAGAATAAGTTCCAATTTCACCAACAAGATATTTAATCAAATATTAACCTGAACAGGAGTTGGTGAAATCGGTATAAATCCGACGAATAAGCAGATGGCCTGTTAGCGATTAGTGCCGACCATGGCATGGACACCAGAAGTTGCAAGTGTCTTGCTGGTCTTATAAATACCAAACCACTTTGGGCCTCTAAATTATTTTCTACAAAACTGTTGTTACAGTACTATATGTCAAATTTATCAACACAAAGCCATTACAAGATACATATAATAAAACTTTGCAATATAAAGGACCAATAATACCATTTGCCGCGCTATTTTTTTATCTTATTTATTGTTTTTAAAGGTGATAATTAAACACATCTTATCAATTTGAGAATTTATGGCTGCATTAATAAAATTAACTTCGTCGCCAAGGATGGATATGTGTATTTATTGTGATAATATTTTACGATCATAAACAATTACAAGCTTCTGATAACAAATCCACTTAATTGAATGTTCTCAAGGAATCGAATTGAAATTATTTGTAAAAAACTTCGAGACCTTTGATTAAATTGACTGAAAAATTGAAATTGAAAAGTAAACTTTTCAATTTCAATTTATCAATTATATTTCATATTTAAAAAAAATTATATTTCACATTATATTTCTTTATCTAAACAGAGCTTTTAGATATAGCACGAGTTAAGGTCAGATGGGGTAAGAGGAACTTATCCCATAGAGTCTATGGGATAGACCATCTTAATTCTTACTCTATCTGTGATCGGATTAAATAGTACTAGCTGTTGCCCGCGGCTCCGTCCGCATAAATACAGTATCTCGCGGGAACATTGTACTTTTTCGGGATAAAAAGTATCCTATATTTTAATCCAGAGCTTAAGCTACCATTATAGTTATACGAAATTTCATCGAAATCCGTACCAAATTTCAACAAACATCCACCCATCCATCCTCACAAACTTCCACATTCACAATAGTAGTAAGATATAATAGTAGTAATAAGAAGTAGGTGTGAGTGAACATAAATTAAAAAAGTGCAATGAAATCATCAATTATGTGGGGTTTTTAAACAATCGTGGGTTTTTATTTAAACAATTGTGGATACCAAAATCATAGCCAGATGTCGAAATGAAGGCCTGATGGATTCTATACGAACAATGATGATTTAGACATCACGATAGACACGTCTATAAATAATTCGACACCAAAATAAATGGATAAAAAGATAGACCACAAAGATAATGTCGGTATTGTTAAGCACTTAACACCTTTATACAAGGCTGTTTTGACGGGCAGCTGGGGGGTTCTGATAATATTATTTATTCGGGAAACGCTGATACACATTTTCAGTAAATATGCAAAATTTTGGATAGCAGATGTTTTTGAAATTATAGCATCTTGGATTTCTAAATAACTGATAATATTATTTTTCTTAAAAACATTCTCTAAGTTATGTAATTTTTTTTGTCTAAAAAGTAATTTTGCGGAAATGTTTCTAAATTCAGTTTGCTATTCATAAGTTTTAATGTAAGCATTCACACTACGTCTAATATGGTCCCGTCCTAAGTTCTCAGAGGACTTGTATTACAAGTAAAAGACATTAGGCGTTTTTACCTGCTGTTTAAAAAAGTGGCAACAAAACAAAATACTGTTTAATAAAAGTTTCATTCGCATTTCATTTCTTGTAATTTTTTAAATTCAGATCCAAGCAGAAGTCGAGATAATCAGTAAATTGTTACTCATATTTTATATGAGTATTCGTTGAAATGCTTTAAAATTCATATCAGTATTTACCCCACCTCCTGCAGATATGCGACGTATGGCGTTGTAAATTGTAATCCTGAAGGACGATTCTGACAATTAAATCCTGTAATAATACAGTTACAATGCAGTCCTGTTATGTTAAAACTGCAAAATGGTATTCTCATAAACGTCAAACAAATGTCAACCCATTTTGATTGGCCCAAGGCAAACTCTAAAAATCAGCTTATGATTCTACTTACTATTATATAAATGTGAAAGTTTGTGAGGATGGATGGATGGATGGATGTTTGTTACTCTTTCATGCAAAAACTTCTGAACGGATGTTAATTAAATTTGGTATAATAGTAGTTTAGGCTCTGGGTAAAACATAGCCCACTTTTTATCCTGATAAAGTACAGAATTTCCAGGGGATACTATATTTACATGGGGAGCCGCAGGCAAAGGCAAAGCTAGTTCATTTATAATTCAATAAAAGTAAAATAAAAGTGCAACTTAATTACGAAAATTGGCGTTTAGTGGGCCTAGCAGGAACATTTGACAGCGGCGTAAGCGTAACGTTATCGTTACGTTTCGCCGCTGTCAAAAGTTCCTGCTAGGCAGACAGATTTTTCTTCTTCAGATGCAATTTTATCTTTCGTCGCCCCATGTCCCATGTCTTATAAATCTGAAACATTTTAACCTAAATGATAAATATTCGTTATTCAGCATTAATGTTTGCCGTATTTGTTGTCCTAACGTCACACGTTGGTTTGTTTGTCTGTATGTTTGTCCATAATCCACATCTATTGACAATGACTGTTTACAAACTGGACATTCCGCGGCATTACTTACGTCAACCAAACGTCATATTTTGTCATCATAGCTTCTGGAATTGATTAAATGGCGCTAAATTTCAATTTTGGAATTTAATGTTTAGTTTCATACATAGAATATGGTCATAGGCCACAGTGGAATATCACATTTTAATAAATGAAAATTTTAAATTGTTGATTCATAAATCTAATACATGATACATAAATATAAAAGAAATAGGTATTTAGATTGACGCGATTAAAAATTATAAGCAAATAAAAAATATGGCCCATCTGTTTCTCGCAAAACGATTTGTTACGTCACAAGTTGCACCCGCAATACATTTTGTAATGACGATTAATGTGTGGCGGGCGCAACTCGTGACGTCACAGGCCGATACATCGCTCTCTTTCATATTGTAAATTTAAATTGTTTGTATTTTCGTTATTTTTTAAAGATATACGAAAATGGGTCCTATATTGTTCATTAACATGTTGTCTAACATCGAATAGACGACAAAATTTTTTTTAGGCAACACGCCTATTGGGCATTGATTCTTGACTAGACATGTCGTGATTATGATATTCGCAATAGATTTGCATCAATTTACATGTTTCTAAGCAAATTAAATATCCTGAAATTATGTTTTGCGATGTTATTTATGATTACTTAAGCATATTGTACAAAACACATCCTTCCTCATGTAGCGATATGTGATTTTCACAAAAGGAAATTTTTCAGACCATACTCGTATAAGTAAATACATCTATTAGCAAACATACGTAAATTTGACTGTAGACGCAAATATAGTAACATAAGTAGGTACTTAATATTATAATCATGTTGTAGCAAATTCGTTTCTACCCAATTTTTAACCCCCGAAAAAAACAGAGATGAGTTTGACGTGCCAGTATGTGTGTTTGTTCGTGGCGTCGTAGCGCCCATACGGACGAAACGATTTTGATCTAGTTTTTTTTATTCAAATAAGCTGACACGATCGAGAGTGTTCTTAGTTGCCGATCATCATCATCAGCTAGCTCACTACTTGCATTTCGGGGTTACTTAATTTTTTTAAATTTCACCAGGATCTCGTGTGGACAGGCAAAACACTTTTTTTATTATTCTAAATATATCCAGTAAGCTTGCATAGGCATTATTTTACTAAGCCAATTTCATTATACCTATCTGCGCCATTTTGTCCAAAAAAGGTTTCAGTGCCTATAATGTAGTTTAAAATGAGTCTTAAGAGCAAATATTTCTAAAATTTATCCAGTATATCAAGTCCTATTAAGTCATTAATGTTATCTTCAAAAGGATTTAATTATTTTATTATGGTAATATCCAGTGCACCAGTCCAGTAGCTACGAGTTGCGACACTGGATAGAAAGTTTTTTTATTAAAACTATTATTTTAAATATTGATAAAAACCCTTACAGACACCTACCTAAATAACCACACAACTTCGTTGTGTGAAACGCTTGTGTTGGGATTTTAAGGACCAGGAGCGCAAGTCGCAACACCAGAGGAGTTACAAGTGTAACTCCTCTGGTGTTACGAGTGGCCATGGGCGGCGGTAATCGCTTACCATCAGGTAATCCATCTGCTCGTTTCCTGGTTCATTTCATTAAAAAAAACGAGCTAGCCTTACAGTAGTCGCATAATATGATGTACATAACATTTTATGAAAATATTAAAAAAGAAACACAATGGTTATGTATTATTAATATTATTATAATGTATTACAATATAAATTATACTTATTACCCTAGAACTGGGAAATAATGATTATTACCTACCTAAATTTTTAGTAAATACCCCTAGTTTAATAAGTCGAAAAATTAACCTAAAGCTTCTACTTAGAATCTAGGCAGTTAGTTTCACATCAATAATTAAGTATACCAAACGTTAATAGATATACCAATTTATTAAAAATTAATTGGTCCAAATGTTATTCAGTCAGTTTTTACTTACTCAGTTAGTTTTGATCAATTGATGTTTTAACTCGATTAGCAGAGGAAATTCCTCTCCGCGTGTTTGAGCTATATTATCTGAGCATCATTAATCATTTAGCGTTAAGTGTAAGAAACAAAGATTAACCTAGTAGAGAGACTAATCGCCACCGACCTCTAACGCTTCTGGGGACGAGTGACGGGTCTCTCCATGGACGTACCTACATGGACGACGCATGTTGTGGCCAAAACTGTTACCACTTTTGCAGTTTTTGGAGCCATTTTGACATTTGAAGTATGGTGAAATCAAGATGGCTGACATTTGAGGTACGGTGAAAACCAAGATGGCGTAATTTTTTTCTTGTATGAAGATCTATTCTGTCAATCTATCTTTAGCTTTGAAATCTTTGGGTCTCTCCCAAAAGTGGAAACGGTTATGCTGTAGTCTACCATGCTAATGGCCCTTGCGGTACTAACTACAACTTCCAAGAGGTCAATAATTGAGGGAAAAAAATACTAACCTTAAAAATTTTACACTGTTTTTCTTCACTTGGAAAGATTTTATTTCAGTCTTTTAAATGTTATTTTCAACTCTTCACGTAATAGTTACGATAGCCCCTAAGCACATCTTTGTAAGGCTACGTTCTCACGATTGTTTTTCAGTGGTCGCGACAAAAATAACTGCACTGTAAATAGAACTGTGCGTTAATATAATAGAGCTGAAAATCGTGCAGACTTGTCAAATCTGATATTTGACACTTAACACTTCGATTTTCAGCTCTATTGTACGAGGGATAAAGGTTTACTAATACTCGTAACGCGTAACCAAAAACCAAATGCATATTTGTATTTAATTATAAGTTAGTATTAAAGTAAGAATAAGGAATGGACTAAATTACTAAATACGCCGTTTAAATAACAAATTGTTATTAACAAAATTTTCTTTGTAATTCGCTCGAATTTCCTTAGAGCATTGTTTTGATTTAGGTACTTTCTTTGGCCTTTCTATTTCTTTACTCTACTTGTTCTTTGCCTAAACACATAGACGTTAGAAATGCAAGGAGCGTTTGTTCTTACAATTGTGGTACGGGTGTGAGTTTGTGTTGCATCAGAGCTCCAATTTATAATTACAATTACCTGGACATTGAACTTCAATGGAAAATTGTAATGAGTAATCAATTATCAAGTGCCTTGGTAACAGGGTCTATTCACACCGACACGAAACGTTACGTAACATACCGCTGCATTTTGTAAATAGCTATTCAAAATTGAACTTTATTCACCACACAAAAAGATACCTACACGTTTCATTTGACATCAGTCATACACTGCACAGCGCAGCGCGTTGCAACTTGACATTCGATCTCTTACAATGGAACGTGTATCTTCTTGTGTAATTATTGAAGTTTATTTTAAATAGCTATCTTAACACGTTCATTGCGTTATCAGATCTAATAGAACCGATCGTGATCCTGCCGCCGGAGCGGCATAGAAAATACTGTTTCGACCCTATGACGCTGCATGGACTAGTTTACAAACAGGCCTAGGATGCCTGGTACAGTTCCAACTGAAAGTTAACGAAATAGGCTGACGCAATGAAGGTGTTAAAAATGCAGTGCCGTGTCGCGTATCGATTCATTTCGGTCTGAATTAACCCTTAGATTCCCTCATAGTACATAGATGGCCAATATTTTTTAAAATCCAAAATAACTAATCTCTGATAACATTTCAGTTTCTCGAGTAAAGGTACTTTAAGAATTCATAAGATACAATAGAAAGCGGAGGTACTTACGCTACCTACTCAAAATGTGGACTTCCTTTGAAATCATAAGAAATAAGATATGATATCTGAGGGTAAAGTGATATGGATGTTTGTCCTACCTGCGGATCCGGATACGGGGCGGGAGGCATGGGAAATAGACCGGGTTTACATTACTCAGACTACTTCCGGTTGGTAGAATTTGGAATATGAGTTTATTAGATCAACTATAGAATTTTTGATGTAATAAGGTTGAGTTTGGTCTAAGTATATGTAATAAAAAATATTTTGTGTTCAATCGTTTTTTTTTGTGGGTAAATCAACGGTTTTTGTGATGAAGTTAATGACTATAGTTTTTTTAATAACTATCTTCTACTTCCCATTGACGAATCTCTATAGCAAATTTGTACACTTTAACGTGATAAAACTTTAAAAACTTCCTAAAAAATAACAGATAACATTATTTATTACTTACTGCCCGCTGCTGTCTGTGTCGAGCTGTCCCGACAATTGAAAAGTGTGATTGACCGACTGATTCAAAAGTGTAATATAACTTTTCCAATATTTCTCACCGTTAAAACCTTCCCTTAACTTCCACCATTATTTCAAGACCAAAATTAGCCAAATTGGTCCAGTCGTTCTCTAGTTTTAGCGAGACATCAGTTTTGCAATTAATTTGTGTATATAAGAAGAAGAAGATTTTACCTAAGTAGTCAATAGAAATAGATCATAACTTATTTTTGAACCATAGCTGGTGTCAATGTTTAATGGCATATAAAGTACATTTCACTATAAATCAACAACAATCTCCGCGGCCTTATTCAGTTAAACGAATCGTAAAAGCGATTTGTACTTCAATGCAGACTGATTGTACTATGATTAATTTAATTAAAAATATAGACACGTTTTTATTATAAATGGATACAAGTTAATGGACTCTTTGAATAGACTAAACTAACTGACGTGTTCGGTCGAATAAGTCGTGAGCATCAGGAATTGAAATGACGGATGAGCTAAAAGCGTTATTCGTTCTTTTATTTCGATTGAAATGAAATGGATTGTTTGATTTGAGTATTCAGTTACTTAACTATGATGATTATAAAGTAACCCGTTATTCAGTATACTTTGTTACTTGTAACACATATTACCTTATATGTGTTACAAGTAACAAAGTATACTGAATAATGGGGTCTCACGGTTTCTTTTATTATTTATTTATGTGGCCGCATGATTAAAGTTTTAGTTAGAAATAAGCCATTTTCTAACAAATATTATACTAAAAGTAGAAAAGTTTATTCACATTACACGACTTTACAAGACTTATTTTAATTTTGTTAAATAATGAAATATTTTAATAATTTAGATTTTTACGAACATCATTACGAACACATTAGAAGTTAGAAAAAAAAAAACGGAACATCTTTTCATTCTTATGCCCTTTTCAGAATAATCCCGCGGTTTATTTTTAGGTAACCCTTTTATACGGGAATTAAGTTCATTAGTTTTTTCTCGATTCTATTCTAAGGGCCCGGCGTATGGCCCTTTTGGACGATCGGAAGTGTCGGTACCAATTTATAAGGTTTGTTAAGCCATTAATTGTTAACAGATTGTGTTAAATGAGAGAAAAGGGTTTACTTTACAGTGGCACTCTTATTATAGATATACTTAAAGTAGCTTTTGCCCGCGGCTCCGCTACAGTAACGCGTAAATACAGTATACTTCGAGAACACTGTACTTTTTGGGGATAAAAAGTACCCAATATATGTTTGAAACCAGAGCCTAAACAAGTACCATACTAAATTTCATCAAAACCTGTTTCAGTAGTTTTTGCGTGCAAGAGTAACAAACATCCTCCCATCCATCCATACATCCATATTCCAATATCAGGAGGTGAAACATTCACATTAATAATATCAGGACTTTGATTATGATTTCATTGCATTGAAGCTACGGTACAGGGCTAAAGTTAGGGTCAGTTCACTCCACGACGATACGCGGCGCTGCATTTTTAAGATAGCTATTTAAAATTGAACTTTATTCACTACACAAAAATAAACACGTTTCATATGACATCGGTCATACACTGCACATGCGCTGTGCAGCTCGGTGCAATCTGACATTCGAACTCTTACAATGAAACGTGCATCTTCTTGGGTAATGAATAAAGTTCAATTTGAATAGCTATCTTAAAAATGCAGTCTATGTCACTCAGTCAGTCAGTCAGTATGACTATGTTGTCAGTATGGCATTAAATACACCATAAACTAGACAACGTAGGCTCTCGTACAATGAGAGATTCTAAGCATCTGATGCCAAGATTATATCTGAACCTAAGCGTTTCCGATTCACACAAAATCTAACTCCAGATGTTCTCTTTTTTACAATAAAACGGAAACGGAACTCGACTATCTCCCTCTAACATGTTCATAATATTTCCGAGATTTTTTTGTATTTCGCAGGTTTTTACAGATTACTCCGGTAACCACCTGCTGCGTGGAAACACAACCAACTGTTGATCATATGGTGCAATCGATGGTTCAATGTACGAGCTTTCGTGTTATTTTGTATTACAAAATGATCATAAATGCTTATAATGCGTGGTTACGAAGTAAATTTGCCTGGAAAAGTAGAATTGTTGACAAAAAATCATTAAAAACATAACGTTCACACTTTATTTAAAATCCTAAAATACTCTTATCGTGCCCAAAGAATATCACTTCAAAAAATAATGAAAAAAATATAGTTTGTACACCAGCGCCATTCGTTTATTGAGCCGTACTTTAGAAAGTTAAGTTGTTATGTAAGAAGTATAAGTAGCTTTCGACAAATGGCGTTATATAGATGGCCTTTTATTCAAAATCGTGACGCGAACTAGAAATTTCAGTCTCAACGCCACTAAAGAGGTTCACTGCAAAAATATTGATTTCGATTTTCGCCTACTTCATCTGCATTCTACAGAAAGTTTCTTAGGCCCGTACGGCTTATTAGCCGTTCTCAAACTCGTTCTCAAGACCTTTCTTGGCTGAGACAGTCTCAAGTAACGATTAGCTTCTCAAGACGGTCTTTAATTCATAGTATGATCTCAAGACCGTTGATAGTTGATAACGTTATTGAGATCACTTACTCAACTTTTAAGCGTCATCTACACAACAAAGAACGAATAAAATAACGTTTCGTTTACACTTCTACAAAAAACGGATTTATTGATTATACATTCCTTCAATATTTCTTTTTTAAAATGTAATATTTAATAATATAAATACCAAAAAAAGTTTAGTCTGTATTCTTATATTAAAAAAACTGATTTTCATTAATTTTTACGTATATATTAATATTTATTATTGTCTAGCATAATAATATCCATATTTTTTTAACAACTACGTAAAACGGAATGCCATTGCCATTCGAAAAAAGTTCTTCTTCTTCTTATTTTTAAAGTGGCTCCTTTGTGATTCGGCAATGTGTTGTGTTGTCGAAAACTCTGCCTTAGGAGTGGGTTTTATGAATAAACAAGGGCACGGTGTACAGGAGGAAGTCTGTTGAATAATCTAAAACCTAGAACAGACAAATTTAGGGCCAGTACCAAAGTATGTACATAAAGTTTCAGTAAAAGGAGTATTTACAAAACACAGAACAGATTTAAGGTTGATAATGCGAAGAATTGTAGGAGGGAGGGATCATATAATGAGGATTGTTTTTTGGGCAGCGAAAAAAAGTTTTACTGTCAAGTGTCAAATCAATTCAATTAATATAAATCAAATAGGTAATTCGTTTAATATAAATAAATAAATAAATATATTTAAATAAAATCGAAAATATTTCTACAAATACTCGACACTGGCAGAATGGTGCAAAACCTTTGCAACCGCGATTACCAAAAAAAAGAAGAACAAGTATCAATCATGTATCAATATAGCATCTTTTCTTATAACTTTATTTTGTGTTGAGTATGTAGTGTAAATTCTGAGTTTGTTTAATCATAAATATTTAGATTTTAATTTACATAATTGTAACACACCCAAAAACACCACAAATAATAATGTACTGTATCCCAATTTCCAAGCAAGCCGTTCTCAAGTCAAGGTTTGACTGTACCCACGAAACCGCGTCTCAAGTAACAGTTTGACAGCAATGACAGCGTACTTGAGTAACGAGTCTCGTTTATTAATACGTTCGCACTCACTTGATACGCCGTACCTACAGCTGTACTTAAGTACGGTCTATTAATTAAAACAACGTCTTAAGTACTTTCTTGAGAATTGTCTTAGAGATAAGAACGCTTTATTAATACGGGCCTTAGTATCGGTCATATACGAGTAGATAATATTATGTATTCATTTTCTAATTGAAATTAATAAAACCACTTTTTTTGCTAGCATATAAGCCAGAAAAAGACTATTGATAAAAGTAAAGGCTTTTTACTAAATATATCCAAGAACATGTCAGGACATGTCTAGGGGGGGTTCCGTTACTATAATCGCCTAATATATTTTTTCAAATTACTTCAAAAGTTCTTGTCCGATTTCGTTCAAAATAATTTTCGTAAAGAGTTTTTAGCATGATCTATTACCATGGAAAATTGCACGTTTCTAAGTGTTATAGTTTAGAAATGCCAGGGGGGGGGGGGGGCAACTTATAAACCACTTTGGAGGCCGTTTTCTCGTAAATTGAGGCTGACTTTGTTAAAAAGTAATGTATGAAACCTTGCCCTTATTTAAAGAGGCCTATTCAATGATACCCTACACGATGGGGTATAATGAAAAAAAATAATTTCATCCCCACTTCACATGTATGGAGAGCCACCCCTAAAATATGAAATTATTATTATTTTATAATGTCAAAACCGAGATCTATACACAGTCTATAACTATACCAAATTTCATCCATTTATATTCATAATTACAGAAGCTAGAAGCACGGACAGACAGACAGACAGACAGACAGACGGACGGACGGACAGAGCTAAACTATAAGGGTTCCTTGATTATTACGGAACATTAAAAAGAGCTAATATTATAAAATCACAATATTTGCCATAATATAACGATATCACTTGAAAAAAAGGTCTGAGACGTGTAGTCTACACGATTGTAGAATTAATTTGTCTCAAACCCTTTTCTTCGGGTACCAACTTACTACAGGACCAGATTGACGTGGTGTGGAAGCGTTCATAGATATTATTATATTGTTGTTCCTGATGATGAAGTCCTCATGTATAATGACTTCAATCTGTGAATGTTTGTTTATTTCGGTTCCTCGTAAATCAGTCCTGTTAACTTTTTTATGATTTACAACGCAGAGGCACTCACAAACTGACAAACATATTTAACCCGCTCACTGACACATATGTTTTTAGAGTTGCCACTTTTAATTATTATTTTTGTCCCTACGCCCACATTTTACCTCCTTAAAACGTTGTCAAATAAAATTAGAGTAATCATACCTCATTTTAATCCATCAATAAGTATCGAGGTTTGAAAGTCGAAACTTACTATAAGTAATCGAATTTTACAGTTTTAAAGGCAAAAATTTCCTATTACTTCAACGATCCCTGTTGCATAAAAATATACTAATATTTTGTTGATTCGATGCTCATGTTTGCAACCAATTTTCCAAAAAAAAGAAGAAGAAGCATGCATGTCATCTCATGTTTCAAATGTCAATCAAATATTTCTAAATTCAAAAATATCTTAATTTTTTCGCGCTTTCATGTATAAGAGGTATTATTTAAGGTATAATAAAAGGGCTCATAAAACGACCTCCCTGCCAATGTTGAGTATTTCGATATACAAATTAATGAACAATTTCGATGTCAATGTAATGTTGACAGTCGGGTCGTTGACCGTGATCAATCTTCGCGATAGTGACACTGTTTACCCTCCCACGGATGATGTACTAGCTACTGACGTAAGTCCTACATGTCATGGCATCCTGGTCACAGGATGTAAAGAAGATAGGAGTATTGAAGAACAAAGGAAAAGTGAGGATATTTTGATTTTAGATATTGATAGTTATTGTAAGTGTATGAATGAGGTACGCAATAAGTATAATGGGTATTTGACAACATGTAAAAATTAGTTTTTTTTAATAAATTAAGAAATAATTAGGTATTACAACTTGATAAAAGTAAAAAGAATTAGGATTTTATGTGTAGTTTTGTAATTATATGCATTTCGAAGTCACAAAAAAGTTGAAATATTTTTGACGTTATAACGTCTTATAAATCGATGGAGCCGGCGCACGCACGAAAAAACATGACTCATGCGTTACCTGTTACCCGTTATCGTTACCAAGTACCGGCGCTACCTCGCATTGCCTTTACCTCATTATTATTGTTGTTGTTGTTGTTGTTGTTATTGTTGTTGCTGCTGTTGTTGTTGTTGTTGACGTTGTCACGTTGAACTATCGTCAGTAAACCGACTTTACAGACAACCGGTATTTTTTAAAACATTAGTGTATAAAACCTACGTGTGCGCGTCGGTGGACGTGCGCCAGCACCCGCCCGTGCGCACGCTCACGCGCAAGCGCTTGGCGCGTCTGCAGCGCCCGCCCACCGCCGCGCCGCCCGCGCGCACCAGGCACGACGATAAAGGTGGATATTGTATTATTGTGTAATTCTACGTATAAATGATAATAAATTGAAAAGAAAAAATTGTAGTGCTGAAAGAAATCTGATGATGAATGAATAAAAACTGTAAATGTAAATTCGATGGCTCAACTGTTGAGCCATCGAATTTACATTTACAGTTTTTATTTTATTAACACTTGCATGGGCTAGTCATGGGTAGCCACAATAATTAGATAAACTAATAGTGTATAAAACCTACATAATTAGTTTACTTACATCAAATACAAAAAGATTTACTATGGTATGTATCAACATAAACGCGCAAAATTACGAGATATCCGAAATTTTGTGCATATGGCCATATATTTCGTAGCAACTTACTAGCGTCTGACGTCACTTACTAGTACGACTTTAATATGGAGCGTTTTCACGATCACAAAAGTGCTTCAAACAATCCGCAATATCTTTGAAAATTTTACTTTTTTGTATAGGTACTATTCATTTTATACACTGTCTTATTTTTCAGAGCACTATTCATTTATGTAATATTAAAATACCGTATTGTTAAGTATTCCAATAAAATAACATCTTGAGATTTTAAACCTCATTTACCTGTTCTCTTGAGTTTTGACGAGATGTGGAAGGTGACGTTGTGTTTTTGTTTTTTTGTATTTCCTCCATAAATTTTGTGTTATTTCGGTTATTAATGTGTATATTGGTAGAATATTAAGCATTAAAATATGTTCGTTCACCTGAACAAGTATTCGCAAGTGGTACAACTTCAAAAAGCGTGCTATTTTGTGTTCTCTGCAAAACTCCCTAGGAAGTTTCAGTAAAGCGTCTGCCACTTTACTGAATCGACTCACTTGACTCATTTACTGCATAAACGATTTATTTGGACTTTGACTAGACTTTGTACTTGACGATTCAGAAAAACGGTGTTGAAAACTTAGACGAAAGTTCTATTTTCCCGCCTTTTCAACTTCACACTGCCAATCGTTTGCAGCCTATTTATAAAAAATATATTAGATAATTAATTGAATTACTTGCCTATTTTGTTTTTAGATTTCCGATTTCACAGCGCAGAGGACTCTCATACAGAAACTATCAAGAAGTAGACCGCGAAAAGGTATGGTTTATTTCTCTAATCTCTTGTAATAAACATATGAACATCAATATTGAAATGTTACAATTTCTTAAAAAATAGTTATTCTTAAAAAATAATGATTATAAATTTATAGATAGTATAGTAGGTACTATATAGTAGTATATTTTTAACGTAGGTTGGGTATGTAGATTTTATTTTATTTATTGTATTCTACATACAAAATTTATAAATTTCGCCAAGACGGCGTTTATGTCAAACCTGGTAACTGGCATAATTTATGTGACACAAGAAAAAGGTACGGCAAAATAAACACTACCTTGTGGACTGTGGTATCGAATCTGCGACCCTCGTGTATGGATGCACCTGTTAAAAGATTTTTATGGGGCACGCGGGAACCAAGGACGGGACGCGAATTGTTTATATTATCAAAACAACTTTGAATTATAGCGGCATTATAGCGGAATGCCCATTTTTAGGGTTCCGTATTTTACAAAATGTTAATGGTTCAAAAGTAGATTTAAGTATTTATATAACTGGATATGATACTAGACTAGAAATAATATTTTGTTGTAAATATTATATTTATTGTACAGGAAATTATGTTACATTACAAAATATTCCAAATGAAGATAGTTTTACGTTCCAGCAGCTTTGAGCCTGCTTTATTTGGCGTGTAAGATGAACTACAGGAGCATATTTAATAATTTAGCTACTAAGCTAACCATATTGTTATAAGCTAACTAAAAATAAATCCCTATAAATAAACTCACCTCATTTTGGTGCTTCGTTATAAGTTTTTGTGTATGTACATATTCTGAAGGGGTTACTTTTTAATAAGAAAGCAGGGTAGAAGGGATGCGCTGTTTCCGTCATAAACGGGTTGAGTAGACACATGCGCCACAGATTTCCGGTAAGACGTTCCGAATCAAAACACCTGGCCTAAGACTCCACTTTTTGTTCCTTAACCCTTCGAATCCGAGGGAAGAACTCTTTTACCCCTTTCGTTTGATTTTTTTCACATTCCCTCTCGTCTACGCTCCGTTGGCTGTCCGCAATACTACCCTTGCAGAACGATCCTAAAAAATATACGCTCCAACGCGTTCCATTTTTAAAAGCTCTTTTTTGACATTGTGTGACACCGTTTTGAGAACATTTAAATTTCAAAGGTGTCCGCAGTTTTTCACAAGAGCCACTCTGTTTCAAGATGGTTATCGGAGTATTAGTTTTTGCCCGGTGTTTTGACGTTTTTTGGTGTACATATGGCCAGATATTTTCAGCTATTTTTAAGTTAGCATGTGCCGCGCCATTCGCGACAGACGGTGATGTCACATCTTTATTTTTAATTATGCTTCGGAAAGGGTTAATGTTTTCGTTTCTGCGCAGCTTGTCAATTGTGTGTTGTTTATCTTTGAATTATTTAGCGCCGATGACAATGTTAAATTGTCTTTTAACCAAAATGGTACTAATTAACAAAAAATTTCATATTTTTAATTATGTACTTTAGGAATTAGGATTATATTCAATATCTGGTTGTATTAAAAACGCCAAAAAACATAGTAACCTACAACAAAAATTATTTTCATGAAAGATCATTGGACACTTAGCAACGACATAATGCACTCAGTGAAAATGAATAATGCTCAACAATTGTAGACGATACATCAAAGCATTCCACACATTATTTGCCTGCCATTTACTCGACATGGGTGATTCAGCGACAGAGATTCCTTTTAAAAAGTGAATTCTTGTTTATGGTCAACACACTGAGTAATGGGATGGGTGAAAGTGATTCAGCCAATTCGCACTATGACCTGACCTACACTCTACATCCCAATTCTCAATTCGAGTATCTTGTCTATGATATAGAAAAAAAAGCAACGATATTAAAATTAGAACAGACAGGTGAAATGAGTATTTTATTCACACTAATAGTTTGTTATTATTAGGTACAGTGATGCGGTGTCCTCAGCTGCTTACTCTCTTCAATAAAATAACTCGTTTCCTGCTAAACAATTTGGTTTTCTCGACTGTACCTAAAAAATTGAACATGCTTTAGTATGTGAGATACCTACAAGATATTATTATTTTTAATTTTCGAAATCTTACTAAATCTAAACGAAATCATATTAAACTTACCGACAAACAAATAGCAAAAGAAAAATGTTATGTTTCCTTAAAAACCAGGACATAAAATTTAATATTAAATAATTTTAAAATATAAATTAGAAGTAAGACATTTACCATTACGCAACCGAGGCGTTATCATAGCGATATCGGATACACTTTCCAGAATAATACCTTAATTAGCCTCGCTTCATACTTCATACCATTCAGATTCACTGTATGACTACTCTTAAATTAACAAACCAAACCAATGAAGAAACTAATGACATCATAAAATATAATATTCCTTTTTAATGTTTCAAACTTTTACTTGCACTTACCTACATTTATATGTTAATGTCCATAAGAAATCATAGTAAAAGCGTATTAAATATCATGTTACTTAAATAAACATATTAATCACTATACTAGTTATGAAATCGAGTTACATAGCTGTTATTATCCAATAAAAATTAATAATTTCTCCTGTTACAAATATTTTTTACACGGCATTAAACAATACACTACATATAATAATTATTATTTTAAGATCTCAAAAATCTTAACAAACATTGTTATCTTTAATTCTGCAGCCGGCTGAAAATTCCTAAAAATTAAAAAAATAAATTCGATTTTTAAAAGTTTTTTGACGTGTCTCCTGTCATGCGTGCCGCCTAAGTTTTTGGAGGGAAAAAAGTTTGTCGGTGTGGTATATAGCACGTGCCCAGCTGCCACTTGGCTGCCACACAAAAACTAGGAAGTGCACCAGTTCTTTTATCTACGCCAGTGAATTCGGCGATCGGGCCCAGAGTCGAGTTACAGTGGATCTCAGCATATGGACTGCAGTCCCAGACCAGACAATAGTTCAAATTCTTCTATCTACCTTTTGCCTGCGTAAATACGGTATCCCACGGGAACACTGCTTTTTCGAGATAAAAAGTAGCCTCTACGCTAATCCAGAGTTTAAACTATTACCATGCCAAATTTCATTAAAATCCGTTTAGTAGGTTTTGCGTGAAAAAGTAAACATTTATAATAGTAGTAGCATAAATTTAAATCACGTCATTTTGGGAAAAATTCCAGAACTAAATTGAAAATTGAAATATCATTAATATCAAATCTCTGGGATTTAACCAATCACACTCCAGCTTTTCGTAGTGTTGCAGTGTTGTGTACACTATTTTGCAAAAAAATCCTACCGTTATCAATGCCTTGCGATATAACTTCACTGATCCTAGGTTTATTTTTTAACCAAAATAAAAACTACCACCTAATCATCGTAAACGTCTCTAGGATCTTAAACGCACGATAAAGCAAAAAAAGCCAAAGTTAAGTACGTGCCCTCAATACAATTGTTTTTCTCTTTCATAGGAAATTGAAAGCATCTAACAAGAGTACCAATTCTCTAAGATCTTATTACCGACATTTTAACGTTTTAGAAATCAAAATGTAAAAAAAATCAGGTGTTCAATTATACGAGCACGTGGTAGACGGTAGCACATGTGCATTACAACCTCTTTTTACATTTGAAAAGGAAGAATCGGAAGTTGGATATCCGAATGTGTTCCATATTCGAAATTGGAGCACATGCCGTCCCCGCCTTCTCACAAGTGACAGCCAGTTGTTTTCATAAAAAGTAAGATTGTCAAATGTTTTAATTGCAAAGAGCCAATGTAAAACAAAACAAAACTTTATATATGCGATGATAATATGAAGCGACAACTTTACTGGTCTGTTATATAAGACCGTTAAATTGACCCGCAAAATACTATCTAATAACAAAATTCGATATAATATTAATTTGTCAGAGCCAGGAGCTATTAATGCAGCTGTTATTTCAAAAAATCATTGTACGGCTTCGTTTTTTATCTCAAACTTTTTGTCTTTTTTTGCTTCACTTCAGTCTCCAGTTTTTAGGATACCCATATGGTTCCAAATGTTGATTATTTGATAAGAATTTTTTTTATTATTTTATAATAAGTATCATTTATGACTCAGAATCAACTTATAATACATTAATATCAAAATCACCTATTTGTTTATCTACGTTTACTACACTAACTAGTAGTAGAGCTAAATTATATTCTACTAGTAGGTACTCATGTTTATTTGAGAAATAAGGTTTTTTGTTTTTAATATATAACATCTCTCCTCTCGCTTTCTTGCAATTTGTGGGAGTGATTTCGTGAAGTGGGACGGATGTGTGTAACAGGAAGTCATGGAAGCGCCCGCTATTTGAATTGACGAATGAGCGCGCGTTCGCGTTCGTTCGTAGCTTTTTTAAAATTTTGACGTTGATTTCTGCCACTGAATTCAATGGAAAAGCTGTTACATGCTGTATGTAGAGAGCAATAAATATAAATAAACGAATTTATAATTATATATCACAGACCACAGTCCACATTAGATTCATTTTATGTCGTTCAACACAATGGCCGTGAGGCCCGTGACCTACCCCAAGATATTTTGATTAAAACGTCACAACACTCGATAATAAAAATTAATGATATTACTAAATGTCGTGATATGACAAAAATAAAAATTATCTGATATCGACAGCGCTATCGCCAAGTATTAAGCGGCCGTAACTATCTTTTCTCGACGCATTTCGCGGCTTTTTCGTGCCCCCATTATTTCGTTTGTAACAAAGAAAATAGAACTTAGGAATTTCAAATTTGCTGTCAGGGTATTAGCTACATATAAAGAGAAAATATAGAAAAAGCAAAAATTCTGAAAAAAAAAAAATTGTATTTTGAATTTAAAGAATTCACAGGAACAAAATGTATGAATACAAGTTACATATTTTATTCACTGTACATACAATATATATACACTGATAACTTTGTAATCCTTATTTATATAACAACTCTCATAAATTGAGAAGTGGTAGGTTATTTTACATTACAGTAGATGCTTCGGGACGAATGGGCCCACTCGACCGGATAAATAAGACGGCCTCATAGAAAACCGATGGGAAATAGCACTTGGGTTGTGTCTCACAGTGTGAGGAAGATATCAGTGTCCCAAAGTGGGATACCGGTACCTTCCTCATGAAAGCTCGCACTAAACGCACTTGTAACTCTTCTGGTGTTGCGGATGTCCATGAGCGGCGGTAAACGTTTTAACTATGGAATAGATCTAGACACGAGCAATTGGATCGCCCGTTAGTACCGGAGATTTATCTCTTTTAAGTGCTCAAAGCCAAGTCACTATTTAATATAATAAATTATAAAAATAAAATTTTCCAGATACGGTTACAATTTTTTGATGAATAACTAATTAAATGGGCTATCTTGAATTTCACTTGCTCTCTACTATATCTCATAACTTTTTTGCAAAGGCAATACTTGGATTTTTTCATATAGTTAATGTTTTTGTGAGATTACTTTTTTTATAAATCTGTCCGCTGTCCGCTGTCAAGCGGACAGCCAAAAAAAAATGAGATCGTGAATTTTGTTTATACTCTGGTCAGTTATACTTCTAGTAGACGTGGACGTGTTACACACAATGTTTCTTTCGTATCATGCTTTTTTGCTGAGTTATTAGCTTTTAAAAAATTACTAAGAGTGAAGTCCGTTATTTTTGGATGCTTAATATTTTCATCAATTAATTTGTAACAAAAACCAAAAAGTATTGTTTCTTATAGTAAAAAAGTTGAACTTTTTAATTTTGTTATTGAATTCTAAATTTGAATTTTTTTGCATATAGTAAACCGGAAGTGAAAATTTCAAATCGATATTTGAGTAACGTCGACCTTTTTATTTTAGATATTTTAAGCTTAAATTAAAGCTTTGAATGTACTATTTCTTCACAAAAAAAAATGTGATCGCTAATCGTTTAAGACTTAGAATGGTCTTGGAGAAATAGTAACACGTGTAATTGATGAGCGGTCAAAAATTCAACTAAAATAAAGGACTCCTACTTATTACCTCAATATAAACTCAACATAAATCGCTTGACGTGAAATGCCCCAAATGCCATGTTTAAACTAAAAAGTTTTTGACGTTTTTTATTTACTTTTAAAATCTATTAATCAAGTCGCATCTGCCACTGCTTCTGGCGTTTTATCCCAAAGAACTTTGTCACAAATGGATTTTTGTGATTGATCGCCGTATTGCGTGTCTATTTTTGACAAGAATTAAATTAGGCAATTTAGTTTAACACTATCAATTTTCAATTAAAGAAAAGTTTCAAAAAAAATTTTGTTATACAGCGAAGTAAAATTGTTGAAACTGTACATAAGTACATAGACTAGTAATGTGCTTCCCGCAGATTAATAGCTTTAAATAACATAGATACCTGGCAGAGGAAGAAACATTATATATCGTTACTTATAATTCTCCTTACGAGTTATGACACAATCATGCTAATGGCGAAGGAAGAGATGTCTAATAATATATAATTAGTCCATCCACATCCCACTTTTGTTGAAACTTTTAGCACAGATCAAAGAAAGCTAGGACCAGATAAACACCTACATACTTCACTTTCGATTAGATTGCACTGCACAAATTAAACAATAGTGTCAAGATTTTGCCTTCTCGAAGGGACGTCTAACTTTCCAAATTTCATATTTGAGTTTTTATGTCATGTGATATTGATAATTGTGATAGTGTGTTGTTTGTTGTCATGACGACAAATAACATTTTTTGAAAATAACTTTAATATAATATATGGACGCTTTACATCAAGTCAATCTGGTCCCGTGGTAAGTTCTCGAAGAACTTGTGTCACGGGTACCAACCAGACAACGGAAATATATTTAATACTTTTTACACTATACACATATATTTATGATTTTTATTATATTATACACATATTTAATACACATCCATGACCCAGGAACACAAAAACACTTTTTTGTTCCTTCGACGGCGGCGTCCAATGAATGTTTCAACTTTATAATATTAGAAGATTAAATAAGAATAATCAAACAAAAATGTGGTTATGTATTGTACCTACTGTGTGTATGAATAATAATAGAAAAATAAAAACATCTCTTATTTTACCAATCCTGAGGATAATACTAGGTGAGTATTTACTCATTTTTGGTAGGCGTCTGTCTTGAAGCTTTATTACAAGAGTGTCCATGACCTAGCGAATATACTCCTTGAGTTGCAAACACTTGATGGTGCAGGTTCAATAACGGGTTGTGGTGTCCACCAATTAGACTTTCTCAATTACCTTACTGACGCTTAGAACGGTGAAAGAAAACGTTGTGTGGGAACTGGCATGACTGAAATACTTCACGTGCTTTAAAAACTTTTGCTTTAAAAGCGCGTGAACTCAGCGAACTCGCAGGAGGCTATAGTGGTGGACTGCAGCCTATGGTGTACGCCGAGCCGTCCAAAATCTGTTATAAGATTTAGAATTAATCACACAATCAAAAGAAAAAATAAACTATTAAAAAAACAAAAATTATTAAAGAAATTATTTAAAGAAAACGCAATTAGCATTAGTTTGTAGCATTTGTAAAATATTTTTAGTAGGTAATTTGTACGGTCGCTGACAGATCCGGTGTACAACTTTTCGATTTTATTGCCATCGCAAAAAGGTCTTAAAGTGGTAAGTACGCCGGATCTGTCGGTGTTATACATATTACATACGTGGAAGATTTTATAAATTACACATTTTTCTTATTTTATAGGAACCATTCCGTCCATCATACAATTCGTCTGCTCGTTTTCTCGTTTCCCCTTATGTCATAAAAAAAGTTAGGTTGTCAATTTACCAAAATGTCATATTTATTTTAATTTACTCCCATCTTCTGTGACAACCCTGACGAAATTTGGATCCTTCTATGAAAGGTGTTTCTCTCTACGTAAGTATATATTTTTTACTCTGTGCTTTTGTATACAAATGACATCTATCAATTTAAGATATCATTGATTTGCATTGTAATAAAGTTGTAATTTTTACGCCGTATCCACCAAGGTCACAACGAAAGTACAGAAAAGTATTGACTTTAGTCTTCCTTACATGTATCTGGGGCCCCCGCCAAGACGAGCCAAGCGAAGCGCAAGTACTTAATAAATTTGTGTTTTTTTAATGCATAGAGTTAATGAATAGCACATAGTGTAAGCTCTTACTTACTTTAGATTTATTGATATCTAAAAACCCCCGATTTCGTCACTGACTCTCTGATGATCCTCAAAACTTATTCTTCCGAATGTCCTAGAAAGCTGAAATTTGGAAAAGGAAATAACATAAAAATTATAAAACTTGGAACTTTTATCCTCCAACACCTTAAACTAGGGGATGGAAGTTTGTATGAAACTCCCGCAAATTTTGAGCCAGGCTTGACTCTACACGCCCTCACTCTGCAAGGCTAAGCCATCACAAACTCTATCTTAGTCAAAACGTGTGGCTTGGCAGTTAAAATAACGTTTCAGTTTTCACGGTATGTAACAAAACGGTCAAGTTAAGCCTTGTAGAGCTTGGACGTGAAGAGTCAAAAACTTAGCAGTTGGCTCTAGATGAGATCTGATAACTTTTTTGCAGCTTTGCGAGCCAGTTGATAGCGTCTCGGCATCATTTTACATGGAAATGTTATTTGTGGGATATATTGATCCTCTTCCAAGGTGCTCTAGGCAAGTACAATATTTAATATCTAAATGGTAACGAACTTATCTGTCGATACTTTGTAATAATATTATAATATTTCCGGTGATAAAATCGTTAACATCTTGATTTGTATAACAATTTGTAACAAATTGGCCAATTTTCGTCAAAATTGATCAATTTCGGTCCGCCATTGAAGCTTATAATTTTAAATAGATCCCAAATCTTATTATCGCGAAGTTTGAAGGTCAACATTATAGTTAACACTTAACTGCTTATACTGCTGTGTTCTTTTAGAAATCAGGCAGTATCCAACGACGTTTTGATCATTGATGCCTTTGGCTGGGAATATATGATCCGGAATCCGACGGACCCGGACTCAAGAATTCTCTTGTGAGGCAAATATTTAGGCTTTTTAGTTTTTTCAGTTACAACCACGGTTATAAACATACAATGTAAATTTTACACAACTTATTAGCTATTCAATGTTGCTGTCTTTGTCTGATACATTGGAAAAGTCACTTGACAGACAGACAAATACCCAAACGCCAATATAGTATAGTGTTGTACTAATCGATATAAATAAGTCATCAGTCCGCAGTGGGCACTGGGCATCAGAGGTGCGTGCGAAATGTACGTCAAACCGCGACGGCACAAGTGAATCAGCGCGTGTCTTATCGATAATGACACTCCATATTAAATCCGCACTAGTCTGTATATACATACGTAGAGATATTCGTCGAGATATCGCGCGAGATGCAGCCTACTATGACGGAGCTTTTTATTTATTAAAAAATGTTAATGACTTCTGTCAATAAAAGTATATCTATAAGTATATAAATATAAAAAATATATATCAGTTAAATGTATGTGTGGTCACACATACCTGAACTGATATATTTTTTTTAGAAACATTAAGTTTAAGCAACGAAGCTAAAAATTTCGATCGATTGTTATTACCAGATCAAGTACCTATCGCAATAAAATCGGGTGGCTAAATAAGATTTACCAACAAAAACTATTTTTTGGTACAGTACGGTTCTGATCAAATCTCTAAGCGCCTCGCTTGATAGTTTTAATTGGCGATGTGGTTTCGGAGAATGGAAAAAATAGTTTTAAGGTAAAAATATGACACGGCACAAAAATTTATCCTTTAGAGAAGAACTATTGCATAAATAGTAAAATATTGTCCAAAAGGCGTTTAAAAGTTAGAAACCCCTAATTACAGGCTGGTCGTCCACTTCACAGAATTACAAATACAGTGACATCAAGAGCCTCTTTTAGAGTGAGGCGTTTGTTAAAGACTCTTATAGGCTTACACATGTAAACATACCGATTGGATCAATTTCTAATACGGAATATTTTGCCGCAAATCCTTAAGATCATACGCAGCGTAATCGCACCAACCTGCTCCCCGTATGTTCCATGACGTGTGTGACAGCCCTGTTCCACGCAGTATTGTTATGTACATATCTGCGCGCATTCCGCTGCGTGCGTACGAGATTGTTTTCCCACGTTTCATTACATTTTTATGTATGTGCTAACTGGAAGATTTAATATTTATCTATTTACATTGATAGTTGAAATCTAGAAATGTTACACGTTTATTTTCCATTGCTGAGTAAATAAATGGGACATAGTATCGCGAGGAAACCGTCTATTTCAGATGTATTAGACATTTCAATCAATGTTCAAAACTCAAAAATCAAAACTTTCAATTCATAAATATTAAGGATAAATTTTGATAAAGGATAAATTTCTATTGTTAAGGCGTGCAGACTTGATTGTCATTAATAACTACAATTTCAAAATTCAAAAAAATTACAAATACAAATTCAAAAAAACTACAAGCCATAAATTATATAGCCTATGTTACCCGAGCTATTGTTACGAATGTATTAACACCACATTTATTAAAATCGGACAAGTATTTCAGTGTCGATTTAGATTCTTAAAGATACAATCACACAATATCTATGTAATCGTACGTATTGTACTGGCAGGTTATAAAAAAATAAAATCAAAAGAAGAACATTCATTTGAAATATAATGTGATATTTAAAATATAGTTTGTAGCTAAGTTAAGTATAGAATATTTGTAACTGAGCCTGAATTAATTTTCTATTAAGGGCTTCTTGCGCAGATCTAGGTTAAAGTTAACCCTGGGTTAAATATTTTGTTATCTCTCTCGTTCTGCGTTATATTATGAAAGAGAAATCATGACATTTTAACCCAGGCTTAACTTAATCCAGAATCCAGATCTGCGCAAGTGTGCCATAGAGTATTATATAAATATAAAGTAAATATATTTTATCACTATGAAGTCATGAAGTCTTATTTATAGAAGGAAGTCTTCACATGATAGTGAAGGATGCGTGAATATTCCTTATGTTGCTGTTCAAATAAAGTTTATATTTTACGTTATGAGTCAAAGATTTAAAATTACATTTTGCCTTTATGTATTCCAAGCACTAACAGGTCATCCGATTCTAATAAAGCTTTGTCCACTATTTGCTTGGGTTTGCTGCAAAAGCGAAAAAAAACAAACAAGATCCTACTACTATTATAAATGTGAAAGTTTGTGACGATGGGTGTGTGTATGGATGGATAGATGGATGGATGTTTGTTACTCTTTTCGGCAAAAACTACTGAACAGGTTTTGGTGAAATTTGGCATAGCAGTAGCCTTGGCTTTAGGTGTGCACATTAAAACACAGGCAACTTTCTGTCCCCAAAAAGTACCATTTTCCCGTGGGACGCTTAAATTACGCGGGCAAAAACTAGCTCCTTTCTAAGTTTAAAAAAAAAAAACCTTTCTTTCACCATGCTACATTTCATCAAAAATTACTTACTAATTGCTAGGTAAACATTTAACTTATAAATACTTTCTTAACTTATAAATATAGGTACTTATTTAACTCTAGCTATGTTGTAATATTATTAGTATTAAGCTAGGTTCCAAGGTTGGGTAAAGGCCACCTCCAAAGATGCCCACTTTTCTCTGTCCTGTGCTGTTTGCCACCAGTTTGGAGGATGAGATCAAAAAAGCCGGCGACTTTTTTGATCTCATCCTCCCATCGGGTGGGTGGTCTTCCTCACTTTCTTTTTCCTTGAGGTCCTGTCCATATAGTTGTGTTGTAGATCCATCTTTTGTCTCGTAGCCTCGCTATATGGCCGGCCCACCTCCATTTCAACTCTTGTGCGTATCTCACAGCATCGGTGGCTTTATTTCTATCAACTTGAATATATTATAATGCTCCATCTAGTAAATGTAGATCATATAATTAATGGTTTAGACTATATACAAGATTCTAACGTAGGGGAAGTACTAATATGTCCACTACTAGTTAGTGTGAAAGCTAGTAAAAGTGTATTAAATGTGAATGGTGAAGTAACTTGTTAATTCATTCATTTACATGTACTGTTTTACTCATATGTCTATACTCGAGACTTTATTACACCAGTATGAAAATGTCAAATATTTTTATTTTCGATTAGATTTGGGACGAATGCTTTCAGAATTGTCCTACGTCTTGACCTACCGTCGGTTCGGGAACAAACCCGGCGCGAATAACCGGCGTAAGAAACTGACGTAGGACAAGCTTGATGCGACTACTTTATCTTAACTTTTGATGGACATGTATAATATGTTAACTTATTCATTGTTTTAAACACTTACGGATTGTGTCGCGGTGCACTTTTGTTTTTCCCGACGTCGGGAAACGTCGGGAAAAACAAAGACACAATCCGTAAGTGTTTAAAACAATGAACAATATTCGCGTAAACATAAGATATCAATATGTTAACTTATTATTTCGTTTTATGTACGAAGTTTTCCAAGTAATGCGCTTACAAGTTAAGCATCTATAACTCCTGAACTAACAGAGTTATATAAGCCGTTATAGTTTTCCTTCAAAGTTGTGGACTACCATGGATGGATGGTACTATGGACTACCATAGTACCATCATGATTATTTTCGGATTTTTCGAGCCAGCCGTTTTATTTATCCTTATGAGTATGACAAACTTGAGAGACTCTTCAAGGTAGTAAAAGAAAACTAAGAGCTTGTTTCACAGTCGTCTAATTAGTGTCAGATAGCTTATTCGGAAGTTTTGTCGCTGCTTACTTTATACTGAGCGATAGAGACAAAACATGGAAATAAGCTATCTGACGCTTATTATGTGCATTAGTAGATTATGAAACAGGCCCTAAGGCAAATAGCCTAAACTCTGAATAAAGGAATGGCCTACATTTTTTTTAGTTTGGACCATAGATATATATATATATATATATATATATATATATATATATATATATATATATATATAGGATATGTTAGAAACGCCCGGGGCATATCGAGGCTAAAAAGTTAGTATTGAGCTATAAAAGGCTGAAAAATTGCGATAAACTAGTAAAAAAGACAGACGCGATGTAATATTATAGGTAAAAGCAAAATAATATAGGTTCGATCGCTTACATCGTAGTCCGATCGATCTTTAACAGATGCCATAATTTATTCCTGGTAGGTGTGAAATTTTTTTTGCTAAATGTATGCTTTAACATAACGTTATATATAACGTTACATATGTAAGTAATAATGTAACCAGAATTTAAGTATGAATCCGTGTTAGGCTATGTATGTAAATTGTGAATAATAAGTTTTTACAGAAACCTTCCAAGTCAAGGATTTCTCTTATTACAATGCACATAATATAATAATGTTTCGACAGTAATTTTGAGAGAATGTCTTAATGTATAGCCAATTCACTTAGTAATCCAGTCTAAAAAAATGTATATACTGTCTAAATTGAAACATTGTCGCGTAGTTACCTCAGACCAAACAAAAAAGTAAGGACAGAGTTCTGCGAACCACACAGTAAGGCCGGTCGAAAGTACGCCTCACCGTGTAATTACAGTGTCACGCACACACATGTAACGAAACTACACCTTATCTTGTAAGGCGAGCTGTCGCGGTGTGTTGTTTTTTACACACTCACTACATATGCAATTGTGCATAAAAAACAAGCCTCAGTTTTTATTTGACAAAGTACAATCTTTTTTGGTCTGAGTTAGTTATAAAGTGTATTATTTTGAATGAATATTACAGACATAGTTAAGCGTATGTTTTAAGTTTATGCAGTTGAAAACTATTACTTTAAAATTCAGAATATAAACAATTAATGGTACAATGTTTTTTTAAATCTATGCTAAGCTAGCATTCTTACATATGTATGTAAGTTGTTTTTAATTTTTGCCAATATACCTAATACATCGTCAAGTCGTAGAGCCTTGAGGCCTATAATATTACCCACTTAATAGTAAAAATATCTACACCGAGGATACGCTAATCCATGTTGCTATCAATGTCTGTACTTGTCCAACGTATTAAGCGGCTTTCAGACTACGCTATAATATTATTATATTATAGCGTAGTCTGAAAGCCGCTTAATGCATATAGTATTCAGCTCATAGCACAACAACACACACTGTACTGTACTATATATTATTGGCATACTATACGCTATAAAATAGTGCGATACGCTGAGTTCATGCTGTGCTATATCGCGCGCCGTCCTCTTCCTCCTCCCTCACGCCCGAGTCTTCGGTCAACTGAGCTTGCTATGTACTATAAATGCTTGCGATAATATCATGTAATGTCAACGCCATGCTATAAAGTATAGCATTAAGTCCTTTTTTCCCATAATATATAGCACAATAGTATAGCGTAGTCAAAAATTACCCTTACGCCCGAAATTAAAAATGTATCTAAAATCTTACATTGACTTCAATCTTAGATTATCAAACAAAAATTGACGTAAATTGACGTTAAGTTAATCCTAGGATCGTTGAAATGTATCTTGATCTCAGATAGCTAAAATGAGTTTGAGATTGATTATTAATATCGGGCGTTAGACAACATGGATTAGCGTATCCGTGGTGTAAGATATTTTTACTAAAAAAGCCCACTTGCACAGATCTAGGTTAAAGTTAACCCTACGCTAAATATCATGTTATCTATCTCGTCATTCGTATTTATGAAAGAGAAGGCATACTATTTTAACCAAGACTTATGGAGTTTAGAGTCGTGACTCTAGAGTATTATACCCCATGTGTATGTATGTCTGTCAAGGCATACAGTCAAAACATTGTTATCGTCAGCTGTGGTGTGCCCGTATACCGCGCCAAATAACCTGCCACATAACACATTGTTGATATTAATTGACGTTTTGTCTGAAACGTCATCATCATCACTTTATATTCGTGTGTACTGTATATACAAAGTTATCGTTAATATCTGATACCATTAATATGATGTATACATCAATAACTGGCGGTTTTTAACAAATTACTTACATTTAAATGAATACCTGCCATTTTCAAAAACTACAACCATTTTACCGAAACACAGTTTGTCAAATATCACAATTTTTACCAATTAAATTAAAAAATTGTTGAATATGAGATAAGCACATAAAAATACAGATAGATATTTAGGTTGACGCGATTAAAAATTATAACAAATCTTTCGACTAGTTGATAATTAGGGCCTGGTTCATCTTAAGTGTCAGGTAGCCGATTTGCATGTTTTGTTTCTATCGCTCTACACTAATTATTATAAGATTGTGGAACAGGCCCTGAGTACAAACTAGATTTTGCCCGCGGCACCGCCCGCGTAAATGCAGTATCCCACGGGAACACTGCAATTTGTCGGGATAAAAGTAGCCAATGTGTTGATCCAGAGCTTGAACAACTACCATGCTACAATTTATCTAAATCCGTTCAGTAGTTTTTGCGTGAAAGAGTAACAAACATCTATCCGTCCATCCTCACAAACCTTTACATTTAATAATGTAAGTAGGATTATGACTATCCCAATACGAAATTTAAAAGATCCTAGATTCCTGTATCGAGTAACACACAAAAACCGAATTCTGAGTTCTGATAAATTTAAAAAAGTTAAAAGAATCATAAACATATTTATCTGACCGCGATTCTAACCCACCACATTCTGAATTTTCGAACAAAGCAAAAGTTATGCATACGCATATCAAACTGCCAATCGTACTGACATAATAGAGTCGAAATTATTGATATATTGCTGCATGACAAAAAGAAAAAACATATATAGCTTAAAAAGGCGCAGTTTCTCAGGGATAAGATCTTTCTAGGTCGATTTTTCCCCCAAAACTCCCTGCATACTAAATTTCATGGCAATACTTCCAGCCGTTTTCGAGAAATTGATTATACACATACAAGATTGTATCGTTTAAAGTATAAGATAGTAAACGGGAATAAATTGCCATGTTTGCTCAATCAACAACCAAATGTTAGAAGTAATTATTATTGCCTAATTATGACCTATCCCAATACACTATTTAGAATGCCTAGACTCCTATATCAAGTTACGTGGATTAAAAAAAATAACTCATGAACGAACAACTGTTAGAAGCTCTAATTACTAACTAATGCCTAATTATGACCTATCCCAATACACTATTTAGAATGCCTAGACTCCTATATCAAGTTACGTGGATTAAAAAAAATAACTCATGAACGAACAACTGTTAGAAGCTCTAATTACTAACTAATGCCTAATTATGACCTATCCCAATACACTATTTAGAATGCCTAGACTCCTATATCAAGTTACGTGGATTAAAAAAAATAACTCATGAACGAACAACTGTTAGAAGCTCTAATTACTAACTAATGCCTAATTATGACCTATCCCAATACACTATTTAGAATGCCTAGACTCCTATATCATGTTACGTGGATTAAAAAAAATAACTCATGAACGAACAACTGTTAGAAGCTCTAATTACTAACTAATGCCTAATTATGACCTATCCCAATACACTATTTAGAATGCCTAGACTCCTATATCAAGTTACGTGGATTAAAAAAAATAACTCATGAACGAACAACTGTTAGAAGCTCTAATTACTAACTAATGCCTAATTATGACCTATCCCAATACACTATTTAGAATGCCTAGACTCCTATATCAAGTGGCATGAACTCCGTCCCGATTCTATGTAATCTACATTTAGATGAAAAATGAAAAAATGTAAACAAAGAAAATGAAATTCAACCAAATTGATGAATCATTGGAAATACTTCTAGCCGCCTGCCCATATTGAGCTTTTATATTTGTTTACATTTAGGCTGGGACTATATTATCCGGAATCCGTAGGGCCGGGGAAAATCTACATATATTTATATATATTTATGTAGATTTTCCCCGGTCCTACGGATTCCAAAGGCCAAGCTGATTGACTGATGTATCAACGCACAGGCCAAACCCTTAAGGCTCGAAGTTAGAAATTTTGTAAACGTATTTCTCAGGTGACGTAGGAAGGATTTTATCAAAATTCAACCAACAAGGTCAAATAGGGAATAAAAGTCAAACTTTTCATCCATACATAACATAATTCATCCGAAATTAATGACATCCGAGTACGGAAAATTAATGAGTTACAAACGTATTTCAGCGTTTTCTTATATTCAACCTCTAAGAGAGTAAAATAGGGGGTGAAAGTTTTAAATTATTACAATGATATCGTTTGAATCCCAATTTGTGCTAGTTCTTGTATAAGTCCTGATTTCTATTACCGGCCTTCAGGATTCCGGATAATATAGTCCAGTCCTTATATTATAACATTGAATCCGAACGGAATGTACAGAATTTAGACTGGATCATAAAATATGACACATTCGCAGTAAGAACGATGCGGGCATTTAATATTGTTATTTGTTTGTTTGTAAGCACCATAAAATTAAGGATCTACTAAACACTGTAATGGAGAAATACCACAAACTGTGCGGTGGCGGTTAGCTATTACAATAGATATACTGGGTACATCTAGAGGCTAGGACACACGAGGACCCACCCTTGACACTAGAGTTCACACGGGTAATTTTTTACCACTAAACGTCAGTTCACACTATTACACACTAGCGTTTCGAAATAGAACTTTAGGGTCAGCTCACACTGAGACGCGACGCGGCGTTAGCGATTCGTCGCATCTCGGTGTGAACTGACGCTTATTTACCCCACAAAATTGTTTGGGGCAGTCGAGGTTTGACATTTGTCATCTTGACATTTCGCCATTTGCTTTCCGCGTGTAATTAATTTGACAAAATCTTCTGAAATCGAGATAGCGTAACTTTTTCTCGTATGAGGATTTCTTCTGTCTAATGTACGTCTTAGTCCATCCTTAGCTTTGAAATCATAGTACCTAATCGCATAAAACCCCATATCCTGGTGAATAAAAATTTTAATTAATTTTAATTAGGTAAAATTAATAATGCTTACAAAAACCCACATACTATTTTGAGATTTACCCAAATAACCTTGCGGGCGTAACACCAATTCATTACGACTGTGTGTCTGTCTGTCACTGGCCTGTAATTATACCATATGTCTAGACCAGGCCTGACCTGGGTGACCTAGCAATAACCCACGATGAGTAAATGCATGAGCAATATGATTATGAAGGATAAACAGTGATATCATGATTTCAGATGTTCAATCTAAAATATAAATCCGAGATGGCTTTTGCCGGGTGGAAGTACTTTAAAAATAAATTAAAAAATCAAATTCAAAATTTGAATTGCCAATCTTCTCGCATATTAAATATTTTTATTCATGCGTGTATTTTGTATACTTAGCACCGATTTGAGATGCAAATTGCAATTTCTTATAGGTGCCTCTCTCTCATTCGCGAGTTTTCAAAGCAATCCTTTAGAGTTTAGGAGTAGATTAATCCAACACTACTTCTTTCACTGAGTGAAGAATAGGTTTGGAGTCTAAAAGGGTTTTGTGTTAAGCTCTATCTAAGATCTCTACCATTCTTCTAGTAAAAAAATTATATATATTTTTTTTCATTTCAATAGTTGAATAAACTGTAGGACAAAGTATTTTCCCTCCAAAACGCGGTAATTCACCTGGCGGCTGGCGGTGAAAGTGGATATGATAATTGGGCGACCTGCGCCTGCGCACTTACCGGTACATCCACCGGCACGTGTGCTCATTCAGTTACAAACTTAGAGGAAATTATTATAAAAATAGAAGTAAATGATGTATAGCTAGGCAAGAAATTATTGAAAGACCTACCAAATCAACAATATAATGTGACAAAATTAAGAAACTTTATTTATTTTCCTTCTATCTTTATAACAATAACTGGCCTTCTTTGTCGAAGATTTTATTCAATAGATTAATAAAGTATTATATTAAACTATTCTATATAAGCATATTATCATAAACATTTGACGACCTCTGTGGCTCAATGGGAAGCGCGTTGTCGCGGGTTCGAATCCCGCCGAAGTACATAAAATTTTTGTATGTTCCTGGGTCTTGGATGTGTATTTAATATATGTATAAAATAATAAAAATCTTAAATATGTGTAATATGTCGGTATAGTATAACATTATTAAATATATTTCCGTTGTCTGGTACCTGTGATACAAGTTCTTCGGATAGATAGTTAGTACAGGACCAGATTAACGTGGTGTGGAAGCGCCCATAGATATTATATTATTTTTATAATTGTGATAAAGTCAGAAAACAATATACATTTTAACAGCCCTAGGTGGAGATCATTAAATTATTTTTTACCCCTTTCTAAAAATTAAGAAAAAAACCGGCACATAGCGAGTCGGACTCGCGCACGAAGGGTTCCGTATAAAACGGCAACAAAAAAATCACGTTTGGCCCCCTTAAATATTTATTTTATTCTGTTTTTAAGTATTTGCTGTTATAGCGGCAACAGAACATCATCTGCGAAAATGACAAAATGACCGTGTGGCTATCACGGTTAAGGACATACAGCCTGGTGACAGGCAGACAGACAACGACGTCTCAATAAAAGGATCCCGTTTTTACTCTTTGACTACGGAGCCCTTACACAATTTTTTACATTATTGAATCAATTTTTTATGGAAAGGGTTTCCAGCAGTAAAATATTTTAGAAGAAGCAGTTAGTGTAATGACTGGTCTAAGCGAAAGTCTATTTAATTTTCACTTACTGGATCAGGTCGACGTAGCACGAACGTCGGAAAATCTAAAGAAAATTCATTAGAAATTGCAATAAACACAAATGTATGCACACTATTAAACACTAACATCAATTCACGTCCAATTTTCAGAGGAAATTCGTCTTTATGTATACTTTTAATCAAATATTTTTTTACAAATTTACTTTGATTGGCAAATCTATACCTAATATTATAAAGAGGAAAGATTTTTTGTTTGTTTGCATTGACTACGCTCCGAAACTACTGGACCGATTTTGATGAAATTTGGCATAAACTTAGAATAGACCACGGGGAAGGACATAGGCTACTTTTTATTGCGGAAAAAGGTACGGTTTTCGCGGTATTTTCTTTCGCGTGCACGAAGTCGCGGGCAACATCTAGTAATAATATAAAGATGAAAGATTTGTTTGTTTGTATGTTTGTTTTCATTGAATATGCCCCGAAACTACTGGACCGATTTTGATGAAAAGGCACAGATATATAGCAGACCACAGGGAAGGACATTGGGTACTTTTTATTGCGGGATAATGCACGGTTTCTGCGGGATTTTTTTTGCGCGTAGGAAGTCGTCGAAAACATCTAGTTGTATAATAAAGTAATGTTTATTTTTTCTACCATAAAAACGTTCCACCTAATAAGTTTTAATCTTAATTAATAGTTTCGAAGTATCTTAATGAAGATCTTTTCACCCCTAACACAACTGCAAGGGAAAAACACCCTTGCAGTTGTATTACCAATTAAAAAAAATACTGTCATTTGTTAATTTTTGATCGGTTAAACGGCAACCGGAAACGATTATTTTATGTTAAATCGCGCAATAAAATACTTTCAATACAAATGTATAAAAAGTAGTTCAAAAGAGTGCAACAAACGAGGTTAGTATTTGTGGTCCAAGTTATAAGCGCTTAGCGCTATTATAGTATCACTACGCGGGTGATATTTATTGCTAAAAATCATTGCACGAGAATCCTTTTTGTCGTAAGTTCGCTGCCCGCGACTTCGTGCCGCGATAAAAACTAGTATGTATATGTGTCCCATGGTTTACACTATATAGTGGTTTTGGAGCCAGGACAAACAAAAAAAAACAAAGCACATTCCTCTTTATAATGTTAAGTTTTAGTATAGAAGTACAAATTAGACAAAAGAGACAAATCAAATACTAGATGTATTTGATTATTATATATCTATTTTTGTCCAATTTCAACACGTTAAGTGACCGAAGTAAACGGGCAGCGTGTGATTTTATTTCGGTTTGCAGAGACGGCGACAGCCTGCGAATAGGAGAGCTCTTAATTTGGATAAGCGTATTCGGCCGGTAGGGTTAATGAGAAAAAAATCTCTATCGTGCTATCATTTCGAACAGTTTTTTTTTTCGACGATTTAAGGCACCTCTACAAGTTCAATAGCTATGTTTGATTAGTGCTAAGTAAAATCTCTAATCTCTTCTAACTTACACTACAGTACAAAGGGATCAGACATTTGAATAACGCATCCGCACGGCCGGGCGGCTCGCAGGAAGTCGATCGGTCAAGGGCTATGCCTTTTATGAGCTTATGAATTTTGACGAAAACTACGTAGGCGTGTCAATTTGATAAGATTTTTAGCTTCATTTACAGATTTTATGGTCTTGGGAGTTTGAACTTGAGAGCTTGAGAAAGTAGATATGGACGAAAATTGGAAATCTGGAAAGAAAGAAGGCTTTATAGAGTACTAGATGTTTCCTGCGACTTTGTACGCACACAAGTGAATCCCGCGAGAACCGTACATTTTCCATAAAAAATAGCCTACGCCCTTCTCCGTCATATATGCACCCGTCTTAATGCCAAACTTCATCAAAATCGGCCATGTAAGCACAGAGCCTTTTCAATGCAAACAAACAAACAAACACACAGCCAAACAAATCTTTCCTCTTTATTATATTAGCGTACACACGTCATCCTTAGATTAAAAGTTAAATAAATGCCCAGATTACCAATATGTTACATAACTATCTGTAGTTATTTCGAAAGCTTTTGTAAGCAAGCCCCGTTTTATGCATTTAATTTCTTTCGCAGTTGCTTTAAAAGCTTAAAACCAAATTATAGCAATAAACTGTAAAATAAAGTATTAAATATGTGAATTAATATTATTTTATATATATAAAAAATATAATATATTTAATATTTTTATCTTCAAAATACCATGGGTAACAGCAATTGGATAGTTTTAGTTTTCGAAGTAGTAAAATCATAAACAGACAGTGCGAGGATGTTCATACTCAGTAAGAGTTGTCAGGAAATGTTCATCGTGTTATTTTTCTGTAAATCACGAAAATTTTTAGTTATGCACAATATACAGTCTCATGTAAGTACACATTTCACACTAATTTAATTGTCTTCTTTACGTTTCCGTATCCAAAGGGTAAAAACGGGTACTAAGACTCCACTGTCTGTCAGCAGGCTGTATCTCATGAACCGTGATAGCTACGAGTATTAGCTAGACAGTAGAAATCTATATATAATAATAATAAAATAATAAAATTAGAATAAAATTTGTATTTTACTGCGGCTCCCATACAACAAACGTGATTTCATTGCCTTTTGGTACGGAAACATTCGTGCGCGAGTCCGACTCGTACTTGGCCGGGTTTATGTAACATATAAATTTCTTGTAAAAGAAAAACATTTCTTTTTTCCCGTTAATCACATATTACTGACGCAATGTCATACATTTCTTTAGTAGTCTGTCGACTGTCACGTATCTATGTATGTACCTAATATAAATTGTGACTATGCATAAGTAGTAGGCAAGTAGGTGACGATGCCGAAACTGGTGTCTGGTCAGGTTTAGTCACCTCTGGCGCCAAGCTTTCTCGCGCAACCAACATAAAAATCCCTTTACGGAGATTTAAATGGCTACATAACAACATGGTATATTTTATTGTTACAATAGTTTTATGTGGGTAGTCGTGATGAAACTAGAAATAGTGTTAACACTATTAATTAACATAAAATTTAAAATAAAATTAGTTAACAACATAATATAATAATTACTTAAGAATCACTGCAACATAATATGAAATTGACGAGAAGCTTGAAATGGGACGGATATCTTGTAGATTTATTTTGTAAGTGTATATAAACAGCTATAGTAATGTATAATAACAAATAACCTAAACTCGACTTAACTCCCTCAAATTGAGGAGAGGCCCGTGCCACGGTAGTGGAGATCCCAGTGGAAGATGATGATGAATACGCTTTTTTATGTTTATTTTATTTTAGAGGCTTTTACCATCATAACTTATTCTAAATCCTACTAATATTATAAATGTGAAAGTTTGTGACAATGGATGGATGTTTGTTACTCTTTCACCCATAACTACTGAACGGATTTCGATGAAATTTGGCACTGTAGTAGTTTAGGCTCTGGATTTAAACATAGCCCACTTTTTATTCCGAAAAAGTACAGTGATCCCGAGGGATACTGTTGAGGACAGCGGCCTCGTAACGTGATTATACCAGTGAATTGAAATGTGAACGATAAACAAGTGATTTAAAACAGTACATAAACTATAATATTGAACACTTAGTGACTATATATGTATAGATTTCTATAGCATCAGTGTGCAAACGTCGTGTTAAATGGTGTTTTATGAACTTAAGGCTATTTTGCTTATATATTTTAAAGTGTAGTGAATTTTAACGTAGTTTCTTTTGGTTTATATAGATAAACATAATATCTAATAGGGAAAATAATAGTTTGGATTATATAATGAATTATAATGAATTATTTGGCAAAAAATGGTAAAAATACATAAGATTTCATACATGGTGTACCTTAGGTTATGAATATCTTTTATATGGAATAAGATTATTAGTATATAAGGATTTATGTAATTGGGAATAACAATAAATAATTTCACACAACGCGTTTTACTTCACCTGGCTCATGGAAAATAGGGAAAATTATGGAAAATAGCCGTATAGAGAGGCAAAAGTGAGATAGCAAATCGGCCCGAAAGAGGCGTACGGGCGCGGCTCTCTATACGGCATTGCCATGAGCCAGGTAAGCAAGACGAAAAAAGTGAAAATCCTTCTCCTCAAATAAGTGTTATTTTTTATCGCCCCGGCTCTGCCCAAATCGGTATAACCTTGCTATCTTCGACTCTAATCTGAGCCGGCGGTTGAAATCCTGTGGAATTATACAGTCCCCTACAGATACTGTATTTACGCGGGCGGAGCCGCGGGCAACAACCAGTATTTTCATACAGAATTTTGTACAAATATTTTGCTGCTTCACACGCAGGTGAAGCAAAACCTAAATCACAAATAGTGAACTTAAATTTCGTAAACAACACCTTTCTTTCATTGGCAATGATGAATCCTATTATGACTGGAGAGACAGATGAAGGTTTCACAGAATGATCACTTACACAGCCATGAATTAAGTATGTTATTCCGTACAGGATCAAATTGTAGTCCATGGAACCATACCATTCTTTTTCATATTGTACAGATCCCAATTCTCGTATTATTAAGCTTAGACTTTCAATTTACTGAAATTTGACTTTCAATTAATTATAAATTAATCGTTATGATGTCATAAACAGATTTTTGGAGTTTCGACCAATTGTGTTATGCGTTGGCTTGACGTTTATGAGAATACCATTTTGCTGTTTTAGCATAATATCGAGACTGTATCGAAACTGTATTATTACAAAGATTTAATTAGCAGAATCGACCTACAGATTTGGTAAAGAATGTTGCACATTTTCGATATAGCAAAGATTTTTTTTTTCTTTTTCTTTCCGTCTATGAATATAAAACAGGGTTCAAACGTTGTTTACGTCCTGGTTGAGTGGGCCCGATAATTTCCTAAGTATATGATGCAGAAATTGACTTGTTGTTTATACAACTACACAAAAAACATGAATACTCGTTATTACATAATGTTTATTGCGTGTTTGTATGTAATATAAGTGTAGTTTAAGTGTAAATAAATCTTAAGAAAATTGTTGTTAAACATTTGTTACTTTAGAGTTTTGTAATGATCCCTTGTATACGGGACATTTAGTATAATTCCCTGGCTTTAGTCTTATTAGGTAAATTTGTATTTTTTTCACTGATATTATGTTGGTTTTCACAGATTCTTGTAGCCAGATAAATTACACATCTTCCAGTCCTAATTTTCTTTAAACAGGACATATATGTAGGAAGTAAAAGTTAAAAAAACAAAATGGAGGATCAAGTGTCCGCAGTTTCAGTTTCCCCTACCTATCTCCTAGACTCTAGGAAATAGGTAAGGGAAACTGCGAATCTAGGTATAATGCTAAGTATAATGTAATGTAATGTATATTGTGTATTCATATTCTATGGCTACAATAACAAAATTTTTTTTTGGCTTTTCTTCAAAACTTGAAACGACTTAAAATTTCATATTGCATAAGGAATATCGAATAAACTTACTGTTTGTTACCCATTAACACTTGCGCAGGCACCGTAACCGAAGGGTTACTTAGTCCTTACTTAACATCCTTTTAAAAATCAACCTTAAACACCTATCCCTTAAAGTGCAATTTCACGAATCATGTTTCTCAAAATTTGTTATTTAGATGGCAATACCAAGATCATATCAAGACACTTAAGGAACTTGAACCTTATCTATTTGGAATAGAGTTGAAATACAAATAGTCCCATCTTCAGGTTCTGGTTGGCAGATCAAAGTCTACTTAATTCTAAGGGATAGCTGACCGCAGGCTTATTGTTAGAACTTTTTGTTTGGGGGATATTCAATACGGGAGGAAGTAACATGTCGTTGGTTTTGAGGACGATTCGATTACTGTAAGTTTACTGTTTTTTTCTAACTAGGTGTGCTCAACGGTTTTACTCGCATTTATCCGACAAAACTTATTTATGCAATAAGCATAAATAGAACTATAAGATATCTATAGGTACTAATATTCTAAAGAGGAAAGATTTGTTTCTTTGTATGCATTGAATAGGCTTCGAAACTACTGGATCAATTTTGATGAAAGTTAGCACAAATACAGCGTAGAAAACGGGAAAGAACACAGGCAAATTTTTATCGCGGGAAAATGTACAGTTCCCGCGGGATTTTCTTTTACTCGTACGAAGTCGCGGAAAACACCTAGTTTTAGATAAAATCAGCGACAAGAAATTTCTGAATTCGGAATCGGCTTCATTTCATAGCTGGCTGCATAGAAATTACCCAAAAAAAGTGTGCCAAAAGTAGATACAGATTAAAAACGCATTTGAATGCACATTCGAAATTTAAACATAACTCATAGTTAACAATAAACAACTAACTGTTTATTTTAATTACACGTATGAAATGTGATTTATTATATTATATTTTAAATTAAAGTATGTGCATATTTTGTACAGTGACGTCACAGCGCGCGTCAAACGTCAAAATGCCATTAATTACAATTTTTGTTGCCACATGTAATAAACATTTATTTATTTATGCTAATGTTTCCGCAATTTCTCTTATCATTTTGTTGATTATTTTAAGGATAACGAGTATTAGAGTAAATTAGGTAGGTTAATTAAAATTCAAATCGGTATTATATGTACGTAGTCACTTGTAAGTCATTCAGAATCATCGTTTCTCGATTTTTAGTCAAACGTTCAAAATCAAAAAAGTTTTATATAACGCTCACGGACTGGTCTCTACGTGATGCCTACATTCCAGAATATATTTTGACTCTTTTAGAAGGTTTAACAATCCAGTAAAAAATGTCACTTATTGTTTTTCGTATGCAAAAATTACACACAAAATTTACACATAAAATTTAAAAATAAAAATCATAATAATAAAGTTCAATCATTAAAAAAAAATTGTATCAATACCTGATTCAGAACGCAGCGGGTAGCTGCTTGACTGAATCAGTCAGTTCGTTAATTAATTTTGACAATTCCGTTTGGACTCACTAGGTGGTCTCGTTACTCGGCATTTAATCATCATTATCACACGTTTTTAGTTTTGCTCTTGAGGTTAACATCTTTTACATCAATATAATTTAGGTTATTGGAAAGTTTTAATTTGGTTATTGTGTAGAAATAGAAAGCAACTTGCTTGTATCCACAGCTCCGTAAATACAGTATCCCACGGGAACACTGTATTTTTCGAGATAAAATGTAGTCTTACTAACTACGTTGAGAAATTGTATTCATACTTCATTTCCTTCAAAATGAAGATTATTTGTAATGACCAATTATATCATAATTTATATAGATACACACGTGAAACGTGATGCAAAAAAAAATTATACCTATTGTTACAAAAACTATGCGAACGGAGGAGTACGAAATTTTGGAACAATTATAGTTTAGGAGGAGGAGGAGGATGTGCAGAAAGCTAATATTTTTAAATAATGCTTAGAAATACATAAAATTAATAAAAATAACAACACGAACTATCGTGCGTTTGATACAATTTTGTTACGCGATGAGGTTTGTCAATTTGTCTTAACATTCACATTTTTTTTCTATCTTAGAGACAGGGTTCATAAAAAAATTATCATTATGGGTGATTTTCGACCACAGGGTCGACCTCTCGTTTTATGTTTAATCCACGTCATTGGAAGCGGAACTCTAGGCTAACCTAATATTGAGAGAGACTGAATTTCAAATTCAGTCATCAATATTAACTGGAATTAATATTGATGACTGAATTTTTTAACCGACTTCCAAAACAGGAGGCTGTTATACGTTCAGCTGTGTATACTGTATATATATATATATATAATTTTTTTTGTATGTTCAACGATTACTCCGCCGTCTGTTGACCGATTTTCAAAATTCTTTTTTTTATGTAATAGGTATAATCCGAAGTTGGTCCCGTTTTCACAAAAGTGGTGACCTGATGATGGGATCCATGAGGAATCTCGATTCTTCATGGATGTAACTCTTCAAAATTTATATGGATACATATGTTGATTTTGACTTTTTACCAAGTAACCCAAGCATATGCTACCAAAAAGTAAGATTCTGCACCAAGGTATACCATGAATTAAAAAGCACTGAAGAGGACTCCTTAGTCTCTAAAGATACGCGTTTGGAAATTTCGACATTGTTTAAAGAACTGCAAGGATATACCATTATGTAACTTACAGTTATCATCATCATCATCTTATATACAATAACTAATGGAAGCTTGGCGCGTGTTCAATTATACATACGATCGTTTATTTTAAACATTCTTAAAAGTGTATTAATAATAATTTAACAAATATCACTAAAAAGGGAAAACGCTCCATACTAAAGTCGTGACGTCACGCGTAGGTAAAAGATTATGAAGTATAAGGTCGCAGGCATATATTTGTAAATATCTCCGATATTTGTGTGTTGAAGTTCATACTAACTATAATGAATGTTTTTGTTTATGATGTAAGTAAACTAATGATGTAGGTTTTCTTTACTAATTAAGAAAAAAAACTTTTTTGTACTTTTTAGTTGTAATTAATAAACTACACATAAAATATTATAGTTTTTTTACATTTACCAAGTAAGTAGTAATGCCTAAATATATCTTGTGCCTAAGTATATTAATGAAACTGAATATTTTAGATGTAGTCATCTCCCCTATTAAGACCCATCACTTACCATTAGTTCTACTGTTAGGTAAGGTATTAGAATGTTGTGTTTATGCAATTTCAGACCCCGGTGCAGTAAGGAGCGACGCACACTTAAAGATTCTTTGGGCGTCCTTTACTTCAACGGTCACCCTGGGCTTAAATGTGAATTTTGTCTTCGTAAAAAAACGAATAAAAGAAGAAGAAAAGTAAGTAAGAAGTCATAGGTGTCACCTACAAAACAAATACTTATTACTTGTTCTGTGGTTACTGGTGCTACCGGCACAAATAGAAAATATATACTTCCGTACAGAGAAACAGCTTTCATAGAACGATTCAAAACGAACCAGATTTGAAAATTTTGACGTTCCCTTCAACGGTCTACAATTTTTTCACACAACCGTATACTTGTAGTAGTGCAGTCAAATCGAAAGCTGTTTATCTGTTGGTCTTTTTTTAATCTTGCTGCGTACTAGCGGTACCAAACATACTTATTCCTGTTTATACTCAAGTATTTTACTTTGCCATGCACGAAAGTTTAATCGCCCTAACTAAAAATAACTATAAATATTTATATCTAAGGGTCATTTCTGCTAAATAAAATCTGCAATAATACAATTACAATCAAGTACCGATACGCTAAAACTGCCAAACGGTATTCTCGTAAACGTTAAACCAACGTGAAATTTTGTTGAATAAATGTTTATTATTATTATTATTATAAACGCGTTCTGATTGGTCCACACTTCACAAAATCAGTTTATGATAGCATATCGCTTCACTTATAATACAATCAAAGTAAATTGAAAGTATACTTTAAATACGAGAATTGAGGTTCTAGTGTGCGTCGCCCCTAACCGTTTAAGAGATCGACAAGTGACCTCTACTTGCGAGAATCTGCGGACTATTTAACTGGGAGTGAACTGAGCGGTTACTGTCAACTTACTGAATATACATGAGGCATATAATGGGTAATTTATAATGTGATGAGGAGGTGGTCACTGACCCTATGGTGCTAGATTTGCAAGTAGTCTTATAAACCCCAAACCAAATTAAAAGTGATGACCAGAGTTCTGCGAACCGCACAGTGGCCGGTCTGAACTACGCCACGCCGTGCAATTACACAGTGTCACGCACACACCTAAAAGTAACGAAACTACGCCTTACCTTGTAAGGCGAGCTGTCGCGGTGTGTGTTTTTTAACCGACTTCCAAAAAAGGAGGCGGTTATACGTTCGGCTGTATATATTATAATATTATAAAAAATTATTTTGTATGTTCAACGATTACTCCGCCGTCTGTGGACCGATTTTCAAAATTATTTTTTGATGTATAGGGTATAATCCCAAATTGGTCCTTTTGAAATCAAACTGGTGACCTGATTATGGGATCCATGAGGAATCGAGAGAACTCCTCAAAATTTATACGGACACATATAGTGATTTTGACTTTTTCTGAAGTAACACAGGCATATGCTACCAAAAAATAAGTTTCTCACCATGTTATACCCTGGATCCAAAAGTAATGAACAGAACTCCTCAGTCTTTAAAGATACGCGTTTGGAAATTTCTGCATTGTTTAAAGAACTGCAAGCATATGCCACTGTGTAACTACAGTGTGTAAGTACAGTAATCATCATCAACATCATCATCATCTTATTTACAATATCTAATGGAAGCTTGGCGAGTATTCAATTATACATTCGATCGTTTATTTTAAACGTTCTTAAAATGTATTAATAATAATTTAACAAATAAAAAATAATATAATTATAATTAATAAAATAAATTAAAAATAATTGTGTATGTAGTGCGTAGCCAGCTTTTGTTTGACAAAGCTCTGTCTTCACTTTTTTATTTGGTCTGAGCTATAAACATAAAATCTCGTGTGGTTCGCACTCCTCCAAAACGCTTCGACCTATTATAATGTTTTCTTTTCTGGTTTTAAAGCATGGATTATTTTATATACCTTCTGAATAAAATATCTTTTACAGCTGTCTTTCAAAGTGTCTGAAATGTTACTATATTAAAATCTAGAATAAACAGCAACAATCTAAAATAAAACCTAACGTACAGTAAAACCAATTTTCTAATGTATTTCGGGAATCGTCGTTATTCGTACATCGTCTGTCAAAAACGATGATTGCCGAGAACTATTGGCAACATGGTAGCGCTGGATGTAACCCTATGTATGGACATCCTAAGGGTCAATTCACACCGAATATTAACGATACGCGTCATGGCGCTGCATTTTAAGATATCTATTCAAAATTGAACTTTATTCATTACACAAGAAGTTACACGTTTCATAGTAAGAGTTCGAATGTCAAGTTGCACCGTGCTGCACAGCGCATGTGAATTGTATGTCATACGGCTGTTCTGACTGAGTCATACGACTAATATATCATATGAAACGTGTATCTTTTTGTGAAGTAAATAAAGTTCAATTTGAATAACTATCCTTAATATGCAGCGTCGTGTGTTGCGTGACGGTGTGAATTAACCCTAAGGGTTTCATTATTTTTATTTCTAAACAATGTATCTAGGAATTGAACACAGCTCTATTTATTTATTTATGTAACTATCTACATAACTGATCACACTCGAACTGCGAGTGCCGACTGCCGGGTAGGTTGTGTGCTGTTACGCAAATGATAATATAGTTACCGAATACACCATGTTTGATATTTATTGTGCAAGTGAATTACTATCGTAATAAATATTTATGCTATCCATTCATTTATACATCCATGACTGCTAAATAATGCGATTAGTCTTGGTTTCATCAGTTCACGGTTACGAAGATGGCTCCTGGCAAAAACCGAGTAAAAATCCAGTAAAATCCTAGTAAAAACTGAAAAGACTATTTTTTCATCGGCGATATATAAAACATCGGCAGAGTTCGAGTCGTGTTCGCGCAATGGGACAAAAAAATCTCGTTTGTTATAATTCTGTTTCTAATATTTGTTGTTTTTGAACCATCAGAAATAGATAATCTGTGAAAATTTCAAATGTCTAGATGGCACGATTTATAAGATATAGTCTGGTGATAGACAGACGTTCGGACAGTGATGTCCCGTTCTTACCCTCTGGGTATAGTACCCTAAAAATATTTCTCTAATATAACTCAAAGATACCTCAAATCTGACACTTTTCCAAATTTCGTTTTGGTCACTCTGCATATCGTAAGATCGTTATCATTTCAATACGATTCTCTACATAGAGATCATAATTAAAAGCCTAATATTTGGAATGTCACTGTCAATGTCCCTCCATTTCGGTATTTAATTTAGGTATTTGGAGTTGTCTAAGACAGAAAAGATATGTCAAGTATTCTCGAGAGTTCCACTTGAATCCAGGGCAAATCTTGAATTCGGCATTCCATTTACAGAATTTAGGACAAGAAATCTTCACTAAATTGATGACATCTGACTGAGATCTGACATCTCTAACCATTTTAATGATATCAAAAGACGTCGTCATCCCGTGACTTCCATCATATTGGCCTCCTACAAGTTATACACAAATAACTATTAATTCTCATTCAAAATGGCTCTATTTGACCTCCAAACCGAAGACAACCCTAATGTATAATAACGATTGATTTTTAAATTTATACAAAACGGCTCAAAATACTTGACCTCCAAGCTGAAGATATACCCTAATGTGTGGCACGCTCGCTCTCCGGAACGGCGCACACGTCACGCTCGCTGTGCCCGTCGCGTGCCGTGACCCCCGGGCAAAGCGTGCCGAGCGAGAGGCACATGGGGTCGCGCTATCTCGCTCTAACTGGCCGGTGATAAAAAATCTAGATTCATAATTCGAAATTAAAATCTAATAAGGTATGTAACTACTAACCAGCTATAAATTGCGGAGTTTCTAATTCGAAATTAGGTACAATGACAATAGATAAATCTCAATTTCACTTTTTAATTTTGAAATAAATTTAGGTTTGTTCTTTTAGCGAACAAAATTATAAACAAGAAAACAACAAACAAACAATACGAGGATAAGCTTTTTTTCTAGCTAGTAAACTAAAGCTTTAAGCTTCGTTATGCATTATAGGCAGACATTTGCTCTAAATACAAAAGAACGCGTTCGTGTCAGTAAGTGTATGTCTGTAACTGTGTTTAATTGCTTTTCGGGCGTTGTACTGTATGAGGATTACCGCCGTTCGTGCTCGATTTACAGACCGTTCGGAGTTATTTTACCTCTGACAGGACCTTTATGCCGACGACATAAGGATCGTTCATAGAAACTCCGAGGTAAAATAAATCTGAACAGACTTTAATGTATGCACGCATACATAATGCATGCATGCATTAACCACTTAATTACGTATTTTCTCGACTAATTGATTAGAGATGGTTTATTGGTAACTCTTTCATAATCGTAATAGTAAATTGTTTAATGATTTTGGAAAGATTTGCGATTAGTAAAGCTCATAAAATAAAAAAATTAAGTATAGAGAAGTATAGAAAATGAAGCCATTTTTATGTGTCATGCAAAACTTTAACAACAATACAATGAAATAATTGAAAAATTGAGTTGAATTTGGTAAAACAATAGCCATGTAAGAGAATTTATTGTTAAACTTGTATTTGTACAGTTATATCATTATGTGAGTAAATTAATTAATAAAAACAATATTATCTGGCAAAAATAAAATTAATCAGTTGAAAACTGTAAACTTCTCACGGAATAAATGAATGAGAATTTATGCGATTACTAAAATATAAAATGTATCTACCTACGAGGGCTGATTGATAAGTTTCCGAAACGACAAAGAAAAACTTCAAAAATCTATTTAAAATAAATTTAAACGTAGTTCTCAACGTAATTTTCTTCTACCTCGATGCATTTAGTCCAGCGCTTCTCCAATGCCGTTACACCAGTTTGATAAAATGTTTTCTCCAACCCCTCAAAATATTCGTCCACGGCAACAATGACTTCTTCATTTGATGAAAATCTCTGGCCACCTAACCATTTCTTCAGGTTTGGGAATAAGTGGAAGTCGCACGGGGCCAGATCCGGGGAATAGGGTGGATGCGGTAGCAATTCGAACCGCAATTCATGGAGTTTGGCGACTGCAACCATTGACGTGTGTGCAGGTGCGTTGTCATGGTGGAACAAAATTTTTTTCTTGGCCAAATATGGTCGTTACTTCTAGATTTCTTCACTTAATTTTTGCAGCAAGCTTGCGTAGTACTCTCCGTTTATTGTTTTTCCTTTTTGCAGATAATCCACTAAAATAATCCCTCGAGCATCCCAAAAAACAGTCGACATCACTTTGCCGGCCGGCAAAACCGTTTTTGCTTTCTTCGGCGCAGGTTTTCCGCTCTCAGTCCACTGCTTAGATTGGTCTTTTGTCTCGGGAGTATATGATGTATCCAGGTTTCATCGACTGTTACATAACGCCGCAAAAACTCATTAGGATCTCGGTTAAACAGCGTCAAACACTCCGATGGATCGTCCACTCGACGTTGCTTTTGGTCTACAGTGAGCATACGCGGCACCCATCGCGCGCAAAGCTTTTTCATTCCCAAATGTTGGTGCAAAATATTAAAAACGCGTTCAGATGAAATGCTCACCATCTCTGCTATCTCTCGCAACTTTAAGCGCTGATCATTCAATACAATTTTGTGAATTTTTTTGATAATGTCCGGATTCGTGACTTCATGTGGGCGTCTTCGCAGCTCTGTCTTCCACGTTTAAAATCAGTTACCCAGGTGTGAATTGTACTAAATGCAGGAGCAGAATTACCTAAAACACTGTCTAGCTTGGTTTTAATCTGGGTTGCTGTTTTCTCTTTTAAAACGTAAAACTTTATCACCGCACGAATTTCGTTTCTTTCCATTGTTAAGAAAATTTACGACAGAGAAAGTTCTACGTCCTCTCAAACAAATTCCATCAGTTCGATTAAATTCAAATTTGGCGTTCTATTTTCAAAAAGATGCCAGAATATAATGTAATATTCCTTTTTTGCGTATCATTTTTTTAAGTTCGTCGTTTCGGCCAGTTATCAATCAGCCCAGGTGTTGTACTTACAAAGTACTTGTTGTACTTATAATATAATATTACATTTGTAGCGAAATATAAAGATAGAAAAAAATATTTAGTAAAAGGTATTATCTAGAATAGAATCAAATTCTCGTCTTAAAAAAAACATTTTTATTAGAAAAATCGTAACGTATTTTAGAAACGATTCAAAATAAATAGCAATGTAAATTTGAGTAATAAATTGAAAGGCATATTCGGTTAGTGTGCGCTAAAAAAGTTAAAAAGAAGACTTTAGAGTTGCTTATTATATTATTATTGAATAAATAAATTCGTTTTTAGGGTTCCGTAGTACATAAGGTACCCTTATAGTTTCGCTCTGTCCGTCCATTTGTATGTCTGTCTGCGCTTCTACCTTCTGAAATTATTAATACAAATGGATGAAATTTTGTATAATTATAGATGTATATGTAATCTATTGATCTCGGTTTTGGCATCATAAAATAACAATCATTTTATATTTTAGGGGTGGCTCTCCATACATGTGAAGTGGGGATGAAAAATATTTTTTCATTCTATCCCCATTGTGTGGGATATCGTTGAATAGGTATTTTCGAATAAAGGTTAGGTTTCATACATGACTTTTTTACAAAGTCAACCATTTTCGTGTAACCGGCCTCCGAAGTGGTTTACAAGTTACATTCCCCCCCCTGGCATTTCTACACTATAAGAGATAGAAACTTGCTAGTTTCCATGCTGATAGATCATGCAAAAATCTCTCTAGGAAAATTATTTTGAGCGAAATTGGACAATAATTTTTGAAGTAATTCAATGAAAACCTATTGCGCGTTGATAGTTACGGAACCCTCCTTAGACATGTCACATGCTTAGGTTAGGTTATTTTTCCTTAAAATTAGATATTTAGCATAAATTACCAGCTAAATTCTAAATGTGGAACCGACAGAAATGTCAATACTTTGATCGTTGTTAATACTAATAACGGACAGCTGGTAGTTATTAATAATGATAGGCAATATTAGCCCTTATACCATTGGAATATGAAGAACCGAATTTCGTCACTCGTTAGGGGTAAATCTATGGGGTACTGCACCCCATGTCATAAGTAAGGGGTGAACTTGTACCGTGCACGCTTCGACTGTTTCTCTGTTTGCAGGTACAATGTTAAATTGTATAAAATACTTGACCTGTTTGAATATGGCTTGAAATAAATGAAAGTAATAGAGAACAACAACGTTTGAGTTTATAGAAACTAGCGTAAGAACCCAATATACATTATAATATTACAATATCATGCATATTAAAAAGCGTACTTAACTATACTAAGTTTTACGTTTCAAGTTGTTTGTAGACTTCAACCACCTATGACCACTATAGAAATGCGTTTTGTCTACACAAGAATAGACACTAACAGTTAATATGGACAACATGACAGATTGACACAGGAAATCTGTTATTCTGTCCGTTTGTTCCGTAGAAAGAAACCATTTTTAATTTTCTACCGTGGTTATGCTAAGCGTGCTGAAAGTTAGAAGTCGTTACTTGTTATTAAGGGAAACAATTTCATTGGATAAAAAAGTTGCATTAAAAGCGTTGAATACATAATTATTATTTACTAGATATCGCCCTGCGGTGGAAATTCGGCCATAATTCATATAAAGTTTTTTTTTTTAATTTCAATTTTTATGGTTCTTCTGTAAGTATATTTACAGTGTCGGTTTAAGCGCCATACTCACGCCATCCAACCTGCAAATCCAAGGCCGCGGACTTGTAGTGAAAATTTTACGTTATTGACACTAAAGACGGCCTTTAGTACCGGTGCTGGATTTGCAGGCTGGATGGTGAGTAAGGCGCTTTTCGCACGCCTTCCTCGGCATAAACCTTAATTGTGCCAAATTTCACTCTCATCCGTACGCACAATTCTCGCAAAACTGTACTGGAAATTTTCGCTTCACGTATTGATATATAGATTGGCTGTATTCCAATATGTCTACTGTGGTCGGTGTATGTTAAATTCATATTCACGGTTCAATGGTTACAAAGTACATAGCTATCATTGATACACGCAAAAAAATATTCTTAGTAACGTTTATGAGAGTAAAACATACTGAATAGATTTGCGCTTTTTTCAAGAACTTTGAAAACAAACTCTTAACATTTGTGTAGACAGAGTAGGTAACCTGGGGGGGCTATCGAATGAGAGTAGGCATGTTGCCTAAATTTATTCTGTCTATTCGTTGTTGTAGTAAAAATCTAAAAACCATTTTTGTAAATCTCAAAAAATAACAAAGATACGAACAATTTAAATTTAGAATAAGAAACAGAGCGATATATCGTCCTGTGACGTCACGAGTTGCACCCTCCATACATTTGTCGTTACAAAATGTATGGTGGTAGCAACTTGTGACGTTACAAATCGTTTTGCGAGAAAGAGATGGGCAATGTCTTTTTATTTGTTTATAATTTTTAATCGCGTCAACCTAAATAACAAGTTTTTGGACTTTAAATGTATCTCTATTCAACATTTATAAAATTTTATTTGCAAAAATGTGATATTCGACATTAACGTTTAACTAACGTTCGCCTAATTCCTAAACCTCAAGGGACTAGACCTATTTTGACGAAATTTTGTGCAAAAATAGATTAGAGTGTGGCGAAGGACATAGGATTTTTATCACGACAATGTACACTTCCCACGAGATATAAGTTTCTGAGCGAATGAAGTTGCGGGAAACATTTAATCATCAATATTTCAACCTCAACTCCTGAAGGTCGATTCTACTAATTAAATTCAGCAATAATACAGTAACAAACCTGTCCCGATATGTTAAAACCACATAGTAAAAATATATACTTACGTACTGCAGAGGAACAGCTTTCATAGAACGATCCAAATTTTGTCAGGGTTGTCACAGAAGATGGGGGTAAATTAAACTAAGTCTAGCGTCAGTATACGGTTGTTGAGAAAGCTAATTGGTACACACCACAACCTGGCATCGAACCTGCATGATCACGCGTGTGACTCGGGGGGTCTATTCACTAGGTCATGCACACTCTTATAATAAAGAAAGTTATTTCCTAGAAAATGACATATCTGCTTAGCTAATATTATCCTTGGGATAGGTGAAATAAGAGACATTTTTATTTATTCTATTATTTTTCATACACACAGTACAATACTTAACCACTTTTTTGTTTAATATTACATATTTTTATTTAATATTCTTATATTATAAAGTTTAAACATTCATAGGACACAAATATATATATTAAACAATTGTTATTTGTCGTCATGACAACCAGCAACATATCACAATTCTCAATCTCACAAGACATAAAAACTCAAACAAGAAATTTGAAAATTTCGACGTCCTTTCGACTTTTCCTTTATATGACTATTGTCATATAAAATGTCAAGAGAATTACGAACCTACGCTTGGTGTTTATCTGGTCCTCTTTCTTTAATCTGTGGTTATAACTGCAAAATGGTATTCTCATAAACGTCAAACCAACTCAAACCCGTATAAAAGTAAACTGCAAAATGAAAGTGTAAGTTGCTTGGGAGAGTTGGGTTTCTGAACAATATTGACAGCAATATCACATGTATTCCTCGCCGGTACACCACGTCACCACGTGACACCGTGGTTCAAGGCTCGGCGGAAGAGGGTAAGGTGCGGTTACCGTTCCGGCGGCCGCGCCTGACCTGCCGCTGCGACGCGACGATATGGGTTGATGAACTGACGCACGACTTACTTACTGAATACTATACCATATTCGCGCTAAGAATGCAGCAAGTCATTTGTGCAAATGTGAAAATGGCGTACTTGAATTGGTGAATGTGATCACGGCTTCAGCGTCAGAAGGCAATTTTGACGTTTGCCTGAAGACTCACTCATTCTTAACACGAATATACTATAGGTACGAAGTGGGATAACTACGCGTATATTCTTATTCGTAGCACTAAATCTGCTACAAACTCGTAAGTTGTAGCTAAGAAACATTGATCAGTAGAGGACTGACATTGTTTTTTAAGGTTCTTTTAAGTAATAACACCGGCCAAGTGCGAAGGGTTCCGTACAAATTGAAAAAACATGTCGTATATTTTGAATAATTATTTTGTTCTGTTTTTTTGTTGTTGTACGGCAATAGAAATATATAATCGTCTGTGAAAATTGAAATGTACATACATAGCTACACGATTAAAGAGATACAGCCTGGTGACAGACGGACAGATAGACCGACGGACAGCGAAGTCTCAGTAATAAGGTCCCGTTTTTGCCCTTTACGTACGGAACCCTAAAAATGGCGCCCTATTACTTTATAAGACTCCGCTGTCCATCCGTCGTAAGTTTGTAATAAAATGTGTGAAAAATCCAAAGAAGATTCAATAATACCCAATGTACGGGTACTGAATACGGAACCTTTCAAAATATTAGTTTTTTTCTTTATCGAAAGCTGAAATCTAACTTATTATACTTTAATATTCATAAATCAATTACTTACCTCAATGTCAATGCTAAAAATAAGTTGAAACTAAAAAAAGCGTTCACAAACTGAAATTCCCAAACTTTCCAATTGTATTTCTCACGCACGTTAAAGATAAGAGTTAATATTCGCATAATCGATTTAATAAAGAACAAGTTAATTAACTCTGAAGACATATCCTGAGATTAAAGTCCTTGTGAGTTGTGACTCAACTCAACCTACACTCTACTCCTAACGTCGGGTGCCATTCGTCTGAGTTTTCTGCGGATTTGTCCTAGTTTAAGCTGGGCTGATATGATCCAGAATAGAGATGAAAATCGAACACACAGGAGTCGAGTCAAATGTCATAGTAATATATAACAGATCCACACTCGACACTTCGATTTTCAACTTTTGTTTTACCACAGAGGGAATTTATGAATTTTCCCGGGCTCGCCGGATTCCGCACCATTTTATACCCTTAGAGGGGAGCGTCTGGGCCGGATTTCTTTGTAGAGTGGCGTCCGGGTTTCGGTCTCCAAAGTCCGAGGTTTTTAGGCGCCTTGTCCGGGTGGTCAAATTGAAGAGATGGCAACCCTATCTTAATTCAACAGCTTCGAACTTTTCACGCTCATCTACAAAGCTACGTCTAAAATCTAAGTTACAAAGTTCATCCAAGCTTAATGGAAAATGGACTAAATGTGTACCCAATAAAATCATCTTAAAAATATCTTAAATATTATTGTACCTTATACCGCGTGTTTTCGGTGTATCATGGTATTAACTGATCCGTACGTGTAAACTACGTCACCTATTATAATTTCGAATCCATATTGTTATAGCAAGAAGGTAATGCTTATTATTCAAGGACCCACATAAATTATACTGAAGTTAGGAAATGTTTGTACATTACTACAATATTCTTGGTATCTAATTACATTTAATGTATTCGTTATGTACAGTCGGAGACACCTGCGCTGTACATATTTTGAACCTTATCCCCATAGTAATAAGGTCTAACTATAGTGCACAGGCAATTTCCACGACTGTACATTGTGATGTATGTCTCGGTTAACAATTTAGGCATAATGTCAAGTATTCTTGCTCATGGCTTACTTCTAGGTAATTAGAATTTTTACTTAGCATTTTAATACAAATAGCAGTCAAAAAAAATACTACCTTTTTTGGATGAAAATCTACAATAATCAAAAGTTATTAAACTTTTTAAAGTCGGGTTGTCGACTACGCAAATTACCTAATTCCTTAAAATGTGATCAGTAGTTTAGGCGCTACGATGGAACAATCATACATACTTGTAATAGACTGTCAAAATCATTACCCTTCCTTCTGGCTTCGCCGTAGTCGAGTAAAAATAGTCAAGGTTTTACCAAGTCAAGGATCTTAGAGCATTAAAGCAACCAACCGAAAAATATAGGTATATTATAAATAAAAGAAAGTCGTGTTAGTTACACTATTTATAATTCAAGAATGGCTGAACCGATTAGGCTAAAAATTGGGGAGGTAGCTTAGAACCAGGAGACGGACATAGGATACTTTTTATCCCGTTCCCGAGGGACGTAACAATGGATTACAATTCCAATGTCTCGCTAAAACTAGAGAACGGGTGGACCAATTTGGCTAATTTTGGTCTTGAAATAATTGTGGAAGTTCAGGTAAGGTTTAAACGGTGATAAATATTGGAAAAGCTATAGGTTGTAGGAGTAGGTGTAGGACTAGGACGTAGGTTAGGTAGGTAGGTGTAGTTATTTATTCATTCCAGTTCATATTTAAGACAGAACAACATGTGTCGGGACAGCTAGAAAGTTTATATTTAGTATTGTATTGTAGTTTTTATTAAACCCGCACATGGTTGGCCCCAGACGTATTGACCAATCATTCCTCTGGACTACGCTGACTGTGTTGTGAGAATGCCGTATATGCTTGGGCAACCATACGAAATTTAAAAACCAACTGTCCCAGGCACTACAGTATTTCATGAGTGGTTACTTCACTCGGAGAGTACTGTATCCAATCATCCAATAACGGATGAAAAAGGCCTAAGTTTTTTAGTTCTAGATTATTAGGATTACTACACTAATCATATATTAATGTTACGAATTCATGGGTGAAAATGTCAAAATTGCATAATTCTATTAGTGAATGTGAACACGGCTGTAGCATCATCGGTCAATTTTGACATTTGCGCCGATGACTCGCTGCATTCTTAGCGTGTTAGACTATGCTATTTATCCTAATTTGATCGTTAATATTTGCGCACAGTCGTGACGTATGCGCAAGCGCAACAGAACGGAATCCGCGGTGTTGCCGGTTGCCCCATCCGCGTAGGAACGGTACATCCCATTGTTACTGACTCATTCATTGTGAAACACGCCGAACGCCGATCACACCACGATCCGCGGAAAATGTTAGAATAGTAAACCATGGCCACAGATAGCTAAATAAAAGATTTCACATATTTGTTGCATGTGGGGTCTTGAATAGACTCGAATGATTTCATGCAATAAGGGTCAGTGCTCGGTTCACACCGCTACAATGCGCGTCGCGACGTAGCGCTGCATTTTTAAGATAGCTATTCAAAACTGAAGTTTATTCACTACATTAAAAGATACACCTAAGATGCTGTCTGATTGCCATAGCACAAGTCTTAACTTAGCATGGGATTAGTACGTGACGTGATGTACTATCGACAAAGTTGCCGCTCGACCAGGTAGAAGATGAAAATCGTTAAACAGCGCCGTTGAATCGTGCGCACGCACACATACTCGCGTGTAAATACGTAGTTCAACCTCGTCTGTAGTCGTTGCGGTCACTTACTTTGTGTTTAAATATTTCGTGGCGTCCAAGTGCAAAGGCAAACTTTTGTATTGTATGTGCGTTTAATAAAGAATCTCAATTTAATTGCAAACAATATTTGATATTTTGTAAAAATTGTTAAAAAGTTTTACATTGACGGGATAACAGTATTAAATAGAAGGTATACTGTTCCATAGTTCACCAGAAAGCAATGCTAAGTAATTTACCAGTAATCGTATATTGTCGTCCACAATTTTACAGTCAATTTGACGTGCGATTTCCATGTCCACAAGCCGTAACTAGTCAAGTTACTGTTGTAACTTTACCGATATCAAGTATTTTATCTTCAGGGGCCACGGGATTTAGTTAAAGTACAATATCCAAATTAGAAACGAATAAAATGCCACATGATTTAGCGACGAAATGTGTACCTTTTATTGTTTTCTTACTTATTATCGCTTTTAAACTGTTACTGCTTTTTTATTGCTCCTAAATTGATATTTAAATCATTTTAATGATAAGCTTAAATACATGTTAAGTTATTTGACGTTAAAGGATGTAATTGTGTAATGTTTTTAAAGATAGCTAGTAAAAGTTATGGTTGGAACAACTTATGTTTTCGAGTCGTGAGAATCCAGTCACTTGTTAAAATGTAGAATATACTTCAATATAGTAATAGTAAGGAATACTTATTATTTACATTATTTTTTCATATTTATAATACGGCTCCGTATTTTTTTGCTAAATATCATATTATGTCATAATTTAACTTGGCATAATTTAATTTGTCCTAATAATAGTTACGCATAATATTAATTTGGCATAACTAGTCATAATTTTTGAAGTCAAACTTCTTTATCGACGTATGGGAGAAAAAAAATTGTAACTTTTTCTGTTAGGCGCCATGTTTATTTCTAAGTCCCATTTTTCCGTTACGCGCCATATATATTGTAGTGAAACACTACTTTATCGACGTAAGACTCGTATGGGAGAAATTTTATAGAAAATCGTCACGATTTTCGTTTACGCGCCATGATGTTTTTTCATGTTTTTTCTTTCGTCGTGTAATACAAATAAGATATGAGTAATTTAGAATTCCAATGTCAGATACGCGTAGCGCTAACTGCGCTGGCACTTGGATTTTGACCAATTGGTCTCGGGTTCGAATCTCGGTCAGACGAAAAAAAATTTTTTTTTTCTATTATAATTTTTGAAGTATTTTTTTTTTAAGTGATTGTACTTCAGGCACGATGAGAGTATTTTTGGATTTTAAATAATGAATGATGTTTCACTTCTGCTACGTGTACTCTGTACATGTAATTTCCTTTTTTTTTGACATAATCACTTTAAGCATAATAATCATTACGCATACTTATTGTTAAGCATACATTTCTTTACGCATTATGGTATCTAAGCACACTTTTACAAAGCATAAACATATTTAGGAATAATTATTTAAAATTATTTAAAGGCGTTTTGAACGCGATAAAAAGTTCTAACCTAACCTAACCCAAAACTACACAAACGCCATTTCACGCCGGGTTTTTGTGAGGCCTTGTTACTGCTCCGAATACGTTTAGAACGTGGAAAAAAATCTAACCTAGCTTAACCCAAAACTACACAAACGTTATTCACGCCGAGTTTTTGTGAGGCCGTGTTACCAATCGGAAGACGTTTTGAACGTGATAAAAAAGTTCTAACCAAACCTAACCCAAAACAACAGAAACGTTATTTATGCCTAACGAGATAAACCAAAAAACAATTATACCAAAGCATTGTTACGACAAAAAATATGCCTAACGAGTTATGCCACATTAAATTATGCCAAAAAAAAATAATGCGAAAAAATATACTTATAATACAAAAAATCCCCTTTAAAATTAGAATGTGTTCATTTTACACACTACTTTTTCATTCTAAAAAAATTTACATTTTAAGTAACACTCGACTTGATGATAATGAATTATAGCTAGTAATACTCTCAATCATGTCAGCTTTTAAACAAAAAAAACTAAATCAAATCTTGAACGGATGACGTTTGGTCGATACGATGTCACGGACAGACACACAGACAGACACGTCAAACTTATAACACCCTGTCTGTTTTCGTCGGGGGTTAAATTTTTTTTTTATAGTTTTCAGGGTTCTGTAGACCTTATGGTTTCGCGTATAGGATAAGAAACCCTTATAGTTTCGCGCTGTCCGTCCGTCTGTCTGTCCGCCCTCCTAGATGAAATTTGCTATATTTATAGACTACATATAGATTTTGCTTTTGAGATCATAAAATAACAAATTTTATGTAATTTTATGTTTTCCATACATGTGGGGATGAAATTTTTTTCCCGTTCCACCCCATTTTGTGTGAATACACGACTTTTGTATGGGCCTGTCGGTTCTTTACGCTCCTGTCCGGCTTTTTAAAACAGCAGGTCACTTTTATTTAAAAAAAATGACCAAAATTTGCTTCTTTATTTTTTCTTTTTCTTTCTTTTATTTCACCACAAGTTCTGCTAGCTACGTAGTCGTTTCGCTCTGGTTGCCAGTAAGGCGATCCTGTGATAAATACCATACGTAATACAATACCTTTTCTACTTGTCTATTTAGAACATTCTAAAATTTTAACATAATATCAAGTTTTGTCCAGACGGTCGGTGGATATGATTTTTGGGTTATTGGGACATTTTTAAAACAGCGAATGCTATTTTTAAACAATTTTGTGTTAGATAATAAAATCATTTCAGGTACTAAAACATTTATTTAAAACTTTACTTTTTCCTAATTATAGATAAAAGGCACAACTATATTTACTATACAATTCCTTTTTTAATTAGCCCTTTTTTATAAAATTCGTTGTTTAGAATCTGTTTAACTTGCAGATGTTGAAGAAATAAAAAATTAAGGCAACGGGACCAATTACAAGTCGAAAATCACACATCTGTTCCAACCCTTTAGATACTTCCGAAAACACTGGGATAGTAATATTCCAATTAAATAGGGTATTCACACATGGTCAAATGAATTAACATTTTTAAGATCCCCTCTCCCTATATTTGGGTATATCAAAAATATCAATCCCTTTACTTTCGACCTATCTTCGAGACATTAGGAAGGGGTTATTAATTTTTATCATTTATCAGACTGAAAAAATTGAAAAATTGTAAAAATGTGTGGTTTCTAAAATATAATAACATAATATATAAAATGTAGCAAGTAGGAACACAGTTAATATTAATATTTTTCACAAATTACATTACAGGTGATAGAAGTATTTTCATTCCCAAGTTCGAACAGCGAGTCATAAAATCAATTTCCCAAGCCATTAAAATCAATCTCGTCACAATTTTCCTTAGCATAAGATAATCATGGTCACAGTACACGGTAATAAAATAAACTTATAATCTAAGTTTAAATAGTAAGAAAATAACTTTTGTCTAAATGTTTTGTTAGACAACATATTAGGTCATTACATATGAAGTTAGCGTTTTGTAACGGAGGAACATAAAGTCGTTTTTTTAACATAATATATTTAGTACCTGGGCGACCGAGCTTTGCTCTATTACTTTTTATTGAAATATGGTGAAACTCGAAAGCATAAATCTTATTCACGTAATCAGTATAGGTAAATGTTAGACATATTTATGAGAAATATATATTGTTATCTCAAATATTAACTAGGTACATTTTTTTAAACTTGTCTAAAAACAATAAAAAATAAAAAAAAATATATAAACTTGAACATATAAAAATAAAAGCGAGCGGCATTCGAACCCGTACTTATTCTTTCCGTCCGCGTCTTAACCCGCTGGACCAGACGGACAGTGGCAGACAAGACGAAATTATCGACCATATACTGCGTGAACAGAAAAACGCATGAAAACTCGAAAACACGCGTTTTCCCGAACATAAAAAAAACATTCGGACAGATATCAATAAAATCTTTGACGCCGCTTTGGACTGCTCCATCGGAGTTGAATTTTATCCCTTGCAAGAAGTTATCCGAATTTGGAAAAAAATATATTCTGTTGGAGCAAGGTCCGGGGAGTACGGTAATGTCTTAGACATTCTAATTGAAGCTCCTCTAATTTGGTAGCTGTCTGTTGTGCAGTGTGTGGTCTAGCGTTGTCCTGAAGCAGCAGTGGCCTAGAGCGAATGACCAACCTCGGTTGTTTAGCAGCTGGCTTTTCCGTCATGATTTGCAATTGCTGGCAATAGACATCTGCCTTAATCATCTGGCCAGATTTAAGACAATGTAGTGAACGACACCTGCACTAGTCCACCAAACTCTCACAAGTAACTTTTTTTGAGTAAATTTTCGTACAGGATCCACTTTTCATCACAGGTTTAAAATCCCTTCATTATTGTGCCGGTTGAGTAATGTAACGCAGCAGTCGACGCTCGTTTATCGGTTTGCTGCACTCTATTCATGAGGTATCCACCTTTCAAGCTTTTTCACCTTCCCAATTTGCTTCAAGTGTATTAAAACAGTTTTATCACTGCACCGCAGCCTGCGAGCCTCGGACGTGGTTTGCGATGTATCCGCTTCCACAATAGCCTTCAATTCTTCATTATCAACTTTGGTCTTCGGCCGTCCACGGGGCTTGTTCTGCAGGTCGAAATTTCCAGAACGAAAACTTTGGAACCAAAAACGCACTGCGTTTTCTTTTGCGACACTGCCGCCATACACATCATTAATCCTTCGAGCCGTTTCTGCAGCACTGGTGCCACGGTGAAACTCGTACTCAAATATAATATGATATTTCAATTATGATATAATAGAATAATAATAATAATATGATTTTCCATTTTGTAAACAGAGTGACGCAAAGAAAAAACCAAAAGAGGAAAAAACAAATGAATTACGGTTTTCGAAATACAAATGCATGAGTAAATAGCGGTATAAATTTGAAATTGGAATTCCTAACCAAGGATATTTGAGATCAAAGTGGCCAGTACGAAAAAACGCCAATTTCATATGTACCTAATATTAATTGGTCTACTGGACATATTCTAAAGTTTTATGAAACAGAGCTATAGGCTAGCTATATTTTATATTAACACTTTCTAGGTAGGTACAAAATTTTAAATATATTAGTAATTTTTTTTTTCGAAAGGGTCTACACTAATGGCTTTCAGCCGTCTTAGCTTCGTCGGTCTGGTAACTGCCATTTGGCTAGTCGTTTCGGTGGGGTATACATTAGTAAGTTAACTGATTCAGGTTTATTGCAATTTGCAGTATTATGAATATTAAATATAATAAAGGGGGTTAATTAAATGCATCGCGAAACTTTCGTGCTTGTAGTAAATGAATATGCAATGTAACATAATATTATGATTATTCAGTTTTTTAGTAACATCTAAAATACAGGAAATCTAAAACTTTATGATAAAGACAGAAAGTAGTTTTATTGCAATAATTTAAACACGTTTGTCGGAAATAATAATAACAATAAACATTGGTTGCTACTCGTTTTATACACTTTATAAGGGTAAGAATAAAATATAAATTAAAATGTAGTCATACATACATATTCCCACAATATTCCATATATAGCATATTATCATATAACATACTGACATGAAGTATGATTTATAAAACTGATTAAAAAGATATATTGAATCATACTTAGGAAAACATAATCGTAATTCAACATGACTAACATACAATACGCATAGCCTTAGCCACCTTAGTAGTATGTTTTGTTTTAGGTATATGTGATATTTTTAGAGCTTGTATTTATGTAAATACAAAAAAAAATATCCACGGGTCGCATATACAGAATGAATTTTTCAATTTAGGCTTTAGCCTACCATGCCCACTTGCGATATCATACTGCCAGCAGGTTTAAAATGGCCACATTAAGTGAAATTCAATAGTAATAATGGATGTTTTATGATACTATTAACACCCGGCGTTTTTCGGGCTTGCCCTTTTGGTGACATCGAATCTTATAAAGTGGAGAGTGGAGACATTGGCGACCGTTTTGTTGCTATCGACTCTGGGTCAATTTTGGACCAACGCCTTCGGTACACCGATGACCTGTCTCTATTGTCCCATTGTAGAAGCTGAGGATGACGACATCACAGCCATCATTATAATCGCATTGTTTATTTAGCCTAGAGGCATCCCAAATCTTGAACTATAGGTGAAGGTTGAGCTGTATTATTAGGTGCTTTAATGTACGCAAGGCTAACGCGTCCATTTGGTAGAAATAGATCATACAAATTAAGGTTAAAGATGGTCATTGTGGTTAATTTTCGGTAGGAGTTAACTGTGTTTTTATCGTCATCAAAAGACAATATTCATCCTAAGACTTTGTGAGCCTCAGTGCTAATTTCACCAATGCCTTTAATAGGCATTGGTGAAAATACCACTTTAGTTAATCGTTGATTAAATATCATGTTATCTCCCTCGTTCTTCGTATTAATGAAAGAGAAGGCATGATATTTAGAGAAACGGTTAACATCAACAGGCATTGATGAAATTGGCACTTAGTCTGAAATCACAAGAAGCTTAGGTAAATCTAATTTTCTAAGTGTTTGTAACAACTATTTTTTTGTCAGTTCAGTCTTACACGCACACGCAGTACACTGCACAAGGTAAATTGTTCAATTATTATGGCTTCTTTCCTTCTATTTATTCTTTTAATACCTATGTATCTAGCTATCTATCAATCTCTCCATCTTCTAAGCTAAAAAAAACCTAGCTATTAAAAACATAACTAATTTAAAAACTTAAAATCCTGAGTTCTTATCTAATCTTTTAAATACTCCACCTACATATTTAAATTGATACAAAAACGTCATTTTGGTTGCGCTTGTTTCGAATCGTATAGATTATATCAAAGTGTATGAAATTCCGCTAGAAATATTGACAAGAGATAAAATCCTAAGTACCGGTAGCGATAGGGCGAGGGTGGAACACGTGTAAGCCCTCTATGTGGGGTACCATATACTTCCGATACTGCACAATGGGCACACGTGATCACCTATGTCCTATTGAGTACTATTATAGTCATTATGACACTAAAAGCTGGTGAAAATTTAAGTATATGATTTCATCGTCGTTGATACTAATCCGTTATGTAGTCTGCAATTAGTAGCTCTGATTTTTTTAAATATCTACATAATTTCGAAAAATAATTATATTATCGATTCTACCATCAAGTAAGTATATCTTATTAAACATATTCCTGAATTATTCTTTCCATTTACCTCATCGAACGATTTTCACTTTCGCTCATAATAATATAATTATAAACATTTTTACATAAACAGAAAGCGTATCTATATGACTTTCTATTTGCGATAAAACAATACGCATTTGTTCGGCAATACCATTTTATTTTAATACCATTTTGTATAAATGTTTCTGACCATAATAATAATAATAAAATAATAACGGTCGATACCGATAAGACGACTTTATTGCAACATATCAATGACGCATTTGCCCGAGGTACAAAAGTGCTTATGTAGGAAAAATTCATCTAAGCACGAGTTGTACTTTTGTCCTGAAAATTGATATAAAACTCAAGTGGTAAGTTGTATTGTTTCTTTGGTTTAAAAAAAACATTGGATTTTAAATAAACCTATTTCGAAAAAACGTTGCTAATAAAACTTGAATGTTGTCAAAATATTTAGACAGTATCTACATCGGCGGATATTGCTAATTCCAGAACAATGCGCTATATGGCTGATCAAGATAACATGGGAAGTGGGAACACGTTGTTCAGCGTTATTGTGTGTACATAGAACATATTGTGACTGACGTAGGCAATCTTTTGTGCCTGAGATTTTCCAAATTGTCCTCTACAACTTGGGAATTCTCAGTCATGTCTTGGCATGTCTCTTGTCTACTAGAATAGAGTAAATGAAGGCTAAACAAACTAAGCAAAGAGTTAACAAGATTGCAAAGCTCATTTGTTATATGTAAAGAGAGATTTTCAAAATGACAACCCATAACCTAACCAAGAGCATCTCGGGATACATCTCAGAAGGGTTCCGTAGCTATCAACGCGCAACGGGCTTTCTTTAAATTACTTCAAAAGTTATTGTCCGATTTCGTTCAAAATAATTATCCTAAAGAGGTTTTAGCATGATCTTTCAGCATGGAGGCCGATTCCTCGTAAATAGTTGACTATGTAAAAAAAAAATGTAAGTATCAAACCTTGCCTGTATTTAAGAAGACCTATACTATACCCCCACACCATGTGGTAGAATGAAAAAATGTTTTTTATCTCAACTTCACATTCAACTTCCACCCGTAAAATAAAAACTATTTTATTTTTTCGTGCCAAAACACATCTATAACTATACTAAACTTAATCCATTTATATTCATAATTACAGTAGGTGCCTAGTTATAATTGTGGTCAAACGACGGACAGAGCGAAACTTTAAGGGTTTCTTGAGTCCTACGTATCCCTAAAATATTATTCACACCAATTTTTTTAGCTAATATTAATTAATAGTTCGCAATTTTAGCGGTAATAAAAAAATTTAAACGAAATTCAATCAACGAATATGCCAAAACGTTGTAACTCAAAATTTAATGTTTTTTTTTTTAAATTCGCCACACGTTAGGCAAGGGTTTACGTGATGAAGTGTAGATAAAGGACACTTGACTGTCTGTCTGTCCTCTACCCCCGAAACAGCACGCGCGGTACTTCCGGCTACAATATTTAATAAACGATTTTATCGCCAACTAAGCATAAGGTTAAATGCTTCTTAATTCCACGTAAAAGGGTCGTTAGTTTTTACGCAAAAAATATTAAAATTACTGTAAATATAAAAATTGAAAACTGATACGCGGCTATACTAAGGCCCACAAAGTCTTAGTTCATGGAGAAGTGGAGATAATCAAAAAATTGTTAATCATATTTTATTGAAGTGAGTTGAAATATCACAGTATTTACCCCACCTACAGATATACCTATGCCGTTGTAATCCAGGTGTAATTACGTTTACATCCAACCTAATTTTATCTTTGGTCACTATGGGTAACTGTTTCGTAATAAATTTCCAATGTCCTTTACGTTTTCAATATATGTATAAGATAGTTTTTTCAAACTAATGGTTTCCATTTCTTTGTGAGCGCGTTATTAGTTATTGATTGTGTCAACCCACTGCCAAAGCTCTAATTTCAAAGTTTATTAAACGTATAAAATGTAAAGTATTCCCACTTACTAACTGATAGTTGTAACGAATAAAAACTATTGTTTAAAAATAATAACATGCGTACCTATACTCACTCATTAAAAAATGCCCTCGGCGTAAAGTATCCCGCGACCTTCCGTGGAAGCGCCAAGCCGCAGGGTACAGATTACGTCATAATGTTGTACTTTTAAATCATAATACACGCACGGACCAACGTGATTTATACAGCTTTTAAGTGATGAATACGTGCTAATGGAACATTTAACTGTTATTAACTTAATACCTATTAAAGTAACCCAACCTAACTAGTTCATTTAAGACAGATTGAGACAAACGAACTCTTCATATGATACGTTAATATAGATCATATTATGTAGACTTCATTTGTCCATTAGTCCCTGTCTTAAGTGAAAATATAATACATGAACTAGCGGCCAAATGTGTAAACAAACGCGTAAAGATTTTAAATAACTTGACATATGACGGTGATATGATTTCAGTGAGTCGGTTTCTTCATGTGAGTAGTTAAATCTGCGAGTCATACATCAAATAAATCATTTTTAAGGCGATAATTGCATCGAAATTCCTCACAATCCATGTCCATTGCTAATGTGTTGAAGTTGGTGAATCTTCGTAAATTTTGCATTTCCTGGACGCGTTTACTATTAGCTCCTTCAACGAAATATTTTAATAATGCTGCAATACTACAATAAAAATCACGTAATTTAGTTCAAATACACTGAGACAAGCAAACTCGATACTGTAAATGAGACCTCTTTAGCTATTGTGTAATTTGACGTTTGTTTTCTATCCTGCCATTCGATTCTCAGTCGATTGATGAATTGATCGAACTGAATCGATTCTCGATTGTGTCGGGAGTAAGGGGGCAGGGCGGTCTGGCTGGAAACTCAGCCAGACCGCCTGAGTTTCCAGCCAGGTCAAGAGTAGGACTGACTTTCATTTTTATCGGTTTCTAGTTGGCGCGCAGCCGTGTATCAAAACAGTTTTCTTGTTCCTTATGACCTTTTCTTACTCAAAAAATTTTCACACATTTTGGTCAATAAAAAAATCTGCCAAGTTTGGAACCGCCAGACCGGCGGTTTTGTATCAAAAATCTGAGCCCCTAGCGATCTGCAGTGGTCCAATGCTTGTTCTCGATGACCTCCTTTTTCGACGTCGAGCTCCTAGCTCTATAAAGTTACGTGTGAAAAATACGAGAGACAGACAACAGTACAGCAAATATTTATATGTTTATACAATAAATTAAACATGAATCAGCTGATGCATTATTAATACATAGCTCGCAGATAGATCATCAAATGGCACCATAGAAATTAATAAAAAGTATTTTATTGGATTTCTTCCTTTTTATATTTGTCGCGGAAAAATGCGCCTACTTTCGATTTCGACGGAATTTTCAATTATAGGAAATCCGCAGTAGTATCGAATTATATAAGATTCAATTATTCCTTCGAATGCGTTTTGATAAGTCGAAAATGGTTTTTGTCATGTGGTCTACATTAGACTTTAATTAGGTGAGTATTTGGGAAATTAAAAAACTTTCTCAATTACGCAGAGAAACTGCAACACAGAGGATGTTTTGTTGTCTAACCTAAAAAGTAATTCACACAAAACAAAACACTAATAAACCAAAAACTCAGTGAAAGGTACCCTGTGAATTTGTCCTTTCATTGAAGCTTTTTCTCACGGGAGAAAGTTTTAATTTAATTCATTAATATATTAAAATGAAGAAATTACCGGAAGAGTATCAATGGATGCACATTGCACATGATGCGCCACGCGAAGTCGTGGGACCGATGGAGGACGGGAGGATGTGACATACCCAGCTCCGAGCTCGGTTTCATTTATTGACGTTCTGGAATGAACCGATTAAACTAACAATTTATTCTAATAATATTATAAATGTGAAAGTTTTCACATTTATAATAGTAGTAGGATATGTGGTTTCATTTATTTATTAGAATTTAAAAAACTATCAATGCACAGGATGCGTCACGCGACGTCGTGGGACTCAGTGGAGGCGCGTGACTTACCTAGCTCGGTTTTGCTTATTGCTTATTGACCTTCGTGAAGCGAGTGGGTCTATTATTTGATGTTGTATCATAGATATGATAGATAAATTCTAATAAATGTTTAATTAAAATACCTGGGAGGCGAGCTTTGTTTGGAGTTTCAGTACAACTATAAAATAATTAAAAATAAATAAAAAGTTATAAAAGAAAAAGAAATAATAAGAATGACAAAAATATTTATCTGACCGGGGTTGGACCACATTTCAAAGAACGCAGTACGTCAATTTGCCATTCAAACTGACATTTATGTAGTCGAAATTATTGACATATTTATACACGATAAAAAAAAAAACATATTATATAACTTCAAAATACGCAGTTTCCTGTGGATAAGACCTGGCTTGATGGATTTTTCCTCATCAAAACTCTTTGCAAACTAAATTTCATGGAAATACTTACAGCCATTTCCGAGATTACGATTATATACAAGATTGTCTCGTTTAAAGTATAGCGTATGCGCAACGCGATGTCGTGGAACACAAATAAAAAAACTTGAGAGGTGTCAAGGGACACCCGGATGGATCGAAGTTACTTTTGATTAATTAGTGAAGGAATTGTAATTTTTATTTTTTATTTTTTTTAAGTTATAATAGTATTTTTTTTATTATTAACAAATATAATGTTATATAAACTTAATCATTATGCTCAATTTTAGTAATAATTGAGAGAGAGAGAGAGAGACAGACAGAGAAACACGCGCATAAAGCTAATAGCAAACTGTGTCGTTACAACTTTTAGTCTTAATTTTTTCCGTCTAGCCCCCTTTCGCAACGCGCGATAAGGAGCTTCGTTCCAATAATATTAGAATGAGTAAGGATATCTACAAAACTACCTCGATGTCAATGTACATACCAACAATAATCTGATACAAGAACTTTAGAATTTTCAAAAATGTTGTAGTTAGGTAGGTAATTAGGTACTTCGCTATTTGAATTGGTCATCTGTTTAATAATAATATTCAGAGTGCTAAGTGTGAGGTTTTCTTTTTGCATTCGATCATGAACGCGTTTGGCGTTCACTAGGAATTTGTATGTGAATAGTTGTCGCGTTTACAACTAGGTGGCGCTGTACAAATCACATACAAATTCCTAGTAATCGCCAAACGCGCTCATGATCGAATGAGAAAAGAAAAACTCACACTTAGCACTCTGTAATTAAAATGCTAAAGTTATGCCATCCCTGATGAAGTTTTTAAAAAAAATTCTTACGGAACATAAATTAAACTTAAACATTTATAGATAAAATGTAATGTATACTTCAAGTAATTAAAATCAATTATTAGATTAGTTTAATAAACTAATGAATATTATGCATGTTTTAAAAAGGTTATGCAATGTTTATATTTGTCGATATGTTTTAGTTAATTAAGTTTGTGTTTTTAATGGTTTTAATATCTTTCAATTAAAATCGTTCACCTGTTACAATTTAGAATGCAAATATTATCGTCGAACGCATGTTGCGTGTATTCTTGGGTAAGCGCTTGGGTAGGGGAAGGTGGGGTAAGTCCGGTAAGATGAAATGAGGGGTAAGACGGGGTACCAGGCAGGCATTTCACGTGTTTTCTATAGACCGAGCACATCCGTTCTAGCACCTAACCATCGACCGTAGTGATTTGATAGTCATGCGAGTTAAGTATAAAATCTGACTTCATTTGCTTATATTATTGAGAAAATAATGTTTTTAGTTGATATAAAGTATCCCACTAGTATTTTTTACGTATGATGATGTTGCCGCTACAGCAACAAATACTATAACAGAATAAAATAAATATTTATGGAAAAAACAAACGTGTTTTTTTTGCCGTTTTGAACGTAACCCTTCGTGCGCGAGTCCGACTCGCACTAGGCAAATTTTTTTTTCAATGTTGGACTTAACTTATTACTAAAACGGACGGACACTACTGATATTTCTAATGTTTCGTCCGCATACGCAAACTTTTAGAGTTTACATTTCTATTTAACTGCAATAAGTTCATAAAATTAATATTATGCTTAGGTACATGCTATGAAACTTACGTTACACTATCTAAACGAATATTTCAAAGAGGAAAAGTTTGTTTTTTGTATGTTTGTTTGTTTGTCTGTTTGCATTGAATAGGCTCCGAAAGTATAGCACCGATTTTAAAAGAATTCGGCACATATTATGTAGATTAGATCACGGGAAAGGACATAGGCTACTTTTAATCGCTACAAAATTTACAGTTCCCGCGATATTTTCTTTCGCGCGTCGCGGGCAACATATTATATTATGAGGACAAATGTCAAACGAAAAATTAGCTATTATGTTACATTTATATTCCATGTGATTTATCTATTCATGATATCGATGGCGCAAATCTATAAAATCATTGCTCATTATCCTCCGAGATTTACAGCGACTTTACAATGATTATACCAAACAAAAACCCTTCATGTCGGTTGGTACTTAGTGCACACTAACCTTTACCCACATTGTTTCCTGACTTATTTAAAAAACTGACTTTATCTCTTCTCGCGTTATCTCCAAACAAATTTTTGATAAAACGAAATACCAATAAAATGGCAATAAATATGGCAACCGAGCGGGCGAGATTGCCTGATGTAAAGTTTCGTCGCCAGCGGACATACGCAACATCAGACTTAGGCTATATAAAATAGTTGTTGCCTGTTGCTTTTCTAAACGTAAAAATTAAACGATCAGATATTGATTCAAAAACATACGCAGGCCCTGTAGCCAATGATTTCAAAACTACGGATAAGCTTTGACGTTGACGAAAAAGTTACGCCATCTTGATTTCAGAAGATTTTGTCAAATAAACGCGGACTGATTAAACTGCGGAAAGCAAATGTCAAAATATCAATATGACAAAAATGTCAAGCCTCGACTGTCCCAAGCAACACCCAAAGTTTAAGTAAGGACACTTTTTACCTCGTCTATAATATATTATAGGTCTAGATGTGTCGTTTGATAAAGTACAATATTCCCGACCAAAGAAGTTTCGTTTTATTCCACTAGTTCAACCGAATTCCTACATACTTGCTACCGATCCTGATGATTGATCCTGATCTTGATACTTTATATATTTATATATGCTTTATATGATGAAACTATTTTAAAAGGAGCATGATATTATTTTCAGATAGAGCAAGATGGCCTAAAGCCTGTCTAAAGCGCCTTACTCACCGTCCAGCGCCAGTACTAATGGCCATCATTAGTGTCAATAGTCATTCATTATTTTAGCCTACTAGTCCGCTTCAAGGCCGCGGCATTGGATTTGTAGGTTGGACCGTAAGTATGGCACTTATGGGTATAGGGTTACCATCTGACCGGATAAATCCGAACTCGACCGGTATTTAAGGATATAGACCGGACACCGCCCGGATTTCATTCGAGACCGGATTTTAAATCATGTCAATAAATAGTCAATAGAAATAGATTTTTTGAAAGCTGCAGTTGCTAGTAGACAGAATATAAGTCAGACTACAAGTCAGATGTTTGAAATAATATTGTGTGACTATTATGTACAAATAATATTGTAATAAACAATAATAAAACGTAGTCATAATCTGTAAATGAGTTTTATTTACAACCAAAGACCAGACTTTTTAACAGAAATCAGGATTTTTTAACACTTGCAACCGGCTCTTCGATTTCAACCCCTGGTTACCCTATACGAGTATAGCCAGTGACATAAAAATTAAAAGTTTTTCCATCTTGCCCCATCTGACTTTAGTCATTAGGCTGGGACCTATATTATGGATCCGGAACCCGGAAGGCCGGAGAAAATTCAGAGCGCTAAAGATAGAACTGTGTGCTAATTTAATAGAGCTGAAAATCGAACACACAAGTATCGAGTTAAATTGTATTAGCGCAGAGTTACATTTCAAAGTTCTGAATTTTCACCAGCCTTTCGGATTCCGGATAATATCGTTCCAGCCTTACCAGCAGAAACTGCGGACATACTGAAGTTTGTTTATCATCGAATGCGTGATGTGTTAATAGATTTTTTTTGCAAAAGTTTATGCTTTAACCTCCTTATTAGTAAAAATAATTTCACAACGGATACGCTAATCAATGTTGCTGTTGGAAAAGTTACTTGATAGGCAAATACAGCAACTTGGATTAGCGTGTACGTGGTGTGAATATTTTCATTAATAAGCGGGTAAAGGCTAGCTTTATACAGACCGTTTAGAGTTATTTTACCACGACGTTTCTTTGAATGTAAAACTTATTTCGTCGGCAGAAGGTCCTATCAGAGGTAAAATAACTGTGAACGGTCTGTAATCCGTGTCATTACGCACATTAGAGTATTTATGCATGTAATGATTACAGATTATTTAATTGTAAATAGCATACAATTATTATGTACATCGGCACCGTTAATAATACTATAAATGTAGTCATTCTGCACGGCCATTTTGCTTAGGTCACCTTTGAACAGTAATTGAAAACTATGAGAAACTGACGATTTAGTTGATTATTATTATAGTTATGCCTGTGTTAGTCACATGTGACATAAAGACTAGAATACATAAAATAGCACTTTATAAATTGTTTTATAACATTATAAAAAGTTTGGTAAAATCAATTACGAGTATTTTGGGCGTATGATCTACTGCTTCTGTAAAGACATTTAGGCTGAAAATAATTTCGAAATTTCGAATAAAATATATTATATACTATGTAAAATTTCATTGCGCTCTCTAAGGCGCTGAGGTCATTAAACTCACAGATACAACTGACTTTTAAGCAAAGTCTTTGCCTAAATAATATCATTAAATATGGTTACCTAAACTCTCGAGTGCTCTCATCTGTACTCTATACTCTTCGATCCAAGAACACCTTCTTACCTTAAAGATAAATTTGTCTTTCGATCCCAATGAGAAAGAACTACGCTCCTCTGCTAACCTCCTTCTCCTAAGATATTTTGGCTCTTCCTTTAAAGTGCGATCTATACGCTTATGGAATTCTTTACCTGTTAATTTCAGGCAAGCTAAAAGTGTCGAATCACATTCAAAACATTAGTAAGAATGTATTATTTAAGTAAGTAATGATATTATATATATTATGGTATATTTTATAGTATTGTTTTAATATATTATTTTTATATATGAAATATCTGTTTGATATGTTTATGTGCCAATATATTTGTCTATTTGTTTTAGATTTATAGCTTGTAAGATTATGAATGTAGAAATAATTGGAATTTTTCAAAATTATTCGTTATATTATTGTTTTCTGTGTATGTAAATAATTAATTTTACACATTGCCCGTTTTGTTTGTTGTGATACAATTTCAATAGTTTCCTGCATGTGGGTTTGTTGCTTGCTGTTAACTGGGTTGTTTGTTGTTTGCTGGGTTGCTTGGAAGAAATTTCTGCATAGCAACAAAGCCGTCGTTATTTTAAGTTTCTTTGTTATACAGTATGAACGCAATAAAGAATATTCATTCATCAATTTAATGGTCAAAGACCTCCGTAGCGCCGCAACAAACGTAACGTAATTTTAATAATTAGTATTTTCTTTTTAGAATTTTTTAAATTATTTTTCTGCCTAAGCGTATTTACTATAAGCAGTAGATTATTTATATTCCCAAAATATCCGTAATTAATATTACCAAACATTATATAATATGTAGACAAAGTCTCAGTAGAGCATTGTAGAGTCAAGGCAGATATAAAAAGTTAAGCGTTTTTTGAAGTTACGTCACGCGTCACGACACCGATGGATAACGCCACCTGTCGGGAGCTACTTATGCTTGTTACATAAGGCCTTAACTTTCTGAAGTGCTTACGGCTTTTTTATTCTTTTTTTAAGTGAGGTTCTTCAGGCACGATGAAAGATTTTTTTAAATTTAAAATGATGAATGAAATTTCATTTCTGCCAGGTCTACTCTGTACACGTCGTGTTTTTTTCTTGAACACGCCTTCCTAGTTCCTACCAGACATTATAGCCTGCATTAAGTATTAACCAAAATATCGCGGTATTTCAATAGATGTTAACTCTTATGTGAAATTCACCATGCCGGTCTTCACACAAAACAACTTTTACCGCAAAAATTGCCTGGCGTCTAGGTAACTGACTAATTCTAGGTTTTTATTTTCTTAAGCTAATAATCAACACTTAATATTCCAACACTACAATTTATTATAATGTCAAACAGCCACATAATATTTGAGTAACATAGCGCGGTCACATAAAGAAAGTGTTTGAGACAAAAATCCACATGCGATACTTCAACTGAATATGTTCAATCGTTTCAAACACTTTTTTTCTTTACATGGTAATATTATACATATGTGCGATTTTTTTAAGATATCTACGCAGTGGTGTTATTTTTTCGATTGTTTTACATACTTTATGCATCTTTTCGTGATCATTCTTTTATTAAGGACGCGTTTGTGAATTTGACGTTTGATCCTACAATACTTACAACTGTCACAAATAGAGTACTTCTTTATTTGCAAAATGGTTCAAATATTAATAAAAATTATAATTTGTAGTATAGCAAAAACAATTTTCGAGAACCTCTTCACCCAAAATTTTCAAATAGAGGTCGTGTTTAGGATCATTTTTCTGCTCTTATATTTTTTATTTGTTTAAAAATACTAGATAGCGGATATAATCACCTTAAAATTGGCTTAAAAATAATGCAATAATATTAAAAATTGATTTGAAAAATGAATAAAAAGTCTCCTCAAAGTTTTCACGTGTTTTGCTATCCTACTACTATTATAAATGTGGAAGTTTGTGAGGATGAATGAATGGAAATGTTTGTTACTCTTTCACGCCAAAACTACTGAACGGATTTCGATGAAATTTGACATGGTAGTAGTTTAAGCTTTGGATTAAAACATAGGATACTTGTTACAGTGTTCCCGTGCGATACTGTATTTACGCGGGCGGAGCCACGGGCAACAGCTGGTTATGCATAAATCTGAATGCGTGGCAATAAGGTTTACTTTATTTGGTCACTATTTGGATTTATTCCGCAAAATGTTTCTATTGAAATGTCAGTCCGTACTCGGCTGCTGTCAAACAACGCGTCCATAATTTATAGAATCTATAAAAATCGTGAACCATAACATAGCATCTACCTACTATATCAAGGGCAGCTGTATGTGTGTGTGTTGTGTTGTCTTGTGGCGTGGACAAGCAAGGTCTGGTAATTGGTAATCAGTGATCACTAATCCTGGAGTAATTGAGCGCGTGATCTGCCATCATCAGGCGTGGTCAATCGTGATCAATTGCGATCATCACGCTGATTTAAATTATAATAGGCTTTATATATTATTCGTATTGAGGTACGAAACAGTGGGTATTATGTATTTTACATAACTTCAACAGCTTGTAATGTAAATCAACTTTACGAAATCTCGCTGTCAAGCAAGACTAGAATAGAATAGCACAGAGTAGAATATATATATATATATATATATATATATATATATACTTACGTACAAAGCAACAGATTTCATAGAACGATCCAAATCGATCCAAATTTGAAAAAAAAAAATTGACGTCCCCGTCAACGGCCCACAATTTTTCCACACAATCGAAAGCTATCATATAGCTATATTCGCGTTAGGAAGTCAGTGAAATGTCTAATAAATTCAAATTGACCAATAGCGCATAAGCCGTGTTCACATTAACCAATTAAAGGAAGCAATTTTGACATAATGTTATATCCGCAATATATTTGGCATATTACATAACAAGGATAATAACACTATAGGATATTCTATTACGACTAATTTTTTATTACCCAGCAATTTTAATGGAGTTCCGGAACAAAGAAAGGAATATGAACGTAGAGCTTTCTCGACTGAAGTTATGAGTGCCACACGTACGCTCCATAAATTATTCAATTACAATATTTGGCTATCAGATAGATCATCAACATTACATTTCCAATCACGTACCAGGCTAAGAAACGCTCAATTGCCCCAAAAAATCCAGGAAACCGTTTACAGTGTACGCTGCATGCGAATTTTTATCGTGGGAGTGATTGCTCATAGCTTAAGCCTGTGATGTTTGTGCTCATTTCGTGCTTCACTCGTGTGAAATGTCATTGACTGGACATTGACATACAAAGGAAATTTAAAAAAAAAACATGAGACTGCGACTATAAATTATTTAGTCTGTGCTGCAGTAGCCGACATGTAAGTTTTTTTTTATTTTTATTTATTAGGTAACACAAAAAATAACATATTTTACAGTCATTATATAAATCGCCAAACTGTGGAGCAATTTGTTGGCGGTTGAAGTATTCTAAATAAAATAATTACAATTCTATTTCAAACAATTTTCATCGAACAAAATAAAATAAATAACAAAATAATAAATATTATTTCTAACATCTAAATATATTTTACTTCTTTATTGACATTTATTACAAAATAGTACTACTATTTTGTAATAAATACTAGTAATTTCCAATAAATAACTTTTCAGCCTTTTTTTTTTAATTGACAGGTTTAATTTTTTATTTCTTAAGAAATCTATTTTATTGTAAGCAGGCTTAGCATGTGCTTATAAACACCGGAGAATCGACACAATGACAGATTGAAGAAACACTAATACTACGGAGCAGAATAGTTCTTATTGTAAGGCAGCAAGGTCGGCGCATCGTCGTTATGAGAAACATTTCTTTTCTTCCCGAGCATGAGCCAACAAAATGGCCTCTTTTGACAGATAAAGTAGAAACGTTTTCTTAATTCAATGTCAAATAATCTTACAATAATGTCAGCTACTCCACATCATGGCGGTCCAAGACAAATAGTTTCTTTACATTAGTCTTTTACTCGAAAATTTGATCATTTTTAACAGAAGATTTCCCGGTAGCCATTTAAAAAATATGGCTATTTAGAAATGTTGACTTCTATTGACGACCTCGTTACCATGGATTAAGAACTGTTTTGCAAGGAACTGTTTTGGATATAATATTTCTTCTGTAAAATTATTTCTTCGGATCGCCACGCTAAGCCCGCAGGTCCTGTCAGAGGTAAAATAACTCTAAACGGACTGTAGACTACAAAAGAAATTAAAAAAAAAATGTCAATTAGCAACCATTATTCGAAATTCGAAATTGCTGCAGCGGCAAATACCTAAATCTGTAACACCTACTTAATATTATGGTTGTATGTACTTGTATGTACATCGTTCTAAAATTAAGTAAAGATCGTTGTTAGCGGTAATTGTTACGTTAATTTGTTGCTTAACTTTGTCTGACTTATTATTGCTTCCTCCATTTTGAGGTCGTAGTGAGATTAGTGAGCTTATCAATTATTTCAGCCAAATTAAGATTTTGGTAGGCGATGACATTAATACGACTCATTTCATACTGCAGGCAACTTATTATAGAGAAATCAACCACCACCTTATGCCAAATTTCTGCGGTTTTTGTTGGGAGTTTATCTATTCAATAATGCTTAACGCTTTTGATTGGACAACACGTTTGCGTTATCCAATCACAAATGCTATTGAATAGATAAGCCACCGATAAAACACCTCAGAAACCGGGCATTGGGGCTTGTTACGACCCCATACCTACAACCTGTAACTCTCCTAGAAATTCGTTATACGAAAAGTTTCTAGTGACATAATACATAATATATATAATCGTGCGAAAGAACCTCACTTTCAAAACGTCTGACATTTGAAACAATACGACTACCTCAGAGTGGCTCAGAGTGTAATTAATGTAAATAATATTAATTTAATATTAGCTGCAGTATCAATTCAATGTAATAGCTGACGCCTACGCGACATTGCAAAAGCAATGACGTAAACTCAGGGTCAGCTCACACCGAAACGGGACGATCAGTCGTGTTCCTCATGTCTGAGGGTCGTGACCACCACCTTCCATGGTCTTTATCCTTATGATATTACTCCACTTTTCCCTGTCCCCGACCACTCGAAGTGCATCCTGCACCGTGCTATTGAGCGCGAGCTGTTGCTAGTGTTGTACCTACGCATCGGGTTTCGACCACGGGGTCTTTTGCCTTCCACCTTGCCAGTGACAATTAGCTTCTCTAGATTATCTCCGTCTTTCCTGGCAATATGTCCGAAGTGTTTAAGAGTTCTCTGAAGAAGATACACACTTTATAGCATAAAAAGTTTCATTGTAAGATCGGCGCCACGCCATACAGAGCGGTGAAATTTGACATTCGAACTCTTGCGATCTTCTTGTGTGCTGAATAAAGTTCAGTCTTAAATCACGATCTTAAAAAAGCAGTAACATTCCGTTTCGGTGTGGACCGACCCTTATGATGTTTTCAGATGATATAAGATATATTCCTTAGTAAGTATAGAGTTCTACTTGCTACGAGTCCTATTAATGATAAACGTATAAGAGAATCATCATCAGCCCTGCAAGGTACACTCTACAGACATGGTTTTCCACAAAAGCCTTCTAAGTATATGCAAGTTTAATTTTAGGTTAGAATGGGATCAACTATGTTATTATACAGATAGCTGGCACTAACTTGCAAAAAACACGAAGATACATCTACCTCCTAACAAATAAAAATGTTTGCACAACGGATAACTTTAACAACGTTGCTGTCTTTGTCTGTCAAGTGACTTTTCCAACGTATCAGACACAGACGGCAACGTTGTTTAAGATATCCGTTGTGTAAATCTTTTTATCAGTAAGGGAGCTAAATTATAACCCCCTTACTAATAAAAATATCTTTTATTTTCTTATTCGTTGGCGAAAGTCACTTGACAGACAAAGACAGCAACATTATACGTTGTATAAATATTTTTATTTGTAAGGGAGTTTATGTACAACTGTTAAAACACTATTCCTATCTTCCTTGTGTATTAATTCAATATAGAAATTATGTTTACGTAGAGTAGCTGATGATGAATCCAAAAAAACAAAGAGCATTTGAAAGTTATTGTCATTTTCTACCAGCGCTGGCACAACTAACTGTAGGTACTAGACCGCTATCCTCAAACGACTCTACACAAGTGAGAGAGGACTTAAAATCCTTCGCCGATCATTTCAAATAAGAATTTCAAATTCTACTCCATCGAAATTTCATCAAAATTTCAACTCTAACGCTGCCAGATAAAGTTTAATTTAGTATAACATTTCGTAACATATATCTGCGAATGGTATAATCGAAATTGGACTCTGTACGGTTAAGTTACAACTGAAAGTCGTAGATCAAGGGAGATAGGTTTTAATAATAACCTGTTCTGGCTGCCGTGGGAACGTTCGCCATGTATAAATGGCCATCAGTACAGCAATAGTCCAATTTCGCAGCGTTTTACTTAGTTTTACAAGTTACAAAAAGTCTTATAAGAACTTCTCTGCCCTTGAGAGACCTTTGATTCTGACATCTGACCTTGATGATTCGATCGCCGAATAAGCGCTAGAGATAAAAAAAAGTTTCCTCCTTTAATCGCTACAATTGGGGCACGTTTTTTCCTTTCATGTTTTTTCAGCTGTCAAAAGCCGAAGTTCTTGTCTTTACTGATACATCCTAGATATCTTATACTTTAAACGAGACAATCTTGTGTATATATATAATAGGTTTCTCGAAATGGGCTACAAGTATTACCATGAAATTTAGTATGCAGGGAGTTTTGGGGGAGAAAAATCGATCTAGCTAGGTCTTATCCCTAGGAAACTATGCGCATTTTAAGCTACTTGGGTTTTTCTTTCATCGTGCAACAATATATCAATAATTTCGCCTCTATCATGTCGGTCCGATTGGCAGATTGGTTTGCTTATGAATAATTATTTATGCTTTGTGCGAAAATTCGAAATGTGGTGGGTTCTAATCCCGATCAGAAAAATATGTGTGATTCTTTTTATTTATTTACATTTATTAGAACTCCGAGCAAAACTCGATGGCCCAGGTACTAGTTAATATACCAGGTAGAAACTATAAAACTTATCCATGTTACAATTTACATGGCAATGCGTTAATTTCGAAGCTCATAAGAACTAAAACTGAACTAAAGATGGCTCAATTTAGTCCATGAACACAAATATTTGTATTGCAACAGCGGCAGCCCGCGGCAAACGTGAGAGTCTTAGTATAATTAGTCCTTTATTAGCCTTCGTACACACTAATTGGACTAAAAAGGTTATGTTTAAGGCCTAAGGGTGAATTCACACCGAAAAGGAACTAGAGAGCTATTCAAAATTTAACTTCATTAATAAACACAAGAAGATGCACGTTTCATTGTAAGAGTTCGAATGCCAGGGCTGTGCAGCGCATGTGCAGTGTATGACTGATGTCATATGAAACTTGTATCTTTTTGTGTAGTGAATAAAGTTGAATTTTGAATAGCTATCATTAAAATGCAGAGCTGCGTATCGTCGCGGTGTGAGCTGACCCTAAACCTTGGATTCGACGACCAGTTTTGACGTAAGCTATTTAGATTTTAATACCAAGTTAGTCGTATTATGTGGAAGATGGAGTGCAAAATATTTTTTTAGCTACCGTCTACTAAAAACATTAACAACACTCAAACGTAACGTGAGAGGTCCTTAAATATCAGGATGTATTTGCCTTTTGCTTTTGAGAATTAGACCGTAAATCTCTTCAATATAACTTTCGTAAAATCAATCACGGAGGGACATTATTTATTTATGTATGTAACTGACGTTCAGAAAAATTTTGTTTGTAAGTCGAAGGCGAATCAGCTGATAGTGTAAGGTACATGGCCTCAGCGGCAAAAATTGGTTTCATTACTAGATAGTTTTAAGGGCACCCAAAGTATTAGTAAGACGCCGCTGTCCGTCCATCTGTCACCAGGCTGTATCTCATGAACCGTGATACATAGCTAGACAGTTGAAATTTTCTTTTTTTTTTTTGCCTATTTGTACGGAACCCTATGTGCGCAAGTCCGACTCCCACATGGCCAGCTTTTTTCGACTTCTGCCAAATCGTAGTTACGCAGTAAATCATATGCCCAAATTTTCTGCAGGTAATTGATTTTATAAAAGTTTTGTAAGACAGCATATAGTCTTAATACTTAACACCTATTCATTTAAAATAATAACCACTAAGTTATAGACTAGACAAAGTAATTAATATACATAGACAGATATATTAATTTTAATTATTAGCTCGTAAAATATTCCGTCAAAAACATAGACGCAATCTGCATAATATAATTTGAATCGTTAAATGAATTGATACTAGATTAATTACTTGATGGTATCACTAAACATATTAGTTACTAGCTGTTTCCCGCGGCTCCGCCTGCGTAAATATACTATCGAGTATCCCGCGGGAATACTGTACTTTGCCGGGATAAGAAGTAGCCTTTGTCTCAATCCAGAACCTTAACTAAAATGTTGCGTGAAAAAGTTCACATTCATATTATTAGTAGGATAACAGACATACTCATAGATATATGAACTGATATTATCTCACAATCAGAAATACTTAGAGCTTCACCTAAGTACCACACCATATTCTGACATGTTTTTTTGATACTATGCAATGATTTTAAAACTAAGTCTGTCTGTCTGTTTGTTCCGGCTAATCTCTGAAACGGCAGAACCTATTTTATCCGGACTTTCACTGGCATATAGGACTGTTATAAGGAGTAGTGAGTAGGTACGTAAGCCACTTTTATCTTAGGGTTTCGTTTAAAAACTACATCTTCTGCCAGAGGTTCACAGACGAACATACAACCGCGTTTTTAGAAGTCGGTTAAAAAGTAGGTACTTTGTCTATAGGTACCAGTAATATAAAGAAAGATTGATAAGTTTGTTTGATTGCATCGAATATTCTCCGAAGTTACTGGGCCGATTTTGATGAAATTTTGTACAGATATAGAGTAGACCACGGGGGAGGCTATGGCTACTTTTCATTGCAGAAAAATGCACGGTTTCTGCGGGATTTCCTTTTGCGCGTACGAAGTCGCGGGCAACGCTTATAATAAACGCGCATGGATATCGTTGTTAAAATGTTTCCATGGCCAAAGAATAAGATTTCAACAGACACTTGTGAGTCATAGCTAGTCAAAATCACCTCCATATAAGGAAGTAACTTAAAAGTAGAAGTGTTATAAAGATACACGTCTATACACTTTATATTTTATGTCATAAAATCAGGTTGATTTGGCAAAATCAGGTTGAAAATCAAATTGATTTGTAATAACGAGACTTATAACCGAATTCTCGAATGCTATTTAATGTTTAGGGACCTTAGTAATCACAGATTCTCACTGTCTTTCTCTTTCGGCCGAATACGGGAACGATAGTTGAATTAAATGACGCTCAAGTCACATGCTGTCCTTGTCGTTTCGGCTAGCAGAGACAGCGATAGCCTGTGAATAGCAGGGCTCATAATTTTGATTAGCGTTTCAGTATTCACTCATTAGCTTGGCAGAATTTAAGGTAAGCATGTCTGTCGAGTTATTATGACTTGAGAGCGTCTTAACTTAAGAAGCGTTTTAGTGTTCGCTCATAATAATAATAGTGTAATAATATCTATGGACGCTTCACACCACGTCAGTCTGGCCCCGTGCTAAAATTCGGTTACCTTGTATTACGGGTACCAGACAACGGGAAGTGTATTTAATACTTTTATACTATACATATATGTAAGATTTTACTATACACATATTTAATACACATAAATGACCCGGGAATACAGAAAAACTTTTGTTCCTTCGGCGGGATTCGAACCCGCGACCCCCGGCTTGGGCATCGACGCGTTCCACCACTTAGCCCCAGAGGTCGTCATATATCTATGACCCGGATAAGACAAAGTTTATTTTCTTATTCATGTTATAACAATACTTCCTGTGCAATACAAAACGCAAATACATTGAAACCTGGAACCAGTTTTTTAGTGTTTATTTTTGTGATTTTATGTATGTCACGTGATGATTTACTGTGGGAACATAGTACATAGTAAATATAGAGGCTTTTGGTTGTTTTGTTTGTAGGGTTTGTACTATAACTATATATGACTGGCCCACACCGATTTCGGTGACGGTGGCCGGTTTCATTGAGACCAGGCCAGTTACGCAGGAGTAAATTTATAGTGTCCAAGTGTGTGCGCAGTACACAAGAGCACTCTCTCTTCCTTTACTCTCATAACCCAGCGTGGACGGATAACCGCCAGAGATCGGGCGCTGGTCCGACATTTTACACGCCCATCCGACGCATGGATCATCTTTCTTGTCAGACAATCAGGTGATCAGCCTGCATTGTCGCAACCAAACTTGGAAACAACATTTTTTTGTTGTTCCAATGCGGGAATCGAACCCACGACCTCCGAGTCGAGATCCAAGCTCTAACCACTAGACCACGGAGGCTACTAGGGTATGCACTATGTAATTGTAGGGTATGTAATATGTAGGTATTAGATAGCTTCACTATATAAGGTTTGATAAAATCGACTACGGATATTTTGGGTTTTGGGTATGTATGATCTACTGCTCATATAAAGACGTTTAGGCTAAAGATATATTGTCATACTCAAATTTAAAAAATCATCTCATAATGGTTGAATCTCCGCTCAACGCGAACTCCCCCATATAAAGGTTTTTCTTTTTGAGTATAACAATTATTTATCTGCCAAAGTATACATAAGCAGTAGATCATATACCCAAAATATCCGTAATTACTAATTTATTTTACAGAACCTCATATATATGTATAACCGTAAAATTGTACAAACCGTTAGATTGTAATATAACTAGATAGATTGGAAAAATATGTCTAAAGATTATTTGTGATATATTATAATCTAACGAATAATATTCCGTTAAAATGTAAACAGAATGTACGGGTTCGCAATCTTCCAACATTTTACAATCTCGCTAGTTATATTACAATCTAACAGTTGTTACAATAAAAACGGCGCCACACCGCTGTACGTGTCCCGCCTGCGCTGGTCCACGAAGGTCGAGGACGTCGTGGACTACATCCGAAAGAAGACGTCTTGCACCTTAAGAGTCGAGCGTCTGGAGTCTCGCCACAAGGTCAACTTCGGTTCCTTTGTGGTGATAGTACAGACGCATCTTCTACTGACCTTGGAGGTGGAGGAGTTCTGGCCGACGGACGTAGTCTACCGGAGGTTTCGGGGAAGGCTCCCCAGCGAAGCGCGCATCACGTCGCCGAAAAATTACAATACGTGATAAGCTACAGTGTGTGTATAAGAGTGACTATTAATAATATAGAAAATATGTTTTATGTATAGTATTGTATAGTATAAAATTGTGTGTGTGTATAGTATAAAAATATATATCCGTTGTCTGATACCCGTAACACAATTTCATTTTAGCACGGGATCGGATTGACGTGATATATAATATATTATTATGTATATTTGTTCTCTATATATTTTTATGCGTGTCTGAATAAATAGATTTGATTTGATTTGAATTTTACGGTGATACTCTGTTCAGATTCACTTTCATCTCAACATAAACAAACAAGACTATAAAGATAAGAGTATATAATGCTATTAATTTAAATGTCACTTTAAATTGTGTCACACAATGACTTAGGGTCATTTCACACCGAAACGAAACGCGACGCGGCGCTGCTTTTTTAACATGACTATTCAAAATTGAACTTTATTCATTACACAAGAAGATTCATTGTAAGAGTTCGAATGTCAAGTTGCACCGCGCTGGTGTGACTGTCATATGGAACGTGTATCTTTTTGTGCAAAAAATGAAGTTCCATTAGCATTTTGTAGAACTCACGTTCAAGTTGGCTGGCACCGACTTCAAAATTGTGAACATCGAGTGGAGAAACGGTTAAAATTTTAGCCGAATTCAAAAGCGGTATTATTTAGGAAATAAGCGTTATGTTATACTTTTTACGAGCATTTTCACTTTGGAAGTCGGTTTTAATTTTTTGTTTAAAAATGGTGTATGGTATCGAATTAGTTACCATCAGTTACCACTGTTTGTCACTAGCGGCGATGTTTCGATGCCATACAAATTGTAGTTAAGTATACAGCCCTGTCGCAAAATAAAGCTCTAACCTAATATTTAACTATGTGCTGTGTGTGAGTTGTTATCACCACTCGCTATGAAGAAGTTAATAATACATTGAAGCGGACGATTTATAAGATAATCCCATCTTGTAAAAGTCTAATGGAGATCTATAACTCTGCTAATTACATAAATTATTTATTAGCCAATAATAATAATTACTCCCAAAGTCACATGTAATTCTAAATTACTCATAAAATTGTTTAACTACATACATGGTGGTAGCCGAAAATGATCTTTATTAGCAAAGGGTATAGACTTCATTTTTTAATCGCCAACAATTTTCTAATTAGAAAGATGATAATTAGCAAATATGTATACGGAACCACGTAATTTAAGTGCGAGATCGGATAGGAGTGTTTGGATGTTTTACAGTCTTGTTTTATAGGTGAAATATAAATATTATTGCTCGTACTGTGGAAACTTTGGCTCTATGATAGATCATATGTAATTGTGTAGGTAGTGTGAAAAGTTATATATTCGTGTGAGTAACATGTTAACATGTAAATATTTAACACAAGATTGTAAATAAATAGTAATGTATTATGTAGAAAACTAGAATTCTATTTCTTTATGTTTCATATAGTCCCAATGATCCGGAATCCGGCGGCCCCGGGAAAATTTAGAGCACTGAAAATATAACTCTGCGCTAATACAATAGAGTTGAAAATCGATGTGTCAAGTGTCGAGCTGTCATTTAGTAGCACATTGACATTTGACTCGACACTCATGTGCTCGATTTTCAATTCTATTGTATTGGTCCAGAGTTCTAATTTTACTGAACAATTTATGAATAAACATTTTCTGTATGCTAGCTACATTAAATCGTTACAAATGTAGCAGGCATACAATTTTGTTTATGATTATTATTGAACTATGTACCTCCGTATTTATTTATCGTATTTTAGACCACATGTAAAATATTTAGTTGAAGAGCTTGGTCCAAAATTCATTCTAAAAAAACCCCAGAATCGACATCGATGAAATGTTTGCCAATGGGTTCAATATAAATCATATTTGATGTCACATCAAATTTAAGTTATGAGCAAGAATAAAATGCAAAATCATAGTAGGCAGATATGTAGCTATCGATATATTTGTTGGTGTATGAACTGTAGGAGTATGTAGTTAGGTCGCTGTTGAAGATGGGGGAAGCTGTAGGTGTAGACTAGAGTTGTGACGGAGCTGAGCTACGTTCCCGCCTTCACAATTGCGGAACTTCCGCAAGATATCGTACCACCGTACCTACATTGTAATTGTAGGCGTATGTATGTACGAGTATACCTAATAATTATAATTTCAACACCAAAAACTACACCTCCACCTACTGTCGACCGATACCGATATATAAAATACATTACTATCACGTTTTTAAATGTCTTTCGAACCACGTTTTTATAATGTATGTCGGGCGTCGTCGTATTTCTGTCATTCCCATACAAAAACTGATTTTATTCTTGCTCATAACTTCATTACCCGGCGTTTTTAGAGTTTGCCTTTTGCGGGCATCATATATGATGTAAAACGAACACATTAGCAACCATTTCGTTTCTGTCGATACTGGGTTAATTTCGGACCCCTTTATATATTCAGGAAAATCGAGGTATTATCACGGTTTATTCAATGTAAAAAATAATATAAAATGTTATACGTGCAGTTTTGTAATGTTTAAAAAATTTAAAATTTATTGATATAAGTAATCATAAAAAATCCTACATCATTAGCTTACTTATAAGTTATCTCATACACAAAAACATTCATTGCAGCAAGTATGAAGCGTGGTAAGCACGAATTTCGGAGATATTAGCACCTATGTTACATTTCCCAGAGCTAAGGAAACGCGTGACGACATAGTTTCAGCGATTATCTAGTGGAGCGTTTCCACGAGACTTGCAGAATCCTGTACCTTTGAAAATTTGAAACTTGATTTTTAATGTTATTCTTCTGAGAACTTACTCATATTTCCCATCATAGACTATTGTGATGTGTGCTATTTCGATCTCAATGCCGACAAACTTAATAAACTTGATCGCCTTCTCAATTCTTGTTTAAGATTTATTTTCAATCTGCGAAAATTTGATCATGTTTCCGCCTATCGCTGTAAGCTGCACTGGTTACCAATACGACAGCGCCGCTCTGTACGGGCCTTGTGTATGCTGTACTCTGTGTTACATAATCCAAATACTCCCAAATATCCAACTTCATCATTCCAGTATCTTTGCAGCAGCCACGACAAGATCCTCCGATGCTCTAACAACGCACTTCTTTTTGCCCTTCCCATAGATCCGGTATCGTTCACTCGTCTTTCAACATACAGGCTATTCCTCTCTGGAATGGTCTTTCTCTAGAAATCAGGATGTCCAAAACCAGAGACACGTTTAAGCGCAGAGTCCGTGAGTTTTATGCGACACAATTGGCAGAATCCTAGTATATTACATTATTATTATTAATATATTTTATAGTATGGTATTTATATCTTTAATATTATATGGCATATTATTTATATTTGTTAGTTATATACATATATTTTGTGTATTTATATTATACTACTTTATGTGTGTGTTTTAGCTACATCTTATTATTTTATTTAGAGCTGATTATTGACTTGTTTTTTTTTCCTCTATTAGCACCAGCACAATTTTGCTTTTGTACGCCAAAAGGTTGACTGGTAGAGAATACCATATGGCATTAAATCCGCCTATGTACCTGTTTTTGTGCATTAAGTGTAAATAAATAAATAAATAAATATATTAATGTTACTATTTATTTATGCATTTAATAATCGGCCAACCTGCCCATTATTCATTATATTACTCACTCAATTTTCCACAGTATTATACAGGAAAAAGTCCATAGTCACTGTTCGTCTTCAGTTACCTCCGACCTCTGCTCTAGTCACAAACCCACTGGGGTTTAAAATTATAATTAAGCTAACAATGGGAATAATTGTTAAATGTAACGCATCGCGGATAATCTATTCTAGAATTATATAATAAGCAATTACGATTCAGACATAGTGTAGTAGTGTGGGAAAACAAACCTGTATAGACATACATATATAAACATATAACATCACGTAAAACTACGTCATCAAGGATGTCTGAGTAAGACTCGCCGAAGCTTAAGGAAAATATTCTAAGCTCGCTTTTTATCTGCAACATAAGTTTTGCAAATATATTTTTATGCGATTATAAAATATACTGTCTGTTTATAAAATATACTATCTGTTTATAAAATATACTATCTGTTTATAAAATATACTGTCTAATTCTCTGTAGCGTAGCTCTCCTAAATGATTAATGATTTTGAGGCGTTACTGAATGATTTTATTATTCAACTTAAACTAAGAGGCTTCACATTTGTCGAGGATACTATAATATCTTTTCATATGCAGGCATCTTAAGATAAAATATTATAGTATCTTTGCCGTCTGTGACGCCCTTACATGTATAATAATAGCCGATTTCCACAACGATTTCGGTAACCCAACCCAAGCCGGGTTGGGATGGGTTTCAATGAAACCGTACGCAGTAGTATCTACGCAGGAGTTACTTTCTAGTGCCCAAGTGTGTGCGCAGTACACACAAGCACTTTACCCTCGTAAACCAGTGGGACGGGTGACCGACACGACTGGCGAGAGATCAGACACAGAACCGACTTTTTACATGCCCAATGTCCATCCGACGCATGGATAATCTTTCTTGGCAGACAATCAGGTGATAAGCATGCATTGTCCTAACCAAACCTGAAACAACATTTTCTGTTGTTTCAACGCGGGAATAAAACCCACGACCTCCGAGCTTTACTTTTTCCACGCTCTTATCTAAAATCTCCTTTTGTTAAAATAGGTAATTTTAATCAATGGTTTAATTTAAATTTTTTGCAATGTTACCTTTATTTACAAATTTATTATAATAACTTGTGTTGTCTCTTTCAACTTTATATATATTAGGTCTTTACCTATGAAATTGCCGTTTTGTATGAAAAAGTTTAAACGAATTTTTTTCATGTATTTTTTATTTGTATTACTCGTAATCGAAGTAATCACCCATGCAATCAATGCATCTTTGCCAACGCAGTGGCAGTTTATTGATGCCCTTCTTAATCAGCTGGACGGGAGGCAACAAATTCTTCAAAGGCATTTTGTACTGCCTCTCGGGTATTGAATTTTTTTCCGCCAAGATGTTATCCAAATTCTGGAAAAAGTAGTAGTCTGTAGGCGCAAGGTCTGGTGAGTAGGGCGGATGACGGAGAGCTCCCAACCCCAGTTCTTGCAACTTGGAGACCGTCTGCTGTGCAGTATGAGGTCGCGCGTTGTCGTGCAGGAGCAGCGGAGATGAGCGATTGACCAATGCTGGTTGGAGATGTGCCAGGTTCTCCATCAGTGTGTTCAGTTCTTCACAGTACAAATCTGCAGTAATTCTCACCCCGTTTGGTGAGAAGCTGATCTAGCGCCACCAAACAGTGACCATCACTTTTCTAGGGGTAAGTTTTCGTTTAAGGCATTGTTTAGGTGCTGAACCAGGATCCAACTAACTTGCTGAGCGCTTGCGGTTATCAAACAGAATCCATTTTTTATCGCAGGTAACAATGCGGTTCAAAATTCCTTCATTTGTGTGTCTGTTGAGCAGTGCAAGGCACTTCTCGACGCGTACTTCGCGCTGGCGATCATTGAGTTCGTGGGGCACCCATTTGTCAAGCTTTTTTACCTTGCCAATTTGCAAAATGGACTAATATTGTTTTGACGCTAACGTCGAAAGCTGCTGCTAATTCAGCCGTAGATTGTGTGTCATCAGCTTCCACAATCGCCTTTAATTCGTCATTGTCGACCAAAGTCTTCGGACAACCGCGAGGTTCATTTTTCAGGTCGAAATTTCCAGAACGGAAGCGAGCAAACCAATAACAGGTGGTGCGTTGGTTTGTAGTGTTAGCTCCGTAAACGTCGTTGATATTGCGTGCCGCTTGTGCCGCGTTGCTGCCACGACGTTACTCATATTCTATAATTACTCGAATTTTTAACGTATCCATGATGATGAAACAGATTGAAATGCGATGAAAATGTAACACTAATCAATAGACAAATGACTACTTTTGGAAAAAGAATTCCATGTTTTTAAAATAAAACTAATTTGAAATTAGAATTCTTAGCCAAACAAAAATTATTTTGATTTGAAATGGCCAGTACTGCAGAACGGCAATTTCATAGGTAAAGACCTATTATATAAAGTTGAAACATTCATTTCAACTTAATAATTTAAAAATTTTAAACTTTTTGTCTGTCTGTCTCTTTGTTCCGGCTAATCTGAAAAACGACTGGACCGATCTTAACTGGCAGATAGCTGATGTTATAAGGAGTAACTTAGGGTACTTTTAATTTAGGGGTCCGTTTAAAAAATAGGTTTCCGTTTCCATTAGCTCCACGGAAATATATATATATATATATATATATATATATATATATATATATATATATATATATAATAATTATATTTTTTTGGCTACTACGTTTCCATAGCAAAAATATTAATACTTTCTAATTTTAAGATGCTCACAAAGATAGCTATTGTTATTAATTAATTACAGTTTAAAGCACATTGTTTTAGATTTAAACAAAAGATAGCTAACTAAGTGTTGAAACTAGAATAATATTATGTGAATAATTCTAATTGTTATGATCGTAAAACTTGATTTTTTTTTAAATAGCTGGGACTTCTGTGTATATAATTTGTTTTTATTAATTGTTATGTACCTACATTATAATATACGTCTTCGCCCGCGTGGAATAGTGTTCTTAGAAAAAAATCTTCAGCAAATAACTCCACTCACTGCGATATACTTCTGTATACAATGCTGTAAAGGTTTTTAGGGCTTCGTACCCAATGGGTAAATATTCGACGCGACGTGCATGACCGCTTGATATATATTTTTCGCGCTTGAACATACATTTTACGATATCTTCTAAATATTAAATATTTATGTAAGCTGTATGGTTTAAGGCGCTCCTATAATGTGTATAAAATTATTAAAGTGAGTAACGTATTTAATTTGATAAGGATTATACTGTATCCGTCTAAATAGCTTCTGAAAATACCATACATAATAATAAGTATGAACTGGCCCGTTGCCCGTACGGCAACTAGTTTTATTATGTAAACCGCTATGTCCCTGCAATTTAAATCTGTAATATCTTCGAAAATATTCATTTAAATTACATGCTGTACCTAAAGGGCCTTAATGATCTATACTAAATGCACAATGTACTTTATTGGATAAAGATTAATGTTGTATTGCTTAAAATCGCTTCGTAAATAAGCCATTATTTCTCGTAAAAAGTAAAGGATAAAAATGGTCATTGTGGGTTATCCCTAAGAGATAGACATATACCATCGCGGACTTTTTTGTAGACCTTTTTAAGTTGTACAATACTGTTATACATTATTTTGATCTATCTCGTAGGGTTCAGCCAGCGTTTGTAATGTAAGCGCAAAAAATGCGTTTATTTAAGACATTAGAAACATCTAAAATTATCTGTGTTTCTCTACTGTATTATAAATTTTATATACATATAAACCTTTCTCTTGAATTACTCTATGTATTAAAAAAGGACGCATTAAAATCCGTCGCGTAGTTTTAAAGAACTAAGCATACATAGGGACAAAAAAAGCGACTTTGTTTTATACTACATAGCAATTAATGAAAATGAAAACGCTTATTCAATTTCTTGCGTGGAAGAAAATAGGTTCCGTCCGAATTTTTTGTAATAATTTGTCGATATCATGGATGGCATGGCTTTATGTGAGGCTGTGGCTCAGACCAAATGAAAAAGTTTAGACTGAGTTATGCGAGCCAGAAATGAGGCCAGTCTAAAGTCTAAACAACACCTCGCCTTGCAATTACAAAGAATCACTAACTAAGTACTAAACTAATAGTAGTAAGCTAGTGAAACTAAGCCTTACCTTGTAAGCTACACGCGTACCACATGTATAAAAATTTTGTTTGATAAAGCTCTGTCTTCACTTTTTTATTTGGTCTGTGGGCTATGGTACCTCTTTAGGTAAGCCGGTCCAACCGAGCCGAAATATGGCTCTTGATTAATCAATGCTTATAACATATGTACATCCAAAACTTCACATTTTAATTCGTAACTATTTTTAAAAACAACATTGACAACACATGCCCATAGATCATCTAATGCCCAATTACAATGGTCTTTTGTGAGTAGACCGTCTTTTAAACGTCTTTTCAAGTCTATTGCGAGTAAATCGTATACAACTTTTGTTACTGAGCATTTCTTTAGTAGATGTAAGATTCATAGATAACTACTAATACAGTATCTAAATTTTTATTGCTTTTCTGTTTTTTTTTTATTTAGGTACAGATCACACCGAAACGAGACGAAACGCTTCGAGGTGCTGCATTTTTAAAATAGTGATTCAAAATTGAAATTTATTTAGTACACAAGAAGATACTCGTTTCATTGTAAGAGCGGCGCGCCGCGCTATTCAGAGCGGTCTAGTTTGACATTCGATTTCTTGTAATGAAACGTGTATCTTCTTGTGTAGTGAAGAAAGTTCAATTGCTATTTAAACTAGAATCGTTATCTTAAAAATGCAGCGCCACGTCGCATATCGTGTCGTTTCGTTGTGAACTGACTCTAAATCATCCTCTTCCGAAATAACTATTTACTATATTGTTTTAATATGTTTCTACTCACCTTATCACAATTTTATTTTATGAGGATGCAAATGTTGATTTTAATACTAAATTGAAGTTTTAAACTGCGAGCTTTTTATTTAAGAATTTGGAAAAGATACTATAGTTCATACCGCTCTACAAGAATACTAATTGTAAGGTTTAATATGTTTTATAATTTTAAGTTTTTTACAGCATTTTTTAAAATTTCCATAACACAAGTGAGATCATAACATAATTAAATTCCTGTTGTTCTCGATTTTCTTACATAAAACAATGAAATAATTTCACATTTTTAGTTAGTCATCCTTGTACATCTAGTAATAACACATCAATGCACAACAAGTATTCGCAATTTCGACCTTCGCCCCTTCAACATAGAGTCTAGATTTTATTGTTTCATCGCATATGCCTTGCATTTTAGTGAGGTTTCATACTTTTTTGGTATCCAATGGAGGGCATCTGTTCGATGAATCCGCGAAATGATCTCAAGACGCATCTGTTCTGACATTAGTTACATGCCGCTCAGGTAAATTCTATATACTTACATATAAATAAAATTGATGTACAATTTGCAATTTCAAATTAACAGCTTTTCTCGAAGTGCAAATGACAGTATATACAATACCTGGATCGATTTTTTGGAACGAAATTCCTTATCGCGCGTTGCGAAAGGGGGCTAGACGGAAAAAATTAAGACTAAAAGTTGTAACGACACTTTTTGCTATTATATAGTAGTAAGCCGTGCGGCGTGCGCGTGTTTCTCTGTCTGTCTCTCTCTCTCTCTCTCTCTCAATTATTACTAAAATTGAGCCTACTGATTAAGTTTATATTACATTATATTTATTAATAATAATAAAAAAAAAATTATAACTTAAAAAAAAATATATATTACAATTCCTTCACTAATTAATCGAAAGGAACTTCGTTCCATCCGGGTGTCCCTTGACACCTCTCAAGTTTTTAATTTTAGCCTGTATGTCCGTCTGCCTGTATATTCCGGCTAATCTCTGAAACGGCCGGACCGATTTTGACCGGATTTGCCCTGAAAGGTAGCTGATGTTATTAGGAGCGACTTAGGCTATTAGAGTTCCGTTTAAAAATCTTGTGTTCCGTTTCCACAAATAGTTCCACGCAATCGAAGTTGCCGACACCAGCTTGATCTATTTAATTACAAGTTACTCGACGATTGTTTTTCCTAAAATGTTTCCAGTTTTATCACAGAGGAAATATCCCTGTGGTGTAAACATACAAGAGGTTCTCCACCGTGACGAGGATTCCTTCTATGAGGAATGGGAAAACTGCTTGAAAAAGTCTACTTATGGCATGTTGATACATGCCATAAGTAGACTTTTTCAAGCAGTTACATTTTCACATTCTTCTAATTATGGCTGAATTTGAAATATGGAATTTAACGCGATCAGCATTGAATGGTTAACTAGCTTTATGCGCATAAACGAGTTACAAAATCTCATGACATTTCGTAAGTGACAGCTCTTGAACGCGTTCAACGTACGAATTCTGAAATTAAATTCAGCTTAGCTAGAAACGTGTTTAGTTTATGTTGGTGAAATTAAATTCGGATTTTTAAACTCGTTAAACGCGTAAAGCTAGTTTTGCGTATACTGATCGCGTTCAATTTCATTGGTGAAATCAGCCTTAAGTTGCAATTTAAGCGCCAAGTATAAGATAAAAGTTGCCAAGCGGCAAGTGCCAACCCTGTTATTAACCACGTATTACGGAAGCTTTAGGTTTCCGTCACGATTATCTTTGTCACAATTTTAGCCATTTTCGGCTAAGATTGAATGATAAACTGTACCCACACTTGGCAAAACTTCTATGCCAGTGTAAGCTGACCTAACGTTGCCAAGCATAGCTATGGAAGGAAGGGTCAAGTTGAATAGTTTATTTTTTGCCCTCTGCGCACATTGATATGAGCTACTAAGTTCTCAGAAGAAACAGTATTTTAAAAATCAATATTTTTAAAGGTACAGCGATATGTTTCAAGAATTTGTGTCTTATGAAAACGCTCCGTACAAAACATCCGGAACCTTGCTACTAAAGTTGTATGAAATATTATATGGTTCGCAGGAACATCATTGGTAATATCTCCGAAATATGCGGATCATTCTTTCTAAAATGAATATATTTTTATGATAAGCAAACTAATGACGTGGGTTTTTTACTAATATAAAACATTATTTTGCTACACTGAGGCCTTTTCATAAATACGGGGAACGTGACAATAACATGATATTCAACCCAGGGTTAACTTTAACCCAGATCTGCGCAAATGGGCCTTAGTGTGTAGCTTATGTTTTTTTTTTATTTGGATAAAACACATTACAAAACTACAACATTTTTTTACATTTATCAAGTAGTAATTAATATTTATCAAGGTATTTTACCTTAATATTTCTGAAAATTAAACCAAATAATAGCGGCACCGAGTTGTGTAGTCTGCACCTTTAATTCTTTTCCCATCAGCGTCATCCCCTCTCTAAATCATCTATCTATTCTTGCATAACTTATTAAAAAGTGGAAAATATACGTTTGTTTTTTTTCTTTTCTAATCTCCTTCTTCTTCATTTAAGTACTAGCATTTTTCCGCGGCCCCGCCCGCGTAAATACAGTATTCCACGGGAACACTGTACTTTATCGGGATAAAAAGTAGCCTATCCAGAGCTCAGATTTCATCAAAAATCAAAATCCGCTCAGTAGTTTTTGCGTGGAAGAGTAACAAACATCCATCCATCCTCACAAACTTTCTTAAATATAATAGTAGTATGATCTAAAATCTGAATTTGATTTCAATTTAGATTTTAAATATTTATCTGGACAGTATTTGTAGAAACAGGTTAGCAATGAAATAAATTACAAACAATCGATAATAAAATTGCTTTACATCTGTCTGAATCTACCTGCAACACCAAAAAAATCTGTCCAATACAAAAGTTTCTTGCAACACATCTGCTATGCATTTCATAGAGAGACACTTAAATTAAAATTCACTTTGCACCTTTGTGATAAGGTTTAAAATAGTATGAGTGTATGACTAAGTATTTTCGCGAGCACCTTCATGTTTCTTCGGATATCTTCGTTTATATTCGGAAGCGTGGCAATGGCGCTTTCAAAGATTTATTTTAAACAAACATTTCGCATTCATTTATTTCTGTGCATAACATAAAATTAACTTCCAATTTTAAGATGTGTTAACGCCGCGCCGGTCACGAATAAAAATACTTTTATGGTTTCATGAAAATATTATTTTTATTACCTGCCGTTAAATAGAAGTGTTAATAGCCAGAAGAACATATCTTAGAATAATTTTTGGGATAATTTATCAGCTATTGCTACATTGAATGTAAATTACATTATTGTATCATTTATATCTAGATGTTGCCCGCGACTTCGTACGTGCAAAAGGAAATCCCGTCGGAACCGTACATTTTGCTGCGATAAAAAGTAATCTATGTATTGATCCGGAGTCTAAACTACTACCAAACCAAATTTCATCAAAATCCGTTCAGTAGTTACTGCGTGAAAGAGTTACAAAAATCCACACATGCATACATACATACTTTCGCGTTTTTATAATTAGTAGCGACTATGAATACCTTCCAAAAACACAAATACTTTAAAATATTATAATATCTATTTACATAAAAAAACTCAACGAGAAATACAATTGACCTTTTATTTTATTTTTAGGCAGAGCATGTCGAACTTGTAATAAAAACGGGAAAATTAATCTAGTGTTTGAATAATGGGACTTTAACTCGCCCATGATCCACTTGCGGCTTGTCTTTATCATGCGAATCGTTCTCTGAGTTCTTCTTCTTCTTCTTATGGCTCCTTAGTAAATCGCCAATGTCAGAGTGTGATGGCGGAGACTCTGCCTTAAGAGTATGTTTTATGAAAAAACAAGGGTACGGTGAACTGAAGGAAGTCTGTTGAAAGATCTCTAACCTAGAACAAGCACAAACATTTAGGGTTAGTACCAAATACCTTACAATTTTATTTTGTTAGTAACAATATTTGTACACATAATATGTACACATAACAATTTCAATAAAAGGAGTATTTACAAAACATAGAGCAGATTTAAAATTTATAGGTCGGGGAAATGTAGGAGGGAGGTTATCATACAGTGACGTTTGGTTATTTGGACAAGAGAAGAAGAAGGTCTAGAGTGCCCTCATCTAGGCCACACTCACACAAAGAGCTATCTCTTACCCTAATCTTAGCAAGAAAAACAGGTGAGCAGCAATGACCCAGTCTCATTCGGCAAATAGTTGAACACACTGTTTTACTTGCTTAATAAACCTTATATTGACTAGTCACACCTGATGATATTGCGTCTTTAGCATAGGCATCCACACTCTCGTTACCAGTGATTCTACTATGTCCTGGTATCCAAGCCAAAACTACTTGGATACTTTTTGTGTGACACTCAAAGAGAAGCTGTCTTATTTTCAGGATTAAGGGAAATTTACATTTGGAGCGGAACTGATTAGAGTTAATGGCCTCCAGGGCACTTCTGGAGTCCGAAAGTCTGATGGATTTGTTAAGGTGATGGGACTCAACCAAGGTAAGTGCCTCCAAGATAGCCAGAGTTTCCCCTGTAAATACTGATGAATCTGGAAGTAATTTGAAGTTTAAAATCACATTAACTTTCGGAATCCATACGGCCACTCCAACACAGCTACTCTCCAAAAGCTTAGAGGCATCCATAAAAATAAGCAACCAATCCTTAAAATGTTGATTAATGATATTTTGAAACTGAGTGTTAGCCGCAGCAGAGCCCTTATCAATTGCAAAATTTAGAAGCACTTTTGGAAAGAAGGTAAGTGCATTATAGGAAGTGGAAAAAAGAGGAGTGAGTCTACACTGGTATTTCTCCTAAGATTTGACAGTTGACACATCATATCCTGATTATAATTTTTTTAATTATTGATACTATAATTATTTTGTTTGTAATTGTGAATAATAATACCTTAAAAAATGTTGACATAAGTAATATAAATAAGTAATTTAAAATAATTGGTAATTCAACCTTTGTTTTTTGGTACTAATATTAGCATATTACCATATTTTGTGGTAATAATTTTTAATTAATTTAATTGTGAAATATTTGCATGCCGTAAGGTGGAATGTATAAGACTCCAAAAACATTGTAATATCTAATTGTATTACCTACATTCTATGCAAATAAAAACTATCTATCTATTTACATTAACATGAAAAAACTTTCGGCAAATGCTGTGCGGAAGACACAGACAGTTGCAAAAATTAACTTCATCTACCTACTTAATATTTTGATAGAACACTCAACCGCTAGCCAAGTGGCCATTACAGGAAATATATTGTAAAAATACCGACGGACTCAAGGAAAGGTGTTTGATTTTTTTCGCCAAACATCTTTAGGGTATCTCCGTGCATCTGCCGTAAGATCTAAACGCATCTGCATAGTGCATTGTAAAAAGTTGACCTACAAAAAAAAATTAAAATATTACTGGCATAAAACATGCGTGATTTTAAAAATGGAATTCTCCATCGTGGCTGTACGGTATCGTATTCTTTGCCTTTACGTTTGTGTAAAAAAGTGGCAATTTCCGTCAGGATGTCGCATATCCGTTCTTAAAAATCGGCATTTCGTGATTAGTGTCGCATGTGCGTTGTTTTTTGCTATTTCTTACGATTTTTAGCCGGTTTCGGCTAATTTATCAAGTTCTGACACGCAGCTGTAAACAAAACGCATGTTTCATATCCCAAACGATAGTGGACAAAATAAATGATGTGTTGAGCCGCCTTTGACCAAACGATAATTATTTTGAATCTGGATAATTACGACTTTTGACACCAAGCATGAGGTATTTCTAAAAAAAAAAATCTGTAACAACTACTACCAAAGAAGTAACTAAAACTAATCATAAAAATATACTTAAGAAGGGTAATAATAATAGGTCTTTACCTATGAAATTGCCGTTCTGCAGTACTGACCATTTCAAATCAAAATAATTTTTGTTTGGCTAAGAATTCTAATTTCAAATTAATTTCATTTTAAAAACATGGAATTCTTTTTCCAAAAGTAGTCATTTGTTTATTGATTAGTCATACATTTTCATCGCATTTCAATCTTTTTCGTCATCATGGATACGTTAAAAATTCGAGTAATTATTGAATATGAGTACCGTCGTGGCAGCAACGCGGCACAAGTAACACATACACTAGGCACAAGCGGCACGCAACATCAACGACGTTTACGGAGCTAACACTACAAACCAACGCACCCACCTGTTATTGGTTTTCTCGCTTCCGTTCTGGAAATTTCGACCTGAAAAATGAACCTCGCGGTCGTCCGAAGACTTTGGTCGACAATGACGAATTAAAGGCGATTATTGAATCTGATGATACACAATCTACGGCTGAATTAGCAGCAGCTTTCGACGTTAGCGTCAAAACAATATTGGTCCATTTGCGTCAAATTGGCAAGGTAAAAAAGCTTGACAAATGGGTGCCCCACGAACTCAATGATCGCCAGCGCGAAGTACGCGTCGAGACGTGCCTTGCACTGCTCAAAGCGCTCAGCAAGTTGGTTGGACCCTGGTCCAGCACCTAAACAATGCCCTATACGAAAACTTACCCCTAGAAAAGTGATGGTCACTGTTTGGTGGTCTAGCGCCGGTGTGATTCATCACAGTTATTTACCAAACGGGGTGAGAATCACTGCAGATGTGTACTGTGAAGAACTGAACACAATTATGGAGAACCTGGCACATCTCCAACCAGCATTGGTCAATCGCTCGTCTCCGCTGCTCCTGCACGACAACGCGCAACCTCATACTGCACAGCAGACGGTCTCCAAGTTGCAAGAACTGGGGTTGGAAGCTCTCCGTCATCCGCCATACTCACCAGACCTTGCGCCTACAGAATACTACTTTTTCCAGAATTTGGATAACTTCTTAGCGGGAAAAAATTCAATACCCGAGAGGCAGTACAGTACAGTAGGCCTTTGAAGAATTTGTTGCCTCCCGTCCAGCTGATTTCTTTAAGGGCATCAATAAACTTCCACTGCGTTGGCAAAGATGCATTGATTGCATGGGTGATTACTTCGATTAATACAAATAAAAAATACATGAAAAAAATTCGCTTACATTTTTTCATACAAAACGGCAATTTCATAGGTAAAGACCTAAATATAAGGTGTACTTCAGAATAAAATAACCACTGGCTACATTTTTCTAGTAGCGAGGTGGTTTTATAATTTTCAGGTAAAGACGTTACATACACTAGCTACAATTTATTTCAATAGAGAAGCTAAATAGGTGTTAGCTCGGGGTGTAAGGTACAATTTTTTAGGGTTCCGTACGCAAAGGGTATAAACGGGACCCTATTAGTGAGACTTCGCTGTCTGTCTGTCACCAGGCTGTATCTTCTTAACCGTGATAGCTAGACAAAAAGAAATCACCACAGACGATGAATTTCTGTTGCCGGTATAACTACAGAAATGCCGGTATAAAGACCGAAAGAAGAAGTTTTGTAAGGAAACCTTCGTGCACGAAACCGACTCGCACTTGGCCGGTTTTTTTTAAGTTTTTTTTTCTCCAGCTTTGTCTGAAATCTTGCAGGTCTGTCTGTGCATTCGTCGTAACCCATAACGGTATACACCTTGCTACTTCCGACATATTGTCAGGTTCCCACAGCAATCACCTTTGCGAGCCACCTTGCCATCCACCAGCCCCTGAGAAAATACACCTTGTGTGGGACAAGTCATGGACTGGGAGATTATAATGATTAGTACCTGGGTAACCGAGCTTTGCTCGCAGCTCTTGTAGATTTTGAGAAAAAAGAAAAATAATCACATAAATATTTTACCGGGGTTCGAACCAGCCACATTCTGAATTCCCGAGCAACGCAAAAATTACAACTGCCAATTAGACTGACATATTGAGTCGAAATTATTTATATATTGTTGCACAACGAAAGAAAAAACATAATATATAACTTTAAAATGCGCAGTTCACAGGGATAAGACCTAGCTAGATACATTTCTACTCTTCTTCTTGCATACTAAATTTCATGGAAATACATGCAGCCGTTTCCGAGATTACTATTATATATACATATACAAGATTGTCTCGTTTTAACTATAAGATTAGTTGCAGCTTGGTTGCAGCCTCTATTCACTATTGTTGAATGTATGTATTGACCGTTGTACGTGTATTGGCCAAGGTGGCCAGAGGACACTGACGCTGACTTTAGGGGAGGCCTTTGCCCAGCAGCTGGACAGCAAAAGCTAATATAATAAATAATACTAAAAGCATCCACGTAATATGGTACAGGTGAAGTTCCTAAGGTAATAAGTAGTTGGAAAACTTTCAAGTAATTTTACCAAGTTTGTCGCTGACTTAATGCCAGTAATTAGTGCGTGCAATTTTTTTTTTTCTACTAACGCCACTAAAATCCGCTTATTGCTACCAATAAATCGCTAGTCACTTGGATCACAAAAGTGCAGATGTCCACTACGTCCGCCATCCGCCAAACACAGGAACATTTGGAATATTCCGAAAATACGATTCTCATTACGAATATAACTTATTTTACGAGAGCCATATCTCGGGACGAATGGGTCGTACCACGGCCTCCCAGACAACCGGCGTGAAATGACTCTTGCGTTGTGTTTTACCGAGTGAGTGGGGGTTACCGGAGGCCCAGGGGCACATGTGAAAGTCCATGGGCGGCGGTAATCGCTTACCATCAGGAAGACCCGTCTGCTCTTTTTCAAGTCCATTTTATATTAAAAAAACTGACGTTTAAATACTTTCCAGTCACAGAAAATACCTATTTAGTATTAACTCCTTTATTTTACAAAATAATCTTAACAGTTTAATCTTGTTTTGCTAACAAGTAACAATGCGTGTATATTCTATAGTAGCAACAGTAGGCTCTATTTCTCTACTTTTCTTTCATCTGTGAAGTTAGCTGCATCTCAGCTCATCTATGTGAAGTTAGCTACTCGTACCTCTACCTATCTAGCCATTTTAATTCCCAATAAAACGCAGCCAATAAATATTATGTGGTAGGTATAACGAGGTAGACTTAACGAGACCAATCACACTTTACTACGCTATAAAGTAATAAACATCCTCAGAAACATATGAGCTAGCTTTCAATCGCTTCTTGATGCAAATAGTTCTTAAGAAGAAGGAAGCGAAGTATTAAGTTACTACAATTTAGTCTACAGCTTTTGGTGTTAGTTTTATTTTCAAAATTCCAAATTGTCATTGCTTTTAATAGTACCTAAGTGCAAAATTGTATCAACTTCATAATTATAATCTTTATTTGTATTGAATATGGTACAATTTTAATGTCAACGATTTACATATAAGGTTCAACACATTCTACTTTATGAGCGTGCAAATATTGTTAGGCCTAGGCCTAGGTTAGGTAGGCTAGTAACATAATAACATAGTAACCTTGTCAAAAATTTGTATTAAGGTAAAAATATAAATATAAGATAAAAAATTATAGAAATTAATTTGTTGATGTTAAAAGAGTAACCATAATAGAGGATGTCAATAATTATTGAATTAAAATGATACATAGAAATAAACTACTTATTAAATAAACAATCGCATTAAATTCGTTTCTCGTATTTAGTTCGTTGAAAACATAGACGTATATATTATAGACGAGGCATGTGGGGGAAAAAAGTGTCTCCAGTTAAATGGCAATCGGATTTTGAGATTTTTGGTGCCATTTTGATACTTGAAGTATGGTGAAAACAAAATGGCTGACATTTGAAGTATGGTGAAAACCAAGATGGCGTAACTTTTTACTGTATGAAGATTTGTTATGTCAAATGTACGTCATAGCCTATCTTGAGTTTTGAAATCGTTGCATAAAAAGAAAAGAGTAAACCTTCAACTTTTATAGGTACTTACGTTTTCTATAATAATTTATAGTTCTTTTTACGCAAGGAATTTTCTTGATACCTTTAAGTCAAGAATCCCTTTCATTAAACCTCCTGAATTCATCAGAGCGACAAGGCCAAGGTCTAGTGCATCACCCGATGATTTCAAAACTGATGAGGATGGGTTAGGACGTACATTTGACATATGAAAACTTCATACAAAAATAAGGAACGCCATCTTGATTTCAGAAGATTTTGTCAAATAAATGCGGACTGATTAAACTGCGGAAAGCTATAATATTATGTAGCTTGCATCACTATCATATGGCAATGTTTATAATATTATCTTCTCATTATATTTTTCTAGCCTGTAATAGTCAATACGTTGTGCCACTGATGATATTATGTATTACTTCTTTTTCTGTTCTTTACTGCTTAAGGTTTTCATTGTTTTGTGTGTTTTATAATCCTCATCCGTTAGATTCTAATAACCCGACATTTATTCTACTGTACAATATTTTATACCCTTCCTATTTGGTACTATTTATCTATGCCACTGTGCATATGACCATATGAGAACGGGGTAAGAATTTAGGGTTATCGCCACCTTTCGGCCGGCAGGTGAGTGAGATCTTTTTAGTTTTTTTATTAATGAAAGACATCAAGGCGTCATGTGTCGATGCAATCGTTGACATTATAGTGTAAACGATAAAAGAGAGCGCACCCAAATGGTAGGTAAAATTATTTTTCTTTCACTACACAAAAAGATGCACATGGGCTGTGCAGTGTATGACTAATTTTATATGAAACGTGTATCCTTTTGTGTACTTAATAAAGTTCAATTTTGAGTAACTATCTTGAAAGTGCAGCGGCGCGTAGTGTCAGGTATCGTCGCGGTGTGAACTGACCCTTAGTGTTTTTTTAAGAAAGATAAAACGAAATACCTAAAGAAAGACGAAATTATTATAGGAACATGAAAAAAATCGTCCCCACCCACCAACATATTTGGAACCTATATCAGTTAATTGCTCTTGCCACGCTGATTATTATTTCGTATGGCGATATCCACCTTAGGAGTGGAGTTTTGACAGAAATTAGAAAATTATTTTTTTATTGTTTTATATTAGCGACCCACCCCAATTTCGCACGGGTGCGATGTATTATAGATAAAAACCTTCCTCCCACTCTATCACTCACTCACTCTATCCATTGCTGAAAACTGCATTCAAATCCGTTGCTTAGTTTAAAATATCTAAGCGAACAGGAAACTGAGCGCTTTCATTTTATGTCTAATTAGTCTTCAATTCATTTTTAGGTATATTTTACTAATAGTAAACATAATTTAACAGAATATCACTGAAAATCACACATCATTAAATTTACACAGTACCTACAAACATATACATACATACAGTTTTTGCATGGTCCTTTATTAAACTAAAAACCTCATCACAGACTTATCGCTCTACAGCACGCCGCACATGTCATCTCTGGTTTGAAAGTCGAACGTTATTGTGGTTCGATGACATAAAAGTGACGATCGAACCCGCGACCTGCGCAGGCGCAGGCACGTTGGTTAGCAGTAAACTAGTAACCCAGCATCTGGCCCGAACGTGTTCAGACAGTTGGCTAGTATGAATATTTTAGTATATATAAATATGTATCTAATATGTATACGGTATAATTTATTAATGAACTAGTAAATAAATCTTAAATAAAGTAGCAGTAGTAGCGGCAGTCAGAAAAAAAGAAGCTCTACATTTTTCATTACTGGGCGTACACGGGTACAGAAGACACAAAACCTTGAGAGCTAAATAAGATCGTTTAAGAATACTAACTGCGCCACAGTCGGTGAAGATAGGTATTGTAGTACTTTATCTTAAGATGCCTGGATATATTTCACATTAAAGTACGTAATATGAAAATATAATACAGTATCTTATCCGTCTGTGGTAGTTCATAATTCATATAAAATGTACAGCAAGCGATATTTCATCTTAACATAAAATATATAGTATTCCACGGGAGCAATGTACTTTTTTGGGATAAGAAGTAATGTATGTGTTAACCCACAGCTCAAACAACCATACCAATTTTTATAAAAATCAATTCAGTAGTTTTTACGTGAAAGAGTAACCATCCATGTATCCATACCTATATCCATCCATCCATCCTCACAAACTTTCCCGTTTATAATAATAATACTAACTAGTAGTGACACAGAATAATAACTAAAACAATATATATAACTTAATAATAGTAATTCAGTAAATTGCACACAAGATTAGCTTTTAAATTCAGCCTTAAGTTAATAACGGATATTTAAGACTGTAACATTAAGGTTTAAAGAATTTATTCTCATAAAAAGATACAATATCCACTTACATGAGAACAAGACGCTAACAATACTTATTTATGATAGATAGTACAGTTCGAACTTAAAAACTAAGTACAAAAGTTTTTGCAATAAGAAAACAATATAAAGATAGCAGCACAAAATACTTATTTTAACATTCTTAGAATAGATTTTAATAGTGTTCAATGACATGCTTAGATAACTGGTGCTTAAAACAATTAAATGAATTTATATTTTTAATGTGGTCGGGTTTTACGGTCGGGTGTTAACATTTATAGCCATTTTCAAGTAAATCTACTTGCATTGCGATTTTTTATCGACAGTGTTCTTGTGACACAGCGGGAAAATAAATTAGACGCCATTTTTAAATGTTTTAATTATGTCAATGGCTATAATACGCCTCTACAATGTGCACGCTGCGTGCTCGAGCTCATAAACAAAATAATTAAAATATTTCCATTCACATACATTAAGTTAAAGGCCTTTACATAAAAAGTATTTCCCCATTTATAAACTAAAAACTGTAGTTTTACATAATTATTACATTAACTAGGACGTGAAATGAGTTAGGAGCTAAGTTTATAGAGCACAGAAATACAATATGGTGAAATATTTTGCTTTTTCTGCCATAGTTTTTTAATCATGTATCGTTTAATTCTAATTGTATGTTAGGATTTTTTTGTATTTAAAATAATGAGTATTACTTGATTATTTTAAAGTTTGTAAAATTGTTTAAACAAGCATCTACTAGCAATTCTCTTCATAAAAAATAATCAATATTTCCACCATAATTAAACGGTATTCGAATTTGAAAACACTTTTCAAGATGGCGTCTAAGATATGCCATAGACAAAAAGTATCGCACAGATGTCCGAGAGGTCGTAAATCTTTCGGACCTTCTTTACCAATTACCTGGGCACATGGCTGAGCAGATGCTACACTCTGATTGTTTTTTTATGCATTTCGAAACAATATGCAAGATGTTGGACACTGAATAGTTATAAAAATTTATCTGAGTGAGAAGAGATAGAAGGATATTTTAGGAAAAATCGTAAGTTTAAAAGCCAAAATTTGTTACAGAAAATCCAAAAGGTAAAAAGCTCAAACTTTTTATTGGCAAGATAAATAATGGTCTCTATTCATTATAACTTAGAAAAAAGAATGAGAATATCTTTTACACTTTAATATAATCTAGATAATAATTTATTATTTATTCTATATTTACATTAGTTAATCGTTCACAAATATCTGTATTTAGGTAAGCCGTACGTGCTAACTTAATTACCTGGCCCTATTTAGGGCCAGTGAAGGTATGAATTCCATCCCTTCTCATCTCAGCTGGAATTTACCTTTACTGCTTCATTTGCTGAAGTTTATGTGGACTCGAATATATTATTTGCTTAGTAATTGCCGTTTTGATTACATAACTAACTCAGTAACAAATATAATAAGTATCTTAGTATTTAATTATTCACTTATTAAATAGGTAATATAATATACAAAACAGAGTACTATTTAAAATATTTTAGTTAAAAATATTTTGAAAAACGTTTGTGAACTAAATTTCCACGGTTGAAGTCCTGCCAATGTTCTCTATTTCCAAACCATGGATCTCTATTAATAATATGGTTACTGAAATCCTTGATATCTATGCATATAAAATCATGATCCTCAACGTTCCAGTCCAAGGCCACCAGTCTCTAGTCGACTTCATCGTTACCGAGCACAAATTTCCCCACAGTGTTGCAGACAGGTCTCTCCTGATCTGAGGATTACTATGCTATAATCCACCAAGCTGGCCATTTTTTTTTTCACACGGGAAATCTTCGGTATCTCGAGCCAGGGACTCATAGCACTAGAGTCATAGGACTAGAAGGTTTTGTGGGATTCTTACCCACCAAAACCCCTGCGGCGGCCTTCTTCAATACAACGGCGGGGCTAACTACAGGATTGCATCCGCAGCGCCCTGTACTTTGCTGTTATTCTCATATTCGGGGCTAAAGGTCCGCAAAAGCTTCCATCATGGTACTAAGTACCTAACCACTCGGGTTCACTTATTTCGATAGCATAAGTTACCCTAACTACACATCCATGAACTTGGATAAAACATAAAACAAGTTGGGCATATGAGTCGTGTCGACGTCGATCCCTTCGAGTGGGGTCGGATAGTTGACGAAACCGTTCAGCTGCCTCCTTCTGCACCATAACAGAGTCACAGAAAGAGCCAAGCGCGTTCCACACATAGTCTTAACTAATCATGGTAGAAATAAGTAGTAGCCTACGCCAAAGAGAGGTCCGGTCCTATACATTGTACCAAGATTTGTCGTTGAACATTCCACGTGGGACATATTTCGAGCGTATGTTGGGCGGTGTCCTCTTCATCACCACAATGGTCACCACGCAAGCCCACGGACCTTTATTTACAAAGATAATATAATATAATAGTCTGCGATAAGCATTCCACTAATATATTCTCGTAATGATTGCTGAAACCGCCACATTCCTGTGCGCGACCTTTGGGGTACGTTCGCCACTCCCGTCCCGCCGACACGCGAGTCGCGACATTGCGCGGCGCGGGTGTTACAGAATTATTTACATGCACACATACATACAGAACCCCAATTCTCGTACTCAACTCAGACTTTCAATAATCGTCTTGATATCATCAACTGATTATCGAATCAAAATCGCGTTTGATGTTTTTGAGAATACCACTTTGCTGTTTTAACATTATATCGAGACTGCATCGAAAAATTATAATTGTAAAATTTAATTAGCAGAATCGACCTACTGATTACAGACATACATTAATCAATATACCTACTAATAAACTCACTTTAGTTCCCAAAACTCCTACAAACTCCGACAAAAATCAAAATACTGAACACTGATATAATATCCATTCAAATCACGAGTTTTTTCATCTTTATTTTTTTTTTTATTTATTTTACCCTCCAGTCTTCCAAATTGGAATCTGTCGATATAAAATTGATGTGTTTTATTCAATGATTTCAAAACTGGATGGGCTATGGCCTATGAGTAATGACGGACGCATTTGACAAAAAAGCTTCATACAAGAAAAAGATGCACCATCTTGATTTCAGAAGTTTTATCAACTGAATGCAAACTGATTAAACTGCGGAAAGCAAATTTCAAAATTTCAAGATGACAAATGTTAAACGTCAACTGCCCCAAAAGTGGGTCAGTTTAAGTGCGGACACATTTTGCCTCGACAAGCCTCGTCTATTAATTAAAAAAAAAATAGGTATATGGTTCAAATACCTATGTTGTTAAAAACTTTCTGGGAATATCGTAACTCCTACAGCAATCTTTAAGGAAAGTCTGTTTGCACGAACAAAGATAAACTACATCTAGCCTATATTCTGAATGATGTAGTAAAAAGGCTATAAAAATAAATACATTGAATATTCCATACAAATAAATTGAAGAGAGAATATTGTTTTCCAGCACAACGTTTTGCCACCTGGATAGCTATCGCGTCGGCACATCATGCGGGTACGTAAATTATCTTTTACAATTAGTTTATGTTGCATGTTTCTGTAGAATAAAACGCCATTGAAAAAACGACAAATTATTTTAACACGTCGATCGCGGACGCGGTCCGTGCTGACCGCCGGCCGCCATGACAGTGACATTTCCATTCAAACCGAGCATAGACAATGTTCTGAGGGCCAAGCTACAATCACGGTTCTATGCAAATTTATACAAAACACTTTTTTTATTTTATTTAGACACTCATATCTAATGTCCAAATGTATATTTTTACCCGACTACGGTATATACATATGTATATATGTTTGTCTACTAAACTACTGATCGGATTTTAACGAATGAGGTGTCAAAAATAATGTCCCGGGTAACATAGCCTAATTTTACGTAGTCGGGTTATAGTTTTTATAAAAAAAGGTAGTTATTATGTACATATTTATATTAAAATTGATATTATAGTAACATGAATAGGTTTTTCTTTAACATTGAAATATTTAATAAGCACATAAGTAAGTAATATTTTTTTCTTTGCAATAGAATTTCTAAAATATAGATTTATTGTGGAGAAGGTTTGTCAGCTTTTTGCTTCGTATATTATTATTTTATGACTAGCTGACCCGCGTCCACGTTCGTTGGGCGTCAAACATTTCTTTAATGATGATTATGAGGATAAAAGTATCTAGGTTACTCCTTATAACATCAGCTTTGAAAATTGGTCCAGCAATTTCAGAGATTAGCCGGAACAAACAGACAGACAGACGGACAGATATTTTTTTTTAGAAAGTGTTTTTTATTTTTAGGACCGTATACACTTTCATATGCATTATGTGAAAAGCTGGTAATTTAAAATTACAAACAGACTCTTCAATTTTATTTATTTGTATAGAAAATGATACTGCTAATAATGTGTGGCTGACGTTCTTGCAGTAGCTAGTTAAAATAATTTAAATTTATTGCAAAGTGGCTTGTGTTCATCATTTATAGGACTTAGTACCTATTCGTTTTTACCTAATAAAGGCATTTTATAGACATGAAAATGAGACTTAATTTTTTTCGGAAATCCTACTACTATTATATATGTGAAAGTTTGTGAGGTCCATCCTCACAAACTTTATACCATCCATCCTACTATAGTAGTAGGATGGATGGATGTTTGTTGCTCTTTCACGCAATAACTACTCAACGGATTTGGATGAAATTTAAGTAATTAAGAAATTTGGTAGTAGTTTAAGCTTTGGATTAAAACATAGGCTACTTTTTATCCCGGAAAAGTACAGTGTTACCGCGGGACACTCGATAGTATATTTAGGCGGGCGGAGCCGCGGGAAATAGCTAGTAATTAATTTAAAAAAATATATATAATGTATGGATAATTTTAATTTTATACATTCATAAACCAGCCGTTATATTATGTTCCGCAAGAATCGCACGAAAAATATATATTTAGCATTATATTATATTTAATTGTTTATACAACATTGTAATTTGTACTATGTTATTGCGAAAATATATATTTTATTTTTAGGGTTTCGTACAAAAAGGGTAAAGCGCGACCCTATTACTGAGACTTTGAGACTTCGCTATCCGTCTGTCCGTCTGTATGTCAGTCACCAGGCTGTATCTCGTGAACCGTGATAGCTAGACAACTTGAAATTTTCACAGATGATGTATTTCTGTTGCCGCTATAACAACAGTCTACAAATATTATAAAAAAATAAGTAAGAAATTTTTTGTTAAGAAAATTTAAATATTTAAGGAAAACTGTGATTTTTTTGCTTTATATTAATAACGGCAACAGGCAGACGCTTAAAATATTCACTGAATATTGAGTTGTATATATTTTTTTAATAAATATAAGAGGGGGCTTCCATACAAAAAACTTTATATTTTCGCTGTTTTTTTGCTCGATATTAGTAGTAATAGTAATTGCATAGATCATTATCTACCTTTGTACGGAACCCTTCGTGCACAAGTCCGGCTCGCACTTGGCAGTTTTTTTTTTTTTAGAATTTCCCGACATTAGCATAGAACAATAGAAATGTAGAAAAAACATGGATTTTTACCATTTTTTCTTTAGGGCAATAAATCATGGCGAATTTTATCTAAAATTACCCAAAATGCCTACCTAGTGCAATATTTCTTATAAAATACGAAAAAATGCAAATAATAAGGGTCAGTTCACACCGTGATAATCGACGAAACGCAGCGCTGCATTTTTAAGATATTAGATAGCTATTCAACTTTATTCACTACACAAAAGATACACGTTTCATATGACATACACTGCACGTGCGCTGTGCAGCGCGGTGTAACCTGACACTCTTACTATGAAACGTGTATCTTCTTGTGTGCCTAACGAATAAAGTTCAATTTTGAATAGCTATCTTAAAAATGGAGCGCGATGTCGAGTATCGTTTCGGTCTCAATTAAGTCACTAACAAAGCCTATCAGTGTACTCGTGAAAGATAGTAGTTTTTACACTTAGGAATATAATATGAATACCAGCTATGACGTAAGTATCGAAATTATTACGTAAAAAAAAAATTCACTACTCCTGTCCATATTCAAATAATTAGGCACTTCCAAGATAGAATTTTGTTAAATTTCATTGTCTAATAAAACGTTAAAGTAACTGTGTAGCTCTCACGATGTGAGTTGTAGATTATTTTTTTTGCAACCTAGGTAAGTTTGAAACAAATACTCCTTTTATGTAATTTAAAATTATAATTTTAGTGATTTTAATTAGAATTTATAGCATTCTTAATAGTTGTGATACTAAAACAACATAAACACAAATAAGCTTTTCTATAAACAGCAACGGCATTTTCTGTGATATTATTTAGCGTACCTAAACATTTTATTCTCATACTAGATTTTGCTCGCGGCTTCGCCTCCGTGGAGTAGTTTACTCACTGCAATATACTTCTGTATGCAATACATACAATTGAAAATGTTTTTTAGGGTTTCGTACCCAATGGGTAAATGCGTGACCGCTTGATATATATTTTTCGCGCTTGAATATAAATTTTACGATATTTTCAAAAAGTATTATATATCAATTTAAACTGTATGGTTTAAAGGGCTCCTATAATGTGTATAACATGCTTAAGGTGAGTAACGTATTTAATTTGTTGTTTGATAAGGATACTTTATCCGTCTGAATAGCTTCTGAAAATACCATACATAATGATAATTATGAACTGGGCACGGACAGCTAGTTTTATTCAGTATTGTTATTTTCGTCGCTAGAGAGCGCCGATAAACGCGTGCGATCGCTGCTAATCTTAAAGTGCTAAAGGACGAAGCTCGGTTTTTTTTTTTCGAAATGGTCTACGCTAACGGTCGGTTTAAGACCGCTGTAGCTACGTCGGACTATAACTAGCCTGGTGGCTAGTTGATTAGGTGAGAGATGAAGGGAGGGTTTGACCCTCCCTAACATCACCCGGGTGATGTTCAGACCGGATATTGGGGACAGCTACGGGTTGTAAGCTATTATTATGACGAGAGAAACACGGTTCTCTCCTGCTAAGGGGTCCGATCCCTTCCTCACTCACTGAGGAGTGAAGTTGCTCGCGCGCGGTAGCAAAAACTAACGGCGTGCGAGTATCGCGATGGAGGAGCTCGAGATTTGATATTGAGTGATTTCGGTACTGAGAGGTCCGTCCCTCTCCCCTTCCGCGTACGGTCGGGAGGACTCGCGCGCATAAGTCCTAATGTCGATGAGGTTCGCGGTATTGGTAGAGCTCTCTATATCAATATCGCGGGCGCGGTCACTATTATGTAGTGTACCTAGGCTACTAGGATGCTAACTCGAACTCGGGTTCGTGTTCGGTCCAGTGTTTGGGTCGGTCTGTATGTCTGTACGTGTGATCGTGTCGGATGTGGGACCTCGGGGTAGGCGCCGCGTCGACCCCGGTGCGATACTAACTTCGCGGGTGGTGTGATTTGTGTTTACGTAACTGTACACAGTACGTTACGTATTTTGTGATCGGGTAACGAAGCTGAGCCTTCGACGCGCTATTTATAGGCACATACCACCAGTGCCCCCCGGCCGTACATGTCCCTGCATTTGAAATCTGTAATATCTTAGAAAATATTCATTTAAATTGCATGCTGTAAAGGGCCATATTGGTCTATATTAAATTCACAATGAATTTAAGGTACTTAGTTGGATAAGGATGAATGCTGTATTGCTTAAAATAGCTTCGTAAATAAGCCATTATTTCTCGTAAAAATTAAGGATATAAATGGTTATTGTAGGTTATCCCTAAGAGATAGACATATACCATAGCAGAATTTTTGTAGACCTTTTTAAGGTATACAATACTGTAGGACATTATTTCTAGGTCTATTGTCTCGTAGGGTTCAGCCAGCGTTGGCAATGTAAGCACAAAAAAGTGTTTATTTACGACATAAGAAACCTCGAAAATTATCAGTGTTTCTCTACTTTACTATGTATTTTATATACATACTTATAAACCTTCCTCTTGAATCACTCTATCTATTAAAAAACCCTCATCAAAATCCGTCGCGTAGTTTTAAATATCTAAGCATACATAGGCAGACAGATAAAGCGACTTTGTTTTATACTATGTAGTGATATCATCTTTCAGTAGTTCTTTAATTCAGTTTACTGTCTGTTAATTCAAGAAAACAGACAGGTCACACGAACAGCTCAATAACTCGACGGCGTCAAATAATTTTGCTCAAGCTCAAATGCGACTACCCGTTTAGACATACATACATACACTCGAAAAACATAACCCTCCTTCTGGCTTAGTCGGGTAAAAAGCGGATTCTTGAAACATAAAAGGGTCGTCAAACAACTGCAATGGGCTTTATAATCTGAAATATGCAGACGATTAGTGCTAACATCATCTCACGATATCACGAGCTAGACTCATCTCATGGGAATCGCATGAATCACGAAAACATCGCTTTTTGTTGTCATGTCTTAAAATGACAGTAATTTAAAAAATGCCTGTTTTCGCATTGGATCGGGTAGACATTTCACTGAAATTCAAGAGTTAAGGCGTGTGACTGGTGCTTACTGCCTAATGGCTTGAACTAGTCCGCGTGGATCCCAATTGTACCCCCGTGGTAAAATATCCCAACGTAACGAACGAACGAACCCACCCACCCCGCGAAAAATATTTTTGTAACGGATTTTCACGTCATATTATCTATCTGCGAAACCAAATTCAACGTGGTCGGATTACGTTGAATTTGCGCTTGAATTGAGCTGTTAATATTTCACTACACAATTTTTCGCCCCAATTTCACCCGTTTCGGGGACAAATATATATATATATATATATATATATATATATATATATACCTATTTATACCTATTTACTTAATAATTTGTATTTATTACCTCGGATATTAAATTTAATGAATATTTCCGAGGAAATAAATACCAGTTAGGACAGTTTTTTTAATTATAAACTTTCAACCCTTATTTTGCACCCTCAGCTGGTGAATTTTAATAAACCCTGATACACGTATGAAATCGGTGCAGAGTTAAAGATTTTCTATTAAAACTTTTAACCCCTATTTCATCCCTGGGTGTAATTTTTCAAAATGCCTTCTTAGTCCCGGCGCCCTTATCCCTCTACCTCGGGGCCCAAATAGCAACTGGCACTTTCACTATACTACACGTATCGCAACAGATTTTCTAGGGACTGTTGCGTTGCGTGTGGGAATGAGTATCAGTTGGCCCCTTCCTGTCTTTTTATTCCCTGTCCCACAATTCCTCACCCTCTGTGACCTTTCTCCTTCACTTTCCTTCCCCACCCCTTATGCTCATTATGTGACGGCGACGAGTGATACAAATAAAATACCCCAGGAGGGTACCAGTCTCTTTGAGACTGGAGAATCCCTCTCTGAGCGAGAGCGAGAGATGCTATCCTCTCGCTCCGGCTCAGGCTGCCCATCGTATTCTGGGGGGGCACATCAAGCGTCGTTTATCACAGCTGCTGGGTGCAAACTGAGCCCAATCACGAGGAAGTCCCCCTCTACTTTAGCAGTGGATTTTTCTAACATCAGGGGACTTCACTCGAACTTAAATGCCGTCTACCACCATCTCGAGACGGAAAGGCCAGATTTGCTTTTTCTGACGGAGACGCAGATTTCCTCCCCGACGGACACTTCATATCTAAAGTACCCGGCCTATAGCCTGGAGTACTTTTTTGTGCCACGCGCCGGCGTGTGTGTGTACGTCAGGGAGGGAATTTGTTACCGTAGGCTCAGCAGTCTTGAAGCCAAAGACCTGTCGATCCTTTGGGTGCGCGTCGATTGTGAGGATCACATTCGCGTCTACGCGTGCCTTTACAGGTCTCATAGCGGAAATTCGGAAATTGACCGGCTCTTCGAGCACCTGCAGGTGTCCACTGACAGAATACTTGAGCAGATTCCTACCGCAGAAATTGTGGTTTTGGGCGACTTTAATGCCCACCACTCTGACTGGCTTGGGTCAACACGTACCGACCATGCGGGAAGGTCTGCACACGATTTTGCCATCGCCAATGGTATGACGCAGATGGTACCTTCTCCCACACGTGTGCCGGATGTGGAAGACCATTCGCCTTCCTTATTGGACCTTCTGCTGACCTCTCGCCCCGAACCCATTCGGGTATGGGTCGATGCTCCTCTTGGGTCATCGGACCATTGCCTAGTTCGGAGCGTGGTGCCTCTCACCATCTCGTCGCAACCACTTCCATCTGGTAGACGACGTGTTCGGCACTACAGGTCGGCAGACTGGGACGGGATGCGCTCTTTCTTTGCATCCTACCCATGGGGGCAGATTTGCTTCAAGTCAGAGGATCCTAGCACCTGCGCTGACTCGGTTGCCGGCGTCGTGCTGCAGGGCATGGAATTGTTTGTTCCTAGCTCAGCGGTGCCCGTCGGTGGCAGGTCTCGGCCCTGGTTTGGTGGGTCCTGCCGTGACGCACATCGTCGCAAGCGGGAATGCTACCAAGCTTGGGCTAGGGCAAAGGCCGCTAAGGATGTAAACTCTGACTCACTCAAGAAGAAGTACAACTCTGCTTCCAGGTTCTTTAAGAGGCAAATTGCATTGGCAAAATCGAATTACGTTGGGAGAATTGGCGAGAGACTGGCACGCCTGCCATCGGGCTCTCGTGCGTTCTGGTCTCTCGCCAAGGCTGTCCAGGGTAATTTCTGTCGGTGGACACTTCCACCTTTGCGCGGGGAGGTTGGTTCATTGGCCTATTCCGCAAGGGAGAAAGCCGATCTTCTTGGCTCTATCTTTGCGGAAAACTCGACTCTTGACGACAGGGGGAACACTCCTCCTACCATCCCGGGGTGTGAAACCACAATGGCGGACGTCCGCTTCACACAGTGTGCTGTGCGGAAAGCACTATTCTCCCTGGATGTCAACAAGTCGAGTGGGCCCGATGGAGTATCTCCTATTGTGCTGAAGGTGTGTGCTCCAGAGCTGGCACCGGTTTTAACGCGCTTATTTAGACACTCTTATGTCCTCGGCGTTGTCCCACATTCATGGAAGACGGCTCTAGTACACCCGATCCCTAAAAAAGGCGACCGCTCAGACCCGTCCAACTATAGGCCTATCGCCATCACCTCCTTACTCTCCAAAATTATGGAATCCATAATCAACCGCCAGCTCATGGGCTACCTGGAAGAGCACCAGCTGATCAGCGACCACCAATATGGCTTCCGCAAAGGCCGATCAGCTGGTGATCTTCTGGCTTTACTAACTCACCGTTGGGCGCAGGCGATTGAGAGTAGGGGTGAGGCACTAGACGTTAGTTTGGACATAGCGAAAGCCTTCGATCGGGTTTGGCATAAAGCCTTGCTATCGAAGCTTCCTTCCTATGGGCTTCCTGAGAGACTTTGTAGGTGGATCGGCAGTTTCCTTGCGGAACGGAGAGTTAAAGTCGTCGTAGACGGCTCATGCTCGGACTCCCGGACCGTAAATGCTGGTGTTCCCCAAGGCTGCGTGTTATCCCCGACATTGTTCATTCTGCATATCAATGATTTGTTGCATACCAGTGGCATTCATTGCTATGCGGATGACAGTACCGTGGATGCACTGTGTTTCGGCCGCAGCAATATCTCTCGGGATCACGTCGATGAGTGTCGGAACAAACTTGTGTCTGAAATCGAATCATCCCTTGTGAAGATTTCCGTTTGGGGGGGACTAAATCTAGTCCAGTTTAACCCTTCTAAGACACAAGTTTGCGCGTTCACCGCTAAAAAAGCCCCCTTTGTCGCATCACCACTCTTCGGAAACACTCACCTTTGTGCCAAGCCAAACATTGGCATTCTGGGCGTCGACATTTCGAGTGTTGTCCAGTTTGGCGGTCATTTGGAGAGCAAGGCTAAAATGGCCTCCAAAAAACTCGGAGTACTCAACAGGGCCAAACAGTACTTCAAGCCGGCTCACCGCCTCAAACTGTATAAGGCGCAGGTACGGCCACACATGGAGTATTGTTGCCACCTTTGGGCCGGGGCTCCGGGTTATCAGCTATCTCCATTTGACCGAATCCAACGTAGGGCATCTCGGATTGTCGACGATCCTGAACTTGCCGATCGGCTAGATCCTTTGGCACTGCGTAGGGATCTATCTTCCCTATGCATACTTTACAGAATTTACAATGGACTCCCCATTCTGAGGAGTTACGATATGTTCTGAGGAGTTGTTCAATTTAATAGAAGCCGCTGATTTCCGCAACCGATCGTCTCGCCGAAACTATCATCCGCACCATCTGGATGGTTGGCGTTCCACTACAATGCGTTTTAAAAACAGTTTTCTGCCACGCACAGTAAATCTCTGGAATTCGTTGCCATCAGCGGTCTTCCCCAACAACTGCGACATTGGGTTATTCAAGAAAAGAGCATATTCTTACCTGAAGAGTAGGCAACGCACTGGCGTCGCTGGTGAATCGGCGGTGAATCACTCACCATCAGGTGACCCGTCTTGCTCGCTTGCCTCTTAGTTGTTATAAAAAAAAAAAAAAAAAAGCTTGCGTATACATTGTAAATGAAAACTACATAATGTCCAAATTAGCGGTTACGGCTGTGCGAGCGTCTATTATGAGGACATCTCCTTTTATATATAAGTAGTAAGTATATAGATAACAAGGAAACATGTACAACACATATGTAATGACTGATATTAATATCATCAGCATGATCGACTTCAGAAAAGCACAAGCCTCCAGTATTTTTAAGATAGCTATTCAAAATTGAACTTTATTCATAAGTCATTACACAAGAAGATACACTTTTCATTGTAAGAGTTCGAATGTCAGGTTGCACCGCGCTGCACAGCGCACGTGCAGTGTGACTGATATCATACTTATGAAACGTGGACCTTTTTGTGTAGTGTATAAAGTTCAATTTTGAGTAGCTAATGCTATCATGAAAATGCATCGCCGTCGTTGTCGTCGTCGCGGTGTGAAGTGACCCTAAGAAATTATAAGCAATTTAAACTTATATGGGAAAGGACTTTTTTAATCATTTAATTTTCCTATATTTATGTTATTAGCGACATTGGTATTTTACTAAGGAAATAGTTCTAAGAAATATAATGTTTTATGCAAGCAAAACATCTACCCTAGTTCCTAGATATCAAGATTTTTTTTAATATTATCTTTGGTTATCTACTCAAGATCTGCCAGTTAAGTTTCGATGTTGACACATTTCCCAAAAAGTATGAATTACAAGATAAGTTAGTGCTGCAATAAGATAGATAGTGCTGAAGAGCTAAATATTATATTATATCGTTGATCTTTATAAATAATACTATTAGGCTAGGACTATATCAGCTGGAATCATTCAAGCCGGAGCATTGAAAATAGAACTCAACGCTAATACAATAGAGCTGAAAATCGAACACACAAGTGTCGAGTCAAATGTAAAGTCAAATAATCAATATAATATATTATGACAGCTCGACACTCGACACTTCGATTTTCAGCTATATTGTATTAGCGCAGTCCACAGAGTTCTATTTTCAGTGCTCTGAATTTACCCGGACCCGCCGGATTCCGGATTATATAGTCCCAGCCTTAATACCGGACTATAGGGGAGAATAGACATCATTGTTCCCCGTTTTCCCTGTTTTGGCGAAGTAAAAGCTCTTTTGTACGCCCGCTTGGCAATGAAGTTGTGACATTTTTCTTGATGTTATAGTCTAGTTTGGTTTAATGCTCTAAGAGTCCAGCATCTAGACTAGCTAAGTAATAATAGGGGAGAATAGGCATCATTGTTCCCCGTTTTCCTCGTTTTGGCGAAGTAAAAGCTCTGTCGCATGCCCGCTTTCCAATGAAGATGGCCCAGTGGTGCTGCATTCCTCACGACGCTATTCGGCACGGACCAGCCGTGTGGAGGCAGAATATTGGATGTGGCAGTTTAGTAGTCCTAGAGATTTAATAAAAATAGACATGAAATTATATTAATTGCTATTATAATAACTAGCTGTACCCAACAGTCGTTGCTCTGTCTTATCTATGAACTTGTATAAAAAGATAGCTAGCTATCTACATACACTTACAATTTCTACACCAACTCCTAAACCTACAGGTTACAAAGATGCACACAAAATATTATTTTATTATATGCAGTACTTACTTGCCCAAACACTTGGAATGGATAAGACATTACACTCTTCTATTGTAAAAGTTACTAAGTTGTAAAGTACACTTGGTATCCAGATGTCAGCAACGTAATTGTTTTTAAACTTGTAAATATATTGAACTGTGTGATTATTGTTACAAACTGATAATAACTGTCTGAAAACGTGTTATTCATAAAATATGTATCACTTTACTGTTTACAATTGTTTCAATTGTATTCAATTACTTTCAATGTACCTACCTACTCTATATAATTATGAATAATTCATCACTTTTAAAGTGTTAGGCTGGGCTGCATGATAAAAATATGAATATCTATTGTTTATACATTAACGGTATCAATAAAACCATAACAGCGTGTAGAGTATAATAATAAAGCACTGTTAATTGTTACATGCGAGTACAATATGAAGTACCTACATTTAATATAAATGCTATATAAAATGTGGGTATAATTTACAATTATTGATATGCACCAAAAATTTTCAAAAGTGTTGCCTCCTCCAAAGTTTTATCAATTTGTGTACAGTAAGTGAATAGTTATAATGATAGGTACATCCCGCAAGCTCTAGGTCGCAGGCCATGTGCTCAAAGGTCGACGCACACACGCGCACCGTACAGCCGGATAGAGAAATGTGTACCAAGTAGAGGCATTTAGTGTTTAGTTTACATAAATCCTACTGCTATTATAAATGTTAAAGTTTGCGAGGATGGATGCATAGATGGATGGATGAATGTATGGATGGATGTTTGTTACTCTTTCACGCAAAAACTACTGAACGGATTTCGATTAAATTTGGTATGATAAAAGTTTAGGCTCTGGATTAAAACACACTTTTAATCCCAAAAGAGTAGTGTTCGCGTAGGATACTTTATTTACGCAATCGGAGCCGCGACCCCAGAAAAAATGAAAAACGGATCCCTCAGGTTATGACAGCGACTTGTCCCTGGTCTTCCGCGATCCCCAATCCCCGTAATTGAACAACTCTTATTGGGCCATCTACTATGTATCCTCGACCGCTTTGGAAAAGCTTTTTGATCTTTATTCATTTAACGCATAATTCATTAACGCATTTAATTTAAATTGTGTAATTTAATTTAAATTAATGAGTATATTTATATACCAAACACAAATAACACCGGTAAGATGTGTTCAGTGTTCAGCCTTGGTTTTACTTTGGAACTGTGTTTTTAGAACGAGGCTAACCTTTGACATGGTACTGCGGATGTAGAGAAACTAATACATAATTAGTAGGTATGGATGTAAAATTTTTATAACAATTGTTTTCAAGGTCAGATTTCACCATTATTTTCTTCAGCAATCGTTTTTAATGTTAGAGGGTTTTTCATGGTTTTCTTAGGGTATCTTATAATAAGTAATATTAAATAACATAACTAAGAGCATATCAGGACATGTCTAAAGAGGGTTCCATAAGTAACAACGCGTAATAGGTTATTTCAAATTACTTCAAAAGTTAGTGTCCCATTTCGTTCACAATAATTTTCCTTAATAGTATTTAGCATGATTATATACTTAGCATGGAAAATTGCAAGTTTCTAAGTCTCATACTTCAGAAATACCAGGGGGGGGGACCAACTTGTAATGCCGATTACTCGAAAATGGTTTACATTATAAAAAGTAGTGCATGAATTATTTAAAAATAACTATTGGACGACATTCCATATGATGGGATGGGATGAAAAAAAAAACCCACTACACATGTATGTATGATGCTAAAAATAATATATATATGCAATATATACAAAATATTGTTTATTTATATTCATAATTTTACCGAAGTTACCAAGAGAGGACAGACGGACGGGCGGACATGACAGAGCAAAACTTAAAGGGTTTAATAAAAAATGTCATTAAAATAGTCATCAATCGAGTAAAGAAATATTTAGCTGAGTGTAGCAGCCGAATGCATACAAGTGTATTAGAACAGGCTCCGGCTGCAGCTTTCTATATATTCTTAAAAGGCACAGCTTTGCCTATGAAAAGCTAAGTCTTTACTCAAACGGGGATATCTATTATATGACAATAATTAAGTAACTAAAGTCTGGCAAATGAAAGTTGAACCTAAGAAATGGCGGCAAATATAAAGAAATCTAAGGGTGGCAACATTCTAATTCCTATGAAAAAAATCAAATAACCCGATGAGTTACTTGATAATTAATTATTTAGTACTATAGATATAAATAATGTGAAATAAATGTTTTTTTACTTTTTCAAGCAAAAACCACAAAAATCACAAAAATTTTGTCAAAAACCACGGATATATTTCGGTTTGTCAAATTGACTTTAATGGTCGTTAGAGTTGCCAAGTTAAAAGTTTGCAAATAACCCAAGTTAAACTTCCGTTTGCCAGACAGTATATTTAATGATTATATTTATAATATTATAACTAATTATATTTTTATATTATTAATTCATTTATTTTTTTCTCACATAGAAATAAAACTATTTGAATTGGAAATGGAATATGGAAAAAAAACAGATTTTTATCCTCAATTTAACGTTATTTTTTTATCTAGCCCTTTTACCCCAACTGAATCCCTGATTATCTGAATCCCTGATGATTACAAATTGACCCAAAAGCTTATACCTTTTACCGACAATCAGGTGTTGAAAGTAGGTATAGGAAATATAGGATCCTATACCTACTTTCAACAATTTGCAAAGTAAACACCCCTCCTCAAAAGGGGGTGTTTTGCCGATAAAATTAAACCTATTATTTGCTGACGATACATACTGTATACGTTTACACAATACACATTCTTCTATAAATATCTTCTATTGTCTACAGGGTGTTATTTTATCCGAATGTATATATTTTAGCTTACATATTGCTCTCAACATCTTAATTATCTATATATCTTAAAATTTAAGTAATCCAAAACCAGGACCTACTTCTACGATTCGCAATGTAAAAATGCGTTTTCAAGTCAAATAGACGTAATAAATAAGGCCAATTAACAGGGTTCTATGACTTCACATAAAACCCTATTTGACCTTGGAAACGCATTTTCGCTGCGCAAATCCTTAATCCGCTACTGCAAATCCAAGATGGCGGGTCACGATTACCAGCGGCACGATTATTAATTACATCCTGATGGATGGACGAGCCGATCTAGTGATTAACCCCGTGTTTCTATGAGTAACTACCGATTTATAGAGTACCTGTGAATAAACACTAGTGACATAGTTGGTATAAATCATAAGTACCTGGGCAACCGAGATTTGTTCGGAGAGAGTTCTGATAGATATAAAAAAAAAGAATTTGACCGGGATTCGAAGTCACCACATTCCGAATTTTCGAACAAAGCAAAAATTATACATACGCACACCAAACTGCCAATGGGACACAATAAAGTCGAAATTATTGATATATGGTTGCACGAAAAAGAAAAAAATCCCAGGGATAAGGACCTAGCGTTTGTAGCTAGATCTATTTTTCTCCCCCTAAAGTCCCTGCATACTAAATTTCATGGTAATACTTGCAGCCATTTTCGAGAAACCGATGAAATAAATAAATAATATACAAGATTGTCTCGTTGAAAGTATAAGATGTTAGATGTGTATAAAATAAGTTATTACAAATATTATATAATAAAAAATATATTAACTTATTTTATATACCTGGTGATCACAGATCTAGTTCCATATTTAGCACTGTATTAAATTGTTATAGGAAACGAAAAAACTGGTGAAAACTAAAAACACTCCATAAAAAAGCGACTGGTTTCCAGACAGTGCCAAGATCCTTCTAACTTGAAATGTAGCCTGTTCTTCCTCACAGTATTGTACAATTAAGACCATTAAATAGTTTATTTCTAGGATACATCGTCAAATACATTTCCAACTCTATCCCCTAGGCTTTAGATTCTAAATTGGCGAACCACATCAATACGCATCGGTGGAAAGTGTTCTTAAATCTAATCTCAGTTTCCCATCATGAGTAAAGCCTCACATACCCTTCGCATTACATAAGTACAAAACTGTTTCCATCTGTCCATATTGTGCACGGGATTTTGAGCCTTATTTAGTTAAGCCAGGGGATAAAATCACGTGCAATAGAAGAGATTTACATAGCACAATATGTCGGACGCCAATTTCGATCCTGTAGCCAATATATTAGCGGTCACCGAATCACCTGTTGCTTTCCACACCTGTTCAATCACATCTGACATTAGACGACACGCAAAACTATACTTTATCAAATTGGCACAAGGTTCATTTTGATGTTTATGTAGTTTTAGCCGGCCAAACAAGTTAAAAAGATTCGGACAGTTGCTGTGAAAAAGATATGGTTATAAAAGTGCTCGTCGCTGATGCGTGTACGCATCGTGATATGATATTATCAACTTAGTGCTTTTATAATACGATTTATGTTGATGATACAACGTATTTAATGAGACAGATACAAATGTGAGGGCTGAGGAAGCTGAAATTATATATTTACTCTGAAATTATGCCGACATTTTACTCAAAAATTATTATTTACCCCGTTTTAAAGTTAAACAGCGTTTTTTTAGATTCGTTTTCGGCACACCTTGTGTAATCTGATGCAAGCTAGACCTAATTGTGTGTATGTATTGCTCTCGCTTGGTCCTGACCAATTTTGACACTTGTATAACCGTTCCAAACTAAGCCTTTTTAGCACATTTTGTATAAGAAACGTTTTTGGTACATCTTGTGTAACCGATGAAAGCTATACTCTTGTACAATGTACAATATCGACAAAGTTCCTGCTCAACCACTTTCTGAACATTTTCCTTTACACTAGGCTCAAAACATTTGAGCACAAAGTAAGTTACCACAACGACTGCAGACGTGGTTGAACTACGTATTTACATTGGAGAATGTGTGCGTGCGCACTGCGCACGATTCAACGGCGCTATTTTTCATATTATGCTTGATCGAGCGGCAACTGTTCGATAGTACATCGTTTACATTAGTATAAACACCACGTATAGTAGGTATAACATTTAAAAATTTTAGTCACCATGCATAAGTATGTATGTAGGTATGTTTTTTCGTCACTATGTAAGCAGGCACAACTTTTATACTGTTATTTTCATACCTCTTAGGGTCAGCTCAATCCGAAAAGAGATGCGACGCGACACGGTGCTGCTTTTTAAAATAAGGATTCATAATTAATCTTTATTCACTGTTCTAATTTTCCCTAATTTACATTTCAATAATGAGCAGCCCGCAGCAGCTCGAAATTCGAACTCTAGCTGTTCGCGCCAACACTAGCGCGACGTTTAGAATAAACACAAAGGACATCACTACGTGATGTATGGCCGACCGAAAGGGGCGCTGTCAGAGAGTGACGAACACTTGCATTTAGATACCCTTCCGCGCCGGATGCATTTTCAGCTCATCCCGAAACCTAGTGAACGCGAACGCGTGTGCGCATATTTATTTGTGCTCGTTAATATAATACCAAATTCGCCGGCGAACCGCGATAAATCTATCGATAATCCGCTGTGTAGTGTAGTGAGAAGAAACCTCCGCCCAGATACAGAACCACCAGCTCAACAATAAGGTCAGTCCCAGATTTCTCCAGCCCTCACATTAACCTATATACCTACTTCCCTCAGCTCAAAGTCGTATGTGTAAGTTCCTAGCTTACACACTAGCAAAAAACGTTTATCTTCTTGAGTAGTGAATAAAGTTCAATATTGAATCGCTATCTTAATAAAAATGCAGTCGTGTTGTGTTGCGTCGCGTCTTCGTGTCAGCTGACGCTTAGGATACATTAATACTGACGGCCGGATTCAATAACCTATCTACCAATAACTATTTGTTAAAAAGTCACCTTTGGCATCATTTGTTTTTAGGCTTTCAATAAACGAACTCAGTTTAAGGAATCTTTAGTCTGTGACAGCGATGCCAAATGTGACGTTTTTAACAAATCGCTTTTGGTATATATGTTATTGAAACGGGCCGTAGACCATTTTCGGACAGCCAGTATAAGTTTAGACATTTATATGACGCCGTTCGAACCTTTTTAGCACACCCTTTATTAGTTTGAGCATTTGTCAATAGTCTCAAATCTCTGAGCTTACCCTGAGTTTGAGCACTGAGTAGTAAATACCAAAGCGCATCGCACCCTAACCTTTGCTCGCGGATGTGCCTTTCATTACAATCGGAGCGGAGGACACTCATGTTTGAGCTAGCACGTGACTTCACCTGTTTTCTAACCTTCGGGAACAGTTTTTGACCCCATATATCAACCGTGGGTGCGGGGAAAATGGGTAATAATAATAATCTATGGACGCTTTCATACCACGTCAATTTGTTCTCGTGGTGAGTTCTCGAAGAACTTGTGTTACGGGTACCAGACAACGGAAGTATATTTAATGCTTTTTATACTATATTTATACATTGACATTTGACTCGACACTCATGTGTTCGATTTTCAACTCTATTGTATTAGCGCAGAGGTCTATTTTAAATGATCAGAATTTTTACGGCCTTCCGGATTCCGGATCATATAGTTCCAGCCTAAGAACTAAAGAGTCAAATAGGGACGTGTGACAGTTGAAATGTAAAAGAATATATCACTAACCATCAAGCTAACTGTTAGCCCATTGATAATGATGATAGAGCAATTTACCCATCATATAAACAGTTTGTCCGTCCGGCGCATCCTATGACCATATTCGACGACTTTCACTAAGAACCTCTTTTGAATCTACTCTCTGAAGCTGTATAGGATGTTACGCTGCCTATATAGTTATTTACTGGTCAGCTTTTATACTAATGAATAGTGATAGCTTTATTCACGCACGTATTTAATATTTATCTATACTTGTTTCGGAAATACTGAATACTGAAATGCTAATCAAAATTAATAGCCCTCCTATTCATCGGCTGCCGCTATCTGTGTTAGCAGAGACAAGGACAGCATGTGACTTGAGAGTCACTTAGTTTAACTATCGTTTCAGTATTCGGCCGTTTGTTTCTTATTTAATAATGTCATGACAACGAGATGTTGCCCACGACCTTGTACATGCAAAATGAAATCTCACTGGAACGGTACATTTTGCTGCGATAAAAAGTAGCCTATGTGTTAATCCAGAGTCTAAACTACAACCGTTCCAAATTTCATCAAAATACGTTAAGTAGTTAATGCGTGAAATAGTAAAAACATCCATATATGACACATCCGTCTATCCATCCATCCTTTCACATTTATAATAAATAGTAAAGAGGTTAAACAATAGTATTTCAATAAACCTCATATACCACAAACGATGGTGAACAAGAATTAACAATAAAAATTATCTTTGATCAGATCACCAAAAACACCTGATAAAGTCCCAGGTTTTTAGGTTTTCCTGTTTATTAGTGACATAATATCTTTAAGTATTTAACTAGTATCCGTATTCCGTACCAGTAGCCTGTTATAGATAGCCGCTATTTATTTACGCATATCGAACATAAAAGAGTTTAAACTTTTAAAAGTTGTAACGGGTATGAAAAAGTTTCTACTTGCAGTTTTTTGCAAACTTTTAACAGGTATAAAAATCGAAACAAAAGGCATTATTTATCTTAAAACAATTATTATCACGTCTATTATATTATTATGATTTGAACTTGTTTATTTAATTTAATGATGTCTAATTTTTATTACTATTTCAATATTTAAATGTAATTCTATTAACATAATGAATTAAATCGCAAAAATGCGAAAGGCGGCAAAGTGATAAAATATTTTTTTACAGAATATTTAAATACCCGTATTGAAATTAATTATTTTTGTCTATTAAGATAAATATAATTTTACATAATACACACATTACCATACTGCACATAAAATTACAACGATCTGATTATTATTTGAGACCTCAGGGCTCAGACTAAATAAAAAATTGAAGACAGATTGCAAAGCACACAGTGAGGCCGGTCTAAACTACGCCTCGCCGTGTAATTACAGTGTCACGCACACACATGTAACGAAACTACGCCTTACCTTGTAAGGCGAGCTGTCGCGGTGTTCAGTTTTTAACCGACTTCCAGAAAAGGAGGCACTTGTACGTTCAGCTGTTTATATATAAATATATATATATATATATATATATATATATATATATATATATATATATATATATTTCTTTGTATGTTCAACGATTACTAAGCCGTCTGTGGACCGGTTTTTATTAACCGATTATGATGATAATAGGTACTTTTCATAGTCTTTTATATCGATACATACCCTTGAAAATATTCATGGATAGAGTAATAACTCGGCCGTTTTTGGACCCATCTGGATTTTTTTTTGTTGTTGTAAGGGGTGTAATTCGAAATTGGTCCTTTAGTCACCAAAGTGGAGACTTGATGATGGTATCCATGAGGAATAGAGGAAACTCAAAATCTATAGGGACATTTAAGTCGTATGTAAGTTAGAAGTAAATCAAGCATATGCTACCAAAAGCAAAATTTTGTGCCAAGAGTGTACCTGGATCTAAAAGAACTGAACAGAACTCCTGTCTTTAAAGATACACGTTTGGAAATTTCGGCGTTGCTTTAAGAACTGCAAGCATCTGCCATTATTTAACTTACAATAATCATCATCATGAAAATCATCAGAAAATGTACATTTTTCCGCGATAAAATGTATCCTATGTCCTTCCCCGTGGTCTACTCTACATCTGTGCCAAATTTCATCAAAATCGGTCCAGTAGTTTCGGAGCCTATTCAATGCAAACAAACAATCAAACTTTTCCTCTGTATAGATATGACCAAAAAGGGACAAATTATTATTATTTTTAAAGAAAAAAATCAATCAACTTCCAAAGTAAAAACGCACAAAAAAGAATAAATCAAATCTTATTTTCTAAATAATGCCTCTTTTAAATTCGGCTACAATTTTAATTATTTCTCTACTCAATCTTCATAATTTTTAAGTCGGTACCAGCCCACTTAAATGTGAGTTCTATAAAATATTGTTTTATCAGGATATTGTTTGGGCTGGTGCCTGGTACCGATTTCAAAATAATGAAGATTGAGTAGAGAAATAGTAACAATTCTAGCCGAATTTAAAAGGCGAATTATTTAGAAAATACGAATTTCATATTTTTTTATTCATTTTTACTTTGGAAGTCGGTTTAATTTTTTCTTTATTGTATGTATGTAGTGCGTATCCAGAAGTCACAAGCGCACTGCATACATAAAAAACGGCCTCAGTTTTTATTTGACAAATCTCTGACTTCACTTTTTTATTCGGTCTGAGTTTGAGACTATAATAACATTTTTTTTGCATCCGGTAACTACATTGTCTACAAATATTACTTTATGAATTAAATATAATTAATTTAAGAAATATCTAATGTTGTCGAGCTTAATTGACTATAAACATGTGATTAATAATAATAAATGTTAATAGTACCTACGTAACAAAAATCGTGCGCCAAAGTGGGCGTTTAATAATTATTGTTTTAATCTAATAATGAACTGTCATCGCTTATTAATTATTATTATTATTATTAATTTGGGAACGTTGATGCAATGTTGTTTAATTAATAATAAAAATAAATAGTATCAATTAACAAATTACAATCGGTAGCTTTCGTTTTACAGCGTTTTTGTTCATTCACCGATAGACACTAAAACGCCCATCTACGGCATTAATTACTACAATTTGTTAAATGTTTTTATATTAGTGGTTTCTAGATTCTATTTATATTAGTCTAATTAATTATGACCGAATTCTCAAACGCTTCATAAAGTTAAAGGCTCCTTAAATTACACCTCTCACTCTCTGCTTCGCAAAATGAGAAGGACCGCATGTGTCTTGAGACTTGGGAGCCTTTTAACATCATGAAGCGTTTTATATTTGAGCTTAAGCCATTTAAACTAGGTGAAAGTAAAGTTAATATTTAAGTAACTCAACTCTACGTATATTTTAGCCACTATATGACACCGACTCTATACCGCTTACATTATCGAAAGTCAAAACACAATAAATAAAAACGATTATTTGTTTTATTAACTGTGTCCAAATCGATTTTTCACAATCGAATCACTTTCTACGAATTCTAATGCGAAAAAGAGATTAGTCGCTCCACATCGGTAAGAACAAAGTTACACAAAATATCATCAATAAAATGTGTCTTAGGCGGCGCTTCAAAGATCAGCGGATCAGTTTAGGTCAAGTATTTCGTCTTGTTTAATATTTATGTAGAAAAAGTCATGGTTTTTGTGATCTCATCGCTAATATGTTTGTTGCGTAATCATTTTAATCTTTATTAAGTTTTATAAAGGTGTAATAAATTTTATCTAAATTTAATTATTTAATATTATAAGATATCGCTAGTGATCACTAAAGGATTAGAATTTAATGTCGGTGTGGTAAAACTAACAGCAAAAACCGGAAAATTAGTAGCCCAAGGCCCAACCACGAATAATTGACAACAAAGTATTCGTAACGTTATCCGTTAAATTTTCATCCGTTCGATGAGGATACGATATACTATAACTCAAATTGTTCGTGCTAACAACCATCAGTACTACTGACGCGATAGAGATGGTTCTTAGCCTTAGCATCATCATCAGCTCGTTTACTGCTTGACTAACCTAAATAGATACTGACTCCTGCTATACTAACTACAGCACCAAACTATATATCCTTCATTTTATAATCACTTTTACATAGGGTCCGGTAAAATCAATTACGAATATTTTGCGCATAAGATCTATGATTATTTAGCGACGTTTAGTCAGAAATATAATTGTCATACTCGAAAAAAAAACTTCCTTTATATGGACGAGTTTGTGATGAGCGGAAAGTGAACCCATAGATGATATGATTTTTTCACTTTGATTATGACAGTATTTTTCGACGATATAAAATACCCGTAGTTGATTTTACCAAACCTCATATTTTGGATTGCCATCTCACTACTATCCTACTAATATTATAAATGTGAAAGTTTGTGAGAATGGATCGATGTTTGTTACTCTTTCACGCAAAAACTACTGAACGTATTTCGATGAAATTTGTATGGTAGTAGTTTAGGCTCTGGATTAAAGCGTAGGCTACTTTTTATCCCGAAAAAGTACAGTGTTCCCGAGGGATACTGTATTTACGCGGGCGGAGCCGCGGGCAACAGCTAGTATATAATACAGGACCTCAGACGAGTTCACGTCAAAATAACATGTCACAACAAGTACAAACTTACATTCCCCGACTCTACTCTTTACTCTACTCTACAAAATAGAATACTATAGTACTTAGAAGTACATCTGGTGGCCCCAGATGTTTCCAAATCTATTGTCAAGCCGTTAAAACAATAATAGACACCTACACGTGTTTTATGATAGGATATTTCGGAACAAAACACCACTAAAATCTGTTAAATACGCACCAAGTATTTGTAATTCGTGTGAAACATTTCTTTGGATATTTAAACTAGCCATCTGCTTAGCGGCATTAGGTCCCGTCAAACAATTACTGGATTATGAATTACTGGGTTATAGTTTTTTTTTATTCCATAAAGTAAGGTGCAAAGACATACACGACTGCGCCGAAATTTTCTTATCTGTGTCTTGTGTATGTAATTGTTGTTTGTTTATGTGTGGTGAAGCCACTCATTGGCCCTTGAAGAATACCAGTGCAGGCTTGCTGCGTATAGCTGGAGCTAGCGTCAATTTTTGGCATCACACAGCACACATACTTATAATAATGTGCCTAATTTTAGTTTATTCCTTTGTATTCCATCTTAATGTGTGTTGTCAGTTGTGTGATGAAAAAATAAACGTATTCTATTCCATTATCAGCATGGAGGACCTATCAGTATGGAACAAGTAACCAAAAAAAATTGAAAATATTTATTCAATAATTCAAATATTGAGATCGATTACTCGCGTATGGTTATCATTATAAAAAAATGTCATGTATGTACCTATTAGACGATAGTATACCGCATACGATGGGGTAGAATGAAAAAAAATGTCATCCCCACTTCATATGTATGAGCCACCCCTAAAACACATAACCTAACCAAGAGCATGTCACGACATGTCTAAGGAAGGTTCCGGAACTATCAACGCGCAATAGGTTTTCTTTGATTTCCGTTATTGTCCGATTTCGCTCAAAATAATTTTCCTTAAAAGTTTTTAGCATGATATATCAGCATGGAAACTTAGAAGTTTCTATCTCCTATAGTTTATTAGTTTTATTTTTATTTACAGAAGCTAGAAGCAAGGACAGACAGACAAACGTACGGACAGAGCTAAACTATAAGGGTTCCTCAAGTATTACGGTACCCTAAAATGGAGGACAGACGGACGAAACGCGGACGGAGCGTAACTGTACGAGTTCCTTGTAGCTAGTACAGAACCTTAAAAATCTACTGAATAATGGCACAAAATAACATTTAAAATAAGAACAAAATATGATCATTAGACTATGGTATGTATGGGAGGTATTTCCACACCTAGACGTCTTTTTCACACTTTTACGCCGTTAATGGCCGAATTGGGTTCATTTACCAATTAAATGGTCACTAACATGGTATGTGACGCTTGTTCCAATTATTTTATAGCTATGTAATATTTAATACGCGTGTCTCACGCCGCACGCGAACTATGTTCAACCATGTTAGGAACACACTGGATGATTTTGCGTTTGTGATCGATTGTCGATTAATTTAATATAAGATTAAGATTTTTCTTTAATTTATACTGCATTATAAAATATACTTAGTACTGTCTGTTCTCCTAGTAACTATCGTGTCCAATTTAGGTCCAATAGCTAGACCGAGTGGCACATTCATCATCATCATCATTAACAGCCATAGGACGTCCACTGCTGGACATAGGCCTCCCCCAAAGATTTCCACAACGAACGGTCCTGGGCCACCCGCAACCAACGGCGGCCCGCGACCTTCATAAGGTCATCGGTCCACCTAGAGGGAGGCCGTCCAACGCTGCGCTTTCCAGTTCGTGGTCTCCACTCTAGAACCTTCACTCCCCAGCGATTATCAGTTCTACGAGCGATGTGGCCTGCCCATTGGTGGCACATTAGTGATAAAATATTCAAAGGACTAGACTATAATACTCTTCAATCAATCATATTATAGTTTTCAGACATTTCTTACAACATTATTATAATTCAATTTACCTTATACTCGTAAAGTGATGCAAAGAGACATCTCATTAGTGTTTCTTAGTTATTAATTACACCAAATAGATGTAAGAGGTGTTTAGAATCTAATACTCCACAAGCTTACAATGACGGACGTTATTAAAAATTCAATATTATTCCATAACAATATGTACTCGTAAAAATTGTAAAATGTATGTGACTACTTTATTACCCAGCGACGTGATAATAAGGTTGTTGTACATAAAATAAAGCGTAATTAATACTCACTCCTAATTACACACGTAATGCTTTATTACCTAGACTGGGTAATAACTTGGTTATTCAACTCGCGAGATGTCCCGGAACCAGATATCTTATTTTTGGTTATTTATAAATTTTCAATTTCGATATTGTATAAACAACAAATACCTATTCATTTTCATAACACTTAGGTTATTAGAATATTGGTACATTTTATGTAAGTGGGCTACGGATTTAATTTTAATAAGGCCGGGACTATAATATGATCTGGAATCCGGAACGCCGCAGAAAATTGAAAATATTATGACTCTGCGCTAATACAATAGAGCTGAAAATCTAACACACGAGTGTCGAGGCAAATGTCAATGACATAATATTATATGACTGCTCGACACTGGACACTTCGATTTTCAACTCTATTGTATTAGCGAAAAGTTTTATTTTCAGTGCTCTGAGGATTCCGGATCATATTCTTAGTCCCAACTCCAAGCCTAAAATAAGTAGGACCTAAGTGAGAACTCAGAAGTAGGTATTTAGTACATATACATACGTAAGCACCCACTTACCACTTACTATAAATTGTGAAAATCCAAAGCTTCATTTAACACTTTACAACTTTGAAATTAAGCAAGTAAGAAATTAAGTTATTTTGGGATTGCGTAGGTATTCACAGAACGCATCGCCGAGAGAAGAATGGTCAATTAATTTTGTCGAGCTGAAGTTATCCAGCTATTAATTACGTAAGATTGATTTACGCGCCATTTTGGATTTCTTTTCGGCAATAAAAATGGAGTATGTATAGCGTGTTCCATATTTGAACTTTTTGTTTATGGAATAACTTTAATTTTTCTTTTTTAAACTTATAAGCTTAAAAACTCTGGGGGTATAAGCTTTTGCTAAGTTAAAGGTCTTGTAGGTATTTATTTTAGTCATTTTATGATTTTTATACAAAGATTAAAATTGTTGACTATTGCTGCCAAATTATAATTATGTTATTTATAAGTGTTTATTATCTTATGTTTTTAAATATTACTGTTTTATTTTAATCTTAAAAACTCGACTGTGTAGTCGAACTAAGTCCCCGATCTTGCATCAAACCGTGTTGGTCGTTACCGATTTAGCGATTCGTCACAAATGATAAAGTCTATTCCATTTTACAACATTTTATTTTGGGTTCATCTACATACCACTAGCCCCAGACGTGGGGATTGGGGAATGGGGGTCATAAATGTCTTCATGCTAATATAATTGGTATTTTTTTAAAAGAATTGGAAGAAGTCAATAGAAGTTTTATTTATTACTAGATGTTGACCGCGACTTCGTCCGCGCAATAGCTAATCTCGCGGAAACCGTATATTTTTCCGCAATAAAAAGTAGCCTACGTGTCTACTCTATATCTGTGCCAAATTGCATCAAAATCGGTCCAGTACTTTCGAAGCCTGTTCAATGCAAACAAACAAGCTTTTCCTTATTATGATATTAGTATAGACTTTATATTATTTGTACACTTTTCGTCGCCTGATTTTCATGAATCAGATATTTTAATTACTGTGGATTAAAAAGTTACCCACAATAAACAAGTCTATAATTATGCAGGTTTATTAAAAATCTAGGGCACAATAAAAGTTAGTGTTCCACTACGCAGTCTTATGATCTCTGGTGTCTATGTTTCGCAAATTGATCTAATTAACTAAATAAACCCGATAGAATTGAATATATGCGAAATTAAAAAAATACTACCACCATTCGCTAAAAGGAAGTTCTTATAGTTTGCAAAGGAGAGGAAACATGTTATTCAAATTCAAAATTACAATATTAAATAGATCCTACATTCTGCCATCAGAATGGCGTGTGCAAGTCATAAACATGCAGGTGATTAACCTTTAATAAATCTAGCTAAGCCAAAAAATTTAAATTAAGTTAAATAGACATACAATTAATTTAAATCATACATAATTCATATTAAATTAAAAAATAATAAAAAATATATAAATGTCAGCAATATGCAATTCATTAAAAGAAAACAAAGAATAGAACTTGGGACTTTTGCCGGGGAATTCAATGGGTGACGTTGTGGTTTTTGTATGATTTCATAAATTAGTGTTATTTCGGTTCTTAATGTGTAATATTGGTAGAATATTAACCATTAAATATTCGTTAACGTACACTAGTGTGGGCAAGTGGTACAACTTCTAAGAACGTGCTATTTTGTGTTCCCTCAAAAACTCCCAAGGAACTTTCAATAAAGCTTCTACCACATTACTGAATCGACTGACTTGCCTCATTGACTGCACTGACTGTTTATTTGGACTTTGACTAGACTTTAGACTCGATTGATTTAGGAATATGGTGTTGAAAATTGAAACGAAAACTCTGTTTCCCGCCTTTTTAACTTGACACTGGCAAATGGTTATAATCCGATGCCATTTATTCAATTAAAATAAAATAAAAAAACTTGAAAAGTGTCAACTGTCATTAAATAAACTTTTTTATTTATTGTTATATGGGCTTATAACCATTTGCCAGTGTCAAGTTAAAAAGGCGGAAAATAGAACTTTCGTTTCAATTTTCTACGCCGTATACCTAAATCAATCGAGTCTAAAGTCTAGTCAAAGTCCAAATAAACAGTCAGTGCAGTCAATGAGCCATGTCAGTCGATTCAGTAAAGTGGTAGAAGCTTTACTGAAAGTTCCTAGGGAGTTTTGGAGGGAAACTCAAAATAGCACGTTTTTAGAAGTTGTACCACTTGCCCACACTTGTGCACGTTAACGAATATTTAATGGTTAATATTCTACTAATATTACACATGAAGAACCGAAATAACACAAATTTATGAAATAAATGCAAAATTCACAACGTCACCCATTGAATTCCCCGGCAAAACTCCATTAAATAAACTCTATATTCTGTTCAAATTAGGTTAAGTCTAAATTCTAGCGTGGCACATATACGTAGCATCCTAATATAATTTGACGAACATGTGCACAATATTTTGTTATCATAAGTATTGTATTGTAAGAAATCTGCAGGAATACCTGTAATGAATACCTTACCTTACCATGGAATGATAGAACTGATGGAACTTATAATATATCTCTTATAATCACGCAGTTATTATGACGCAGAAATTCGTTAAAACTTAAAAATGGTTTTTCGAAATACATACCCCCGCGGCCCACGCTGGTGCAGTGGGGATCCACGCGGACGAAGTCGCGCGAACAAACTAAAAAATGTGTACCTACCTAAATAGGTAATATCATCATCAGAAAATCCATCGTCCATCATCAGAAAAGAACTATTCGCTACAATACCGTAATCACACATAACACTTACTTTAATAAACATAATCATCGAATCCGAATGTCAATTTACATCGGCTTTAATAAATTGTAGCTATGCTGACCCCAGACTTTCTACGCCATCATGCGACCGTCAAGTAATTATTAATTAATAATGGCGGGCATAGAGCGCGCGCCATAGAGTCTGTGATTCAATTTGTTCTTTTTTTTTTCCAACCAGTAGGCACAAAAGCTTTTTATGTACTGTCAAACAAATTACCAGACGAGGCATAATAATATGAAAATCGCTTAACATCGCGCACGCACACGTATATACGTAGTTCAACCACGTCTGCAGTCGTTGCGATCACTTATTTTGTGTTAAATATTCTGGTTAACTGGAAACTAACTGGTCGAGCAGGAACTTTGTCTATATTTTACATTCAATACGACCACCATATAAGTCTCCACTGTTGGTGCTTGGGAGTTGTGTCTCTTTTTGATTTGTAGAGGATTAGGCTATACATTACGTTGGCAATTACGCTAGCCTTCTGCGGGATGATTACGTAAAATTTATTCATAATTACTGACCATGGACGTCATTTGCCGTGGTTTAGTCACAGATTAATAAATAGTTACTACGTAACAGATACATCACTCCCATACAAAAGTGAAAATAGTACACTATAATTGCCAACAAAATCTAAATAATAATATCTGCTTTTCGCAGCGAGAAAAAAAGTCCCATAAGTACGCGCACAAAGAGTCGAGATTGTGATGCCGGCCGTGCGACTCACGATACACGTAAGTCACGGGTGACTGCTCACGAATGCGCCAGGGTTGTACCTATGAGGATTATTGTAATTTATTTGTCAATCAAATATGTTATAAAATAATTTATAAGTATTTTCTTTTACCTTCATTGTATTCTCGATTATTTAATTTTATAGATTGAAAATATCCTTAATAGCTTAAATAATTTGAATAGGAAATAATAATAAGGAAAACAGCAAAGCGGAGGAAAATCAATAAATTCTTAAATAAGTAGGTATTGCAATTTAAAAATTTGCAATACTTTATTTAAGAACGCTCATTCTAATTTTTTCTGGCTGGAGGCTATTTCCTACAAAAAAAATCGGTTGTCTGTAAAGTCGGTTTACTGACGATAGTTGAACGTGACAACGTCATAAGAAATGGAACGCCTCAGAGCGAGGTAACGCCGCATGAGTCATGTTTAGCGAGGTAGCTTCGCATGTGTCATGTTTTTCGTTCGTGAAGCCGGCTCCATCGAATTACAAGACGTTGTCACGTCAAAAAAATCGGTTGTCTGTAAAGTCGGTTTACTGGCGATAATTGAAAGTGACAACGTTATAAGAAATGGAACGCCTCAGAACGAGGTAACGCCGCATGAGTCATGTTTTTTCGTGCGTGCAGCCGGCTCCATCGAATTATAAGATGTTGTCACGTCAAAAACTACTAAGAATTAGATGCCTACCAAAGAGGTCAAAAACTACTAAATTTTTGACGTGATAACGTCTTAGAATTCGATGGAGCCGGTTGCACGCACGAAAAAACATGACTCATGCCGTTACCGGCGTTACCGGCGTTATCTCGCTAAACATGACGTTGTCACGTTCAACTATCGTCAGTAAACCGACTTTACAGACAACCGATAGTTTTTTGACCTCTTTAGTGGGTATTTTGTTAAACTACTACACTGCAGCCATCCACTGCACAATAATTACATGGCATTTCGATGCGTAGGCGCGGGAAAGTGCGGTGCGGGTGCTCTGGCGGGCGTGCGGCAGCCTATTGTCGATTGTACCTTAGGAGGTACGCCGAGCGGTAGGCAAATAACGCGTGTCCTTGAGCGAGTGACGAACGCCTGGTTTAGTCCCCGCTATTTGATTCGATACTGTACGGCGTACTTACTGACTACTCAGTACAAAAATATATATTTTAAATCACTACCACTATTTTAATTTTTTAAATTAAACAAAAAATAACATAAACAATTATTTAAAGTAGCATAGACAGCTTACAAAAAATAAAACAAATAAGAATATCACAGATTTGAACTGCTACATAAACAATCAAAGTTTTACCGACATTTATTTATGTACTATTGGCGTAGGGTTCCTATAACTCCATTCTCATCGGCTTCACTTACCACTTACCTTTTGAAGACCCTCATCCAAATTAATAATATACCTATAGTACAGGCTATGAAGGATAACCAGCCTGCGCCACTGTTATGTACATACTTATAAGATTATAAAATACAATTAAAGTAACTTTATCATGCCGAAAACATCGTTTGAAAACAGAATTATGCAATCCAATCCTTATACGGTTAATGCTAATATTAGTTTATTAGACGTATTTAAACACTTTCTAAACATTCACAGTACTGGTCGATAAGCCTAGAAATTAATGACCTAGGAGCGTCCTAGGCCATTAAGTTTTATGGCCTAGCCTATGGCCTGTCGTTGAAATACATTGTAGATATGTTTGATATTTTGTTTCTTATTGAGTGAGATTTTTTAATTTAGTCACTCGGATCTTTAAAGTTTTATATATGACTTAGCTAGTTAACTGCTAGTTTAAGCTATCCCATTGCTAGGTACAGGTCCAACCTCATTTCCTCTAATAAGTAGAATACTTATTTTAAAACAGAATTTACTTCATATTTTAAATATTTAAAAAATTATTCAAATTTCATTACGCAAAAACGTCTTAGGCTGTTATTTTACCTTATACCTTTTTTTGCTAAAAATTTGTCCCTGTGATCACTTTCCATCAGGTGAACCGGACTGTGGTATTCACCGAATCTTGTTCGAGTAAGGCACATTCAATAAATTGCTGCAAGCGTATTGCGTAACTACATTCCTGCACGGGTATGCTCACTGAAAACAGACGCAGTCGGGAAAAAACAGCTAGCTAGCTGTAGAAAATTCCACCTCATTACTTATTTAATATTTTCTTTTTACCCGATTACGGCGACTCCAAAAGGAAGGGTGGTGAGTTTAGCAGTCTATGTATGTTTGTTCCACCGTAGCACCTAAATTACTGGTCCGATTTTAATAAATAAGATGTAAATAGATTCGTAATAATAGCCGTAATTCGTATTACGAATAATAATAAATATAAAAAGTAATAACATACGACAAAATATAATTTACGTAACTACTTAGTCCGGTTATAGTTTTTTATAATTTTTTATAAATAATTTCGATGTCCTTCATCTCTTAGTCGTCCGGCGAGTACTATCCATATTTGATAATAAAACAAGATTATGTACTCAAATTGTACAGTATGAGGCATCAAATTATATTGCTTCAAATAACTTACAAACTATACCCTTAGTGCCCTATACAGCAATTTACTACAAGTCACCTACTCCTACTCGTAGGTAGTACTCGTATGTACACAATTCAGCAGTCTTTGCCTATGACAAGATAAACAAAATATATATTTAAAGCACAAATATCAATAAGTGTTAAGATCTGATGGGGGAAAATGGTCTATAAGTTAAGATGGCCAGTGCTATATCAAAAGTATCCCCGGATCCCGAAAGAAAATTAAATATACCTTTTGCCCTTATTAAACTTTCTCCTATTAAGACTTAGTATTATTCATTGATAGTTCATTTGGTACACGCAGCATCACACCTGTTTAATTAGCATACTGGTTCCACTGGCCTATGACGGACCGTTCCATAGTTTATAAACAAATGCGAAATGTCTTTGTAGACTGTTTTGGAGTAAATTAGAATGAAACAAGCGTAAACATTGACAGTTCAATATATTTGCTGGAGTTTAAGATATTAATCATCATTATCGTTTGTTCCTATAGGCCGTTACAAATGTTAATAAACTACCTATATTATTATGCTTTTCTAAGGTACAGTTGAGAAAATGGAACTATTAGCAGATTGACATACCCCTACTACTACTACTATCCTACTTCTATCCTACTACTATTATAAATGTGAAAGTTTGTGAGGATGAACGAATGGATGTTTGTTACTCTTTCACGAAGAAACTACTGAACGGATTCCAATGAAATTTGTTATGGTAGTAGTTTAGACTCTGGATTAAAACATAGCCTACTTTTTATTCCGAAAAAGTACAGCATTCCCGTGGAATACCCGATACTATATTTACGCGGGCGGAGCCGCGGGAAAAAGCTAGTTCTAAAATAAAATTCCAAACATCGCGACAATATGCTACTATTTATCGACACCAACACAATACTACCAAATTATGAGGACTATCACACTGCTAAACTTTCAAAATTCAAGTACAGAATCAACGGCCATTCTAGCAGAGTAGGTACTAAATAAATATTATAATAATTTAAGTATTAAGTAGATACAACCTTCATCCACTTCCAGCTCAAAACGATTGTTTTGTTATCAAACTATCAGATGAACTAGTCCTTGTGATGTTATTATATTCTAGGTCTTGTACATTGTAGAACATAGGAAATCCGCCCGATAACATCGTAACTACAATGAGATGAATAATTTGCATAGCTATTAATTGTCAAAGAATAGCTATTATTATTGTTGGCATTAAGAATGCTACACACGTACCGATTTCGTCTGGAGCAGACCATTATGACAGCACGATACTCGTGTGTTTAATTTTCAGCTCTATCGTATTAGCACAAAGTTTTATTTATATTTTACAGTGCGTTCTGATTATTGCGCAGTGTTCCAACTCTCAAAAACATTTCTCCCCAAAACTTAAAATGTTATACAGGTAATAAAAAAATGTTCTGTAATATTATTATGTCCATGTAGTATTCTTTTGTACATTAGTGTAGTATTCTTTAACATATTTTTCTACAGGTTGACTTTTCATATCACATCTTGATATAATGGTGCTCCCATACTGCCGTTAAAAAATGTTTTCATGTTAGGTAATGGTAGTAAACATTTTTAAACAAAATTGTTAGTTAACAAATTATAACAAAGTAAAACATTTGTTATCTTTTGTTTGTAAACATTTTACACATATTGGTGACAGCGGGGTATGCGGAGAGTGCTGGGTTGGGGCGAGTGTTTTAAAATGTTAGTAAACATTTTCCATCAGTGTAGGATCACTTATAGTATCTAACAGTTCCTAACAAAATGTAACAATTTGAAACATTTAATTGTTAACATTAGTTAGTAAATGTTTTAGGGTTAGAAAATGTTTGTAAACGTTTTATAACGGCAGTGTGAGAACACCATAATATAGTTCAATAGCTTAATTTAATTAAAAACATATAATACAAATCTCTAAAAATAACCCTACAAAATTCTGCTCCTACAGAATATTTTTCCCTAATTTTAGGAAGATTCATCTTGTTTTATATAAGAACTGTGTCGCCAAAAAATTAAAAAGTAAGGATGAGCTCTATGCACATTTTGTATAAACCCTCTTGATACAAGCAAACTAATTACTTAGTCTTGTTCTTTTCGCCTCTCATGGACTGTAGATGACAATTCTCGTAATGGCCCCAATAGGACATCCACGTCATATAATTATATTTTTTATCTGTTAGACAGGACCTATCCTTACAATAATATGAAAATCAATACGTAAATTTAAAATTTATTGATTTGGCAATTGACTTCTGTATTTTTATTTTTTATTATAATTATAGATGATCTACATTTAACTGAAATCTCGTGCCAGGGGCAGAGGCGTGGCAGCGGGTGTGGCCCTTTGTTCAAATAGTTGTTTCACGCGAAGACACTGACCGCATTGCATTTATAACGCAAATTTTCCTGATAATATTGCTATCCGGTTCATCAATTTATCCACGATTTGACGGAAGAACACAATAATTGAAATCCATTGAAAACTGAAAAATCAGCATTGAGCCTGTACGAAAATTTTTCTTCATACAACAGAACTGATATTAGTTTGTCATACTTTTATGAACAGCAGCGCACAACAGACCTGTTTAAACTATTTAGTGTCATTATGGCGCCATTATTGCACTACTATGCTCTCAGTCCCCAGACATGAGACAAACACTTCAACAGTCTAGGGCCTCGGAGAATTGTTATAATGGCATGTCAGTTACGACAGTTTACGACTCAGCAATGGCGTCATTACGTCGTTCTACGTCGGTAGGCGTGGTCCGGTCGACCAATAAAACTACTTGTTAGATGAACTAGTTTTAGACTGAAGTAGTGATAAGTAAACCATATTTTATAAACGTAATTGAAATATTTGTCAATGTGGTTAACTTTGAGTAAGTTTTTGGAGTTCAAATTACATTTTACACATTACAATTAAAATTACACAAGTTCGTGTTATAAACTCAAAAGTTTCTAATTAATCAATTTTTTTAATCAAAGGCATCAAATCGACGACCTCTGTGGCTCAGTGGCTAACGCGTCGGCGCTTAAGCCGGAGGTCGCGGGTTCGAATCCCGCCGAAGGGACAAAAAGGTTTTCTGTTTTCCTGGGTCTTGGATGTGTATTAAATATATTTATAATTTCATTAAAATTCTTAAATATATGTACAGTATGGTAAATTATTAAATATATTACCGTTGTCTGGTACCCATGATACAAGTTCTTCGGTTACTTAGGACTGGACCAGACAGACGTGGTGTGGAAGCGTCCAAAGATATTAAATTATTATTTATCATAATATTATTAAATGTATTGTATTCCCATGTAGTGAATATCAGTCATCAGTCATCACTCATCACTAATAAAATTCGAAATTTAATAAACTCAATAAAAATATATTTATACTTTGTTAATCGTTATACTACAGGAAGTTCCATAATTATAGAAATGATAAAATTACATAATTATTACATCTAATTTGATCGCTACCACATACACCTCCGCCATAAACGTTTTAGCCTGAAGCAACGTTAATTTAAAAAAAATTATCAAGACGGAACCATCCCATCAAATTTGGGCAGCTGCCGGTTAAGATTGAAAGCTTTGCAAGCACATTAACAATTCAAATGTATTATTTAAGATACGATGTTTTACACCGAATGTTTTAATATAAGTAGCTAACTAGCTACCTATGTTAATATAAAATTCCGTTTATTTAAGTTTAATTACCTGAAAAGTATACGATATATTTAATATTTAGTTTAAAAGTATAGGCACAGTTTCTATCATTATAAATTAACACTTATTTATTTATATAGTAAGTAGTATGTTATAGCTTGTTGCTACCTAATTCATAGTAGGTAAGTACATACCAAACATTAAAAATTCAGGCGCGAATAAAAATTGATAATAATTATTTACTGTCTTGCTATTATTTTACAATTTAATATTTATGAATGTCGTACCTACTTAGACCTATTATTTATTAAAATATACTTAATGTTAATAGCTAAACACTTATTAGTTCTATTATTAAATTCTTAATAGATCAAACATAAAATATAGCATGTACCCTAAGTAGCCATCTAGTTTGAAAGGTTTCTGTAGTTAATAGATGATGAAATCAAATAAGTGACAAAATTAAATTATTGTATAATTCTATAACTGTATAAATAACGAAAGCTTTCGTTTAAAACTTAAAAGTTTAGTTTTCAGTGTGTCTTGATAAGTTGACTCTTAGGTTTCGTTATTTCCGTAGCTGCCTACTGGCTAAAAATCTTCGGATAGAATTTATCTACGATTCTAGATACCCACCTAACTGTAATTAACTACTTATACTTAATGATTATTATTTATATAATGAGCAAACTTTTGCTAGCCAAAGTATAAATTTCTTGACAGTTTATTATACATAATAAATGTAATAATAAATACAGTACAGATGTAATTTCTTTGGGGATTTTTTATATGGGCACTATGAGCACGTGTTCAAGGCGTTTAGTAAGACGGCTGTTTTTCGTGAATCGTGTGTTTCTGGTGTCGGCGTACGGGGGCGTGCGGGGCGCGCGGGCGGCGGGGCGCTCGGCAGATGCGCCTCGCAGCGACATCTAGCGCCGCCGCCGGCCGCCAGGTGCGCTGCCCGCGCCGCGGCCGCCGCCCGCCCGCAGTCCGCCGACACGCACCGCCGCGATCACACGTAATAACGGCTCACGTACGCCGGCCGCACGCGCGCGTTACGAACGAAGTGCACCACTCGCGACCGGTCTAAGCCGATGAGCGACACCCGTAGTGCTGTGTGACTTAAAGTGAAAACTCAGTGCAGGCATGTGCCAGTGATGGATTACTCTGCCGCCGTTGTTTGCTGACGGGCCCGATTCCCGTATATGCTCAGGCGCCGGTAGCGGACGCGCCAGTATGCGCGCCCCCACGGTGCTGCTCGCCCTGCTAGGGTTTCTACCCCAGGTACGGAGTGATATCGACACGCGAAACCGCAAATCCCTATTGTTTACGTCCGAATTCTGTAATCGAAGCTCGCGAATCGCACACGTCCGATAGGTTTTGCGCTGCATCACGACGGTCGCATTCCCACGAGCGAGGCGGCCGAACTCCCTAGATCGTCCTGGATAGTCAGGGTGTAGGTTAGCCTCGGTCGTGACCGGCCCCAGCCAGTCCGTGGCGTCTGTGTGTGTTCGCCGAACGTAGTCTGTGCATAGTTATAAAGAAAGTTCAGGTTTTAATACGGCCGCGCGGGGTCAGATGGGTCGCGAGCCTCTTCATTTAAAATTAGATGCATTCCGAGGCTTCGCGATGAAGTCAATTCCAAAAGGATTATTCTGCGATGCAAGCGGACAGGAATAACTCCACCAGACAAATAAACTCAAACTTAAGACGCGTTATTTCGGGCAGGGTTAATGGATGTTCTTACTTATAATAAATGTGTAGTCTTGCGTACCATGTTATAAGTAAATAAAATCAAAGTGAAATATTATGTTTGTCATTGATTAATTTTGCTGTTAACTCCGAATTCGAGGTCAGTGCCCCCAACTACCAAGGGTTGTATTCTTTACAAAGTCTTTGTTAAAGTTCAAGCATTCAGCTAATAGGGTTTAAGTTGTAAAAATTCCTGTCTTAATCTCTATCTAGAACTTACGACAAAGTTTAGTTATGAAGAAAATCTACTATAGTTATAAAGAACAAATTAATTACACAAAAATTTGACTAATAGGTACACACGAAAACTAGGTATGTAGGGTTAAAATCGATTTTTTGGCACTTTAAATAATAATTGTTATGGTAACATATAATTAGTGACCTAGCACAATAACCAAAAACTTTCGAAAGACGAAAATATCAAAGCCTATCGCAATTTAAAATAAAAAATATAATGTCAAATTCAAAAGTAGGGTGACCAATCTTTTTGGCGCGACTAAATTATTTTACAAGGCTCTTAACACATCGCCCTTGCGACATTTATGTTTGCATGTGTACCGTTATATAGCTAACACATATATTTATACGTAGCAATCAACCGGTACGTTGGGAATTGATCTTGCAGCTTACTTGCTCGTGTGATTTTCGAGCATTTTCCGATTCTTGTTTTTTATTCATCACCTTGATGGTCTGTACTTCAACTTAATCGTAATAATTATTATTGACGTTTTGATTATTGAAATTGTTATGCATTCAAGTTCTTACTCAACCATAATGTTAGACTTACCATTCCAAGTTACCACTTACCAGCACTCGGCTAATAAACATATTTATCTAAATACAACTTGATTGAAATCCATCCAAAGTACTGAAAGTTTCAGAATAAATTGTAACCCGATAGAAAACTATATATCATCCATAAACTAATATTAAACGTTTGATGATATGTTTTATGCCGAGTATTTACTTTTAAATAGCAGTAAACATAGTTATTCAACGTGTAAAAGGAGATAAATCAAACATTAAAAGAAAACAAACTGATCGTCTCCAAACAATAAAAATACATTATGAATGAAGTGAAATCCAAAAAAAAGTCTCGTAAGCCCTGAAGGCTGGCTCCATTGAGATAACACAACGACTACATAATTGTGATCCTGATTCAAAATCGTTAATTTAAACAGATTATGTTGATAATTGCTAACAATTTGTGCAATATTTACAAAATAAAGCGTGTGAAAATAATACTGATTGAAGTCGATTAACTGTTTGGCTATCCATTTAATAACAATTTTTAACAGACATGAAATATTTGTGTAACGTATTTCGTGTACTAGCCAGGTGTGTAAAGCTATGAAATTAAAGTAGGCAGTCTAGTAGTTTCTAACGTGTTTTATGCCATAAAATATGCGGAAAAATAACTTACTACTCAAGTGTTTATAATTCGTCGCTTCATTCTTTTGAATTTTGGAGCTGCTGGCCAGTTATCGTGTGTAATAAAAAACATAATTTCGATAAGACTTTAATTTCTTATACATAATATGGTTAACGTACTAATAACCGATTATCGGTATCGTGTAGGGTTCGCGTGACCGAGCAGCAATCGGAAGCGAGATCGGAAACACGTCTGCCCAAAACCGCAGCCGATTCCCAATTTCCAATATTATACGAAGGTTAAATTTGCATCTCACTCAAATAAGGATAAACTACATAAATTTAGATTGCATATAATATAACATTCTCAAGTGATTTATTATTAATATGTAATTTCATAGAATTATAATTATGTATGTCTCAATAATATCTAATATTTTTACATTTGCGACATTAATATATGGAGTTCATATCTAGGACATAGCAGCTCGCATGGAACGTTGCGTACATTTTATATAATCGTGTCGACTCGACCGGCGAGCAGGTGTGTGCTCTCCCTAACATCTGCTTGTAAGACCCTCTTAAGAATTCAAATGACCGCTTAGTGACTTTTAATTTGGAAACAAGTTATTGCTTACGGACTTATCACCGCATGTATCTTAAGTTATCATTAAAATGTCCATGATACTTAAAAATAATTGTTACTATCATAGGCGTCATTGTTTTTATGATTGAAAATAAAATGTTGTTCAAAAGTTTACTTTGCATGCCTTCCATCAATGATTGTTAAAGAAATGTAATATGTACAATATACCAAAAATTACTATGAGCCTAACAAAACATAATTCAATTTAACCGTGTAACTCATAAACATACATTAACGATTGTATGTTATAAATTGTTTGTCATTTTTTAAGAATCCGAATGAGACGTGAATTTTTATAACGGTCCAAAATGTGTAGTTTCACTGCTATGCCCGCTTTAACGCTAATGTTGGGGTAATCACGTGGTAGTTTCCCAACTGTAATTAATGGTCATATGTCATGTTAGTCGCGTATAAGTATGCGAAGGCATTTAACCCTGTTATAATTTTCGTCTATTGTCCGAACCTTTGTTCTCTGTGAAACAACACAATTATATGAGAAACACAAAATCTGTATAATCGTTCGTTTTTTAAACGGCTTAACTATGTGAAACTTTTTCGTTATTGTGACGAGGTCTAATGAACTTATTGTTAATACGTCATCCTCTGCAGCTGGACGTGTGGCAATCACAGATTATTATCGAATATCGACTTAACTCAAGCAAACTCATGCATGTATTATAGGCCAACAGTTAGTAACACAATTCTTTAATTTCATACACAATCACAACTTTTTTCATACACATTTCATTCTACAACCGCACCCCGGAGCTACTCTCACAATTTAATTGTAACAAGAAACAATACCCAATCGTTCAATCAATAATTTCAATTAGCCATACAAATTAGGAATGAAAAATTGAAGCTCGCTCGGCTTTCTAGTCCATTGTGCTTAATCTAATAAGTCGTTGTTCTTTAATCTGTTCGCATCTGTCGGATCAACATTGACAAATGACGATTTCATTACGGCTGCACCGTCAGTCACGCTCTATTGTGACGAGTGATGACCACCTCTTTCATTAAAAGCTATTCCGAATGATTTATTTATTTTTCAATCTCGACCGGACGCCTAATTGATTCCCGATCGAAGGTAAAAAAGAAACATGGCCGCCAGGATCATTGATCAGATTACGCAATGTCGCCAAACTGGATGCTCGGGGAAGTCAATATTATGCATTATTTATAAACACATAGCTTAGCCGGTACTGAGAATTCAATAAATTGATAACATATACTTAATGATTTAAGAATGAAACTTTTTAGTGAGTGTTCAAGGCAGAGTACATAATTGCGTTGGTCAAAATAAAAAAGAAACTGCCAGTGATATTACGGCCGTCTATTGTTTAACACTATGTGACAATTCACAAATTCAATTGCACAAACACTTGCGTAATATTTCACGTAAAAAGATGGTTAACGTGGGCTTGAAGCAAAGGTCGAAAATGACAGTTATATGCATAAACCTCTAATAAACAATTACTTTGCGTTGGCGTCATTTTAAGTAATATCTTTGTAATGACGTGTTACCTGGCGTCGGTTACGCCACTAATTGATAAATATGTAAGTTTAAAGTGCAATTTTAAAACACTTTACCATAAACTTTGCCATTGAATATAATGCGAGGAGATAAAATACACAATAAAGGCTTAACAGCCCACTGAAAATAAATTGTTGGGTGCTTAATACTTAAATATTGTCGACTTCCCTTCGATATTTTGTTACATTGTTTATCGTATAAAATTCAATTTTCGTTACTACAACCATAAAATACTCGCGCGTATGTTGTGACGATATTTATAGGGTGTCAACTGTCAACGTAAGGTGTGTTTACTGTTTACCGTACACTTTTTAATAGCTTTTCATTTAAGTTTCAAGAATGCGATAGGTAAAACGTGTAATAGTTATAACAACCGGCAATCTGGTTTAGATATGAGAACACGAACTCTCATCCGATCGTACCCATACCGCACACCGACGCACGAATTCTCAATTCGCTTGTGCAACGCTTAAATAACCGCAAAATATCTTATTATGCGCTTTCCATATAAGTTCCAAGCAATCTGCAGGCCTATTACCGCTCTATGCCCATGATTCTCCGCTAATTTCAAGAATCAGTGTTAGATTGAAAGTTTCTTTTGTGCCACTGCAGCTGCCGGCAAATCAATGGCTGAACAGAAAGAAAGAATTCGAAACTTTTGTTGCGATGTCAATGTATACACGCTGAGATGTTTTATTGTGAGTTGTTAAGTGTTTTACTTTTAACATGAGCACTATTTAAGAGGGCATAGAAGCGAATGTCTAATTACATCTTAACGCGCGCTATTTATAAATTGAACATATCCAAAACATGTGCCGACTAAAAAAGTTACAGAAAAAAATAAATCATACAATGCGACATTCCAAATTTAAATTACTAGTTGCCAATTGCATTGACCACATCGTCGCGCTATTATAAGGCTGGATTGTTTATTTTAACACATTTCGCGTATCAGCGAAGATGAAAAACATTCCCCTGTGTTTCATTGTACGAGTTATTTTTAGCCGGCGCTCAACCTGCCTACTGGAATAAGTGTTTCGTTGGATCACAATTGTATTCTCATTACTTACTTCTTTACATGATAGAGATCTTGTAACTTTCAAACTCTGTGCAGTTGGTAATTTTGAATTGAAACGTGTACTTCATAGGAAAAAAAAAACAGAATATAACATACAATGAATGTAAAGCGATACGTTATGTTGTAAGATCGGTGCTGAAAATCAATTTGGACAGACTGTTGATGGTTCGACCGGCTCAATTAATGTTTCAAGTTACTTTCCATTAAAACACACAAAAAACAATATTGATGCTCACGACTCCGACGTCGAATGCATTAAATGTGAAGTCGTAACTTGAATTAATTAGATACAAGCGTAATTTAAATTACTATTTCCCACACGATGTTTTGAGTTACACACTTGTTTAACTTTATCCTCAATTTCGACGATAATAATTATTATGGTCACTACAGTTTTTATTAGATTAGATTTACATGAGAAAGGTTAGGGGAACTTTAAATTTAAGGCTTAAGGGATTAGGTAGGTCCCTTTAAATGTTATTTTACAGCATATAACAAAATTTTGGTATTGTCGAACATTTAATTTAATTGTTAAAATTGACAGTTAAATGTTCTTTTACAAGACCATAAGGTCCTATCGTTAGAGATAATTATATAACATCAATCAATCAGACAAGGTGTTAAATTGCCTGAAGACAAAAAATAACTTATTCGGTAGTCCGTAAGTGTTGTTTAATTGTCCATTTGTAAGCCTTTGGCTATGCGTCCGTGAAGCTTTGACATTACTATTTAAAACGAATACAACCTTTTCACCTCAGTTAATGCTATATTATAAAAAAATAAGCGTAAATTGGCATACTCTTTTTATTTCCTTGCCACAAATGCTACTATAATAAAAAAAAAAACAATACCTGGGTATGGTATTTTGAGATTGTTTCTGGAGCATTTTTTACGTACCTGACAATACCACGTGGATGTATTATCCTGCTCTTTCATTCCCCGTTGGAACGGGAGGAATGTATTTCATCGGAGGGTTGTTTCTTGACAGGAAGTCCCTTGAAATCTGGTGTTGTTTTTTTTTCATTGTTTATTTGAGGTTTTTCAAATCCTCAGGCCTTCCGTCTAGATAAGCGGGCGCATGAATGATGCATTGTACGTTTTGTTTTGTAAATTTGTCATGACAAAATTATCGTGGGAAGTCTCAATACTTAATTACAAAAGCTTGTCGGTGTTAACGTAATCAGCAGATAAGACATTATACCTACTTAATTCAAATTCGAAACTAATTACTGACATAAATATTTTTGGGTGCATCTTCCGAACAGGCAATAATAATCATTTAACTGTTCGGTTACTAAGAAAAGTCGAGAAGCATTAAGAAAACAACTGCTTCCTTTTGATTCATCAGTACCTAATTACTATTATGGGACTTCGATACGAGACAAATTAATCTTATGGATCCAGCTTATAGAAACAAGGTGTTTTTATTTCAAACTCGTATATATTATGTACTAATGCTGAATGCATAACTTCAAACTAGTTAATCCTTTATGCACGACCAACGGCACATTCTATAAGGGTTGCTACCCTCAACGCTATTATTAATCGCATCGCATAAAAACTCTAACAGAATACTGGCGACCGAAAAATTAAAAATAACTTCTCCGTCTTCGCAGTAGGCAATTACCTAATTAATTTTAAGATTAAAACTTGGTTGGGGGTACGTCGTACGACACATTTTAGCTCTGAAATTGGGTATTTGAAAACATGTAATTTTTTTTTTTTAAATAAATTAAGTAATAATTAGGTATTAGAACTTGATAAAAGTAAAAATAATTAGGATTTTATGTGTAGTTTTGTAATTATATGCATTTCGAAATCACAAAAAAGTTGAAATATTTTTTTAAAACATTAGTGTATAAAATCTACATAATTAGTTTACTTGCAGCAAATACAAAAAGATTTACTATGGTGTGTATCAACATAAACGCGCAAAATTACGAGATATCAGAAATGTTGTGTGTAAGTTGCTACGAAATGTATGGCCATATGCCATACATTTCGTAGCAACTAGCAACAGCATAATACAACGATTTATATTCCCTGGATTTTGCACGTGAATTAAACTATATAAATTGGTTAAATATTGTGTAATGTGTATTCGCCCGTCTTTTTTTTCATTGAAAATATGACCTGTGTATTAGTGAATCAAATACCTGGGGCCGGTATGCAATATGTATGAAATGCGATTTAGGTTAGGGTGTCAGCCCCATGCATGTGCAGTGTGCACCCCATTCTAAAACATAAATAGTCCAGAACCGTTAGCTGCGGATCGATCACTCGGACAGTTGTGCAAATGTAGATATACTGTAACAAACACATCTGTTTTATCACTTATCTCAAGCGACGACTTATTTATCCATGTGATTATGTGTCAAACTGTTTGTCAAACATTGACAGTTTATTTTTTTATGCAAACGCACAAAAGTTTTTGCCATCGAACTTTCTTATGTAATGCGTTATTTTTTTTTTGTTTCAGGTGCTAACGTCTGGTTCCTTCGAGCTTAGAATAAAAAGTTTTACGAACTCGTTGGGTAGATTAAATAGTGGGCAGTGTTGTGATGGTTCCTCTAGTGATGCGCCATGTTTGGCGCCGTGCAGGACTAAATTCCGAGTGTGCCTCAAAATTTATCAAGCTAATATCGATACGACGTCGCCGTGTACATTCGGTGATATCACTACTCCAGTGCTAGGTGGGAATTCCTTGGATGTGCCTAATCTAAATGTGGAAGGATTTACCAACCCTATCGTCTTCCCCTTCGACTTTACGTGGCCGGTAAGTTAATTTTTATATTTATTACAATTGAGCAATGCGATTGAATCGAGTAGAACAAATCTTTATTGTTATTTAATCTTACAATGTCAGTATAAAGTATTAGCAGATTTTTACTCTATTGTAAAAAAACTATTGTCCGCTACTAAATTGAAAAATCACCGGTAGATACTACAAAGGTCAACATTTTATCAATAGAGTTAAGAGCAGCCAATACAACACAATGAAAACACAGAAACATTTTAAGTAAAATCAATTTATCATATTCGAAGAATAAGTAGTATCGCTACATCAATAAATCAAAAGTTAATGGTACCAACGAATTTCAATAATGCACGAGAAGGCATTCGTTGTCTGTACTCCGTACACCCTGGCCGTAAATAATAGTAAAAGAAAAAATCTCATTGGAGATTCGATATTCAAATTTGACAGGAGTAATGGCGATAATAATTAAAGAATAATAGAGCTGTAACAGGTGAACGTGTAAGTTAGTCAATGGTTTTACTTTAATTGTTTCATTTCAAGGCTTTTGTTAAATGTAATAAGTTATTTAGGTCGTAATTATAAAAATAAATTAATTAAGTTTTAGATTTAAGTAATCTAAAGTATTTTTATATAAAATCTAAGTTAAGTACGTTCGGATTCTTAGCTCTAAATTCTCATGGATAATAATATCTACATCAAGATTAGATTCTACATCGTGATTTAGTCCAATGATCCGGTAGGTAATTACAATTGGATCCTAGCTCGTATTTAGGTATCGATCGTGATATAATTTACAATTTACATCATAATTGTCCAACAATTTTGTTTGTTTTCAAATTCTTTGTATTGTGGACACGAGTTATGGAGTACTATTTGTTTTATGTTTAGCGCTCCGCCTCAACTATCGTACCCGTGTAATGTTTGAACTGGCTCGGCCGACCGACCATCTGGAGTCGTGACATTCGGAGAGACCATAGACGAAACACAAAACCTTTTTTATCCGCTTCCTATGCTGCCAGTACCGTTCCATGTGAATTGGCGCTAAATTGAAGCTTCCTGCTCGTTATGGGATCTATTGTCAGTCGTGACATGTTATCAATTGAGCGAAAGTGACGCGAAGCAATCCTCCGACCAGTTCCGATGACAGGTTAAGCTCGGAGCTGTTGCCATATGCCACGTATACCATCAGCTTAACTTTTCACGTTTCCCGTACGTCATAAGACTGTTACTTGTTAGTTAAGTACATTACTAAAGACATTTCATGACCTTTGTCGTCATACGTGGGTGCGCCTCATTTTAATATACCCTATCATTTTATTTTTTGCAATGACGATATCATTACAAAAAGTATTAGACAAGGCTACGCGTATATTTCCATAATAATTCTGTAATGATTGTGAAATACAGTACAAATGACTGTAGTTTCCAAGAAGTAATCATTTTTAAAACAATAAGGCACAATGTGAATTTCCTACTCAAACAAATATTAAAGTTTTACTGTTTTACGACTTCAACTAACCGGTAAATTAACTATAAAATCTCTCACTCGCATGAGTCGGATAATAACAATTAAAAAATGTTTATTGCTGGACGAGGTGGGAAGGCGGGGGGATAGCCTCTAATGTTTCATACACATTCCTTTTCGTTTCTCAACATTATATTTGAGATACTAATAAAACGTAACTAAGCTTAGAATTTCCTAGATATTTTTATATAAAATGAGCAACAACGTTGTAAAATTACATAGGGCTTTAGTATTCAATATATTTCCATTGAGCCAGTCGAACCGTTAGAGCTAATGCGATAAAATGTGGATGCAAAAACTGATAAAAACACCTGCTATTTTGTATGTTTGTTCTGCGCTAGGGAGAGACGACACGATAATGTCAGCACACTTCCGCGCAGGTTCTTTATTCATCTCATTTGCACGACGACCATGAACTATAGCCATGGTTAAAAGGTCCATTTCAGATGTTCCAAAATTAAAAGAAACTATTTAACGAGTGGAAAAAAACCGAAGCCTAGACAAACAAAAAGGGTCTAATCCTTCGTGGGAAGGAAATTTGCTATTCACTGTACAAATAATCAGAAGCTTTACTTTTTATGTTAATAAAGATGAATCTATTAAAACTTTGCCTTTTACTAAAAAGAAATAATTCTTCAATCGTTCTTTCAATGTTATAAGAATGGCAACAGCTTTTATCATTTATACCGTGAGACAAAGTCTAGCGTGCACTAACCTAATTAAGGTTAATTAAATCAAATTGCAATTCAGTTATGTTCATATTAATATTTTAACGATCACTCGACAACAGCTACATATTTTTTAGCTTCATGAGTATTAATTACATAATTATTCGTTGGTATTCTTGATTTTTTAAAATGGGAAAGTACGATCGTTGTAACTATGTCGTCCACATACATGTATATGAAGAAACGCCGTGAAATAAGTAGACTAAGCAACAGCGTAACTAATTCTAGAGATTGTAAGTTATTTTGCATGTTTCGACAATAGTTTCACGCTCTGATTGTGGATAAAAATTTAAATGAGAGTGTTGTTCTCCGAAAGTAGCCGTTGTCGACATATTCACAAGTTTACATATACCTCTATACATGTAACCTGTATCATATTCTTAAAAATTGTTTATTAGCCTATAATAGTCATATTTATAGAAAAAATACTTGGCTTTCCAAATCATTACTTACGTGAACTCAAATACCTAATGTAATTAACATAAACGTACGAAAATAATTTACAGCACCGTTGAGTCGTGCGCGCGCGCATATACTAAAGTGTAAATACGTAGTTTTACCACGTCTGCAGTTGTTGCGGTCACATCTTTTGTGTTTGAATATTGTGAGGCGCCCTTTAGTGCAAAAGAAAAAATGTAGAAACTGGTCGAGCAAGAAATTTGACAATATTGTAAAAATATTAAAAACTTAAGCTCCATAGATGATGTGATGCTAATAGAATTATCGATAGCAAAACAACAAAAAGTGCGTAACACATTGATTGCTCGTTTATATATTATACCAAAACGCAAATTTTTGCTCGAACTGCCGGCTCATTACATAGTTATACGTAAGCCAACATATAAAACACCGAGACATCCGCCTGCGTAGTTTTTATACGTGAGTGCTCTTAATAATTTCATTTATCTCGATCCGCTCTCGCTATCCTCTTAAAATACCTACCCCCACATCCGCTTCTTTTAATAATCTACCGAAGCTGTGGAATGCTCCCTCGTGGACAGTCTTTTATCTCTCTCCGACGGGTAGCAATTAATGAGAAAAAAAGAATTATGAAATAAAATTCCACGCTGCGAGATCGCACACTCGTTTCCATGCACAATTTCATAAGTTTCAAATTTTAACAATCAGGGCGTGTTTAATTATGTGCGTTGCATTGTTCGGAGCCAGTGAACAGGTATTCAGCAATCTATTAATTAACGACCGAGCCATTTCACGCGAATCCTAAATAAACTGAACGAGTGACGTCTCTATTATGTTGGCGCTGTAATAACAACTTTTAAGTGGGACTTAGACCGTAATTTGATTAGTCATAGACGTAAGAAAATAAGCTCATCACTCGAACTGACAATAAAATTTACTGCTTTTGTTACTGCGGGCTCACGCTTAAGAAAACATCCTTTTTCTCGTGAGCAACTCGCTTAGTTTCTGTTTTAACTACGTTTCACCGACGTTTATTACCGTTATTAACTTTTTAAAACGATATAATAGTGGCATAAAAGTTTGACGTTATAGACAATAAACGGGTAACGTAGTTGAGTATCGATTAATCTAATCGTAAATGGGACTTCCCTATAAATTGTGTATTGTGCGCGTTTTATTGATGTAGCGGCATTCGCTGGGTTCTCACGTAAGTCAAGGGAGGGGGGAGCCCTCAAATCTGCACTGATGAAATTCTTCGCATTCCCGACTTTATTCATCACACGCGCGCCGGTTCTAGGAACCGTGAGTCGCAGCTACCTCGGCAGTATCCGCAACGGCGAATAAATCCTCGCCATTATTTAGTATGGAGGTATGGCACTTACGTGTACTTCCTCGAAACATACGTGTCAAAGGCCAATGTGGTCTGGGAACGACCAAGAGTACTAAATTAATCATAAGCAATTGACACGATGATATTGTACGTGAAAAAAATAGATATTTCACATAATGCAGCGCTTAAACTCAAAAGCGTCACGGAGACGTGACGCTGTCAAACTTTGACATTTCATTGCGTAAGTTGCTACACATTTTATTGTTGTCGATGGTTTGAATACAGAATGTTTTTGTTTATGTCTTGTCTTGGATATAATAAAATCATTGCCGCTTAAGGTAAATTTAAGATTTCATAATATTTATAGGCCGTGATTTAACACACCCAAAACCTAGATACATTTTAACGATATTACTCATCGTTGTCATTGATTTTTTTTCTCCGACACGGGCTGGCAAAATAAAGAATCATGTCTGAACATGTACGAGGCGTCATTTCTTAAATCCGGATGAGTAGTTAACGAAATTTGTTTTTTAAGAATCTTTCTTGACCCTTCTCACTCGTTATCTGCCGATCAGCCGCAGATCGGAGGCCGATGCATCCTTAAATTTGTTAACTTCACATTTATTTTTTAAGAATCGTAATTCATTCAAATCGTTCTGTTGTTTATGGTCGACATTTTAATTTTTGGAATTCTTCCCGACTGGACAGTCCCGCGTCTAAATGCCAACGATGCCCTGTGAAATTAAAGTCACTCTTCGTTTTTTTTTCACTTTAGATTCGGGACTCCAGAATTCCTTAGACCCGTTTTTGCGATAATTGTAATTGTGGACAGTACATTTTTAATGTCCGAATTATTTATGTTCAGCGGTTATGTAGAAACCTTTAAATGCGTTCTAGTTACATTATGTATAACATTGATCAGGTTTAAAAATCATTTATATGCTTATCAGAATCAATAAAAAATCCTGCCCTACCTATTCATAATTCTCGCTTAGATGTTAGCTTACCTAAGTTCGATGATTAAAGTAGTTTTGCATGAAAATTCCTGTTATAAACATCTGTTGGTGTACGAATACGGGTTAAAAATATGTTCAATATTCATATATCTTAACACATTTTTAGCAGAACACAAAACTGATCAATTAAATATATATTTATCCATGTGTCCATTAGTATTAAAGTACATATAATATATTGTATATTTACTTCAATACCTTTGGCATAGTCTCGTTTACCACGAATCTGCTTAACATTCTAACCGTACTCGGTACACCGTGGCTGATAATACTATGTCGACCTCAATTTCTACAACATATATACACATAAAATGTCATACAACATACTATCATAAATAGCTTTGTGCGTTTATTAATTCAAAATAATTTATTAATGGAGAAGATTAAATGCCGTCATTTTATGCACCGCTCCACAGCCACATATCAGAGAATGGATTGGGCATAAGAATTTGCATAACTTTTAATTTGACGCACCAAACCTTCTCAAGCATTTAACGGGCCAAATAAATTTAAAACTGGTAACATTGCATAAGAACTCATCCCAGATGTAGTCGTGTTGGAACCAGGTTCGAAAACCAGTTGGGACGAGCCACACTAGTAAAGTGTGAAATATGAAATCACGACTTCGACTATTTGCGTTCCAAATAATTTTTTCTCGTTTTAAATATGAGTTTTGTTTTTTGTGTCTCCAGATGTTGCCAGTAATAAGGCAAACTACTAACAATGAGGCCTTTAACTTGTAAGCCCTAAACACGCGTGCCGGTCACCTGATTATACCTTTTGTTCTTATGTCCGAAGCGTAAATATCCAAAACAGATGTCCGAACGAGATAAACAAAAGTACCAGTCGTTCCCTTACGTATCCTTACACTAGGGTTTCTCTTATTAATAACGAAATAACGTGGAAAGGAGCGCTTATAGTAGTATTTTTAAGTTCCCCATAAAACGATTACCGAACCGTTCCCGGCATTCTTCTATCGCTTCGTTTAAGCCGGTAATTCGATTTAACGCATCACCTTAACAGAATTGTTTGAACGTCGCGATTTGGTACGCGATCCTATATGGCAATAAAAAATAAAAACTATTTGAATTCCGCGTTCGATCCTCGAATCTCGGGTGATTCAAATTGTCTATGGCCTACATAATTTAAAACTGGAACATGGTCCTAAATCGATCTGGATTCTTGATGAATATGAGCATAAATCGATTTAATTAGCGAGTCTAAGCGAGAGCGTTCGTAAATATACGGTATCGGCGACTCGGCACGATTATAAAGGCTACCTGCACACGTACGCTCATGTCGTCAGCTTTTTATGGGCCGGCGCGAGAGTCACTGTCGTGGGAACCGGCATACGCTAACCATGTACAGCTGACCGAAATGCGCTTCGGGAATTGATTAACAAATCAATGCGACACCATATCCGATCACAAACAAATCGTAATTATACTAAGACTGCCGTGAGCGAACTTTGTAAAACTCGGCCGTCAGAATGGGTTCAGTTGTTTTCTTGGTATTTTCGGTACGATAAGGCGTCCAGTATTCGTCAAAACTACATTGAAAGCTTTAATTGCTGGCTGCAAAAAGCTGTGTTTTACCGTACCGAGCGTGTGAGGTGCGTTGGGAAACATTGATTTCTACTATTGATTTTCATCACCGACAATGATATGATTGTTCTTTTGGTTCCTATGCAAATGGCGCATTGTTACGTTGCCGCTGATGCAAATGATGTTTTCATTCATCGGGCTAATTGGTCACGGACATCTGTCACTGAATCACTCCTTAAGCTGATCTTATGATGGAATTAAGTGTTGACCCTTCGCATCCGCCGGTGCAGCTGCGCCTAATTACATTTGGCCACGGACTCTACTTACGTCTCCGAATGTCATTTCCCCGTCATCGTATTCCATTACAGATATCGAGTGACCCGTTTTCCGATAAGAATTATCTATATCAATAAAAGATACATAAAATAGGACAATAACAATATCGTGAAAGGTTACGAGTGAATTCCCAAGTTGCAACAGCGGGTAGGCTAAAAACGTCTCGCAACTTTGTTCGAAATTAAAAAAGACTTATTATGGTTTTCGTATTTTGTAACACTTTTGGGTGTAATCTGTGCAAGTAATTAAGTAAAGTTCCTCAGTCCAATTTAAATGCCATAGTGAGTTCCGTGTATCGCGAGTCGCGACGCCTCTATTCGGTCGGAACAGGTTTCCGTGCGGAGTTTTGATATTTTTGCATGAACGAAACTTAAAATCATAAAACACATTGATAAAACGGGCGCCTGTCCTGTTGACTCGCCCTTATCGTCGATAATCGGTTCTGGACTGCCGTTTCGCCTTATGTAAACATTCGTAAATGTCAATACCTCACTATCTGATACGCGCCCGTTAATTTTTTTATAATCCAAGGAAACATTACACGATTCCATACAGGGCTCGTTAGTAGCAGCTTTATCGTCGTATTTTTAGACTGATTAAACAATTCAGACATCTGCTCTCGCCGTTCACCTGTCCATCACGTTGTTAATTTACACTCATCCGACGTACTGCGACTGTCGTTTTATGCTGGAATATTTGAAACGTTCCAAGTTCGAGCGCCGCACCCATTCCGAAAGGTCTGCTCGTGATAGTTTTACGTTTGTGTAGATAAAATTTATGCGCTTGTGAACTCGAATTCGGAATCTGCATTCCATTTTTAATTTTAATTAACATTGTTGTTCTCTTTTCCAGGGCACCTTCTCTCTAATAGTCGAAGCGTGGCACGACACGAATGACACATCGAGATCAGACGGTGAGTTGAATCTCTCTAATGCAATTATGATAAAACGCCAGAAAACATCGAATTGTGTAAAATTCATATCACGTCCGTCACGACTTGCTCGCATACAAGTTTCACTGTAATTCTGGGTGTTTATCGTGCATTTAACGGACAGTATGTATATTTGAATGCTTATATTATCATATCGTGGAAGACAAAAATGTTCCCATGGTGTAGACGATTGGTGTTCAGAGCACGCGGCGCGGCGCGTGAGTCGCTTCGCAATGCGCGACATATTCTAATAAACTCAGCCTTCTGTAGGACGAAAATTTAGTAGAAATGTTCTAATGTATTCCGGTGGCCATTGACCGACAGGCGACACTTAGACCAAAATACTCGTAGATAATAGTCATCCTGTGATAATATCTCAAAAAACTTTATACCTACCATTAAAACTGCGTACGTGATTTAAACTACAATTTAAATTCTAAACAAAACGACATATCGGTGAATTGTCTATCGAATAAATAGGAGGGTTTCTAGGTGCCCAATAAAGAATCGACAGATTGTGAGTAGGCACATGCGACATAGCGTGACTCTCAAAACGATCGTCGATGAACAAACCACACAAATACATCATAATAATTCCTCGCCAGAAAAGTTTAAATTAAGAACAAATAAGTTAAAACAAAAAGAAGGTCACATGCAACGCGTTCCGATTTTTAAATTCGACAAAATGGCGGATGCAGAAACTTTAACGCCCATTCTTAATTAGTTTTTTATATTGCTGCACTCTGACCGACATAATTACTACTCCTGACCGAGTAAAAAAGCTGCGGGTGATTTACTTAGGAGATTTAGAGATACGGGAGGTGTGGTGGAGCAGGTTTACCGAAAATCATTAGCGTTCGGAGTGGATGGCTCAAGAGGATGGGTATATTTTTAATACGGCGCGGGAGCGATGGGCGGCGCCGACGCACTACCGAGAAATGTTACCAACAGAAATCTAATCAAGCCTAATAACAGGTTATACGTATGGTTCGTGCTCACTTTCGACCTACTAGCTGATACTTATTAATTAAATCTATTACTTTTCTATTCCCAAATTTAATATTTAGAGATGCCGTTGCATAATCTAACGTGGGCTACCTTTCGGTCGATTTCACGCAGACTATTTTTGCGAATAATGGTGACATGCTACAAAAATGCATTTATCATAGATAAACACGCAGAATAGATCACAGTCTTAGCCAAACATAAAGGGATTCTTAGATCGAACAAATAACTCCGATATAATAGATCTTTGTAATTCTTATTTTCGTGTCTTCACCGAAATCTTTTGTGCGTCGCTCGAGGCGCGGGCCCGCACCTGGATCGCTAACGGCCTTTCATTGTTTACTCGATGCCAAAAGCCCGCGGAAGTCGACGTAGTTTACACTTCATCTTTCGTCGTACGACCTGATACAGTAAAAAACGAAGGAAGACTGTCCGGAAGGTTCGATTTATGATGTAACACGCGTGGGGGTGCTCGGGAAGTGCTGTCGACAGATGCTCAGCACATGATCCCGAATACTACGTGGGCAAAGTGCTTTGTCTTCGTTCACGGCGAGTTTACAAATAATTGTTGTCTCAGTTTACACTCTGTATCGGGTGAAACGAGAATAAGAGCGTGTGAAAGGAGACGAGCAATGATAACAGATACGTGGAGGCGCAACAATTACGCGTCTGGGCCACCTCGCCTGGGGCCGCTCTCGCCGCTACCGACTGCCGAGATGCGATTATCGATACAGTTATGTTGTCTCATCTAGTTATCCGTTTCATTGTTTATTTATCAATTTAAAACTGGTTTCGTAATGGCGACTATAATTCAGGCTCGCGCGTTTCCCATAGGAGTGGGGAACAGATTTCCACGTAGCGCGTTCCTCGCGCATTATCTTCGTTTTACACTCATGCTTCTTCATTCCGCTTACCTATAACGTCCTCAATTATTTTTTCTTCTAATAATTCTCGGCTCCCATACAAACAAGTTTATTAATCCAAAACTTCTCCGAACAATGTCGACTCATCGCGTTAGAAGCGCAAAACATCTCGAAACGACTCGAGGTTCGAGTGCCATCCGTCAAATTGACCGAGAGCTTTAAACTTTCAAATGCTCATACGAGATTGTTTATCTAGTCCGAGGCGTGACGGCGAGCGCGCCACTCAAATTGAAATACACGTATAGAAGTGGACAGTTTTATAAACAAAAGGAGTGCGTCGTGTGTGTACTCAGTCCATTGATGTGATGCCGTTTCCCACAGCGCCGAGGTTCGACCGGTTAGCTCCAAACGAGATCCGACTCGTGTAATTATTCGACCATAGTCACAACAGCGTACTCCGTTTTTGTGCAAGACGCAATTAGATCGAAAACCTGAATTGCTACTAGTTGTCAATCTACCTATATAATGAACGAGATCGCATCCGGCGCTTATTTATTGATATTCATCGGAAGCTCGCGTGATCGCCCTCTTCTTGAAAATCGCTTAAAAACATCCCAAACGGACAGCGTCCGCTGTGAGCGAGGGCGAATTATCTGTTATTTCGCTTTCCTTTTGCTCTTTTTATTGATAAACCTTCCTCGGGTTTATTTGTGTGACCTCTACGGCCGTAATTACGGGTTACGATCGATGCGGCACGTAGCTCGTCCTTCTTAAATGTATTATTTATTTGTAAATTGATGCAGCATTAATAGACTTTATTGGGCACTCCCTCATTTAATATCGGATCGTGATTTCGTACGGAGTAATTTAAACGGATGAACACAATAATTCTTTTCGTCTACAACAATCGCTCAGGAATTTAACTTGTAACTAAATTACAGTGTACGGTTAGCTACATTTTATATTAAAGAATACACCGCATTAAGCTGGACCATATTTAAAGAATATTGTAAGTTTGGCAAAGAAAGGACTAAGCAAAGTAAAGTTTTATGAGAATTATGATGCAGACAAAGTAGCAGCCCTGGCGCACCTGAGCCGCTGCCATAACTCTCCGGAAAATTGCACACCTTCCTTTCCCACACACTTCTAATTCCTCCGAACTCTGCACTTCGCTTTAATAACATCTCTGAATGTCCGATTGCTGAAGGTTTATTTTTTACATTATTTTCTATTGTTTTTAATCTGTATGCATTAGGATCTGTAATGCACGCTTTCGAATCGATAGGGTTAAATTTATCAGTATTTATTATATTATCTTAAGACAAGTTCCCGAGTGTATACACGTTTATCGTCCAGATTTATTGCTGAGATAAAGATCTATAAGCCTGCATTGAATGGTGCACTATGTGGTATTCCGACTTCGATTGCGTTCGCTCGTCCGCCATTGCAGATTAACTCGGATGATGTAAACAGATTTAAATCAATTGAAATGTTATCTTGATCCATCGGCTTAGATTTCTTGGTAACAGGAAACCAATTTTGTAATACCCAAATTACACGGTTTAGTTTCCCTAGAATAGTCTTGTCCTACATTTGAAATGGTATTAATCACAAGGAAGAATTTAGATATTATATGAAAGTTTATTTTAACCAAAAGAGCATTATCTATGAATATCCCTATTGAATTATCATTACCAGGCAATGAAAAGGTGAGTTAATTTTACCATTTCATTATTTATCTGGCATTCTCAAAGGGTCATGTTGATGGTAGTAAACAAAAAAAAACAGATTGGAGATAACTTCCGACTCGATCTTGCCGCGTACACCTCACAATACGCAGTCTAATATCGAATACCATACGCCACGAAATTAGTCGATCGATCGTATTATACCTTTTAATTTTGTTTCGCGTCTGGTTTAATTTTATCTGCTGTCGGGATTACCGGCTTAGGAATGTAACGTCGGACGTAGCAAAACGAGAAAAAACCAGCATACACGGGGAGAAATAAATAAAAGGACCGGTCGACGCTAAGGTTTCCCAGCGAGCCAGTGATGAATGGAAACGCAGATTTTTTAAATCAAAGTTATGTAAGCTTGTGGACATGTAACTGGAGTTTTTATCGTAACTAGATAAATGCTCTTAATCAATTAAATGAGCGCCACGAACCAAAACAGTGAATCATGGTCGGAAACAATAAGATCTCACGTTCGTATGCGGGCGTAGGACACAGTAACAGGTCAATTTGCCTCACAACTATTCCCACGATGATAAACGGATTTCTTTTTTTGGTAATCGAATTAAACCATGTCGTTATCCTTACGAGATTTTTATGTTTATGCATTTAGTCTATAATGCACCTTACTGCATGGATCTTATAGTTGAGATTTCTGTTTCCAGATACGCTTATTGCCCGCATGACGAAGCAGAGTATAGCCGATGTTGGAGGCCCGTGGAGCGAGGAGGAGCAGCGATGGGGAGGTTCAGGTGGTGTTCATCTGAGGTTGTCCTACCGGGTGACCTGTGCTGCCCACTACTACGGCCCTGGCTGCGAAGTCCTCTGCAGGCCCAGGGATGATGCCTTCGGGCATTATACCTGCTCGCCTGCTGGCGAAATCGTTTGCAGGCCTGGCTGGACGGGGGACTATTGCTCTAAACGTAAGTTTTTTTTTATTAGTTGACAAATTAATCAGTATTTCCATACATCCCATTTGGAGATAAAAATACATAAAATCCTCCAATGGGCCACAAGCCCACAATACTAGTTGAAATTCGGATGACAGGGCTTTTTAAATATGTCCCAATTCGGTCTTCCTCATTAATCGGTTACGATGTCAAAAGTGATACATCCTTTCATAAACACAATTTAAACAAATGACCTTTTGGCTGCCAACAAATGCTTTCTAGCCTCGATAGTCGTGAGTCATCGGGGTCAAGGTACATCTCTACCCAGTATCCGTACCTTAGAAACTGAAATATGTAATGAGAAATCGTCGATCCTAAACTAATATGTACACTTAACTCGAGAATGTTTGGAAACATTGAACTATGCGACTTCTTTTTCGAGAAAGTTCCAGTTAGCCATGATAAAGGATTAATTGAAATAAAAGAGTTGAGTATCTGTTATTGAGGTTGCAGACGTCCCTTAATCACGTGTATATTAATTTTCCAGTCAGTAAAATTAATTGGCTCCAAAACCTGCGTATTACAAAGTTGTCACCGAATTTTTTATTGTTTTGGTTCCCCTTTTGGAGTTTTATGAGTTATTGTTTCATTGATAAATTTTCACATGTATTTTTATAATGAGGTTGAAAAGTTCATCTCTTTACATGTTTATGTGACCATAATGGGTAATTTATGTGGTACCATCGAATAATTAATAAGCCAAAATTAAACACGGTCTTGCATGCCTACATACAGTGTAACTACTTATTTATTCTATGCCTTAAGTTTTCGACACGGTCTATAAATGTTGTATAATTTTTCTATTTGCCTTTTAACGAATGCTCCAAATATGTCGACTCATTATTTTTTTGGTCGAATTATGTTTCGAGTCGTTTTATACGTCGCTGGTTCTCGGCTGTAGATGTTAATTATTAGGGCCCGAATGAAATTTATTTGCCTGCGTTAACTCGACGCATCGACGGGGACATTAGAAGCTTTGAATCAATAAAAATATTAGTGTGCCCTCTCGAGCGTGTGACTGCCGCGCGGGTGGCGACTGGCGACTGGCGTGTTTGTCTTCGGTACCGCCGGATTTGTAAACAAAAGCAACGTGATCGCGGTGTCATTAACGACATCTATCAATGTCCGGCCATTTTACATTATCACGATATACGGACAATTTCGTGAGGAAAACTCCACAATAGAACATTCCTCGCGTCAGACGATTAGATAGCCACTTCTCCCGGTTCCGCGGATGTGTTTTGCAATATTAATGGAGTCGCGCGGCGGACGAGCGACGACAAAAAATCTAAGCGCTCAAACGTCATAGGCGGCTCTGACGTATGTTGAGCGCATCGCGTCTCGTATTGTAAAACAAAGCGGTGCGTCTCGAGATGCATTGTGCGGTGCCGGATGTCGCGTCGCAATCTCGGCAGCCCCACCTGCCGCCGCGTTCCCACACTCCGGCGCCGCAAAAAAACGCGCGTGACAGAGACGGCGAGCGCGCCGCGCCGTAGAGCGCCGTCCCGCTCCCGCCAGGGCTGCCCGCCCGCGGCCAGGCGACCCCGGCACCGAGACACCCGATAACCGCGAAATCATAATTTTCTGGTAAAAGTAAACAGTTGCGGTCGAAAATGCATGATACCCATGATAGCCGAGAAATTTTCTCTTCGAAAGCGTGAGACGTCGAGTGTCCATTTTTTCATAGACGCACCGATGGAATTCGTTCAATAAGAACGACAGCCCTGAAGACGGCGCATCGGTGATTACGAAAATGTAAAAGCGAGAGAAGCGGCCATAATGAAATGAAAACAACGCGGTACGTTCGCACACACACAGCGGCGGAGCGCGAACCGGGTCAAAAACACCTTTAAACGAGAAACGAACACCAATCGAAATAAACTCTCGTACTTGACCGTGTCATGAAACTCGCTTCGCATCTGCCGAACGGTATCTCGCCTTCTGGGAAAGCTTAACATCCAGAACTCATTCGCATGTCCCGGCGGTATTATCTCTCGGCTCCTCTTTCCTAATGATAGGGTAAACATCGCGGGAGAAACCCTTTACCTCAGTTTAATTTCGCCTAATTGTAAACGAGTGCGGAGTTCTCACGAATATTATCTTCTTTGAATCGCGAATCCCACGCACCATTCGGCCCAGATGTCGGAACTGCACGTCAATATTTGCTCGGGCCCAAAGCCCCGAACACGTGTGGGCCCAGACCCACACGTTAACCTCAGGTAGAAGGCCCAGGCCTTCTGACCTCAGAAGTTGCAGTGCGGCAGTCAGCATCGGTAATCGATACCGTTCTCTAATAACAATTAATGGCAGGGGAGGGCCCGCGGCGGTGCCCACTTAAACGAATGCTTCTGAAGTGTAACTTTACGGCTACCGTTGTGCCTCGAGATAACCTCGAGTGCATAGAAAGCAATGAAGCTGGCACTTGAGATATTTGATGAGCTTTTGTTGTGCCGCCGAGTGGCGCCCTAATTCTTTCCTGATGAACTATAAGGACTCCCAAAATAAATCTACGATACTCTTAAGTCAATTACAGAATCGTCCGGGAGCGATTTAATATCGTTAAAAGCGGATTACATTCTTCCGTCTCGCTCAAAATCACCCTATCGTAGGCGAGGAGGAAAGTTTCCAATTTGTCGGAGCGAGTCGTAAGCCGATTTGCGAGCGTTTCGCCTAAGTTGGGGGGCTTTGTGTTAGCCGGGTTTAATTTAAACCTACATTAAAGTCTACGAGCGCAGACTAATCTCTGGTAATGCTAGCTCGGAGCGCGGATAAACCGAGATTTATCTGCGCGCTTCCTCGTTCAATTTAGAATTTGCATTTGTGTAATGTATGTATAAAACGGCGCTAGTATTTTTCTAGCTAGGGGACTAGTAACGGTCGGCGACGGTTGGCTCCCCGCGCTATCTGCCCCTCCGTATTCGCTCCGATAACTTGCCCGTGCGCACCCGACCGACGCGACGCCGCGCCGCACTTCTCATTTCAAAACAATATTTTACAACAATTACACTACCATTACATGGTCGCCGTGTAAGCTGAACTCGTATGCGCGAACTTATCCAGCAATGTACGCATGTACTTTCTTTCTTGTAAGATGTTCCGTTTCTTAGCTATTTCAGGGTTTCGCCGTAGCTCGTAAATTAGAATTAACGATGCGCACATTTTACGCGAGTTATTCACTTTCTAATATAACCCTAATCATTTTTGGTGTTACGAAGGAGATTTACATGTAAAGCGATGAATTTAATTATATATCGAAATGGTAAAAAGTTCGATAAAATTAGTAAAGGATCTTAGAGTCGTGTTTCGAGATAAACGATCTTTGCGCGTGACCTCGGCCGGCGGGACGCTAACGAACCTCTCTCTTTGTTAGCGTGTCCTTTGCGATCCGGAGATTCCGAGTTAATATGTGAAGCTGCGTCGAGTATCGACCGCGTCTAAGCCCATTGTGAGCTCAGTGTTTGTGATGCGCTAACGAACGTGCCTTTGTTCCAGCGCGCTGCCTGCCGGGCTGCGACGCCGAGCACGGCCACTGCCTCAAGCCCGACGAATGCATGTGAGTATCCACTTCGCACCTTTGTGCTAACTGTGCACCTTCCTAAATGATTCATGCTCATTGTTCACGAAGACAACACTTTTTAGTCGCTCGTTATCGCATCGTATACATTACTAAAGCTTTCTTTTTTATCTTCAGCTGTCACTCGGGCTGGGTGGGCGAGCTGTGCGACCAGTGCGAGCGGCACCCCGGCTGCGTGCACGGCACCTGCGCGCGGCCCTGGGACTGCGTCTGCGAGGAGGGCTGGGGCGGACTGTTCTGCAACCAGGACCTCAACTACTGCACCAACCACCGGCCGTGCCGCAACGGCGGCGTGTGCCACAACACCGGCCAGGGCTCCTACACTTGCGTGTGCCCCGACGAGTACACCGGCCCCGACTGCGAGAAATCCCGGCAGTCCTGCGCCGTGCGGCCCTGCCTCAACGGCGGCGCCTGCGTCCCGGACGAGGGCGGCGAGCTGGCTTGCGCCTGTCCCGCCGGCTACGAGGGTGCGCGCTGCGAGACCCGCCGCCTCACCTGCGCCGACCGGCCCTGCCGGAACGGCGGCACTTGCGAGCCCCGCGCCTCCGGCTACGTGTGTCTGTGCCCCGCCGGCTTCACCGGCCCGGACTGTGCCGTCGAGGCCGATCCCTGCGCCGGCAACCCCTGCCGAAACGGGGCGATCTGCACGCGCGCCGGCGACGGCTTCCGATGCTCCTGCAAGAGCGGCTTCCGGGGGAACCGCTGCGAGATCGACATCGACGACTGTGACGGCATCGTGTGCGAACACGGCGGCACCTGCGTCGACCTGGTCAACGGCCAGCGCTGCCAGTGCGCGCCCGGCTTCCTCGGCCCCCGCTGCGAGACGCGCGTGGATTTCTGCCTGGCGAAACCCTGCGCGAACGGCGGCGAGTGCCTCGTGCTGGACAACGACTACGAGTGCCGCTGCCGGCCGGGCTTCGCGGGGAAGGACTGCAGCATTGACGTGGACGAGTGCGCGTCGGCGCCGTGCCGCAACGGCGGCAGCTGCCGGGACCGCGTAGATGGCTACCACTGTGTGTGCCCGCCGGGCTGGGGCGGCAAGTCCTGCGCCGTGTCGCTGGCCGAGTACGCCGCGGCTAAGCCCGCCGGCGGACACCTGAGGAGAGTGGGTGGCGACACGCCAGAGGAGGAGAGTTTATCAGGGAGACACGTGGCGCTGATAGCGGCGTTATCAGCCGCGGTGCCGGCGGCAGCGCTGTCCGCGGCCGTGGCAGTGGCGTGCATCAGAAGACGAAGAAAACGCGCCCAGAACGCAGCCGACGCGGAGGCACGAGCACAGAACGCGGCGAACGCCGGTGGCGGCGGCCGCGTCATCCGCAACACGTGGGGCAAGTGCGAGGGCCCCGTGCCGGAGTGCCAGAACGCGCACAACGCCGCTGCGGAGGAGTGCAAACGAAAAACACTCAATACCGAGAGCGCGGCGCGCCTCTTGGCGGCCCTGGACCCGCGGTTGTCGCGGCTGTCCGCGGACTCGGCGTATTGCGCCAATAGGTCAGTATATCACGCTATATATAACCAAAATCAACTGAAACCGTTTCCATCTCGATCTTAACGAAATCTCAGTTTAGTTTGAATCTGAAAATAGAATATATCAGCCACAGGTCAATACTCATGTAATAGGAATCCAAAATAGAACGTACATCCTCATCCGTTCACGTAACACTAAAAGTAACGCCAACGGAACACTGAAACTAACGTTCATTTCTGTTTGTTACAGCGATACGTCGCTGGTGAAGCGGGCGCTGGAGGGCGGGGGGGTGTACGTGCTGGACGACCACTGCCTGCCGCCGACGTTTGCGACGCAAGTGTAGTGCTAAGCGGACAATACCGCCAGTGGACATTTATTTATTCGCTACAGACGCTCGTGCGATCAAGGCTGTGCGCCGCGTGTATATATAGCGTAACCTGTAAAGTGACTCCCTGTATAGACGGCTAGTTGTAAGTTCGGATATATTTATTTGAGATAACGTTTCGCACGCCGCTGTAAATATTGATGGCGATATTTTGACCCTTTATCGGCAAGCGTCGCCGACGGCACTTTACTTACAGAATTTTACTAATGTATTTTTATTTACCCGCTTGCGGTGTGTTACGAAAATCCGATGATTATTATTTATTGTTGTTGACTAGTGCCCGTACGGGATTGACATTCCGCGGGCCTAGAGTATCTCGAGTGCGCGGCGAGGACCGCGCTTGCCGTAGGGTGTAGTGGACGTGTCCACTGTCTGCGATCTCTGTAGGTAACTGTGAACCGCGGTCCGCGCTCACGGTCCGACGCGCGGACGCGCAGAGGGACGATACTAAACTCAAATCATTTGCCCTATACTGCCCATTACCATTCATTTCTGAAATAAAAAAGTTTTAATGTCAACTTAGAATTTAAATTTAGAACTCGCAAGAAAAATTAGTTCAAAAATACAATTTCTAGTTGACATTAGACGCACGATAAAAAATAAAATAAGTCTTTATGATTCCGTATCGATTCTGTGATGTTCACGCCCCGCTGTACTTTATTTTAGACTCGCACCAGTATAGAAACCAAACCGTGCGTTAAGATTTTTAGACTAATTTTATAGCGCAAATTGTGCGTCTATTTTTTACGTTGATTTACTTTGTGATTGACTATTTATGGCCATTGTTCCTATAATTATGATTGTTAATTAAACTACAAAAATCTTGTTACGGTTTTCGTAAAAATCGACATAGATTTTTCGTCACTTATCAATCGGTATAGACCCGTTCCTCTTTGCGGGTGCCATCTCTAAATCCTTCACGTGTCGTCACGCGAAGGAACTAGAAATCGCGCCGCACCTAAAAGCACAACGCACGAAATTAGTCCATAGGCTTAAAATATCTGAGTACTTATAAGAAACAAAATGTCGAAACCTAAGTCATTGTGTATAAAAAGAACTATTAAGTTTTAGTGATAAGTGTATCCTCCATTATTTTGGTAACTGTGACAATATAGTGATCAGGCGACATAAGACACGGCAGCGCTGGTTGTTTTAACTTATTTATTGCGATCGCAGTCGACGGCTGTTGGGATCCCACACGGACAGGCACGCGCGCCGCTTGCGCGTCTGTTCGCCGCGGATCCTGCCAAATGGTTTGTTAAATTGCAGTTTTACGGACATTTGTAGATATTAGATAGTTAAGTCGGTCTCTTATGTTGCCTTTTCACGCGTATAGGATAATTTAAAGGTTTAATCGACAAAATTGTAAAATTTATATCAACCTAATAATAGACTGATCGTATTGATGTTCTTTTGTTTAATTTTGTAAGATGACAAATTGTAATATTAAATTATGTTAATTATGAGAATACCGACCGTTGTCATATCTATTGTACTTAAAAGTCGAATGTAGCCTTTCATTTTTCTTTTTTGGATTTAATTTTAATGATATAGGTTTGGATTTAATTTTAATGATTATTTTCCGGACCAATAAAATGATAGTATTTTTATTTATTTATTAATGAATCCGTGACAATAGAATGTGAATTGTAATAATATTATTTAATTCATTTGATTATTTTATATAAAAGTGTACAATTGACTAAAGAGAAGATTCTTGATTATTCTGTATTTTCAACTTTTATTAGAAATCATGAATGCATTTATTCTGTGTGAGTATACTGAAAGACGAAAAAAATCATTCCATTTCTAATAAGTATCTTAGGAAATTTTGTTGTCGATATTTTTTTTATTTTTATAAATTGCATGCGAAACGATTCGTTTATTTTATTATCTTTTATATACAATGTAGATAAAGTACAATAATTTATTTGTTGTTTACTTTTAGTATATTCACAATTCAACTCAAAAGAAAAATGAAAGCCCTGTGTAGAGTGAAATGTAACAATAATTCCATAGATGTATCCTATCGAAATATAAAGTCATTTGTATTGGTATTGGTGAGAGATGTGTGACGAATGTGTATTATTTTGCAGCGATGCAACAATAAATTAAATGTTAATAAACAATTGTTTACAAAAGATTACAAAAGTATTTTATTTTCCTTAACAAAATTTTGTAAGAAATCAAACCAAATAATTTTATTGGAAATTGGGAACATTTATAGGAAAATTAGGAACAAATTTTGAAAAGTAATTTGAAGAATTCAATTTCCTTTTTAATGACGGTATTAAATTAGGAAGTAAGTATAAAATAAACGCAGGGCCAAATTTAATAATAATTTTTATTTGGTGCCTTAATACAGTATTTACAAAAAATACCTTATACCTATAGTAGGTGTCAATTCATTACTAAAAGTACTTACTTAAAATTACATCTCGTGTATTTATCATAAATATTGTAATTAAAGTTTAGCGTCGACTTTGAAAATACAAATTGTATTCTCCGGTAATTTGCACTAATAAAATTTTCAAGTATTTGAAATGAATTATTCCTCGTATGTACACTTAGCTCGTAGATACTTTTCAAAGTTCGCCTTTATAAGATCCATTTTTAAAAAACCTACTTTCCTTATAGATACACTTTTGGGTACAGTTGTGTAAACAAAAGTGTATTTAACAAATTCACTGCCAGTCGTGCATGCAACGCACATAATTATGCGTTGAAATAAGAAATGCGTTAAAACAATGTAGAAATAAGATATTTACTTTAATTATATATGAAGATATTCTTTTTTTAAATAAACATACATTTTTGTCTTGTCTGAATCCAATTTTTTTTTAAATTTATTCATGACCATGGATACAAAGTCCTTCAGTCGGGTCTGAATCCAATTTGTTTTAATGTTACATTATTTAAAAAAAAAATATTTTCTTTTTAAATTCGAGTGACAAAACTTATCATTCCTATCGATTTTCTGTTTTGCTGTACAATATGAAAGTGGATCTATAAGGAATAAAGGCGAAATTTTTTCAAAAGTGTATGTATCTACAGAGAAGGAATAATTCTTTGAAATGAAAGTTCACAGAAAATAGTGCGTTTTCGAAAGTCAACATAGTGTTCACGATCAAATTATATTACTTGTCGAAAACACATCACAAACAGTAATAACTAAATGTTAGGAATCAACAATTGATTTTTTCAATATAACAATAATTATTGACAAAGATTTTGAACGAAGCCTAAAAATACACTTTGTTATACTTACTACTATTATTATGAAATACATGTTCAATTAATTATTGCAAGAAATGTACTTACATGTACACGAAATAGCACTAAAAGACATAAATAACACTAACAATGAGCGTTTCACCGCTAACGATCACAAAGGAAATTACAAGCGCGTTATGCAACATTATAAAATATTGTTATATTAATTTGCTTTTTAACCAACGCAGTGGTCATCTATTGCATAAGCGTCAATTACACCTATCCATTCTGCAAATGCAAAATATAATACAACAAAATGAAATACGATTTTGTAGGAGCACATAAATTGTTGAGGCATGCACATAAATATTACTTTTGTTAACAGAAAAATGGATAGGTGCGAGAGTTTTTTTCAATAGTACCATAGCTTTCCACAATACGGTTACTGTATTAATCCAGACGAACATCGCGACAAGTGTTTCTGTGATGTGTTTTCGGAAACTTATATCTAAGATTAAATCAAGTGTACATCTAATCCCCACTGCGAGGCGAGCGATCGCCGTCTCCGTCCTGCGTGTCGCCATTTTGTCGCGGCGACGCGGAGCGCGACCTGTCGCGGGAGCCGGAGCGGTCGCGCGACACCGAGCGCGAGCGAGATCGCGACCGCGACTTGCTCTGCTGGCGGCCTTCGTCACGGTTCGGCGAGCCCGCGTCTTTGCTGCGCGAGCGAGACCTCTCCCTGTAGAATACATTTAACATTATTTGTTAAGATAGTCCTTATAGTCCTTTAAAGTCCACCATAGTAGGCTAATATACATAGTAAATGAGTCTAATTTATTTTGCTACAAATTTCATATTTCACTAAGATGACTAGAAAAGGGAGATACATATACTACTTCATCAAAACATAAAATATAGCAGATTATAAACAAAAGCATTTATTATGTAAATTATATAACAGACTTTCAAAAATAGGCATATCTTATTTTTACATTCCATATGCATATAATTTTTTAGTAAAAAATCACTGTGCCTAAGTAGTAAAATAGCAGTAACAGGAAGGATGTGACAGTAAATAGTCCTAAATACTTGATTTACAAGAGGCGAAAGCTAAAAGTTTACTACCAACTAACAACTAAACATACCTCTTGTTCGTAGCCGGTCTGCATGTTGCAGGAAAATTATAAGTTTAAATAAGTGCAAACAATAAAAATAATTATATTTTTGTGGTCATAACAAACAATGTAACTTACTAACATAATGATAGTAACTATAAACGTGTTAATAATAAACAAAATCTTTGGACGTCGTCAACTGCGACAAAATATGCATGTAAAAATAATGTAAAAATGTAACACCTTTATGTAACCATATTTTTACCAAATATAGCATCATTTCATTTCAAGGAAAAAGATCGTGTAGGTAAATGCCAGAATAAATAAAGACAAAACAGTTATGGTGCTGGTGTCGCATGTAAAATATTTTTGGTACATGTTCAAGGCATTTTGTCCATATAGTGATATAAGGTAAAGAGAGAATCACTGTTCAGCTGGCTTAGGGATAGCGATCCGAAGAAATAATTTTAAAGAAGAAATATTCTATCCAAAACAGTTCTAAAAACATGGTAACAAGGTCTTCTATCCAAAACAGTTCTAAAAACATGGTAACAAGGTCAATAGAAGTCAACATTTCTAAATAACCATATTTTTAAAATGGCTGCCGGGAAAACTTGTCAAAAATGTATAAATTTTCAAGTAAATGATTGAATGTAAAGAAACTATTTGTCTTGGACCGCCATGATGTGGAGTGTTGATATTGAAATAAGAAAACGTTTCTACTTTAGCTGTCGAAAAGAAGCTATTTTATGAGCTCATCATGCTCGGAAATAAAAGAAATGTTGTTTCTCATAACGACGATGCATCGACCTTGCTGCCTGACAATAAGAACTATTTTGCTCCGAATAGTATTAACGTTTCTTCAATCTGTGATTTTGTCGATTCTTCGGTGTTTCTAGGTTGCGATGCTAAGCCTGCAGTAGTGAAGATAGACATTATTTTAATTAATTTTTTTGTCATTCGAAAAGGGCAGCTTTAGTAGGGCCTGCAGTTGCGTGCTGCTGTTGATCATGTTGATTTGGAATTAGGGATGTGTATGTGTGTAGGCTACATAGGTGTTGCAGTGTATAGAATGTGTTTGTGTGGGCTAAGAAGTAGTTGAAATAATGGAAATACCTCTGTAGTAAGTATTGTAGTGGGTAGTGAATATATTTATATTTTACACTTTGCATACCTGGAGTCGTCTCTAGCAGCAGATCGTGACACGGAGCGCCGTCCGTTGCGGTCGGCCGACTTGCGGTCAGCGGACCGATCGCGCGACTGTCGCACGGCCGACGCACGCTCCGACTTGCGCGACCCGGAGCGAGATCGGCTGCGGCCCCTTGTCGCGAGTAATACAACGTTACTACATACCACTACAGGGCTATTTGTCAAACTTTCGAAGACTAATGGACATAAGCACTGAGCAGGGGTCTAATAATTATTCTGTTATGAATTACGTGAGAATATACTGATTTTAAGTTAGGAACATGCAAATGAACACTGCCATGAATATGTATTAGAATATACATTTATCTCGACTATATTGAACAGACTTCGATTCCTCCGTACACTTGTACAGAGTACCTAAAGGGTCCTTCTACTGTATACATATTAGTGACTCACTTGGAGCGCGATCGGGAACGTGATTTGGCAGCCGGGCTCTTGCTCTTCGGGCGTGATTTGGAGCGGGAACGACTGCGCGATGCGCGTGGCGACCTGCTGTATATTATAGATAAGTATAAAACACAATCGAGAACATTATTGTAGTTTTTAGATCCTAAATGTACTCAGTAATAAAGTTATCATTCAAAAATCTTCAGCCCCGAAAGATGGTAAAATGTATAGTATCATCATTTTTAATAATATGTAAAATTAGACATTGAAATAATTATAAGTGACACGCATATTTCTATATCACTCTCATATGAGCACTGACCGCCGGCAGCATATTGTAAAGCTATCATAATTAATGTAATAAGGCCTCATCGCGCATGTACACTTAAGCCGAAGGTTGCGTAACGCTTCATCGTACACGTCATGTTTTTGATTACCTCGAGCGGCGGCGCTCACGCGAGCGGCTACGGCTGCGACTGGACGACGCGCTGCGGCTGCGGCGGCGCGACGAGCGACGGTCTTCCACGAGGCGTATGCGCCGCCCATTCAGCTCAGTGCCGTCCAGTTTCTCGATCGCAGCGCGCATGTCTGAATGCGTCGCGAACTCGACCACGCTGAAACGTGCACGAGCTAATTTTATGACAATCTTGCACAGAGGACATACTTGATGGAAAGGCATAGTGGTTTATTTTGGAGATAATTTAGTGATTTTTAAATAACGGACTACAACAATATTTATCAGCTAAGTCACATTGTGTTTTAAGTGTTTGAAGACAGCTTTTGGATTTGTAAAATCTTGTGGCTTATTAATGGTTAGTCGTCCTCAGATATAAAGTAATCATCAAGGTACTCAGCCCCGAAAGATGGTAAAATGTATAGTATCATCATAAAACGACTTTTTTAGCAACAAGTTGTGCCTTTTAATACATAGTAAATATAATGTAAGACGTCCTCTGTGGTTCATTCTAATTCGAATCGCGCCACAGGACCAAAAAAATGTATGTTCTTGGGTCATGGATGTTTATTAAATATGTAATATAGTAAAAATCTTAAATGTGTATAGAATAAAAGTTTGTAATATATTGTCATTGTCTGGTACCCGTAACACAAGTTCTTCGAAAAGTTACCACTGTCCGTGTTACAAAAAAGTTAGTTGATGCAGGATAACACACTTTTTGTATCTCGATATTTATTAATTTATTCATAGACCACCTTGCCCCAACTGACAAAAAAAAAATGTTACTCACCCTTCATTTCTATGTTGTTTATGAGCATCAGCGTAAGTCACTTCTCCAGCCTGACGCATGTAATCTTTCAAGTCCTGGAAATTATTCATTTACGTTAATATACAAACCTATAAAGCAATTTGAAAATCTTTTTTAAAGTAATTCTCAGTTGTAAAGATAGCATCAAGGTTATCAGCCCCGAAAGATGGTAAAATGTATAGTATCATCATTTTAACTTTAAAAAAGATATCAACCCTATCAATGTTTGTGCATAGTTGAAATGAAAAGGACTGAAGAACTAAACATAAGTGCCTAAACAGATTTCATAGTCACAACACTATTGGTTTCCATTTCTTCTGCAGGTTGTAGCTGTAGTGCTTTAGCAGTCTTTCTGGGAAATAACACTCTCGGTTACTGCTACATTTCAAACACTAGTCGGCTCTGGCTGCTATGCTTTCGTCTCAATTAGTCTATTCTCTTGATTATCTCCATGGCAACCAATTTCTGCCAAATCTCCCATTGGACTTTGTTTCTATATTCCATGCTGCTCATTGTACTCTATTTCTATATTTCTTAAGTCTACAATTTCTTAGGTAACCTCTGCTTGTTCAACTACTCATTTCAGATTCAGTCAGCCTGGATTCTCATAGAACTGCACAGGTATGCCTCCTCTTGCCATCTGCTTTCATCATCAATGCTAGAACATCCTACATGATTCCATGTTTAAATTTTTGTCTGTCGGAGAGTTCTATTGCTGCATGATTCCATGTTCACACCAAGCGGAGGAAAAAGAAATGAAACCAATATGTATGTAACGAAGACGAAAAGCTGAATAGGCACATTAAAACAAATTAAATGATAGGAAAAATGAATTCACAATGGTGACTCACCATTACGAATACAAACTTAAAATGTGAGGAATGAATCAAAATGGGATTGCACATAATCGGCTCCAGTGTGCCCCCTTCCACTTTACCTTGGCGGGGGCGGGGGCGGCGGGGCGCTATGACGTCACATGCCAGTCTGACGGCACACCGGCGTCACAGGGGGCGGCGACTACCCTCCTAACATCGGCTCTGACCTCACCACGGGCTACATCAGGGAACGTGGACTCTGGGCACGGAACGCAGCCTTCTGTCGTTATTTAAAAATTATCTATGAGCTTGAAGTTTTATATTTAAAAGTTGCTTTTAGATACAATTTATAAAACTGTTTATATGCAATGAATTCAAAAGTTTTAAGCTAAGAGATACAGTAAAATAAAAAAGCTACTTATAAATTTTACTAAGCCTGTTAGGCAGTGTTTTACGATTGAACTTTAAATTGTAGTTGCGAGGACGAGAAAATGGGACTGAATGGTTTCCGATTGCTCTCACTTTGTCACAATGGTCTGTCGTGGTCTTCTTTCATCTTGGCTGGTCAGCATAGCATAGTTCATTGACCCCAGTTGTGATTCTATTAAATGCACCTTTTGCCAACATTTGACACCATCGTATCTAGTCTGCTTCTTTTGTCTCTTGTCTGCTGCCTTCATTTGCCTTGTTTGTCCTCATTTTTTTTGAAGTAGTTCTTGCCTTTTCCTCAGTGGTCCTTGTCCAACAATGCCTTCCCGTTCCTTATGCCGTCAAGATAGATTGTCCGTTTATTTGCTCGCACCCAAAGACCGATCCCTGGTAGTCCGCCCAACCCATGGCTACAGCACCCTGAATGACGATGATGGTGATGATGACGTGGGGCCCGTCAGTCTCTTACCTGCCAGCTAATGCGGCTAGATAGGTTTTCGACGATAAGTCGATACTCCGTCCGCGTCGGTGGCCCATATCTGTAATTGCAGTCACTGTAAATAAAAATTCCTATTTCACGTACCCAGTGTTTCATTATCAAATCTTTACTAGAAAATTAGATAACTTTTTAAATTGCTATTCTACTGTTGTCCATTAACACTAGTACATTTAAAATTTTAACGTTTTTATTCATAATGGTTAGAAAATTAATTCGCAGACCTCCAACTGATCTTGATATAGAATGATCCAATTGTTGATATGAATTTATATCATTCAATTCATATCTACAAAATTGTGAAAATGCAATTGAAAAAGTTATTTCAATACTTATTTTATTATATTCAATGATACTAAATTTAATGCAAACACCAAGAAAGAGAAGTAGAAACTAAGTTTTCTTAAATCTAAAAAAACATTTTATTATTTTAGAAAGGTTGCTACAGACTCATGGTCCATCTGGATTCACAGGTTGTGACAATGTATTTATGCAAAAAAAATTGGTTGACTTGTAGCCCGCTGCCTCGAACACAGCGGCGAGCGGCGGCGCGTGCGACAGTTGCCACTTTTCGGTGGTGTGTCTCAAGCGGTGAGAGGCGGCGCCCGCGTGCGCGCGCCTCCGCGTCGCTGTGTTCGAGACGGCAGTAGTCACTGATTTTTATTCCTATAATGGTCTCTTTATAGGAGACAATTTGGAAGATACTTTTACTTACATATAAGCTTAAATCTACAATCTTGCAGTGTAAATATGATTTTGCTGCATTGATGAAATGTGAAATATATAAATGATAGCTCCATTATCTTGTTTGGTTGAGTTTTTATTGGGGCGAGCAGAATTTTAACAACATTTAAACAACCAGCCATTGGAACAGCCTGGGTTGGATTGATGGAATGATTTGAGGAATTTCTTTGCCATGTGGCTTATTGTCACCAGCACAAATAAAGAGTTTTCAGTTTTGGTCCTGAGTTGTGGCTTGTGGAAGTGATTTGAGGCATTTGATGTGTCTAGTTTTAGTAGTATAGTAGTGTGTTGTGCTGTGTCGGGTTGTGTCATGTGTCTGGTCGCTGTGGATACAGACGGCTCAGGCGGCGCGGGGCGGCGGGGCGGGGCGCGGCGGCGCGCGGGCTCGCGGCTGCGCCAGCGGTCTGACCCGCGGGGCGTGCCGCGCGCGCGCTCCACCGACACCCTACAACAACACTCACTCGTATCGCGACCGGCCGCGGTCGCGCTCGTAGTAGCGGTCGCGCCGGTAGCGGTCCGCGCTGCGGTCGATTCCTCGCGCCGGCTCCACCACGACCCTGTAGCACGTTGGGCATAAGTGGGTGACAGACACACGAACCCAAAACCCTTTGACCACCCCACGCAAAAAAAAAACATTCACTATGTGTCTCAAACGGCATTTAAAATCTTTAAGCACGCGTAGTTACTAGGACACTCGACTCTTTTTTAATGAAATAGGACCGGCAAATGAGCAGACGAGTCGCCTGATGGTATGCGATTACTGCCTATGGACTACAGATCAGAGAAGTCACCAGTGCATCATCAGTCTTATAGACCCTAGCCCTCTATAGACTTCCAATACCTTCATGTATTGGGCTTTTGCCCAATACATGAAGTTATTGGAACATCATACAACACAATGCATGCATTATTTTGTGCTGGTTTTCTATGTGAGGCCATAGTATCTCTCTGGTCAAACCAGCCAATATCAATGTTAGAAGACTAAGTCTGAGCCATAAGTAACCAAGCTTGCTTGTGTGTCTTTCACCACTATTAGATCCCGCAAACCCATCATAAAGTCACCACCGGATGCACCCAAATATTGCCCTATCAACATTTTTACTTTTCCAATACTTTATTCCCTGATTGCACGGCTTATCCACATAACAAAATTATTAATATCAAAGTACATTAGATTTGTCAACAAAGCGATCATTTTAAAAATGTCATGATCAATTTACACAGTGCAATTAGACTACAATGAATGATGTAAAAGTAAAAATGATTTCTTAATGTTCATTTTAACTTATATAGTGGAGCCGGCTGTCAAAATCAAAATTATATTAATGACTGACAAAAAAACAAATGTTTCAACAATAGCAACTAAAATTATAATTTAGCATTTATAATTAAAATAGAATAAAAATAATACTACAACACCAGTAACTATGTTCACATGAAAAACAATGATAAACATTGTATTTTAACCTACTTTTTATAGATTATACAAAAGAAGCCTTAAAAGAAAAGGTTAAACAAGATATTGTTGTTTAAAAGATACATCTTGGTTTCGAGTGATTTGAAAAAATCTTTCAATCCATAGACCATAATATGATGTATTACATAATTTTATTCTAGTAATATTATTAAAATTAAGATACTGTATAATCCATAAGAAGTACAAATATAATGAAGCTTTTATTAATAAAGACTTGCCTTTCGCCGAGTAGCTCTTTCCCATTCAATTCATAGACAGCATCATCTGCATCTCTATGGTCTTCAAACTCCTATAAACATAAGAAACTACAGTATTAATTTAAGCAAATATAAAATCCTTTTGCTCCATCCATTAAATGTCATAATATACAGCTTGTTAATAGTAATAAAACCACTGCTGTAAACTTATTTCCAAATATTTTAATTGGAATGGAATAATACCAGACAATAGTGAATAAATATAATAATAATAGCAAGTCATTGTCTTTTAGCATTTTAATCACAACCTTCGTTTCCTGCTGTTTGTGAATAGTACTTAAATCCTATTCTTGGCCAGTATAACAATTAGCTTGGATTTCTTCAGGTTTTAGGATGTTGGCAGAATGTTTTTGTGTAAACAACATACTAGCAGGCCAAGCATGACCACCATAGAAATGCGACTTCTTTACGAATCTCATTAATGGTGGTCACGATAGCCATTTATGTGGTGTTAAAGTAAACAGAATACTTACAACAAATCCATATCCATTTTTGATAAGAATGTCTCTGATTCTGCCGAAACCTTTGAAGAACTTTTCCAGGTCACGCTCCCTCACTCCAAATGGAAGTCCGCCAACATACACCCTTGATCCCACCATGTTTGTGGTCTCTGTAAGTGTGAAAATGTATTATAAAGCTTGTTGCTTAGCACAATATTGATTTAACAGGCATCAAGCAAAGGCTGCAGCGTTGTTAGATCAATGTTCTGTACTGGAACGAATAGCGTCATTCGTGAAAAATGATCTTTGGCCAAAGTAATTACTAACCTATTCATGAAAGTAATAAATGTCAACATTATTACAATTATTTCTAAACAGTAATTATGAGGCAAAGGTAGTAAATAAAGATTAACTACTGCAGATTTTTCAATTGTTAAAATTCGACTCTGCCTCTGTTAACCAAACATTTAATGCAAATTGCAACCTAGTACCATAGTATTAAAGTTGAAAAATTAACACAATGTTACGTGTAACAGGTAGGTAAATATAAATAGACGAATATGTGAAGATATTTACCTAGGCACGTATAGAAATGATAAATAAAAGTTAATTAGTTATCGAAGCCGAAAGAAGAAATGGCGGCATTTTGACGCGTAACGCGCGATCACCACGCGGTGATAAAAATTATTTTTATGTTATTTAGGTATTTCAACGTACTGAAGCTTAATAAATAATCTTCTTTATTGACATGGTAAGTGAATATTCAAATGGCACATAAATTTGAGACAGATTTTCAAATAAAACCACAAAATAATTGTAAATATCGATCCATCTGCTTTCGCCAAAATGGCGCCCGGCGACGCGATTATTTAGGAATATTTTCTCACATCAGACAATACAACAGTATTCTAAAAATAAACTAAAATATACTTACTTTTTAATAACAATTATTTTCTTTCCAACTATGTTTACAAAAAGATTTCGGTTTAATCGTTCACTGAATTAAAACACGTGCAAATCGACGCAACACAATATCGGAAATGGATGTTGCGTTGCTGTTGAGTGTTGACACATCACACGACCATAGATGATAAGACTACCATAGATGTTAGGTACTACTACTGAGAAAAATGACATAGCATAGGGACATATCGAAAATGACAGTTTTTTTATTAAGGTGGTATAGCGTATAAAACCATTGCCAGTGTAAATTTAAAAAGGCGCCAGTGTTATTTTTCATGATTTTTGTTTAATGTTTACAGCACCATTTTTCTTAATTTTCAAGTCCAAAGTCTAGTCCTGGTAAATCGTCAGTGCAGTCACTGATTGATTCAAGTCAACTGGTTCAGTAAATTCGTAGAGGGCTTTATTAAAACTTCCAAGGAAGTTAATTTAGAGAACACACAGAGTAGCACAATATATGCAGTAGTATCACTTGCCCACACGTGTGCTCGTAAAAGAATATAATATTTAATATCCTTCCAATATCACATACAATAAGACCCGATATAACACAACTATTAGAAAAAAAAACACTAAAATAAAGAAACACGCGACACGTCACATTTTCACATCCTAATTCCCAGCCCAACAAAAAACTCTTTTCCTTTTAAAACATTGCCACTTCAAAAAAGAAAGAAATCAGCTAGACGGGAGGCAACCAATTCTTCAAAAGCATTTTGTACTGCCTTTCGGGTATTGAATTTTTCCCGCCAAGAAGTTATCCAAATTCTGGAAAAAGTAGTAGTCTGTAGGCGCAAGATCTGGTGAGTAGGCCGGATGACGGAGAGCTTCCAACCCCAGTTCTTGCAACTTGGAGACCGTCTGCTGTGCAGTATGAGGTCGCGCGATGTCGTGCAGGAGCAGCGGAGACGAGCGATTCACCAATGCTGGTTGGAGATGTGCCAGCTTCTCCATCATTGTGTTCAGTTCTTCACAGTACAAATCTGCAGTAATGCTCACCCCGTTTGGTAAGAAGCTGTAATGAATTACACCGGCGCCAGACCACCAAACAGTGACCATAACTTTTCTAGGGGTAAGTTTTTGTTTAGGCATTAGGGCATTGTTTAGGTGCTGAGCCAGGATCCAACCAACTTGCTGAGCGCTTGCGGTTATCAAACAGAATCCATTTTTCATCGCAGGTAACAATGCGGTTCAAAATTCCTTCATTTGTGTGTCTGTTGAGCAGTGCAAGGCACGTCTCGACGCGTACTTCGCGCTGGCGATCATTGAGTTCGTGGGGCACCCATTTGTCAAGCTTTTTTATATTATCAATTTGACGCAAATGGACCAATATTATTTTGACGCTAACGTCGAAAGCTGCTGCTAATTCAGCCGTATATTGTGGATCATCATCTTCCACAATCGCCTTTAATTCGTCATTGTCGACCAAAGTCT